>CM059438.1:8162366-9461116 GCA_030390025.1 Squalus acanthias | reverse complement strand
CACTTCCCCTTCTCCCAATCTATTGGCGTTCAGATAATAATCTGCCTTCCTGTTTTTGCCACCAAAGTGGATAACCTCGCATTTATCCACATTGTACTGCATTTGCCATGCATCTGCCCAATCACCCAACCTATCCAAATCATACTGGAGTTTCTCGGCATCCTCCTCACAGCACAAACGCCCACCCAGCTTTGTGTCGTCTGCAAACTTGGAGATATTACATCTAGTTCCCTTGTCTAGATCATTAATATATATTGTGAATAGCTGGGGTCCTAGGACCGATCCCTGCAGTACCCTACTAGTCACTGCCTGCCACTCGGAAAAAGACCCGTTTATTCCAACTCTTTGCTTCCTGTCTGCCAACCAGTTCTCTATCCAAGTCAGTACCCTGCCCCCAATCCCATGTGCCTTAACTTTACATGCTAATCTCTTATGCGGGACCTTATCGAAAGCCTTCTGAAAGTCCAAATACACCACATCCACTGGTTCTCCCTTATCTATTCTACCAGTTACATCCTCAAAAAATTCCAGTAGATTAGTCAAGCACGATTTACCTTTTGTAAATCCATGTTGACTTTGTCCGATCCTGTCACTGTTTTCCAAGTGCTCAGCTATTACATCCTTTATAATGGACACTAGCATTTTCCCCACTACCGATGTCAGGCTTACCGGTCTATAATTTCCCGTTTTCTCTCTACCATGTTTTTTAAATAGTGGGGTTACATTAGCTGCCCTCCAATCCATGGGAACTGTTCCAAAGTCTATAGAATTTTGGAAGATGACCAGCAATGCATCTACTATTTCTAGGGCCACTTCCTTAAGTACCCTAGGATGTAGATTATCAGGCCCTGGGGATTTATCGGCCTTCAATCCCGTCAATTTCCATAGTCGATGGGTCCACAGTCATTTGATGATTGTATGTTAAGCTGCGCGGCCACACCTGGACGTCCCACACAGGCCGCTCGCTGGCTTTTAAATGAAAAAAACCGCCCATGCGTAAAAATTTGAATCGGCCCCGCAGCCCGTTAAAGGGGCCGCACGCCCCCCAAAAAAGTTAGAAGGCAACATTGTACATGTCTATAAAAAATTCACTCAAAGGTTAAATCAAAAGTACGTTCAGTTTAAATTATTTATTAACAAAATCCGGAGAATCCACGGAGACCAATCTCACAAAGAAAAGATCCACAATAAAACTGCCCATCGACAACACATCGGACAATCTGGCTTCAGTCAGAGGTTAGGCTATCATCCAGAAACTGGAGCAGTGACATCATGTTTGCTTGGTCAGCCAAGTGTCTGGCACACCCAGAAATATATCACCAAGCCCAGACCAAACTTATAAAGGAAACTATTCTGTTTACTTTATAAGGAGTGCGCTGTCGTCCCATAGGGAGATCATGAAACAACTCACCAAGGAGAAGGAGAGGGGCGGGGCGGAGGGGGTGGGGGTGGTGCGTGGCGGGCGGGATGATCCGATACTGGAGACACACTGCAAAGACCTCAGCTCAATAGTTTGCAGACGTAGCAATTCTTTCACGATATGTGCCGAGCAAGACCCCACACAGATCCAGCAGAATTGCTTACTTCGTAAAATGAGTGCACTGTGCAAATTTTAAACGACATCAGTGCAGTATCTGAGGGAGACACCGCCGCCAGTCAAAAGAAAAACTCCGCATAAATCATTTTCGCCTTATCCAGAAATAATTCATTTGTAAAGCAGAGAAACACATGTACATGTGGTTCATATTTGTTAGCAAATTACTAGTAAAAAAAAGCTATCAGCCCAAACTAGCCAGTAAGATGAGGAAGGATCAAGGACGATGGGGCTCCTGTTATTTGCTGGGAAAGCAAGATAGTGTTTTTTCACATCGACAATTTAATGACAAGCGTATCCGTTATGTGTATTTTGTCAGGATGGTTTCCACCTTGCTCCTGTCTTCGATGCAGTGAGAGCGTGATTTACTGCACGTAGTCTTCAATGTATCAGAAAAAACAATGTGCCTCCCAACAGGCATGTGCGCCCACAGGTACACAAGAGCGGCCACAACACACACTCACACGGTGCACATGCACACAAAGAAATGCATGCGCATTCATGAATGTGTACATGCGTGGCCATATGAACGCACGCGCACAGAATCACGCACGTGTGCGTATGTGTATTCCTCTGTTTCTGATAGCAGATTGGACTCGATCAGAAGACACTCAGAATTCCCAACACAAAGTTCCCTTCCTCCACTATCACAGCGCTGTGCCAGAATAAGACTGGACTTGGTTCCAATTTGGTTCTACATTAATTATAAATACTTGCAAGTCATTATACGTCACAATAAATTAACACTTTTTTTGACCGACTAACTGCAGATTTTTGGTGTAAATGAGTTAAGAGAAAAGACCAGTACTATCAATAATAGGTAGTTTCTGCAGTTTACTTCACCACCCCCCCACCCCCACCCCAGCCGCGCAACTCACAGAGTATATTTGATTGGATTCCCAGCAACGATCCATCGAAATGTTCGAGTTAAATAGTCTTTCATTTTACATTCTTAAAATGTAATTAATAATCTTGGAAAAACATGCGTATATTTGCCTTGAGATTCTCTGTTCCGCTTATCATCTAAATTAAAATTCCATTCTATGGTGGAAAAATTTGCAAAAAAATAATTTCTGAAAAACCTGGATTATGTTTCTGTTCTCCTGCAGCAAGTGTTTTTTTTTAAAGAGCCTTTTTTTTTTATTCTCGGAGGAACTTACATGTTTAAAATGTCTCCTGTGAGTTTCTCCGAGTGACTAGCGGGAAATCTTGTGGTCTCAGTTTAATTGAGTGTAAAAATCAGGCCTTGGAAATGAAGTTCCTCACCATCAATGTAAAGCTGGAATGGTTTTATTTGGGAATCTGGAGATTTTCAAATAACACACGTACTGGAAGACGCCTCGTTACAATTAGCTTGTTCGTGTATTGACTTAACTTCTGCAAGAATTTAAAAAATATATACTATTGCTTTTACAGTTTTTTGTTAACCTCATACTTTGGACAGACAAAACATAAGTGTGTTTGTTTTACAAGCAGAATAATGGACACTTCTAGGCTGACATGATTTTTGAAAATTCACAAGTGAATTATTTTCGAGCGCCGCTGTGTCCTGTAATACTGTACATGCCGGCAAATTTTAGAAATGGTTTCTTTCTGAAATGAATACGGAGCACATTGCACAGGATCCTCAACAACATACTGGCATGAAGAGCATAGAATGGGCAAGTTTTCTATTTTTGAAACGTTTGCGCATTGTGGCTTTACGGGTGGAGAGCGGACGGGAAGGACGGAGAGAGAAACAATCCTCAAACACCATGAGTTGCCGACTGACAAACCTTTTGGGCCGAAATATATCTGTCACCGAGGATGCACGACATATTGAATGTGAAGCCTCAGGTCAACAGTGATTCGATCCGCAAACTCTGCAGTTATTTCAACAAATTATAATAACAAACCACGGGTCTCACAGATTAAGGCAGCAAGGCTCACATCACCAGGAAAGCGTATTTCATAAGCTTGTATAAAGACTTCACTAAAGCGCCCGTGTGCCTTCTGAATAACTCACTGACAAATGTCTGGTGCAAATCTGATCTGATTTCCAACTCAGGAATTCACTGACAGTAGAACAATATTTTGTGCCATTTCCAAAAGTGATAAAATGGTAAGCTGTAGAAAACCGCAAGGCAAATTCTGATTGTCAGTGTGCATGGCACTCACAGAGTTAAAAGCCCAAATGATTAAGGACACACTGTACCATGCTCAAAGTTAATGCTGAGAGTTACTGATTTCCACTAAGAAAGTTGTTGGAGTTTCAGTTCTTTTTCTCAGCAGTTTACTTCTGACGAGTATTTGGTTATTTATAGGTTTCTAACTTGTTTTCAATGCTGTGAGAACAGAATTTATTGCATGTGTTTATTGTATTAGAATTTATTGTATTATAAAGAGGTGTGCCTGAGCACACACAGTCACAAGCGCACACGCACAAACACCTTCACACACACACAAACACCTTCACACACACACAAACACCTTCACAAACAAACACCTTCACACACACAAACACCTTCACACACACAAACACCTACACACACACAAACACCTTCACACACACAATCACAAATACACAATCGCACTCAATCACAAATAATCACACACAATCGCAAACACCCACTCAATCATACAAACACCCACACAGGTTGCCATTCTGCTCACTTTTTTCTCAATGTTTCCTTTGTGAAAAAGACACAGAAAGAAGCTTAAAAGTAAATTTAACATGCAGCAATGTAAATGTGTTGCTTGCTCAAACATGCAAGCATGGAGGCATACACGCATGCACACATACTCATATCTATATAGACACCAGTTTGTATACATGTGTTCACGGCCCACACACACACTTATATTTAATGTGCACACACTTGTACGTACATGCACATTTCTACTATGTTAAATAAGCTGAAAGATTTACAAATGTCTGTTCCTCCACAGCATTTTGCCTGGAGTGTGCCATAAATAAAGAGCTAGAATCGACACTCACTGATTTCTGTAATAGTCAGCATTATTATTATTTTTCTAGAACAATTTTTGAACCTACAACACTTCTTTTTGCAAAGACTAACAGAAGATTTCTGATTTTATAAAAGAGAATTTGCAGTTTGTTTTTTTCCACTTCATTGTCAAAAACATGTTATAAATTTACATAGGATATACGGCACAGAAACAGGCCATTCGGCCCAACCAGGCCATGCTGGTGTTTATGCTCCACTCGAGCCTCCTCCCATCCTTCCTCATCTAACTCTATCAGCATATCCTTCTAGTCCCTTCTCCCTCATGTGCTTATCTGGCTTCCCCTTAAATGCATCTATACTATTCGCTTCAACCATTCCCTGTGGTAGCGAGTTCCACATTCTCACCACTCTCTGGGTAAAGAAATTTCTTCTGAATTCCCTATTGGATTTCTTGGTGACTATCTTATATTGATGGCCTCTAGTTTTGCTCTTCCCCACAAGTGGAAACATTCTCTCTTTATCTACTCTATCAAAACCTTTCATAATTTTAAAGACCTCTATTAGGTCTCCCCTCAGCCTTCTCTTTTCAAGAGTAAAGAGACACAGCCTGTTCATCGTTTCCTGATAGGTATAACCTCACATTTCTGGTAACATCCATGTAAATCTTTTTTGCACCCTCTCCAGTGCCTCTGTATCCTTTTTATAATATGGCGACCAGAACTGTACTCAGTACTCCAAATGTGGTCTAACCAGGGTTCGATATAAATTTAGCCTAACTTCTCTACTTTTCAATGAAACCCTAGTGCTTGGTTTGCTTTTTTTATGGCCTTATTAACCTGCATCGCTACTTTTATGTATTTGTACTCCCAAATCCCTTTGCTCCTCTACCCCATTTAGATTCTTATTTTACAAGTAATATGTGCCCTCCTTATTTTTCTTATCAAAATGTAATACCTCACACTTATCTATGTTGAAATACATTTGTCAATTATATGCCCATTCTGCAAGTTTATTAATGTCTTCTTGTAATTTGTTGCAGTCCTCCTCAGGATTGACTATCCCCCCAATTTGGTGTCATCTGCAAATTTAGAAATTGTGTTTTTGATTCCAAAGTCTAAATCATTAATATAAAATGTGAACAACAGTGGTCTCAGCATTGATCCATGTAGGACCCCACTTCGTACCTTCTGCCATTCTTTAACCCTGTTCTCTGCTTTCTGTCTCGCAGCCAGCTAGCTAACCATTCTACTACTTGTTCCCTAACTCTGCATGGTCTGAACTTATTCATTAGTCTATTATGTGGTCCCTATCGAAGGCCTTTTGGAAATCTAGATATATTACATCTACTACATTACTCTTGCCTACTATCTCTGTTACCTCTTCAAAGAACTCAATGAGGTTGGTCAAGCAAGACTTTGGGGGAAAAATTCAGTATCGCCCCGTTTGGGGCGCAATTATCGTCCGGGCGCAAAGATTAGCGCCTGGTGCTAATTATCGCCTCCGACTGCAAACTTGACTATTATCGCCCCTGGAGGTGATTGGAGCGCTAAATCAGGCGCTACACATCTGTCTTAAGGCGCAAAGGCCGAGGAGCGAGGCGCTAACTCAGAGCGCTGGCGAAGCTCATGTGATGTCAGTCAGCAATGGAACAGAGACACAATGGCGCTGGCCAGTTCTTAAAGGGGAGGGTTGATCTTGCTCTCCATCCACATCCTGCTCATTGCAGCCTTGAATCTCGGCCTGGAGAGACCTGTACATCAAATCTGCTGGAAACAACAATGGAGAGTACCAGGGAAAGAGCTCAGAGTGCAACCCCCACAGTCTCTTCTAAATCGATACACGGAAGGGCAAATCAAAATGAACCTGCAAAGTGCTGCTCAGTACCCAAAACGCCTTCACACAGCCTTGAATCTCTCCAGAAGTCTCTCTTTCTCTCTCTCAAAATGCGTGGTTCAAAAATGTCACCAACAAAAAAAGGCAGGAAGCGGTCGCCTTTAAATAGCGCTCCCCCAGTCCCTTCCTGACTGCAAAACGTTCCCCTTAACCTGTCGTTGCTAAAGGCAGGGGGCGCCACTCAATATCCGCTCCGGGGCGCTACCCACTCGACTGACGTCACGATCTGCCGGCGCAGGAGATCGTGGCGGTAGTGTTTAGCGCCGCCGCAAAATGTCTAGTTAATTTCGCGAGCGGCGCAAACATCGCCGCGCCCGGGCGTTAGTTGCTTTGCGCCCCATTAGCGCCCTCTTAAGGCGCTAACGGGAGGCGCAACCAACTGAATTTTCCCCCTTTCCCTTTTGAAATCCATGCTGACTTCATTGTTATATCTTTGGTTTCTAGTTGTTTTTCTATTTTCTCCTTTAGTAGGGATTCCATTATTTTTCCTACCTACATTAAGCTGACTGGTCTATAGTTCCCTGGACATGATCTATCTCCCTTCTTATCTGGTTCTACATTTATTGGGATTTTCTAGACCCAAAACCTGCAGGAGTTCTCAGTTTAAGCTCTCCCTTTTTTTCCAGAGTTGGAATGCCATATCAATCTTGGTAAGAACCAGTATCTTTTACATCGTAATTTGCTCTGCAGTTCCCATGTGTGCATAGAAAATTAATATCCATTACACATTTATCAAAAGTTGTAAACATTGCAAGACAGATCATAACACTCTGCACACAGTACAGGCTGCCTGGAATTATTTTCAGAATAAATTCAGTTTCTATGGAACCCGTAAGCTTGCAAGATAGGAAACATTTTGGTAAGTAAATGAAACCAATCAGAGGTACTAAATTAAAAAAATTTTTAAAAGTATTCCCTGTTCTTTCCCCCATCCTATTTTTTGCACTCTCTCTGATAGTTTGAATAAAGTGGACATCATGATAAACAATTTGAACTGGGTTGGAGATGCCTATTATAATCGTTCACTCTTTCAGTCTAAACCAAAGCCTATATATAAAAACTGTTAGAATATTCGCCAGGCATACAATTTGCAAATATGTTAACTGCACAAATTTCTTGATAAACCTGCAGTTTTGATGCCCTGACTTTAATAATAATACACCATAGAACAAGTATTAGTAAATAGCACTAGTGTTAGTAATTATACAAGTACTATTATTGATAAACAAGTAACAGGACAAGTATCGGTAATAGTGTGAATGGTCTTATTGATAAACCGGCAGCGTTGACTTTAAATGGGGCGAAATCAGCCTTCATCCAATTGCGTTGTTATAAAACCAGTCCTGGGTTTACAGGGAGACATAAAGACGGTTCTTTCTGTGTCTTTTGTTTGGTAATTACTAAAAGAACAAACAGCCCGGACGGACAGTATAATGTTGACCAGCTTGATAGGAAGGCCCATCATTACCTGCAACTCCACCGCTTGACAACTCGGCGGCTGCAGTCATTCATATTTTCTTTTAAAACTTTCCGTTGACTCCCAAGTTTTTCACACTTAAAGTGTGTTTGTCTGTGGCGTTAAACAGCAAGACATTCCAAGCGACATCAACAAAATGTGAAATTCTTATAGATATCATTCAGAGAGAGAGAGAGAGACGGGAATATATAACATCACAGAGATACTGTAGAATGTTAT
Source organism: Squalus acanthias (assembly GCA_030390025.1). Classification (NCBI taxonomy): domain Eukaryota; kingdom Metazoa; phylum Chordata; class Chondrichthyes; order Squaliformes; family Squalidae; genus Squalus; species Squalus acanthias. The sequence continues at coordinate 9,452,985 of CM059438.1, read as the reverse complement.
AGAATTGTTTTATCCATTTTATAACTCGCAGTGTCTTTGAACGACATATTGTCATAAACAACATTATTTGAAGTGTGCGGGCTAAAGGAATGATTAGAAACAGTCAGAAATAATGTGATTGTGACTGAAGAGAGAATTCCTGGTTTAGAACTAAGCGAGTCTGAAAGGAAAGAGCTTCCTCACTCCTTCCTGTTTCGCTCTGCCTGTAAATATAAAAACAGTAACCACTTGAAATAGAAACAAATTCAAATGCCGAACTCCCGCAGCCTTTAAATAAAGACCCGTGGGCAATACTGGCTGCTTAAAGAAGCATTGTCACTGCGCTGGTGAGTTTCCAGGGTGCGGTAACCAGAATATTAACAGACAAAATGAACTATTCGTGAGGGGACGCTGTCGATTACACGGGGTGGGGGGGATCTTTCAGCCAGACCAAATCCACAGGGCAGCGATGAGCAGACCTGCTGAAGGTCTTTCATGCCGGTTGCTGGAGTGATTGTCCGCTGGAACAGGCGCTATAATCAGCGGCACCGCTCTGCATTTTGCTATAGTTTTGTTTTAATTAGCTTGCAATATGTTAAAGCTTTCAGGCGTGGCCAGTTATTTCCTCGGGTGATACAGACTGCCCCCCGTGCAGACTACATCAGGCGGGCATTTTTTGTTTTGTTTTGCCCAGTACACCGACGGCAGGAGCTTGTGGAACAGCATGAGTGCTTGGGCTGGTCATAGGATGAGTGGCATATGTCAATTTAGGAACTCAAAGGGGAAAAAAAGAAAGACTTGCATTTATATAGCGCCTTTCACCACCACCGGATGTCCCAAAGCGCTTTACAGCCAATGAAGTACTTTTTTTTAAGTGTAGCCACTGTTGTAATGTGGGAAACACGGCAGCCAATTTTTTTTATTTATTCGTTTTTATGGGATGTGGGCGTCGCTGGCAAGGCCAGCATTTATTGCCCATCCCTAATTGCCCTTGAGAAGGTGGTGGTGAGCCGCCTTCTTGAACCGCTGCAGTCCGTGTGGTGAAAATGCTCCCACAGTGCTGTTAGGGAGGGAGTTCCAGGATTTTGACCCAGCGACGATGAAGGATCGGCAATGTACTTCCAAATCAGGATGGTGTGTGACTTGGAGGGGAACTTGGAGGTGATGGATGTTCCCGTGCACCTGCTGCCCTTGTCCTTCTAGGTGAAAGAGGTCGCGGGTTTGGGAGGTGCTGTCGAAGAAGCCTTGGCGAGTTGCTGCAGTGCATCTTGTAGATGGTACACACTGCAGCCACGGTACGCCAGTGGTGGAGGGAGTGTATGTTTAAGGTAGTGGATTTGCGCACAGCAAGCTCCCACAAACAGCAATATGATAATGACCAGATAATCTGTTTTAGTCACAGAATTCATCAACAAAACAGACATTTCTTTAAAGAAATAATTGCATTTATACAGCACCTATACCATCTCAAAGTGACAAATTACTCTGAAACGCATAGTTTCAGCAGCTTTTCATACTCGGATTAATAATATATACATTTCAAGCTGGTGCAGACTTTACAAGTGTAACAAGACCATCCGTCTGAATTGAAATGAAGTTTGTTCCATTTAAAGACACAGTACCAGTACAGTGGATAACTTTCAGCCTTCAGCCTTTTTTCACACTGTGATTGTTCTGGCTCTTTAAAATGATTTCCCCAGTTAAATTAAGCAAATGCGGCTCTGCCTGTAAGTTACATCGAAGTGGGCGAGGGCGCCCCACATTGTCACAGTAATTCACTCCAATGATTCTTTCTGTTATCAGGATTTCAATCTAAAGTGAGGTTATTTACCTTGTGTTCCACTTTCTGAATCAGTTTATTCAGCAAACACAGGCGAAACAGCGAGGGCTGTTGTAGCTGCAATGGAACTCTCAAATAGAGCCATGTAGTGACAGACACACGCCAGAGCTGACCTCTATCAACATTGAAAATACTTACGTTGAACCTGCCTGGTTTGTAAATACTTTCTCCATTCTTTCCTGATCATACACACGTCTATATTAGAGACTCTAATGTACAGAAGTGTGAGCGCATGCAGAGGGGGAACCCTGGATTTTATTTGCGTGGTTTTTTTTGTTTTTACTGCTGAAAGTAGGAATCTTTTCCTAGTGTTGTTCCACCTTGCTGTGCTTTTCATGTCAACCGGACGACAAATCCTATTATCAGCTACTGGCAATAGCAAAGAAATTGGTAAACGCTTGCTCTTTTCAGGGAACTAAAATGTGAAACGAGCTGCCTGTAGGCTTAAGATGTGTTTCAGGGCTTAATATGGACACATCCGACAGAGGCCTATATTAGTCCCTGTCTCATTTTCGCATGAGTTTCAAGCTTACAATAACAACCTGCATTTGTACACAACCCCCTCACATAGAGGAGTGTCTGTCAGTACTTTACAGGAGGAGGGGACAGTGAACAAGAGATGAGAAAAAGCACAAACGAAGAATTAGGCATTTACGAGACTTTCGAAGCACCCTCTTAATGTTTCTTTTGAAGGAATTTGAAAAGGCTGCATTTTATAATACCAACACAACCCAGCTTCCAAACTCGCCGCAACGGAGCTTTGAAACTAGCTAAAACTCCCAAAACTAACTACGCAATATATGATTACAAGTCTTTGCTTCTTTTGCAGACCAGCTTCCAATCTAGCCACAAACCGGCAGCAAGAACTGTCAGGACTACATAGTGCTGGGTGATCATTAGCGACACGAATGATTTGTACCTTGTATAAATACATTGAAATAAACTTTAAGGCACAACATACCATAAACACATCAAGACCTCAAACAATTCTCTGCACATCGTGTGAAATAAGCCCTCTGCATCCGAAAGACTAAACTTTTGATTACAACGCGATAAGCCAGCACAGCTACAACAAAAGTGTTGCTTTCAATTCAAACTCAGAAAATCAAAATTCCAAAGGCTTGCCTCAAATGCGATTCTTCAGCCAAAATATTTATGTTTCTGCTCATCTACATCAGTTTGATTTGAAATATTAAAGTTGCTTTTAAAAATACATCTCAACTGTTTAAATTCCATCTTAGTCATTGTGTGCTTGGCAAACAATCACACTTAAATTAAAGTTAACAATTTAACGATTATATTTAGCAAGGCAAATTACATAGAATTGTTTTAAGAATGTAGGTGATTTTTTTTGCTTATTATTACACAGTGCTGACCTAAAACTGTGGTTTATTTTGCATTAAACCTTGTCGCAGCTCATAGGCAAGGCTACTGGTTTAAGATGACTGAATAAGTCAAGTTCCATTATTCTGGGATTTGTGCTGGTGTTTTGACTACCACATTCTGCGATTCCAGTCCATTTTTCTGTTTAAAAAAAACCACAAACTCACTAGACACATTTAAACATAAATTGAAGAATTTGAATTAGTAATTTCACTGCTGCGCTCGCCCGGTGACCTCACCCCTTGATAATGAGGCATGTTTTAAAGTTTAGGGATCAAAGACACTTCTGTCATCAATAGGAGTTTAAATAAAACGTTCACACTGACCATCCATCTAGGTCCTTGCTTTTTCCTTAAAATTATTTTACCCTTACTTCCCTTCTCGGAATCTCTCCAGACCACATGCCTTCCCTTTCTTCAGGGGATGGGGCTGGAGCCTGTTCACAAGCCTCTGTCAATACCTTGTCTTGTCTTGTCTCGGTTGGGTCGGCACATGCAGTCTAGCTGCACTCCGCCAACTTTGTAAGGGGTGAGGTCACCGGGCGAGCGCAGCAGTGAAATTACTAATTCAAATTCTTCAATTTATGTTTAAATGTGTCTAGTGAGCTTGCTGTTACTGTTTCGTTATCTAACTGGTTCCAGTCGACAATTGTTTGTGGGAAAAAGCTGAACCTGTATGATCAGTCGTCCATGTTGACCAGTACCTCCATGTAGCTGGCTGCAAGGAGGCGACAGTCTAGGTAACCGGTTCTGTAACTTTCCTCTCCTCACAGTGTGGAAACGCCTGGGCTGTGCTCTGTGCCTCCTTGTTATGTTAGAGATCAGGAACTAAAAGTCCAGGTAACCACGGGAACGACCCTTCGCCCTGCTGTCCACGGTACAAGTGCATTGGAGCTCCAACATGTTACTCCCTCATGCTATCCCGAAGACCTTATAATTTACACCTCATAGAGTCATAGAGTCATAACGGCACAGAAGGAGGCCATTCAGCCCATCGAGTCTGTGCCGGCTCTCTGTAGCGCAATCCAGTCAGTCCCATTCCCCTGCTCTATCCCCGTAGCCTCGCTTCTCATTTTCTCGATCCACTTATTCAAAGCCTACCAGTAAACATGCAGCGCGACCTTTACCCTTTGAGTCAGCGGCAGCACTTGGATACCAATAATAAACAATTCATAAGATTATTGTTTTACTTTTCAGGAGTTCGTTAAATCTCTGCCAAGAACAGAGCGATGAAAGACCTTGCTTTTATATAATGCCTTTCACATCAGCGGGACATCCCACAGTGCTTCACAGACAGTGAATTAGTTTTAAAAGTGCGATCACAGTTGTTATGTCGTTAAGTGTCTTTCTTTCTGCCTATTGCTCTTAGTCCCATTTTTTAAAAATGACCCTTTTGTGCTTTTAGTTACAAAGAGTACTCTTAGCCGCTAGCAATGGATAGATCGCATGTGTGTGTGTGTGTGTATGTATTTGGGAAGCTGCAAAGGTTTTTTTATCATTCAAAGAGGTTGTGTCATATCGTGCATTATTGCTGAATGAACCTTTCACCCAGTTCCCAGAAAAGTCTCATAATATGGCTCTGTAACATATAACCGTCTATGAATTATCTTTTGCTTTTCCCCGAAATATGAGTTAATTTTGAGAGAACTTTTGTCTTCTAAATTTTATAATTGTCACTTAAACGAGAATGCACAAAAACTGTATGTAGCAGTGGAATCTGATTATATATGTAACAGGACAAATTTTTTTTTTTTTTAAGTATTGCAATTTATAATTGCATTAACACAAGCGATTATACCAACTGAGGACAGACAAGATTATTTATATCTTAAGGATTTGCTTTCTACTTTTATATTATATTTGCATGTAGGTAAGCTTTGCTTCACAAGAGCTCTTATAAAATGTTTAGTTTCTTAATTGGAAAGATCCATTGCAAAGAAGGTGGGACATTATAATATCGGTGTTAATGAGTTGCAGTGTTTTGATGCTCACTGCATCTTTATTCTTAATGATAAAAGAACTACTTGGAACAACTGTGCGACAGTGAACTGGTGAAATGCGCCATCTCTCCCCTCTCTTGCTGTTCTGTGCCGAACATCGGAAAAAATGCCTCTGACAGAAGATTTCATCCGGCTCTCAAATAAATTTATATCGTTTAAAATTGCAGCTGCACAAATTGGCTTTACTCGTAAAAATTGACAGCCGTTTCTTTAATATCAGCAGGGCCGCCAGATGGGCCACTTGTGACGCTGCCCTCACCTCAGTGTGTTTTCTAACCTCACTGAACGAAGCGTTTACAGATCATTTCTATTCTGTTTGTGGAGGAACCGCACCACTCCCCACTGCACCCCCACCCCCCCCCCCCCCACACCCCGGCATATTATTCGTGGCACAAGGTGCCATCAAACAGAATACACAACAAAAAAAACTACGGATTTTTGTACTTCACCGCATTGTGAAAAGACATTACTTTGAACTGTTTTGTCCTGATTACCTCGGTACAATCTGTTGAATCGGTGGCTGCCCTCCTGATCCCGCTGGGCTAGAGACTGGCGTGGGTGTAGCCATGTTACCGGCTTTTGTATCGGCTGGTTTGCTCATGGCACAGTCACTGGTCTGCTTCTTCATGCCAGCGACAGCAGCTATTTATCCCCCTCGCTTTGACGTGACAAGAGTCCAGTCCCACCAACAGCGCTGGCCCGCCGAAACTCCTGCGCCTGTCGCTTTAAGGAATGGGCTGTACGCTATCGGTGTGCTCAAAGACAATGCAACCAAGTCCAGCTCCCGAATCCTCCGACCTTCCCTGTCAAGCTCTCCGTCAACTTTATTCACTCACTTGAAGAGCGTCTTCAAAGAAATAGGTGGGAAACCGGTGCACTCACAGGAGACGTACTGGAAGCAAGCTGAAAGTGTTTGAAGCCAATGGGTCGCTTAGGTCCTGCTGATAGGCCAAGCTGCCTCTCAGTAAGTGCAATTGACGGAGACCAGACCGAGGACATATACATACAGACTTCAGTTGATGCGTCTGGAATGCTATTAGTCACCCAGTAGGTGCAGGATCAGCCTGCGAGCAGCTGCTATTCTGATACCTCACACAGCAGCTGGATCAGATTCCAGTGTTGCCAGTGCCGGCCGCGCTCTCCTGACCATTACAGACACAGCGTCCCCTGAATTTTCCGCACAGTTTATGGCGCAGGAATCTCAGCGTCATAAATCATTATAATAAACTAGGAGGAAAATCGTTGATTAAAAATAAGCCAGCCTTTGCTCGACTTCACTCCAAAGTCACAGGCTCACAACTAAATAAGGGAGAGCAGTTAATAATGTGACAGCAAACACATGAATGACAATAACAACTTGTATTTATATAGCGCCTTTAATGTAATAAAACGTTCCCAAGGCGCTTCACAGGAGCGTTATCAAGAAAAACAAAATTTGACACCGAGTCATATAATGAGATGTTCGGGCAGATGACCAAAAGCTTGGTCGAAGAGGTAGGTTTTAAGGAGCATCTTCACAGAATCACAGAATCCCCACAGTGCAGATAGAGGCCATTTCGGCCCATCGAGCCTGCACCGACACACATCCCACCCTATCCCCGTAACCCCACGTATTTAATCCCCCTAACACTAAGGGTCAATTTATCATAGCCAAATCAACCTAACCCGCACATCTTTGGACTGTGGGAGGAAACCGGAGCACCCGGAGGAAACCCACGCAGACACGGGGAGAATGTGCAAACTCCACACAGACAGTCACCCGAGGCCAGATTCGAACCCGGGTCCCTGGCGCTGTGAGGCAACAGTGCTAACCACTATGCCACCGTGTTGCCCCGCTTAGAGGAGGAAAGAGAAGTGGAGAGGTGGAGAGATTTAGGGAGGGAATTCCAGAGCTTAGTACCTAGGCAGCTGAAGGCACGGCCACCAATGGTGGAGCATTTAAAATCGGGGATGCTCAAGAGGCCAGCATAGGCAGAGCGCAGAGGTCTAGGGAGATTATAGGGCTGGAGGAGATTACAGAGATAAGGAGGGGCGAGGGATTTGAAAACAAGGATGAGAATTTTAAAATCGAGGCGTTGCTTAACTGGGAGCCAAATGTAGGTTAGCGAGCACAGGGATGATAGGTGAACGGGACTTGGTGCAAGTTAGCACACGAGCGGCAGAGTTTGTTTACTGAGTGTCGATGCCATGTATTGATTATTTGCTTTCTATAGACGCACCTTAATCTCACATCCTTCAGTAAGTCCAATGATAAAGAAGTTAAACTCTCTATGCCTCCGTATATGAGTAGGTGCTCCTCTGCTGCAGGTACTGGTTCACAGCAACTTCCTGCTTCGGTTATGCTAAGTTATACTGCCAGCTCTGTACTGCTGTTTAGTCAGGCGTGTGGGGTTCTGCACACGCATGCTCACATACAAACGCAGAGCTCCGTTCATTAGAGCCCAAAAGCCACTTCAAATTTTAATGATACCGACAGGATAGTCAGCTAAAAATTTAAAATGAAGTCTGTAAACCCGGCTTCACTCTGAAATGCTGATTAGCGTGTGTGAGATTACCTCCTCACGGAACCTCCTACCAAGGTACGATGCACCAGCAATTGCCAGGCATAAATAAACAGAAAAACAACATATTACTAGGCCATTATATCATAGAATCATAGAAATTTACGGCACAGAAGGAGGCCATTCGGCCCATCTTGTCCATGCCGGCCGACAAAGAGCTATCCACCCTAATCCCACTCTCCAGCACTTGGTCCGTAGTCCTGCAGGTCATGGCACTTCAAGTGCATATCATCTATCTCCTTGATGAGCACAAAATTTGCAAGAAAATGAACTAGAAATACCCTCTGGGACTGATTAGTTGGTAGCTTTGTTTTCCCCCCTTGCTCCTCTCCATGTGCGGAGCAAACCAGCCTAAACTGCTGACTCATTCTGATGTAACAGGAGGCACATTTGCAAAGTCCTGGAGTGTGCCTGTAACCGAGGGGCCATTTTCAACTGCTGCCTGCCCGTTTCTCATCTGAAAATAGGAGGAAAATTGGGGAGGGGGGGGGATGGGAACAAACCTCGACCACCCCATGGATGCCCGAGTCCATTTTCAGGCAGGCCTGTAAATGGACGAGCGGCAGCCCGCCTCTTCAGACGGGAGGCTGTTTAAATATGCAAATCGCGATCAGGCAGTGTAAGACCTCAAGGACATTTTGACCCCACCCCTCCCTACAGCGAGGGCTTCTCAGGAGCAGGTATGGCATTCCCTATAAGTATACCTTTGTGTGCCATTATCATGGAGGAGGAGGAATAGCAGCACAGGATGGACAAAGGAAAATAAGGAAGCCTTTAAGGAGAATAGACCCCACCAGATATTAACCCCCACCAGAATATACAAGCAACGCAGGTCATATAAGGACTTTACTGAGAACTTTAAGATGCTGCTTAAAACCTACCTCTTTGACCAAGCATTTGGTCACCTGTCCTGATGTCTCCTTCTTTGGCTCGATGTCAATTTTTTGATTGCACTCCTGTGAAGTGCCTTGGGACAGTTTACTAGGTTAAAGGCTCTGTGTACATGCAGGTTGTTGTTGAGATGTGTATAAGACGAGTGCTCTTCACCAAAGAGGCAGGAGGGCCACACGGTCACCTTCTGCGTAAGGACCTGCAGCCACAGCCATCGACCCGCACGGCTTTCCCTGTGGCTATAAAGGCAATGGCCGCACTCAACTTTAATGGCACCGGCTGATTTTAGCAGCCACGGGTGATCTATCTAATATCAGTCAGGCCGCAACACGGGAATGGATTTTGTCAGGTGACTGATGGAATTTACAGGGGAACTGGGAGGTTCATTGCCTTCGGTATCACAGCAAGGCAGTGGTGGGGTTTCTGGCTTTCATCGGGTCCAGGGTACAATCAATGGCACCCACATTGCTTTTGCAAGCTCCTACAAAATAAAACCTCAACTACCTGAACAGGAAGGGCTTCCACTCTCTGAATATATGATTTTATATGACAACAAGCAAAGGATCCTGCACATCAACATGAGATATATTGGCAGTTGTTCTGATTCATTCCTCCTTTCAGATTCAGCCCTCCCTGACCTCTTCAGGGAAAGAAAACCATGGCAACAGATGGCTTATGGGTAACAATGCCGACCCCTGCTCCCATGGATACTGACCCCACGAGGATTGACCCCAGCAGTCGCAGAGGACCGCTACAACAAGGCACATGGCTCTACAAGATTAACCATCGAGATGACCATCTCTTCAAGGCAGAAGCTCAGTCCCTGGACAAGTTGGGAGGGGCTCGGTAGTATGCTCCTCTCCGTGTGTCACACAAAGTTGTAGCCTTCACTGCCCTGCCCAACTTTGCCATACAAAAAAAAATGGATTTTGACATTGCTGGGGAGGCAGACCGAGCTTTATTGGAGGCAGAACTACATGGAGGAGAACAGCAGGGTGACCTGCTTTCAGTGACTGCTTCCAGGGCCAAAACACATCTCATCACTGAAGTCTTCCTTTCTGTTTAACGCATTCTAGTTTAGACACCATTGCTGTAACTCCTTCTCCCCCACCTTCAAATAAAGGACGATTCCTTCATCCAGTAACCGTCCTACGTGACAAGCCATCAACCCTCTTTGTCCCTACCTGACCGTGACAATAATCATCACTTGATTGAATATGTCAGCACTAAATATGTGTACCCTTTCCTGTATATAGAAAGACAGAAAGACTTGCATTTATGTGGCACCTTTCACGACCTCAGGACGTCCCAAAGCACTTCACAACCATTAAAGTATTTTTGACGTGTAGTCACTGTTGTAATTTGGGAAACGCGGCAGCCAATTTGTGCACAGCAAGCTCCCACATGACTCTAACTGCCAGGAATAACAGAGCACAATGTCAGTGCATGGTGAACACTAGCCAGCCGACCCTTCCCCAACAACATACTTCCCCTGGGCGGCTACACATGCCTTTTTTTCCACCTATTCTAATGCTTCTCCGAGGGGCAATCTGAGTGTCAGTATCGCAAGAGGTGGTTGGCCGCTTACATCCTACAAAAGGCTGATGGGACTGAGGTACTCTTCCTCTCGTGGAAGCTGGCTCCTGGTTGGGAGCTGCTGCTGGCTGCATCTCTGGAGCTTTGTATCCGAGCAGCCTGCTGTCACTTGCTATGTGGTGCTCTGAGGGGAAGGCTCGGAGGCTTGGCATGTGCGGCTGTCCTGAGAGACGGCTGTATCAGGCAGATGGACTCCAGCCAGCACCACTGCACTGGGCCCACTGGATCTGTGTCCCCACTGATAAGGAAGATGGCTGGTCTTATGTAGCTATCAGATCCTGAAAGCCCTGAGAGACAGCAGCGTGCGTCGTGATGAGTCCCATCTTACACGAGCTTTACGCCAATGTAAATGAGCTGACCCAGGAAATTCCCGTGTAAATTGGTCACAACTCATTTTTCCATTGACATAAAAGCAGCGTAACTCATTGCGTCGAAATTCAGGACATATATATTTTATGTAGCACAAACTGGGCCGTCCACAACAATAACTAAAAAACTAAAAGGTGTAAAAGAAATTATAATACAACAACAGCAACAACAACTTGCATTTATATAGGGCCTTTAATGTAGTAAAACGTCCCAAGGTGCTTCACAGGAGCGTTAGCAAATATTAAGATATTAGACAGATGGCCAAAAGCTTGGTCAAAGAGGTAGATTTTAAGGAGTGTCTTAAAGGGGGAGAGACGGGTAGAAAGCCGAAGTGGTTTAAGGTGGGAATTTCAGAGCTTAGGGCCCTGGCAGCTGAAGGCACGGCCACCAATGGTAGAGCGATTAAAATCGGGGATGCTCAAGTGGCCAGAATTGGAGGAGCGCAGAGATCTCGGAGGGTTGTAGGGCTGGAGGAGGTTACAGAGATAGGGAGGGGCGAGGCCATGGAGGATTTAAAACAAGACTGAAAATTTTAAAATTGAGGCGTTGCTGGGCCGGGAGCCAATGTAGGTCAGCGAGCACAGGGGGTGATGGGTGAACAGGACTTGGTGCGAGGGCAGCAAGAGTTTTGGATGAGCTCAAGTTTATGGAGGGTGGAAGATGGGAGGCTGGCCAGGAGAGGCTTTTGTAATGAACCCAGCTCAATTTGCAACCATAAATACCACAGCACATATTTTATAGATGGTACTCAGAGTGTAGTAGAAAAACTTCCGTTTGGGATCATGTACAGTTATGTAAAAAATGTTGGCTTTGAGTTTGGAGATTTTCAATCCAGTTCCTAGTAAGTTTGGACCCACAGCATAAAACTGCATCTAAGTCAGTCCCAATTGGCAATCTCAATCAGAGAGGCCACAGTTAATGTGAGAAATGGAAAACGTCCCACACTGTGTAGCAGGGATGCTTTCTGAGATTGAGAAAGAAAAGACTTGCATTTATATAGCGCCTCTCACAACCTCAGGACGTCTCGAAGCACTTTACAGCCAATGAAATACCTTTGAAGTGTAGTCACTGTTGTAATGTAGAAAATGTGGCAACCAATTTGTGCACAGCACAAACAGATCCCACAAACAGTGATGATATAATGACCAGATAATCTGTTTTTAGTGATATTGTTTGAGGGATAAATATTGGTCAGGACACCCAGGAGAAGCCCCCTGCTCTTCTTCAAATGGGATCTTTTACACCCACCTGAGAGGGCAGACGGGGAACCTCAGTTTAACATCTCATCCGAAAGAAGGCCCCTCCAACAGGGCAGCGCTCCCTCAATACTGCACTGGAGTGTCAGCCTAGATTTAGTGCTCAAGTGTCTGGAGTGGGGCTTGAACCCACAACCTTCTTGACTCAGAAGTGAGAGTGCTGCCCACTGAACCACAGCTGACATACTGTGAAGATTAAGGGACATTGTTGGAGTAAAGTAGACGATGCTTCACATTGTATTCTTCGGGCCTATAACTGTTTAATGGTGATATTGGATACCTAAAACGGAATGGCAGCTCCAATAGGCAGCACTAACAGCTCGCACTTTAATGAGTACAAAATTCACATAAAAAAAGTTAACAGTCTCAGTGAATCCAGCCCATGAAAGATCAGAAAGAAGTCAAATTGACAGCTTCATCAGCAGGCTGTGGTTAGTAGAAAGCTTGTAAAACCAGTTTAGTCCGTCATTTGAAAGAGGATTGGGTAAGTGTTTGCAAAGGAAGAATATAAAAGGCTATGATAAAGAACAGGGGCAACACGGTGGCATAGTGGTTAGCACTGTTGCCTCACAGCGCCAGGGACCCGGGTTCGAATCCGGCCTCGGGTGACTGTCTGTGTGGAGTTTGCACATTCTCCCCGTGTCTGCGTGGGTTTCCTCCGGGTGCTCTGGTTTCCTCCCACAGTCCAAAGATGAGCGGGTTAGGTTGATTTGGCTATGATAAATTGACCCTTAGTGTTAGGGGGGGATTAAATATGTGGGGTTACGGGGATAGGGTGGGATATGTGTCGGTGCAGGCTCGATGGGCCGAAATGGCCTCTATCTGCACTGTGGGGATTCTGTGAACAGGGGAATGGGGGTCAGAGTTCACAGCTCCAGTTGAAGAGTGAGCACCAGCAGAGTGGCATGCTGGGCCAAAAAGTTTTCTGTGCTGTAAATTGTATGATTCGATGATTCATTACTTAAATTCACAGACTGTAAAGCCAAGCTCTACCCTAAGGTGTTGTAGTTCTGCGGGGTTGGTTGGTGGGGGGAGGTCTCCCGATCGTCCGGGGTTACAGCAGGCAATCAAGAGAAACCCCCTCGCGGGATGTTCAACCTCTGAGTGTCTAAAAGCTCTCTATTTAAAATCGTAAGTAATTGAGGATTATAACAGAACACAGAAGGTTAAGAGGAGATTTGATAGAGGTGTACAAAATCATGAATGGTTTTGATAGAGTGAATGAGGAGAAACTGTTTCCAGTGGCAGAATGGCCAGTAACCAGAGGACACAGATTTAAGGTGATTGGCAAAAGGGCCAGAGGCGACATGAGGAAACATTTTTTTTACACAGCGAGTTGTTGTGATCTGGAATGCGCTGCCTGAAATGCTGATGAAAGCAGATTCAATAATAACTTTCAAAAGAGAATTGGATAAATATTTGAAGGGAAAAGATTTACAGGGCTATGGGGAAAGAGCAGGGGAGTGGGATTCATTGGATAGCTCTACCAAAGAGCCGGCACAGGCACGATGGGTCGAATGGCCTCCTTCTGTGCTGTATGATTCTATGGTTCTACAAAAATGATGTCAGTTATATTATGAGTTGTAGAATTAGACAAGAGGTACACATCTCTAGTGAAAAAATTTGGAAAGAAGTTTGTGAAAGATCTCAAAGAAAAATAAATGTCCATATAACACAGAGGGCAAGATGCACTGCAGCAACTCACCAAGGCTTCTTCGGCAGCACCTCCCAAACTCGCAACCACCTAGAAGGACAAGGGCAGCAGGCGCATGGGAACACCACCACCTCCAAGTTCCCCTCCAAGTCACACACCATCCTGACTTGGAAGTATATCGTCATTCCTTCATCGTCGCTGGGTCAAAATCCTGGAACTCCCTCCCTAACAGCACTGTGGGAGTACCTTCACCACACAGACTGCAGCGGTTCAAGAAGGCGGCTCACCACCACCTTCTCAAGGGCAACTAGGGATGGGCAATAAATGCTGGCCTTCCCAGCGACGCCCACATCCTAGGAATGAATTAAAAAAAACAAAGGTGGATAATGGATAGAAAGCCCAGTAAAAGGAACTACAACATAGGATATAGCCCCTAGCTTCTAACACTCAAACAGGCTTCCCAACGAAAACATTACTGAACTTATTCAAACATAGAAAAAATAATTCAATATGTAAATTTTACCACGTTGTTAAAAAATTTAATGAAAATTTTTTTTTTTTCATATTTGAAACCTGATTTGGAACATGTAATTAACAGGGTAAACAAAAAGTTGTAGATAAAAAAAGTATTTTGAGTGATCAGGTTGCTTAAGTTTCAGTGTTTAGTAGATTTTCATGAGTCTGTACCGTTACAGGTGAGTGTGGACGGTGAAAGAGTGGTGATTTGCTTTTGTTTTTAGTTCATCCAATCATAGAATCAGAGAAATTTACGGCACAGAAGGAGCCCATTTGGCCCACCGTGTCTGCGCCGGCCGAAAAAGAGTTATCCAGCCTAATCCCACTTTCCAGCTCTTGGTCCATAGCCCTGTAGGTGCATATCCAAGTACTTTTTAAATGTGATGAGAGTTTCTGCCTCTACCGCCCTTTCAGGCAGTGAGTTCCAGACCCCCACCACCCTCTGGGTGAAAAAGTTTCTCCTCAATTCCCCTCCAATCCTTCTACCAGTTACTTCAAATCTATGTGCAAACAGTGCAACATCAAAGTGTAACGCCAGAATGTGTTGTAGGGATTGTGATGCCAGTGTTACATACAGGAGCCACACACTATTGTACAGTTGTCCAGGTATTAATAGATATGGATAGATAAGCATAAGAACATAAGAAGTGAGAGCAGGAGTCGGCCATATGGCCCCTCAAGCCTGCTCCGCCATTCAATAAGATCATGGCTGATCATCGACCGCAACTCCACTTTCCCGCCCGATCTCCATATCCCTAGAGTCCAAAAATCTATCCATACTCAAAGACTCAGCATCCACAGCCCTCTGGGGCAGAGAATTCCAAAGATTCACCACCCTCTGAGTGAAGAAATTCCTCCTCATCTCAGTCTTAAATGGCCGACCCCTTATCCTGAGACTCTGCCCCCTAGTTCTAGACACTCCAGCCAGGGGAAACAACCACTCAGCATCTACCCTGTCAATCCCCTTCAGAATCTTATATATTTCAATGAGACCACCTCTCATTCTTCTAAACTCCAGAGAGCCGAGGCCCAAACAAGTGATTTCTGGCCAGTGTTCAATACAGGAAACGCAAGTAATTTTACACAGAATGAAAGATCCCCAGTGGCTCAGCTGGTAAAGCGACTGCTCAATATGGAACTGAGTTTCTGGACAAATATTTACAAATTAGCCAGCCGACTTCCAGGAAATACAGTAACATTTATTAGATTTCAAGCTGCTTAAATTTTCAAGCATTTTTCAGCCACCAAACCCCAATTAAGCCTCTGCAGCTGCAGCAGCTGGCTCTGTTGACCATTCCTTCTGCTAGTTAGAAAACAAACGACAACGAGGTTTCTGTTTGGGTTTTTTTGCTTAAATTAATCTCACTTGCCGCCCTCCCCCCGCCCCCATGGCTGCCTCCGGTCAACAAAATACTATTGCAGCAGCTTTGCTTTTAGAAGCGATGTGAAAGAGACAAGTGAGAGGAGCGAATCTCCACTCACACGCTAACATCATGCAATGTCATTTGAAGGGGAGGAGTGAATTGCTACTCACACGCTAGCATCATGCAATGTAATTTGAAGGGGGAGGAGTGAATCTCCACTCACACGCTAGCATCATGCAATGTAATTTGAAGGGGGAGGAGTGAATCTCCACTCACACGCTAGCATCATGCAATGTAATTTGAAGGGGGAGGAGTGAATCTCCACTCACATGCTAACATCATGCAATGTAATTTGAAGGGGGAGGAGTGAATCTCCACTCACACGCTAACATCATGCAATGTAATTTGAAGGGGGAGGAGTGAATCTCCACTCACACGCTAACATCATGCAATGTAATTTGAAGTGGGGAGTAGTGAAGCTTCACTCACACGCTAACATCATGAAGCACAATTTCGTGGCAGAGAAAGGGTAGGAGTGAAATCCTGTTGTCCATTATATTCATTCCACTGGCAAAGTGATAATGGGTACCTGACTGTAGCTGTGGGATAAATGTGAGAGAAAAAAAAACAGGGAAATTTCACCCTGCCCTCCCCACAAGACAACATCTTAGTGCTTCGTTCACGCAATTTGAAAGATGCAAAGGAGGTGGAAAAAATGCTAATGGTTCTAATTCTGGCATTTAAAATGTGAGGAAATAAAATCACTATATATCACCATGTAGGCTGTTATCGTTGTGTTTACCTTCAAATTCAGAGTGCATTTATTGTTGAAAAAATTCATTCTGGGACAGTTTGCAAGTTTAAATATCCACTGCCAACTTATTATAAAAATGTCCTTTCTAGAATCCACTTCTAATCATTGTTTCTTTGCCAAATATTTTCTTAGAAGCTGTCTTATTCAGTTTAAGA
The DNA here is from genome assembly GCA_030390025.1 of Squalus acanthias. Classification (NCBI taxonomy): domain Eukaryota; kingdom Metazoa; phylum Chordata; class Chondrichthyes; order Squaliformes; family Squalidae; genus Squalus; species Squalus acanthias. The sequence goes on along the minus strand of CM059438.1, from coordinate 9,436,608 downwards.
GTAACAGATTCCATGAAGCCCATAGCGCTATCCACTGAGCTGTAATCTGAGCAGCATACCAGCCTTGAAATGTTGCCTGGAGACACCCTTTCATGGGCTCTTGAGCTGTTAAATTCACCAGTGGGAGTTAGTCTGTGCAGTTAGTAGTCACATACACAATGCGGATATTGCTCTCTGACAGTGGTTTATACTTCTTACTCACAAAATTCTTGATCAATGCAGGATACGTTGGGATGTGGTTCCAGGAGACCGGGCACCCACGGGTACCTTGTCCAAGTGACTGTTCTTCTCACGTATGAGCCTGTTAATCAGTGTCAGCAGGCTGTTGACCTCGGGGGCAAAAAAAACCCCAAGGCCGATAATGCCCTCACCCAGTGTTCACACTGCTGGATAAAGATCAGGGGATGGGAACTCTGGCTAGTTTTCCCTTCCTAACCCGGGATACCGAGGCTGATTGTAGCATCCTATCCTGGATGAGCTGTTAACTCAGCACGGACTGGAAATCGCACCTCAAGCCTTTCTCATCTATTCCCCTCGCTTTCAAAAATTGTTATCAACCCTCCTCGGCCCATTGGCCACTCTGACTATTATTCCATCTCTAACCTAATCTAACCTAACGAGAAGAGAAAGGGCCAGGTAATCCAGTTCTAAGCTGTGTTCTTTTTGTTTTTTGGAGTACAGATTCACAATAAAAATGATTAAAATCTTTTTTTTTTTAAAGAAATTTTTTTTACTGGCCCTGCGCTACTTGTTTCATTCCATTCAATGAGTTCGGCCCCAGCTGGAGTATTGTGTCCAATTCCGGGCACCACACTTTAGGAAGGACGTGAAGGCTTTGGAGAGGGTACAGAAGAGATTTACTAGAATGGTTCCTGAGATGAGGGATTACAGTTGTGTGGATAGACTGGAGAAACTGGGGCTCTCCTTAGTGAAGGGTTTAGATAGAGTAAATAAAGAGAAACTGTTTCCAATGGCTGAAGGGTCGCTAACCAGAGGGCACAGATTTAAGGTGATTGACAGAAGAACCAGAGGCAACATGAGGAAAAACTTAGCTTTCAAAAGGGATTTGGATAAATACTTGAAGGAGAAACAATTGCAGGGATATGGGGAAAGAGTGTGGGAATGGGACTAACTGGATTGCTCTTCGAAAGAACCGGCGCAGACTCGATGTCCGAATGGCCTCCTTCTGTGCTGCATTATTCTATGATTCTATTACCTCCCTTTCGTCTCTAAGGTGGTTGAACATGTCCTCTCAGCCAAGTGGCCATCTCTCTTGAATCTCCCTGTTTGAATCCTTCTAGTCTGGCTTCTGCCCATCTCAGAACGCAAAAACAGGCCTAGTCAGAGTCATGAATGGCATTCTCTGTGATCCTGACTGTATGTGATATCCCAAATTGTCCTTATCCACAGTGTTTGATATGACTGACCATGCCGTCCTCCTCCACCACCTCTCCTCTGGTGTCCAGCTCCACGGGACTGCCCTTGGGTGGTTCCACTCCTAAAGACAAAAGCAAAATATTGCGGGTGCTGGAAATACTCAACGGGTCGGGCAGCATCTGTGGAGAGGGAAACAGAGTTAACGTTTCAGGTCAATGACCTTTCGTCAGCATTCTACAGAGTGGGAACCAAACATTGCCCCAGAGTTTACTGCCACCTCTCTCTTGGTGGTCCCTGTTGAGGCGGGAGACAGGGTAATTGGCTGGGTTCCCTAGCCCCCATCCTCATTTACGTGTGGTGGGGCGGGCAAGGATCAGGCCTGGCTTGTCAACGGTCAGGGTCACAAACCTCTTTTACTTATAAAGTGACCCCCAACAACTTCCCCATCCTGGCAACCATCAGCTGCCATTTCCGGCCTCTTCGGTGGGAGGACCCTGCAAATGCGGCCCAACTCACCGAAGGCCCACTCCGTCTGGCCCTTCCCCCGACCTCATGAACTTCGGGCCAGCGACAGAGTTCAGCAGCAGCCGCAGTCCTGCCATAATGGCCAGAATTGTGCCCCTGCACAAAAAGAGAGGGCAGACAGCTTCACCCTGCATCTGACCATGCTACACCTAGCACTGAGTGCAAAATAATGAAAGAGAGCTCCACCCCCACACCTCAGGGAGCCTAAAGTATTCGCCCAAAAACAGACCTTAAAAGAACACCTAAAGAATAGCAGACACAATCCAAAACTACAGGACTAGGACACGACAATTAGGAAACATGTTCACAACATAAGATCACAGCATGAATAATTAATGTTAATGTGTGGACCAAATAATTAGATTGGTGGGGGGGGGGGGGGAGGGGGTGGAGATGGCTGCAGAAGTGCATCAAAAAATTTAGCCCCAGGTTCTTCAACTCAGTTGACAAGAATGCCTGGAGGGTAGATATGGGGAAAATGTAAGAGTTGTGACTTCGAAGGATCAAATGTTAATTAGTAAGCACCAGGGGACAGCAACAGGTGGCGCGGACAGCACTCTTGATTCGTAGATCAAAAGTCAAGAGCAAACCGCAAAGCACGGTTCAGAACAAAAGTGTAACTCGATTCGAGAGGCCGTGTCATTTGGGCTTTCCTCAGGGCATGGGTCAACCTTGTCACACTATAGATTTAGGTACTACGTGTTGCCATTTCCTCTTGTTTGTGCATATAGTATTACGTCGTGAGGCCGGGCCTGGTTTTAGCGGGTAGAGGCATGGAACTGTTTGTTGAATTTGATAATGAATTGTGAGTGCAAAAAAAACAGACCAGATGTCCTTAACGCAACTCCACACAGCACCTCGTCACATCTGCAACAACCCCACTATTCATCGCTATGTCTCGGGGCTAGCATTGTTCTCTGGCACATGTAAAGAAGAAAGAGCGAACTTGCATTTCTACAGCGTCTTTCATGACCGCGGGACGTCCCAAAGCGCTTTACAGCCAATGAATTACTTTTGAAGCGTAGTCACTGTTGTAGCATAGGAAACGCAGCAGCCAATTAGTACACAGCAAGCTCCCACAAACTGCAATGAGATAATGACAAGATAATCTGTTTTAGTGATGTTGGTTGAAGGATAAATATTGGCCAGGACACCGGGGAGAACTCCCCTGCTCTTCTTCGAAATAGTGCCACGGGATCTTTTACGTCCACCTGAAAGGGCAGACAGGGCCTCGGTTTAACGTCTCATCCGAAAGACGGCACCTCTGACAGTGCAGCACTCCCTCAGCACTGCACTGGAGTGTCAGTCTGGAATTTTTGTGCTCAAGTCTCTGGAGTGGGGACTTGAAGATCTACTTTTACTGTAAACCCAAGTTAAAAGTGTTCCAAATGGTACCAATGAGTATCCATATCATTATGATGGGACATCAAAAAAACACGTTGGAATTAAAACTTTGAATCATCTTGTCTCTTTCCTTCCTTGAGAATGACAAACAAAGCCAGAGTGAGTAAGAAAGTTCATTCTGAGGAAGACCAAGGTTAAAGGAATCACCGATGGCAATAATCTTTACATTTTATGGTCATTATTGACTATGGTGAAGGATTTAATTACCGGGGGAGACAAAATGAAGAAGTTTCAAATAAGAAAGGAAGTCAGGCAGAACGCTTTCTCTCAAGAGTAATAGAATCATAGAATACGTTACCAAGGGAAACCACTGAAGCAGGCAATTTAAATGGGTTGAAAAAGAACCAGGCACCACATCTTTGACGTTATTCATGAAATTAAATATTCTTATCGAAAATGTCAACAATATCCATTAATTTCTTGGGAATCCCGCCATTTTGGGACCTTTTGTCACAAAGGGGTTAATATAAATATGTTTCAATACAATATTAAAAAATTCCTAATATTTTTTAAAAAATCAAACATGGAGGACGTTTACAATATGAGTGGATTGGATCTAACCTGTGATTTCGCAGCGACATGGCAGGCCACTTACTTCAGTGACAGATCACTCACTCGTCGCGACTATCAGCTGCTCTTTTATCAACGGGAGGAAGGGACGCCACCGGCAGTCTCCTCGATGTTTCCTTAGCAGAAAAAAAATGCCGAGCACTAACTGAGAAACAGGATGGTTCCTGATCACCAAGGGGCTGATAATGCGGTCGCAGGCACTCCAGGCGCAAAGTGCCCATTTGGAACGGGCACAGAAGGGAACGCCCCATTCATAGAACCGTAGAATGGTTACAGCACAGGAGGAGGCCATTCGGCCCGTCCCGGCTCTCTGCAAGAGCACTTCAGCTAGTCCCACTCCCCCGCCCTTTCTCCGTAGCCCTGCAAATTTTTTTCCTTCGGGTACTTATCCAATTCCCTTTTGAAAGCCACGATTGAATCTGCCTCCACCATCCTTTCAGACGGTGCATTCCAGATCCTAACCACTCGCTGCGTAAAAAAGATCATAACCACTCGCTGCGGGACATTCACAAATTGTAATTTTCCCCCTCCCTGACCCTTCTCCCTCTTCCCCCCCTTTTCCCTTCTGCCCTCATGTCTATCCCTGCCACATGGACCCGTGTCCCTCTGCCCTCCACCCCAGGAAAAAGTACTGGCGCGCTAGGGACAGCCAGCAGCCCTACACTGGCTGCTGGACCCTGAACTCCTGGCTCCAGCCGCTTCGAACAATATTTAAATGAGTTGATCTTGCATTATCGGGCAAAGGCAGCTCAGTTGTGCACAGGCGCAAAAGGGCCTAAGGGGCAACACTCCCGATAGCGCAGTTTTTACAGAGGATTACACAGAAACAGGCCATTCGACCCAACCAGTCCATGCTGGCATTTATGCTCCACTCGAGCCTCCTCCCGTCTTTCCTCATCTAACTCTATCAGCATAACCCTCTATTCCCTTCTCCCTCACATGCTTATCTAGCCTCCCCTTAAATGCATCTATACTATTTGCCTCAACTGCTCCCTGTGGTAGCAAGTTCCACATTCTCACCGCCCTCTGGGTAAAGTTCTGGGACCCCAAGACTATCGATCTCCTAGTCTACTCATGACCCTAAGTCATTGATTGAACTAACAATCAGTGACTAAGAGAATCATCAATATATAACATACATTTATACAGTGCCTTTCATGTAACAAAGCATCAGGAGAGCAGAGGACACCAAGCAAGAAATAGGAGAGAAGTTGATCAGGGTGACTGAAGACATGATCAAAGGGTCAAGGTTTGAGGAAGCAGCAAGGTACAGATGTTTAGGGAGTGATGGTGATGATGGATCAGGAGGGACATGCAGTAAAGCAGCCTGAACAATAACTGATAATCCAACAGGACATGTTGCTAAGGTGCACGTTATCTCTTGATTTTAGGATTTTCTTTTTGCGTTATTACTCATGGACATGTCAGCTTCTCAGCAGCTCAGAACCATGTTTTGGTGTTTATACATACGCCCGACCATCCGTTTCACTGCCGATATTTTCGTACACGTCAAACATTGAGGTAGATCTTCGTTTTTTGACTGCCCAGGCGTTGAGCATCGGCTGAGCAGAAATGAAAATCTGGCAGACTTGGTTCCCAGTCCCCAACAGACCCTGCCGGAGTTTCCTTCCATTAACTCGATTCTTTAACGCCCAAGGACTAAAATCTACTTCATTCCATTCTGATTCAGCGCTCCCCATATTTTCTGATTACGCCTCTGTGAAGCACCTAGGGATATAAAGGTGCTATATAAATGCAGCTTGTTGTTGTTGAATGTATTTTTCACAAACATGAATAAGAATCAAGCGCTCAGCAAGTAATGGTTACTATAATGACCAGTATATAAGTCGCAGCTTTCGACCTAATATTTTTTGTGTGAAGATTTTTATTCATGGCAGCACAGTTTAAATCATTTTTTTGCATCATGATGTACTTTGCGCGGTATTTGCAGATACAGACGGTGAGGATCTTACTGGGCATTTCATTGGCACATAATGCATGGAGCGTTCACAACGCGGCAGCCAATAAGCGCACAGCAAGCTCCCACAAACAGCAATGAGATAATGACCAGATAATCTGTTTTCTTGATGTTGGTTGAGGGATACATGTTGGCTAGGACACCGGGGAGAACCCCCCTCCCACTCTTCTTCGAAATAGTGCCATGGGATCTTTTACGCCCACCTGAGAGGGGTTAACATCTCATCCAAAAGACAGCACCTCCGACAGTGCAGCACTCCCTCGGTACAGCACTGGAGTATCAGCCTAGATTTTATGCTCAGTTCTCTGGAGTGGGACCCACAACCTTCTGATCCAGAGGAGAGGGTGCGACCCACTGAGCCATGGATTGTATGGAAATGTACAAGGTTTTGTTAGGTTCCTGTAGAACTCAAAAATGCATGTAAATGTGTGAATAGAAACATAGAAACATAGAAACATAGAATCTAGGAGCAGGAGTAGGCCATTCGGCCCGTCGAGCCTGCTCCGCCATTCAATACGATCATGGCTGATCATCCAAATCCAGTACCCTGTCCCTGCTTTAATCCCCACAGTACACATATCCCACCCTACCCCCGTAACCCCACGTATTTAATTCCCCCTAACATATCCCATCCTATCCCCATAACCCCACATATTTAATCCCCCCTAACACTAAGGGTCAATTTATCATAGCCAAATCAACCTAACCCACACATTTTTGGACTGTGGGAGGAAACCGGAGCACCCGGAGGAAACCCACGCAGACACGGGGAGAATGTGCAAACTCCACACAGACAGTCACCCGAGGTCAGATTCGAACCCGGGTCTCTGGCGCTGTGAGGCACCAGTGCTAACCACTATGCCACCGTGCAGGCAAACAACTTGGCATGAATCTGTCATTCATGAAAGAAAGACTTATGAAATAATACTGAGTGGCCTATGGGTGGCGCTGTCCAGGGAGAGTATAAATACTCAGGCACGGGCCCAGCTTGCGCAGGACATTCTTAACAGGAACTAGTGAAGGCCACAACTAGACCTCCATGTTGTAAAACAGTTGATTAAAGCTTTGTTTAACGCTTAGACCAAGTGCCTAGTAGTTTTCTTACATCACAACTCTTCATTATATGGTAGATAATTTCCACAGAATAAGTGTTAAAGTAGCTATTTTTAAAGAAACTGAAAAATAAAGCTAGAATTCACTGTTGGAGTTAAAAGTAGATGAGCATTCAACAGGTTCACATAACATTCCGCTGTCACATTTTAACTGAGGCATTAACCGATTTATTTCAACTAACCATTTTTTAATCCAAGTTCATACATTTCTATCTATCCCATGGGTTTGAGTCTAATGCAGTGGTGTTTTAGAATGGGAGGTTGTTTTTACACTCTATTCAAACAACATTTGTTTCTTAAAGGAATGCCAGCTGAAAATACAGAAGACTCATAATAATAAAGTCAGAAGCCTTTTACAACAACTGTCAGGACAGTTTTCCAATTAACATAGTGATAATTGATGTCTAGATCCCTCTGGTCATTTCTTAAAATACTTTGGGCTGATTGTAGCACACAGCTGGGATTAATCATTGTTATCAGACTGCGTATAATCCCTTTAAAGTAACACGGTCTAGACTAGAGAGTATTACTGCTTGCTTGTTTGATGACACACTGCAGATTAAATGTCACAGTTTTGAAACATTTATTTCAAGTCATTTAAGACACCCAAAGGATGATCGGTACTTTACATAAGAGAGAAGGCATTATCCATACATAGATTCCCAGTTTTAACATACCCTGATTGCATGTTACCCCATTAAAATTACATAGTGGGGTAGAGCTTCCGTTGGTTTGCGTTAGTGTTATCAGTGGGAAAGAGGTGAAATCGGCCAAACCACGCAAAAGATTCGGGGAATTTTAAACGCAAGTTACGTCAAGTGTCAATTGAGTTTCTGCCATCTTTAACACTGGCCATTCCTCCCGAAGCCGGCCCCGCCCACAAAACTGACCATGGCCCCCCAGATCAAAATAATTAGCGTGGCAGGTTTCTGCCGATTGTGCCTGTTTGTGGCCGTTCGAGGAGGCTCCGCAAATTGGGCTCGATTTCTTAGGTGTGCCGGCACTAATAGGCATGTTTTAAAAGATCTTACATATCAAAAAATATTTAATTTACTAAGAAACTGGCTAGTGTTCACCAATGAAACTATTAAATGGTTCAGTATAGTATTTTTAAGTCATTTTCAGTGATTTAAAATCAGGCTACTCACAAGTGGAGGACCAGACACTCTTATTAAAAATCCTTATTTATTGTGCTAAACCCATTTTCAGCTTTATTAATAAAACTGCCGCAGGTTCCCGCTCTTAAATACATCAATGAATATTTTTAAGTACAAAGAGAAAAAAAATAAACACTGGCGTTCTATTACGCTGGTCCATGGAAGATTTTATGTTTGTGGTTATGCAAATGAGTTTGGCTGGCAACTTGAACCATAACTTCACTTCGGAAAAACAGCGCAATTTCACACGCAATTTGCACCCAGTTTTCCCGATGGCACCCAGAGCAGAAACTCTACCCCCAACATGTTTTGCTATTTTCCCTCTGAAGCTTTCCAACACACGGGCCCGGAATTTGCGGTCAGCAGCGAAGTGAATGCGTTTGCCGCTGGCCCCGAAGTACGCTCCGCACAAGGATCGCGCGACCCCCTGTGTCGAGAGCTTCGGGTTTTCCGACCTACAGATCAATTCAACGAACTGTAGTTGGGGATCCCCTTGTTCGAGCTGCTGTGACGTCAACAGGCTGTCAAAGCAGCCAATCAAAAGGCAGAATTCTCACAGACAGCGGACAAGGAAATGGGGAAGCGCTTAAAATTCTAACTTTTTAAAATAGCTAGAGAGAGCAAAAGAAAGATTGGGGCTCTCACGTGGGGAAAAGGCAAACCAGAAATAAAGATGACAAACTTTTAAAAAAATTGAAAAAATGTCTTTTGAAAAGTTTCTTAAAAATTTTAATTTTTATTAAAATGGACAAATTTCACACTGCGCAAAATCAAAATTACTTTCGCAGGCCCTGAACCTTTGTTTAGCAGTCAATACGCTGTTTACCGCAATTACACCTAATCCCTTTGGGTCTAACTTTTAGTGGGGAATTGAGCAGTGTAATTACTGAGGAGGAGCCGAAGGTTTCGTCAGTTTCAATGATTTACGAGGTTTCACCGATTGCCCGCTCTGTGACAGGGGTACACACAGCACAGCCAGTTTCAGGAGCTGTCAATGACAGATCGCAACTTCGGGATTCCCGCATGAGCTTGCGCAAGCGCCAAATCCCGAAGTTGCGGTCAGTTTCAAAGGCACAATGACGGTGAATGCTGCCAGTTCGCCGTCATCAGGACCGCAAATTCCAGACCATGATCTTTTCTGTAGAGTCCTTGGTTTATTCAATGAACATCCCTCTGAGTCAGGTACTCCCCGTGCTCTGGTACAGGCTGCTGACGACTGACAACCCTGATGATGATGAAGGTCAGATCTTTCTCAGCGTGTGCCACCACCTTCTGTGAAATAACAAAGTGCACATTAAAGTATGCAATATAAACCAAAAAGGATAATCAGTCCAGTTCCTTCATAACGAATTGCAGCCAGTTGGAACCAACTTTGATCAAGGATACACCTGCGCCAAAAAAAAGATCTGCCTGTGATTTTGAACGGAGCAAACCGTTCTGTTTCAGGGGGAAAATCCCTGGCTGCCACATCCTGGCGTAAGTACTGGGATGCTTCCGCCAGGAACATTCCACAGTTTACCTTGGTGGATTTTCCAGTGTCGGTGAGGTTTCCTCATCTGCATTCCAATAGTGGGTGCCGGTGGACGTATCTCAGGCACTTGCCTTCACCCAGGGACTGGAAAATTAGACCATTGCTGCTATATCTGGGGGGGGAGGGATGGGGGGAGTGTACCTGGCCCCACCCTGGAAAGAAAGCCGGGGCCTCCAACTGTCCTCTTTGTAAGTAATATATTGTCAGTCTTGCAAGCTCAAAGGAGGTCCTGCATCACTAACTATTTATTGTAAGTAAATAATATAAATGAGACTACAGACTGCCAGTCAGTAATTACAGTGCATCATTTGGGAGAAGGAAGAGGAGAGGGAAGTCCTTATTATAACCTAACCTAATATTAATCAGCTAATTTACTCCAGGATTTATGTTATTGCTAGTGCAAAATTATCCAAGTTAATGGAATCATAGAATCATAGATTGGTTATAGCACAGAAGGAGGCCATTCGGCCCGTCGAGCCCGTGCCGGCTCTCTGCAAGAGCACTTCAGCTACTCCCACTCCCCCGCCCTTTCCCCGTAGCCCTGCAAATTTTTTTAATTCAGGAACTTATCCAATTTCCTTTTGAAAGCCACGATTGTATCTGCCTCCACCACCCTCTCAGGCAGTGCATTCCAGATCCTAACCACTAGCTACATAAAAAAGTTTTTCCTCATGTCGCCTTCCTCATGTCCAGTCTGAAAAACAGCCGTGCACCACTACTCTCTGTTTCCTGTCACTTAGCCAATTTCGTATCCATGCTGCCACTGTCCTTTTTATTTCATGGGCTTCAACTTTGCTGGCAAGCCTATTATGTGGCACTTTATCAAACGCCTTTTGGAAGTCCATGTACACCACATCAACCCGCTCTGTTACCTCATCAAAAACTCAATCAAGTTAGTTAAACATGATTTGCCTTTAACAAATCCATGCTGGCTTTCCTTAATTAATCCACACTTGTCCAAGTGACTGTTAATTTTGTTCTGGATTATCGTTTCGAAAAGCATCCCCACTACCAAGGTTAAACTGACTGGCTTGTAGTTGCTGGGTTTATCCTTACATCTTTTTTGAACAAGGGTGTAACATTTGCAATTCTCCAGTCCTCTGGCACCACCCCCATATCGAAGGAGGATTAGAAGATTATGGCCAGTACCTCCGCAATTTCCACCTTTACTTCCTTAGTATCCTAGGATGCATCCCATCTGGTCCTGGTGACTTATCTACTTTAAGTACAGTCAGCCTTTCTAGCACTTCCTCTTTATCAATTTTTATCCTATCCAGTAACTCCACTACCTCCTCTTTCACGATGACTTTGGCAGCATCTTCTTCCTTGGTAAAGACAGATGCAAAGTACTCATTTAGTACCTCAGCCATGCCCTCTGCCTCCATGTGTAGGTCTCCTTTTTGGTCCCTAATTGCCCCCACCCCTCCTCTTACTACCCGTTTACTATTTATATGCCAATAGAAGACTTTTGGATTTCCTTTTACGTTAACTGCCAATCTATTCTCATACTCTCTCTTTGCCCCTCTTATTTCCTTTTTCACTTCCCCTCTGAACTTTGTATATTCAGCCTGATTCTCGCTTGTATTCTTAACCTGACATCTGTCATATGCCCCCTTTTTCTGCTTCATCTTACTCGCTATCTCTTTCATCATCCAGGGAGCTCTGGCTTTGGTTGCCCTACCTTTCCCCCTCGTGGGAATGTACCTCAACTGTACCCAAACTATCTCCTCTTTAAAGGCAGCCCATTGTTCAATTACAGTTTTGCCTGCCAATCTTTGATTTCAATTTACCCGGGCCAGATCCATTCTCAACCCACTGAAATTGGCCTTCCTCCAATTAAGTATTTTTACTCTAGATTGCTCCCTGTCCTTTTCCATAGCTAATCTAAATCTTATGATGCTGTGTTCCCCTACTGACACTTGCTCCACTTGACCCACCTCATTCCCCAGAGCCAGATCCAGCAATGCCTCCTTCCTCGTTGGGCCGGAAACATACTGATCAAGAAAGTTCTCCTGAACACACTTCAGAAATTCTTCCCCCTCTCTGCCCTTTACACTATTACTATCCCAGTCTATATTAGGATAGTTGAAGTCCCCCATTATCACTACTCTATAGTTCTTGTACCTCTCTGTAATTTCCCTGCAAATTTGCTACTCTAAATCCTTTCCACTACTTGATGGCCTATAGAATACACCTAGTAATGCAATGGCACCTCTATTGTTTCTTAACTCTAACCAAATAGATTCTGTCCTTGACCCCTCCAGGACTTCTCTCTCTCCAGCACTGTAATATGCTCCTTAATCAATACTGCCACCCCATCTCCTTTCTTTCCTTCCCTATTTTTCCTGAACACCTTATATCCAGGAATATTTAGTACTCAATCCTGCCCTATTTGAGCCAGGTCTCCGTTATCGCCACAACATTATATTCCCATGTGTCTATTTGCACCTGCAGCTCACCAACCTTATTTACCACACTTTGTGCGTTTACACTGCACTGTAAACCTATCTTAGAGCTTCTTGTATTCTCTTTTAGTCTGACCCCACCCAATACCGTACAATTTCTTACTCTAGTGCTATCCGTCTCTCCCCATCCTTTGTGCACCTTGTTTCTCCTTTCTAATGCTACATCCTGGTGCCCATCCCCCTGCCAAATTAGTTTAAACCCTCCCCAACAGCACTAGCAAACCCGGCCCCCCACGAGGATATTGGTACCGGCTCTGTTGAGGGGTAACCCGTCCGGCCTGTACAGGTCCCACCTCCCCCAGAACCGGTCCCAATATCCCAGGAATCTGAAGCCCTCCCTCCTAAGATAATAAGGTGCTAATACAAAAGCAAAATACTGCGGATGCTGGAAATCTGAAATATAAACAGAAAATGCTGGAAATACTCAGCAGGTCAGGCAGCTTCCGTGGAGAGAGAAACAGAGTTAACGTTTCAGGTCGATGACCTTTCATCAGAACTAGAAAAAGTTAGAGATATAACAGGTTTTAAGCAAGTACAGAGGCAGGAAAAGGGCGTCGGGGAGGAAAGAAGAAAAGGGAAGGACTGTGATAGGGTAGAAGGCAAGAAAGATTAAATGAAAAAAGGGATGAAGGTGCAAGGCAAAAGTGGATGGTAATGGGACAAGTAAAGAAACAAGAGTAGGTCTAGAGGAGATGTAAATGGGAATACCAGAATCATTACCGACAGCTGCTGTCTGAAAAAATGGGGGCAGAGTTTATGATCTGAAACTGTTGATCTCGATGTCGAGCCCGGAAAGCTGTAAAGTGCCTAATCGAAAGATGAGGTGCTGTTCCTCGAGATTATGTTGAGCTTCATTGGAACAGTGTAGGAGGCCGAGGATGGAGAGGTCAGTGTGGGAGTGGGGCGGAGAATTAAAGTGATGGGTGACCGGAAGCTCGGGGTCGCGTTCTGCGGACTGAACGGAGGTGTTCCGCAAAGCGGTCACCCAATTAATGAGGTGCTAACTCGGTGTCCGCAAGAGATGCTGTTTATCTGATTCATGTGTTTAGTGTAGAAGTACCTAAGCCAGACTGCAGAGTGCCTGTAAACCTCAGGGTCACAATTTGCCCTCGGCAAAAAACACGGAGACAATGATGGCAGTAAATGACTGGAATAGGCACATGGCTACGCATGTCATAAATCAGGAACAATATGACTGATGTGCCCACAGAAATACTCAACAATGATTGTAAAATGCTGCGGTCATGGTTGCCTGCCAACAGGGGACTAGATATTGCTTGAAATAAAGTGCAAGGTCACATTTAAATTGATAAGGATAAACCTGAGGCTAGTTGTTGCATTTGACAGGTCAGTGCTTTACCTAAATTAAAGTTTTAATAAGAACGCAGTGTTTTCTGCTGTAGTCACGAGCAATCATTTCTCAAATTCAATTTCCCTACGTCCTCAGTAACCAATCCCATTTCTGAGGTTCCCTGCTCACTTCTAGTTTATCTTCTCAATCTTTCTAGATCTCTGGCACCTGATCAGTCTGCTCGTGAAAAATGACATCCAATCCCTTTCCACCTTAGCATCATCAGACAATTTTGTCTCTATTCTCACTTCCAAATCATTGAAATAAACCGCGAATAGCAAAGGTGCCCGCACTTATCCGTGGGGCGCCCCACTTGTCACCTCCTCCCACTCCACGCAGCTCCGCGCAGCGCCACCCTCTGTCTCCTTTGATGGAGCAAGTTGTCAATCCACTTCACCTATTCCGTGGACCGATTGCCTCCACAGCACTGTGTCAAATAAACAATGTCCGATGGATTCGCTATATCCACAATATGTGGCACCTCCTCAAAGAATTCTAACAGGTTTATGAAGTGTGATCTTTCCCCCACAAAGCCATACTGACTTGCCCTGGTCACTTCACACTCTTTTAGTGTTTTATGAAACCCTTCTTCACGATAGCCTCGAACATTTTACCCACAAAAAAAATTCAAGATGAGTTTCTTTAAAGATAGTTTTTGTGTTGCCTTCTTTTCAATATTTTGGTACAAGTCCTGATTCTATTGATTCCCGAACGATCCCATCCTGGGGTCTTATCTTCTTTTATTGCTTTCAACTTCCCTATCAGTAATTGCTACCATCCTTAAAATGTCCTCATTTCCCAGAAAAGTAGACCTACTTCCAGGAGAGAGTCAGCAGCTTGTTCCGTGAGCACCAATGCAAAGAAATCTGGGACAACAGCATAACCCGCTGTCCCCTTGCACACCCAAATCTGAACTGGTCTGAACTAAGTAAAATTTGGATTCATCCGGCCCAATTTATTTCAGATTTATTATTTATCTGCAAATGCCAGTTCTACAAAATTCAGGTTGAAACTGCATGAAGATGATAGACCATCAAGGGAGGAGAAAAATACAAGAACAAGGATATAAATAAATCGTAACAACGGTTAATTTTGACAAATTAAGACTGTTGGCTGATTCCTTCTAATGTATTGCCTGCTTTTCCCCATTGAGAGATATATATATTTAAAGTAGCATTGTAAATTCAGAAATTTTAAAGATCTTCATTCACTTATTTTATTTATCAAAAAGAAAAAATTACTAGTAATGAATGTTCAATGAAGGTTTTAATTCTATGAATTGTAAAAATGGATGACCAGGGTTTGTGATCCATCTTATTACCCATGTAAACCACTACAGTAGAGAAGGGTTCGTTGTGTGTTATCTCTATGTCTGTGACCTCCTCCAGCCCTACAAACAACCCTCCGAGATCGCTGCATTCCTCCAATTCTGGCATCTTGTGCATCCCCGATTTCCTTCACCCCTCTATCGGCGGCAACAAAAATTGTCACATGCAATTCTTGTCCAACAATGCCTCAATTTTAAAATTATCATCCTTGTTTACAAATCCCTCCATGGCTTCGCCCCTCCCTATCTCTGTAACCTCCTCCAGTCCTACAACCCTCCGAAATCTCTGCTCTCCTCCAATTCTGGCCGATTTTAATCACTCCCCCATTGCCTTCAGCTGTCTAGGCCCCAAGCTCTGGAATTCCCTCCTTAAACCTCGCCGCATCGCTAACTCTCTCCTCCTTTAAGACACTCTTTAAAACCCACCTTTTTGACCAAACCTTTGACCATCAGCTCTAATATCTCAGAAACATAGAAACATAGAAGATAGGAGCAGGAGTAGGCCATTCGGCCCCTCGAGCCTGCTCCGCCATTCGATGAGATCATGGCTGATCATCCAAACTCAGTACCCTGTACCTGCCTTCTCCCCATATCCCTTGATACCTTTAGCTTTAAGAAATATATCTAACTCATTCTTGAATATATTTAATGACTTGGCCTCAACTACCTTCTGTGGTAGAGAATTCCACAGGTTCACCACTCTCTGGGTGAAGAAATTCTTCCTCATTTCTGTCCTAAATGGCTTACCCCTTATCCTTAGATTATGACCCCTGGTTCTGGACTCTCCGACCATCGGGAACATTCTTCCTGCATCTAGTTTGTCCAGACCTGTCAGAATTTTATATGTTTCGATGAGATCCCCTCTCATTCTTCTATACTCCAGCGAGTATAAGCCCAATCGACCCAATCTCTCCTCATATGTCATTCCTGCCATCCCAGGTATCAGCCTTGTGAATCTTCGCTGAACTCCTTCCATGGCAAGAACATCCTTCCTCAGATAAGGCGACCAAAACTGCACACAGTACTCAAGGTGTGGTCTCACCAAGGCCCTGTACAACTGCAGCAGGACATCCCTGTTCCTATACTCAAACCCTTTCGCTATGAAGGCCAACATACCATTTGCCTTCTTAACCGCCTGCTGCACCTGCATGCTTACCTTCAGCGACTGGTGCACAATTCTCCCAATCTATTGCCATTCAGATAATAGTCTGCCTTTCTGTTTTTGACACCAAAGTGGATAACCTCGCATTTATCCACGTTATATTGCATCTGCCATGCTTCTGCCCACTCACCCAACCTGTCCAAATCATCCTGGAGTTTCTCGGTATCCTCCTCGCAGCACACACTCCCACCCAGCTTTGTGTCATCTGCAAACTTGGAGATATTACATTTACTTCCCTTATCTAGATCATTAATGTATATTGTGAATAGCTGGGGTCCAAGGACCAATCCCTGTGGTACCCCACTAGTCACTGCTTGCCACTCGGATAAAGACCCATTAATTCCTACACTCTGCTTTCTGTCCGCCAACCAGTTCTCTATCCAAGTCAATACCTTGCCCCCAATCCCATGTGCTTTAACTTTACACGCTAATCTCTTATGCGGGACATTATCGAAAGCCTTTTGAAAGTCCAAATACACCACATCTACTGGTTCTCCCTTATCTATTTTCCCAGTTACATCCTCAAAAAATTCCAGTAGATTAGTCAAGCACGATTTACCTTTTGTACATCCATGTTGACTTTGTCCGATCCTGTCACTGTTTTTCAAGTGCTCAGCTATTACATCCTTTATAATGGACTCTAGCATTTTCCCCAGTACCGATGTCAGGCTTACCGGTCTGTAATTCCCCGTTTTCTCTCTACCACCCTTTTTGAATAGTGGGGTAACATTAGCTACCCTCCAATCCATGGGTACAGTTCCAGATTCCATCGAATGTTGGAAGATGATCAGCAATGCATCTACTATTTCTAGGGCCACTTCCTTAAGTACCCCAGGATGTAGATTATCAGGCCCTGGGGATGTATCGGCCTTCAATCCCGTCAATTTCCCTAACACCATTTCCCTGCAAATACTGATTTATTTCAGTTCCTCCCTTTCATCAGACCCTATGTTCTCCAACATCTCTGGGAGGTTATTTGTGTCCTCCTTTGTGAAGACAGAACCAAAATATGCATTTAATTGATCTACCATTTCTTTGTTCCCCATTATAACTTCCCCCGCTTCTGACTGCAAGGGACCTACACTTGATTTCACTAATCTTTTTCTCTTCACATATCGATAAAAGCTCTTACAGTCAGTTTTTATGTTCCCTGCAAGCTTACTCTCGTATTCTATTTTCTCCTTCTTAATTAATCCCTTTGTCCTCCTTTGTTGAATCCTAAACTGCTCCCAATCCTCAGGGTTACCGCTTTTTCTGGCCAATTTATATGCCCTCTCCTTGGATCTTATGCTATCCCTAATTTCCCTTGTTAGCCATGGTTGTGTCACCCTTTTTGTTTTATTCTTATGCCACACTGGGATGAACAAATTCTGTAGTTCATCCATGCAGTCTTTGAATGTTTGCCATTGCCTATCCACCATCAACCCTTTGAGTGACATTCCCCAATCAATCCTACCCAATTCGCGCCTCATACCATCGTAGTTTCCTTTATTTAAATTCAGGACCCTAGTCTCTGATTCAATTACTTCACTCTCCATCCTAATGAAGAATTCTATCATATTATGATCACTCTGACCCAAGGGGCCTCGTACAACAAGATTGCTAATTAATCCTTTCTCGTTACATAATACCCAGTCTAAGATGGCCTGATCTCTGGTTGGTTCCTTGACATATTGTTCCAGAAAACTATCCCGTAAACATTCTAGGAATTCCTCCTCCACAGTATTTTTACTAATTTGGTTAGCCCAATCTATATGTAAATTAAAGTCACCCATGATGACTGCTGTGCCCTTACTGCATGCTTCTCTAATTTCCCTTTTAATGCCATCCCCAACCTCCGTATTACTGTTTGGAGGTCTATATACCACTCCCACTAACGTTTTCTGCCCCTTGTTATTTCTCAGTTCTACCCATACAGATTCCGCATCATCAGAGCTAATATCCTTCCTTTCAATTGTGTTAATCTCCTCTTTAACCAGCAATGCTACCCCACCTCCCTTTCTTTTTTGCCTATCTTTCCTAAATATTGAATAACCCTGGATGTTGAGTTCCCAGTCTTAGCCACCCTGGAGCCATGTTTCTGTAATCCCAATCAAATCGTATTCATTTACCTCTATTTGCGCAGCTAATTCATCCACCTTGTTCTGAATGCTCCTTGCATTAAGACACAAAGCCTTCAGGCTTGTTTTTTTAACGCTCTCAGCCTATATGAATTATTATTTACTGTGACCATGTTTGATTTAAACCGTTGAGTTCTTTGCCTTCTACTTTTGTTTTTCTCCTTCCTGTCTTTTGCTTTTATCCTTGTTTCCCTTTCCTCTGTCTCCCTGCTCAGGTTCCCAACCCCCTGCCACTTTAGTTTAAACCCTCCCCAACAGCACTAGCAAACACTCCCCCTAGGACATCGGTCCCGGCCCTGCCCAGGTGCAGACCGTCCCGTTTGTACTGGTCCCACCTCCCCCAGAGCCGGTTCCAATGTCCAAGGAATTTTATATCCCTCCCCTTGCACCATTCCTCGAGCCACGTATTCATTTGAAATATCCTCCTATTTCTACTCTGACTAGCATGTGGCACTGGTAGCAATCCTGAGATTACTACCTTTGAGGTCCTATTTTTTAATTTACCTCCTAACTCCCTATATTCTGCTTTTAGGACCTCATCCCGTTTTTTACCTATATCGCTGATGCCTATGTGCACCACGACAACTGGCTGTTCGCCCTCCCCCTCCAAAATGTTCTGTAGCCGCTCCGAGACATCCTTCACCCTTGCACCAGGGAGGCAACACACCATCCTGGAGTCTCGTTTGCGGCCGCAGAAACGCCTATCTATTCCCCTTACAATTGAATCCCCTATCACTATAGCTCTTCCACACTTTTTCCTCCCAGCCTGTGCAGCAGAGCCACCCATGGTGCCAGGAAGTTGGCTGCTGCTGCCTTCCCCTGATAAGTCATCCCCCCCAACAGCATCCAAAGTGGTATATCTGTTTGAGAGGGGGATGGCCACAGGGGACCCCTGCACTACCTGCCTGCACCTCTTACTCTGCCTGGTGGTCACCCATTCACTTCCTGCCTGTACACCCTTTACCTGCGGTGTGACAAACTCGCTAAACGTGTTATCCACGACATTCTCAGCATCGCGAATGCTCCAATATGCATCCATCCGCAGCTCCAGCGCCGCAATGCGGTCCATCAGTAGCTGCAGCTGGATACACTTCCCACACACATGGTCGTCAGGGACACAGGAAGCGTCCCTGATTTCCCACATATAGCAGGAGGAGCATATCACGGGGCGGAGCTCTCCTGCCATGACTTTCCCTTTAATTAATTAATTAAAATTAAATTAAATGAATCCCGCCAATTTCACTTCAATTAAATGATATACTCAAGGGCCCTTGTTTAACAGCAGTCCCCGCTACACCACAGAGACTCTAGAAACTATAAACCACAGAATTTAAGTATGGAAAAAAGGAGAAAGAGAGAAATACTCACCAACCAATCACTTACCTGCTTTCTGGTGATGTCACACTTCGATTACTTTTTACTTCTGTCTCCCGCTCTGAGATTGGTAAACCTACCTTCTCCTCGGGCTCGCCTTTATACTCTGCCGCCGCCGCTCCTCCTAGGTCCGCACCGCCGCTGCTGTGGCTCGGTGTCAAATTTTTGTCTGATAACGCTCCTGTGAAGCGCCTTGGGACATTTTACTACGTTAAAGGCTCTACATAAATGCAAATTTGTTGTTGTGTTCTTTACAAACACATTTATGATTTGCTACACCTAGCGTACAGAAGAAATCAGTCCTTTATTAAAGTTTGAACCAGATTGTCTTAGGAAAACCATTCAGGGCAAAGACCTTTCTCCCCTAACTGAGATACATTCTGTCTCGATAACCTTGCTGTTGAAAGGGCAGAGCTGGTGTATGTCACAATATTGTGGGGTACTGTGGGACCTTCAAGGTCATTACCATAAAACTTGTCACTCTTTTCCACAGCACCGCCCATAAAACCTTGATGCAGAGAGCAGCTGCATTATTTATACTAATAAACTGAAACCGCATGCGTTCTTCTGTTGGTGGTAGAGGTAACGGCCCAGATTCCTAACTACAGGACATAACCTGCTAGGAGTAATCTCTTACCCACTCGCTGTAAATGTTGCCAAGGTTGCAACAGTTATTTCTTTTTCAGCCTGGAAGTGGGGGGGGGCTTAACTTACCCAGTGATCTCCAATTTTCCAGAGCTGCCGATAGATTTGGCTGAATGACTGTTTGGGAGTAGGATAATGGGAATCTCAATGAAAGAAATGCCTCCCAAAGGCAGAGTGTCCCTGATTAATCAATAAGAAGCACATCCACAGGGATATTTATGCTCCCTTAAGAGTATGTGAAATAATTATGTCCAGTGTCAGCTGTGGCTCAGTTGGTAGCACACTTGCCTCTACGTCAGAAGGTTGTGGGTTCAAGTCCTACTCCAGGAACTTGAACACATAAAATCTAGGCTGACACTCCGGTGCAGTGCTGAGGGAGCGCTGCACTGTCAGAGGTGCCGTCTTTCAGATGAGACATTAAACCGAGGCCCAGTCTGCTCTCTCAGGCGGATGCAAAAGATCCCATGGCACTATTTCGAAGAAGAGCAGGAGAGTTATCCCTGGTGTCCTGGCCAATATTTATCTCTCAATCAACATAACAAAAACAGTTTATCTGGTCATTATCACATTGCTTTTTTTGGGAGCTTGCTGTGCGCAAATTGGCTGCTGCGTTTCCCACATTACAACAGTGACTCCACTTCAAAAAGTACTTCATTGGCTGTAAAGCGCTTTGAGACGTCCAGTGGTCGTGAAAGGCGCTATATAAATGCAAATCTTTCTTTCTTTTCACAATAAATTGCAGTATGGGGTACACCAATAAGCAAGAGGCGGCTTGTAAATTCTTTACTTTAAAAACATATCTCCACTGGCCATTTGTCTGTTTGGAATATTTTCTGAGGGAATCATGTAAATTTGTAACAGAGAAGTTTCATCCACCCTGCACATAACTGTCAATGCAATTCACGTTGGGCTTTTTCTAAACTAGTGATCAGCTGGCTAAGTTTTGTCTGTCAACGGGACAAATTGCAAATACAAACTTTATAATAATCTCTTATGTCATAACTAGCAGATTCCCCCATGTCACTTATCATGATAGGTCAGAGGACATGCTGTTTTATACCATGTATGCACAGTGTTTCATTCTGCTTTCAAAGTGGACCTATGTTTTTTTTGGCCTGTCCCTTTATGGCCATAAGCTTTTATTGTTGTAAACAAGCACATCAAGAGGCCAATTAGAGGTTAATTGCTCTTGGGTGAGGTCAACAAAACAACATGTTCCTGTCTTCAGCATGTTCTCTGACCGACAGTGAAGAGGTGTATATTTATATATTTTTTGAAAAGTTTCTTAAAAATTTGAATTTTTATTAAAATGGACATATTTCACACCGCGCAAAATTACAATTAGTTTTCCAGGTCCTTAACATTTGTTTAGCATGTAGTAATGCTGTCAAAACCCCAGTTACACCTAATCCCTTCGGGTCTAACTTTTAGTGCGGAATTTAACAGCATAATTACTAAGCCAAGGTTTTTGTCAGTTTCAATGATTTGGCTGATTACACAGATTGCCGGCTCTGTGGGGGCAGGGGTCACAGCGCAGCCTGTTTCCGAGCTGTCAATGACTGACCGCAACTTCGGGGTTTCCGCTTGCGCCGGCACCAAATCCCGAAGTTGCGGTCAGTTTCAAAGGCGGAATGGCGCGAACGCTGCCAGTTCGCCGTCATCCCGACCGCAAATTCCAGGCCAACCTTTAAAAGAAAAGAGAAAGAAGTTATAGATTTGGAGCCAGAAGCTTTGGAATAGTGATAACTGTCCTCTCCTTGAGCTCAGCAGTTTATAATTGCCTGAACTTGGAATAGGTAAGGATAGCAGCTAAACATCGCAACCATTCTCCATCTTACCCATGAGCAATACCACAGGAAAACCACTCATGTCTAGAGATTACAAAGGGAGTGTTATTTATTAATCCATTCATGTTGATTTTTTATTTTGCCTGGGTGATATCTTCACTAACTATTCTTACGTGAGCCTTTAACAGTAGCATCAGGCTATTCCATCATGGGGGGCCGTCAAGCTAAGGCTGATCCCATCCTCACGCAAGATCTGCATACATACACTTTCAACAGGGACCATTGGATAGCACTTAGGAGTGAGGATCCTGGCTGGTTATCCTTTCCCCGGGGGCATTAAAGCCAGTGTCGCCTTGGCTAGCTCAGCATAACAGAGGAGCAAATCTGCTACATTCCTCATCTAGGTGACTCAGCTGCTCACTGGAGGAACCAACTGTGCCACTTGGGAGCTGGCTGTTGACCTCCCATCGACTGAACCAAGTCTGATCCTGCATGAAGCACCAATATCAGGTAGGAGCTGCAGGAACTGCAGGAAGAAGAACATCAAGGGAGGGGGGATGAGGGGACATTGGTTGGGGAAAGTGTCTCCTTGAACTTCAGTGCTGAGGTGGGGGGGTGGGGGGGGGCGGGGGAAGTGACTCTGTGAACTGAAGCGTCTGTGAGCTGGGAGGAGGAGAAGGAGGACGAGTTTCCTCTGAGAACTGTGGGGGTCCTTGGGGTTGGAATTCCTCAGTGTGCTGGGAAAGGGGATTAGAGGGAAAGAGTATCTCTGTAAGCAGACAATCAACAAAAGATGTCACGCATAATTCTTCTCGGACTTGTTTTCAAATCCCTCCAGGACTTTGTCCCTCCCAATCTCTGTAACCTCCTTCAGCCCTAAAACCCTCTGAAATCTCTGCGCTCCTCCAATTCTGGCCTCTTGCCCATCCGCAATTTTGATCGCTCCACCATTGGCGGCCGTACCTTCAGCTGCTTAGACCCTAAGTTCTGGAATTCCCTCCCTAAACCTCTCCGCCTCCCTCTCCTCTTTTAAGACGCTCCTTAAAACCTACCTCTTTGACCAAGCTTTTGGTCACCTGTCCTAATATCTCCTCGGTGACAAATTTTGTTTGATAACGCTCCTGTGAAGCGCCTTGGGACATTTTACTACGTTAAAGGCGCTATGTAAATGCAAGTTGTTGTTTGCAATGATCTGATTTTTCAAGAATGGTGAGACTGTGAATTATGCTCTGGAATATTGTCTTTAGATCCATACCTCTCCCTATTATTCCCAGAGATACCAATCTGGGTGAAAACATGCAGGGAATCTTGGGGAAAAATTCCATGGGCAATATAGAACTGCTGAGAAAAATGTTTGTCCCACATTTGAGATGCGTGAAAATTGAAAGGTTTCCATTACTTTTCTTAAGCTTGTTAACTCAATTGTAGACTGTCAATTGTTAATTATCTGGGTTTAAAGAGTCCAGCAGCTCCTATTTGTAGTTCAAGATCTAGGTTTCAAACTTCTTCATTTGTACTCCCATCACTGAAGTTCATTCTTGTCTCACTGAAACGTTCTGAACATTCCCAGCTGCAGAACTGCTGGCATAGTAACTATGTCCTGGCTCCCTGCTCTGTTTCTACATTTTAACCCTTATCATAGGCACTTAGAGCAACTGGAATATTTTGCGTTTCCTCCAGCACACTCGAGATTCCAGTAAAACATAAACTTGCAGCTACCTTAGGAGCAAATATGCCCATTTTTTATCTTTTTATTTGCTCTTTTAAGCCAAGCGTTAGCCAAAATTTGCAACAAAATCACCTCAATGCAAACAGTCCTATTATTTGAAATAAAAACAGAAACTGCTGGAAATACTCAGCAGGTCAGGCAGCATCTGTGGAGGGAGAAACCGAGTTAACGTTTCAGGTCGATGACCCTTCGTCAGATAAGTCCTATAATTTGCACTGGGCCCAAAATAAAAGGGAGACTAGAAAGACAAATGAGATTCACAAACACAGTGTTCTAGCTGTAAACGACTATTATGGATATAAATCTCAGGCCAAGAGCTATTTTCTGCGAGGAGAGAAATGTGACAGAGTGGGGGAACCAAAAAAGAGAGACCGAGAAATTAGAAGTTCTATGGGGACAAATGTAGAAAGTAGCTACTGTATTTTGCACCTGACCTAGAATTTATAAAGAGCAATTTGTTCCTTTGCCAAATACTTAAGTTTAGGCCCTGCTTGACTCAAATTTTAATGATCCTGGCATCTGTAGTTTTTTCAGATAAACAACAGGTGTCTGTGCTTCAGCAGTGAGATGAGTGAGTAAATCTTTTACCATTCCATGGCTGGGTTTCTGTGCTACATTCTGGGAAGTAATTGTCTCCTCTAGCTAGTGCCTCAGGGCGAGTTTAAAAGTTTCCAACTTGCTCCGAAACAAGAGTAAAATATTGTGCTGGCTCCAAACTTTTCGATTTCATTGAATCAAACGGAACTATTTTATTTGATATGAGTTCTCCATGAACTCTATAAAGCCCAAGTCGGTCAAAGACTTGAATACTGTTTCCATGTCTAGGGAGACACCTTAGCACCTCTCTCATTTCTGAAGAGGATACAAGGAAAAGCTCGTCATTCAATAGTATGGTCTTCTTTCACCTATCCTCCAACTTTGCTCTTCACTGCAACAGTTTTGTTGTACTTTTCTATTTGATCAATGCTCCTCCAAAACTTTCATCCTAAACTCCAAACATGCCACCTTCCTGCCTCCTGTGTCCTGGCTGTATTTGAATCAAGACTCACCACAGCACCTTGCCCTTCCTCAGTTTCTAATGTTTATTCTCAAACTTCTCCCTTTGCCTTGGTTTCTTGTATCGGAACCGCATTATACTTGTGCGAGGCTGTGGCACCACTTGTGTTTATAATTTTCCTGAGTCACCGGACTCTCCATTCTACTCTCACTTTCCTGAGTTCAATATTTCTTTCTCAACAGGTTCAATGAATGACAACTACTCTGTGTTCCTTATTTCTTATTTACCAGAATCTTGTTTGTCTTCTTTTTTTTTAGCTCACTCGGTCTTTATTTTCCTAATATCTGTGTCTTACAAAAGGCTCTATTTTCTCCCAACCTCACCAACTTGCTCTGGCTCCCTGTTCCCCAAATCTCCCTGAATTTACAATCCTCATGTTTGCTTTCAAATGCCTCCGTGGTTACACCTCACCCTATCTCGGCCATCTCCCCCAGTCTTATTTCACCTCCTGCACTACCAAAGCTGCCTTCTGTGCATTCCCCTCTCTTTTCGACCTATCATTGAACCGTTTTATTTCAAAAACGTGGATAATTTAATTCTGTCTATGAAGTATCAGTTGAAATGTTTTATTGTTGCTGCAAGATCGTAATACTTCAGAACTAGTTCCTGAATGGGGAGTGGGAGGGGGGGTCATTTTAAATGTGGGAGATGGTGTACAATGGGCCATATCGAAGTAGCCGCCCATTATACACTACACCCGATTTCCTTTCCATTGAAGTAAATGGAAAAGACAATCAGGCGGGCCGTATAATGGTCAGCTTTTTTGATAACCACCCGTTTTACACTATCGCCCAAAGTTAAAATAACTCCCTGTGTGTGATTCCAGCTTCGCTCAGTCATTCTTTTCAAGTGTTTTCTTTAGAGACAAAACTTCTCTGAAAAATTGGAATGAATTTACCAAGATCATTGCCTGCTCTGAGAAGTATCTTTCTTGCACTTTGGAGGTGGCATGTGCTCAACGGCTGAGATTTTGATCTTGACGCCCTCTATCTTTAGTTCCCTAAATGCACCTTTCGGATCTCTAACGCCGGTCTACCTCTACTCCACCATTGGTGGCCATTTTTTCAGACACTATGCTCCTGTCCTCTGGAATGTCCAGCCTGGTTCCCCCACCACTTCACCACCTTCTTCCCAACTTTTAAAAGCCTCCTCAGACCCTTTTCTTTGACCTTGTCTTCAGATTCCAGCCTCCATTTCTCCTTTTCCCTATCCAGCTCAGCACCCACGGTATTGTTCTCATTCCAAAGTGCTTTGAGATGTCTTCCTGCCCGTGAGGAGTGCAAGTTATTGCTGTTGTCCAGCTTAATATCTTGAGTAGTGATGATATCACCAACAAATGTCATCTCAGTTACTCCAAATATATATTTATCGTTAAGTTTCAGGTTGACTCTTCCAGTAACTTCAAGTAGTTTCCAAAGTCGGTCATAATATTCCACTTTGGACAAATCCCACACCATTATCTCATCCATCAATAGCTTCAATCTGGTCATATAACATATGGATGGTTATTGATATACTTCCAGAGTTGAAGCAATACCAAATGCGAACCTTGCATAAGCAGTGTTGGTCATGCATAACTTGGAATTTGTTTCATCAAATTTCAGTTGCCAGAAACTTAAGGACATATTTAACCTGCTAAAATATTTTGCATTAGCAAACTATGCCATCACTCCCTCAGAAGTTGAAAACCTGAAGTATTCCTGATATGAGGAAATTCAAATACAAAGAAGACTTGAAAACTTGGGGTGGTTTTCATTATAACAGAGGAGATTATGGGGTGATTTGATAGAGTTGTTTAAAATTATGAAGGGATGGGATAGGATAGCTAGAAATAGGCTTTTATCAGTGGTCGAAGGATCTAGAACAAAGAGACATGGATAGAAGAGATTTGGGACAGAGAACAAGAGAAGTTTTTTTTTTTACACAGATGGGTGTGAGGCTGCGGAATGCATTACCAGAGTTGGTAACTGAAGCAGAGACCACGTTAACATTTAACAGTAGGTTATATAGGTGGTTAAAGGAAAGCTGAATAAAGGGATGTGGGAACAGGATGGGCACATGGGATTAGGACCTCTGATCATGTGAAGGATAAACACAATCAGCCTGTGTTGTAATTTCCATGTAATTCTATATTCCCTTTTAATTTTCATGTTTAAGTTTCTGAGGTCCAAACAAATTCACAATTCATCATGCTTTTTGTCAATAATTAATTTTGCTGCATGCATTGCTCATGTCCGGCCTCAACCAGATGGGCTGGGTCAAGTGATGAAATGTCTGGGGAGAATATATCCAAGAGCAGGGATGCTCATGAGGCCTGGTAGGGGAAAGTTGTTAGAATGAGTTGAAGTTGTTATAAGAATGAGTTGAAGTTGTTATAGGAATGCTTAAGAGCAAGTTTATTCAATTATTTCTGCATGATCCATTTTTTTAAATCTATTTATGATGTTATAAATTTACTTTTAGAAATATATAATAGGGCAGGTAAGAAATTCTCCTAACAGTTACAGGCCACCGAAAATGCTTTTGACGGAATCTGATTGGTTCAATCACAAAAAAGGGAACAGCACTACCAACGTTATTCGTTCAAAGGACTGATAGAAATGACAGCAGGTTTTGCCTGTGGGAGCTGATTGTTTGAAATTATACTCAAGCCCTTCACTGCTACATTTCTATAATACTTTTAATTATATAGATAGATGTGAATTATTCAATAAATTCTATTACACTTATTCATCTAAAAAGATGAATTAAGTAGCAATGAGAAGATTTAATCTGTGGATTTAATATTTCTGATTTCATCAGTTTTGATAACAACAGTAAATTCCCACAGAAGTTTGTAAAAAAAAATTCCTCTGCTAGTTTGAGAAAACAGGACAGATGGTAATAAATTTCCATTTCGTTTTAGTACAGTGACTTATTGACATTCAACAGCAGGAATCAATAATTCAACCAGTAAAGAGTCACGCCAGCCTTCAACCAGAACAGGCACTAACCGCTATGCAATGCTATGAATCAGTATTTCAAATTAGTTTATTGATAGTTAGCATCTAAGTATAAACAATATTTTGCCTGTGGTGGAACTCCTTGCATCTACAGGAACAGGAACAATGTCCCCAGAGGTGGTTCTTCGAAATATGGTTATTGTTACATTACATCTGGCAAATTCATTTTTGAAGAACTGGACTGGGAGTGAAGGCAACTCATGGGGGTGGGGTGGGGGAGGGGGCGGCACCCAGTAAAGTGGTTTATTTCAGCTTTACGATCTCTTTAAAATAATTGGATTGCTGCCAAACTGGTGATAGGGGATTTATGAGGCTAAGAGTTATGAATATATGGAAATTAAATGTGGAGATGTTTCCCCAGGATTTGTGGTACGATAAATCGTGTTAATGCGTGTGGCAACCTCCCGCGCGCAACACATATTTTCCCCGCTTAACAGTGTATCACCATTTATCTACCATAGATAGTTTAACGATTTTTTTTTGTTGACCAAACCAGTGGGCGATTCTTAATGGGGAGAAGCTTCTCAATGAAAGCATCACGAGGGTTGGTGGTCTCCAGACACTGAGTCGCAAGCATACGTTGAATCATTCCAACTGCCCGTGCTGTTTTCAGTCAGCGTGGGGCAGACTCTGGATGCGGCACCGTGTCTAAATAGCGTTCTGTGTTTAATGTTACAGCCAACACCTGTTGGATCACAAATTATCAAAAGGTCAATCAAATTGTTGTATTAGTACATATCGGCCTCCAAATTAAACTGATGTGCCATAAACCCCAAATGTTTCATTTGGGCTATTAACAAATATATAAATAGTTAGACCCACTGGAAGGTAAATTCAAAGGGCTGCTATTTAATTGAATTACATGGAGTGAACTGTCTCAAACAAAACAATGAAAGTTGCCTTTAGTCCACCGCCGCACTCCACTCCACGCTAATTATTTCACCTTAGTCACATTGACCTGAACAAAGACAGTGGCGGCACAGGATAGTACTGCAGACACTTTAAAAATGCATCTAAGACATTGCAGATGTAATGGACAAATGGATATTGTTGGACTAATACCGTGTAGGACTTCCAGTCCATTCATAAGAAAGTTTCGGACTCTAGAGACAGGTTAACTTTCAAGATTTATTGAAAATATACGTGATTACAAGCAAACAAATATGTTTATTATACTCACATGTAGGATAACCATTGGGGTACAAGAGGAAGACCAATCCAGGCCAGTTCTTGATCAGAAGTACCCCCCCAAAGATACATTGCATTTTACATTTATAGGATATGATGTAACTCTAGCTTCACGTGCTATCCATCTGTCTGAAACTAGACATGAGGCCCCAGTTCTTATCTTAAAGTTTCTGTCTCCTGCTTATCTTGTTTAGTTCTGCTGAGCTTATCGCAGTACTTTTTCACTATACTTAGACATGTTCCATGTTAGCCTCCCCCGCTCCCCCACTTGGCTATTTTGACTTATACACTACTAAAGTCTTGTGACATAAGTTTCATCTAAGATTCTATTGTCTAAATTAGGGATTGGCAATAAATGCTGGCTTTGCCAGCGATGCTCACATCCCATGAATGAATTTTAAAAAAGTTCTACAGGAGAACAGTTCATTACATCTACACCAGCTACATTTCGTTCTGCTTATCTTGCTCGAGCTGTTTGTTTAGCACAGAGATGTCTCAGACTTGAAGGCCAGTCTCAATCTCCCTTTCAACATACATGCTGTACTGCACGCACTGCGCTCACTGTAGCTTCATATCCTAATTTACCATGATCCTCTTTACCTATGCCAAGCTGGTAACCTATTATCATACACACTGTCCTACAGATATCGGCAGAAGAATTGCCTGAATTAATGCAGTCAATTGAGTGCATTGACTTAATGACTGTATCTCTATTGATGTTAATCCAGTTTCCTCACATCATCAGGTTCCATAAATCCAACTAGCCAATTTCCATGATAACGTCATCAAGCATTCATTCTTTACAATTTGTAGTCTCTCCAAGTGGCCTTGTGGCTAAAGACACCTCTCATTATAGCACTAAACCTTACAGACTACCACAAAGATCCCAGACTCAATCCTGGTCTGCGCTGAGTTATTGATATGAACCAAGCAGCAATTAAGGTACTCCAATTGGCCTCAGCACCTTTAGGCTAGAAAAGGGGAAACATATCAGCAATGGTTCTCACTCCTAATTGTTACAACATTGCTTGGCTGACATTACATCGTGGCTAAGCTAGAACTTTTTCCAATTGAACATCAAGACCACCAAAGCCATCTTTTTCAACTCCCACCAAAACTCCGTACCCTTATCCCAACGCCATTCCCCTCCCCAGTTGCTCACTAAGACTGAACAAATTGGTTTGCATCCTCTGTGTCCTGATTAACTTTGAAGTGAGTTTCAAATCCTATATCCTATTCATCACAAGTACCACTGAATTTTCCCTCCTCAACATCGTCCATCTCTGCCCTTAACTCAGCCTACCAGTAAAACCCTTAGCCATGCTTTTATTATGTCCAGATTTAATATCCTCCTCACTGGCGCCCCCACCCCCCAAGTTCCACCCTCCATAAATCCAACTCATTCAAAATTCTGTCACTCAGGTCCTGTCCCATTTGCCCACCACCCTATTCTCACTGATTCCCTGTCCACCAACACACTGAATTCAAAATCTTCATCCTCATCTACAAATCCTTCCATGGCCGCACTCCACCCTCTCTCTGCATCCTCCTCCAATCCCATCTCCCAGCCAATACCCTTCAGTCCTCCAACCCTGCCCTTCGGTGTGTCTCATTGTCCCTCTGCTCCTTCATTGGTGCCAGAGCTTTCAGCTGTCTCAGCCCTACTCTCTGGAACTCCCTCAACTAATCTCCCTCAATTGCTTTTGCTTCGCTACATCCCTATCCACCCTCAGAAATCTCCTCAGAACCTATCTTTTCAACCATACCTTCAGCCACCTCTCCTAACTGATTGCCGTCTGTTTCTCCCAATAGAAGAATCTTGGGACATTTAACTACATTAAATGCACCATAAAAATGTTACTGCTGTCGTTAATCAGTGATTTTTGTTGGAAGTTGTGCGGGTATGGACATCACGTGAGGATAGGATCAGCCTAAGTTGCCATGCCTTCTGTGGTTGACTAGCCTATGCATACTCAGTGTCCAGCCTCACATTTGAAGAATGCCCATTTGGATGAGGTCTCGAGGGCAGTCATCACCCAAAAGGAGTTATTGCCTTTAGGAAAGGAGAAGAGGAAAAAAAAGGAAACAATTGCTCCCAAAAACATTTTTATTTCAAATTCAACAGAAAGAAATACCTGAAAATGTATATTAGAAGTATTCAGAATTGTTTTTATAATTGATTTAAAACAGAGGTCTTCACAGAAGGAACTCCCATTTTAAGACTGGATTAATATTGCAGGGTTCAGTGCTGCTGTGTACTACAGCACCATTACATAGTCAGGAAGTGGTGGGAAAGAGGCACGAGCCTCCAATCTCAGCTGTGTGGAGATGGAGGCCAGGCACCTCCTCACAAGGAAAGAAAGTCAGAGCGAGAGAGAGAGTGTTGTTTCTGCGATGTCAGCTCAGAAGAGCCGATGGATGGACTGCTGTTTCTGGCTTTGTTTCAGCTTCCAGCATTTTACAGGTTATTCTTCTTTTTACAAAAACTCAAGGAAGTTGCCCATCCTCTTGCTGCCGTAGAGCCAAGTATACATCTAGAAGTGAACAATCAGTCAGTCAATCCATTCACCCCATTCCTCATCACGCGGTGCCTATTAATACTCCACACAGGAGTCGTACAGTCCAAATGCCATACAGGCAGCACTAACACACCGAACACAACCAAAGACACACCAGCGCCCTCTGCAGTTAATGCCTGCACGCTGTACACTGTAAAGCCGTGTATTCTTGTTGTTCATAGATACTGGAAAGTTTTGTTTTGCTAGTAACTAAATCCTGAAATATGTAACCAGTTGTCCAGGAAACTAACTGTAGATTAAAACTAAACAATTCAAGAAACTCTGAGCAAATTTCTAAACTTGATCTCAAGATGGAATTTATTCAGCCATGCATTAAAATGCAGGAAATTATGGAGTATACTACACTTGGATTAGTAATTCTGTCCAATGGAAATGAATGGAGCATGGTTTTGATATATTTAAATTATGACGCCTACTGCCCTCTTTTGCCTTCTTTCTCCATTATCTCTTGTCAAGCATAAACTCTTACCATGCCAGGTTGAGATTCACAGAGCGGTTTTTTTTCATAGGAATTTCCTGACACACAGAGAGGGAGAGTAAGTGCCACTGGGAGAGTAATCAGTTTGTGCCATACAAGAAACTACGCATTTTAACATGTTCATAGTTACAGTTTGTGTTCACTGCTGCTTACGGGGCTAGTGAGTGACGTCAGATGGCATTTTAACACTGAACAGTTTAACACGGCCAACAATTTGTTTCTCGTGCCGCCATCTAATCAAGCGGGGAAACCAGTAGAAATGGTGCCTCTAAGCACATGATTCGGGATGCATGGCAAACAGAATTGCAAAGCTGAAGACATGGGACTTTGCCTGAAATGTGGTCCAGTCCAATCCACTTCAGCTTTGAATGTGTTGCTCTGATTATACTTTAAACAGCGCTGCACACAAATGTTGCCCCTCCACAGAGCCTGCTGCTAGTATCCCAGGTACAAAGCTAAGTGGGCCTTTTATGTTTTTAACGATGTTGGAGGATCTCCCATGGCATTGCTCGCAGTGAGTCCAGAGGTCACGCTGTTGCAATGGGAGGGGAGGTACATTAGAACATAAGAAATAGGAGCAGGGGCAGGCCATACAGCCCTTCAAGCCTACTCCGCCATTCAATAAGATCATAGCTGATCTTCGACCTCAAATCCACTTTCCCGCCCGATCCCCATATCCCTTGATTCCCTTAATATCCCCAAATCTATCTATCTCAGCCTTGAATATGCTCAACGACTCAGCATCCACAGCCCTTTCGGGTAGAGAATTCCAAAGATTCACAACCTTCTGAGTGAAGAAATTTCTCCTCATCTCAGTCTTAAATGGCCAACCCCTTATCCTGAGACTATGCCCCTTAGTTCTAGACTCTCCAGCCAGGGGAAAACAACCTCTCAGCATCTACCCCGTCAATCCCCCTCAGAATCTTTTATGTTTCAATGAGATCACCTCTCATTCTTCTAAACTCCAGAGAGTATTGGCCCAATCTACTCAATTTCTCCTCATAGGACAACCCTCTCATCCCAGGGATCAATCTAGGGAACCTTCGTTTGCACCGCCTCTGAGGCAAGTATATCCTTCCTCAGATAATGAGACCAAAACTGTGCACAGATTGGCACTGAAAGAATTTAGAAAAAAGATTTCTGAGAATTGCTCAGGGAAAGTGAAGTTAGCGATTTTTTATTGTCCCTGGAAAATAAATAGTGTTTTCTTTGCCCACGACAGAAAGATAAATAAATAAATGCATTCCTCTCACCAGTTAGATAAGATATCAAATGGCAAGACTGTTCCACTTGCTTGGGCTGTGGGTTTTTATAATGAAGAACAAGGAATGTAAAACTTAAGAAAAGATTGAACTAATTTGCATATTTTCTCTGCTGCTAAACATTTTGCTTAAATGAACATGCTTAAATTCAGGATTTTTGTTCAGAACCTCCCTGAAAACTTAAATAATGGTACAATCCTTCCAGAATGTGCCACCCTTATAATACTGCTTTTGTTGCTGATTGCTTTTCAGCTAGGAGATAAACACAATTCAAGATTGCAGCAAAATATAAAGATTAAACAATACCAAATTTCAAAGTGCACGTTTTATTTATCACACATGCAACATTTGCTAAATAAACAACCCTTTGAATGTGGCAACTTTTTTTTTAGAAACATTATTTCAGAAACTATTGAACAGTCTGTGCTTTACCTTGTTTTGATATTGTTATGCAGCAAGTCCTGGCATTCTCTATGAATGGCCGTCTTGCTGTCAATCAGCTGTATACTGGGATTTGTAGCCTGCTACCTTCCTTGTTGGGTCTCTTTAAAAAGATGACAATGATAGCACTGGGAAACCCCATGATCTCAAACCCAGGTTTCTCAGAGAAGCATAGGCCTCCAATAGAAAACATTGTTCGAGACATTTCAAGCACATAAAAATCCAATTATATAGGTACGTTTAGGTAAGCAAGTGTAGACCTCTCTTTCTTGACAGTTCAGCATCATGGGGATGGAGCAAAAATAGTGGTGCCCAATCTGGTGGTTTAGGAAGGATATGTGTCTGTGGCCTCTGGCTGTCTTAACAACCAAGAGAATAGTAATAGTTTACAAGTATGGTTCCAATCCTAGGGGGCGTAGCAAGGCTAAAACTCTATCTTGTATCAATAAGATTTATGCTTTAGCTTTTTTTTTTATTCGTTCCTGGTATGTGGGCGTCGCTGGCAAGGCCAGCATTTATTGCCCATCCCTAATTGCCCTCGAGAAGGTGGTGGTGAGCCGCCTTCTTGAACCACTGCAGTCCGTGTGGTGAAGGTGCTCCCACAGTGCTGTTAGGGAGGGAGTTCCAGGATTTTGACCCAGCGACGATGAAGGAACGGCGATATATTTCCAAGTCAGGATGGTGTGTGACTCATGAATAACCAAACATGAGTGTTTCCAGATCCTAGATTCCCTCCCTACTTATGATTTTCCCATGGTCATTCATTTTCAGTTATTAAACACATAAATAATAATGTTTCACTACACAGAAAATATTGGGTGGCTGTCAATGAATTACAACACAGTAACCGAATTGAGGGATTTACATAATATAATCAATCATGAAAGCTAACTCAAGTGGTTGATTTTGGTCATCAGATGCTAAGATTGGATTACAGACATAAATTCACTGACATCCATCCAGAAATGCTTATAACATTTAGATCACAGTGAAGTCTGGCTATCCGCAATAAACAGCAGTGACAGCAGCTAATTCAAGTGATGTTGCAATTAAAAAAGAACTTGAATTTATGTAATGCCTTACTGTGTCTCTCACAAAATCCCAAAGTCCTTCACATACAATGAATAACGTTTAAGCTCTTTCACTTTTGCTATGTAAGTGAACACAGCAGTTATTTTCTGCACTGCAAGGTCGGCAGCAGTGAGGTGAATGACTAGTTCATCTATTCTGGGTAGTGTTGGTTCAGGGAAGAATATTGGCCAAGGCACCAAAAGAACTCTTTGCTCTTCTTTGAAGAGTCCCATAGAATCTTTAACATCCACTTTAACAGGCAGACACAGAGCCTCTAGCCAATTAAATAAACAAATTACAGCTTACAACATTAAAGTTTACAACAGGAAAGTTATAATAAGAGAGCATGCAATGAAACATAGAACCTTCCTGCCTTTGTAGAATGTCAATGATTCTTATGGAGTTTATTTCTCTCTCCGTTGGGTTAACGTGTTCACACTTAGTGGGGGACTTTCATTTTGTGTCCCAATACACATTATTGCTGAATATCTCACGCCATCTCCATTAGCTGGTTCAACGTCTCCCACTCTTGAACATAAATGAGAAGTCGCACAACACCAGGTTATAGTCCAACAGTTTTATTTGAAATCACGAGCTTTCGGAGCGCTGCTCCTTCCTCAGGTAAAGTGCTTTACCTGCAATTTTATAGGGCCCTGGTGAGACCACACCTGGAGCATTGTGTATAGTTTTGGTCTCCTTACCTAAGGAAGGACATACTTGCCATCTTCTTCTTCTTAGGCAGTCCCTCGGAACCGAGGATGACTTGCTTCCACATTAAAAATGAGTTCTCAGGTGACTGATGAGTCCAATGCGGGACCTACAGTCTCTGTCACAGGTGGGGCAGATGGTGGTTGAAGGGGCGGGTGGGTGGGGTGCTTGGGTTGACACGCACTCCTTCCGCTGTTTGCGCTTGGCTTCCGCTTGCTCCCGGCGAAGAGACTCAAGGTATTTGGCGCCTTCCCGGATGCTTCTCCTCTTTGTACGGTCTTGGGCCAGGGATTCCCAGGTGTCGGTGGGGATGTTGCACTTTTTCAAGGAGGCTTTGAGGGTGTCCTTGAAGCGTTTCCTCTGCCCACCTGGGGCTCTCTTGCCGTGTCGGAGCTCCGAGTAGAGCACTTGTTTTGGGAGTCTCGTATCGAGCATGCGGACGATGTGACCCATCCATCGGAGCTGATCGAGCGTGGTCAAAGCTGCGATGCTGGGGATGTTTGCCTGAGCGAGAACACTGACGTTGGTGCGCCTATCCTGCCAATAGATTTGCAGGATCTTGCGGAAGCAGCGTTGGTGGTACCTCTCCAGTGCTTTGAGGTGCCTGCTGTACATGGTCCATGTCTCTGAGGCATACAGGAGAGCGGGTATCACTGCTGCTCTGTAGACCATGAGCTTAGTGCCGGGTTTGAGGTCCAGGTCTTCAAACACTCTCTTCCTCAGGCGACCAAAGGCTGCACTGGCACACTGAAGGCAGTGTTGGACTTCGTCATCGACGTCTGCCCTTGTTGACAGTAGGCTCCCGAGGTATGGAAAGTGGTCCACGTTGTCCAAGGCCTTGTCATGGATTTTGATAATCGGGGGGCAGTACTGTGTGGCGGGGGCAGGTTGGTAGAGGACCTTTGTCTTACGGATGTTTAGTGTAAGGCCTATGCTCTCGTACGCTTCGATGAAGGTGTTAACGATGGTTTGGAGTTCAACCTCCGAGTATGCGCAGACGCAAGCGTCGTCTGCATACTGTAATTCGACGACAGAGGAAGGGATAACCTTGGATCTGGACTGGAGGCGATGGAGGTTGAACAGTTTCCCGTTTGTTCTGTAAATTAGCTCCACTCCAGCGGGCAGCTTACGGAGGGTGAGATGGAGCATTGCCGCAAGGAAGATCGAGAAGAGCGTTGATGCGATGACACAGCCTTGCTTGACCCCGGTCCGTACATGAATTGGGTCTGTGGTTGGTCAGGATCACGGCTTGCATGTCGTCATGAAGCAGACGGAGGATGGTGACAAACTTTTGACATACTTGCCATAGAGGGAGTGCAACGACGGTTCACCAGACTGGTTCCTGGGATGGGGGAATTGTTCTAGGAGGACAGATTGAGTAGACTTGGCCTATATTCTCTAGAGTTTAGAAGAATGAGAGGTGATCTCATTGAAACATACAAAATTCTTACAGGGCTGGACAGGGTAGATGCAGGAAGAATGTTTCCCCTGGCAGTGGAGTCTAGAACCAGGGGTCACAGTCTCAGAATAAGGGGTCGGCCATTTAGGACTGAGATGAGGAGAAATTTCTTCACTCGGAGGGTGGTGAATCTTTGGAATTCTCTACACCAGAGGGCTGTGGAGGCTCAGTCGTTGAGTATATTCAAGACAGAGATCGATAGATCATTGAATATTACAGGAATCAAGGGATATGGGGATAGTTCAGGAAAGTGGAGATGAGGTAGAAGATCAACCATGATCTTATTGAATGGCGTAGCAGGCTCGAAGGGCCAAATGGTCTACTCCTGCTCCTATTTATGTTCTTATGGTACACACTGCAGCCATGGTACACCGGTGGTGGAGGGAGTGAATGTTTAAGGTGGTGGATGGGGTGCCAATCAAGCGGGCTGCTTTGTCCTGGATGGTGTCGAGCTTCTTGAGTGTTGTTGGAGCTGCACTCATCCAGGCAAGTGGAGAGTATTCCATCACACTCCTGACTTGTGCCTTGTAGATGGTGGAAAGGCTTTCGGTAGTTACCGCAGAATACCCAGCCTCTGACCTGCTCTCGTTGCCACAGTATTTATGTGGCAGTTAAGTTTCTGGTCAATGGTGACCCCCAGGATGTTGGGGGATTCGGCGATGGTAATGCCGTTGAATGTCAAGGGGCGGTGGTTAGACTCTCGCTTGTTGGAGATGGTCATTGCCTGGCACTTGTGTGGTGCGAATGTTACCTGCCACTTATCAGCCCAAGCCTGAACGTCGTCCAGGTCTTGCTGCATGCGGACATGGACTGCTTCATTATCTGAGGAGTTGCGAATGGCACTGAACACTGTGCAGTCATCAGCGAACATCCCCACTTCTGACCTTATGATGGAGGGTAGGTCATTGATGAAGCAGCTGAAGAGGGTTGGGCCAAGGACACTGCCCTGAGGAACTCCTGCAGCGATGTCCTGGGGCTTTGATGATTGACCTCCAACCACCACAACCATCTTCCTTTGTGCTAGGCATGACTCCAGCTAGTGGAGAGTTCCACCCCACCACCCCGATTCCCATTGACGTTGCATTCAAAAAGAACAGGTTTCCAATTCTGCTGCATAAGGTGACCAGAAAAATCCATCCCCATTAAGAGAACAAAATACCATCCCTTCCATGCCTTTAGGAAAGATGTGGCGTCCCCTCACCCAAACATGCAGGCACACGTACAGTCAGGTGATCCTACAGGTAGAGTCTAATTCAATGAGTTTTTCCATCGGATTCCAGTTATAAAAATGCTAGACACTCACCAAAACTCCCCAAATAGATGAATTAAAAAATAAATGTTCTTTAAAATAACCAGATCGATATGGTTCTAAAACAATAGTTCTTCCTTTTCAGTTAGATGGATTGACTGTCACATAGGTCAGTCAAAGGGTCGGTATAAAGGATATACGGCACAGAAACAGGCCATTCGGCCCAACCAGTCCATGCCGGTGTTTATGCTCCACTTGAGCCTCCTCCCCTCTTTCCTCATCTAACTATCAGCATAACCCTCTATTCCCTTCTCCCTCATCTGTTTATCTAGCCTTCCCTTTAAATGCATCTATACTATTCGCCTCAACTACACCCTGTGGTAGCGAGTTCCACATTGTCATCACTCTCTGGGTAAAGAAGTTTCTTCTGAATTCCCTATTTGATTTCTTGGTAACTATCTTAGTTTTGCTCTTCTCCACAAGTGGAAACACTCTCTTCGGTAAGCCTAAGTTTTTTTTAACCAGCAAGCAGAAACATCCATGGTCAGATCACAAAAAAAAAGTGTTCTGCTTACAATAAGAAAGTCTAATAAATAAACTCATTTTAATTTGTGACGTAAGTTAAATAGCTTGGGCATGGTTTCTAAAACCAAATTAGCGCCCTATAGAATCAGCAGCATCCACCCTGTACTCCGGAACCTGCTCTGATCGTCACCACTGCAATTTAAAACTAGGAATGATGGCATCATCTTTTTTAGCATACTGTTGAATCAATCTGTGAATCATTTCCTAATTACACGCAAGGAACATGATGCATTTACAACTTATTAAACATCATTTGAAGTCCATAAAATTGCCTCGCATAGATTTGCAAAAAATACACGTAGCAACCGTAGGCTGAATCATGGAATAATGAGGTCTGTCATTTCCACCACTGCATGACCGTCTGATTCCATATTTCAAAGGATTTAAGCTGCCCTGATGGCTCAATGGAATGCCGGGGCGGGGGGGAGAAATTCATTAAGTCCTGTTTCTGGGCCTGAAATGGGCGCCCCCAACTGGGAGCCTGAGACCGGCCCGAAATTGGGGTCGGGCCTCATTAATATTATTTGGGTGAGCTGCCAGCAACAGTCGTGCTACCACAGGCAGCGTAGCCATTTTTAAAAGATGAATTTTTCAGCAAGTCCCTGGAGTACAGTGAAGCTGGGGGGAGAACTCCTGCTCCTCCTAGCTCCATGGGAATGATTTTTTAAATTAAACAAACTTACCAGGTGCTGAGGAATCCCGGGTTTCGCTCATCGCTATCCAATTTCCCAGGAGCTTAAAACAAATGCTAGGCCCCTCATTTACATATCGAAGGGGCCTAACGGCCACCAGGGACACCCTGAAAAATAGCCTGACCTAATATCAGGTCGGATGTCTTTCAGGTGTACTTTGGGCTCGGGGCAAAGGTCCTCGAAATTAACCCTCACTGAGCCCTGGTATTTGTTTATTTCAGCTGGAGCAGAGCTGGGTGCAAAGAGGTGATGCTAAACCTATACAAATCATTGGTTAGGCCACAGTTAGAAGAAAGCATAGGGGATCTTGGGCTTCATAAATAGAGGTCATGATGTGGAGATGCCGGCGTTGGACTGGGGTGGACAAAAATGAGAAGTCGCACAACACCAGGTTATAGTCCAACAGATTTATTTAATTTTACAAGCTTTCGGAGCTATCGCTCCTTCGTCAGGTAAGTTAGCAATGAGAGAATCTCCCAGAATTCACAATTTAAACCCAGACAAAATCTATTCACATTATTCGCTACAACAAAGAGCACAGCCAAGACAATGAGATGTGTTTAAAAACACAAGAACACAAATTGACAGGATATGCAGCCAGCAGGTGGTTTGACACGCTGGACCCCCTGGGACACATCTCATTGTCTTGGCTGTGCTCTTTGTTGTAGCGAATAATGTGAATAGATTTTGTCTGGGTTTAAATTGTGAATTCTGGGAGATTCTCTCATTGCTAACTTACCTGACGAAGGAGCGATAGCTCCGAAAGCTTGTAAAATTAAATAAATCTGTTGGACTATAACCTGGTGTTGTGCGACTTCTCATTTTCATAAATAGAGGTATTGAGTACAAAAGTAGAGAAGTTATGCTGAACCTTTATAAAGCGCTGGTTAGGCCACAACTGGAGTATTGCGTCCAGTTCTGGTCACCACATTTTAGGAAGGATGTGAAGGTCCTTGAGAGGGTGCAGAGGAGATTTACCAGAATGGTTCCGGGGATGGGGGATCTTAGCTACAAGGACAGGTTGGAGAAGCTGGATTTGTTTTCATTAGAGCAAAGGAGGTTAAGGGGTGATTTAATAGAGGTGTACAGAATTATGACGGGTTTGGATAGGCTAGACGGGGAAAGGCTGTTCCCACTAGTTGATGGTACAAGGACTAAGGGACACAGATTTAAGGTTTTGGGCAAGAGATACAGGGGGGAATGTGAGGAAAAACTTTTTTTTACGCAGCAAGTGGTGAGGACCTGGAATTTGCTGCCGACGGAAGTGGTGGAAGCGGAGACACTCAATGTTTTCAAGGGGAGACTGGATAGACACTTGAGGGAAATAAACTTGCAGGGCTACGGGGATAGAGCGGGGGAATTGGACTGACTGGATTGCTCTACAGAGAACCGGCACGGACTCGATGGGCCGGATGGCCTCCTTCTGTGCAGTTATGACTATGGGCTGGATTTTACCAGCCCTGAGGAGGCGGGATTGGAGGCGGAACTGCTGGCAAAATCAGAGAATGGGAGCTGGTCCTGAACCCGCTCCCAACCCACCTCCCAACAATCTTCCCGGGAGTTGGGTCCCCAATTTGCGCAGGGACCTGACTCCTAGTGGCGGGAAGAGGATTATAGCCACAGGTAGTTAACAGGCAGTTAAGAGGCTTTTTCCCATTTTGAGACTTCTGTTGCAGGCTTCCCAACGTCAGGGAACCCCGCCAGGGTAAGTGAGGCGTGCTGTGGGTCTGTTGTAATGTTTGTGTATAGATGACAGCTGCAGAAGTGGTATGAAGGATCCAATGGGACACTGGTGAGGTAAGGAGATGTTGGGAAAGTCATTTTTAATGTGTTTAGATTTTTCTTTAGGTGACAAGCTTTGAAGTGTTTATGTGGCCTCACCTCATTGAGAGAAGTGACAGATCGCTTCTGTAACCTCACCTGCAGCTGCCATCTGTTTTATCCTAAGGAGAGAGTCATTGGAGAGCCTGGGTGAAAGGGCTCACCTTTGTACCGTGATTGTCAGTGTTTGACAGCACCTCAATGCTGTCATACACTGACAGATCATCTGTCAAAAAGAAATGGTACATGTCCCTTTAAGAAAACCGGCAGATGAAGCCTCATCAACTGACGTCATCTGACACTGGCCTTCCCTTAATTGGCTGGCAAGCCCGCAGGCAGGCTTAACAAGGCCAATCAGGGGAAAATAGCGTCTGTGCGCTGGACGTCGCTGGGGGCGGGACTAGAACCCGAAGGCAGCAGTCCCGCCCCCTAACTCGTCTTGGCTGGCAAAATCCAGCCCTATGACTCTATTGTGTCCAATTTTGGGCACCCTACTTTAGGAAGAATGTCAAAGCCATGGAGAAGGTACAGAGATTCATAGGGCAATACTAGAGCTAAGAGGCTTTAGTTAGGACGAAAGACTAGAAAAATTAATTTTTTTAATTCACTAGAAGAGGTTTCTGAATACTGTAGAATCTTCACAGCTACATAGAGGGAAATAGCATGACTCAATGAATGCTCATGGTTTCAATTGTGATATTTAAATTTCATTTACAATGTTTTTAAATTAGAAATTGTGCTTATACTGTGCATAAAGAAAAATATGAGAACACTAATCAGGAATTTTTTCCTAAAAGATGTCTATGCCTTTACGTGAATTTCCTGAACAAGTGAATTTTACATTCAGGCCGAAGCTTAAGCATCTGTCTGCAGTTATAAAATTCTCAATGCTCTCAAAACCATATCAGCGGGTAACAAAGTGGTCCAGTGTGTTGATGTTCTAACAATGGAGGGACACATGTTTGACTTCATAGAATCTTAGCACAGGAGGCCATTTGGCCTATCGTGCCGGTTCTTTGAAAGAGCTATCCAATTAGTCCCCCTCTCCTGCTCTTTCCCCATAGCTATACAATTTTCTCCCCTTCACATATTTATCCAATTCCCTTTTGAAAATCACTATTAAATCTGCTTCCACCACCCTTTCAGGCAGTGCATTCCAAATCATAACTTGTTGCGTAAAAAAAGTCTCGTCTCACCGCTGGCTCTTTTTCCAATTACAAATATGGTAAATTTGTTATCTCAGCCAGATTATCACCGGAAGCAGAGGTTAGACGCCGTTACACAAGGAAGGAGGAGGAATCAGAGAGTGGGTCAGCGTTAATTGCCCTGATGCACACTGTGGTTGGCTAACGAGTGGTCTTGCCAGAAGCCTAGCTGTTCATGTCTTCACCTTCTCAATTAATTAGAACATGTGGTACATGGACCTCTTTAGAGTGGAAGAAAAATTAATTAAGAGTGGCCAAAAGTTTTTTTTATCCCCGTTGAGCCTGGCACTTTTAGCAATGAGGTGCTGTAGACTTATTCAGAGCAACCCCTTTGAATCCTTGTATAAGTCATATGACATCAATTCCCATTGATAGAGTTTCATTAGATGGAGAAATTTGTAAAGTATATGCTGAACACATAGGAACATGAGTAGGTCATTCAGCCATTCAATGAGATCATGGCTGATCTGTATCTCAACTCCATCCGCGCGCTTTGGCTCCATATCCTTTTATACCCTTGTCTAGCAAAAATATGTCGCTCAGATTTAAAATTATTGATTGAGCTAGCATCTACTGCTTTTTGTGGGAGAACGTTCCACACTTCTACCACCTTTTGCATGAAGTGTTTCTAAACTTCTCTCCCAAGACACAAACAAAAGTGCTGAATAAAATGATTTCCTTCAGAAAGAGCCCGAAGCTGATGAGTGAAAAGGCACTATTGATATGAACGATTGAGCAAGCTCCCCTCAGTGGCCAGGTTGATCAGGAAGGACCCGAGGCCCAGTGGAGTAGCTCAACTCTGCCAGGCCACCAGTGTGCTGGAACTGGCCTTGGCACCCATATTTTCTAGCAGTAGTCACTTGATAGCAATCAAAAGCACAGTGCTGCCTCATTTTTCTCCACCATGAAGCAGCACTGCTGCTCTTGATTGCTATTCAGTGACTGCTGCTGGAAAATATACATGTATGGGTCTTGGCTGAGCATTGAATAGCCAACAACACTTACCATCGTAAACAAAAAATGACAACTTGGGTATATCACCTTTCAGCATCCATGAATCTACAAGATGAGTCAACACCGTTAGAGAGAAGGAAGTAATTGGAAAAATAAATATATGAGGCATAGAGTATAAAAGCAAGGGTGCATGGTAAACCTTTATAAATCACTGGTTAGGCCTCAGCGAGAGTATTGTCCCCAATTCTGGGCACGACCTTTTAAGAAAGATGTCAAGGCCTTGGAGATGGTGCAGCGGAGATTTACCAGCATGGTACCAGGGGTGAGGGACTACAGTTATGTGGAGAGGCTAGAGAAGCTGGGATTGTTTTCCTTAGAGGTTATGGGGAGATTTAATAGAGGTATTCAAAATTCTGAGGGGTTTCGATAGGGACGAATTGTTTCCACTGGCAGAAGTGTCGGTAACCAGGACACAGATTTAAAATCATCGATGTGGAATGCACTACCTGAAAGGGTGCTGGAAGCAGATTCATAAAGGAATTGGATATGTACTTAAAAAAGTGAACGGTAGCATAGTGGCCTGGACTAATGATCCGGAGACGTGAGTTCAAATCCCACCAGTTAAATTTAGTTAATTAAATAAATCTGGAATAAAAAGCTAGTATCAGTAATGGTGACCATGAAACTATCAGATTGTTGTAAAAACCCATCTGGTTCTGGTTCACTAATGTCCTTTAGGGAAGGAAATCTGCCTTCCTTACCTGGTCTGGCCTATATATGACTCCAGACCCA
Source organism: Squalus acanthias (assembly GCA_030390025.1). NCBI lineage: Eukaryota > Metazoa > Chordata > Chondrichthyes > Squaliformes > Squalidae > Squalus > Squalus acanthias. Next base: position 9,392,451 of record CM059438.1, on the reverse strand, counting down.
CAGCAATGTGGTTGACTCTTAACTGCCCTCTAAAATGGCCTAGCAAGCCACTCAGTTGTAAAAAACCACTACGAAAAACAAGAATAAAATCGGACGGACCGCCCAGCATCGACCTTGGCACCGGCTACGGACACGACATCGGCACACCCAGACCCTGCAAAATCCTCCTCACCAACATCTGGAGACTTCTGCCAAAATTGGGAGAGCTGTCCCACAGACTAGTCAAGTAACAGCCTGACATAGTCATACTCTCAGAATCATACCTTTCAGCCAATGTCCCAAACTCCTCCATCACCATCCCTGGGTATGTCCTGTCCCACCGGCAGGACAGACCCACCAGGGGTGGCGGCACAGTGGTATACAGTCGGGAAGGAGTGGCCCTGGGAGTCCTCAACATTGACTCCGGACCCCATGAAGTCTCATGGCTTCAGGTCAAACATGGGCAAGGAAACCTCCTGCTGATTACCACCTACTGCCCTCCCTCAGCTGATGAATCAATACTTCTCCATGTTGAACACCACTTGGAAGAAGCACAGAGTAGTACTCTGGGTGGGGGACTTCAATGTCCATTACCAAGAGTGGCTCAGTAGCCCCACTACTGTCCGAGCTGGCTGAGTCCTGAAGGACATAGCTGCCAATCTGGGCCTGCGACAGGTGGTGAGAGAACCAACACGAGGAAAAAACCTACTTGACCTTGTCCTCACCGATCTACCTGTCGCAGATGCATCTGTCCATGACAGCATTAGTAGCAGTGACCACCGCAGTCATTGTGGAGACGAAGTCCCGTCTTCAAACTGAGGACACCGTCCATCGTGTTGTGTGGCACTACCACCATGCTAAATGGGATAGAGTCAGAACAGATCTAGCAGCTCAAAACTGGGCATCCATGAGGTGCTGTGGGCCATCAGCAACAGCAGAATTGTAACCTCATGGCCCGGCATATCCTTCACCCTACAATTACCATCAAGCCAGGGGACCAACCCTGATTCAATGAGGAGTGTAGAAGAGCATGCCAGGAGCAGCAGTAGGCCTACCAAAAAATGCAGTGCCAACCTGGGGAAGCTGCAACACAGGACTACATGCATGCTAAAAAGCAGAAGCATGATATGATATAGACAGAACTAAGCGATCCCACAATCAACGGATCAGATCAAAGCTCTGCAGTCCTGCCACATCCAGTCGTGAATGGTGGTGGATCGTTAAACAACTAACGGAGGAGGAGGCTCCATGAATATCCCCATCCTCAATGATGGTGCAGCCCAGCACGTGAGTGCAAAAGACAAAGCGGAAGAGTAGAGACAAGAGAGAAAGATATTAATATGGGAAATGATAAACAGACCGTGACAGGAAGGGATAGAGAGTACAAATCTAAGAGTAAATCAACAGATAAGACTAGAGGTTACAAAAATAATAAAACGACAAAACTAAAGGCTCTGTATCTGAATGCACGTAGCATTTAAAACAAAACAAATGAACTGATAGCGCAAATAGAAATAAATAAGTACGATCTGATAGCCATTACAGACATGGCTGCAGGATGACATAGATTGGGACCTGAATATTGAAGGGTACATGACATTTAGGAAGGACAGGAAGCTAGGAAAAGGTGGAGGTGTAGCTCTGTTAACTAATGATGGTATTAGCACAATAGAGAGGGATGACCTAAATTCAGGAAACCAGGATGTGAAAGTGGTTTGGGTAGAGATGAGAAATGATAAAGGCAAGTCACTTGTGGGAGTGGTGTACAGGCCCCCTAACAGTAACCACACGGTAGGATGGAGTATAAAGGAAGAAATAATGGGAGCTTGTCAGAAAGGTACGGCAATAATAATGGGGGATTTTAATCTACATATAGACTGGAAAAATCAGATGGGCAAAGGTAGCCTAGATGAGGAGTTCATGGAATGTTTTCGGGATAGTTTCTTAGAACAGCACATTCTGGAGCCAACCAGACAGCAGGCTATACTAGTACAATAGCAAAATACTGCGGATGCTGGAAAACTGAAATAACAACAGAAAGCGCTGGAAAAACTCAGCAGGCCAGGCAACATCCGTGGAGAGAGAAACAGAGTTAACGTTTCAGGTCGAAGACCCTTCGTCAGAACTGAGAAAAAAGCAGGAAATGAAACAGATGAAAAAGCAAGTTGGAGGCTGGGGGAAGGAATAAAAGAACAAAAGGGGGAGGTCTGTGAGAAGTAGAGACATTAAGAGATGCTCAAGGCGAGACGAGATGGTAATAGGACAGGTTAAGAAACAAAGGATGGCTCAGAAGTGTGAAATGCGCTGGCAGAATGAAAGACAGCTGCCATGTGGGAGAGAGAAAAAAGGCACAAACCAAAAGTGTTCAACAATTTCAGATCATAACCTCTACCCCTACACTATCTATATAGAGAGAGAGAGAGATAGTGTAGGGGTAGAGGTTATGATCTGAAATTGTTGAACTCGATATCGAGTCCGGAAGGCTGTAAAGTGCCTAATCAGGAGTTGAGGTGTTGTTCCTCGAGCTTACGCTGAGCTTCCGTGGAACAATGCAAGAGGCCGAGGACGGTGAGGTCTGAGTGGGCATGGAGCGGTGATTATACTAGACCTGGTATTAAGAACATAAGAACATAAGAAATAGGAGCAGGAGTAGGCCAATCGGCCCCTCGAGCCTGCTCCGCCATTCAATAAGATCATGGCTGACCTGATCCTAACCGCCAATCTACTATCTATCACAGAACCATCTCCTGCATCTAACAGAATTGCACACACGAAATAGGAGCAGAATCAGGCTACACAGTCCCTGGGCCCACTCCACTACCCACAGGGCCATGACCGATCCGAACCTAGACTCATGTCCAAATTCCTGCCCGCTCCCCGTAACCCTTAATGCCCTTTACTTCTAGGAAACTGTCTATTTCTGTTTTAAATTTAATTAATGTTGTAGCTTCTACAGCTTTTTGTGGCAGCATATTCCATGGACCTACCACCCTCTGAGTGAAGTAGTTCCTCCTCATCTCAGTTTTGAAAGAGCAGCCCCTTATTCTAAGACTATGTCCCCTAGTTCTCGTCTCACCCGTCATCGGGAACATCCTCCCCGCATCCACCCGATCCAACCCCTTCACAATCTTATATGTATTGTGCAACGAGATAAGATTAATTAAATGACCTCATAGTGAAGGCGCCCCTAGGTAGCAGAGATCATTTGAATTTTACATTCAGTTTGAGGGAGAGAAGAGCGAGTCCAAGATGAGTATTTTAAACTAAATAAGGGCAATTATGAGGGCATGAAAGCAGAGCTAGCTAAAGTGAACTGGCAAATTAGGTTAAGGGATAGGTCAATAGAGTTGCAGTGGCAGACATTTAAGGGGATATTTCAGAATACACAGAATAGATACATTCCAACGAGAAAGAAAAATTCCAAGGGGAGGACCCACCATCCGTGGTTAACTAAAAAAATTAAAGATAGTATCAAACTTAAAGAAAAAGCATATAATTGCGCAAAGATGGGTGGCAGGTCAGAAGATTGGACAGAATATAAAAAACAACAAAGAATGACTAAAAGATTAATAAGGAGAGAAAAATTAGAGTACGAGAGAAAGCTAGCTAGAAATATAAAAACAGATAGTAAGAGTTTCTGCAGATATTTTTTAAAAAGAGTTAACAAAGTGAGCGTTGGTCCTATAGAAAGTGAGTCTGGGGAATTAATAATGGAAAATAAGGAGATGGCAGTTGAATTGAACAGGTATTTTGCATCGGTCTTCACTATACAAGTACCATCCCAGAAATAGCTGTAAATCAGGAAACGGAAGGGAGGGAGGAACTCAAGAAAATTACAATCACCAGGGAAGTGGTACTGAGCAAATTGTTGGAGCTGCGGGCTGACAAGTCCCCGGGTCCTGATGGACTTCATCCTAGTGTCTTAAAGGAAGTGGCTAGTGAGATAGTTGATGCGTTGGTTTTAATTTTCCAAAATTCCCTAGATTTGGGGAAGGTTCCATTAGATTGGAAAATAGCAAATTGTAACTCCTTTATTCAAAAAGGGAGGGAGACAGAAAGCAGGAAACTACAGGCCAGTTAGCTTAACATCTGTCATAGGGAAGATGTTAGAAGCTATTATTAAAGACGTTATAGCAGGGCACTTAGGAAAAATTCAAGGTAATCAGGCAGAGTCAACATGGTTTTGTGAAAGGGAAATCATGTTTAACCAATTTATTGGAGTTCTTTGAGGAAGTAACACGTGCTGTGGAAAGGGGAACCGGTGGATGTACTGTACTTAGATTTCCAGAAGACATTTGATAAGGTGCCACATCAAAGGTTATTGCGGAAAATAAAAGCTCATGGTGTAGGGGTAACATATTGGCATGGATAGAAGATTGGCTAGCTAACAGGAAACAGAGAGTGGGCATAAATAAGTCATTTTCTGGTTGGCAAGGTGTAACGAGTGGTGCTGGGGCCTCAACTTTTTACAATTTATATAAGGTATGGTTGCTAAATTTGCTGATGACACAAAGATAGGTAGGAAAGTAAGTTGTGAAGAGGACAAAAGGAGGCTACAAAAGGGATATAGATAGGTTAAGTGAGTGGGCAAAGATCTGGCAAATGGAGTATAATGTGGGAAAATGTGAAATTGTCCATTTTGGCAGGAAGAATAAAAAAGCATATTATCTAAATGGTGAGAGATTGCAGAGCTCTGAGATGCAGAGGGATCTGGGTGTCCTAGTACATGAATCGCAAAAGGTTAGTATGCAGGTCCAGCAAGTAATTAGGAAAGCTAATAGAATGTTATTGTTTATTGCGAGGGGAATTGAATACAAAATTAGGGAGGTTATGCTTCGGTTATACAGGGCATTGGTGAGACCACATCTGGAGTACTGTGTACAGTATTGGTCTCCTTATTTAAGGATGTAAATGCGTTGGAAGCAGTTCAGAGAAGGTTTACTAGACTAATACCTGGAATGGGTGGGTTGTATGATGAGGAAAGGTTGGACAGGCTAGGCTTGTATCCACTGGAGTTTAGAAGAGTAAGAGGTGACTTGATTGAAACATACAAAATCCTGAGGGGTCTGGACAGGGTGGATGTGGAGAGGATGTTTCCTCTTGTGGGAGAATCTAGAACTAGGGGTCACTGTTTAAAAATAAGGGGTCACCCATTTAAGACAGAGATGAGGAGAATTTTTTTCTCTCAGAGGGTCGTGAGTCTTTGGAACTCTCTTCCTCAGAGGGCGGTGGAAGCAGAGTCTTTGAATATTTTTAAGGCAGAGGTAGATAGATTCTTGATAAGCAAGGGGGGGGGGGGTGAAAGGTTATCGGGGATAGGCGGGAATGTGGAGTAATCAGATCAGCCATGATCTTATTGAATGGCGGAGCAGGCTCGAGGGGCCGAGTGGCCTACTTATGCTCCTAATTCGTATGTTTCGCAACCATCTTCAGCCAGAATGTCGAGTGGATGATCCATATCCACAGAAGCCAGTCTTCAGCCAATTCGATTCACTCCACGTGATACCAAGAAACAGCTGAGTGCACTGGATACAGCAAAGGCTGTGGGCTTTGACAACATCCCGGCTGTCGTGCTGAAGACTTGCGCTCCAGAACTAGCCACACCTCTAGCCAAACTGTTCCAGTACAGCTGTAACACTGGCATCTATCTGACAATGTGGAAAACTGCCCAATATGTCCTGTCCACAAAAAGCAGGACAAATCCAATCCAGCCAATTACCGGCCCATCAGTCTACTCTCAATCATCAGCAATGTGATAGAAGGTGTTGTCGACACCTTCCATCAAGCAGCACTTACTCACCAATAACCTGCTCACTGATGCCCAGTTTGGGTTCTGCCAGGACCACTCGGCTCCCGACCTCATTGGAGCCTTGATCCAAACGTGGACAAAAGAGCTGAATTCCAGAGGTGAGGCGAGAGTGACTGCCCTTGACATCAAGGCAGCATTTGACCGAGTGTGGCATCAGGGAGCCCTAGTAAAACTGAAGTCAATGGGAATCGGGGGGGGGAGGGGGGTTGAGAAGGAACTCTCCACTGGCTGGAGTCATACCTAGCACAAAGGAAGATGGTTGTGGTGGTTACAGGTCAATCATCTCAGCCCCAGGACATCGCTGCAGGAGTTCCTCAGGGCAGTGTCCTGGGCACAACCCACTTCAGCTGCTTCATCAATGACCTTCCCTCCATCATAAGGTCAGAAGTGGGGATGTTCGCTGATGACTGCATAGCGTTCAGTGCCATTCGCAACTCCTCAGATAATGAAGCAGTCCATGCCCGCATGCAGCAAGACCTGGACGACATTCAGGCTCGGGCTGATAAGAGGCAGGTAATATTCGCAACACACAAGTGCCAGGAAATGACGATCTCCATCTACAAGGCACAAGTAAGGAGTGTGATGGAATACTCTCCACTTGCCTGGACGAGTGCAGCTCCAACAACACTCAAGAAGCTCGACACCATCCAGGACTAAGCAGCCCACTTGATTGCCACCCCATCCATCACCTTAAACATCCACTCCCTCCACCACCGGCGTACCATGACTGCAGTGTGTACCAAACCCGCGACCTCTACCACCTAGAAGGACAAGGGCAGCAGGCGCATGGGAACACCATCACCTCCAAGTCACACACCATCCTGATACTGTGGGAGTACCTTCACCACACTGACTGCAGCGGTTCAAGGCGGCAGCTCACCACCACCTTCGAGGGCAACCAGGGATGGGCAATAAATGCTGGCCTTGCCAGCGACACCCACATCCCATGAACGAATTTTAAAAAAGGATAAATTTGCAGGCCTATGGGAAAACAGCAGGGGAGTGGGACTAATTGAATAGCTCTTTCAAAGAGCCAGCACTCAAATGGCCTCCTTCTGTGATGCATGATTCTATAAGAGTGAGCAGGATTTCACACCTAAAGACCCCTGCTGATGGTAATCCAAATTTAATTTGTACAGCCACAGCAGGGACAAAAATAGAGATTAACTAGCCGTGCCTAGAAGGCATGATAAAAATGTTGGCAAATTTTCATCAGTTCAGTATACAACCACTTGTCTGAGGCAGCTTCCTTTCAGACATGGGTGGATCACACACATTAAATCTGCTTGTTCAGCAGAGAGCCAGTCTTAGCAATAGAATACACAAACAATTAGTAAACAAAGATTTGGCTTGGACAGCCAGGTAAATCTATTCCTATTTTTTATTACAGCTTTTTATTAACCTGAATTAGAGGAGGAACATGCACATTAAAAACTTGGATTTAGGAACCCTGCCTGACCAAGAGGGCAAATAGGCTATTGATTCTTAGGATTCTGCCAGTATGCTCTGTAACTGACCACTAGTAGGTGCAAGAGAGAATTGTGGGTTGACCTGGCCGGATTTCCTCCCTCTAATGAAGGAACTCCACTTTGCACCTCCCCGACAGCCTGGTTGAAACAGGAAACACGGGAATTGTGTAAATCAGTTGATGAGAACTTAAAACATAACCACTCAAACAAAGCAACAGTGAAGATGTGTTCACTCGAGGGGAAAAATAGATGACCACCTATAAAGACACTGATGGTTTTTGAAGTGGTTGTTGGTATTTTGAGGGGTGGGAGAGGGAGAAAGAGGAGGGAATAGGTTAGCACATGAATGTTTTATTTTTCTTTGAATTTTACCTTCAGTATAATTCAGTAATTTTTCCATATTGAGAAGTAAAAATCTTACTTTTTTTTTTAATTTGCATAGTCTTATACCATCCCTGTTTATCCCAATCGTCTGTATCAGGTGAATGGCACGGACTGTTTGCCATTACCATCAATTACAAAGGCGCCGATTAGACCGTATTCAGTGGGCCGGCTATTTCAGGCAATTCAAGCAGCTGTCCAAACTGTGAGATTACCTGTAATTAAGTCCTAACCCCCCAGTCTCTCGAACTCCTGCGCACTGCTGCGAGACCTTCTTACTGACTGCAGAGCTGGACACATTCCAGCTCAGTTTTAAACTTTTGAAAGAGGTTTTTTTTCTCATTGGGGTTGTGTATAATCTAACTTAAAAATAATAAAGAATTGAGGTGACACATTCCATCTGTTTTAAGATGAGAAAGCGCACCCGACCCGTTTAACCCACCCTCCTACAGACACCCGACTGTTCCAGGGCTTTAATCTCGGCAAAGTTGACAGATTCATCGGTTCTCAGTGCAGGCTTCTGAATCACCCTCCACATGTGCTGAATAGAATTATCCAGAGTTCTTTTTTGTCTCCACTACCTCACATCATCATTTGTTTGTTACACCGGCCACTGCGTATGACGGGCAAATTGCGTACGCACAAACGCGCCCGCTGTAAGTGGTGGGGACTGTATGAGTAGCATCAAGAGCCATCATAAAGCTCAGGAAGAAGTAATCAGCTTGACATCAATGTTGCAGCAGTCTTACTGTGCCTTGCCGTGGCCCTCTCTCAACAGCCAGGCTAAGATCAGCAAAAGCATTGCTAGAGACATAAGCAACCCTTATTTGAAGGGTTCTCCAGAAGCCAGCTGCATTCAGCTGGTGTTGGATTTTAGAGTGTGTCCAACAACCCGCTATTGACTCCTGCAGTTGGCCTTTTTACACACCGAATGGACCTTTTGTGTCTTTCTAATAGACTCCCTATTTTTTTTGCCCTGATTCCAATGATGTCAACTTTGCGAAGAGATAACCCAACCTGGATTTGAGGAAAGATAAATGGAAAAATTGAAAAGTAGAGAAAGAAAGCAAGCTTCTTACCTCCTGTACATGATGGTGCATGGACAAGCACACATGGTCCATTTCATCTAGGTTGAGGGATGAAGACAAAGACAAATGAAGGAAAATGTATAGAATAATCCAGGGCTACTCCTAGTCTGGGAGTAGGGTAATTTCTAGTTTAGGAAAGATAGAATATTTACCTTGAAGGGCTTTCTTCATTCTCCAAATATATGCATCCTTCATATACTATTGCAGTATAACCTAGCTTGATGTGTTCAGCATATTGCTTCACCAGAACCTATCAAAATGTTATGAGGTCGCAGATAGTTGGGGTGGAACCTTCTAATTCAGTGGGACTTGAAACAGGTGCTAGCGGATCAGCCGCCCATTATACACCCTGCATGATGGAGCGGGGTGTATAACGTGCAGCCAATCCGCTAGCGCCCGTTTTCTCCCCCGTCAAAGTTGAAAGTTCCACCCATGGTGCCGACACCATGTGCTGTGCAGCTCTACAATCTGCACCATTGCATTTTGACCAAAGATTAAACTGAAGCTAACTAACTTAACACTAAACTCTACCCCCGGCAAAACTATATCCCACTGGGATGGATGGATCAGATTGTAATTTGTGGAGGATGCGTATCATTTGAAGAATGAAGACCATCCTACAAGATAGTCATTCTTTTTTTCTTCATTTCATATCCTTAAAATACCGAAGCAGTGCAGGATTTAGGAAGGGGTGGCCCTGCATAAAGGCCGTAGACAAGCCGCCAGGACTGATGTGCCAGAGATATTGGCCCAGAGATTGAGGTAAAAATTAACTATCAGTGCTCACCATTATTGAAGTGTAACTCAGACAGCAACTTCCGCCGACTGCACAAGCGCAGTTAAATGCGGAAATCAGGAAGTTGCTGTCAGAGTTGCCCTGCTTCTCCAGAAGCTGCACTATAACAGTATCCCGCTGAGAGACTCAGCATTGTAACACCTGGAACGGCGTAAAGTTGCTGTACTTACGTGATAGATAAACTCGCCAGAAAATGTTAGGGCTTGGCCATTCCAGTGTGTAAGTAAATTTCTAATGCATGATAAGTCTTGATTACTGCCAAACAACCTCTCCGGGACTGAAAATTAACTTTGATGGAGTCTCAATTAATCAGCTTTTAATTATAGTTGGAGACTTAAAAAAAAAAAGAATTTAAGTAACATTTTCTTTTACTTTGCCTCTTTTATCGCGGTCTCTTAATCCCATATTTCTTTCCCTCTATTTATTTCGCTTTCTGTACATGATTTGGCATTGAATTAAATATCCTAACTAACAGTTCAAACTCTGCGCGTTCAGTAAGAATTCTTCAATCTGATTGGTTAAGGAGATACACAGTTACTTGCCCTGTTCACAAAGGGCGACACACTGAAATGATTTTCTAATCATAGCAAGTTCCAGCCCATTGTTGTGTGCTACAGTTAAACCTAGACATTAATGTTTAGTACATGTGTGAAAATTGCTCCATGTGGCAGCCTCGTAGATGCTGGCAACAGAATTGCACTCACCCCAAACAAAAACTAAAGAAAAAACACTTAAAAATATTGCTGTAACATTTTATTGCAACTCCTTAAAACAATGAAATGTAACAGAGAAGAAATGATAAAATTACATAGCAAAAAGCTATTTATTGCAACGGCAATTACAAAGAGCGTAAAAACAGCAACTAGGAACATTACAAAACCATGAACATACTTCAGCTTTTGTGTGTGAAAGGCATCTGAAACAGATTTTTGTTTAAAAAAAGCTTAGCAACAAAGATATAATAGAAGCACAATTTCCTGGAGGAAAAGATCTACATTGGTCACTTCCTAAATGCCATGAATTCTGTAACTAAACTTACCTCAGCTCAACCTGAGAGGCAGGATTAAGAATAGCTCTAAAGTGGCCCATATAAAATGCACAGTCACCACCCAGAGTTTAGTACGATGAATATGTCCACTATTTGCATAATTCACATCTGCAGATAAAAAGTGTACAACTTATGGTCAATCGACTGGAAACTAAGTTCTGCGATTTTCATCCATGTGTAGTATCATCTTCCACAAAGTCTTTAGCTTGTTCAGCCGTGATCACGTCAATGTGACTGACCTGTAAAACAGATCATTTTTTTTTTTAAAAGCATCAGCTTTACTCTAAGCAAACTACATAAAATATAAAATGTACACAAATCTGAAGTGTTCGTGGAAATGGGAGGGAGGGATGTGACTGAAAAATAAAGCATTAGAAAGGCAGACTAAATATCAGTGAAGGAAGTCCACACAGATGTGCAAGTGAATTAGACAAAAATCTAGCAGTAAAATGAATGTGCTATAGTGCTTTTTGCGACCACTTGTTTTTTTCTGCTATTTTAACGCATTCCAAATTTCTTCAAACAAGCATTTTGATACCGCACAAATGTAATAATGGAGGGAGGGTACCTTACCAATCACATTATGCACCAACGGAAAACTCCTGTGGCGGCAATTTATTTGATTCCAAATCTGACAAGTTACTTAGGGGTATAGTCGATATCTAAATTTAATTATCTTTAACTTACTGAGGTTACAAGTCAGAGAAGGATGAGAATGAATCATTCAAATCCGGTGAAAACCCAGTTATTGAGGCAATCCATTACCTCTTAAAAGAGGTAATGGATTGAGGTAATCCAGGTGTTTGTTGGTTTTTTTTTAAAAAAGACTAACACAAGAACCAACACAAATTGACAGGATATGCAGCCAGCAGGTGGTTTGACACGTTGGACCCCCTGGGACACATCTCATTGTCTTGGCTGTGCTCTTAGTGTGTCTTTGATGTAGGGAAAGATTTGAATAGATTTTGTCTGTGTTTAAATTGTGAATTCTGGGAGATTCTCTCACTGCTAACCTACCTGAGGAAGGAGCGAAAAGCTCCGAAAGCTTGTAAAATTAAATAAATCTGTTGGACTATAACCTGGTGTTGTGCGACTTCTCATTTTTGTCCACCCCAGTCCAACGCCGGCATCTCCACATCATGACCTCTTAAAAGAGGCCACATGGATGTTCAGAGTTTGCTTTTTACAGAACCAACCTAGTCTGATGTCAGATTACATTTTATGGAGTTAATTTAAAATCTGGTGAAGCAATTTTAATATTGGTAATGTAGCCTCTCCAAGTTCCTAAGCTTGATAGATTCAGCTTACACCATTCGTTCCTGGGCCTCCAGTTTTAGTAGATCTCAGTGAGAGGATGGGTTGTACTATGGCAAGAAGTGAAGTCTGCCACCTCTAGTGAAACACTGACACTCAATAGATCACATTCCACAGCAACCACCTCTATCATCCAGCTGGATCATGAACTGACACTGGTGCAGCAGTTACACAAGAGAGTGCATTGGAATAGTGAAGATTCGATATGGAAACAGGAAGGACAAGGACAAAATTAACTCTGAACCATCATTTCAAGTCTGCTGCTCAATACAATAAAAATTATTGTGGTTTTGAACTGGGCAGGATAGGTTGTTTTTAAAATGGGTTATGGGTATTTCATCACGATTCTCCTTTACTCCCAAAGAGAGAGATAAATTCTCCACCAAAAACACAATATAAAGGCTTTTCAAACAAGCAGCAACACCAAGCCCCTAAAACAATAAGACAGGTCACTGTGGGCTCATTTTGGATTTATTACCCAAGTGCTACAAGCTAGAAGACCCCATAATCAACAAATTCCCCCAAACTAAGATATACATTTAATACGCTTCAAGATCCAGTGGCAAGGATTCAACAACTAGCAATTTTTTTTATATTTTAGAAGACAAAAACAAATTCCAAATGCATTTTTATCCAAAATAATTAGCAAATCAATTATACAATGTGTTCAGCTTTCCAGCCTATAATGAAATAATTTTCTTAATGGAATAAATGTAACTTTCCATATTGCAAAGAATAATGAAGATTTCTTTTTTGCTGCAGGCACTAAAATAATTAGTGTACTCCATGTATACAAATCAGGTGAACCTGGCATTATGAATGTTAAAATCAGAAACAATGGCATTCATAGAATCATTGAAATTTACGGCATAGGAGGCCGCCATTTGGCCCGTGTCTGTGCCGGCCGAAAAAGAAAAAGAGCTATTCAGCCTAATTCCACTTTCCAGCTCTTGGTTGGTAGCCTTGTAGGTTACAGCACTTCAAGTGCATATCCAAGTACTTTTTAAATGCAATGAGGGTTTCTGCCTCTACCACCCTTTCAGGCAGCGAGTTCCAGACCCCCACCACCCTCTGGGTGGAAAAATTCTCAACTCCCCCCTAATCCTTCTACCAATTACTTTAAATCTATGCCGCCTGGTTATTGATCTCTCTGCTAAGGGAAATAGGTCCTTCCCATTCCACTCTATCTAGGCCCCTCATTTTGAGTGGGGGGATAGCGAAGGAGCACAGGTAAATGCACCCTATGATATGCTGTCTACCCTAACCTACATGCTGAGTTCCCATTCTTAGAAAGGTAGTTGTTAAGTTGGGGTAGGTGGAGGAGGAGGAATTTTAAACGCATTCCCTGAAGTGTAGTGCTTTAACCTCCAACGCATTGAATTACTCAGCGGCAAGATTGAGGTATACACCTACTATTCACCATACAGTATATTCCTGCTCATAACTATCCTGCTAGTCAGCCGAGACCAACCATTGCTGCTCCACATGGAAAGGATAATGCAAAAGGAGTTAGGCCATTCTTGGAGAGCTGAACAGGGGTCTAGTCTGTCTTCTTGACTGAGATACATACCCAGCAAGTAGGGACCACTAGAGACAAAGATTGCATATTCTTAAAATTTGGCTATTCAAGACCACTGCTAACACCCAGTTACATATTGGGACTGGCAGACACCAAGCTATAACAAAGCTCTGCTGATACCAGCAAACGTTAGCCAATTGCTAGTGTGCAAACGGTCTGGGTTGACTAGTCCTTGGAATGCCTCCTCCTTTCAAGGAGGTGGCTGACTTCTTAACACCTCTTCAGCCCAACCTCACCCTGCGTGATTCAAAGGCACAACTTTGCGTCCTGCCACTTTCTGGTGCACGTTGCTCGTATGATCCAAAAAGTACAAAAGTATTCCCTGCTTCCCATTTTAATAGGGTTTTTTTTTTTTTAATTTGATCAAATAAAACAGCCTTCCCAATAAATTCTGAATGTAAAAACGAATAGGTCATGTCATCCGATTAACACAGTTGAAATTACCTTGTTCCTGAACTTCACTCCATAAAACTTGTCTGCTGATTCAAGCAATTCTGGCCTGAATGTAGTGGTAATGAACTGGGCATGAGAGGAGAGTTCAGAAATCATATCTATTGTACAAAACATTAAAAAAAATTAATAAATGAGAAAAACAAACATGATTACACTTTTTAAAAGCATTTAAGTAGCAAATAAGACTACTACCCATTGTGAAGTGGACTTGACATACTGAATCACCAGTACCACTTTCCAGCTGGCACGAAAGTATTTATTAACCCCGACACCTAGGCATAGCCACCGACAGACCATAATGGCAGCACGTCTGCCAGATCGGTTTGAACGAATTTCAGGCTGCGAGTTTGAGAGGTCTGGCTGCCAAGCACTTAACAAGCAAGGCAACCCATCCGACCACCACATCTGGCTTTCAATGTGATTTATGCAGCCACAAGCATACATCCAGGATCAGGCTCTTCTCCCATCAGCTCACCCGTAACAACAGAGACCCATCCGCCAATTTGACAGCAGACTTCAGCAAATTATTTATTTTAACTTTTTTTTTGCCAATTTTTCTCTCAACAGCCCCCCCCCCCCACCCCACCCCCCCCAGAAAAGGCATATGACTCCTGCCAGGGAAAAACAGTTTCAGTGGTGACGGCCACCCTATGACACTTGAACACCCACCAAGTGGTCATTTTCATGTGCAAGCATGGAGTCAACTGAAGGGCAGGTCACATCTGAGCCTAATCCTGTCCTCATTTGACATCCAAATATAGATGTGAGAGGTTGTTTCCCCTGCTGGAGAGTCTAGAACTAAGGGTCATAGTCTCAGGATAAGAGGTCGGCCATTTAAGACAGAGATGAGGAGGAATTTCTTCACTCAAGAGGGTTGTGAATCTTTGGAATTCTCTGCCCCAAAGGGCTGTGGATGTTCAGTCGTTGAGTATATTCAAGATTGAGATAGATAGATTTTTGGACTCATGGGGAATCAAGGGATATGGGGATCGGGCGGGAAAGAGGAGTTGAGGTCGAAGATCAGCCATGATCTTATTGAATGGTGGAGCAGGCTCAAAGGGCCGTATGGCCTACTCCTGTTCCTAATTCTTATATACACTTTTCAAACTTGGGGGGGGGGGGGGGGAAAACAGTCAATGGATAATGCCAAGACTTAACAAGACAATTAGGGTATTTTTCCAAGTTTGCACTCTGTGGGTAGCCTCACCTGGTGGGAGAGAGCAGAAATGAGGAAGCATGCTGCCTATGATTTTCTGACCGTTCATTTAAATGGTCAGAAAATCATGTACAGTACATCTGCGTCTCACTTCCAACGGGCAAAGTTCGCCATCAGGATTGCAGAATTGTGAAACTACCCATTATATGCCAATAATAAGTGTTCTTTATCTGCCTCAGGGCTTTTAAGTGCATCAAAACCAAAAATAAACTGTACCAACACTTTTTTCACATATATGAAACTTGCCCCTCATACAGTTCGTAACCAACTAATTTTAATATACTTTTCCTATCCAGAATGTAATTATTTTTTCTCTCTTCAGAGTCAAAATCCAGGTCAAATCTTCACCAGTGTCAATAAAACAAAGTTTGAACTCTTAAAAACTCTTCCACCACTATTGTTATAATTACAACAATTTATACTACATTCCCACACGTTATATGAAATCATACTTCTGACAATGAAAAATTGGACTCTAAAATAAGCTTTAGGTATTCAGTCGAGTAGTTGGTTAAAGCTTGACTTGATCATCTCATAAAAGAAACAGATCAAACCCTTGGTACAACAGCTCAGTACCAGAAAAGGATCAGTAGCGCAAAACAAGTAAGCTCTTTCAGCAACCCAGGCAAGGGGTTCCATGAAAACAAATTAACAATTTTTAGGAGGTTACATTTCTTTCTTTCCCACAACACCCCTTCCAACCCAGAGCAGCTTTCACTATAATGCAAACATCGCCTTAACCATACAACAGTTTAGCGAATCTGAAAAGTGGACTTTTCTATAGTTTCCACCTATGCCACTCCATAACCACGCCAACCATTTAAGCAAGGTGATCTATGGCAGTATTTCCTTCCCCATCCCTAGCTCAATCAATTCAGTAGATGCTAGCTCAATTAATAATCTTACATCTGAGATTGATAGATTTTTGCTAGACAAGGGTATAAAACGGAGATGAAGCCAAGGCAGGTGGATGAAATTAAGATAGAGATCAGCCATGATCTCATTGAATGGCGGACTAGGTTTGAGGGACTAAATGGCCTACTCCTGTTTCTATGTTGCTACAAAGTAGCATCTCGCTGTCTGCATGCCATTCTTTTCAGTAGCCTCACCAAAACTTACTTGAGCACTGAGCAAAAGTAATGAGTAGCTCCACAAAAGTCTAACTTATAAACTTACAGTTGGGAGTTAAATATTTCTACGCATGCACACACTCAACCTATATTAAGCATTCTCATCTTTGAAATCACAAAACATTTCTCTTTGGGAAAGTTTACCTGAAACAGCTTTCCTGTGTTGAGCATCCAGGGCCTGGTCAATTTCATCAAAGAGGTAAAAGGGAGCTGGGTCACATTTCTGAATCGCAAAGATTAAAGCGAGCGCCACTAGGGATTTCTGACCCCCAGAAAGCTGCTGCATTTCTCTCATTTCTCCTTGTTTCCCTGTAAAAGACACCTGCCAACAAAGGAAAGGGAGTTAAGATACAGCGCAGCAAACACTTGTAAAAGGATTGAAAAATCTATCAAGCATGTAGATATACAAAACAGTATATTTTAGATGGCCTAATCCTACACTCTGGGAAATTAAAACAAATTAATGAGTAAATCAGAGGGTGCACTAATTTAATGTTGAACTTAAAAGGTCCAATCACCAAAACTAAGCACTGTACATGTGAAGGAGTGACAATTTTTGTGAGAACACCAGAGGCCATCAACAAAACATATTCTGATGAGGTGGAATCTGGAAAGGTTAACCAAATATTAAATGTTCAGCAATAAAAAAAAAAATATTTGAGTTGTGTCTTGTAACCAACGAGAAATTAAGCAAGCTTTGGAGTTTGAGCATCCCAGAAGGTGATGCATTCTAATAAAGTCTTGAACTTAACTTTTAATAATCAGATTGTGGATATTTTCATTATGATCACATTAGCCTCTGAAAGAGGCTAATCTAATCTTAGACTTACAGCAAAACTGATTAGACCAGATTCCTGGCACAGTTTTGTGAATATCTCCAATATGGTTTATTTCAAATCTGTAAAACTGAATTACCAGTTCATCTGTGACCACAGTAGAGAGAAACAATTTACAGATATACCTAATCCACAACAGATTATTCAACTTTGAAAACTGTGCAGGACTTCACTAAAAATAAACACAATTGCAAGCACAGAAAGGGATTAAACTGCGCACACAATAGAGTCAATTACTTACCCGAATCCCAACTCCTGTGAACTGGTCAACAGATGGGACACTGCTCTGAGATGCGCTACCTTCACCCTCATCCTGTGACTGGCTTCCTTCCACATCACCTTTCTTCATAACCAATGATGCTTTGCCACCTGGCACCAACTTCGTGAATACCTCACTGAAATTCTTAGACACCTGGTCACAGCAACATCATGATTCAGCATTTGAAAATATTTCATAGGGGGGATAAAAAAGTGATGCAGATCAAACATCTTACTTTTTCAGACATATGGACACACAAAGTAAATGCATTAGAACTGCAGTATGCAGTACCACCAAGTTTCTCCTAGTGACTGGTGACCTGGAAAAACCTGGTGCAATTAAATTTGGGGAAATGACGTGGTCTTGAAATTTAAAAGGTTTGCAGCACTAACAAGTGATTGCAGTGCAGATGATCTTCAGCTGGAACTAAAAACAGTCATAGATCAAAGCTGGATAGTACTAAACCAGTTTTAGTTAATGCCCCTGCATGTTCTCCCTCGGGGCAAACAGTAGGTGAGAGTGTTAGAGGGAAAAAAAGAGCTTTTGTAACACGGTGGCATAGTGGTTAGCACTGGTGCCTCACAGCGCCAGGGACCCGGGTTCGAATCTGACCTCGGGTGACTGTGTGTGGAGTTTGCACATTCTCCCCGTGTCTGCGTGGGTTTCCTCCGGGTGCTCCGGTTTCCTCCCACAGTCCAAAAATGTGCGGGTTAGGTTGATTTGGCTATGATAAATTGACCCTTAGTGTTAGGGGGGGATTAAATATGTGGGGTGATGGGATATGTTAGGGGGAATTAAATACGTGGGGTTACGGGGGGTAGGGTGGGATATGTGTACTGTGGGGATTAAAGCAGGGACAGGGTACTGGATTTGGATGATCAGCCATGATCGTATTGAATGGTGGAGCAGGCTCGACGGGCCGAATGGCCTACTCCTGCTCCTAGATTCTATGTTTCTATGTAAGCACATTCAGATTATTTACAGCAGAGGCAAGACTTATCTGCTGCTCATCATCTTAGACAATGCAGTAATTCATTTGCATGCAGTACATTTTCTACAAGATCAGCTTTGTGAAGAGTCTGCGATATTGCACACGGGCCTCACTGTACTTAGTTCCAAACTTATGACCTGCTTCCAATTCCAAAACACTCATTACAGTAATCTGATTTACAGAAATAGATTGGACTAAAATAAGGAAACTCAAAACATCTATCTTTGTTTTTAAGTGAAGGGCAGTAAAAATAAGTGTCTGCTATTATAACTATTAAAAATAAGTAAAGGTTAAAAATTTACATTACCTGAATCACTGAACAATACATTAATAACTCATTTTCTTGTCACTCAGCCATATTGAAAGTTGTTTTTAAAATTAAAAGGGACATTCGAGCTTAAAGCCCCAGGCTACTTTGTAAAGATTGTGGTCATCTTCAGAGCAGCAAATGAAGAGCACTCAAACAATTAATATAATTAACTAAATAAACCTACTGATTTAAAAAAAAACACATTCCCAGACCCCACCCCCACAGGAAGTGGAATCATTCAGGTAGATTCCTTGGGCATTAGGTCCTCACACGGTACCTTGCCTAAGTGGCCATTATTCATGATTGAGCCTTGACAATAAGTGTGGGTGGGCTATTCAAACATGGGGCAATACAGCAGAGGCCAATCCTGTTCTCATCTAATCTTTTTCAGTCATTCTCAGCATGTGGACATCATTGGCAAGGCCTGTATTTATCGTCTATCCTTAGTTGCCCTGAAAAGGTGGTGGTGGGCCGCCTTCTTGATTATCTGTAGCAGTTTGATACAACCGAGTGGCTTGCTAGACCACTTCAGAAGACAGTTAAAGAGTCAACCACATTGGTGTGGGACTAGAGTTACATACAGGTCAGACTGGGTAAGGACAGCAGGTTACCTTCACTAAAGGACATTAGTGAGCCAATTGGGTTTTTAACGACAATCCAGCAGCTTCATAGTCGCTTTTACTGATCACAGCTTTTTCTTTCCAGATTTTTAAAACTGAATTCAAATTCTGAAACTGCCATGGTTGGAATTGAACCTACGTTCTCTGGATTAGTAGTCCAGTAACATAACCACTACCATACGACATATCCAGTGGGCTACATTGGACAGCACCAGAAGTAGGAATCCTGGCCAATTTTCCCCTTACTAACTCAGGACACTAAAGCCAATGATAGCACGTCTAACACTTCAGCCGAGATCAGCTGACTCTGCTGAGAGAAGAGATCAAACCTAGGATCTCACTGGCTAAGCCACACACTGGCCAAACTCACCGAGGCATTGGGAAGCTCGGTACTTTTAAAAGAAATTATATTTACAGGGCTACTCCTTGGAGCTTTAAACTCCTCCTTTTCATTCTGCAAACAATGAAGCAAATGCACAATTGAGACCCTGTCAGGGTGCAGCTATTTCCCCCTCATTGGCAATTTTAGGGTCAGTCTGTTTCAAATGAGCTTTTTTTCTTCACTTATTTTCTATTTTTTTTTGATGAAGAGTGAGGGAAACACAATGAGAAGGAGTGGATTGTCTCAAAGAGTATCCCTTAGTTCAGGGATTAGACCCGAAAACTGTTGTGATTTTAGCCAGAGTAAACTGTAGGATTCTCCACAAACCCGTGACACGAGCTCCTCGTGGAAAGACCATTTACATCAGTGTTAAAGTTTATTTTGATTGGCTACTGAAGATCAAACTATTGAGATAATATACACACACTACATTGAAATGAAAACTATGACTCTCAGCAACATTTGCAACTACAGTCATCATTAGTGGGTTAGTTTTCCCCATAATTCTAAACTTTGCAGGACATAAAAAAAAATCTTATTTTCAAGTGATCAAAAGCTATAGCTTAGTTTTCACCCACTTCGACAAACCAGTTAATTTTACACTGTTTTTTTTTACCTGTTTGAAGGTAAGCTGTATGGCTTCGTACTTTCTTAACTCCAGTACGTTCATAAGCTCCATGATGGACTTGTGGCCACGGTCAAGTTCCTCCTGACGTTTCATAAGTTTCTCCTTCTGCTCAGAGAAATTCACAAACTGGTCCAAGGCCTTCTTGTTGACATGGCTGTACTTCTTCAACTCCTGATTACACTGTTCCAATTTCCGGAACAGCTGTAAATGGTGGGAAGCAAACAGAAAACACAAATAAACGGTAGAAATCCACTTAGAAAAGGCAGAACAGCAAAAGTAGTTGAATTGTTTCGAGACAAACTATGGATTACAAGCTGCTGTCAAACTGAAAGCCTGCAATCTTAGTCACACTCACATGACGGATTGCTCTAAAGGTATATATGCAAACACAACAAAGGTTATGTTACTATTTTTAATTCAAAAGAAAATTGTAATGGATTTAGTTATGTTCAAAAATGTTTCAGAATTAGAGGTAAACTGTGCTGCACTGCAGCTTTAAACAGTATGAATAATTCAACATAATGAGTCCTGTTAAGTATTACACATGGGTGCAGTTCAGACCTGACCACTAATTCTGAAAGAAATCCTAACTTTCCAGAACCCTCCACAGACAACTTTTGGATATTCAAAACGAAGAAAAATTATAAAAGGAGTACACCATATATACATGTTACAAGGTTATGCAAAAAAAAATTCTAAGCATGATGATGTCTGGAGAAATATTTTGATGGAATTATGTCTAGGAGTATTTGATAATTAGATAAAATGTATGTAGAATGGCCCATGGGACATTAACTGAAAATTATCATGTAAATCTTTATACGGCAAATTTAAAATAGTATGCACGCAATATGCAAAACAATTTACTGTTATATTCAGGTTTGAGAAAGCAGGGTTATCTCAGTTACATTTCAATATTATTATGCATCAAGTTACTGCAGGTCACACATGTGCAATACACTGCACGTGTCACAGCTATGCACATTTTATGCCATCTAAATAAAGCCAAGACATTTCCAAATTGGCTCAACATAGTTTTAAGTGAAATGGCTATAAAACAGAAGTGCATCATAGCCATTGGATTTAATAAACACACCATACTCAGTGTCTTGAAAATGTTGCTTAAATTGAAAGAAAACACTCCTTAAAAACAAGTTCTGATTAAAAAAAGATTTCTACCCAAAGAAATCATGGAATACCCACCAGGTCCTTCTGAAATTGCAAGGACCACCAGAAAATAAAAATTGAGTTGGCAATTTCACAATTTAAGCACAATGCATCATAAATTGTCATTGCCATCAGTGTGATCACACTGTTTTGGCTGTTCAGTATCTTTTCAGTGCCTCTGAATTTTTGCTACTTTCAATAGGACGAATAAACAATCAGAGTTACAGCCGTCAGAATAGGCCGACATGCCTCCAAGGGATCCCTTTAGCCTGCATCAGCTTCACTATTCACCTGATGCAGTATTGGATTTATAAGTCTTCATGGAGGATTGCTAAAAATACTAACAATTGCAAAAGAAATATTCAAAAAATATTGAAATACCAGAGCCTGATGTAAAGCTAAGTTCTTATTCCCTCGATTCACACCCTTTCCTTCCTCTATCTGTTGATTACTTTGAATATTTTTGTTCAAGCATGCAGTGCCGATGGCATCATCAGGAAAACTAGCCAAGTGGTGTTAGAGAGTAAATGTATGAGGGAACTAAATTAGCATCAGTAAAGATGCAGTCATTACTTCAGCAATAAGGTCATTTCAATTAGACATTACTTCAACTCCCTCACTGCCTGGCTCAGCAACCTCTCCAAACTTACTTCTCGCAATTAAGTCATCAGCTCACACTGTAAAGACAAATTAAGATAGTGCAGGAAAAATAAAACTCAACAATCTACATACGTTACTTTGCTTCGAAGTTATTCATTGTGAAGTACTTTGGGATGTTTCTGTGAGAAACAGTATGGCATTACAAAGTCAAGTTAAATTACAAGTCTTTGCACCCATTTTTTTTTTTAATATTCAAAAATATAGAAAGAAGGTCTGAAACTGCCAGGGGCCTCCTCAGTCAGCGCAAGTGTAGCATTTAATGCAAAAAAAACATTTACTCTTGCAGTTAGAAAATGGTAGCGCGTGCCCCAATGTTCCCGCTAGGCTGCGTGGCGTGCGGGGTCTGGAGGACCCGCGCAGGCCACTCACTGGCTTTTCAATGGCAATAACCGCGCTTGCACGATAAATTGAATGGGCCGCACAGCCAGTTAAAGGGCCCGCGCACCAAAAACAAAATTACAGGGAACATTGGTGTGCCCCACTTCAGCCAGAAACATATCCTAGCAACACAAGTACAGCTGCATTATGAGGTGTACGTTACCTTCAGCACAGGGAAGGCAGAATGGACAGGATTTCTGGCCAGTGTGGCATCATCCCACCACCCACCTGCACTTCTGACATCAGCACGGAGCCCCCCGCCCCCCTACCAACAACCTACATCAGAATCTATGTTCGCAAAAAGAGACGACGACATAGTGGAACCAAATCCTGCCCTAAATCACAGCCTCCCAAGGCCCCACCCTGCCCACCTAACACCACTGCAGCACTCTCCCAGGAATGTCAGGGCCAGAGAATTTCCTTCTTTGACTGATCCAACAACAGCACAATTGACAATATCATATTTAATGTTGCAATGTTCTACCAGACAGTTCAGAGAATAATATTTTTAAAAAACACACTTGCACCCTATTGAAGAAACTGTAGGTTTCACCAAAAAGAACAGTACTGCGAACTGTCAAAAAGGATATAGAGGCACTGGAGAAGGTGCAATAAAGACTTAATAGGATGATACCAGAACTGAGCGGTTATACTGATCAAGAAAGATTGAACAGGCTGGGGCTCTTTTCTCTAGAAAAGAGAAGGCTGAGGGGTGACCTGATAGAGGTCTGTAAGATTATGAAAGGGTTTGATAGGGTAGACGTAGAGAAGATGTTTTCACTTGCAGGGGAGATCAGAACTCGGGGCCATAAATATCAGATAGTCACTAGTAAATCCAATAAAGAATTCAGGAGAAGCTTCTTTACAAAGAGTGTGGTTAGAATGTGGAACTTGCTAGCACAAGGAGTAGTTGAGGTGACTAAATAGATGCATTTAAGGGGAAGCTAGATAAACATACGAGGGAGAAAGGAATGGAAGGGTATGTTGATGGGGTTAGATGAAGGAGAACAGGAGGAGGCTCGTGTGGAACATAAACACCGGCATGGACCTGTCGGGCCGAATGGCCTGTTTCTGAACTGTAATACTATGCAACACAAACTATCCACAGTTTCAGTCTGCACATTGGAGGGTGGCAAATGTAACCACACTATTTAAAAAAGGAGAGAGAAAACAGGGAACTACAGACCGGTTAGCCTAACATCAGTAGTAGGGAAAATGCTAGAGTCTATTATAAAAGGATGTGATAACAGGACACTTAGAAAATATCAACAGGATTAGACAAAGTCAACATGGATTTATGAAAGGGAAATCGTGTTTGACAAACCTACTGGAGTTTTTTGAGGATGTAACTGGTAGAATAGATAAGGGAGATGTGGCGTATTTGGATTTTCAGAAGGCCTTTGATAAAGTCTCACATAAGAGGTTAGTGTGCAAAATTAAAGCACACGGGATTGGAGGTAATATACTGGCATGGATTGAAAATTGGTTAACAGTCAGGAAACAGAGAGTAGGAATAAATGGGTCTTTTTCGGGGTGGCAGGCGGTGACTAGTGGGGTACCGCAGGGATCAGTGCTTGGGCCCCAGCTATTCACAATATACATCAATGAGGGAACCAAATGTAATATTTTCAAAAAGAAAATACTGCAGAAGCTGGAAATCTGAAATAAAAACAGAAAATGCTGGAGATACTCAGCAGGTCAGGCAGCATCTGTGAAGAGAGAGAAACAGAGTTAACGTTTCAGGTCGATGACCTTTCGTCAGAACTGGAAAAAAGCAGGAAATGGAACAGATTTTTAAGCAAGTGTAGGGGATGAAAGAACAAAAGGGAAGGTCTGTGATAGGATAGAAGGCAAGAGAAGTTAAGAGACATTAAGAGATATTCAAGGCAAAAGGAGATGGTAATGGGACAGGTTAAGAAACAAAGGATGGCTCTAGATGAAGTGTAAATTGCGCTGGCAGAATGAAAGACAGCTGCCATGTGGGAGAGAAGAACAGAAGGCACAAAGTGTGGATATATATATATATATATATAATGAATATGATAGGGGCCAGGTTATGATCTGAAATTGTTAAGAACATAAGAAATAGGAGCAGGAGTAGGCCAATCGGCCCCTCGAGCCTGCTCCGCCATTCAATAAGATCATGGCTGATCTGATCCTAACCGCCAATCTACTATCTACTATCACAGAACCATCTCCTGCATCTAACAGAATTGCACACACGAAATAGGAGCAGAATCAGGCTACACGGTCCCTGGGCCCGCTCCACTACCCACAGGGCCATGACCGATCCGAACCTAGACTCATGTCCAAATTCCTGCCCGCTCCCCGTAACCCTTAATGCCCTTTACTTCTAGGAAACTGTCTATTTCTGTTTTAAATTTATTTAATGATGTAGCTTCTACAGCTTTTTGTGGCAGCATATTCCATGGACCTACCACCCTCTGAGTGAAGTAGTTCCTCCTCATCTCAGTTTTGAAAGAGCAGCCCCTTATTCTAAGACTATGTCCCCTAGTTCTAGTCTCACCCGTCATCGGGAACATCCTCCCCGCATCCACCCGATCCAACCCCTTCACAATCTTATATGTTTCAATAAGATCGCCTCTCATTCTTCTGAACTCCAATGAGTAGAGTCCCAATCTACCCAACCTCTCCTCATATAACCACCCCCTCATCCCCGGGATTAACCGAGTGAACCTTTTTTGCACTGCCTCGAGAGCAAGGATGTCTTTCCTTAAGTAAGGACACCAAAACTGTATGCAGTATTCCAGGTGCGGTCTCACCAATACCTTGTACAACTGAAGCAATACCTCCCTATTTTTATATTCTATCCCCCTAGCAATGAAAGCCAACATTCCATTTGCCTTCTTAATCACTTGCTGCACCTGCATACTAACCTTTTGAGTTTCGTGCACCAGGACCCCCAGATCCCTTTGCACTTCAGTACTCTCCAGTTTCTTGCCATTAAGATAATAAATTGCTCTAGGATTTTTCCTGCCAAAGTGCATCACCTCACACTTTCCAGTGTTGTGTTCCATCTGCCAAATCTCTGCCCACTTACTTAGCCTGTCTATGTCCCCTTGCAGGTTTTTTATGTCCTCCTCACTCACTACTTTCCCTCCCATCTTAGTATCATCTGCAAATTTTGATATGTTACACTTGGTCCCTTCCTCCAAATCGTTAATATAGATTGTAAAGAGTTGGGGACCCAGCACTGACCCCTGTGGAACACCACTAGTTACTGATTGCCAGTCTGAGAATGAACCATTTATCCCAACTCTTTGCTTTCTGTTAGATAGCCAATCCTCTATCCATGCCAGAATATTACCCCCAATCCCGTGATTTTTTACCTTAAGCAATAATCTTTTGTGTGGCACCTTGTCAAATGCCTTTTGGAAGTCTAAATACACTACGTCCACTGGTTCCCCTTTATCCACTCTATATGTTACTTCCTCAAAGAACTCCAGCAAATTTGTCAAACATGACTTCCCCTTCGTAAAACCATGCTGACTTTGTCCTATTAAATTATGATTATCCAAATGTCCTGTTACTGTTTCCTTAATAATGGACTCCAAAATTTTACCTACCACAGATGTTAGGCTAACCGGTCTATAGTTACCAGCCTTCTGTCTACTGCCCTTTTTAAATAAGGGTGTTACATTAGCAGTTTTCCAGTCTGCCGGGACCTTAGCGGAATCCAGGGAGTTTTGAAAAATTATTACCAATGCATCTACAATCCCTACCGCCACTTCCTTCAAGACTCTAGGATGTAAGCCATCAGGTCCAGGTGATTTATCCGCCTTGAGTCCCATTATTTTACCGAGTACCACTTCCTTAGTGATTTTGATCGTGTTTAGCTCCTCTCCCCCTATAGCCCCCTGTTTGTCCAGTGTTGGGATATTCTTAGTGTCCTCTACTGTAAAGACTGATACAAAATATTCATTCAGTGTTTTTGCCATCTCCATATTTCCCACCATTAATTTCCCGGTCTCATCCTCTAAGGGACCAACATTTACTTTCGCCACCCTTTTTCTTTTTATATAACTATAAAAACTCTTACTATCTGTTTTTATATTTTTTGCTAATTTACTTTCATAATCTATCTTCCCTTTCTTAATCAATCTTTTTGTTATTTTTTGCTGCCTTTTAAAGTTTTCCCAATCCTCTGTCCTCCCACTAGATTTCGCTACCTTATATGCCCTTGTTTTTAGTCGAATACTATCCTTAATTTCTTTACTTAGCCACGGATGACTGTCCTTTCTTTTACACCCTTTTCTTCTCAGTGGAATATATATTTTTTGGAAGTTGTAAAATAACTCCTTGAATGTACACCACTCTATGTTGAGTCCAGAAGGCTGTAAAGTGCCTAATCGAAAGATGAGGCGCTGTTCCTCGAGCTTACGCTGAGCTTCCGTGGAACAATGCAAGAGGCCGAGGACGGTGTGGTCTGAGTGGGCGTGGAGCGGTGAATTAAAGTGACAGGCGACCGGAAGCTCAGGCTCCCCCTTACGGACTGAACGGAGGTGTTCCGCAAAGCGGTCGCCCAATCTGCGTTTGGTCTCCCCAATGTAGAGGAGACCACATCGTGAGCAGCGAATACACTATACTAAATTGCAAGTAGTACAAGTAAATCGCTGTTTCACCTGGAAGGGGTGTTTGGGGCTCTGGACAGTGGGAAGGTATAATGGCACGTGTTGCATCTCCTGCGCTTGCACGGGAAGGTGCCGGGCGAAGGGGAAGGGGTGATAGAGGAGTGGACCAGGGTGTCGCGGAGGGAGCGGTCCCTACGGAATGCTGAAAGGGGAGGTGAGGGGAAGATGCGTTTGGTGGTGGGATCACGCTGGAGGTGGCGGACGATGATCCGTTGAATGTGGAGGCTGGTGGGGTGAAAGGTGAGGACAAGGGGAACTTTATCGTGGTTCCGGGAGGGTGGGGCAGGGGTGAGGGCAGAAATATTTCCAAGTTTGCTGACGACACGAAACTAGGTGGGGTTGTGAGGAGGATGCAAAGGGGCTTCAAGGCGATTTAGACAAGTTGAGTGAGTGGGCAAATACATGGCAGATGCAGTATAATGTGGATAAATGTGAAGTTAGCCACTTCGGTAGGAAAAACAGAAAGGCAGAGTATTATTTAAATGGTGATAGATTGGGAAATGTTGATGTACAAAGGGACCTGGGTGTCCTTGTACACCAGTCACTGAAAGCAAACATGCAGGTGCAGCAAGCAGTTAGGAAGGCAAATGGTATGTTGGCCTTCATTGCAAGAGGATTTGAGTACAGGAGCAAGGATGTCTTGCTACAGTTATACAGGGCCTTGGTGAGACCACACCTGGAGTAGTGTGTGCAGTTTTGGTCTCCTTACCTAAGAAAGAATATACTTGCCATAGAGGGAGTGCAGCGAAGGTTCACCAGGCTGATTTCTGGGATGGCAGGACTGTCGTAGGAGGAGAGATTGGGTCGACTAGGCCTGTATTCACTAGAGTTTAGAAGAATGAGAGGGGATCTCATTGAAACGTATAAAATTCTGACAGGGCTAGACAGACTGGATGCAGGGAGGATCTTTCCCCTGGCTGGGGGGGTCTAGAACGAGGGGTCACAGTCTCAGGATACGGGGTAGGACATTTAGGACTGAGATGAGGAGAAATTTCTTCACTCAGAGGGTGGTGAACCTGTGGAATTCTCTACCACAGAAGGCTGTGGAGGCCAAGTCACTGAATATATTTAAGAAGGAGATAGATAGATTTCAAGACACAAAAGGTGTCAAGGGGTATGGGGAGAGAGCGGGAATATGGTATTGAGATAGAGGATCAGCCATGATCATATTAAATGGCGGAGCAGGCTCGAAGGGCCGAATGGCCTACTCCAGCTCCTATTTTTTTATGTTTCAGTCAGCCTGCAGAAGGTGCTCACAACCGTCTACCTAGGTTCAAGTAAGTGACTGGCTCTCTTTCTTCAAAGTTCCAATTTGGTTAAAAAAAGCATACAATAGAGGCATAGAGTACAAAAGCAAGGAAGTTGTGACGAACCTTTATAAAACACTGGAGTATTATGTCCAATTCTGGGCACCGCACTTTAGGAAGGATGTGAAGGCCTTAGAGAGGGCGCAGAAATGATTTACAAGAATGGTTCCAGGGATGAGGGACTTCAGTTACGTGGATAGACTGGAGAAGCTGGGGTTGTTCTCCATTAGAGCAGAGAAGGTTGAGAGGAGATTTGATAGAGGTGTTCAAAATCATGAGGTGTCTAGGCAGTAGATAGAGAGAAACTGTTCCCATTGGCAGAAGGGTCGAGAACCAAAGGACACCGATTTAAGGTGATTGGCAAAAGAACCAAAAGGAGATATGAAGAAAAACTTTTTTACAAAGCGAGTGGTGAGGATCTGGAACACACTGCTCGAGAGGGTAGTGGAGGCAGATTCAATCGTGGTTTTCAAAAAGGAATTGGATAAGTACCTGAAGGGAAAAAAATTGCAGGGCTACAGGGAAAGGGCGGGGGAGTGGGACTAGCCCAAGTGCTCTTGCAGAGAACCAGCACGGGCTCGACCGGCCGAATGGCCTCCTTCTGTGCTGTAACCATTCTATGATTCTATAGTGAATCAGTTACCTCAGAATGCTATAGGATTCATATGGTCACAGACATAATTTATAGGCAAAATCCATTTTGTTTCCCTGACTTTACCCATTCACCAGCCCAATGGGCTTCCATTACATAATACTAACATTACAGCAGGTGATGTTGAATACAAGAGCTCAACAATGTCTACAGTGCTGCATAAGCCTATATACAGAATTATTTTCATCAATGAAGAGTTAGGGAACAACTTATCAAATTCAGCAACTTCCCCAATTCCACAGAAATGTATACTTCATTCAGCCCCACCCATATTTCCATGCCAAAGCACAAGGAAAGGTACAACAAAATGGAATCATGCAGCAAAATGGAAAAGATGCAATTTTCTTGATATCTTTAAAGACTGGTGCAACTATATTTTCACATTTTCTTTGATGCAATTTAACTTAAAAATCTCAAGACATGCAATAAAGAAAACAATGCTTGAGCCGGCCATGATTTGTTCCTCTTTCTTTTAAAAAGTGCTCAATAAACACATACATTACCTGTTTGAGACTCAATGTTTGGTATTTTTCAAAAGCCTCCTGTGGCAACGAGCCCAATTCTCTGATTTTCTTCATGCATTCCTCTTTCTTCTTGAGCAACATGCCCTGCCGGTTGGTCATCTTCTCTAGCTCCTTGGTATCATGGTTAATGGCATCCATGTGATCTTTCTCCATGTTTTTCCAGCGGTCCATGCTTTTCTGCCGATCTTTGGTTTCTCCTTCTATTTTGTCTATCAAACTGTCCAGTTCTGTAACATACATCTGTTATTTTAGCACAGAAGATTTATTGGAACAGAAAATAAAAAGAGGAAAGGCACTGCTTATCTTAAGTGAATCCTTCAAATGTTCAATTATCTCTGGTACAATCACCTTAATGCAATGTCTGTGTGAATATTAATACTGAAATTACCAGCTGTTAATGGCCAACATCTATGAACTAATCTTATATTTAGGCAATGAAAAATCACGGACTGTGCCTCACTGAGTAATAACACTAGCTGCTAGTCACAAAATGCTTAATGTATATCTGTGCACTCAAGTTCATTCAATTGCACTAAAAGAAAATTGATCCATGGTTTGTGTCAAGTTAGATGATCTCAGACGGGGGTGGCTAAAGGGAACTGCAATTGCAGTCAGTTGCCTGGAATACAATTCCCACTCCATGATTTTTATTATTGACCCCTGCTGGAAAAGCATGCTGTGTGGATGTCAGGTGAGAAAAGGTCTGCATCTAGTTATGATGCCCTGATGGTCAAATAACCAGTCAACACTCACTGTCTGGGATCAACATGAAGAATGGCTGCTTGAATGAGGTGACCAAGGATGGTCAGCACCCATGTACTTGCACCTCAGCATAAGCCAACACCTTCAGAGAATGAAACAAATTGGAGGAGAAAAACTATTTACTCCAACCTCAGCTGTTGCAGTTAGACTAAGGATCATTTTAAGCATTTGCAAAACAAAAAAAAAAAATCAGCTTCTCACCATGCTCATAATCTGTAGTTTTTTTTAAAAAAAGGGAGGACTGGTCTTTGAACGGACAGCAATAATTCAGTAGTTTTCAGCCGAGCTGACCATTTATAATGACTTGGAAATTCCCACTTTCGCCATTTTGGTAAACCATCAGTAGTGATTAGAAAATCTGATATAGCAAAACGTTTGTTTGTTCCAAGCAAAATTAAGAAAGGGGGCTATTGTTTTAAACAGTATCTATATATAGAGTACACTCTTTACTGAGCCAATCAGTATTCTATTAGAGACAAATAATTTGCCAGTTGTGAATAAACTGTGCAAATCCCTATTATATGCAACATAATTAAGCCACAATCTAAAAAAGATTTTACAAGCAATTTTACAGTTGGTAAGCACACTGATCATGATACAATAGAGTGATGGATCATAATTCTTTTAAAAGATGTATCCCATTGACTTTACATGTACCTGTGCACTTTATCGAATATCTACAGAAAACACATTATAAAGTAATAACGATCAATTCCTTGAATTGTTATTGATTTAGGGGTAGATGCCAGAAAGCACTTCACAAAAATGCTACAGCAAATCTGGAACTCTCTTCCCCCAAAAAGCTGTTGAGGCGTGGTCAATTGAAAATGTCAAAACTGAGATTGATAGATTTTTGTTAAGCAAGTTTATGAAGGGAAATGGAACCAAAGACAAGTAGATGGAGTTAAGATACAGATCAGCCATGATATAACTGAATGGTGGAATAGGCTCGAGGGGCTGAATGGCCTACTCCTGTTCCTATGTTTCTTGGGATGTGGGCAACAATGACAGCATTTATTGCCCATCCAATCACATAGTGTGATACTGGAGTCACGGGTAGGCCAGACCGAGTAGGGGTGCCAGGCAACGTTCCCTCTAAGCTCTGCGGTCGCGCAGTTCTCTGCTAGTCCCACGCAGCCAAGGACTGGCTTTTTCAATGTTAAGTTTTGGACGTCCTGAGGTCTTGAAAAGTGCTATGTTAAAAGCGCTATATAAATGCAACTTAATGCTGCTGTCATTAATTAGCAATCACACCTACCACATTCTCACAAAAACCCTCAATCCTATCTTTATCCCAGGAGTTTTACATTTCAGTTAAACCCCTGCTAAGAACTAATCTACTGCATCACTCAATTCCATTTTGAGATGGCAAGTTAAGGATTCCTCCTTCAACTAAAGCAATCAGATCCTGCTAGGCACAAAGGCTGCAATTATATACTGTATTAAAACAAAGGCAAAATAACCTAGGCAATTAAAATTATTCTAACCTTCTGAACGTGCTGTGGTCTCCCTCACGCGCTTGTTAATGTTCTCTAGTTCAGAAGTTGTGGCATTTAGAACGGTGTTGCCTTCAGTTTCTCTCAGGTCATTTAACTCCTAAGTAAAGGAAGTACATAATCAAGTTAATTAAAGCTCTTTGATTTGTAATGGGAAGAAGCGCAGCCAATTCCAATATGGTACGGCTACTCATAATACAACAGAACAAAACTAAATCAAATCAAACTAGGGATTTCAAGTGAGCTTTACACAAAGACTTCACTCCAGGTTTAAATTTGTAGTGTAAACCCCTCACAGCAGTGTGAAAGCTTTTTCCTTAAAAAAAAGTAAATACTGTTTCCTATGGGCAGTGTTGGGAGAGGAAGAATTTTCTTCTTGCTGTTGAGTAGGGATATTTTTACTACGGGATTTCAGACATGCTTCTACTTTTGAAGTTATGCACAAGGATCAAGCACCCCCCAGGAAGGTATAACAAAACTTTTATGTCAGAGTAAAACTATTCACTCACCCCAAAAAATGAACCGTCAACCTAAATTGCTATGGTGAAACTTTTTGATCCTCTTAAAATGTGACTGCTAATTAGTGGTGAATTATGGGACATTACATCATGGACTTGAGTTCATGAGGAACTGCCAAAACCATTTCACTTAGAACTCTTACAACCATTAAGGAGAAGAGAATTTCATCACATCAATCTAAACTGGATCCAAACTAATGTCCCTGAAGTAAAACAACCATGTTTTAATTCACTGTGCTACCAAGTCATCACATCAGTTAAGTATACATTATGTGCACAGTGTAACCACCTTTGATATATGCTAGTCATACCCAAACCCCCAGATGCCAGGTTAACAGTGCAGCGGCAAGTCATGGTAATAACATTTATTCTATATATGGTTCAATTCAAAGACCACAGGTTTGTAATGTCGGCTGTGGATCAAATCTCATCAGCAAGTCACAATCATTTTAGATACAAATGTCAAATGGGACTTAAACCTTTGAAACACTGGCATTTGACAGGGTTGAGGATAGAGATCAGGTCAACTAACTGGTGCATGTTACTTTGGAGATTTGACAAGTTGATTAAAATTTACAAGAATGCTGTTAGACCCATGGCCTAATCCTTCTTCAAACCAAGTAAATTAACTGTATTATGCAATTTCACAATCTGTTAATACAAATCTCTAGCATGTACTGTAACCAATTAGCCAAAACAGTTACTTTACCTGCTCAACCTGGTCCAAGCGCTTTCTTAAATTTTCACTGAGATACGTCTCCAATCTGGTCATTATACCTTCCAACTTAATTCGTTCATTTAATAGCTGCCGGTTATCCTAAAAAGGACAAACAAATAAAAAAAAACTGTCAATCTGGCCAAGACCAGATGCATGAACAATGTTGACTCCAAATCCTTTTCTTTTTCAGCCTCCGCCTATAGAGCTTATTCAAGCTACCATCCACAGGAATCAGATGCATAAAACCACCAGGCAGGATACCCCCAACTACTCATTCACATTTCAAGCCATAGTTCATGGGTCAGGTGATTCTGGAACATCAACATATTGCGTCTAATGGTTGCGGGGTCCCCCATTCACAGTAGGCATCACTGGATGCATTTCCTGAATGGCAGATGCTGCATGGAAATTTGATTACCCCATATCTTGTACTTTTGATTTAATTTTGATTTTTTTTTTGTTCGTTTAAATTGTTTAGGACTAGTTTGGGTGGACCATCCCTCCCTGAGCATTTAATGCTAGTGCCCTTTTAAGGGAAGAAACAACTTGCATTTGTATAGCGTCTTTAATGTAGGAAAATGTTATATGGCTCTTGGCATATCCCAGTGTGGAGTTGAGCTTTGCACCAGGCTAACTTAAAATGTTATACAAATTTACTGTTACCTATTCTTATACGCATTACCTGACATTAATCCACTTTAAATCTCTTACCTCAGTCCATCTAGATAGTTCATCCATGTCTCTCTGAAGATAGTTAATCTCCTTCCTACCCATTACCTGCCCACAAAGCTTTTTCATCAACTAACCAAATACTACTTCAGACCGCTGTATCAAGTCGCTCAGAAACACTGGAACTAGCGTAGTCCCAGCACAGCATGCAAGTTACTTTTCCCCCAGCTCTCAATCTTCTGTTGTCAAGGCAATGCTCAATCCATTTAGACAATTTGGTCAATTCTTCCATGAACTTTAAGCTTTCTTCCTAGCCTTACATAAGGAACTTTGTCAAATGCCATTTGAAAATCTAAGCAAACTATATTAACTGGATTATCAGGGAGTGCTACACTGTCGGAGGTGCCGTCTTTCGGATGAGACGTTAAAGCGAGGCTCTGTCTGCTCTCAGGTGGACATAAAAGATTCTATGGCACTATTTCGAAGAGGAGTTATTTCCGGTGTCCTGGCCATTATTTATCCCTCAATCAACATTACTAAAAAAAAAATTCTCTGGCCATTAACACATTGCTGTTTGTGGGGGCTTGCTGTGCGCAAATTGGCTGCAACGTTTCCTACATTACAACAGTGACTACACTTCAAAAGGACTTTATTGGCTGCAAAGCGCTTTGAGACGTCTTGAGGTTGTGAAAGGCGCTATATAAATGCAAGCCTTATTTTTAAACCTTCGAAAGAATTCCAGGTTTGAAAGGGATCATCTATTACTTCTAAAACCATGTTGACTGTTCCCTATGATACTAGTGCTGTTTGAATGTTTGTTTATAGCATCGCATAGAATGCCCTCAGGCATGTTTCCCCACTATGGACGATAGCTCACCTAAGTAATGATTCCTTGAAAACTAAAAAATAATTTTGCTGCTATGGATGAACTCAATGAGCAATTGTCCCTCTCTGATAGCACTCATCACTTTCCATTTTGACCACACAGAAAATTCCCTCAACCCCAATTTAAAGCAAAACTAAAATTTAAGCTAAAATTTGCAAACAGAAACAAGATTGGGAAAAAGGTGACTTTTTAGATTTCCGAACACCTTACCTGTTGGAGCTGTCGGATCTCATCGTTGAGTGCATCAACTCGTTTTTGATCATCCAGGCTAAGCTGCGAGAGCAGGTCTGTACCAAGCTCAGCTTTTAGGGACTCCCGTGTTGACTCCATAGCATGCAAACTGGCCTCCAGACTCTGCAAACTTCGTTGCTTTATAAATAAAATGAAAATTGCCATTACATAGATATTACCTTGCCATACCTACATTCCTTTTAGGTGAACGCCAGTTACAACTTTCAACAAAGGAAATACATGTATCACAGTCATGTGCAAAGTGGGCTACTGAAAATGTTGGCCAAGACGGTCAAGAGTTCTTTTCTTTCATCAAATGTGCACTTTTCCTCTTTCAAATCCACAATCTTGCCCACCACCAACTGAACTAAATATTTTGTGCTTAACAATGTTCTTAAAGATTAAAAAAATGAAAACACAAATTCAAATACTGATACAGAAATCCTATTAAATCTCACAACTTGGAGGTTTTCTACAATAATTTCACTAAATTGGCACAAACTCTAATGAAAAGATGACTTCACTAATACTGAGCCACAATTATTTGTTTAATCTTGTAAAACTGAATTCAAGAGGATCAATGTGCAGAAAAATATTAAACAGGCAAAGTTGAAGGCACTTTATCTAAATGCACGTAGCATTCACAACAAGGTGGATGAATTAATGGCACTAATAGAAGTAAATGGGTATGATGTAATTGCCATTACAGAGACATGGTTGCAGGGTAACCAAAGCTGGGAACTGAATGTTCCAGGGTACTCAACATTTAGGAAGGACAGACAAGAAGAAAAGGAGGTGGCGTAGCGCTGTTAATAAGGGATGAGATCGGTACGGTAGAGATAAAAGATCTTGGCTTGGCAGATCGTGATGTAGAACTGGAATCAGTTTGGGTGGAGCTAAGAAACAGCAAAGGGCGGAAAACATTGGTGGGAGTTGCGTATAGGCCACCAAACAGTAATGGTAATGTAGGGCACAGTATCAATCAAGAGATTAGAAGTGCATGTAACAAGGGCAATACGGTAATCATGGGGGACTTTAATCCACATATTGACTGGGCAAATCAAATTACCACTAATGGTGTGGAGGACGAATTCTTGGAATGCATGCAAGATGGTTTCTTGGATCAGTATGTGGAGGAACCAACCAGGGAACAGGCTATTCTGGATCTGGTACTGTGTAATGAGAAAGGGCTAATCAATAATCTTGTGGTAAAGGGGCCTTTAGGGACAAGTGACCATAATATGATTGAATTTTACATTAAGTTTGAGAGTGATGTAGTCCAATCTGAAACTAAGGTCTTCAATCTAAACAGAGGAAACTACAAGGGTATGAGGGACAAGTTGGTCATGGTAGATTGGGAGACTACACTAAAAGGTATGAAGGTGGACATACAATGGCTAACATTCAAGGAAATAATGCATAATTTGCAACAAACATATTCCTCTAGGGCATAAAAACCCAAAAGGAAAAGTGATCCAACCATGGCTAACAAAAGAAATTAAAGCTAGTATTAAGTCAAAGGAGGAAGCTTATAAAGTTGCCAGAAAAAGCAGTCAGCCTGAGGATTGGGATCTTTTTAGAAATCAGCAAAGGGGGACCAAGAAATCGATAAAGAAAGGGAAAATGGAATACGAGCACAAACTAGCGAAAAATATAAAAACGGATTGTAAAAGCTTCTATAGGTATGTGAAAAGGAAAAGACTGGCGAAGGTAAATGTAGGTCCTTTACAGTCAGAGTTGGGAGAATTTATAATGGAGAATGAGGAAATGGCATGAGAAATTAAATAAATACTTTGTTTCTGTCTTCACGGAGGAAGACACAAAAAACCTCCCAGAAATACGAGAAAACCAAGGGTGTGATGAGAGTGAGGAACTTAAAGAAATTATTAGTAAAAAAACAGTACTAGCAAAATTAATGGGACTAAAAGTCGGTAAATCCCAAGGACCGGATGACCTACATCATAGGGTTTTGAAAGAGGTGGCCATTGGGATAGTGGATGCATTGGTTGTCATCTTCCAAAATTCAAAAAATTCTGGAACGGTTCCTGCAGATTGGAGGATAGCAAATGTAACCCCGATCTTTAAGAAAGGAGGGAGAGAGAAAACAGGGAACTACAGACCTGTTAGCCTCACATCAGTAGTTGGGAAAATGCTGGAACCTATGATAAAGGATGCAATAACTGGGCACTTAGAAACGAATAGTAAAATTGGGCAGAGTCAACATGAATTTATGAAAGGGAAATCCTGTTTGACAAACCTATTGGAGTTCTTTGAGGATGTAACTAGTGGAGTAGACAAAGGGGAACCAGTAAATGTGGTGTATCTGGATCTTCAGAAGGCCTTCGATAAGGTCCCACACAAGAGGTTGGTGAACAAAATTAGGGCACATGGAATTGGGGGCAATATACTAGCATGGATTGAGAATCGGTTAACAGACAGAAAACAAAGAGTAGGGATAAACGGGTCTTTTTCAGGATGGCAGGCTGTGACTAGTGGGGTACCGCAAGGATCGGTGCTTGGGTCCCAACTATTGACAATCTATATCAATGATTTGGATGAGGGGACTAAATGTAACATTTCCAAATTTGATGATGATACAAAGCTAGATGGCAGTGTCAGTTGCGAAGAGGATGTGAAGAGGCTTCAAGGGGATCTCGACAGGCTCAGTGAATAGGCAAGAACGTGGCAGATGGAATATAATGTGGATAAATGTGAAGTTATCCACTTTGGTAAAAAAAACAGAAAGGCAGAGTATTTCCTAAATGGTGAAAGATTGGGGAATGCAGATGCTCAAAGGGGCCTGGGTGTCCTTGTACATGAGTCACTGAGTGAATGTGTAGGTGCAGCAAGCCATTAGGGAGGCAAATGGTATGCTGACCTTCATTACAAGAGGATTTGAGTACAGGAGTAAAGAAGTCTTACTCCAATTATATAGGGCCTTGGTGAGACCACACCTAGAGTACTGTGTACAATTTTGGTCTCCTTACCTAAGGAAGGATATACTTGCCATAGAGGGAGTGCAACGAAGGTTCATGAGATTGATTCCTGCGTTGGCGAGACTGTCGTACGAGAAGAAATTGAGTAAACTAGGCCTGTATTCTCTTGAATTCAGAAGAATGAGAGGGGATCTCATTGAAGCATACAAAATTATTACAGGGCTTGATAGGGTGGATGCTGGGAGAATGTTTCCCTTGGCTGAGGAGTCTAGAACCAGGGGCCACAGTCTCAGGATAAAGGCTAGGCCATTCAGGACTGAGATGAGAAGAAATTTCTTCACACAGAGGGTGGTGAATCTTTGGAATTCTCTACCCCAGAGGGCTGTGGAGGCTCAGTCATTGGGTATATTCAAAACAGAAGTTGATAGATTTCTGACTAGTAAGGGCATCAAGGGATATGGCAATAGGGCCGGTGAATGGAGTTGAGGCAGAAGATCAACCATGATCTCATTGAATGGCGGAGCAGGCTCGAAGGGCCGACTCCTGCTCCTAATTCTTATGTTCTTAAGTCTCTAATTTACTGACTTTCTTCCTCTTAATTAGTTTGCTTTCAGGTGCATGCAAGATAAATGAAAGCCTGTTTTAATTTTAACATTTTTTATAAAGTTTCAATTACTCAAGCTGTTGTTCATGTGGAAAGAATAAACTTGCTCAGTTTTGAGGATATATCAACATAATTCTGCATTAAAACTAATTTTACAATTCGTTGATAAGTGAAAATCTCCTAATCACAACAGTAATAGTCACTGTTTTATCTAGTTAGCATTTCCCCAAATGGCCTTGACCTCCACTCAACCTTGCAGTTGGAAAGAGAATCACAAGCATCTCAAACTTCAAATCCAATCCACCATGACTTTCAAGTAGATGGTGCATTTACTATTAGTATAAAACATATAAAATCAGTTTATTCTTATTCCATCGGCCCCAAAAACAGGTGATCCATTACAGCATGGTGTGGTTTCAGTTGCATTAAATAATTTGACATTGTACACTGGGTGTCAAGACCAAGGTTACTATTCGGCTCAACCAGGTTTAGAGGCTGGGGGAAAAAATGGTTTTAACACAGGGAAGGGGAGAGGTGGCAAATGGAAGAAATGAGGAGAGATGGGGAGGGGGATGGAGATAGCAAGCCAGCATGCTCTTCAGCAGATGAAGGTCCAAGGCCAAAATGCTGCTCTGTGGGGTTACGGCGGGGTTCTATTGCTAAAATGTAGGCCTGTGGGGGAGCAGAGTCCTGAAGCCATAATGCAGCTCTGTGGGGGACGGAGGGTCTCAGGCCAAAAAGTTACTCAGTGAGGTAGGGTGGAGGGGCTTATCAGTTACAAAGACCCAGTAAAGGTAGGGCTTACCAGCTGGCAGCCTTACTGAATTGCAGTAAACTTAATTTCTGGCTGCAGCCAGCTGCACGAGACTTGTGCATTGGGAGCAGGTCTTAGCTCAATTTAAAAGTAATGTTGGCTGGCTTGATACCCAGATCTCATCAGTATTTCAAGTATTCACTGAACTGGTACCTTGGGCATGAAGGTTTTCTCAGACTGCTGCCTCTTCTCTTTCAACATCTTCATCTCTGACAGAATGCTATCTCGCGATGCCTTAAACTTTCTCTGTTGTGTTTCAATCTGCTGCATTTGGTTCATCAATTGGTCGATCTCATTATTAATCTGTACACTGCGCTAAGGAACAGTATCTTTACAACAGTGTCAAAAGAACATCTTAAACAGCCCATCAGCTGAGTTTTAGTTATATAAATAATGTAAATGCACACACACACATAAGGAAGCACTAGTCCCTTTTATAACTTAGCTGGCACTATTCCTCAGTGACAATACACAGTCACTTATAAAAACATTAATGAAACCTTAAAAAGCTTTTAATAGTTCAACTGTTCTTTCACAACTCAACAATATGCACAAAGTATAAGAAAACAGCTGGTTCAACTGTTTCCCTCCCCCACCCATGTTCTTTTTTGGTCCTCTTCCCCAGTCATGCTCTTACTTTTACCTCTCGTTTGTCTCAGCATCTGTCGGTGCAGGAGGAGGCCAAAGCATTACAGTTTTGGCAGATGAGAAGTTACCAAAAGCATCAAGACTCAGGTGGGCAGGGAGAGGCAACATTGAGACTCAAGTGGAAAGGTAGAAGCAGAGCATCAGAACTTGTTTTGCTGAGGGGAAGAGCCTGTGAGGGAACAGCTTGGTGATCAGAGATTAACTCCAGCCTCAAGAGGACCTAAAACAGCAGAGTCACCCTTGCTTTTTGACAAAAGCATTTAGATCCCAAAATGACTAACTCTTATGATAAATACATAACATGCTTATCTGACCTAGGATGCCACAAGTGAATAACCCTTCCCCAGTACCGACATCCTCATTCTGATAATCAGTTGCTCCAATTGGACCCCTTCAATATTTTACACACATTGGCAACTTTTCCCAAGCGGTTATCTAATGCAAAAGTAATAGAGCAACTTGCTATTATTTAATGCACATTATACTTCTGTATAAGTAACCTTGATGTAAATTAAAATAATCACTTGCATTTACATGCTTGATTTAAAGAAACATTTTCTGTGAACCATACATCTCATTAGCTCA
The DNA here is from genome assembly GCA_030390025.1 of Squalus acanthias. Lineage (NCBI taxonomy): Eukaryota > Metazoa > Chordata > Chondrichthyes > Squaliformes > Squalidae > Squalus > Squalus acanthias. The sequence goes on along the minus strand of CM059438.1, from coordinate 9,351,956 downwards.
AACATCCACAAAGTCAATTACTGTTATTTTCAGAAACCGCATTGTGCTTTGCGGAGTATTGTGTCATATCTGCATTCTGTTTGGCCTAAGCTGAAGACATTAATTTAGGATGAATCATGCAGATCTGAAACGTCTTGTATACAGCTGTGTACTCATTATCAGCAGAAAAGCAAAGGCCATAATGACTTATCACACTGACTCACTGCTATTAGGGGAGTCCAGTTTTTACGAAGTGATAAAAAAAAAATCATCTTTTCACACAGCATATTTCCAAGAAAACCAGCAGTGAAATGTCACCGAGGCCAGGGTGAATAATAATTTCTTTTTGTTTCCTTCCCGCCCCCACTCTTCCAGAAAGTCTACCCTGTAATGAAGAAATCAGTGAGGACTTGTACGGATCATTTGCTATAGAATAAAGCCATGCTCATTTGTTAATTAACAGAAATTTTTGCTCCACTTTGTACATCAAGCTACAACACAAAATAAATATTTAAAAACACAAGTAAAGCAACTCTTTCAAAAATCATCTTCCCTGTAAAGCACACTCATTTCACAGGGTCAAACACTTGTGCTTTTGAGAATAAGAAAATCATAGAACAGTAGTAATGTCATCATACTGAACTATCAATGTTCAGGTGTGTCAGAAGCACTGGGTTGGCACATGTAGAGTGCAAACACAGAAAATGAAGTTGCTCACAACTAAACCTACATCTGCAATAATGCTACATGTATGGTAAGCTAGCAACAAAATCAGATTTGAACCCAATTTATGGATTGACTTCAGACATATATATAGAATCACAAAGTGACGCAGCACAGAAGGTGGTCATTCAGCCAATCATGCCTGCGCCGGCTCTTTGGTAGAGCTATCCAACTAGTCCCACTCCCCTGTTCTTTCCTCATAGCCCTGCAAATTTTTTCCCTTCAAGTATTTATCCAATTCCCTTTTGAAAGTTACTAGTGAATCTGCTTCCACCACCCTTTCAGGCAGTACATTCCAGATCACAACAACTCGCTCTGTAAAATAGCACAGAATATGCATAGCATAGTTGATAAAAGTCTTGTGTAGATACCACTTTCCTTAGACTCTAAGGAATAATCAGATATAGGAATTCTGAAGGATATTCTCAATGTTTCTACGGAGATTTTCATTCAGTTTTGCTTCCAGTTCAGTCAATTCTTCCTCTGCCTTTCGTGCATCCTTCTGAAGCTCTAGTCTTGATTTTCGAGTGTCGTAATAGCCACCAGTAAGTGCACCACGGTGACTAACCTGGTCACCTAGGAGGAATTGAACAACATTTATTCCCACTGAGAAACATAAACGGTAAGCCACAATTCTTACAGCACGATCTAGGCACTTTAGACCAGGACTTACAACAGTCTTTCAAAAACCTAGAAAAAAAAGGTTATATAGAAATAGTGACTCAGGCCAACAAGGAAAAAAAAAGCACTGGGCCTCAGATAGGCAGAGTACAACTGAATCTTAATGAGAGCTATACTGGGCTACATAGAAGGTGTTTTACCAACAACTGTGCGTAGAATTCATATTGAAGTAAGTTGACTTGATAACTCCGTAGGGAAGAATTGCAGCCACCACAGCAAGCAAAATAGAACTTACATTGTACGGATCTTCAAAACTACTGTACAATAAATTTCTTTATGGGTGGTTACAGTTGTGCTGGAGGTGGTGCAAGGGTGAATTAAGGCACAGCAAGATTTCGGTTTAGAAGGTTTATTACTGATCTTCAATGCCAGCTTAAGTAACAGGAAATAAATGGCAGGAAAATAAAAGCAGTGGTTGGGCCTGGAAACATCAGCAGCAAATAATTCTGAAACAATATCCAGTTGACTGAATTATAAGGATTGATTTTCTGAATGCATGCTCTCAGCACAGAGCCTCTTTGCTGGGAGCATAGGAACAGGAGGTGGTCATTTAGCCCTCAAGCCTGTTCCCGCCATTCAGTGAGATCATGGCTGATCTGCGACCTAACTCCATATACCCGCCTTTGCCCCATATCATTTAACACCTCTGGCTAACAAAAAATCAATCAATCTCAGATTTAAAATTAACAACTGATCTCGCATCAATTGCCATTTGCAGAAGAGAGTTCCAAACTTCTACCACCCTTTGTGTGTAGAAGTGTTTCCTAATTTTACTCCTGAAAGGTCTGGCTCTAATTTTTAGACTATGCCCCCTAGTCCTAGACTCCCCAACCAGCGGAAATAGTTCATCTCTATCTACCCTATCTGTTCCCTTTAATATCTTGAAAAGTTCAATCAAATCACCCCTTAACCTTCACACATCAAAAAATTGCAGATGTCACCCCCAATGATTTTTAAACCGTGTTGTGCCAATTAGGCATGACTAGTTTATAGCACGCAGTTAGTTGCAAGGTAATCTGCAGGAGCTAGATATGAAACAGTGCTCAAAAGAACAAAATATAGTGCAAGAGATAGGACTGGAGGTTAAAAAAAGTCTAATAGATTAGCTGAATCACCAGGATGATCAGGGGTAGAGGTGAGCTAATTGTTTAGGATAGCATCGGACTTAACTTTCATGCCAGCCTGATTAGTAGAAAAGGAGCAGCAGAGCCAATGCCGATACAGAAAACTGAATTCAACAAGGATGCCAATTTCAGGGGAGGGGCAGAAGTCATTCAATTTTACCTAACAAAGAATTGAAAAAGCTTTTGGAGAGTTATCAATGTTGAGAAAAGCAATAGTAACAATTCAATTTAGAGAGGAGAGGTACTTTCAGCCACAGAAGATCAGTCAAATGATGTAAAGGAGCCAAAGTGAGCAGCGGGGGCAACAGCATAAACATGAACACATGCATCACCTTTGGGTCAGAAGTCAGAGTAGGAATTACAAGAGGAAAAATACAAAGAGGCAGGAGTCAACTAAAATTTGGGTTTCAATGAGAAACAAAATTTGAGCAGGATTACTAGATATTAAGAGAACAGAGATTAGAGATGCCAGCATGAATGTTGTCATACAGCAAGTATAGTTTTGGGTGTTGTTGCCTCGGCAGCAAGTTGTAAATCTCGACACTTTCACATTATACATGATGTTGATGGAGATAAGAAAAAGACTAGGAGGCCATCACTGCTGAAACATCGAAGGGGTATCGCAGACCACTCACAGCGTGAGCAGTGGTCCCCAAGACACAGTCACACTGTAATGAGACCCATCCAGACACAAACCTGCAGTACAGCTAGGACAGGATGTTCACTTGCTGAAAAGGCAACTTCCCAAAGTACTACCAATGGACTCGGGCACATAACATTTAGGTGGCCATGCTGCAGAGGTGCTTGTGGCTCTGGTACCCTCAATAGAATCAACCCTCCTAGCACTTTAAGCAGTGATGGAGCAGAGGGACAGTATGAGGTGAAAAAAAAAATGGGAACATGAAGAGATAAGGGGCTAAATCTTTAAGCCATTTATTATGACTGGGTGAGAAAATCTAGCCCAAGAAACCAAAAGGTGGAAGGAGGGAGAAAAAGTAAAGTTCAAGTGTAGTTATAAGAGTGAAGCAGGGAGGTGGGGAAAACAAAGTCTGGAAGTCATCTCAGGACACTACTGCACACTTGGAGAACTTAGTGGGGTAATTTTCAATTTGCCACTGGGGGGATTAAACTGGCGATGCGGACTGGCTGCCCGTCACAGAAACCATACGATTTTAATTTCCATTCAAATCAGGCGGTTTCTATAACGGACAGCCGATCCCCAACACTAGTTTTACGCATGGGCGGCAAGCTGAAAATCTACCCCAGAGTCTATGAGAGGTAGCATTAGTACAAAACCAGATGGTTCAAGAATATCTACCACTTATTTGCACAAAATATTTTCTCTCTCTCTCTCTCTCTCTCTCTCTAAGGGCAAGAGGTACAATGCCCATATGCACAGCTCACAGTACAAGGTCAGATGAGGAACACCCAATGTCATTAGGATGCTTACCATGACTAAATTGCAATGCGAGGTATAATGATAAGTACCTGAAGGAAAAAAATTTGCAGGCTACGGAGAAAGGGCGGGGGAGTGGGACTAGCTGAAGCACTCTTGCAGAGAGCCGGCACGGGCTCGACGGGCCGAATGGCCTCCTTCTGTGCTGTAACCATTCTAATCTATGATTCTATGACAGGATACACAGCTATTGTGCCAAAACAGGATTCAAAACCACCGGCTCTTTTCTTTGACTATTACAAAATGGCCCACTTTACCATCTGTTAGCGACAACAACAAATAGTGGTTTCTGCTGCTAAAATACTGAGTTTACACAGCTATTTTAAATTACAGAAAGTCAATTATAGTGGAGAAATCAAAATGGAAACCAAAGGAACAAAGACATTTTGAAACAAAATGGATGTGCACTGTAAACTGCAAGCTCAAAATTCTGAGCCTATACACATCACCCTGTAATTTCAACTGAATGGGTTTGATAAATTGCAAGCAAATTTGGGGAAAAATGGCAATTTAACATCATTTTGTACCTTTAATTATGTCAAAAGTAAAATCAAAAAGACTGCTGCACTTTGACAACGATAAATGGATCATCATCTGAAAACATCAATTTGATCTGGAAGAAAATTATGTCATCTCAGCCGGAGAGAAAATGCACATAAAAACCCATCATCTCTACGGTGGTGAGTCAGCCTGCTCCACCCTCCCACTGATCAGCCAAGCTCTTACTTCAGGTACAGAGGCAAAACTTTACATTCACATCTGTGGCCAAGGGATCTGCACAGCCAGGTAATCCCATAAGAATGGCGACATCACTCCTTATACGGTACAATAATTGAAACTGCAGTAATCCAGTGTGTGTGCCGCACACAAAAAAACCTTACAGAATATTGATCTCACTCCAGCTGTCCAAGCCTACGCTATTACACATCACTGTGTGAGTCAGAGCTGACCCATGCACCACCAGAGCTGTCAGAGCGTAATCGGCTAATAGAAACAGCGCTATTGGTCGTTGGATGCTCTAAAGCTGACTAACCTCCCGAGAGAATGCTAAATTATTCTCAAAGTATGGTTTCTGTATTTACATCCAAAATCAAGTGTTTGAACGAAGCTTTAAAATCACTAAAATAAAATGAGCAGATGTCATGCAGTACACATTCCTCTAACTTGCCACTATCATTTTTAAAGTGGGTTCTTGAGCTAATTTTTCTAGCACAGAATTAGCCGAGCAAATGATTTTGGAAAAAAATTAAAAAATCATATCTTGCAATTATGAAGTTCTGTGATTAATAACTTCAATTAACAGATATAATTAGTATTAACATTTTTCTGTACTTTCCATTGCTCAACTCAATGCAATACTACATCTAAACCATGAAAGGTCGAGGTGGCAGAGTGAGAAACAAACACGCATACCAGTCCGCATGATGGTGCCTTTCGTTACAGAAAATTTTAAAAAGACCAAACATTAAAATATCAAGAGGAGGCCACAATTAATCTGGTGCACAGATTATTCCATTACATATGACACCAGATGAAATAAACTAATCTCCCACAGTGCTGCTCACAGTGAGCCAGAGGAGTCTCTCTCAATTGTCCATCGTCTTGGTGTAGTTGCTTCTTTTTCTCATTACCTAGGCTGACACTTCAGTGCAACACCGAGTGAATGCTCCATTGCCAGAGGTGCTACCTTTGAAACCCAGGCTATGTCTGCCTGCTTGGGTGCACTATTCAAAGAGCTGAGAGTTCTGCTCAACATACCTACTCAACCAACACCTCCAAAAAAACAGACCAACTGGTCATTCATTTCATCTCATTTGTGGGATATGGTGTGTAAATTGGCTGCAGCTTTTCCCCACATAACAGTGACGACACTTCAAAAAGGAATGAGTTTGTCGAGTGTTTCCATAGAGTCACAATGATACAGCACTTTGAAAGAGGTATCAAATTAGTCTCACATCCCATCCCTTTCCTCATAGCCCTGTAGATTTTCTCCCCTTCAAGTATTTATCCAATTCCCTTTTGAAACTTATTATTGAATCTGCTTCCACCACCCTTTCAGGCAGTGCATTCCAGATCACAATAACTCAGGACATCCTGAGGATGCAAGTTCTTTCTTTATCACCTGTTTGTTCTCGTTCTCGCTCTCTGATCTTGTTTCTCTCTGTGCTATCCTACTTCTGTCTATTTCTTTTTTCATTTGGGTCATGGGTGGAAGTTGTCAGTGGGTGGAGGGATTCAGACAACACCCGAGGTCGACGGGATATGGCAGGGAGGATCCAGCTAAGACTACAGGTGCGGATGTGGAGGTGCGCTCAGCCAAGGCTTCAGAAGCACAGTAAAGCAGCAGTGCCGTGGTGTATAGCGCAACCCAGCTCCTGGATGATTGAAGTATAATAGTAAGTATGCTTGTACAACTTAACAACAGCACCAAAGCATAGTGCAAATAGTTGACAAGCTTGACACAAACAAGTCGTCAAAAATATATTAGCAAATCTCCAGTGGTGCTGCTCACAGCAAGACAGAGGATGCAAGATTTTATAAAAAGAGAGGAACTTTTTTCAAAACAGAAATGTATTATTCTTCCTCTCAAGTGCGGTTGTGTGTCCTTTTAAGGCTAAAAAGTATGGGTACTTTTATGGGTAGGGTATGGGTACGGTAGCATAGTGGTTATGTTACTGGACTAGTAATCCAGAGGCCTAGACTAATGATCTGGAGACATTAGTTCAAATCCCAGCTGGGGAATTTAAATTTAGTTAATTAAATAAATCTATCAGTAATGGTGACCATGAAACTACCGGATTGTCGTAAAAACCCATCTGGTTCACTAATGTCCTTCAGGGAAAGAAATCTGCCGTCCTTACCCGGTCTGGCCTGTGTGACTCCAGACTCTCAGCAATGTGGTTGACTCTTAACTGCCCTCCGAAATGGCCTAGAGAGACACTCAGTTGTACTAAACCACTACGAAAAAGACTGCAGCGGTTTAAGAAGGTGACTCACCACCATCTTCTTAAGGACAATTAGGGATGGGCAATAAATGCTGGCCTTCCCAGCGACACCCACAAAAAAGTAAACAATTGCATAAGTTTTTATAGGGGTCAATTAAGATGCTGCAGACATTTTGGCTCCAAATTGTGTGAACCTGGAGAATTGCTTTATACTTTTTCTTGAAGTGCTCAAATCGAACAGATAAGAAATGTACCTTTTTTCCCCCCCCCTCATATTATCGGTTGATCTAGTTTGGCATTGCACACAGACTGTAAGGAAATATGGTCTCTATCTCTCCCTCTCATGTCGACGTTTTACGGTTTCTCTCACTCACCTCTTCTGATGCTACCTCCCCAACTCTCTTTTTCTTCTCTGTCTTCTTTTCTTTAAGGTGGGAGGTGGTGGGTAATGTGACTGCAAGCTGCATTTGGGTTCTCGGGGAAAATGTGGCTTTTAGCGGCTCTGTTCGCAACCCCTCCCCAACCAATCAATCATTCATCCTTCCCTCAGGCCCCTCACTTGCATCTCATCTTATGAGGGCAGGAGTGTTATACCATGTCATGCACAAGTTAAATGGAGTAAGAGAACTGTAAGCAGATTTAGGATAGGATTTCAGTGATAAAAACAATGAACTTCAGTTTACTAGCTCTTCTGCAAATAAATGTAGCAGTTGGAGACGAAACAGAAACGGGTTTTGTTTTTCATTTTACCATTTGTCATAAACGAGCGGGAGCCCAGGAGAGCGCGAGAGTTCGGCGCTAATAAAGATGAGCAGGAGCCCAGGAGAGCGCGAGAGTTCGGCGCTACTAAAGCAGCGGGAGTCCTGAAGAGCGTGAGAGTTCGGAGCTACTAAAGGTGAGCGGGAGCCCAGGAGAGCGCGAGAGTTCGGCGCTACTAAAGCAGCGGGAGTCCTGAAGAGCGTGAGAGTTCGGAGCTACTAAAGGTGAGCGGGAGCCCAGGAAAGCGCGAGAGTTCGGAGCTACTAAAGGTGAGCGAGAGTCCAGGAGAATGGGCACAACAGACCGGTGTGAGTGTAAAGTAGTAAAAAGTAATCGAAGTATGACGTCACCAGAAAGCAGGTAAGTGATTGGTTGGTGAGTATTTCTATATTTCTTGCTTTTTTCCCCCCAAACTTGGGAGTCTAAATTTAAGTGCCTTGGTGTAGATTAAAAGATATACGTGTTCCAAATTTTAAAACTAATTAATTAATTAATTGGGATGGGAGACCAGGCAATGTGTTGTTGCATGTGGGAGCTGGTGGACACCATTGAGGTCCAAGGCGACCACATCTGCAGCAAATGTTGGCTGCTCGAGGAACTTCGGCTCAGAGTTGATGAGCTGGAGTCCGAGCTTCGGACACTGCGACACATTAGGGAGGGGGAGCGTTACCTGGACACAAAGTTCCAGGAGGCAGTCACTACCCACTAGAGTAATTACTTCCAATTTGGCCCATGGTCAGGGACAGCAGGGTGTGACTACAAGCGAGGCAAGTATTAGGATCCAGGAGGTAGTGATGGAGGAGCCTCAGCCCTTGGCCTTGTCAAACAGGTACGAGATTCTTGCTCCCTGTGTGGACAAGGGCAGGGACTGCAGGGAGGATGAGCAATCTGACCACAGCACCGTGGCACAGGGAGCCATTCAAGAGGGGGGAGTAAAAAGAAATGTTGTGGTGATAGGGGACAGTATGGTTAGGGGGATAAGATACTGTTCTCTGCAGCCAAGAGCGTGAGTCCCGAAGGTTGTGTTTCCTGCCCGGTGCCAGGGTTAAGGACATCTCCTCTGGGCTGAGGAGGAATTTGGAGTGGGAGGGGGAAGATCCAGTTGTCATTGTCCACGTAGGCATCAATGACATAGGTAGGACAAAGAAAGAGGTTCTGTTGAGAGAGTATGAGCAGCTAGGGGCTAAATTAAAAAGCAGAACCACAAAGGTAATAATCTCTGGATTGCTACCCAAGCCACGAGCGAATTTGCATAGGGTAAATAAGATCACAGAAATGAACGAGTGGCTCAAAGACTGGTGTGGGAGGAATGGGTTTTGATTTGTGGAGCACTGGCACCAATACTGGGATAAAAAGGGAGCTGTTCCGTTTGGACGGCTTCACTTGAACCATGCTGGGGCTAGAGTCTTGGCAAATCGAATAACTAGGGCTGTAGAGAGGGCTTTAAACTAAATAGTGGGGGGGAGGATCCAGGTGAGCGGGAATTTAAAAAGTCAATGAGAAATCAGAAAACAATAGAGCAGGATAGAGATGGGGGAAATAATAACCAGAGTGTGACAGGAAGGGACAGAATGTTTAAAAATAAGAGTGCAACAGAAAATGGGGCCAAAGCCAGGAGAAATGGTAAAAAGACAAAGTTAAAAGCTCTATATCTGAATGCACGCAGCATTCGTAACAAGATAGGTGAGTTGACGGCACAAATAGATACAAATGGGTATGATCTGATCGCCATTTCAGAGACGTGGTTGCAAGGCGATCAGGGCTGGGAACTGAATATTCCAGGGTATCTGACAATTCGGAAGGACAGACAGAAAGGAAAGGGAAGTGGGGTGGCTTTGTTGGTAAAGGATGGGATCAGTGGAGTGGTGAGAAGTGATATTGGATCAGAAGATCAAGATGTAGAATCGGTTTGGGTGGAGATAAAAAATAATAAAGGGAAAAAGTCTCTGGTGAGCGTAGTCTACAGGCCCCCGAACAGTAGCAATACTGTTGGACAGAGTATAAATCAACAAATAATGGAGGCCTGTAAAAAAGGTACGGTAATAATCATGGGTGATTTTAATCTCCATATTGATTGGACAGATCAAATTGGGCATGGTAGTCTTGAGGAGGAGTTCATAGAGTGCATCCGGGATGATTTCCTAGAACAGTATGTAATGGAACCAACCAGGGAGCAGGCTATCTTGGATCTGGTACTGTGTAATGAGACAGAATTAATAAATGATCTCATAGTAAAGGATCCTCTAGGAAAGAGTGATCATAGCATGGTTGAATTTCAAATTCAGTTGGAGGGTGAGAACGTTGTATCTCAAACCAGTGTCCTGATCTTAAACAAAGGCAATTACAATGGCATGAGGACAGAACTGGAAAAATAAATTAAAGGGTAAGACAGTTGAAATGCAGTGGCAGACATTCAAGGAGATATTTTATAACTCTCAACAAAAATATATTCCAGTGAGAAAGAAAGATTTTAAGAGAAGGGAGCACCATCCATGGCTAACTAAGGAAGTAAAGGATGGTATCAAATTGAAAACGAAGGCATACAATGTTGCCAAGATTGGTGGGAAACCAGAGGATTGAGAAATTTTTAAAAACCTGCAAAGGATGACTAAAAAAGAGAGAAGATGAATTGAGAGAGAAAACTGGCAAGAAACATTAAAATGGATAGTAGGAGCTTCTACAGTTATATAAAAAGGAAGAGAGTAGCTAAAGTAAACGTTGGTCCCTTAGAGGATGAGACTGGGGAATTAATAATGGAGAACGGGGAAATGGCAGAGACTCTGAACAAATATTTTGTATCTGTCTTCACGGTAGAAGACACTAACAACATCCCAAAAATTGATAATCAAGGAGCCACAGGGAGGGGGGAACTAAAGATAATCACTATCACTAAGGAAATAGTACTTGGTAAAATAATGGGACTAAAAGACAAGTCCCCTGGACCAGATGGCCTGCATCCCAGGGTCTTAAAAGAAGTGGCTGCAGAGATAGTGGATGCATTGGTTGCAATATACCAAAATTCCCTGGACTCTGGAGAGGTCCCAGCGGATTGGAAAACTGCAAATGTAACACCCCTATTTAAGAAAGGAGGGAGACAGAAAGCAGGAAACTATAGACCAGTTAGCCTAACATCTGTCATTGGGAAAATGTTGGAGTCCTTCATTAAGGAAGCAGTAGCAGGGCATTTGGAAAATCATAATGCAGTCAGCATGGTTTTATGAAAGGGAAATCATGTTTAACAAATTTGCTGCAGTTGTTTGAGGATGTAACAAGCAGGGTGGACAAAGGTGAACCAGTAGATGTGGTGTATTTGGATTTCCAGAAGGCATTCGATAAGGTGCCACATAAGAGGTTACTGCATAAGATAAGAGCTCACGGAATTGGGGGTAATATATTGGCATGGATAGAGAATTGGCTAACTAACAGAAAGCAGAGAGTCGGGATAAATGGGTCATTTTCCAGTTGGCAAACGGTAACTAGTGGGGTGCCACAGGGATCGGTGCTGGGGCCTCAACTATTTACAGTCCACATTAATAACTTGGATGAAGGGACCGAGTGTAATGTAGCCAAGTTTGCGGATGATACAAAGATGGATGGGAAAGCAAGTTGTGCAGAGGACTCAAAGAATCTGCAAAGGGATATAGACAGGCTAAGTGAGTGGGCAAACATTTGGCAGATGGAGTATAATGTGGGAAAGTGCGAGGTTATACACTTTGGCAGGAAAAATAAAAAAGCAAATTATTATTTAAATGGAGAGAGATTACAAAATGCTACAGTTCAGAGGGACCTGGGGGTCCTTGTGCATGAAATACAAAAAGTTAGCATGCAGGTACAGTAAGTAATCAAAAACGCAAATGGAATGTTGGCCTTTATTTCAAGGGGGTTAGAGTATAAAAACAGGGAAGTCCTGCTACAACTGTACAGGGTATTGGTGAGACCACACCTTGAGTACTGCGTACAGTTTTGGTCTCCTTATTTAAGGAAGGATATACTTGCATTGGAGGCAGTTCAGAGACGATTCACTAGGTTAATTCCAGAGATGAAGTGGTTGACTTATGAGGAAAGGTTGAGCAGGCTGGGCCTATACTCATTGGAATTTAGAAGAATGAGAGGTGATCTTATTGAAACATATAAGATACTGAGGGGGCTCAACAAGGTAGATGCAGAGAGGATGTTTGCCCTCGTGGGGAAATCTAGAACTCGGGGGCACAGTTTTAGAAGGGTCGCCCTTTTAGAACTGCGATGAGGAGGAATTTCTTCTCTCCGAGGGTCATAAATCTGTGGAATTCTCTGTCCCAGAGAGCTGTGGAGGCTGGGTCATTAAATACATTTAAGGTGGAGATAGACAGATTTTTGCAAGATAAGGGAGTGAAGGGTTATGGGGAGCGGGCAGGGAAGTGGCTTTGAGCCCAAGATCAGCCATGATCTTATTGAATGGCGGAGCAGGCTCGAGGGGCCAAGTGGCCTAATCCTGCTCCTATTTCTTATGTTCTTAGATACTGACAAAGGATTGGTCAGGTGATCATTGCAGTTATGGAGCTGATCTTGAACTTGGTATCCAGTGTGATGGGGCATTGTAATGCACAATCAAATATTGTTTTCTGCATTCACTGCAGCTAGTGAATCACTTAACAGCAGGAGCAAAGCAAACTTAAGGCCCCTTCCTCACTTTCACTTAAAAATTGCCTTTTCAAATGAATCATCAATGAATCACTCCAACATTGTGAAAATTATACATCATGTGCTTTTAATTTTAATAAAACTAATCAAAAAGACTTCACTCCTGACTTTTAATCCAATTTTCACTTTGTCCATGTAAATCACAAATAAACCTCTGACAGTTCTAAAATTTGAACTGGTAAGTAGGTACTGTTATGGTATGGACTTTTAAAAAATGTTTTCTTTCTCCAAAGTTGTACTGAATTCCCCAAATGGTTACTTAGTTCGTCACGAACAGGTAACGTAGCTACCAGTAACTGTGTCCAGTTAGGTGGAAGAATATCAAATGTTAAACTCACTTCGTACAGGCTGATAACTAAATTACAATTTGTGAAAGCAAAGGGCATTCGACAAATGCTAACAGCAAAATCATCTAGGAAAAATTCACAAGGGTTAAACAGAGTGCAGTCTCAGCTGCTCCGAATTCTATGAATCTGAATAGTAATAGCCCTTCTGTGACAACTACTGAACACTGCCAAATTCTTGTGTTTTTTATTCTTAATATGGGTGACATGGCTGTCAAACAATGATCAAATGAATAATAGTGTAGATTCTCGCAATATTGTAAAGACCCCCTGCAGTGCTAATAAGGTAAACATACTATCTGGAATCTTTTGTTGTTTTCAGACTTCATCGCCTAGTCACTCTCACAAGTACAGCCAAGCCTTTTTTGATCGTAAGCTACACTAAAGACATGCTCGCATTTGACAGCAATCCATTAACAAACATCTTAGAAACAAAACTCCAGTTGCACAAAGTTATTAGCCGTGACAAAACGTCACACAGCTGAAGACAATCTATTCCCTTCCCTTCTGGGTAGATGGGCCTCTTAGAATTATAAACCATAATCTGAAAATCCAGAACATAGCACTTCATCCAATTAACCCTTAAGTGGCTATAGCCGGTAGTTTTTTCCCCCCTCAGACATCATGACTTTTCGTTTCACTCTGTACCATAGGAAGCTGTTTCAAACACAACGGTACAAATTTAACAATTCTGGTTCGAAGTTGGATTTTCCAGTGCGATAAACACTAAAAGTTGCACAAATTAACAACAACTTGTATTTATATAGTGCCTTTAACGTAGTAAAACGTCCCAAGGCGCTCCACAGGAGTATTATACGACAAAAAATTTGACACCGAGCCACAAAGAGAAATTAAGGCAGATGACCAAAAGCTTGGTCAAAGAGGTAGGTTTTAAGGAGCGTCTTAAAGGAGGAAAGTGAGGTAGAGAGGCGGAGAGGTTTAAGGAGGGAATTCCAGAGCTTAGGGCCTAGGCAACAGAAGGCACGGCCACCAATGGTTGAGCGATTATAATCAGGGAGGCTCAAGAGGGCAAAATTAGAGGGGCGCAGAGGGGCTGGAGGAGATTACAGAGCTAGGGAGGGGCAAGGCCATGGAGGGATTTGAAAACAAGGATGAGAATTTTGAAATCGAGGTGTTGCTTAACTGGGAGCCAATGTAGGTCAGCGAACACAGGGGTGATGGGTGAAGAGGACTTGGTGCGAGTTAGGACACAGACAGCCGAGTTTTGGATGATCTCAAGTTTATGTAGGGTAGAATGTGGGAGGCCAGCCAGGAGTGCGTTGGAATAGTCAAGTCTAAAGGTAACAAAGGCATGGATGAGGGTTTCAGCAGCGGTTGAGCTAAGGCAAGGGCGGAGACGGGCAATGTTACGGAGGTGGAAATAGGTGGTCTTAGTTATGCCGCGGATGCGTGGTCGGAAGCTCATTTCAGGGTCAAATATAACACCAAGGTTGTGAACAGTGTGGTTCAGCCTCAGACAGATGTTAGGGAGAGGGATGGAGTCAGTGGCTAGGGAACGGAGTTTGTGGCGGGGACCGAAAACAATGGCTTCAGTCTTCACAATATTTAATTGGACAAAATCTCTGTTCATTCAGAACTGGATGTCGGACAAGCAGTCTGACAATTTAGAGACCGTTGAGGGGGTCGAGAGAAGTGGTGGGGAGGTAGAGCTGGGTGTCATCAGCGTACATGTGCAAACTGACGCTGTGTTTTCAAATGATGTCGCCAAGGGGCAGCATGTAGATGAGAAATAGAATTAAAGTTATGAATAAGAATGGGTGAGGTGATGTAACAGGTAAGTTTTTAAAACCGTATTTACCATTTCTTTCCGTATCAAGCATATGATAGCGCTATTTGAACATATACAAATTAACTCTGAAAATATCCTGCACAAAAAAATCCCATATTTAGAGTTAATTTACACATACCTTCCAGAGTTATGCAATCCATATTAAATGCTCTGGCCAGCTGCGTGGATACCTCCATACTGCGACATATTAGTGTTTTTCCAAACACGTGTTTATAAGCTTTATCGAATCTTTGTATGTATCTCAGTTTGCTTATCATAGGAATAGCATCCTGGAAAGTGAAAATGACACGTTAGAAACATTGTTGAAGAAAAAACAATGAAGAATAAAAGATAAAAAATACTGCTGAAACTTGGTTTACTAGATATAAAGATCACGCAAGTAATCAAATAAATATTTTGGAGCACAAGCACTGTATAAATGGACAGTCAAGAGAAAATGTTTTTAGATCAATTACTAGTTAAGTGCACACAGTTCTCTCTCAAAATTAGAAATAGTTATGTAATTTAGGAATGTTTCAGAATAGGGATTAAATTTTAAAATTGAATATTGCAACGATAGTTAGATTTTAGAATACTTGCTTACAGGTACGCCATTGTTTGAGGGTGGGGGGAGAAAAGAGGGTAGAGGAGAGGAGTTTACGCACATTGGTTTCAGGATAAGCTGTATCTCGCACATCCAGTTTGTTGAGGGGAAGGAAAGTGACTTCGCCAGGAAAGTTTTGTTTATTAAATTCCATCAAAATCTTTGTACTGACTTCATCAGACTCCACAATGTGATAAAACAGCCTGAAAATGTAAAAACAAATTAGTTAGCCCCCCCCATACTGTATAGTGTTGCAAGCTGTTTTCTAGAAGTACTCTAGCAAAGCTAAAGAGAGGTAGATAAGTGTTTTGATGAAAGAAGCAATTAAGGGTATAGATAGGAAAATAGTACAGTATTTTTGGAACTTTAGCACCGGCCAGATGAGCCACAGTAAGTTTTTTTCCCCTAGTACTATACATTCCTACCTTCCTAAAACTGTTCTTGCACCACAGGCTCAGTCAAGTGCTTTTACCCCGGTGTCTTTTATCAATAGTGTTATTTTATCACCAGGAGATGCAGAACTCCGTCATGGTGGATACAACACAGCCAGGGAATTTTACAGCATCACAACCACAGCAAGATGCGTCAGGAGTGGATGACTAAGTTACAATACAATTTCAAGGCCAAAGGATCATTAAACCTTTACACGTTTGTAAGCATTGCCTTATACTGTATTATACCTTTTCAATATAGTCCAACCAACATTTCATTCTCCTATATAAAAAAAAAAATGTAATCCTTATTTCACAAAAGCTCCTTACCGGTTTCCAGCAGTGACTTCCACACAGGTGTAAAAAGCCGGATCGCATTCAAAATTATTCATTACAATCCCGTGATATCCATTTATGACATGCGGATTGATGCCCTTACGGCCAAAGTGCTCCAAGACTTTGTTAATGCTATCGATACCATTCAAAATGGCCTGCAGTAAAGAAAAAACAAACCACCTTATGTAAATCAAATGGCAGCAGAGTCGGCTTTAGAAAATAACAGTGCAACACTAGTTTAATATTTAACCCATGTAAGTGAACTTTTGAAAGTTATCCTGGAAGATGTGCCACAAGAAAGTAGGGCTTTTCAACTCTGATACCTACATGCAGAGTTCCCACACTCAGCCATGTAATCAAGGGCAGGCACCAAGGGAAGGCATTATTTCCCATCAGACCCTGGAGCACATCACTGAGCACTGCCCTCAGAGGAAATTTGCAGGCAGCCTATAAGATATCCACGCTGTTACACCGGAAGCTTTGGCCTGGATATCCAACTTGGATATTGACATTTGATTTGCTACTACCATACGAAAGAAGAAGATTTCCCTTAGTGAGGTACAGAAAAAAAAAATTCAAAGGGAGCGAGTCACGCAGCATTCCTTTCAAAAAAGTGAAGACCTGGGAACAGGCTGTCTGACTGACCTGCCAAATGGGGAACAACGTGTAGCCTGGACGAGGGTGGTGTGGAAAACAGAAGAGGGGTTTGGAAATATAATGCAGCCATTTGTTCCCAATGAGACATTTTCATTCTTGAAATTTATGAAGCAGACAAGCTGTGCCTTTGAATAATCTGACCCACAAAATAGGTAAGCGGTGCAGACTCCTAATCCCATAACTACAAAAATCAGCGAGTGCTTCTGTAGAACATTACAGACATGCCACAAAGTTTGTGGCTCAGACACTGTTGTCTTAGGTTATCACTCATACCTTGTGAGGCAAATGGACATACAATAAAAATAAGATGCAGCATAGCGCAAATGCAATTCAGCATAGGTTTTCCACAAACAAGCTAAAAAGGGAAACTTTATCCAAAATAAAATAAAACTATAGTCCTCAATTCTGCTCCTCAAGCAGCATGCTGCCTTTTTTTGTTCCTGCATAATTTGTTTTACTGCAGATTAGTAACAAGACTTGCCTTTCCTGTTGCACCTCGAAGAAGCTGCTGTTTCTTTTCCAACTCTTCTCGTTTTGCTGCCAATGCTTGCTGCTCAGCATTTTCTTCCCGCCATAGGTAACTAAAGAATAAAAAGTACAGGTTTTTAAAAAATAAAATTGCTTAGCTACAGCACCAAGATACTTCATTTGATATGAAACAAATCTTGCACAGAAGTTCATTCTCAGTATGTGCTTGGTTGGCACACTTCTCAGCCTGTGCAAAGTAGTGTGGTGTTTATGCTGCTGGATGAGTAATCCAGAGAACTCAAGTTAAAATTCACCATGGCGCTTTGAGAATTTGAATTCAGTTAAAAGAGACATGGAAATAAAAAGCTGATTATCAGTTAAAAAAAAATGGCCACGAAACTAACGGGTAAAAACCCAACTGATTCACTGATGTACTTTAGGGAAGGAAACCTGCCATTCTTACCTGGTCTGCCCTATATGGAACTCCAGGCCACTCCAATGAGGTTGACTCTTAACTACCTTCTGAAATAGCCTAGCAAGCCACTCAGTTCTATCACCTCAGTCCCAGGGCAACTAGGGAAGGGCAATAAATGCCAGCCATGCCACATCCCAAGAACGAATTAAAAAAGCACAAAAGATTCCTAAAATATGGGGCATAATTACCATCTGGTTTATGAGCCTGTGTAAACTAAGTCACTTTATTATAACAAGTTTTATTATTTTGAGAAGTTCCACATCAACAAGCGTGGCAAATTATCTAAACTGGAAGAAAATTAGCAATAGACTTCTGAAATTAATTTTCTTAACTGGTTCAAAGAGAGCCTGAATATCTCCTTTGTTGCAGATATTTGGCACATGGCAGAGATGGTCAAATTTACAATTTTGGATTGTTTCATTTTAATCTGCATAACACTGAATTGTTCTTTTTAAATCACTGAGGCTGCATTAGGAGGAAAATCTCTGATTTTCTGTAGAATATTGAATACTTTTAATGATTCAATTCGGTAGGCAAACACTGTTCTCCTGTGACAGCTCAATTAGGTAGTCGAACATAGTCACATCCTGTGACATCAGCACACATGCTACAAAGAAACACATTCAAGCTTGGTTCTGTTGGTCCTTGTGGATGAACAGCCTGGCAATATTCACTGTCCCGCAAGTTAAGAATGCCCCTTTGGACCTGGGGTCTGAACAGGGGGGGGGGGGGGGGGGGGGCGGGGGTCGACCCTGGGGGCCCTTGTATGGGGTGGGGGTCTAACGGATGGAAGTTTGGGGTCCGGGTGGGGGACCACACCTGCTCCTCCTGGCCCACAAGCAATGCTGTGAAGGCACTTACCCTCTCCCAAAGCTATCCTCGCCTCACTTCAGCTGCCGGATTTCCTGAGGCCTGGGAAACCCGGCCACCCACTGTAAAACCTGCCAAGCAGGTTAAGTCAGAGGCTGCCAGCCTCATTAAACTATTTAAATGGCCAACCCACCTCCTGGGAGCGGGATGGCTACCCACCCCTTATCCCACCTCCGTAAAACCTGGAAGAGGGCGGGTTGGGGTTCAGATTATTAAAATTTTTAATATCTGACCCGAACCCAAGCCAACCGTTTGTGTGTGCTAAAATTCAGCCCATCAGTTCCAGTTTTAATTATAGGCAAAAGGACAAGCGCACTACCGTCAAGCTCATTAAATAAGATTTGCCAAATTTAGGCTTGGGTTCAGGTTTCTGTATGAAAGCATTGAACAAATAGGTTGTAATTAACCATCTACTACAAGCCTCTGTTCCTCACAAAATAATGCTATATTCGATTATCGATATGTTTTAATAAGTCTTGCCAGTTCTGTGCTTTATAACTGCAATCACAATTCATTTGTTTAGTTTTATACACACACACACACACACACACAAAGCAATCACAATTCATTTGTTTAGTTTTATATATACACACACACACACACACACACACACACACACACACACACAATATGAATTAATAGGTCTGTGATAATGCGCAATGTTACAATATTAAAAATAATTATTTTCGGGATCCTATGAATACAAATAGTATGACGCTTTTATGGCCCAAATAACATTCACCGGTTTAAGAACATTACAATGTATTGTAACTATCTTGCAACCTACTTCCTCTCACTTTGCAGCTCATCCTTCCTGTTTTTCACTTCATAGTATTTCTTGTCAAGTTCCTCCACTCGTGCTTTCACTTCAGCCAGATCTTGATCAAGTTTCTAATGAACAATGAAGAAATAAGTTCCGTGTATCATGGGAAGTTACAAAACAATGTTCTTGACCCCATTACTTCCCAACTACAATGATGTTTTCAAGGCTGCTTTACCATTCCCCCGTCCAACGTGTGGTGGAATTTTCCTGTTATTTGCATCACATTTATACTCACTATATCTACCCATTGGTGCACCTCCCGCTGTCTGGATGGGGTCAGACACTCATTGTCTGCTAGATATTCAAGTGTCTCTAATGGGAGGGTCGGGGGGGGGGGGGGGGGGGGGGGGAGAGAAGGGGAGGAAACATATGTAAATTCCAGCCATTAAACTGCAGCCAAAAACAAGGCTAGGATTTTTGTACTGCATCAACTTAGCTATTAGCATAAGTGCTGTGCAAAATTCTCAATGGAATGGTGGGGAAATACAGTGATGCTGAACAGTAGCAAATGCTCAATGACGCAGAGCAAGGACAATGCAGGCTGAAATCCTGAGCATGGAGGGACCAAGCGTCTACCGGAAGCGTCTCTCCCAAGTACCTTTCAGCAGGGAAGCATTACAGTTGGGCAGTACCTGGCAGCCAGTTAACAAGGCAATGGTAGCAGCTTGGCAGTAGACTTTAGGGATAATTTTCCAACTTCCCACTCGTGGCAGGGACCTTACCTGCATGGTGTGCATATCAGAATTCTGGGTGCCCACTGAGCATGGTTTTTCAACCATTTAAATTAATCATCAGAAAGCTGTGTGCAGTTTGTGCCAGAATAAGATATGCACTCCCAGAGGTAAGGCAGACTGTGTGAAGTCAGAAGTTACATACATGTCTTCACTCTTTACCACAGATGTCAAACTAAGCAACAAGGGAATAAAAACACTCAAAAAAGGGAGAGAAATTTATCCAAAAAACAAAACAAAATAAAAAAGTATGGAATTCAGTCAGTGACAATCATTGAAGGCTGAATCAGTAGCTTCACAAGAAATGATGGTCTCACATTTCTTGAGCATTATTTTTTAAGAATGAGGACGTTTAATATTGTGTGTAGGAGGAACGTAACCAATCAGGCAGAAATGATAAACAATGTGACAATAACCTTATTCTGCATTTCTGTTTAAGAGCTGCTATGCAGCATCAGAAGGAAGGACTATAGGACACACACAAAAAAACACAACCAGTTGCATCAGTTTATGATCACTGCATTTTTTCCTCACAAGGTGAGACATTAACATTTAAGAGCATCATTTTGTAGCTAGGTATTTTTCTACTTGTTTAAAAAAAAGTTTGCATTATTAGCAGAACATAGTTCTAAATTTCAGAGATCTTCCGTGTTCAGTTTAAATTTTACCAAGTTTACATGTCCAAACATTTCACTCATCACCTGCCCCAAGAGTGAACTACCTACCAACTTTGATAACCCAATACACAAATTAACTCATTGGCTTTATAACAAAGCAACAGACTTGCATTTATATAGCGCCTTTCATGATGTCAAGACATCGTAAAGCACTTTACAGCCAATGAAGTACTTTTGAAGCGTAATCACTATTGTAATGCAAGAAATGCAGCAGCCAATTTGAGTACAAGCAGCTCCCACAAAGAACAATGAAAAAAATGACCATCTGATTTCGGTTGGGGGTTAAATGCTGGCCAGGTCACTGGGAGAACTCCCATAATCTTCTTCAAATAGTCCACTTGAGAGGGCAGACGGGTCCTCGGTTTTATGTCTTATCCGAAAGACAGTGCAGCACTCCTTCAGTACTGCACTGAAGTGCCAGCCCAGATTATGTGCTCAAGTTTCTGCAGTGGGGCTTGAACCCAAAACCTTCTGACTCAGAGCACGACCACTGAGCCAAGGCTGACAAGCACATTGGTTTTCCTCTTAATTTCTCTAACGATTCAGAGCATTTTTGTGACCTGCTCAAGCTCTTCCGTTTGCTTACTGATGCAATTCCCTTTTCAGATAGTTTCTTTTATTTAAAATCCACGTCACAATTTTTTTAGAAAAGAAAAAATAATTTGGACAAGAATTAGTTTTAAACAAAATTCTCACCAGGCGATGAGTAACTCACTACACCATGCAACACACAAAGGTAGATGAACATCTCAAATAATCCATTGGTGGCACTAATTACTTACACTGTACTGCTCCAAGTTTCTCTCTTTATTGGCTTCTGTATCCTCCAGGTCCTTGGTAATTGCAGCAATTTGTCGCTTTTTATCATTGATAGCTTGATCGAGTGATTTGAGCTCTTTCTTGATCCATTTATCTCTCTCCTCTTTTGAGGTAAACTGACTGCCTCGACCCTGCTTAGCATACAAGTCTGTCCTTTCCTGGGTGGCCTGTGCCAACCTAAGCAGAACAAGAGAGATTGAATGTAAACCAAAAGACTACCGGGACTAATACCATTTCTCTCTCAGTATGTCACGTCAGGCCCTTACACACAAGACTACACAGAGATAACAACTGTGTTTTTGAAGCCTCTATTCCCTAAAAAAATACCTTCTTCAATTAATTGCCATTAAAACAGAGACCAACCCCTAGCAGTAAAGTCTTTAGATTTATTTTTATTCCATTCCAATGGAAAGGTTGGTAGCCTTGGTTCGGTCAATTTATACTGTGCAGACCACTTCAAAAGGAAGTAGTTCTGTACCCGTCAGCTGTGTTCTGGAGTCTGCCATCTCTACAATACGGGGTGAATTGCAGAGCAATGGCAACAGCACACAACCAAATGCTCATGCTGACTCTAGCAGTGCAAAATCCCTTCAAACTGCAGAGGCAGAAATTGCACTGAGGCCCCAGTGGCCAAGTCACAGATTGCCCTGGCTCAACAAGTGGTGGTGGTTAACTCTGCATTTCAACTTCAGCACATGACAGACAGACAGTCACACCAGGTCAGCTCTACTTCCACTGTGAATTCTGATGGTGGTGCATCTCGAGGAAAATGAAATGCAAGTCCAAATTCTTGGCCATCCCACCCAGTGATTTAAAATACAAAATGGGATCAATGAGGAATCAGCACGGCTTGAGAATAGATTCTCAAATCAAATCAAAACAAAAATGACCAACCTGCACAATGAGTGACAAAGATGAAAGATTCAACACAAACAGAAATATTGATCAAATAGTGAACAAACATGGAGAGATTAAAAATATAAACAGCTAGCATGTTCGGATTTTCTCCCAAAACGAACCATGTGACAGCAATGAGATAATTTCCATCGACAGATCCAAACAGCCTAGGAACTGAAATGTCTAACTTTATACAGTCTACTGCTCTTAATTCAAAGGCACTTCATTCAAATTATATGATAAGCACCATTTCCCACTTTGCCATGTTCTTTACACTGCTCAAGTCAAATTACTGGATCAATAATTTTTTTTAAGCACAAAATCAGACTTTGAATTATCAGTAGACAGGTTAGTGTGCCAAGGGACTGTCAACTACACTGCTACAGAGACATTTTGCACCAAAATAACATATGGGATGCCCAATACGTGCTCCAGACCTTTTCAATAACAACTTGCGTTTATACAAGCGTCTTTAACGTAGAACAACATTTTAAGGCATTCTGCAGAGGCGTAACCAGACAGAAACGGACGCCGAGACAAAAGACAGCATATTAGGAGCGGTCAAAGAGGTGGGTTTTAAAGAAAATTCTGCTGTCCATATCCTAACTTGCACCAAGTCCCATTTATCCATCACCCCTGTGCTCACTAACCTACATCAACACCAATGCCTCAATTTTAAAATTCTCACCCCCATGTTCAAATCCCTCCACGGTCTCACCCCTCCCTGTCTATGTTACCTCCTCCACCCCTACAACCCTCCAAGAACTCTGTGTTCCTCCAACTATGGCCTCTTGTCAAGGAACAACTTGCCACAGAAGAAAAACGTACAACCAGAACAATATTTAAACTTATATATTACTTAATTCCTTAACTTGATAGTTTATGTAGTGCAGATATGTACTTATCTGCACCTATAGAGTTCTGTCTAACTGTAGTGATATAGAAATACAGTTGAACAAAGTTAACTAAACATCTTGGGGCTGCTGCCCAGTTTTTATCACTCACATCCTTTGAAGTAGGCCCAGTTTTTTCCCCTCTCAACATGCTGGTAATTGTAATTATTTATTAGTCCAGTAGGTACAGATGTGGTTGCAGCCCCACGGCTGTGTGGAGAGATATTTAAGCCTGAAATCAAGTCCTTTGGTATTTCCATCTGGCAGGATACCCCCTTAATAGTTGCAGGCAATCACAATCAGTGGAAAGCTTACCCATATTGTTATTTCACAAAGTGGACGTACTAGCCATACACCCATGACCTGATCAGCTTTTGTTTATAGGCAATGAGAAACAGGTTATGTTGAACTAGTAGTTCTTCTACAGGCAGTACTGAGTTTGTCTTGAAACCAAGTTTTAAGACAAAAATAAATCCTTTAGAAGCAACAGACAGTTCTGTTTTAAAATCACAGTACAATGGCCAAGCCACATCTTCATATGAACAAAATACAATTCAGAACACATTCCATATCAGTCACAACGTGAACACAAAAGGAAGCAGAAGGAAGAATGAGCCAAAGTGAGGAATAAGGAACATGAAGTGAACAAAGACATTCAAATTGTAAAAAAGACAGCAAAATGGAACTAAGGCAAGAAGGTAAACAAAATGGAAAGTTTGAGAACAACATTTTTTTTTTTTTATTAAAGTGTTTGAGAGGACTGCTGTTTGATTCCCCAGCCATGGTCCTTGTTACCATGACTCCTGGCTTGTATATTCCAGGGATTGTGATTTTGGTCATTTATCCTGGAATTTTCTGGGTTGTAGCCCCGATTGGTCAGTTCAGAGGTCAAATTGATACAATAACTAGTTCTCCAGTATATGAAGTTTGTGAAGAATATTAAAACAAATTAATCTATGAATTATTTGTATACCACTGGTACCAAGAATTACTATAATTTATATTTACTGTATAAACAAATAGTCTGTAAAAACAATTAAAACCATTTGGTAATAAAAGCAGCTCGCTTCTGAACACGTCAATGTATGTTTATAAGCACCCACATCAGTCAAGGTTCCCACTCCTGATTGCTATGCAGTGACCCCTGCTGGAAAGTACAAATTGACATTGGATCAGGTTAAGCTGTGGTGTCTCCCACAATCAAATAAACTATCCACATCCACGGCCTTGGCTTACACTTCAAAAATGGGGCAACATGTAGAGATACCATAGGAGTCCCAGCACCTATCGAACTATACTCCAGCATGATATGCACCTTAAGAGAAATAATTGAGAAATAAGAGGCACAAAAATTGTACAAGAGCAAGTTATTTCATTTTATTTTGTAGTTATTTCAAACCAATTTCTACTGACCTTGCTATCCCATTTTCTTCTTTTTCTTTGACAGCACTGAATTTTGGTTCTGTTTCTGCAAGTTCTTTTTGCTTCTCTTCTATCTTTTCTAACAACTTTTGTCTTTCCTTCAAAAGACGTTTCTACAGAAAGAAAAAGTGAAAAGGAAAACCGAAGTATGAACATGGTTTCTGTTTTGTTATTTCAATCTATATCTCTTCTACATCACATCGAAGGCAGTTCTAGGGGCAAGTACCGTCACAGATAATCTGCTCCACAATATGGGAAAAGTAATATTTACACAGTTAGATATACTGGATAGAATCAGCTGGGGATCCTGCAAATCCAGTAATAGCATATTTTCCGAGGGTCAGGCAGTTCTGGTTGAGTGCTCAGGCCCGTGTGTTTCCCATGGATGTGCTGCAGGATGCACTGGAACACTCCTAGTCGTGATGTCACTAGTGTGGCCTACTAGGGAAGGAGATCTGACTTCGAGTCCCTATGCAGGCAAGACAAATAGACACTTGTATAAAAACCTCAAACAAAATTCGGATGAGATTATTATTTTACTCTACAATTATAGGGTAGTGCATCGAATAACAAAACTCAAAAGAATTTCCTTCCCTTTAATGTACTGGTTTGCATTTTTAATGCCCTCCAGTTTGAAGAGACCTAAAATGCTGCTCTTCAATAAATAGGTAGGTCATAGTGAACATAGAAACATATGAACCTTACTGGAAGTCTTTCTGTATATACACACTGTGCGTGCCAGTAAAGTAATGTAATTTATTAAAAAGATAATGGATTATTTAAATTTTCCATATATCAATATTTTAAATCCATAATGAAGTCATGACTGAGTCAGCTGGTATGAGCATATTACAACAGTGGTCACACTTTATCTGACTGCTCAAATCCTGTCTGCAGACGACTGCTGGTCTTATGATAAGGGGATAGACAAATAAGAATTTTTGGTCTTAGCTGGCTGATTGACACATGCATCGACTGAATAATGTAGTCCAATTTGAAACAAACCACAGCTTGTTCAGCATGATGTCACTACATAATTGAACAAGACTCTGAAATAACAGTCAAGGAAACAACAATTTTTTTTTTTTTTTAAAAACAGCAATTTTATGCGTCAGAACATTCAACTGAATCGCTTCAGCTACTGATATATTTAATTACTATAATACTTGCATTTCAACAGCACCTCATCATATCAAAGCGCTTCACACATTGAATTACCTTTAAAGTGTAATGATTATGTAGACAAACTGCTTCGTACAATAGGTTGGATAAAAAGGGTAGAAAAGGAGAATGCTATGGGAGATCTGCTAGTATATACAGACCACAAGATTTTCACATACAAGGGTATATATTCCAATCAGTGAAGTTCCAGTGGATAGGATTGCCTTTTGATTTATGTCTTTCAGTTTTTAAATACACTCCTGGTGGCTTAGAAAATACTTAGATTGATGTAAAAAGGCATTAGAAAGACTGTTCCTGCGTTGCTGGATTTTCATCAATGAAACTAACCTGCCCTTTTATACCAATCAGGAAACATATTTTACATTCCAACAGCCCCATCAACGTTCCCGCTAAGCTGCGCGGCCACGCAGCCGTCTGGAGATCCCGTGCAGGCCGCTCACCGGCTTTTTAGTGGAAGAAACTGCGCATGTGCGAAAATTTGAATGGGCCGCGCAGCCAGTTAAAGGGACCGTGCACGGAAAAAAAGTAGAGGGAACATTGAGCCCCATAGTTTAAAATCCAAAGATGTAGCAGCCAAAATAGTGGAATAGAGGAGCTGGGGTTTTGCAGGCTGCATAGTCCGAATTTAAGGGCCAGATCCAGATCACAAGCCATAGTTTGGAAACTCCTGTTCTAGCGGCTGCCTGGCTGCCGTACGCGACAGGACCTTTTTCTCGCCCCACACTCATTCAAAATCTCTAGTCTTGACAATTCCCATTTCCTTACCCTTTGTTCACTGTTCCCAACCATTTCATCCTGTAGATCCTTTGCTTTTAACTCAAGCTTGGTCCTCTGTTTAATCTGCTCTTGTCGTTCGGCACTTAGCTGCTCTTTCTCTTCCTTCATAGATGCGATTTTTGCTTTCAGTTCACGCGCCAGCCGCTCAATATCCTTGTTTTTGAAAAAAGTGAATAGATGTTTGAATTAATTTCAAATACAAATTGTAAGATAAGCAATGCCACATTCTACTTAACACGCAATCAGTTTGATGGCACACCCAATTACATCTACAAAAAGTGATGAAATAGAGAACATACAAAACTGTCCAATCCAGGTAAATCGGACAACAAGCTAATTTAGCGGAGTAACAATTCAATCTTTTTGTATTATAGTTTACTGTACAAGTGTATCTTTTAACCTAATCAAACTTGTAGCCTTAACTTGGACCACAGGTTTCTGTCTGATACGCCTCTATTTCTCAAGATATACTACACATTAACTGCTGAATCTAAATGTAAACAAATACACAAAACATTAAAAACAATTGTTCTGTAATTAATGAGAAGCAAGGATCTTTTTCAAATTCAGGCTATTTTGGGAAATGCATTGCAATGAAGGTAAATTATAGCTCGATATAACTTTCATACATAACATTTCAAAAATTTAAAATAAGTTTTTTTCTGTATAGTGCATCGATTTTAACCCAAATGCATTTGCTAACAAATAATCATAGTGTACACATTGAAATTAAAACCCAACAATTCATTTATGAGGAGAAAAATATTACCTCCATTTTATCTCTAGCTTCTTGCTGTGCATCACGCAGTTGCCTTGACTTCTCACCACTGGTCTCCCGTTTTGCAGAAAGCTAGCAACAGAAGTTACATTCCAATCAATCAAATACAAGATATGAACTTTAGAAGAATGATTTATCAATGGAACCAAATGGTGGAATTGCACCTTATCGACCGAATTCTTAGATTTGCGTCAAGAAATTCAATGTTCATAATAAATTTTAACATATTCTCAGCCTAGATATAGATCTCTTCCTCATATCACAGTAGTGACATTAGAAATTGATAAAGAATCTAAAAGCCCTCTATACTCAACTGAGTTGGCCCTGGTCAAGAATATATGCCAGAGAAGCTGAAATGTCATTAGGCACCTGGAAAAAATGAAGTACGGGAAAAGCATAGCTGGAGACCGCCCCCAACGAGATTCTCAAAAGAGATTGCTTTTTCCTAACGAAAGAATTTTGTAGCGTAACTTACATTCCTCAGTGCACATGCAAATCTTGACGTAACAAAATTTTCCAGGGTCAATTAAACCTAACTTGAATGTACTACCATACGAAATGCCTTCTTCTCTCTCACCTCATCAAGTTTGGCACGAGTCTCATTCAGTTCCTGATTGTAGATGGTGTACTCGAGTGCTCTTCTCATCTTATCCCATTTCTGATACTGCGCCAACTCTTCCTTCTCATCTTCCAGCGTATGCAGACGCTCCTCAATGTATTTCAACAATTCATTAATCTTCTCTCTCTTCCCCTCTGCAAAATACACAGAAAATTGTGTTTTTAAAGCAATGCTAACCATTAGATCCAAAATTCATGCTCAAGGTGAAAATGTCAGTTTTTTTTATTCGTTTCTGGGATGTGGGCGTCGCTGGCAACGCCAGCATTTATTGCACATCCCTAATTGCCCTTGAGAAGGTGGTGGTGAGCCACCGTCTTGAATTGTTGCAGTCCTTGTGGTGAAGATACTCCCATAGTGCTTTTAGGGAGAGAGTTACAGGATTTTGATCCAGCGACGATGAAGGAACGGCGACATATTTCCAAGTCAGGATAGTGCGTGACTTGGAGGGGAACTTGGAGGTGGTGGTGTTCCCATGCGCCTGCTGCCCTCGTACTTCTAGGTCTTAGAGGTTGCAGGTTTGGGAGGTGCTGTCGAAGAAGCCTTGGTGAGTCGCTGCAGTGCATCTTGTAGATGGTACACACTGCAGCCACTGTGCACCGATGGTGGAGGAAGTGAATGTTTAAGGTGGTGGATGGGGTGCTAATCAAGCAGGCTGCTTTGTCCCGGATGGTGTAGAGCTTCTTGAGTGTTGTTAGAGCTGCACTTATCCAGGCAAGTGGAAAGTATTCCATCACACTCCTTACTTGTGCCTTGTAGATGGTGGAAAGGCTTTGGGAAGTTAGGAGATGAGACACTCGCCGCACAATACCCAGCCTCTGACCTGCTCTTGTTGCCACAGTATTTATGTGGCTAGTCCAGTTAAGTTTCTGGTCAATGGTGACCCCCAGGATGTTAATGATGGGGGATTCGGCGATGGTAATATGCTGTTGAATGTCAAGGGGCGGTGGCTTAGACTCTCTCTTTTTGGAAATGGTCATTGCCTGGCACTTGTGTGGCACGGATGTTACTTGCCACTTATCAGCCCAAGCCTGAATGTCGTCCAGGTCTTGCTGCATGCGGCATGGACTGCTTCATTATCTGAGAAGTTGCGAATGAAACTGAACACTGTGCAATCATCAGTGAACATCCCCACTTCTGACCTTCTGTTGGAGGAAAGGTCATTGATAAAGCAACGGAAGATGGTTGGGCCTAGGACATTGCCCTGAGGAACTCCTGCAGCTATTAGGAAATGGAACACTTTTCCATTTTGGGTTCTCTGTCAGCATCAAACACTCCCACATCAAGTATATAGGCAGCCATGTGCAGAATAAAGCTTGTTCTGCTGTTGCTACAATATTCTTTAATCCCAACTCAGGAGAGCACATATTAGACAGATTGTGCCAAAATCTAAAGCTGTTTTGTACTGCGAACCAAAGACCAGTGAGGACTAAACGGAGACTGTCAAAAGACATCTCACACAGGACCCCGACAGTGAGATGATATGTGATGCAAGCCATTGCTCTATGTCTGAGCTGGACTGAAACTCAATGGCTTGCATAATACAAGTCTGAACTGGATTGAAACTCAAGTCCCATAGATTAAAGTATAACCTATTGCGTCACCCAGTACCCCTCGCAAGGCCTTTTTAAACCAAGCATCGATTTCTTTTTGAATATACAGGAAACTCTTTATTAACCGGCACCCAAATATCCGGAAATCTCTCTTAACCGGCAAAATTCTTGAGTAGGTAACCGGGGTTTTCCTTCATCTCTCGTTTAAAATTAACTTTAAAAAAAACCCCGAGGCGTTTGCCTTGTATCGGAGCGTGTAGATTGGGAGGGGAATGTGCAGCCCGGGTAGGCAGCGGACACGACAGATGGTCAGCTGGCGGTTCCCGGGGAGACGGAGCTCCGAATGCAGGCGCATGTCAATGTGTACGGGGCTCTCGTACGTTGGGAGATATAACTCTCCGTTATCCGGACTTTTTGATTAACCGGCACCATGCCGGTGCCGGTTAATAAAGAGTTTCCTGTATAGCATTTTCAAAATCAGTGACATTTTTCCTTTACGATCTGGCCACTATCCAATCTGGACCTTGTTTTATTACATTAATGTCACACATGGCAAGCACAGAACTTACTGAGGATGTTTTGGGGTTAATCGGAAGACACCAGGAAAGATCTTAGATCAATTCTACTGTCAATAATATCTTTCAAATGATATCTAGCTGTCAAGTAATGCTAAAATGATCAAAGCAGACCTGCTAGCTGAATAACTCCCAAACGTGTACTAGTTTTCCATTACAAATCCCATCCTGCCAGTTACAGAGGACAGAGTGCGACTAATTGGATACCTCGTTCAAAGAGCTGACGCAGGCGCAATGGGCCCAATGGCCTCTTTCTGTGCTGTCTGATTCTATAACATTAAGAATGAAGAACAGTCCACAAGGCAGGCATCAACAGAAACAGTGAAGAACTCTGCAAACAGGCAAATAACCCCCCTCCCCGAGAACCTAATCTACATTTTATTTGGAACCTCGGTCACAAAACGAGGCAAAAAGCAGAGACTCAGCTTTCTTACCAGTTTCCTTCATAAGATTGATGCTCTCCTCTTTGCGTTCGTCATATACTCTGGTACCAGCAACTTCTCGCAAAAGTTTCAGTCGCTGAGAGTCTGGAGCTGTTGCCATTTGATTAATCTAATCCAAACATAATGCAGCTACATTATTAGTGGGTACATTAAATTCAAAGATAGTCCAGAAACAAAAATACTCACTTGTTTGCACCATCAATGCAAATTGTATAAAATCACAATTCCTTGAAATTTATTGAAGTTAAGTTGTTCAACAAAAAAAAAGTCCAAAGAAATCTCCAGAGTTCATTTTGAAATGAATATTTGAAAAAGTTACTAACTGATTACTCAGACTCCAAGAATTTCAGGACCTTGCATAACTGGGTCCTATCCTGCACCAAGGATTAATGCAGAGCGCAGTATGGCAATTTATCCCACCCAGTAAATTGTAGCTTCTAGCTGACATAGCAGAGCATCGGCAAACAGGCCTGCCAGGTGAAGGAGTTCAATCTCAAAGCAGCAGCAATAACTGGGCTCATGTAAAGATTCGCAGGGAGGGGCGGGGGCAAGAAAGATGCCAAAAGGGCAATTGACCTGTTGCGACACAATTTACCTTATCCTGTTTTGGAAATGAATAAAAGCTTTGCCAGATGCTTTTTCATGATAATACCCCTTTAAATGCGATATCATATGCAGAACAGGCATATATTCTCTAAAGCCAAGTGAAATAAACTATAAATGGGCACTTTTTCATTATTTTATGCTTTTAGTTTGTAAATTAGGATTTGCAAATACACACATTGTGCTTCCCTTCAGAAAATACTGCGACTATGTGCATGGTAATTAAGCAATGCAGTTTTTAGCTCTAAAGGGAGTGATTCATATTGAATTAATCATAGCGAAGACAAAGTAAATATGATTCATACAGTGACAATGTCAGCACAAGTAGCACCTAACAAAGGCAAATGGAATAAATGATTGATGTGCAATGTACAACTGAAGCAGGTACAGATAGCTATCCTAGAATTACAGAGACACAAAATTAATTTCTTTCTCCCGCCCACACCTACAATTTATCCTGTTAAAAAAAAATTATTTGTTTATGGGATGTGGGCGTCACTGACAAGGCCAGCATTTATTACCCATCCCTAGTTGCCCTTCAGAAGAGCCGCCTTCTTGAACCGCTGCAGTCCGTGTGATGAAGGTACTCCCACAGTGCTGTTAGGGAGGTTGTTCCAGGATTTTGACCCAGCAACGATGAAGGAACGGCGATATATTTCCAAGTCAGGATTGTGCAAGACTTTTAGGGGAACTTGGAGCTGGTGGTGTTCCCTTGCGCCTGCTGCCCTTGTCCTTCCAGGTGGTAGAGGTCGCGGGTTTGGGAGGTGCTGCCGAAGAAGCTTTGGCGAGTTGCTGCAGTGCATCTTGTAGATGGTACACACTGCAGCAATGGTACGCCGGTGGTGGAGGAAGTGACTCTTTAAGGTGGTGGATGGGGTGCCAATCAAGCGGGCTGCTTTGTCTTGGATGATGTCGAGCTTCTTGAGTGTTGCTGGAGCTGCACTCATTCAGGTAAGTGGAGAGTATTCCATCACAATTCTGACTTGTGCCTTGTGGAAAGGCTTTGGGGAGCCAGGAGGCGAGACACTCATCACACAATACCCAGCCTCTGACCTGCTCTTGCTGCTACAGTATTTATGTGGCTGATCCAGTTAAGTTTCTGGTCAATGGTGACCCCCAGGATATTGATGGTGGGGGAATTCAGCGATGGTAATGCCGTTGAATGTCAAGGGGCGGTGGCTAGACGCTCACTTGTTGGAGATAGTCATTGCCTGGCACTTAAGTGGCAGATAACATTCGCGCCACACATCAGCCCAAGCCTGAATGTCTTCCAGGTCTTACTGCATGCGGGCAAGGATTGCTTCATTATCTGAGGAGTTGCAAATGGCACTGAACACTGCAGTCATCAGCGAACATCCCCACTTCAGACCTTATGATGGAGGGAAGGTCATTGATGAAGCAGCTGAAGATGGTTGGGCCGAAGACACTGCCCTGAGGAACTCCTGCAGCAATGTCCTGGGGCTTTGATGATTGACCTCCAACCACCACAACCATCTTCCTTTGTGCTAGGTATGACTCCAGCCAGTTACCCCCCCCCCCCCGGGTTCCCATTGACTTCAGTTTTACTAGGGCTCCTTGATGCCACACCCAGTCAAATGCTGCCTTGATGTCAAGGGCAGTCACTCTCACCTCACCTCTGGAATTCAGCTCTTTTGTCCAAGTTTGGCCCAAGGCTGTAATGAGGTCTGGAGCTGAGTGGTCCTGGTGGAACCCAAATCGACATCAGTGAGCAGGTTATTGGTCAGTAAGTGCTGCTTGATAGCACTGTCCACGACACCTTCCATCACTTTGCTGATGATTGAGAGTAGACTGATGGGGCGGTAATTGGCCAGATTGGATTTGTCCTGCTTTTTGTGGACAGGACATACCTGGGCAGTTTTCCCACATTGTCGGATAGATGCCAGTGTTATAGCTGTACTGGAACAGCTTGGCTAGAGGCGCGGCTAGTTCTGGAGCACGAGTCTTCAGCACAACGGCCGGGATGTTGTCGGGGCCCACAGCCTTTGCTGTATCCAGTGCGCTCGGCCGTTTCTTGATATCACGTGGAGTGAATCGAATTGGTTGAAGACTGCCTTCTGTGGTGGTGGGGACCTCAGGAGGAGGCCGATATGGATCATCCACTCCGCACTTCTGGCTGAAGATGGTTGCAAACACTTCAGCTTTGTCTTTTGCACTCACGTGCTGGGCTCCACCATCATTGAGGATGGGGATATTCATGGAGCCTCCTCCTCCCATTAGTTGTTTAATGGTCCAGCACCATTCACGACTGGATGCGGCAGGACTGCAGAGCTTTGATCTGATCCGTTGATTGTGGGATTGCTTAGCTCTGTCTATAGCATGTTGCTTCCGTTAGTAATGGACAAAAATGTTTTGCATGATACTTTCCTCAAAATAGTTAATACTACACCTGCTGGTGGATATTCAGGGACAGGGAAGGGTAGGGTGAAATGGTGGAGCAACAAATACAGAGTCTCATTGAGCTACTGAACAGTAGAGCTTTACAACATGTGACCCACAGGCCACATCTAGCCTGTAGGACTATCTAAAATAGATAATTGCAAGATAAAGTAAAGAACCTTTTTTAAAATAAAATTGTTTCTAGTCGTGACCAACGTCTATGTTTTGACCAGCAAGTCTGTCAATTTTCATCTTCATTTCCAAATGGCTACTTTCTACTTCTGTTATTCACCGATTAAATTGTTCAAAAGCTCTCTACCCCAATTTGAATTATCTCCCCACATTCCACAATAAAAACATTTCCCTGCATGCACGAATCAGCAAAGTTCCGTGAATCAGCAAGTTCTACACTCATAGATTTGTGTGTGCATCCATTGATGTTGCGGGAGAAACATATGGGTCTGCACTGGTGTGGCCTGGCATTTGGTGGCAGACACGCAAGGGGATTGGCATTCAACTGTCCTTTCTTTTGAATTAATGAACTCTGTACTGCAAGACCATGTCTGTTGTTATCATGAGCTGTTACTGTTTAATATATTGCGATCACAATATACAGGAAACTCTTTATTAACCGGCACCCAAATATCCGGAAATCTCTCTTAACCGGCAAAATTCTTGAGTAGGTAACCGGGGTTTTCCTTCATCTCTCTACACTGGATCGTAGCATTATATGGGCCAAGTCTTTGCTGAATGCTCGCTGTAAGATCGGTCACAAGAAGGGAGATGCAGAAAACATGCTGTTGTGTGATGGCTGTGATCGAGGGCACCACACATACTGTTTGAGACCAAAGGTTAAGGTTTGTACATAGTACTTCTTAAATCAAAAAAAGCTGGCTACTCAAAAGAAAATTCTTTAATGTGACCGGGGTTCCTGCATCTGTGGCCGTGCACCAGGGACTCCTGGATCTGTGGCCATGTACGGGGCTCTCGTACCTTGGTAGATATAACTCTCCATTATCCGGAATTTTTGATAAACCGGCACCATGCCGGTCCCGTCGGTGCCGGTTAATAAAGAGTTTCCTGTAATAAGGTTTAAGATAAACTCGCTACCGCAAGGAGCTGTTGAGGCGACTAGTATAGATGCGTTTAAGGGGAAGCTAGAAAAGTATATGAGGGAGAAAGGAATAGAAGGATACGTTGATGGGGTTAGATGAAGAAGAGTGGGAGGAGGCTCATGTGGAGCATAAACACCAGCACAGATCTGTTGGGCCGAATGGCCCGTTTCTGTGCTGTAAATACTATGTAATATTAGAAGCATTCTACTGTGTTATACTCACCGTGCATTACCTTTTGATGGTACAAAGAATCAAGTCAATTGTAACATGTAACAACTACTTTCGATAAGCCTTCCAAAATGAATTATTTTAAGCCTCAAAGGCTGAATAACAGTGCCTCCTAAACACCGGAAAATGCACCTAAATTCAAAATTTCCTGGAAGCGGGTGGGTACACCCCTAGACCACACTAAGAATTAAACCTTGCATTTTAAGTCCTCTCATTTCCGTTAACAAACTTTTTTACATCCACCACTGTATACTTGCATTCTCAGTATAACCACTTGTTTTCACATCATAGGAAAGGCCTGTCAGTTTCATTCATTACAGACAGAACCCCAATTGTGAAATGTGATCCTCAAAACGCTGGTGAAAATTCCACGCAATAAAAACAGAATTTAACTCATTCTGTCACCATAAAGCAGTGGTCCTAGTTGCAGGCCTAAACGAGTGTTTTCTAGGTTGGCATTTATAACAAATTAATACTTGTGTCACCCTAAACATGTCTTTACAGGGAATGATGTGGAACAATCTACCAAGCAAAACGATAAAGGTAAAAGCACTGGAATTATTCAAAATACAATCAGATGGCACGATGGGCGAATTAATGTTCTCGAGCAGTGGCTCTCAAACACTGAGACGAGTCACACTATGGGGCGCAAAGCCTGCCTCGGTGTGATGGACTGCCCAGGAAAAGTATTTGGTGGGGACCAGTTGACCAAGGTTCGAGAGGCACAGCAGTAGAAGGATGAGCTTCAATGGGCGCGGTGGCCTTTTCTCGTCAATTAGCTCACCAACTTGGTCCAGTAACACTTACTTTCTACAGCTCCGGTACAAGAATTACCCAGAGTCACTATAATCCTCTGCTACCTGAATCACAGCTGTCACATGAATCTCTCTCTCTCAATATTGACTATTTTTGTTATCTGACTTATGTTCATTTTCATACAGAAAAAAGGATACAGCCTGTAAAATAGTCCCACCAGCTGCAACACTCAAAACTGCATTCACCCTCACATTAATGAGAGCACGCTTCACACAATGCTCGCAGATGGCTCAATCTGTTCACAATGGAGTCGAGGTGTGTAAGTGGGTTGAGTCATCAAAACGAGCCAGAAAACATGTTTGTTTAGTTGCTGCTGCTCTGCAGTGACAGACCATTATAAGCACCAAGTCTATTAACGTCCCTAGATCTCTTTCAACTTCACCGTTGCTACTTGGATACCGCTCGTTCAGGTAGGTTTCAACTTTCAGGCGGTTGACCAGTGGAGTGCGGCAGCTGGCCGTCCCATCCAGAGGCAAAAAGGCCGCCGCGATTTTGAGAACTGGGCTGCATTTGCGGACGCTAAACAGTCATCCTGTGACAGCTCACTGGTGTTGGGCCACAGGAATATCAGCCAACTGGGACGCCAGTGGCATCTGCAGGTAGGTTCTGGGAAGGGGAGGGAGCAGCTGGTAAAGCCATGGTCAGCAGCGGCCCGCACTATTTTTGTGGGGCTCGGAGGAGCATTCCTGCTCCTGGTTGCCCCACAAAGATAATGTGAAACTTGCAACTCCTGGGCCTCTTCAGCTCCATCGCCAGTGAAACTGACTGGAGCGTGCATTGCGCACATTCAATCCTAAAATGGCAATCAGCGTCCTATGTACATCATAGGACTCCTATTTGCATAATAAAAGGAGCCTGCCACCTGAAACAAGTGGGTCCTTTGGCCGCCCAGCAATAGGCCCCTGCAAAAGTGGCAGCAGGCCTCCATTCGGGGTTAATGGGACAGCAAGTCCACCATTTTGAGACCGTTACCACCCTGTTAACATTAATTTTGGCAGGTTAAAATCGACTCCACCGAGTCTGTACATTGCTCTTTTTTTTTTCTTTCAATGTGCAGTGCTTCAAACTTATCCGTATTGAATTTGACCCACCAGTAATTCACCCACTTAAGGATGTTGTCCAACTCTTTTTGTAACTCCCTAGATACTTCTTCGGATTGGAGACAACTAAAAGAGGACCTCATTAGAGGTTATCACAAACCCACATCCTATCACTCTGCAGCACAACATGCTGGTGCAACCATATTAAATCTAAATAACTAGGCCTAAAATTTGGCAACCAGAGTTATTTAAAAATTAAATTAAATTCAAAACTACAACTTTGATTTTAATCTGCTGCATAGCAAGACTTGATTCCAATATAATTGAGCTTTTTATTCACAAAAAAATGATGCAAATACACATGGAGCCACAGGTTAGTGTGTCCAGGGGCCTATACCAATTGAAGAAGAAGGGAACCGGCAACCAAAACCGTAGCAAAATTAAGACCCGTTTCAACTTTCTTACAAAAGTTTAGTGTTAATTCCTTCACATTCGAACAAAGTTGACTCTCTTTAAAAAGTCAAATCCAGTCCACACCTGATAACTCAACTTTTGCGCTAAAAAAAATTATCCAACAGTTCAAATTTAGCAAAGTGGGAATTTACTATTAAAAACTCAATTATCGGTTAATTTGAATTAAGAGTAGACTTTAAAAAGGATTTTTCAATGTAGCGCTGAAAATCCAGTCGAAGCACATTTTTAAGTCAGGAAATACCACTTGCATTTCTAGATTCAATTACCTTTCCTTGCTTGACAATGTAGTAAGGATTGCTTCTGGAAAACCCAGCACTCTCCAAAAGATTCATCACATCATTTTTCCTATTGAACAAAAACAGGATTGAAATAAGATACAAAATTGTTTGAGAATCCACAGAAGCAAGGCCTGTAAAAATATTCCTGTGTGCCACTCAGACATTGACAGTACATTTCAGTTTGCACTTACTACATTGAAGATACATCTTTATTTAACAATTTAATAAATCCTCACGATTACAAGGATGTTTGGCTTTCAATTGTTTTTTTTTAAATTGTCTTTTTTTTGGGACTCATGCCCATGCTACACTTCATTTCTTGGCTGAGAGGCAACGAAGGTTTCAAACACCTGCAGGCCCAGGACCCGAAGTCTCCGAAGCCTGGGAGCCAGCAGGTAGGTGAGGATGATTTTTTTTTAAATCGGGTCGGAGGCATACTCCGACCACAAATTTCGGCCCATTATTACATCATTAATATAAAAGAATGTTCCCCAGGTATAACTTGTTAGGGCAAAATTGATAATATAAGGAATCCACTGATAACAACTTGTACAATAATAGTAACCCCCCAACATCTAGAGCTGTTAACATTGCAAGGTTACCAACAGTCTGCCACATCGGGATTTGTACCCAATATTCCTGCTCAGGACGTGGGCGTCGCAGGCAACACCAGTATTTATTGCCTATCTCTAGTTTCCGAGAAGGTAGCGGTGGGCCGCCTTCTTGAACCACCGAAAGCAGTTTGATGCAACCGAGTGGCTTTCCAGGCCACTTTAGAGAGCAGTTAAGAGTCAAAAGTAAAAATAAAGCAAGAAACCTACGTCACCATTTTCTTGTCTAAAAAATACTGATCCTTCTTTGCTCCAATGACACGACGGAGAGAAACCTCTTCTTTGTCGATCTATAGAATGAGAGGAATCCATTATTTTAACAACAGCTATAAACCATGCTGTGCCAACACATTCCTGTACATCCTAAATACACAAAGTTGATAAAATACAACTCAATTGGGCCAATGATCATAATTTTTGTTATAAGGTAAATCATAAAAACCAGCATCAGTGGCTATCTAGCTTTGTTTTCCAGACTTTCTGCATTTAAGTCCAATCAAATTCAAGTGTGTATAATCCTGATAAAACAAAAATTGTACTCAACTTCCCATTTATTCCTTTCCCGTATCATTACATTAAGTCAATGACATAATAGAGCTGGTATATCCACTTCAGATAAATGCTGTTCAGTCCACCAATGCTAGGTCTATTGGATATATATTAAAATATTCTTACATGTTAGATTATAATATTTGCTTCATCTTAACAAAAAGCAAAATATTGTGAAGTTCGTTTACTCAAGTGATAGGATTAAGCTCTCCCACGC
Organism: Squalus acanthias; assembly: GCA_030390025.1. Lineage (NCBI taxonomy): Eukaryota > Metazoa > Chordata > Chondrichthyes > Squaliformes > Squalidae > Squalus > Squalus acanthias. The sequence continues at coordinate 9,313,121 of CM059438.1, read as the reverse complement.
CACTCAAAGCCACAAGTTTGATTCTATTTGGACTGGGTGTCACATCATCTCACTCTCAATGGGTGCACCACTGAAAGGCAAATCTTTCCATGTAGGCACTAGTGGGGGAAGGTGAAGAGAAAGGAAGAAGCAAACATTGTCCTAGCCTGGCTTACTGCATTTGAATCATGTATACTTGTCAATTACTTGATGGTGACCATAAACTAGTGAACTCTAGTTTCCAGGCCATGGGTCTCTCCTGATAGAAGGAAGGTTAAAAGGTGGTAATCTACATCATCAGGGAGAAAAAAAGGCAAGATACTACACATAAATATTGTAAACAATGAAAGTTAATATAAAATAATGCTTCTTTCAACTCAAATGAATAATATACTTACAGGTAACCGGTTGTCTGAATTGTCAAATATGATTTCAACAAATGCAGAAATAACACGAGGTCCAGTTCCTTCCTACAAATAGCAACCAAAATTTAAAGTTAACAATATTTGGAAGTTGAAGTTAAATGTTGTAATTTTGAAACAGTTGAGTCCACAAGTTCAAACTGCAGAAAGGGTTCAATGTTACAGACTGAATTATCGTATACAGCTTTCAAGATGCACACATTTACTTCAATCATTATTTGAAAAACAGGACGACTAGTACGTTTAAGCTAAATAAATACCTGTATACAATGAGAATTGAATAAACAAATAGAACTATATAATTATTCTTAATTTAGTTATAAATAAGTCACAATCATTACAGTATTGATTCTGGTGCAGAAATGCTACACCCTTGTCATCTAATTTTCCTGGACTGCAGCAATAGTAAAATGTGTAGAATTGAGAGAATTTTGATTTATTTCATAAACAGGTTGGGGAGTCTCATGGTCAGTACTATTTTTTTTAAAAGATACAATTATATCATAAACATCCATTTTCCTTGCTTCTTTATAATATTTTTGTTTTATATTTTAAAGTACATATTACAACAGGAGCTGGCTGGGAGAAGTACCCACAAAAAACGCCGAGTGGCCTGCAAACAACCCACTCGCGCACCATCTCAGCAAGGAAGACTTCAAGCCCAGACAGGCTAAAAATGGTGGGCATTTTATAAAGACAAATAATTACACAATTTATATGTAAAAAAGCAACATTAATTGAATTAAAAGAATGGCACCATAGCATTTAACATTCGGGCCTTTTTTTTGTTCGAAAAAGTTTTGTGCTGTTGTTGAACAAAATACAAGGAATTTTTAATTAAATTAGTCATTGAACTCAGATCCCAATTTTTTTTTTTTAAATCTGCCTTGCCACGTGTCTTGTGTACAAGTTTTGTGGTTTTCGCAATACTTTTAAAACTTTATGTGGACAGGCACATAAAAAATTTGAGCCATTTTAAAAGCAACCGCTAGACCTGCAATTTTCAGCCTTGTATTTTCTTACAGCAGCCTCTTGCTGCAGTAGCAAATGTCACAAGATACTTTCTCTTTTCTTGTTGCAAGAGTTAAACAATATAGTTTAATACGGGTGAGAACGATGCGGTCTCCTCTACATTGGGGAGATCAAACGCAGATTGAGTGACCGCTTTGCGGAACACCTCCGCTCAGTACGTAAACGTGACCCCGAGCTTCCGGTTGCCTGTCACTTTAATTCTCCGCTCCACTCCCACTCTGACCTCTCCGTCCTCGGCCTCTTACACTGTTCCAACGAAGCTCAATGTAAACTCGAGGAACAGCACCTCATCTTTGGATTAGGGACTTCTGGACTCAACAGAGTTCAACAATTTCAGACAATAACCTCTGCCCCTATTTTTTCCACATGGCAGCTGTTGATCATTCTGCCATTCCCATTTACACCTCATTTAGACTTATCTTTTGCTTCTTAACTTGTCCCATTACCATCTCCTTTTACCTTGCACCATCATCCCTTTTGTCGTTTAATCTTTCCTACCTTCCATCTTATCACAGACCTTTCCTTTTGTTCTTTCCTCTCCTCCCCTCCCCCTTTCCCTGCCCCTGCGCTTGCTTAAAATCTGTTACATCGCTAACTTTTTCCAGTTCTGACGAAGGGTCATCGACCTAAAACCTTAACTCGGTTTCTCTCTCCACAGATGCTGCCTGACCTGCTGAGTTTTTCCAGCATTTTCTGTTTTTATTTCAGATTTCCAGCATCCGCAGTATTTTGCTTTTGTAATAGTTTAATACGTGTTCCTCCCATAGGTTTCCCCAACTTTATTTGAAAAAGTTTTAAAAATTAGACATTTCATCAAGTCAGTATATACACTTCCCATCCATCCTTGGTAGCAATAGGAATGGCCCAGGTTCTGTACTCTTGTGCAATTGGCTCACTGTTTACAACAAAACGTTCCTTAACAATTCACAAGTTCTAAAAATGTATCAAACATATGGAAAAGAGCAATTTCATCAAAACAAAACAACTCACAATTTGTGCAATACAAGACATTGTATTTGATTGATAAATGCAGTCCCAGGTTAACTATATTTGGTACCAGTACTTACGTGCAGTAGAGCAAGTCTCTGCTCTGGGCGAAGGTGACTGAACTCATCACTAAGCACAAACTGAATCGCTGCAAGCACGAGGGAAGATGGGGCATGGGGGGAGTGGAGGAAGAGAGAAAAAAGTTACTTCAAATAAATACACTTCTATTCAAAGAGAAGGGACAACTTCTATTCAAAGAGAAGGGACAACTGAGGTAGTTCAGTTACTACAGCACAATATATCTTCAATACGAGTTTCAGGCTGGCATCAAACTTATGCCAGTAAACTAGCACGTCACAGCACCCCACTGTATTATAAGAGCTGCAAGGCTGACCAGTTCACGGTATCATTGAAACTTTGAAAAAGTCCAATTCTGCAACCACTCACTTGATTCAAGACGGACAACACTGAAAGGTGAAATTACATGAAAAGTATGTGATCCCAACAGTGAGATTTCATCATTGTACAGTGTAAAATTAACTCTTAAATTGCTACACCTTTTACCATGAAAACATTGCCATCTCAAATTTCTCAATTCTGAAAAGTGGTTAATTTTCAGGAAATTTTAGCACACTAGCAAAAACTGCCATCTGCATGCTCTTGCGATCTCTCCTGGAACATTTACCACTTGAGAAACTTCAAAAGCCCCAAGACAGAAAGCATCTTGTTTCTAACTTATTTTATATTAGTTCCATTCATTTTTTCCCTCTCCAGGAATCTCACCAGCTGAGAAAATGGGCAAGAGGAAGGAGGCATTGCTGGATCTGGTTGTGGGCAATGAGGTGGGTCAAGTGGAGCAAGTGTCAGTAGGGGAATATTTAGGGAATAATGATCAGAGTACAAGGTTTAGATTAGCTATGGAAAAGGACAAGGAGCAATCTAGAGTAAAAATTGGAGCAGGGCCAATTTCAGTGGGTTGAGAACAGATCTGGCCCGGGTAAATTGGAATCAAAGATTGGCATGCAAAACTGTAATCGAACAATGGGCTGCCTTTAAAGAGGAGATGGTTCGGGTACAGTCGAGGTACATTCCCGCGAAGGGGAAAGGTAGGGCAACCAAAGCCAGAGCTCTCTGGATGATGATAGAGATAGAGAGCAAGATGAAGTGGAAAAAGGGGGCGTATGACAGATGTCAGGTTGAGAATACAAGCGATAACCACGCTGAATACAGAAAGTTCAGAGGGAAAGTGAAAAAGGAAATAAGAGGGGCAAAGAGAGAGCATCAGAATAGACTGGCAGTTAACGTAAAAGGGAATCCAAAAGTCTTCTATAGGCATAAAAATGGTAAACGGGTAGCAAGAGATGGGGGGCCGATTAGGAGGGAGACCTACGCATGGAGGCAGAGGGCATGGCTGAGGTACGAAATGACTACTTTGCATCTGTCTTTACCACGAAAGATGATGCTGCCAAAGTCAGTGAAACAGGAGGTAGTTGAGATACTGGATGAGGGAAGTAAAGGTGGAAATTGCAGAGGTACAGGTCATAATCTTCCAATCCTCCTTAGATACAGGGGTGGTGCCAGAGGACTAGAGAATTGCAAATGTTACACCCTTGTTCAAAAAAAGGTGCAAGGATAAACCCAGCAACTACAGGCCGGTCAGTTTAACCTCGGTGGTGGGGATGCTTTTGGAAACAATAATCCAGAACAAAATTGTCACTTGGACAAGTGTAGATTAATTAAGGAAAGCCTGCAGGGATTTGTTAAAGGCAAATCGTGTTTAACTAACTTGATTGAGCTTTTTGATGAGGTAACAGAGAGGGTTATGGAGGGCAATGTGGTTTATATGGATTTCAAAAAGGAGTTTGATAAAGTGCCACATAATAGGCTTGCCAGCAAAGTTGAAGCCCATGGAATAAAAGGGACAGTGGCAGCACGGATATGAAATTGGCTAAATGACAGAGTAGTGGTGAACGGTTGTTTTTCGGACTGGAGGACGGTATACAGTGGTGTTCCCCAGGGGTCGATACTAGGACCACTGCTTTTCTTGATATATATTAATGACTTGGACTTGGATGTACAGGGCACAATTTCAAAATTTGCAGATGACACAAAACTGGAAGTATAGTGAGGAGGATAGTGATAGACTTCAAGAGGACATAGACAAGGCTGGCGGAATGGGCAGACACGTGGCAGATGAAATTTAACAAAGAAAAGTGCAAAATGATACATTTTGGTAGGAAGAACCAGGAGAAGCAATATAAACTAAAGGGTACAGTTCTAAAGGGGGTGCATGAACAGAGAGTCTTGGGGGTATATGCGCACAAATTGTTGAAAGTGGCAGGGCACTTTGAGAAAGCAGTTAAAAAAGCATACAGGATCCTGGGCTTTATAAATAGAGGCAGAGAGTACAACAGCAAGGAAGTTATGATGAACCTTTTATAAAACACTGGTTTGGTCACAACTGGAGTAGTGTGTCCAATTCTGGGCACCGCACTTTAGGAAGGATGTGAAGGCCTTAGAGAGGGTACAGAAAAGATTTACAAGAATGATTCCAGGGATGAGGGACTTCAGTTATGTGGCTATACTGGAGAAGCTGGGGTTGTTCTCCTTAGAACAGAGAAGGTTGAGAGGAGATTTGATAGAGCTGTTCAAAATCATGGGGGTCTAGACAGAGTAGATAGAGAGAAACTGTTCCCATTGGCGGAAGGGTCGAGAACCAGAGGACACCGATTTAAGGTGACCGGCAGAAGAACCAAAGACGACATGAGGGAAAACATTTTTACGCAGCGAGTGATTATGATCTGGAAAGCACTGCCTGAAAGGGTGGTGGAGGTAGATTCAATCGTGGCTTTCAAAAGGGAATTGGATAAGTACCTGAAGGAAAAAAATCTGCATGGCTAAGGGGAAAGGGTGGGGGAGTGGGACTAGCTGAAGTGCTCTTGCAGAGAGCTAGAACGGGCTCGACTGGTCTCCTTCTGTGCTGTACCCAGTCTATGATTCTATCTTCCACACCTCCACCAATAGCCTTCTACAAGCACGTGCAGAAAAGCAACCAGGAAACTACCCTTCTGATTTTCTCTCCCTCCCTAACTTAGCTTCCAACTGAGAATTCCCATAGCAACACAGAGGTCTTGAAGGTCATGTATCCAATTATGGCCATAAGCACATGCCCTACCATTCCATGGTGAGCATATGTGAGTTCCATCATACTACATTACCATACTGCTTCCTGCAAAAGTTAATACAACAAGACTAGAGTTTAAATAATAGTATTTTGCGCAATTATTTAATTCAGATTACTGATATCCAAACAATAGAGAGGGATAGCATTTTGAGAGTTTACAATGTTTCAGTCCACATTATGTCTAGAACATGCAAATAATTTTGAAATAAAAACCCATCCTGAAATGAAGAAGCATCAGATCTTACCATAGAAGAAGTTACTTTTTCCAGATCCATTTCTGCCAACTGAATAGAAAGAAATACAATAACAAATGTTATCCAAGTACTATATATTTCCATTATTTTAATAGTAACTGTACAAAGCTATCAATCCAATAGCATCAGAACAGGCAAAATTTTCAACACCAAAAATGTATGAAAAACAAAACGATAAACGCCAGATCAAGAAAAGGATTTGGGATAATGCTCCCACTACATTTTGTCCTGTTTACAGAGAGTTTGGCAGAGCTTCCCACTCTCCATCAGTCCTTTAACAAAGCAACTTTTTCACCTGATGAAGTAAAATGCAGACCAAAAAGTATTGAAACAGTACAACATTGCTATTTTCCTAAATACTACATTTTGGTCTGTTAAGTGTTGAGACTGAGGGCTGGCTTTTGTCTTGGGGTCGGGTTGGGGTCGTGTCACCCGCATTTCGTGTTGCCCCCCCCCCCCAACCCCCCCCCGACTCCAGATTAATGTGGATTAATGATGCGATTTTAACTTAATTGGCCAACTGAGTTCCAACATGTGGGAACCCATGGCCAATGAGTTATTCCAGTCTGAAAGTCGCCTCCGATGACGTCATCATTGCTGCTGCATTTAAGGTCTGCAACAAGCCTTGCTTCCTCTGCAGGCTGCCAAGCTTTTGGACCTCAAATCTAAGCACCTGCAGCAGGAATGGCCAGCCAACGGCCCAGGGCTGCTCCCAGATTCCATGACGTTGCCCTTCAGGCTTTGGTGGATGGAGCAAGAGCCAACAAGGAGGTGCTCTTCCCCTCCTCAGGGAGGAAGAAGCCTCCCCAGCAGACAAAGACTGTGTGGGTCCAGATCGCCCAGGAGGTCACCTCGTCATTCACCTGCAGAACCTGGATCCAGTGCAGGAAGAGGTTTCATGACCTTCTACGTACTGCTAAAGTGAGTATGACTTTCCCTTCACCCTCAATCTGATCCCCATTGCCTCTCCTCACCAGCACTCAGCTTTAGCAACCTCTTCCTCCATATCCCACTTGACACTGACATCCATGCACCCTTACCCATTCCCTCTCCCTCTATGGTCACATTCACCTTACTATTCGACTATGCAGCCCTCACACTCCCATCACTGTCATGCTTTGAAAACAACTTACAACACACAGGGAGGGCCCTTAGTCTCGCCAGCTCAATCCATCTTTGTCTCCTTCTAAGCATCTATGCTATGGATTCTCTACACTCACTCCTTCAATCTCACTCAAACTCCACTTGTCTCCCTCATTGCAGGAAAAGAGAGCTCACAATAAAAGGGAAAGAGCCAGGACAGGAGGAGGGCCACCCTCATTAGCCCAGTTCACCCCCTGGGAGGATGCGGTCCTGGAGATCGTGGGCGTCGAGGAGGAAACGCAAGTGGGGGACGGACAGACGGGTGCATCACAGCAAGCTGGTGACTGAATAGTGTTCCACCTCTCTCATTGACATTGCATGAGTCGCTGATAATGAATCTGAAGCTCGAACAGATGGATTTATGATCATCTGCAATATGCAATGTGCATGTAACCTTGGCATCACATCTCTGACTCTTTCCTTTACTCCCCCACAGGACCATCGCAAGCACCCGTCCCCACTAGCCAGGAGGAACAGCCTGAGCAGACAGACTCCTCAGAGGAAGCTGCAACCTCTGAGGGCGCAGCGTCAGCAGAACTAAGCGCACCCAGCACCAGCGCAGACACACACCTCGGTGGGACCCTCAGGACATAGAGTAGTGTTGTCACCTGGTGTATCACAGCTCACAAGTGAGCATCAGCAGATGGTGGAGACAGGGACAGCAGTGGAGAGTCCTAGTCGGAGGGCGCAGGACTCTCCTAGCTCGGCTCAGCTGCATGTCGACCCTCTGCCTCTGGGGCCATCCATAAAATCAGCGGTGCTGGGACTCCAGGAACAGATGCAGGAGTCTCTGACAGGTTTTGTCTCCAGGGTCGCTGCGAGTGTGGAGCGAATGGTGGAGTCCATAGTGAACATGAGCAGAGCCTTTGTGGAGTCATTGGCGCATGAACGCATCACCATGGAAAGGATGGCAACCTCCATGGAGGTGATAAGTCGCCAGAGTGCAGAAAACATGGTCATTGTTCTGAATAGAATGACATCTCTTGAGGAGCGATGGTCATCTATTGAACAGAGAAACCAGACCTTCATGGAAGTCCTTCCGAGTAGGACTTCCAGTGCAGATACGGGTCCCCATGGCCCCCCTGATGTGCAGCAAGGTGCTCTCAAGCCACTTGCAAGCACGGAGGTGGACCTGACCCATGAGAGGGATGTTGGTGGCACACAACAAGGAGGTGGGGGCTCCTCTCCAAGCGCTCACACTTCCATGCCACTGACAGGTCCTCGGTCAGAGCCCCACCAGAGTCCGCACCCAAGTGAGATCGGCGTCTCAACCCCTGCCCAGCCGCAGGAGCAGCAGACTGCTGCCAAGCCCTCTCAGGTTCACAACCCCAGAGGACGCCCGCCAAAGGAGTCGAGACAGGAGCAGCAACAAAGTGAGCAGAGGGCCTCCACTTCTGCTGAAGCCACAGGGGAAGCACCACGTAGGAGCACGCGCAAGAGAAAGAAACTGCACAAATAGTCACAAGGTAGTCACTTGGGTGAATTTTGATGTGTATTGTTAAAAAGCCATCAGGTCTAAAGTTTAAATAAAAACTCTGATGGCTACAGCTGCAGTTGTGGCGTGTGTCATTTCGCTAATGGGACTTCCACAACGAGGCCTTAGGATAACTTGCAATTGTCAGTATGGTGGTCACATTGTTAGGGATCCGCTGGGTCTGGGCCATTGTCGTAGCTCTGGTAAGAAGCTGCGAGGCAAAAGTGCTTGCTTGTCTAGGCTAAGCAAATCTGGCCAAGATGAGTGCGTTCCTTGCATTCCGGGCAGCTATGGTCTCGCGTAATGCTGCCGCTGGTTGAGGGGCCTCTGCAAGTTGTTCGTTCTCTCTCTCCTCCTCCTCATCTGAGGAGGCTATGTGAGGAGCCACTTGGTCCTCCGGCATCTGTAAGCCACGACGCTGTGCCATGTTGTGAAGTGCACAGCAAACCACGACGATTCTGGAGACCCTGGCTGCTGAGTATTGCAGGGCTCCACCTGATCTATCCAGGCATCTGAAGCGCATCTTCAGCATACCAATGGTTTGCTTGATTATGGATCTGGTGGAAATTTGGCTGGAGTTGTAGCTCTCCTCAGATGCGTTGGATGGGCTCCTCAACGGCGTCATTAGCCACGTCCTCAGGGGATAGCCCTCGTCTCCAAGTAGCCATCCGTGAAGTTGGTCTGGCGGACTGAATAGCGGAGGCACACTAGACTGGCGCAGTATGAAGGAGTCATGGCAACTGCCAGGGTACTTGACACAAACATGCAGAACTTCCTTGTTGTGGTCACACCAGCTGAACGTTGAGGGAGTGGAAGCCCTTGCGGTTGACAAAAATACCTGGATTGCGATGGGGTGCCTTAAGGGCCACATGTGTGCAGTCAACGACGCCCTGCACCCTTGGAAAGCCTGCCAGATTAGCTAATCCAACCGCATGCGCCGTGACACTTGCTCGATCCTTGGTGAAATGGATGTGATTGTGCGCGATGGCAAAGAGGGCATCGGTAACCTGCGTGATGCTGGTGTGCGCGGCCGCCTGGGAGATGCCGCAGATGTCTGCTGCTGATCCCTGGAATGAGCCTGAGGCAAAAAAGTTGAGTGCGGTGGTGACTTTGACGGCCACTGGTAAGGGGCGTCCACCTGGTCCTCTGGGCTCCAGGTCTTGTTGCAGCATTGCGCAGATGTCACCCACTACCTCTCGAGAAAGTCGGAGCCGCCTTTGGCACTGCTGCTCAGACATGTTGAGGTAGCTGACCCTCTGTCTGTAGACCCTGTTTGGGGGGTATCTCCTGCGCCGACAGCCTTCCATGCGCTGGCCCCTTCTGTCCTGTGCAGCTTCAGGTGAGTGAGCAGCAGCTTGGCGCTCCTGCTGCTGTTGGTGGTGGTGGTGCTGTCGTTCATGGTTCTGCTGGTGCCGCGGCTGTTGTTCCTCCTCATCGGATATCCAGGAGGGAAGGAAATAAATGGCTCCCATGCCTCTGGTATATGTCTCAGTTGAGGAAGCGCTCAATGAGGGTGGCGAGAGGGGTTTCCCAGGAGGTCACACTGCAGATGGGTGTCAGGCTCCAAACTTCCAGAGCTGTGGTTATGCCTTCTAAAAGTTCCCCCAGACCTGTTACAACAAAGTCCTGCCACCTGCAATTGATGGCTGATCAAATCTCCTATTTAAAGGTTGAGCTGCAGCTGAGAGTCAGCAATCCACTTGTGCTCCTGCCAGGTTTCACTGGAGTGTTTCCCATCAGGCGTGCTTCACGTGGGAAAAGGGTTAAACTGCCTAAAATGGTTCAAAATGGCATTACTGAGCCACTTTAGGGATTGTTAAGAGCGTTAATGGCCTCTCCCGCCTCTTGGAGGCGGGACGGAGTCGGGAACCCCGCGACCGATTTTGTCAAAATTGCATGGAGGCATGTTGGAGTCGGGATGGGGTCGGGAGCCCCGATTCTGCTACTTTAACACCGCCCCCCCCACCCCCCCCCCCACACACGCCTCCAAACCCGACTCCACGGGTCATTCAAAATCCAGCCCTGAATTATTCACGATTGACGTCATATTTTGTGATCTAAATTAAAACCGGCAAATTCGGATTTGTAATTTTTTTTTAAAGAAATGTTAATTGCTCCCAGCCTGCTTCTGAATTATTTAAAACATTCCTTTTAATAGTCTAACTTAACTGAATATTAATCACAACAAATTTTATTTATTTTAGGGCTCCCAGATATAAGGATCTCTGAATTGTTTGCATGGGAAAATTCCTCTCCCGTTATGCTTTTTTTCCCAAAATTGCTGCTACAGAATTAAAAAATAAAAATGCATTTGTATTCAGCTGTTCCCTGGTTCGTCTCTTGTTTCAGCTCTCTCGCCCCACAATTTCCTCGGTGCGCTTGTTACTTTTCATTAGCATGCACTCACTCACTCTCTACTCATTAGCAGGCATACACAAGAACAGAAGAAAGAGGAGGGGTCGGCCATTTGGCACTTCGAGCCAGCTCTGCCATTCAATAAGATCATGGCTAATCTTCTACCTCAACTCCACCTTCCCACACTATCCCCATACCCCTTGGTTCCCCTACTATCCAAAAATCTATCAATCTCTGGCTTGAACATACTCAACGACTGAGCATCCGCAGCCCTTTGGGGTAGAGAATTCCAAAGATTCACACCCCTTTGGGTGAAGAAATTTCTCATCTCATTCCTTAAGTGGCCAACCCCTTATTCGGAGACTGTGGCCCCTAGTTCTAGACTCCCCAGCCACAGGAAACATTCTCCCAGCATCTACCCTGTCAAGCCCTGTCATTTTATATGTTTCAATGAGATCACCTCTCATTCTTCTAAATTCTAGGGAATATAGGCCTAGTCTCCTCATAGGACAATCCTCCCCCCAGCCCAATCCCAGGAATCAGTCTAGTGAACCTTTGTTGCACTCCCTCGAAGGCAATTATATCCTTCCTTAGGTAAGGAGACTTTTATTAAATTGCAAACGTTTATCAGAGAGTTAAGTTCTGCCAGTCCAGATAATAGCTGCTCCGGGTCAGGATTTTCTTTGACAATGATTTTCTTGTATGGGCAGTTACATTGAGGAATGCAACGACACTGTGCATCCAATTACTGGGATCACCGGGGAGTTACATTGAGGAGTTGCTTTCTTGCTCTCGAGTTCTGTTGCTGTTTCCAGATCAGGAATGCCTTACGCTTGCGGCTTATTAGATCCTGGATCTCCTGGTCGTTCGCGTCGAACCAGTCTTGGTATTTCCTGGTCGAGTGACCGAGCGTCTCTTCACAGGTGCTGATTATGGAGGCCTTGAGTGCAGACCAGGCGCTGTGGGCACTCTGTGTCTCTGCATCACTGGGAGTCGTCAGGTTGTTTGTGAGGCGCAGGCTGAATAGGGCTTTCTTAGCGGGGTCTGAGTGCTCCAGCGTTGATTTTCCTGCGGCATTATTTCTGTTGCCGCCGCTGTTTTAGGGCTACATTGATGGAGATGACAGAGTGGATTTGGCGGTGGTCTGTCCAGCAGTCATCAGCTCCTGTCATGGCGCGGGTGATGCGGACGTCCTTGCGGTCCCTCGCTCGGACGATGGCGTAGTCCAGCAGATGCCAGTGCTTGGAGCGAGGGTGCTGCCATGAAGCCTTGTACTTGTCTCTCTGACGGAACAAGGTGTTGGTTATGACAAGGCCATGTTCTAAGCATTTCGACAGGAGGAGGGTACCGTAGGAGTTGGCTTTCCCTACCCCCTCTCTGCCGATCACACCTGCCCAGTGGTCGGTGTCCTTTCCAACTCTGGCGTTAAAGTCGCCAAGGAGGATCAGCTTGTCGCCCGTTGGGACTCGGGACAGGGATTGTTCCTCTGTCGTTGAATTACAGTATGCAGACGACGCTTGCGTCTGCGCTCACTCGGAGGTCGAACTCCAAACCATCGTCAACACCTTCACCGAAGCGTACAAGAGCATGGGCCTTACATTAAACATCCGTAAGACAAAGGTCCTCTACCAACCTGCCCCCGCCACACAGTACTGCCCCCTGATTATCAAAATCCATGACAAGGCCTTGGACAACGTGGACCACTTTCCATACCTCGGGAGCCTACTGTCAACAAGGGCAGATGTCGATGACGAAGTCCAACACTGTCTTCAGTGTGCCAGTGCAGCCTTCGGTCGCCTGAGGAAGAGAGTGTTTGAAGACCAGGACCTCAAACCCGGCACTAAACTCATGGTCTAGAGCAGCAGTGATACCCGCCCTGCTGTATGCCTCAGAAACATGGACCATGTACAGCAGGCATCTCAAAGCACTGGAGAGGTACCACCAACGCTGCCTCCGCAAGATCCTGCAAATTTATTGGCAGGATAGGCGCACCAACATCAGTGTTCTCGTTCAGGCCAACATCCCCAGCATCGAAGCTTTGATCACGCTCGATCAGCTCCGATGGACGGGTCACATTGTCCGCATGCCCGATACGAGACTCCCGAAACAAGCGCTCTACTCGGAGCTCCGACACGGCAAGAGAGCCCCAAGTGGGCAGAGGAAACGCTTCAAGGACACCCTCAAAGCTTCCTTGAAAAAGTGTAACATCCCCACCGACACCTGGGAATCCTTGGCCCAAGACCGCTCAAAGTGGAGGAGAAGCATCTGGGAAGGCACCGAACACCTCGAGTCTCTTCGCCGGGAGCAAGCGGAAGGCAAGCGCAGGCAGCGCAAGGAGCACACGTCAACCCAAGCACCCCACCCACCCGCCCCTTCAACCACCATCTGCCCCACCTGTGACAGAGACTGTAGGTCCCGCATTGGACTCATCAGTCACCTGCGAACTCATTTTTAATGTGGAAGCAAGTCATCCTCGGTTCTGAGGGACTGCCTAAGAAGACGACATTGAGGAATGCAACGACACTGTGCATCCAATTAACGGGATCACCTGGTATCTGGAAACCAAGACTTGTGCATTAATTGCATAGTGTTTTCACATTGCCCTTTCACACCTGGGTCACGGTTCAATCCTGTCCATAATGATGAGTGAAATCTCATCTCTCCGGCGTGAGGGTCCTAGCAGTCTCAAATGACCACAGAACCACTGCAAAAATCTGCCCGAAATTTAACACAGAACCAACTGATAGCTCACTGAGAAAAGCTGTGAGGATTTATAATGCGCAAAATGGAAAAAACATTTGCACTGGTACATGGTCAAGGTTAAGACATATTGTTGAGCAGAACAGAGGGAGCTTTGCTCTTTATCTGATCAGAACACATGTTATTTGGAAGTACTAGATGCTGATATTGAGTGCTGAAAGTCAAAAAAAGTCCATTCCCTAGAGCCGACAGACCTGAAGCACAAATATTCATTAAAAAGGTAGGTTTTCTTTTGTGCTTATCAAGTGTGCTACTGCCAAGGGACAAAGAATATAGGGTGTATGATTAAGAAGTTTGCAGATGATACAAAAATCGGCTGTGTGGTTGATACTGAAGGAGGAAGCTGTAGACTGCAGGAAGATATCAATAAGTTGGTCTGGTGGGCAGAACAGTGGCAAATGGAATTCAATCCGGAGAAGTGTGAGGTAATGCATTTGGGGAGGGCAAACAAGGAAAGGGAATACACATTAAATGGTAGGTCACTGAGTAGTGTAGAGGAACAAAGGGACCTTGGAGTGCATGTCCACAGATCCCTGAAGGTAGCAGGCCAAGTAGATAAGGTGGTTAAGAAGGCATACGGAATGCTTGCCTTTATTAGCCGTGGCATAGAATATAAGAATGAGAAGTCGCACAACACCAGGTTATAGTTGGACTATAACCTGGTGTTGTGCGACTTCTCATTTTTGTCCACCCCAGTCCAACGCCGGCATCTCCACATCATAGAATATAAGAGCAGGGGGGTTATGCTTCAACTGTACAAAACACTAGTTAGGCCTCAGCTAGAGTACTGCGTACAGGAAAGATGTGATTGCACTAGAGAGGGTACTGAGGAGATTTACAAGGATGTTGCCGGGAGTAGAGAATCTTAGCTATGAGGAAAGACTGGATAGGCTGGGTCCGTTTTCCTTGGAACAGAGGAGGCTGAGGGGAGACCTTATTGAGGTGTACAAAATTATGAGGGGCATAGATAAAGTGGATAGAAAGGACCTATTTCCCTTAGCAGAAGGGTCAAAAACCAGGGGGCACAGATTTAAAGTAATTGGTGGAAGGTTTAGAGGGGATTTGAGGGGAAATTTCTTCACCCAGAGGGTTGTGGGGGTCTGGAACTCTCTGCCTGAAAGGGTGGTAGAGGCAGGAACCCTAACCACATTTAAAAAGTACTTGGATGTGCACTTGGGATGCTCTAACCTGCAGGGCTACAGACCAAGAGCTGGGAAGTGGGATTAGGCTGGATAGCTCTTTGTTGGCCGGCGCGGACACGATGGGCCGAAATGGCCTCCTTCCGTGCTGTAACTTTCTATAATTCTAAGATACTTCAATGTTTAAGGTGTAATTCCAAAATCTGCACTCCTAGCAGGGAACATGAGTTGGACAATCAGAGCTACAATGATGTAGCCTTATCTCTCATCTAGATATCCTACAAAAGCAACTCTGCTCTGGAAGCACAGGATTACAGCATTATCCCTTTAACTTCCACCATCAGGCACAGTTAGGTACAGAATAGTTATCATGCAGAGTAGAGCATCTTCTACTATGCCCCAATAGTGTGTCTTAACTGTAATGTGTCTCAAAAACAAACTTAAAACAATAATTATATATACAGGAAACTTTCGTTTATCCGGCATCGACGGGACCGGCGTGGTGCCGGTTTATCGAAAGTACCGGATAACGGAGAGTTATATCTACCGAGGCTATTTTTAACAAAGAGACTCCAGGCAGCGCGGGAGAATCAACTCCTGCTACTGCAGTGTTTCGGACTTCCGACAGCGCCAGGAGGCCGAGTAGTGGCACTTTTGAAAAGTACCCCTACTGACTAAATCGGCGTTCTCGGACTCGGGATCGGCAACATTGCCGGTTATTTGAGAGGAGTTTTCGGAGCACTTGGCGTTCGCGGAGACTCGACTGCGACTCGGCAACATTGCCGGTTATTTGAGGAGTTTTCGGAGGATGATTTTTGCCGGTTAAGCGAGAATTCCGGATATTTGGGTGCCGGATAAACGAAAGTTTCCTGTATTTGTCTTAAAAGTTTTATTCCCCCATCTTTTAAATTAGCATTTTATTTCCCCAGTCTTTGCCACTTTTGAACATTTACCTTCCTGACATTCAAGAGCTCCAGCGCTCAGTGATTTGGAAACGGTGCTCAATGCCAAGTCCTCAACGCTCCAGCTTTAATTCTACACCTGGTCCCTCCTTACAGCAAGAACAGAATTTTTTTCCTACATAATTTTGTCCCTTTTCTCCAAAAGTGGTGCTTTTTAGGAGGCTAGTCAAACTTTGCAGCCATTCTGCATCAGCAACATCCCACAAACAGAAATGAAATGAATAACCAGCTAATTATGTTGTTGGCATTAGAGGAACAGTTGCTCCTTTTCAAATAATATTACTGGATCTTTAATGTATACTAAGTGACCAGAACAGGCAGACAAGAGCCTGAGCAATGCCATCTCTCAGGACTGCACAAGTGTCAGCCTCGATTTTTTTTTTTTTTAATTCATTCACGGGGTGTGGGCGTCACTGGCAAGGCCAGCATTTATTGCCAATCCCTAATTGCCCTCAAGAAGGTGGTGGTGAGCTGCCTTCTTGAACTGCTGCAGTCCGTGTGGTGAAGGCGTAGCGCTTTGGTACAACTGAATAGCTTGCTAGGCCATTTCAGAAGGCATTTAAGAGTCAACCACATTGCTGTGGGTCTGAAGTCACATATAGGTATGGACGGCAGATTTCCTTCTTTAAAAAAGGACATTAGTGAACCAGATGGGTTTTTACGACAATCCGGAAGTTACATGGTCACCATTACGGATACTAGCTTTTTATTCCAGATTTATTTAATTTACTTAATTTAAATTCCTCAGCTGCCGTGGTGCAAACTCATGTCTCCGAATCAGTAATCCAGGCCTCTGGATTACTAGTCCAGTAATATAACCTCTATGCTACCATTCCGATTATGCATGCAAATGCTGGTGTGGGGTGCAACCCAGCACTGAGAATGCTACCAACGGAGTCAGACTGATGCTATTCTTGTTAACAGCCATAAGAGATGCAAGACTTGTCCAGTCGGGATTTAATCTAAATATTTAGAAAAGTTTAAAATCAGAACCTAATTAATTAATTAATTAATTAATTAATTAATTAATTAATTAATTAATGTTAACATTTCAATTGTTTGATTCAAATTAAATTGAAATTCGCAATCAAATTCAAATATCATGCACGAAAAGTAGTTGGAAACCAATTCAGTTTAAATAAAAGTGAAGTGCATAAATCAAGCAATACAATGATTTTAGCAGTTATTAGAGAATTTACCACAATAAAATAAGCATTCTGGACAAGTCCTTTTTGAATTAGCATAGTTAGAAACTCACCTATAACATTATGCTTGGAGCTGAAGGGATCAACAATTGTTTGATCCCTGTAGCTGCGGAAACCCTGGATAATCACCTAGAAGAAGAAAAAATAGTATAATTAGCTTTATTTTGCAGCATTATAGAACCAAATTCCACATTTATGGAATGTAAACCCCAAGAGCTGCACAGGAGGGGAGGGAAAAAGAGTGGGAGAGCAATAGTGATGGGGATTCTATCGTAAGGGGAACAGATAGATGTTTCTGTGGCCGCAGACGTGACTCCAGGATGGTATGTTGCCTCCCTGGTGCCAGGGTCAAGGATGTCACTGAACGGCTGCAGGGCATTCTGAAGGGGGAGGGCGAACAGTCAGAGGTCGTGGTTCACATTGGTACCAACGACATGGGTAGAAAGAGGGATGAGGTCCTGCAACAAGAATTTAGGGAGCTAGGTAGCAGATTAAAAAGCAGGACCTCAAAGGTTGTAATCTCTGGATTACTCCCGGTGCCACGTGCTAGTGAGTATAGGAATAGGAGGATAGAGCAAATGAATGCGTGGCTAAAGAGTTGGTGCAGGAGGGAGGGCTTTAGTTTCCTGGATCTGCTTCTGGGGAAGGTGGGACCTGTACAAGTTGGACGGGTTGCACCTGAACCGGAACGGGACCAACATCCTTGTGGGAAGGTTTGCTAGTACTGTTGGGGGGGGGGGGGGGGGGTTTAAACTAACTTGGCAGGGGGATGGGATACGGAGTGGAGCTATAGTAGGGGGTGATGCACAGCCAAATACAGAGGAAAATACAAGTCAGCCTGGAAGGCAGAGCAAATATGTAACGGCACAAGGGAGTATGGCAAGGCTGGATGGCATTTATTTTAATGCAAGGAGTCTTATGAGTAAGGCAGATGAATTGAAGGTGTTGATGAACACGTATGATATTGTTGCTATCACCGAGACATGGTTGAGGGAGGGGCAGGACTGGCAGCTCAATATTCCGGGGTATAGAATCTTCAGGCGAGACAGAGCGGGGTGTAAAAGAGGAGGGGGTGTCGCAATATTAATCAAGGAGTCAATTACTGCTGTAAGGAGGGATGATATCTTAGCAGGTTCCTCTAATGAGGCCATATGGGTAGAACTTAAAAAAAAAGGGGCAAGCCTTTGCTGGGAGTGTACTATAGGCCCCCAAACAGTCAGGTGGAGAGGGGAACAGATATGTAGGCAAATCTCAGAGAAGTGTAGAAATAATAGGGTAATAATAGTAGGGGATTTCAACTTCCCCAATATTAACTGGGATAGTCAGAGTGTGAAAGGCTCAGAAGGTGCAGAATTCTTAAAGTGCATCCAGGAGAGCTTTTTGAGCCAGCATGTAGAAAGTCCTACAAGAGAGGGGGCGGTACTGGACCTAATTCTAGGGAATATAGCCAGGCAAGTGGTAGAAGTGTCAGTAGGAGAGCATTTTGGTGACAGTGACCATAATTCGGTGAGATTTAAGGTAGTCATAGAAAAGGACAAAGATGGACCGGAAATAAAGGTTCTAAATTGGGGGAAGGCCGATTTTAATATGATAAGGCAGGATCTGGCCAAAGTGGACTGGGATCAGCTACTTGTTGGAAAATCCACATCAGAGCAATGGGAGTCTTTCAGAAAGGAAATAGAGAGAGTACAACGCCAACATGTTCCCGTAAAGGTCAAGGGTGGGACCAACAAGCCCAGGGAACCCTGGATGTCAAGGGATATACAAAAATGGATTAGGAAAAAAAGGGAGGCTTTTGGTAGATACAAAGGACTAAAAACAGTGGAAGCCCTAGAGGAGTACAGAAAGTGCATGGGGGTACTTAAAAAAGAAATTAGGAGAGCGAAGAGGGGGCATGAAAAAACACTGGCGGGCAAAATAAAGGAAAATCCCAAGGTGTTTTATAAGTATATTAAGGGCAAGAGGATAACCAGGGAAAGAATAGGGCCCATTAGGGACCAAAGTGGCAATCTGTGTGTAGAGCCGGAAGATGTAGGTGAGGTTTTAAATGAATATTTTGCATCTGTGTTCACTATGGAGAAGGGTGATGTAGGCATAGAAATCAGGCAGGGGGATTGTGATATACTTGAACAAATTAGTATTGAGAGGGAGGAGGTACTAGCGGGCTTAAAAGTGGATAAATCCCCAGGCTCCGACGGGATGTATCCCAGGCTGCTGTGTGAGGCAAGGGAGGAAATTGCAGGGGTTCTGACACAAATTTTCAGAACCTCTCTGGCCACAGGGAAGGTGCCAGAGGACTGGAGAACAGCTAACGTAGTACCATTGTTCAAGAAGGGCAGTAGGGATAAACCAGGGAATTACAGGCCAGTGAGCCTAACATCAGTGGTAGGGAAATTATTGGAAAAAATTCTGAGGGACAGAATTAGTCTCCACTTGGAGAGGCAGGGATTAATCAGGGATAGTCAGCATGGCTTTGTCAGGGGGAGATCATGTCTGACCAATTTGATTGAATTTTGAGAGCAGGTGACTAGGTGTGTGGATGAGGGTAGTGCAGTTGATGTAGTCTACATGGACTTCAGTAAGGCTTTTGACAAAGTCCCACATGGGAGACTGGTCAAGAAGGTAAGAGCCCATGGGATCCAGGGCAATTTGGCACATTGGATCCAAAATTGGCTTAGTGGCAGGAGGCAGAGGGTGATGGTCGAAGGTTGTTTTTGTGACTGGAAGCCTGTGTCCAGTGGTGTACCGCAGGGATCGGTGCTGGGTCCTTTGCTGTTTGTAGTGTACATTAATGATTTAGATATGAATGTAGGAGGTATGATCAGTAAGTTTGCAGATGACATGAAAATTGGTGGAGTGGTAAATAGCGAGGCGGGAAGCCTCAGGCTACAGAACGATATAGACGGGATGGTTAGATGGGCAGAACAGTGGCAAATGGAATTTAACCCTGAAAAGTGTGAGGTGATGCATTTTGGGAGGACTAACAAGGCAAGGGAATACACAATGAATGGTAGGACCCTAGGAAGGACAGAGGATCAGAGGGACCTTGGTGTGCATGTACATAGATCCCTGAAGGCAGCAGGACAGGTAGATAAGGTGGTTAAAAAGGCATATGGGATACTTATATTCTATGCCTCGGCTAATGAAGGCAAGAGCAGGGAGGTTATGATGGAGCTGTACAAAACGCTAGTTAGGCCACAGCTGGAATACTGTGTGCAGTTCTGGTCACCACACTATAGGAGGGATGTGACTGCATTGGAGAGGGTGCAGAGGAGATTCACCAGGATGTTACCTGGGCTGGAGCACTTCAGCTATGAAGAGAGACTGGACAGGCTGGGGTTGTTTTCCTTAGAGCAGAGAAGGCGGAGGGGGGACCTGATTGAGGTGTACAAAATTATGAGGGGCATAGATAGCGTAGATAGAAAGGAACTTTTTCCCTTAGTAGAGGGGTCAATAACCAGGGGGCATAGTTTCAAGGTAAGGGGCAGGAGGTTTAGAGGGGATTTGAGGAAAAACTTTTTCACCCTGAGGGTGGTTGGAATCTGGAACTCACTGCCTGAAAGGGTGGTAGAGGCAGGAACCCTCACAACATTCAAGAAGCATTTAGGTGAGCACTCGAGGGAACCCTGCTACCCAGTTCTCTGTTCTGCATAGCAGATACTTCTTTTCCATATGAAAAAGTAAAGATGTTACCCCTAGCAAACATAGCATTTGTCACGTGTTTGATACAAGTGTGCACTGCATATGGCTGATGCCCCCTGGAGTAGCTTAGATGACCCAGTAGTATGAAAGCTCACAGGAGGAGCCAGCCCTCACCAAGGTGCTGTCCGCATGTTATTGTGCAGCAAATGATACAACTTTAGGGCAGCCTGTCTTGAAAAGTTAAGGCCCCGAAGAAAGGTGCCCTTTGACATCTCCAAGTAGGTGTGGAGGGGTCTTTAATGCAGGTTGTTTGTAGACAGATGTGAGCAAGACGTGCTGGGATCATTGCAGCTGCATTTATTGACCCTACACATCTCCCCTTGCTCATATCAATCTTGCAACATGTTCAGTACCCCTAACGCAGAGGTGTCCAAGAGGAGGCCCACAGGTCAAATGTAGCCCCAAGTACCTTTGATCCAGCCCACAAAGCTCCTACCACTTCCTGTTTCCTTTGCACCGTGCACAAACCTAGCTTCAACAATTTTGGACTTGAACTCTTCAAAGTTCATAGGCCTCGAGGACTGGAAAAGACTGCTTCCTGATTGGTGGATGTTGACCACCCAGGAATTTTAAAGAGATGAAACTTCCAAGTTTTTAGGTTGCAGAGGAGGGGAGAGGGGGAGGCCTGATGCCACAATCCATTATCAACACTATGAAAATGCTGGGGGGAGGAGGTGGTAAAGTTATTTACAGCCATCAGTTGCAAAGCAGCACTTTGAGGTATTATAATCTTTGCTTTTCAAGTACTATCCTCTCTTTCAATAGTTGTTCAGTCCTTCCCATGAGCAGACCTGGTCTGCCATGAACAGGAAGTGTGATTCTAGAGCTTTTCCCTTGCAGATTAACAATTGCCATTAATTGCAATAACCACACAGTGAGCTTTACAGAACAGAGGCCATGTTCCACATATCCAGTCTTCTCTGAATAACATAAATATCAAAATGTAAGACTAAAGCTGTGCAGCCGAAGATCAACTCCAGTTTTTAATACCAAACTAAGCCCAATTAAGCACAGGAAAATAGACCACAATTACAGATGCATCATAAAGCACGATCAATGTGCTAAATAATCCTCACAACCACACTGCTGGACATATGGTGAGATTTAACCCTGGAAACTCAAAGTTTGCTTTTTCAACTGGTCAGAAAAACATGATGGCACAAATCTTGAAACAAAACTATATCTTCCTCACGAGTATTACTGTAATTAAGTATTGAGGTCAAAACAATTATCTTAAGCCTGCATGGCCATGTGTGACAAACATCAGTTACTCGAAGAGTTTTTAATAATGCGGACAGACAAATTATCTGAAATTATATAGTTATTGATGGACCTTCTTGATTTAATAGTCTGAGTGTCCTAATTGATATCAGAAATGGAAACAAACTGTACAAGTCAAAGTTTAATCACGACATATAGTTCTTTAATAACTAGTCCATTCATTTAAAAGTTCTCCCAATGGCTTTGCACCTACAGCTGTATGTTCCACACGAGCCTCCTCCCACACTACATCATCTAACCCTATCGGCATATCCTTCGAAGGATATCAGTAAGGTTTCAGTAAACTGTAAGAGTGAGTGTATGATATTTTCATAATGTGTCTATTAGAACAGTGAAAAACATACAGCAGCAAAATTACAGGTGTTGTCTGGGGAGAGGACTTTGAGCTCTAACACTCAGTGAAAGTACTGGTGAGTACACGTCTGTTGCTAATAGAAGCAATTTGAGGTGATAAATTGAGAGTATCATACAATATTAAAGTGTATTGACTTAAGTGCAATCTTTTCTATAATTTACTGGAATCAGTAAGTGCTTCTTCACACAACTGGTAGTGGAAATCTGGAACTCTGTCCCCAAAAGGCTGTTGAGGCTAGGTCAATTGAAAATGTCAAAACTGAGATTGATAAGATCTTTGTTAGGCAAGGGAATTAAGGGTTACGGAACCAAGGCGGGTAGATGGAGTTAAGATACAGATCAGCCATGATCTAAGTGAATGGCGGAACAGGCTCGCAGGGCTGAATGATGTTCCTAGTAGGCTTCATGATAATGCTGTAATGCACACACAAAAATCAGTTCAGACGCTTTCTCCAGAAAGCTTTAATTATTTTGTCCCAGTCTAAATTTCTATGCATCTTAAATAGAGGTAAATTTAACATTGGAAGCAATGACTAAAAAAGATATGCATTCGTTTTGAAATAGCTCCGAAATTTGAAGTGTTCAATTCTGGTAAATGTCTGCTTCAATGATTTTTATTTTAAATGATAACCACACCTACACATAAAATACTGGATGGATGGACTGGATGACAAATCAAGGGGTTCAGGCAATTTGAGTCACAGCATCAAAGCAATTTGTTCTTGGGTCCTGAAGCTGGATTACGGTTTGGTCATTTATTCCTGCATCCTGTATTTTGTACGGTTTTCAAAAATTGCTTACTCTTGTGTATTATTGTACTGGATGGAAGTATAGGACTGCGAGGCAAGACTGCTACTAACTGAACCAGGTTAACGTAACCAGCTGGAGGTGATTTCACCATTCCGCCATAAATGTGCCAATCCGGACAACCGAACTGTACTGCCAATCTTGCGCCTGTCTAAAGCAGTAGCAGAACATCAACCTTAACCATCATTGTCAATTTAAATTGCTGTCCTAAACTTACAATTCTACAGGGGGTGCAGGAACAGAGAGACCTGGGGGTATATCGTTGAAGGTGGCAGGACAGGTTGAGAAAGCGGTTAAATAGAGGCAGAGAGTACAAAAGCAAGGAATTTATGATGAACCTTTATAAAACACTGGTTCGGCCACAACTGGTGTATTGTGTCCAACTCTGGGCACTTTAGGAAGGATGTGAGGGCTTTAGAGAGGGTGCAGAAAAGATGTACAAGAATGGTTCCAGGGATGAGGGACTTCAGTTACATGGATAGACTGGAGAAACTAGAGTTGTTCTCCTTAGAGCAAAGATTGAGGAGATTTGATAGAGGTGTTCAAAATCATGAGGGGTCTAGACAGAGTAGCTGGAGAGAAACTGTTTCCATTGGCAGATGGGTCGAGAACCAGAGGACACAGATTTAAGGTGATTGGCAGAAGGTCCAAAGGCGACATGGGGAAAAACTTCTTTACGCAGCGAGTGGTTAGGATCTGGAATGCACTGCCTGAAAGGGTGGTGGAGGCAGATTCAATCTTGGCTTTCAAAAGGAAATTGGATAAGTACCTGAAAGAAAAAGAATTGTAAGGCTACGGAGAAAGGGCCAGGAATTGAAGTGCTCTTGCAGAGAGCCGGCACGAGCTCGACAGGCCGAATGGCCTCCTACTGTGCTGCAACGATTCTATGATTCTTCTAACTTTTTGCATTTTGTGCATCAGTACCTATATTTCTTTATTTACTGTGTGCAGCTCAAAAATAAACAGAGGCACCTGAAATCAATGCCTGTTATATCCGAGATGGATGGTAGCTGATTTGCTGATTTTATATAATGTAACTAGCTCTCAAATACTGCATCCAGAGAAGAAGATGGGTAACACAAAGCAGCTATTTACATAGAAACATAGAAGATAGGAGCAGGCCATTCAGCCCCTCGAGCCTGCTCCGCCATTCAATGAGATCATGGCTGATCATCCAAATTCAGTACCCTGTCCCTGCCTTCTCCCCATATCCCTTGATCCCTTTAGCTTTAAGAAATATATCTAACTCATTCTTGAATATATTTAATGAATTGGCCTCTACTGCCTTCTGTGGTAGAGAATTCCACAGGTTCACCACTCTCTGGGTGAAGAAATTCCTCCTCATCTCAGTCCTAAATGGCTTACCCCTTATCCTTAGACTGTGACCCCTGGTTCTGGACTCCCCGGCCATCGGGAACATCCTTCCTGCATCTAGTCTGTCTAGTCCTGTTAGAATTTTATAAGTTTCAATGAGATCCCCTCTCATTCTTCTAAACTCCAGCGAGTATAAGCCCAATCGACCCACTCTCTCCTCATACGTCATTCCTGCCATCCCAGGTATCAGCCTGGTGAATCTTCGCTGCACTCCCTCCATGGCAAGAACATCCTTCCTCAGATAAGGCAACCAAAACTTCACACAATACTCAAGGTGTGGTCTCACCAAGGCCCTGTACAACTGCAGCAAGACATCCTTGTTCCTGTACCCGAACCCTTTCGCTACGAAGGCCAACATACCATTTGCCTTCTTCACCGCCTGCTGCACCTGCATGCTTACCTTCTGCGACTGGTGCACAAGGACACCCAGGTCTCATTGCACTACCCCTTCTCCCAATCTATTGCCATTCAGATAATAATCTGCCTTCCTGTTTTTGACACCAAAGTGGATAACCTCGCATTTATCCACATTATATTGCATCTGCCATGCTTCTGCCCAAATCATACTGGAGTTTCTCGGCATCCTCCTCACGGCACACACTCCCACCCAGCTTTGTGTCGTCTGCAAACTTGGGAGATATTACATCCAATTCCCTCGTCTAGATCATTAATATATATTGTGAATAGCTGGGGTCCTAGGACCGATCCCTGCGGTACCCCACCAGTCACTGCCTGCCACTCGGAAAAAGACCCATTTATTCCAACTCTTTGCTTTCTGTCTGCCAACCAGTTCTCTATCCAAGTCAATACCTTGCCCCCAATCCCATGTGCCTTAACTTTACACGCTAATCTCTTATGCGGGACCTTATCAAAAGCCTTCTGAAAGTCCAAATACACCACATCCACTGGTTCTCCCTTATCTATTTTACCAGTCACATCCTCAAAAAATTTCAGTAGATTAGTCAAGCACGATTTACCTTTTGTAAATCCATGTTGACTTTGTCCGATCCTGTCACTGTTTTCAGTGGGGTAACATTAGCTACCCTCCAATCCATGGGTACTGTTCCAGAGTCTATAGAATTTTGGAAGATGACCAGCAATGCATCTACTATTTCTAGGGCCACTTCCTTAAGTACCCTAGGATGTAGATTATCAGGCCCTGGGTATTTATCGGCCTTCAATCCCGTCAATTTCCCTACAAATTCTGATTTCCTTCAGTTCCTCCCTCTCATTAGACCCTATGTTCCCCGACATCTCTGGGAGGTTATTTGTGTCCTCCTTTGTGAAGAAAGAACCAAAGTATGTATTTAATTGATCTGCCATTTCTTTGTTCCCCATTATAAATTCCCCTGATTCTGACTGCAAGGGACCTACGCTTGACTTCACCAATCTTTTTCTCTTCACATATCTATAAAAGCTTTTAGTCAGTTTTTATGTTCCCTGCAAGCTTACTCTCATACTCTATTTTCCCCCTCTTAATTAATCCCGTTGTCCTTCGTTGCTGAATCCTATACTGCTCCCAATCCTCAGGTTTTCTGCTTTTTCTGGCCAATTTATATGTCCTCTCCTTGGATCTTATGCTATCCCTAATTTCCTTTGTTAGCCACAGTTGAGTCACCTTTTTTGTTTTATTTTTATGCCAAACTGGGATGAACAAATTCTGTAGTTCATTCATGCAATCCTTCAATGTTTGCCATTGCCTATCCACCGTCAACCCTTTGAGTGACATTCCCCAATCAATCCTACCCAACTCGCGCCTCATACCATCGTAGTTTCCTTTATTTAAATTCAGGACCCTAGTCTCTGAGTCAACTACTTCACTCTCCATCTTAATGAAGAATTCTATCATATTATGATCGCTCCGACCCAAGGGGCCTCGCACAACAAGATTGCTAATTAATCCTTTCTCATTACATAATACCCAGTCTAAGATGGCCTGATCTCTAGTTGGTTCCTCGACATATTGGTCCAGGAAACCATCCCGTATACACTCCAGGAATTCCTCCTCCACAGTATTGTTACTAATTTGGTTAGCCCAATCTATATGCAGATTAAAGTCGCCCATGATAACTGCTGTGCTCTTATTGCACGTTTTTCTAATTTCCCTTTTAATGCCATCCCCAACCTCCGTATTACTGTTTGGGGGTCTATACACCACTCCCACTAGCGTTTTCTGCCCCTTGGTATTTCTCAGTTCTACCCATACAGATTCCACATCATCAGAGCTAATATCCTTCCTTACAATTGTGTTAATCCCCTCTTTAACCAGCAATGCTACCCCACCTCCTTTTCCTTTTTGCCTATCTTTCCTGAATATTGAATACCCATGTATGCTGAGTTCCCAGCCTTGGTCACCCTGGAGCCATGTTTCCGTAATCCCAATCATATCATATTCGTTTACCTCTATTTGCGCAGCTAATTCATCCACCTTATTACGAATGCTCCTCGCATTAAGACACAAAGCCTTCAGGCTTGTTTTTTTTAACGCTCTTAGACCTTTTAGAATTATTATTTACTGTGGCCACGTTTGATTTAAACCCTTGATTTCTCTGACTGACACCTTTGTTTTTTTCCTTCCTGACTTTTGCTTCTATCCTTGTTTCCCTTTCCTCTGTCTCCCTGCTCAGGTTCCCAACCCCCTACCATTTTAGTTTAAACCCTCCCCCAGAGCACTAGTAAACACTCCCCCAAGGACATCGGTCCCGGTCCTGCCCAGGTGCAAACCGTCCGATTTGTACTGGTCCCACCTCCCCCAGAACCGGTTCCAATGTACCAGGAATTTGAATCCCTCCCCCTTGCACCATTCCTCTAGCCACGTATTCATCTGAAATATCCTTCTATTTCTACTCTGACTAGCACGTGGCACTGGTAGCAATCCTGAGATTACTACCTTTGAGGTCCTATTTTTTAAATTTACCTTCTAACTCCCTATATTCAGCTCTTAGGACCTCATCCCGTTTTTTACCTCTATCGTTAGTACCTATATGCACCACGACAACTGGCTGTTCACCCTCCCCTTCCAAAATGTTCTGCAGCCGCTCTGAGACATCCTTGACCCTTGCACCAGGGAGGCAACACACCATCCTGGAGTCTCGTTTGCGGCCGCAGAAACGCCTATCTATTCCCCTTACAATAGAATCCCCTATTACTATAGCTCTACCCCTCTTTTCCCTCCCGTCCTGTGCAGCAGAACCACCCCTGATGCCAGGAAGTTGGCGGCTGCTGCTGCCTTCCCGATAAGTCATCCCCCTCAACAGTATCCAAAGCGGTATATCTGTTTGAGAGGGGGATGTCCACAGGGGACTCCTGCACTACCTGCCTGCGCCTACTACTCTGCCTGGTGGTCACCCATTCCCTTTCTGCCTGTGCAACCTTTACCTGCGGTGTGACCAACTGGTTAAACGTGCTATCCACGAGGTCCTCAGCATCGCGAATGCTCCAGTATGTATCCATTCGCAGCTCCAGCGCCACAATGCGGTCTGCCAGTAGCTGCAGCTGGATACACTTCCTGCACACATGGTCGTCAGGGACACAGGAAGTGTCCCCGATTTCCCACATAGCGCAGGAGGAGCATACCACGGCGCCGAGCTGTGTTGCCATGACTTACCCTTTAATTAATTGAACTTAAATTAAATCAAATCAATCCCACCAATTATACTACAATTAAATGATATAGGGCCCTTGTTTACCAACTTTCCCCAAGGGATACAGTAGAAATTTCCATAGAATAAGTTTTACTTTTTGGCTTCACTGTAAATTGCCACTCCAATGCATTCAGGCAGAGAATAGGAGGGTCTGGTACATAGCAATTTCCTAATCTCATCAGTGTGTCAGGGGGTGGTGCCAAGTATAGGCTAAACATTTCTCAAGGGAAGGGAGATGGGGTAATGGGCATTACCCCAGCACAGTCCAGTGTCCTCCTTTTCAACAGCAGCATTGAGAGCGACTTTAGAGCCGAATGTCTGCCCACCCCTACAGAGACCTCATTCAAAAGTAGAAAATATATTATAAATGTGACTAGGAAAGCATTCAAGGATTATATGTAATTGAAGCAACAAATATTAGGATAAAGAAACATTTAAAAGTTGACCCACTTCAACTGAAAAATGTTTTTTGAAGAAACTACACAAACCACAGTATATGGGCAATATTTTCAGGTACAATCTATGACAATAAATCTTCCATAATTTTGCTTGAAATGTTACAACTTGAAATGTGCACAAGGGCTTTTTATTTGTAACAAAGCTAGTAGTATATGTTTCCTTTATATTGCTTATGATAGGTCTTAGAATACACTATTTTATAACAGGAACATGTATTATTAACAAAATAGAGTAGTGTTTATGTCTGGACAGCCAAAAAGGAGAATCCTTGACAAAAGCTGTCTGCTGTTAAGGTGGAGCTGTGCTTAAGCTAACTGTCTCTTTAAGGTCACAAAAGACTAAGTAGAGCAGAGATCTGATCCTCTATCTGCTTAACTATTCCCTGTGGAGAAGTGCTGTAAATATGCATGTATCGAGGTCAATTGGAGGCTAACTGCCTTTTCTCAGGGAAGTTTATTAGAAAAACTAAGCTCATCATTTTTTCCAAAAACCTACTACTTGCTCACTAATGGGTTCCCTTCCTGTTCAGTTCGGATTTGTTGCTGTCGTACAAATGATATTTGAGCCAATGAGGTGCAATTTTTAAAAAGGCTTGCATTTATATAACGCCCTTCACGACCCTCAGGACATCCCAAAGCGCTTTACAGCCAATGAAGTACTTTTTGAAGTGTAGTCACTGTTGTAATGTAGGAAATGCGACAGCCAATTTACACACAGCAAGCTCCCACAAACAGCAATGTGATAATGACCAGATAATCTGTTTTGGTGATGTTGATTGAGGGATAAATATTGGCCAGAACACTGGGGAGAACTCTTCTGCTCTTCTTCGAAATAGTGGCATGGGATCGTTTACGTCCACCCGAGAGCAGACAGGGCCTCGGTTAAACGTCTCATCCGAAAGACAGCACCTCCGACAGTGTAGCACTCCCTTGGCACAGCACTGGAGTGTCAGCCTAGATTTTGTGCTCAACTCTCTGGAATGGGACTTGAACCCACAACCTTCCGACTCAGAGGCGAGGGTGCTACCCACTGAGCCACGGCTGACATTATGGCATACACTTGGTGTGCAACACTTTAAACGAGCGATAAATGTGGCAGTAAGGTAGGACAGATGCAAGTATTTTTATATACGAGTTATTTCATCTGCTGCTGATACACTCTTCCATGCCTTTATTACCTCCAGACTGGAAAATTCCAATGCTCTCCTCGTCAGCCTCCCAGTGTTTCCAACGAACTTCCCTGAGCAGTTATCTTTCCATCCTCTAAACTTCAGCTCAACCAAAATTCTGCTGCCCACATCCTATCCTCCAAGTCCTGCTTACTCATCAACCTCGTCCTCACTTACCAACACTGGCTCCCAGTCCCCCAACATCTCAAATTTAAAACTCACATATTAGTGTTTAAATCCTTCTATGGCCTCATCCCTCCTTATCTCTAACCTTCTACAGCACTATAAGCCCCCCTAAAATCCCCATTCCTCCAACTCCAGCTTGTTGCGTAACCCCCAAACTTTTGCCCTACCTTTGGCAGCCATGCCATCTGCTGTCTTAAGCCACATATTCTGAAATTTCCTCCCTAAACCCCTCACCCCCTTAAGACATAGCATCATATTTCAGTGTCCTTTTACGTTGAGAAAAAAAAAGGAATGTATTTATATAGCGCCTTTCACAACACTGGACGTGCCAAAGCGCTTTACAGCCAATGACGTACTTTTTGAAGTGTAGTCACTGTTGTAATGTAGGAAACATGGCAGCTAATTTGCACACAGCAAGCTCCCACAAACAGCAATGTGATAACGACCAGATACGGTGGCATAGTGGTTAGCACTGTTGCCTCACAGCGCCAGGGACCCAGGTTCGAATCCGGCCTCGGGTGACTGTCTGTGTGGAGTTTGCACATTCTCCCCGTGTCTGCGTGGGTTTCCTCCGGGTGCTCCGGTTTCCTCCCACAGTCCAAAGATGTGCGGGTTAGGTTGATTTGGCTATGATAAATTGACTCTTAGTGTTAGGGGGGATTAAATACGTGGGGTTACAGGGATAGGGTGGGATATGTGTCGGTGCAGGCTCGATGGGCTGAAATGGCCTCTATCTGCACTGTGGGGATTCTGTGATTCTGTGAGATAATCTGTTTTAATGATGTTGGTTGAGGGATAAATATTGGCTAGGACACCGGGGATAACTCCCCTACTGTTCTTCGAAATAGTGCCATGGGATCTTTTACGTCCACCTGAGAGAGCAGACGGGTTTAACGTCTCATCCGAAAGACAGCACCTCCGACAGTGCAGCACTCCCTCAACACTGCACTGGAGTGTCAGCCTAGATTTTTGTGCTCAAGTCTCTGGAGTGAGAATTGAATCCACAACCTTCTGACGTTTTGCTACTTTAAAGGCGCTATATAAATGCAAGTTGTTATTTTCCCCCTCTCCCGCTCTTACAATGATTACATATCATTAGTAATCTTATAGGTCAGATCACACATCAACTACTTGGAGCCAGAAATAACAGAAAATGCTGGAAACACTCAGCAGGTCAGGCAGCATCATGGAGAGAAAAACAGAGTTAACGTTTCAGGTCGATGACTTTTCGTCAGGGGTTCTGACGAAGGATCATCGACCTGAAACATTAACTTTGTTTCTCTCTCCACGATGCTGCCTGACCTGCTGAGTGTTTCCAGCATTTTCTGTTGTTATTTCTGATTTCTTGCACCTGCAATATTTTGCTATTGAACTACTTGGAGCCTCCTGGCCAGTATCCACCAGGGCAGAAGGCACTCTACGAATCCCGCCTGCGTGGACATACACACTTTTTAAAACTTTACTTCCAGCTTCCCAGAGTGGCGGTGATGGCCCAACTATCAGCCTGAAACTAAACGAATAGGTTTTCCACTAATAAAATATAATAATGGGGTTTACAGACTCCTCCTCACAAACACAACGTTAACATTAACAGGGGAGAGGGGGTGAGGAGGTGAGGGATTGGCCTGTGGAAGCCGGGCCTGTCACAACAACAACTTGTATTTATATGTCATGATGTGGAGATGCCGGTGTTGGACTGGGGTGGACAAAAATGAGAAGTCGCACAACACCAGGTTATAGTCCAACAGATTTATTTAATTTTACAAGCTTTCGGAGCGGTTCGCTCCTTCCTCAGGTAGGGTAGCAGTGAGAGAATCTCCCAGAATTCACAATATAAACACAGAGAAAATCAAAAAGGGAAAGATTTGAATAGATTTTCTCTGTGTTTATATTGTGAATTCTGGGAGATTCTCTCACTGCTACCCTACCTGAGGAAGGAGCGAACAGCTCCGAAAGCTTGTAAAATTAAATAAATCTGTTGGACTATAACCTGGTGTTGTGCGACTTCTCATTTTTGTATTTATATAGCGCCTTTAAGGTAGTAAAACGTCCCAAGGGCTTCACAGGAGTGTCTTAAGACAAAAAATTTGACACCGAGCCACATAATGAGATATTAGGACAGGTGACTAAAATCTTGGTCAAAGAGGTAAGCTTTAAGGAGCGTCTGAAAAGGAGAAGGGAAGAGGTTTAGGGAGGGAATTCCAGGTTTCCCCGCACAACCACAAATGGAGACCGACAGATATTAAAAGACTCGGCGGGTCACATTTGACGACAAGCCGCCGCTCGTTCATTAAAACCGAGCGATTGATCCGGCGGCCATTTGTAACCGGGCCTCGGCGCGCGCTTGACAATAAACAAGAGGCCGGAGCGGGGGAGAGGCCCCGGCGCTCCAGGGCCCGGCTCGCCGCCTTTTACCTGTTTGATGTACATTTCTCCTCCCGGAGCCTGGGCCTCTCCTCGGCCGCGACACACACACACACACCCCCCCTCACCAGGAACAGCTGGCAATGGCCTTCAGTCAACGGGAGCGGCGGCTCTTCGCCCCACCGCCACCTCCCACTATTATTATTATCAATTAATTAAACTCTACTGACGGAGTCCGCGGGGAAGGAAAACAAAATAAATTCAAAGCGCCAAACACGGAAAATGGCGGCCGCACTCCCGTGCTGTACCAAATCAGAAATTGTAATGGGGGGGGAGGGACACAGAAATACAGCAAGGGAAATGCATGGGACTGTAGCATTCTGTTGAAATAATTAGTCATCAATATTTATATATTATTTAATTTTGATCTTTATTTTTGATGTGTTCTTTAACTTTAAGATAAGGGAAAGTTTCTCTCCCCCCCTCTCTGCATTCACTCTGTTACCCCCCTATTTGATACTGGTATGATCCAAGCGAGGTCAAAGGTTTGGCGGCAAAGCGAAGTTCTGGCGCCGCACTTTGCGTTAAAGGGGCATTTCATTGTGCCCCTTTAAACGTGACCAGCCATTCTGTCGGCGGGCTTTTTTTTAAATTAACATGAGCTCAACAACAACAACAATAACTTGTATTTATAGAGCGCCTTCAACGTAGTAAAAGCCCCAAGTCACTTTACAAGAGTATTAGATAAAAAAAAGTGATAATGTGAATCTCATGTAACTTTGTTGTGCATGTGTTTTATTGATTCAAAGTCTTGCTCTGTAGTACCAGTGATGACTTACTGTATGTTTTCTTTCCCCCTCAGTAGCCTAAATAAAGGCAGATAGCTGGAATTTTGGGAACCTGTGAGGTTGACACCTTGTGGAATTCAGCACCAAGGTGCTGATAGTTTCTTACTGAGCTCAGGAATGGATTGCTAAAGGACAAAAGAGAAGGACAACAGCCGCATGATGTAAGGATGACACTAATTCAAAAACTTTTCGTGGTAACTATCCTGATCTAATTAGGAATAATCGTAATGGAAAAGAACCTCAATCTATGTCCGAATTATGTATCATAATTCCGTCTTTCGATGAGACGTTAAACCGAGGCCCCGTCTACTCTCTCAGGTGGACATAAAAGATCACGTGCCACTATTTCGCAGAAGAGCAGGGGAGTAATCCCCTGTGTCCTGGCCAATATTTATCCCTCAAACAACATCACTAAAAAACAGATTATCTGGTGATTATCATATTGCTGTTTGTGGGAGCTTGCTGTGCACAAATTGGCTGCCACGTTTCCTACATTGCAACAGTGACTACACTTCAAAAAGTACTTTATTGGCTGTAAAGCACCTTGGGACGTTCGGTGGTTGTGAAAGGCACAATATAAATGCAAGTCTCTCTTTTTTACTCATCCTACTCCATGACTGCAGTATTTTTGAGACCAAGTTTAGAAAACTACACTAATTTCAGCAGACTGGTCTTCATCTCGGCTTCCTTCTATGCTGCTCTGAGCCAGATGTAATAATAATCCTAGGACACCATCAAATTTAAAAAAAGACTTGCACCTTTTATGACCTCAGGACATCCCAAAGCAATTTACAGCCAATGAAGTACCTTTTGAAGTGTAGTCACGGTTGAAACTTAACTGGACCAGGCAAATAAATACTGTGGCTACAAGAGGTCAGAGCCTGGGTATTCTGTGGCGAGTGTCTCATCTTCTGACGCCCCAAAGCCTTTCCACCACCTACAAAGCACAAGTCAGGAGTGTGATGGAATATTCTCCACTTGCCTGGATGAATTCAGCTCCAACAACACTCAAGAAGCTCAACACCATCCAGGACAAAGCAATCCACTTGATCGGCACCCCGTCCACCACCAGCGCAATGTGGCTGCAGTGTGTACCATCTACAAGACGCACTGCAGCAACTTGCCAAGTCTTCTTCAACAACACCTCCCAAAACCACGACCTCTACCACCTAAAAGGTCAAGGGCAGCAGGTGCGTGGGAACACCACCACCACCTCCAAGTTCCCCTCCAAGTCGCACACCATCCTGACTTGGAAATATACCGCCATTCCTGATGAAAGGTCATCGATCTGAAACATTAACACTGTTTCTCTCTCCACAGATGCTTCCTGACCTGCTGAGTATTTCCAGCATTTTCTGTTTTTCTTTCGCCATTCCTTCATTGGCGCTGGCTAAAAATCCTGGAACTCCCTCTCTAACAGCACTGTGGGAGTACCTTCACCACACGGACTGCAGGGGTTTAAGAAGGCGGCTCACCGCCACCTTCTGGAGGCCATTAGGGATGGGCAATAAATGCTGGCCTTGCCAGCGACGCCCAGATACTGGGAAGGAATAAGTAAAAAAGTGCATAATCGCGACAGCCAATTTGCGCACAACAAGGTCCCACAAACAGCAATGAGATAAATGATGTTGGGTGAGCGATAAATATTGGCCAGGACTCCAGGGAGAACACCTTCTTCAAAATAGTGCCATGGATTTTTTATGCCCACCTGAGAGGGCAGGCAGGGCCTCAGTTTAACATCTCATCTGAAAGTCAGTAACTCTGACAATGCAGCACTTCCTCAGTACTGCTCTGAAATGTCAGCCTAGATTTTGTGCTCGAGTCTCTGGAATGGGGCTTCAGAAGCCACCACCTGCTGACTCAGAGGTGAGAGTGCTACCACTGAGCCACAGAATAGGAGAGGAGATGGGATAAATCAAGATTTAATGATTAGATGACATCAAGTTTAGGATTTAAAAGCCTACGAATTGTGAGGAGGAAGGAAAGACTGAGGGAGTTAAGGAGAACCAGTGTAAAATGGCGTGATGAGCCTTATTCAACACGGAGAATGCAGAAGTGGAATGATTGTGTTAGACAGTGGATTTGGATCTTAAGTGTGACAAGAGAGTAAAGTTCAGAGGTACAATGACAACAGTAGTCTGATAAAATAGAGAAAGACAAGAAATAGAGAGTGTGCTACAGGATGACCTAGCAGACTTTACTCGGAAATATGTAAAGGAAATGTGCAAAATTGACTTTGTGTTATTGCACCTCCCTTCCTCATGGGAAAGTGCCGAGACTCCTCTCAGCACTTCCCGTAACCAACTTTAAATCCAGAATTCCTGCGTACAGAAACCACCTACTCAGCAATAGGTTATTTTAAGTTCAAATAACTTAAACACTTCAAAGTTAGAGAGGTGACCAGAAGCTTGGTCAAAGAGGAGGCTCTTCAGGAGGCTCTTAAAGGGTGAGAGTGAGCTGGAGAGGCAGAGATGTTTTGGGGAGGCTTGGTGTCTGGGCAGTTGAAGGCACAGCCACCATGGTGGGGCAAAGGGAGTGGAGATGCCAGAGTCAGAGGAACGGAGTTCCAGGGATTGGGGTGCAATTAGATCACCTAAATAATCTTCAATATTCAAAGGAGTACAAGCCTAGTACGTGCAACCTGTCCTCACAATTTAGCCCTTTTAGCCCCTATGCACATGCTTTGCCATGGATGACCGATTGCAATGTGATGCTGTTTTGCATCCCGCATTATTCATACCCATTGCCTCTTACTTACCCTCTCCATATGTTTTGTCTGATTCATTAATTTAATTTGACAGTGATATGTTTTCTGCTGGTATTAATCACAATCCATTGTACAAGGTGCAAGTTACAGTTTATTTCTGACTAATTACATTGCATAATGTTGTTTAGAGAAGAGTGTCTGATTGCTCAGTGGAATGTTATCGCTTGATTTGTGTTGTAACTAATACCTGCTAAAATTTATCTTGTTTTATCTATTCTGGCAATTTGCAGATAGTTTAATGAGGTTGACAATAAGCATTTACAAAATCCATTCTTTTATTAGCTATTAAAAACAGCAAACCAAAGAATTATATTTGCGAAGACTAACTTTAATTGAATTAAACAGGAGTTGGAACAATCTGCTTCCCTTTGACGGTAAGCAGGACATAGAGATTTAATTAAATGAGGGATGATCTTGTCTTCTATCTTAACAGGCTGGTTACCCTCAATCACTTCCAACCTCTCTAGAACTGTTTTTGTCTTCTCTCTTTACATTCTTAATAGTATATTTATTGTACAGTTTACCGCACTCAAGCGTATGTTAAGTGTACCGTATATCAAAAGGCACTTTTTTTTCTATTCCTTTATACAGAGTTCAGAGAATCATTATATTTACTATGCAGGAGGAGGCCCACTTATTCCATGCCTCTGCCTATTCTATTCCCATTTCCCCACTCAGCTCGGGGTTGAACAGGACAGCCTGAACATGGATCTGGGCAGAGGGGATGGAATCCGGGGCAAAGGTGCAGACTGTTTGGCTGGAGCTGAATAAGATGGCTTTGCTGTTCCCAGTGTTTGAGCAGAAGAAGTACAGACTCATCCATGACTTGAACAATGCCAAAGTAGTTGTGGAGTCGAGGGTAGTGATAGAAAGGTAGAGCTGGGTCTTGTCTGCATACATGTGGAAACTGATGCCACGTGTATTGTTAATATCAATCAACGAGACTTGATCTACATGGCTCAGTGTCACAGGTATGCTGCATTTAGCCATTGAGCTCAATAGCCTAAGATTTAAAATTATTTTTATTGCCTTTCTTCCAATCCTTTTCGCCACCTTTGATAAATACATTGACCAGAGCCTGACATAGTACGCCACAAGTGTTCTCAATAAAGTTGGAAATACTCAGCAGGCCAAGCAGCATCCGTGGAGAGAGAAACAGAGTTAACGTTTCAGGTCTGGGACCCTTCATCAGAACTGGAAAAAGCTGGAGATGTAACAGATATTAAGCAGGTGCAGAGACAGGGAGCGGGGGGGGGGGGGGTTTAGGAGGGGAGGAAGGAATTGAAAGAACATACTGTGCTTATGTAAGAGGCAGGAAAGATAAAATGTTGCAAATGGGAATGGCAAAATCATAGAGCATGAAAAATGGGGGCAGGGATTATAATCGGAAATTGTTGAACTCGATGTTGAGTCCGGAAGGCTGTAAAGTGCCTAATCGAAAGATGAGGTGCTGTTCCTCGAGCTTACGTTGAGCTTCATTGGAACAATGTAATAGGCCAAGGACAGAGAGATCAGAGTGGGAGTGAAGCGGAGAATTAAAGTGACAGGCGACCGGAAGCTCAGGGTCACCCTTACGGACTGAACGGAGGTGTTCCGCAAAGCGGTCACCCAATCTGCGTTTGGTCTCCCCAATGTAGAGGAGACCGCATCGTGAGCATTGTATTCGCTGCTCACGATGCGGTCTCCTTTACATTGGGGAGACCAAACGCAGATTGGCGACTGCTTTGCGGAACATAGAAACATAGAAGATAGGAGCAGGAGTAGGCCATTCGAGCCTGCTCCGCCATTCAATGCGATCATGGCTGATCATCCAAATTCAGTACCCTGTCCCTGCTTTCTCCCCATAGCCGTTGGCCCCTTTAGCCTTAAGAAATATATCCAACTCCTTCTTGAATATATTTAATGAATTGGCCTCTACTGCCTTCTGTGGTAGAGAATTCCACAGGTTCACCACTCTCTGGGTGAAGAAATTCCTCCTCATCTCAGTCCTAAATGGCTTACCCCTTATCCTTAGACTGTGACCTCTGGTTCTGGACTCCCCTGCCATCGGGAACATCCTTCCTGCATCTAGTCTGTCTAGTCCTGTTAGAATTTTCTAAGTTTCAATGAGATCCCCTCTCATTCTTCTAAACTCTAGCGAATATAAGCCTAATCGACCCAATCTCTCTTCATACGTCATTCCTGCCATCCCAGGTATCAGTCTGGTGAATCTTCGCTGCACTCCCTCCATGGCAAGAACATCCTTTCTCAGATAAGGCGACCAAAACTGCACACAATACTCAAGGTGTGGTCTCATCAAGGCCCTGTACAACTGCAGCAAGACATCCTTGCTCCTGTACTCGAATCCTCTCGCTATGAAGGCCAACATACCATTTGCCTTCTTAACCGCCTGCTGCACCTGCATACGTACCTTCAGCGACTGGTGCACAAGGACACCCAGGTCTCGTTGCACTTCCCCTTTTCCCAATCTATTGTCGTTCAGATAATAATCTGTCTTCCTGTTTTTGCCACCAAAGTGGATAACCTCGTATTTATCCACATTATACTGCATCTGCCATGCATCTGCCCAATCACCCAACCTGTCCCAATCATACTGGAGTTTCTCGGCATCCTCCTCACAGCACACACACCCACCCAGCTTTGTGTCGTCTGCAAACTTGGAGATATTACATCTAGTTCCCTCGTCTAGATCATTAATATATATTGTGAATAGCTGGGGTCCGTAAGGGTGACCCTGAGCTTCCGGTCGCCTGTCACTTTAATTCTCCGCTTCACTCCCACTCTGATCTCTCTGTCCTCGGCCTCTTACACTGTTCCAATGAAGCTCAACGTAAGCTCAAGGAACAGCACCTCATCTTTCGATTAGGCACTTTACAGCCTTCTGGACTCAACATCGAGTTCAACAATTTCAGACAATAATCCCTGCCCTATTTTTCATGCTGTATGATTTTGCCATTCCCATTTGCAACATTTTATCTTTCCTGCCTCTTACATAAGCACAGTATGTTCTTTCAATTCCTTCCTCCCCTCCTAACCCCCCCTGTCTCTGCACCTGCTTAATATCTGTTACGCCTCCAGCTTTTTCCAGTTCTGATGAAGGGTCCCAGACCTGAAACGTTAACTCTGTTTCTCTCTCCACGGATGCTGCCTGGCCTGCTGAGTATTTCCAGCATTTTCTGTTGTTATTTCAGATTTCCAGCATCCACAGTATTTTGCTATTCTCAATAAAGTTTATGCTTCATGCATAGTCAATATTACATCTTTATTATATAGATCTACTTATACGTCCAAAATCTTATTTGCTTTGACAATCATTGACGTTTGATTTGAGAACAACTCATCATTTGGGCAACTATCGCACCAAGGTCTTTTTCCTGTCCCATCTTATTTAATGAAATATCTTTCACTGTGTAATTATATTTGCTATTTTTAGTATCAATGTGCTTTACTTTATATTTCTCAGTTTTAAATGTCACGTACTAGCCATCTGTTCAATTGCTTTGTCTCTGTAAATCTGTGAGCTATATCCCTTTCCTCAGAGACTCCTGGTCTCCCACACTTTTTGGAATAATTCGCAATCCCGCTTACAACCCCCTCAATAGCGTCATTCATAAATATTAGGGAGAGGAAGGGCCCCTTGCTTTTCTTAAGCAAAGACATACCAGAGGAATTATTGAATCCCCCAAAGTACAATCTGATTCCAAGCTTTGGCTTTCCAGCAGAGATTCTGTATCGTGTCATGGCTCTGAACTTTAGATCACTGAGATATTAAGAAGAGGCTTCAAGAACTCAAGTTCTTTTTGTTCTGATTCAATCATTTACAATTGTGAATGGAACTGACCAAGTGGATTCTAAGAAGTTCTTTGTGGGATCCTCCAGTGGCTACATTCGTAAACACATTCTGTATCTGAATCCTACAGACTAGAAGGTCCCAGGCTTGATTTTAGGTCTTGCTGAGTTACTGCTGCTGCTGCTACTACTACCTCAACAACAACACTTGCATTTATATAGCAACTTTAACATAGAGTAATGCTCCAAGGTGCTTCACGGAGGTGTAATCAAAAAAATTGGATGGCAGGTCAAAGAAGGAGATATTAGATGGAGTGACCAAAAGCTTGGTCAAAAAAAAGTGGGTTTTAAAGAGGGTCTTAAAGGGTGGTGGAGAGGCAGAAAGGTTTATGGAATTCCAGAGCATAGGGCCTAGGAGGCTGAAGACATGGCCACCAATGGTGGGGCAAAAGGAGGGTGGGGTACAAAGAGGCCAGAGTCAGAGGAGCAAAATGTTTGGGGGGGGGTTGAGGGCTGGAAGAAGGTAGAGAGATAGGGAGGGGCGTGGCCATGAAGGAAGTTTGCTGATCCCAGCTAGGGTGACAATTAATCTCTGTACCCCTTGGCTAATGACAAGGGAAAATTAGATAGGGATGCTGCTTCTGATTGCTGTCCAGTGATGCTTTTTGGAAAAGTGTGCTGGTCTGAGCAGAATCAGACTTGCCGTTAATGACTGAGGTTGGTAGCACCCTCAGCCTCTGAGGTAGAAGGTTGTTGGTTCATAATCCCACTCCAGAGACTTGAGCACAAAAATCTAGGCTGACACTCCCACTGCAGTACTGAGGGAGTGCTACACTGTCGCAGTGTGCCGTCTTTCGGATGAGACGTTAAACCAAGACCCCGTCTGCCCTCTCAGGTGGACGTAAAAGATCCCATGGCACTATTTCGAAGAAGAGCAGGGGAATTATCCCTTAGTGTCCTGGCCAATATTTATCTCTCAATCAACATCACTAAAACAGATTATATGGTCATTATCACATTACTGTTTGTGGGAGCTTGCTGTGCGCAATTTGGCTGCTGCGTTTCCTACCTTGCAACAGTGACTACAGTTCAAAAGTACTTCATTGGCTGTAAAGCGATAAGGGACATCCAGTGGTTGTGAAAGGCGCTATATAAATGCAAGTCTTTCTTTCTATACTATGGAATACATTACCACAAGTAGCTATTGAAGAAAATTCAATCACAACATTTAAGAGAGAATTAGATAAACACTTGAATAAGAAAAATATTAAACAGAGCAGGGAACAAAAAGGGAAATGAGACTAGAGTAGATAGCTCCGATGTTGAGCTCGTAGTAATACAGGTATAAGGTAGGCTGACAATACGTCCTCGATTTCCAGGGACAGTCCCCGGATTAGGTACTGTGTCCCCAGAAGAGTCCCCGGTTCAGAAAACTCGTCCCCGTATAGAATTTTTTTTTAAAAAGCAAATGTACTGTAAGGGTCACGGACTGGTGCGAGGTGAGGCTTTCGTTGCCTATACTATTGCTTGCTCTGGTCTCCGGCCAGACTTTTGCAATAAGCACCTGTGAGTGGTTCGACCCACTCGCCCTTACGGTTCTGACACCTGGATTTAGATGCAAGGAGCAGTAATGCAGAGAAAAAGACTCAAATAGACCTGGTAGAATAGCACGAAATGAATGTCTTTATTGCATGGCGTCTAAAATCATGAAATACATGTCATAGGCGCAGATCAAAGAGAGTACCAGTATACACACGTTCATAAAACTTGGTCTATGGAAATGGGGAACACACGACACATCGTAAAAGGGGGAACACATTATACCTTAACCTTATAAACCACCCTCCCTTAATATACCTAAACTACGTCTGGATTTGTAGGATCGGGAAACATGCTCACCACTCGGCTCACTTCGGAAATTTAAAATGAGGCTCTCGGCTCATTTCGCTGCAGCGCCTGACTGTCACGTGGCTGTAAGGGTTTCTGCACCCGACTTGTTTACTCTCGCTGCCGCGAATGGGTCCACTTGAGACGGCCCCGGTAAAGTTCGTCGCGGATGGCTCAGGCTATCCGCTCAAAGAGCCGGAGGGTAAGCCAGACTCCCTGATGTCATGAAGTAGTCCGTAGGATTCAGACCGGATCATGAAGTAGTCTGTAGAATTCAAAACCGGTGGACTCTGTCGTTTTATCTTCGGGCGCGGTCGGGGTTTACTGACCGTGGCGGCACGTGGAATTTCTTTTCGTCTTTCTTCTCGTCTTTCTTCTCGTCACTCGGGCCTCTGGGTCCGGACACCGTTTACCGACGATCGGGATGGTGTACCCTGCTGCCTGCCGTGTCGAGGCGGCTCGTTCCGATTGAACTCCACCCTACACTCGAATAACCGACCAGCACAGCCCCGCCGAAGGAACCAGCGCAAGAGGAAAAGGAAGAGACCGATGGACATTTGTCCCCTATAGTTATACTGCTTTTTCGGCCTTATCTCCCGCTCAAATCTAAACGTTATCCTTTGTGTGATTTTGGCGCCCAAAACTCCCAGCATGGGGCGATTATCTTCTTAACGGGTTTCGGTATCACCCGAAACTGGCCAACTATCCGTTAATGCCTTCTCCATTGTTGGGCCAGCCAGGGCGTGTATGAATCGTCTCCTCGACTGGTTTTGGGGCCCCCCGAATACTGGCTTAATCACCCGCCAATGTCTCTCTCATTGTTGAGCCGGGGGGGTATTTGTGTATTGATGTGTCTGGATGGGTTTTCGATGGCCCAGTTCAATGATTCTTACTGTGCGTATGAAACGATTCAAGCACTTATATCATTGCTATTGTCCAGGATGCAAACGGGTTGCATCCTGCCTTTTCAATTTGTACCAGGTATGATCTCATACCGAATGTATATTTGACGCCATCTTGTCTGCCCACTGTGTCTCTGGAAGCTTCTGCCACGATGCGCGGCGGCCATTTTACAGGCTTCTGTACCCTTTATTATCAGGACAGCATTCCGTTCAATAAAAATGTTCAATTGAACCTGCTTCTCTCATATTATTAGAATCGCAATAATTGCG
Source organism: Squalus acanthias (assembly GCA_030390025.1). Lineage (NCBI taxonomy): Eukaryota > Metazoa > Chordata > Chondrichthyes > Squaliformes > Squalidae > Squalus > Squalus acanthias. Next base: position 9,270,423 of record CM059438.1, on the reverse strand, counting down.
AAACTCTACAGTACAGAAACCCCGGGGCGTGGGGGAGATTCATGGCCCATTCCCGCCACATTTGAGCTCAGGAATGGATTCCAGGAACTGGTTGAACAGAGGCAACGATGGCGGCCCCGCCTTCCCACAATGCAGCGCAGCAGAGAAAAGACCCCATGATAGCTCAGGCCACACTGCACTCTGGGGGATTGAGTCAGCTGACCCTGTGTTTCGGCCAACAGTGACTGGCCAGACGATGGAACCTTTAAAATGCGCGGGAAAAGCCGAGGGCGCAGTGAGAGCTGGTGGGTGAGTGGATTTACTTTACCTCAGAGATCAGTATGGTGCATCGTGTTTTTTTTAATGAATAAGGTAAGCTCTAAATTCTCCCACCGGGGAGAGGTTTCTGAAACCTTCTGAGACAGAGGGTGTTTCACACCTTATATGGAAAATCTCATTCTGTTTGAAACAGATTTAAAATTGAAAAATTAAAAGTTAGTGTGCTCGGGGACGAGTATAGATGGTACAGCACTGTTGCCAGAACACACGCAAGATTAGGTGTAAAGTGAAAATGGGGTTGTCTCCAACGCTCCCGCCAAGTTGCACAGCCGCGCAGTAGTCTGGAGGTCCCACGCTCACCGGACTTTCAATGGAAATAATCGCGCCTGCGTGAAAATTTGAATGCAGCGTGCAGCCACTTAAAGGGATCGTGCACAAAAAAAATTACAGGGAACATTGGTTGTCTCTACGCGTATTCCACTAGCAGAAGCAACAAAGTCGTCATGCCAGTTTTCTTGAAACGTTTCCTGGCTACCTTGCTGTGCTCCCACCCTGTGTGTCCCCGGATTCGGTTTAGAAAATATGGTCACCCTAGTATAAGGGGCCAAAATAGCCTTTGACTCTGCTTAAAATTCTATGATTTTGTGAGCCCGGAGAATTAACTGCTAAGGAAACTTCAAGGAAAACGTGGATTATGATCAGTTATGCATTTGATGCTTGGAATTGTTGGTGGAACGACACTGCCAGAAAGTGCAATAATGCAAATTCTGTTGAATCATTGGAAAAGGAAGTGGGCAGCTTCCTGATTCAGTAGGGAGTGGAGGGATATGGGTTTGGCTATTGGGTGGAGTGATGTTAAAATAGGCTGTTTAAATAAAAAGTCCAGAACTAGCATCTTTACATGTGGAAAAAGCTGAGTTTTTGTAGCTGCTAACTTTCTCGTGTTCTGACAGCGTGAGGTAATATATTAAATTGAGAAACCTGCATGAAGGGCTAAGGCCCATAGTACAGAACACCAGCAAGGTTGAAAAGAGTAGGACAGAAGATGATGTGAATTGTGAAGCAGCGGTTAGATGACGCCTCATTATTTACAGTGATAGCATCAAGTAGATGCAGGTTATGTATAACACAGATTTTAAACCAGCTCATTATAACATCTCAACCACATCAGAAAAGGACTATGTGGTACCGAAGTACGCAAGAGACATTTTGTATTGACAGTACTGAAAATCTTGAAAGTGTAAATTTAACCCTTTGATGTTTTATGTGCTCCATCATAGATTATAACTATCAGGAAACACTGAACAGGCTGGGGCTCTTTTCTCTAGAGCAGAGAAGGCTGAGAGGTTACCTGATAAAGGTCTTTAAAATAATGACGGGGCTCGATAGGGTAAACGCAGAGATGTTTCCGCTTGTGGGGGAGTCCAAAACTAGGGGTCATAAATATGAGATAGTAACTAGTAAATCCAATAGGGAATTCAGGAGAAACTTCTTTACCCAGAGAGTGGTTAGAATGTGGAACTCGCTACCACAGGGAGTAGCTGAGGCAACTAGTATAAGCTGCATTTAAGTGGAAGCTAGATAAGTACATGAGTGAGAAAGGAATAGAAGGATATGTTGATAGGGTGAGATGAAGTAGGGTGGGAGGAGGCTCATGTGGAGCATAAACACCAGCACAGACCGGTACTAGAGGGTTCCAAGTGCTCATTAAACCATAACTCAGAGCCCAGAGGAGAGCTAGGTGAAGAAATAATGGATTGTCTGTTACAATTGAAACAGAGAAAACCATACCATTTAAAAAAAATGTCCCAATCAGGGATTTCAGCTCATAATCTAGGCTGCCATTTCAGTGCAATACAGAGGTGCTGACTTTCGGATGAGACGTTAAACCGAGGCCCCATCTGCCCTCTCAGGTGGACATAAAAGGTGCCATGAGACTATTCGAAGAAGAGAAGGGGAATTCTGCCAGTGCCCTGGCCAACATTTATCCCTCAACCAATATCACCAAAACAGTTTATCTGGTCATTTATTTCATTGCTGTTTGTGGGACCTTGCTGTGTGTAAATTGGCTGCCACAACAATGACTACACTTCAAAAATGTACTTCAGTGGCTGTAAAGTGCTTTGGGACATCCTGAGGTTGTGAAAGGTGCTATATAAATACAAATCTTTTCTCTTTTACAAAAAAATCTTCCAAAACAGCAATGCGCAGGTTTAAATTGGGACTATTGAACATTTCTGTACATGCTAATATATGGCAACCCAATAGAATTTTTATAATAATGTTTTGAACAGTTCACAACATTACACAAGCCTTCAGGATTTCATCTATTCACAGTAATCTAAACTGAAATGAAGAGACCTTTAAATCTGCCTGTATTATTATACATCTGTGTGACCCCATGTGTACTTTGTGTTCATTTAACTGTTGTTGCAAGTATAGTGCATTACCTTCTTTCATGTTCTTTTTCTTTTATTCATTCACGGGATGTGGGCGTCGCTGGCAAGGCCAGCATTTATTGCCCATCCCTAATTGCCCTCGAGAAGGTGGTGGTGAGCCACCTTCTTGAACCGCTGCAGTCCGTGTGGTGATGGTGCTCCCACAGTGCTGTTGGGGGAGTTCCAGGATTTTGACCCAGCGACGATGAAGGATCGGCGCTATATTTCCAAGTCAGGATGGTGTGTGACTTGGAGGGGAGCTTGGAGGTGGTGGTGTTCCCATGTGCCTGCTGCCCTTGTCCTTCCAGGCAGTAGAGGTCGCCGGTTTGGGAGGTCCTGTCGAAGAAGCCTTGGCGAGTTGCTGTAGTGCATCTTGTAGATGGTACACACTGCAGCCACGGTGCGCCGGTGGTGGAGGGAGTGAATGTTTAAAGCGGTGGATGGGGTGTAAATCAAGCGGGCTGCTTTGTCCTGGATGGTTCATGTGTCAATCGTTTTAAATAAAGAAAAATATCGCTCGAATATAAATATTAAAAAATACAGGTCCTTTTAATTTTTTTGGGGTGGAGGATAAGTGCCTATTGGTTAAAGAGATGGTCAGTTATTGTCTTTACTACAATACTGTATCACAATTCTACCACTTACAGCACACGTATGGTATTAAATAATTTATAAACTACACAATGCCTCATTTTTTAAATGTAAAATAAATAAAACTGATAAAGCTATTCTGGCTGCAATGCCGTTTGGTTTCAATTGTAACTCAGGGGGTGGCAAGTATGTGCTGTCACCTCCCCACAACAGCCTGATTTCCGTTTCCATGGCAGCAGATGCAAGTGGCTCATTCTCGAGTCTGTTAACGTATCTGAGTCCAGTGAACACAAAAGCCAGGGGGCCTGGCTAATTGAGGCTGCACCGCGTTAAAATATCTTAATTAAAAGTCTTTAGGAAAATGACAGGAATGAGGGCCTGTTATATAATTTTAATTACAAAATAGCACGCTTGTGACATTCAACTCCTTCAAAGCCAGAGCTATATTTTCCATCCCCACCTGCCCCCCCACAACAGATCTAAACCAATATTTTTTTATATGGGAGTAGGCGTGGTGAGAGGAGAAAGTGTATTCTTTAAATCAGTTCAATTATCGACTTTGATTTTTTTTTTCCATTTGAAACATTATTTTATTGACACTGTACAGGAAAACATACAAATAAACACCACTGCACATATTCCCAAACTGTATTGCTCCTTTACAATAGGCTATTGCAACATTCCCTGAAAATATTTACACTGCTCGCAGGTTTTATACAGTACTTCACAAAATCCTGAGACAAACTTGACATCAGTGACTCAAACTGCATTTCAGTACACAGAACTCCATTTAATTGTACATTATACCAGCAGGACAGCTGGCGCGACAAGACACGGGATTCAACAGTTATTTCAACCCATTGTAAGTGTAGAAAGCACCAAAATTATATTAACATTTAACGTATATTTTCGACCTTCAGAGGTAGCGGTGTGCTAATATATTCACGAGGCTGACGGTGGTATGATTCACGCCTGCACTTGATGAGATGAGAGGCCTACCTAAATTTACACATATAACCCCAAGTAGTCCTACCTGGGGGGGGAAAAATAACTGTTCTGAACAATAGTTTTGGTTAGGAGATAAAAAGTGACAATTTACAGAGAAAAAAAATGAAGGAGTTTGATATTTTGGATTTCACAAGATGAGGTGTGATGGGGTAGAGCATTAGACCATGAAAGCTCAGCAATACAGAGTGAGGGACCAATGCAGGTTTTAAAGCCTACTCCATCCAGCTCCAGGGCTGGAGGAGATTGCAGTGACTCCCTGTGTGGCTGAGGGGAGAGTCATGGGGTAGATTTTCAACTTCCCGCTCAGGCGGTTGCAGATTGGCCTCTGTTTGTAGAATCTGCCCGACTTTCGATGAAAACCGGGCGGTTTCTATACAACAGGCGGGCGATTCCCCAACACCAGCAAGTTGAAAATCTACCTCATGGTCTCTACCACATCGTGGTGACTGGCTGCAGAGCAGACTAGGAACAGTCTGAGGGCAAGATGAAGCTAAGCATAAGTGCCAAGGCTCGGCAGACTGAAGTCAGGGGGGGATAATGTGCAAGAAAAAAAACTTCAAATAAAAATAAACCCAATGGTGTTCCATAAAGAAAGCTTCCCAGTGCCAACTTGGCTCAGTGGTAGCTCTCTAGCCTTTTGGTCAGAAGTTTATGGCTTCAAGCCCCACTACAGGACTTTAGCACATAATCTAGGCGGATACTGGAGCACAGTAGTGAGAGAGTGCTGCACGATCAGAGGTGTTTCTCCCCCCCCTCCCCCCCCGCCCCGCCCGGATGAGATAGGAAACCAAGGCCCGTCTGTTCGTTCACTTGGACATAAAAGCTCCCATAGCTTTATTGAAGAAGACTAGGGAATCTCCTGGTGTCCTGGCCAACATTGATCCCTCAACCATAACCGATTAACTGGTCATTTACCTCATTGCCATTTGTGGGACCTTGCTGTGTGCTAATTTTGGCTGCTGTGCTTGCCTACATAACAAGTGACTATACTTCAAAAAGTCATTCATTGGCTGTGAATTGCTGTGGGACAGCCTGCAGGCGTGAAAGATGCTGTGTAAATGCAAGTTCTTCTTTTCCAGAAGAATTCACCAATTTGTTGTCCATGACTATAATAAATGTGTGTATGTTAACGGTATACAGCTACAATCCCTTGGGCTGCACCCGAAGGTTTTCAAACCTACACAGTCCATGCAGGGAACATTTTTTTGTTGCTGCAGAAAAGAAAAGACAGACTTGCATTTATATAGCGCCTTTCACTACCACCGGACATCCCAAAGCGCTTTACAGCCAATGAAGTACTTTTGAAGTGTCGTCACTGTTGTGATGTAGGAATGTAGAATCAGGTCAAATTTAGATTTGGGGGTAAAAACTGATTTTTATTGAATTAGTTAGTTTCAATCTGGTTTTATTTAAACTGTAGGAGTGGGTACTCCTATAATCCTGAATGAGGCATTTATTCTGACACTATGAACACAGCACAGAGACTACAGTTCATGACCAATGATAAAGATTTGTAACTGTCCCTCCCACTCGTGTGTTATGGCTCTTTAAAAAAAAATACATTGACAGCATTTACTAGGTGTTCTATCTAGTACAGCACAACACATATAAAACCAAGATTGTTCATGCAATTGTTTGATACAAAGACAAGAACACAGACCTGAATCGACACAAATGGGTAAATACAGAAGCATTGTATACACGGTTGATACCACCTTTGGTTTGCATTGATTTACTCAGAATATTTGAGCCACAGAACAATGAAAGACCCTAGCTACACTAAGCTAGGCGGACGTTTATCTGATGCATTACATGTAGCTAAAATGATAATTAGCATATGCTCCATCTAGGCATGGTAATGAGTTACACCCATTCCAACTAGAAGTAGTCATGAGTTACTGCTGCCTTCCCACTTTGTCTAGGCATGGTAATGAGCTACAACTGTCTGCAGCTTTTGTGCAGAAAATGTGCTGACCTGACTTGGTTAGTGAAATTGGACAAACATTGCAAGAAGAGCCAAGCTTTGAAAGCACAAAATACTGCAGGACTTGATGAAACCACTTAAAAGCAATCAGGGCTCACCATCACATGATTTATGAGTTTTAGTAATTCAACATTCATGTTTCTTCCACTCCATCGTTTCAGATGTTGCGTTATATTTCAGCATGAAAGAGATACCTTTATTGGGCTGAATTCAAACTGGTGGGCTGGTGATGGTATTGACAAAAGTGAGCTGGGAAAAGTAAAAACTGAACTTTCCAAACTTTTGTTGTAAGACAGTTCCTCTGCAGAGCAGGACACTGTCTCTCTTTTGCAGGATTTGATGGTGGGGGTAAGGGAGAGGATTTTGGATTCATACTGCAGTAATTGGTTCATAAATCCAAAATTTGGAGAAATGGTATTTCTCCGTTCTTTGATGTAGTCAAAGGCTTCTTCCAAGCGTAGTTGCTTGCTTCTCATTAGATACGCCAAGCAGATTGTGGGCGACCGAGAAATGCCTGCTTCACAGTGGACGAGGACCTTCCCTCCTGCGTGTCTCACATGATCTGCAAAATAACATGAGCTCAATTTAACTCGTGGTTAATGTGTATTCCAAAATAATCTGATTTGCCAGTGCATTACAGTTAAAGCATATCTTCAGCTAGGCTTGGTAATATATCACTACAGAATATTGCAAACATGCAAAAGTATAAAAGATGCTTTATCTAAGAAGGACAAAAGCACCCACTTGGCAAAACTATGTTCAATAGATCACTTTTTTTTTCCTCCAATTTATCTCCTCCATTTGTTAAAGTGTTGACTTATGCTAAGGTACTGTTCCACAGCTGCTGGACAACCTGCATCACATCATCCAGGTGGCTATTCTACATACTTGCACCTGGACAGCAAGTGTTGGTGGGCTATTGAACTATGGAGGGCATTGTGGCGAAGCCCAATCCTGTCCTCATGCAACATCTACATGTAGGCATTTTCCATCAGGAATCATTATATAATGATCAGGAATGGGAAGAATGTCTGATTTCCACCCCCCCCCCCCTCGCTCTAGTTCATCGGTACCGAGACCAATAACAGCACCCCTCCTGTCACCCTGGCTAAAATACGTCAACTCCGCGGAGACTGGGGATTGAACATGGGATGGTCCTCATCTGTGTGGTTCAATTCTACACAAGTCACTCACTTTACAATTGAATAGCTTTTCTTTGGAGGTTGATGCTACTGATCGACAACAAGAATGTAATTGCACCAAAACTCAGAAACCCTTCCAACTCTGTATTCTGTCACCACAAACACTTTGTGGATATCTTAAGTGGTCAAATGCCCAAGAACTAAGGCTGTCTGAGATTCAAATGATCAGCCACAATTGCAGCTATTCTGGTCATTTATTTATTTTACTCGTCTTGTGAACTTTGTGCTCATCAACATCTTGGTGCTCAGGAATGGAACACTTTCCATTTTGTACACCTGGTGTCAACACCAAGCACCTCCAAGTCAGGAGTAGCACAATTAGACACAGAGTAAAGCCCCCTTTACTCTGCTCTACAATGCGCCTCTGCTTCAACCTTCGAAGAAGCCCTCCCACTGCTCCAGTGTGACAGTTTTCCACTTCCTACAGAAACCTGTAGCCTCTGAGTAATTAGTGCCAAATTAGAGCAAATTTTATGCCTTGGGCCCTCATCCATTAGAACTGGATTGAAGTCTGGTCAATTATTAACAAGACTAATTTTGGAAAGAAGGGAAATGGTTCATAGAAATAGAGTGTTCTACCTCAGAAGGAGGATGACAAAAAACCTGACTCTTATCACTATTGCTCCACAATATAATATCCCAATTTCTTTGGCCAATTGGAGATTGGTATGAGATGGGCACTCCCATTCCAGTCTCCTTGTGGAGAGCTTACCGTAAATAGAGTGTGGAGAAAAATCTATTAGAACAAATACTTTTAAAACACAAGAACCTTGCATCTGTATGAAAAGGACCTTTTCAATCATCAATATAGAAGCGACATTGTTCACAGGATAATCACCAATATTAGTAAAGAGCCTACACCAGCAGATACTTAAAACAAAACTTGTATGATTTCATTGTGAAAGACACAAAATCTACACAACTGTTACATACCAATGAAGTCTATTGCTTCCTGGAAATGGGAACTCATGTCTGCAGTTGCGCTATCTTCTACAGGGATGAATTTGTAGTGATATTTGCCTTTGAAGTACTCTGCACAGTTACGGGAGACATTCAGCAAAGCGGTGATGTGGAGATCATCTAGAAAGTCTGGTCTGGAGGCATGGTACGCGCTACCCAGGTATAGAAAAGGCAGGATTTCAACAGGTTTTCCCTGAAAATTGAACACAACAAACATGGTAAATAATATGAAGAGACTTAAAAAACAAAAGCATCTGCAGTGGAAAGCCACAATGGAATGGAATGTGGTGGCCCAAAAATAATGAACACAAGAATCCCAGTAGGTGATTAAAGGTCTTATATTTAAAGAGAGACACTATCTCGGAATATATATTTTTTTTTTGCCTTATATTTAGCCTTGCCTTTCTAGGTCACACACCATTCTCATGGATTCCTAGACCATTGAGAATGTCGGTCTGGAGCAAGCTGTTTGAAGATGGTGTTCAGTCACATCTGATTATCTGTCCCTACACAGAAGAGCGACTCAGGCCAGGTAACATCAGGAATTTCTTGTTCAAGGAATCTGCTTTTCTAAAAGTATAAGAACACCAATGTGTTCTGACCTCTGTCACTTCACCACTCTAAGCCTTCTCCTTTTACTGTACATGTTATTCTAAAGACTCCCGAATAAAAGCGGAAACATAAATGTTGCTGGAACACACGAACATTGGCATTTGGAAGTCGCTGCTCCAACCAAATGTGTTCCATTTCAGTATGACCACAGAATCAGGACTGCAAACAGTAAACAGTCTCCAGCGGTTGCTTTAGGATCTCTGTCTTGCCGTGCCTACTAATTAACTGAAAGGACAGTGCTAACTGAAAGACAACAGCCACATCCGATCCCATCCTGTTAAGTGGCAGTTTTAGCTGCATGGGCACTTGTAGACTGTTATCATCGAGTATAAGTGACCCACTGTGATGAACAGTCTAGCTGGGCAGTGCCAAGCGCAATAAGAAGCATAATATGGATTGACATGATATTATTCATTTAGGATATTTAATATAGAAGTGTTTTCTTGGCCTATTTTAGTTTGGTCATAACATTTCAAGTATTTCGCATTTATGCCATGTTTACACTTATACCACTCATCTCCCTGCTTCTACCCACTTCACGCAGTATTTTATATGCAGCTCCTACTCTTGACTGTTGGGCATTTACACAACTGCAGATCTCAGATCTTGTAGATCTGAGAACCACATGGCAGTGCAGAATGTTTAAGACCCAATGTGTTATGCAGAATGGTAGGTGCAATTGCAATTCCCTGTATATTCTCAGTCATGCCATCACAGCGAAGGACCAGCCAGAGGCCAGGTGCTTCCACACAGGAAGAAAGAAAAAAAAGACACAAAATAGAAATCTCCCTGGGCCATTACAACACACTTCCTTGATGCTGATTATAGTGCGGCATTGTTGGAGCAAATCCCTGGGACATGCACTTAGGCAGACCTAGAAAGGGTGAAGGGAGTGCAAAAAAAGGGTGGTTTTACACTGACAAATGCTGTTGATGGTATAGACACAGAGTTCTCCCGCCATCAACAGTGCTCCTTAAAATAAATGACCCAATCTCCGGAGACTCAGAGGCGTCAGAGAACAACATTTCATCTACTGCGTGAGCCACCATCAGATCTCCAGTTATAACTGAAATCACGGAGCAGGTTTTTCCTCCCTTTTAGCTATGGAAATTGTTGGTCTCGGACCCCAAGAGTGGCACCGGAAGAAAGGTAAACGGGGACAGCAGTGCCAGGGGTCCATGTATGCCAATCCCCTGCCAGAATATAAAAGCAACAGTAGGTAGTTCCCTTAAAAAAAAAAATTCACAAATCCAGGCATAGGCTTGAAAGTTGTCTGTTAGGCATCGTGTTAGACACTACAATCACTTGTTGCCTGCTCTGGAGATACTTTAGGGAGAACAGTAGCTGATTCCGGGGTCAGATCCTGCATGAAAACCCAGAGTCAGAGGGGTGAGTTTTTGTACTCGTACAATGTGTGATGTCACCTTGCTGTGGAATGGAAACGGCACGGGATTCACTCTGGTGTGAGCTTGACAGCACATGGGATTGGTGTCAACAAAAAATAAAAAAAAGTCTGACCTCAGAAATTAGCTGCCCGCTTTATTTAGGGGCGCCACAAAAATTACTGGACAGAAATAGCCTAGAAATGTTTCATTAACTTTAGTTGATGATATTAAATATTAATTTAATTCTAAACAGATCAGAGGAAAAAGCAGACCGTCATTACTTTTAATGTTAATCTTGTTGAGGGTCAGCGCCAATGTTCCTGCTAAGCCGTGCGGCGGTCTGAGGGTCCCGCGCAGGCCGCTCACCAGCTTTTACATGGAAGCCACGCCTGTGCGAAAATTTGAATGGGCCGCGCAGCCAGTTAAAGGGACCGCGCACGAAAAAAAAAAGAGGGAACATTGGTCACCTCCACTGGTAATAACTCATTTATCATCATGCGACTCCACAACATCCAGTCAGGAGACAAGAGTAACCAGATTAACATTAACTGGATTTGAATACTCATTTGTTTGCAGTTTACATTTCATGTACTTTTGTCGCACTCTCTAGGATGCCTTTGATATGTCAGACTCGCTACCACAGGGAGTGGTTGGAGTGAAAAGTAGATGCATTTAAGGGGAGGCTGGACAAGGGAGAAGGGAATAGAGGGTTACACTGATCGATTTAGATGAGAAAAGATGGGAGGAGGCTTGAGTGGAGCATAAATGTCGGCATGGACTGGTTGGGCCGAATGGCCTGTTTCTGTGCCGTATATCCTATGTAATATAGTGCAATCTCCTACAACCCTTTCAGGTCCCTCAGCTATGCTCTCAAACAGATCTGGAAAAGGGGAACGAAAAAAATATATATGCGGCCGTTTTATATTGATGGTGCCATTGATGGCAGATGTGCAGTACTTCCACGGTTAATAGCACTCTAATATAAATGACCAGCCACTGAGAGACTGAAAGGCATTTTCACTGGCCTTGTGAATTGTAGTTCGAGCTCCAGTTAAAACAAAGTGTGGATCCAGGTTCCCTCATGTTTAGCCGTGGGACTCACTGATGTTTGGCCTTGGTTTGGAGTGGAATCAGGAAGAAAGGTAAATGGGGAGCCTAGTGCATAAAGGTCTCCATACGAGTGCTGGGTTTGATATTAATTTGGATTCTATCCAAAATAATAATTGTTGCCAGTTTTGAGTGTGTGTGTTTTAATGCAAATCATTCATTAATTCAGACTTATATTCAGTCTGATTTGTTTAAACTGAACTAATAAAACATCCACTTCCACCTCCAGTCAAAAAGACAGAACATATTAACATAAATAACAGGAACATTACCTTTTATGCAAAGCAGAAGCAAAATAGGGAAGACAAACGAAACAGAAAACCCCTTAAAATAACACACGTAAAAAAACCCCAGCAAGCAGGAACTGGGTTAAAAAAAAAAACCACCTTCCCACATTACTCATTTGCATGGTTTTTGATTCAAGAGCCGCCAATCTTTAGAGTAGCACATTTGTGTGTGCCCAATTATGGCGGGGTGATGTCATGCAGTGATGACAATTACCAGTAGTGGCTTTAAAAAAACAACTCCGTCTGATGTTGTTTCCTCTTTTGTGGCACTTCTGAAAGGAAATGTACTCTAAAGTTAGTCTGTCCCTCGGCACAGGGCTCAGTGTTTATTCTTCAGCCACACACACCTGATCATAGACTGGTCTGCGGTTGCTGCAGGGCTTTTCGTGTTGGCTCATATGGCTTGCATCAGTTCCTTTAACCTCTTGCGCACTGGTGTAGCTCAAGCCAGGCTTCAGCTCTGTGCAACATTCAGGATACTGGGAGTGAAAGTCTTCGTATCCTCCTGCAAACAAAGAACAAAAGGAGAAAACTGTTTATGCTCTGCGTGCTTCGACTCTGCTCAACGACAAAAAAGGAACTTTTAGCCGTGCTCTCTCCTTTGTGCGCAAGAAAGAAAAAAAGAAAGACTTGCATTTATATAATGCCTTTCACGATCTCAGGACGTCCCAAAGTGCTTTACAGCCAATGAAGTACTTTTGAAGTGTAGTCACCGTTGTAATATAGAAACATAGAATCTAGGAGCAGGAGTAGGCCATTCGGCCCGTCGAGCCTGCTCCACCATTCAATACGATCATGGCTGATCATCCAAATCCAGTACCCTGTCCCTGCTTTCTCACACAGAATCCCCATCAAGCCTGCACCAACACATATCCCACCCTATCCCCGTAACCCCACGTATTTAATTCCCCCTAACATATCCCATCCTATCCCCGTAACCCCACATATTTAATCCCCCCCTAACACCAAGGGTCAATTTATTATAGCCAAATTAACCTAACCCGCACATTTTTGGACTGTGGGAGGAAACCGGAGCACCCGGAGGAAACCCACGCAGACACGGGGAGAATGTGCAAACTCCACACAGACAGTCACCCGAGGCCAGATTCGAACCCGGGTCCCTGGCGCTGTGAGGCACCAGTGCTAACCACTATGCCACCATGTTACCCAATGTGGGAAACACGGCAGTCAATTTGCACACAGCAAGCTCCCACAAACAGCAATGTGATAATGACCAGATAATCTGTTTTAGTGATGTTGATGGAGGGATAAATATTGGCCAGGACACCGGGGATAACTCCCCTGCTCTTCTTCAAAATAGTGCCATGGGATCTTTTACGTCTACCCGAGAGAAGACAAGGTTTGCCCACTCTAGGGTTTAAGAGACTGTATTAATATTGTCTCATGGCTTTACATTCACATCTTTTCTCATGCAGGTTGTCACCAAATGGGACATGCTAAATTCCATAAATTGAAAATGCTTCGCGGAATAGTATGGAGGCTTTTAGGAGGAGGTGTGGAAGTTATTTATATTTTCTTTCCTTTCCCTTCTTTCAGCCTCTTCTGCTAAATACAAAACCCCAAACAAAATACAAACCCCAAACAAGAAAGCAGACAAGTGATCTTGTAGAATGTAAGAAAGGCTGTGTGTGAGTGTAAATGTGAGTGTAAGGAGGAGCCAGTGCAGACTAGTGGTAACTGGTCATGGGAATAATGCAGCAAACTGAGGATGCGGGACTATAAGAAAAGCACCGTCATTCATGCCTCAGGTCTTAAGATTTTTTAAAAATACAACAACAACAACTTGCAATTATATAGCACCTTTAAATGTAGTAAAACGTCCCAAGGCGCGTCACAAGAGTGATTATCAAACAAAATTTGACACCACTAATACAACAGTGCTGACAGCAGAAGCATTTAGTATCAAATTGAGAACACTGACTGAAAAGTGTAAGTGAATCTTCAGACCTTAATAGAAAACTAAACTAATTGTTTTGATTTAAAAAAGTCTAATGATGCATTTAAGAACAGGTTACGTAGAAATTGGTGACAGGGTACCATGAGCCAGAGATAAACTGGGCAGCAAAGTCTCACAGTAAACAAATGATCCAAACTGAATCCAAAGTCATCAACACTGCGATCTCAGTGGATTCCAGTATCAACTGGCTTAACCGGCTGAAACATTTTGGCTGTCACAGAATGTGACAAATTAGCCAAGTAATATGTAGTACTGAAATTGCCTATTACTAATAGAAGCTTGAGGCACTAAAATATGACTCATGCCACTTGCCCAGTCAATTACTCAACGTTTTGTTTCACTTTTTTTCCCCGTAACTATTCGTATTTATCTAATCTTTTATTACCACATTTTGTTCATGTCTAAATAATATTGCTTTAATAAATATTTTATGCCGGTTATTCTGATAAAATACTGTGGGCGATAAGGAGGGTTTTATTGTCTACCTGTGAATGATTCAATTCTTACAAGCTTATCGAATTTGCCTGCCCAAACAGAATGAAATTGCCTTCAAATAAATTTCAAACTGATTGCTCACCAACACCAACAGTATTCGGTGCTGATATCAGTTTCGGCGCGACAGGATACATGCTTAATTATCACTTCACGCCCAACTGCTGTGACACATCCAATATAATAAGATAGTATTCCACCCCATGAATTTACGCAGGGATAATGAATGTCACATCTCCTATCCAATAATCTCCCTCATATTTCTAAAATGCCCACAGCTTCCCAGGTAGGTTTTCTGCAGAAAAGTCTAAACCTAAACGGAACAAACTCCAAGAGAGGGTACTTATTTGAGGTCAGTTGACATCTTTAAAAAAGGGAGTTGGATCAATATCTGTTGAGAAGGAGGACTGAGAATTGTAGAGATATGAACAGCACTGTTTGATTTCTTTTCCCCCCCCAGCAGTGGTAGGGGAAGGAACTTAATGTTCCTTTAAAGTAGGGTTAATAAGTGGGAGGAGGAAAATCATACATGGGCTCTGGGTTGAGTGGGCTTGATGGGTCAGTTTTTATTGCTCTGGATTTTCTTACGCTATTTCCATATTTGTACCATTGCTCAAGCCCCCGTCCATTTCCATATCAAGTCTGGATATCCAAAGAGTTTAGAAAAACAAAAGTGTCATTTTACTGCTTACAAGGCCTCCAAACCACCAATGTGTATTTCCCCCTCCCCCAGATTATTGATTCGTAGGAGGGTAAATTTTCATCCTCACCACTTGGGTGGTAAGTTGGGGGAGGGGACCCACCCCCATTATAGAACCCAACTGATTTTCATTTCCATTCATTTTAATAAAGATACAGCATTTTTCAAGTCACGCCACTCTTGGCTGTAATTATGTCCTGCTGTACTGGCTGACAGCAGCAACCAATCAAGAGTTTATCTCCCTCTTCTAGGATCATACATTCCCAACTACATGCTGATTGCAATGAATTCTCCGAAGAGACCACGGGAGACGTTTGGCTACTTGCTTCTTCCACTGAGGGGAAAAACTGATAACCTGTCTGTTCAGTGGATAGTCCACCACATCTGTATCCATAATTTTATGCATGTCAGTGTAACTGAGAGAGACCATTTAGTCAGTTGTAAAACTGGTCTCATTTTAACCAATATGGGAATAGTAAACTCAATTGTTTGAGGTAGAACTCAGTAATACAGGTGTAACCATTCTACCTCAAATAGCAATATTTACAAAAGAAAAGATAATGGTGGGTTTTTTTGCCAGGTGTGGCATCTTGGATCAATTTTGGGAATGGTGATTGGGTACTCGACAGGATATCCCATTCCTTTGTAGGAAAATGCCATTTTTCCATTGACATTATGTACATTGCCAAATCCAATAAATTGTACCACACAAGCCTGGATATCCTCACATCACCAAGAGACTGATGTGATATACATTATGCAACCTCAAATGCAAATTTCTTCAATGAAAAAGATGTCTATATAATAGACAAGATGTTTTAAATTACTGTTCAACTATAGAGGCTTATAGAATAGGAAGCCTTCAGCCCAAGATGTCTTGTTGGCTCTTTGCCAGAGCAATGCAAAACCAACCCCAATGCTCTGCTCTCTTCCTATAGACCCGCGTCTTCCTCCATTAGCCTGAAGAAACAGGCACGAAGTAATATATAAATAATAAAGACAGAAAATGCTGCAAGTGGACAGCAGGCCAGTCAGCATATGAAAGAGAAAGATAGAATGATGTTTTGGGTGGGACCCTTCACACGTAGATTAAGCTTTGGGTGTAACTTGAACAGTCACACCTGAAACATTCACCCAGGGTTTTTTTTTCCCAAGCTTGTGACGAATTTGCTGTAAATTTCCAGCATTTTCTGAGCTTATTTCCATCATTGGTGGGTGGTTTTTTTTACTCCAAGGAATTTCCAATTGGACACCCACACAAATAAATGATTACTCGGTGCTCAATTTTATATCATTTTAGTCAATTTTACACCATTCTAGTCCCAGTTTCGTGGGGTCATTTGTACACCTTCAACAGGGGGTTCCAGGTTGCCTCTCCTGCCGCCCTAAAATGACGCTAAGAAATGTACGAACGCTTAACCCAGTTATTATGTATCTGAGCGAACTCCGCGACTAAAATAACTCGGGAGAGGAATTTCACACCAATCCGTTGAGCATCGTTACGCTAGAACTGTGAGATTTCAGTGTTGTACGGGCGTTTTAATGGTCCTAGTTTAATAAACTTCATTAATTAAAAAAACCAATTGATCAGCAGCATTCCTTGAACTCTTAGAATTTCTCCTGACAGTTTTAACCAGTAATATTTGGTACAATATAAATGCAATCGTTGAATTAAATATTTTTAAATGAATTGTTTGACGCTGCAAACATGACTCAAAAGATTGCAACCAGCATCGATGCCTAGACTGATCTGGTATGTAGTAGAAATTACAACAAAAACCCTAAACAAACTCGAACCTCAAACTGCAGAAAACCCTGGCCTTTTAAAGAGATTCAGGACGTGGACGATTTGCATCTGGATCTCTCACCTGTGAGGAAGTAGATTTTGGCTGTTGTTGTGACAGCGGTTAACGTGTTTAACACGTTGTGCGCGGTGCTGCCCTTAGCCAGCCTCGGACTCTGCGAAGTTCTCTCGTCCAGGATCACCACGGTGGACACCCTGCCCTCCCGCAGCCGTGCCCTGGCTTTCTCGTCCGGGACGATGAACTGCAAAGGGATCGGGCCGCCCCTCGAGCGGCGGACCACCACCGAATTCAAGTTCACGCTGTGCGAGCCCCGGACGTGGGAAGCGGCGAAGGACAGGAACGGTCTGCAATCCAGGATCAGATTTCTACCTGTCGGTTTCCGAATAAATTTCTTCAAGCGCTGGTTGTCGATTCCTGAAACTGTCATGATTAAATTATTTTTTTTAAAAATATTTAAAACAACTTTCCTTTCTCGTTTAAGTTCAGAGACTTTATAAACAAAAAAAAACAAACGGGAAGGATATTTATGCCACAAAGCCAAAAACTCGCCTTCTCTCTCTCTCTCTCTCTCAGTGGCCTCGGGTTGTTACTAATCAAGGTTCTGAAAAGGGTGATCCCCGTGATTGTATTTATAAGCGGGGGAACTGCCGGTGCGACGTAGATGCCCATATATGGATTGTGACGCCTTGTGGAATCCATATAGGGAATGTAACGTTAGTGCCCTTGCCATATTTGGACCTGAAGTCGACGCCCACCAACCGCCTCCGCGCCGAGCAAGCTCTTAGTAAAAAGGGCTGGAGGAAGTGGTGAACTTACTCATTAGGAATTAGTCAAGGGGGTAGAGATACTGTATCTCAGGGAGAGAGAAAAAAAAAAGAGATGCAGTTGAAAATTGGGAAGAATGCGTGTGCATGCATGTGTCAGATGTGCCTTGAGTGCTCTGCCTCAGAATCAGCTCATCTGCAGCAGCACGACTAGGTGAAATGGGGCAGTTAGGAAGAGGGCGTGAGTGTTGTCATCTCATCCACACGCTTGTTTAATAATTAAAAGATGCATCATCACCACTGGGGTTGGTCGGGGGGGAGGAAAAACCTAAGTCAATTGGTGTTTGTGGCATACCATGTAGGTAGTGGGTGAGATTACCCCAGTATGGTAATGTCATCTACCTCGCTTTATGCATCTGCAAAAAATATATTTGAAAAATATATAATATAAAATAAAAACAGCAAATGCTGGAAACACTCAGCAGGTCAGGCAGCATTGATGGAGAGGGAAACTCTGATGCTACCTGACCGGCTGAGTGTTTCCAGTATTTTCTGTTCTTATTTCAGATTTCCAACATCCGCAGTATTTTGCTTTTGAATATATATATATATAATATATGCTTTCATACATATATAGCAAATAGGGAGTCGGATGATACACTTACGATTGTGGTTCCTTTTTGCCCTGTTTGTTTTCGGTGGGAATGGGATGGGCGGCAGTAACACCAAAATCACTCTTTAGTACTTGCCGCCTATTCCCGCCAAGGTTTGGCCCACCGCGATTTTGGAGCAGTCCAGGAAATAGTCGCCCAGCGCTCCCACCCATTGGGCTCGATTTTAATTCCCGAGGAGGGTCGGAGTCGGGTTGCGAGGTGGGCGGGTTCGGGAGCCGCTTCCGGCGGGATCAGCTGCAGATGTCCGATTTTGATTCAATGAGCTTGTTAATTTCATGGAGGCGCGCTGGCCGGTCCAATGAGTGGGATCGGGTCAGCTGGCCGCCTCCGATGACGTCATAATAGCAGCTGCTTTTAAAGCTGCCTTCCAGCCTGAGCCTTTCCATTGTGGTTTCCTGGACTTGATTTAAACGCTATGACTTCTTCCAGAGGCAAGGCAGCTCCTCCTTTTAATGATGAGTCCCTCCAAGTTTTTGTGGATGCTGTCAGAGGGCGCAGGGAAGTGGCCTGAAATGATTCCATTCATGCCACACTGCAGATGGGTGTCAGCTTGAACAGTCAGAAGGTCAGTAGATGTGCCAAATGTTATCCCATACCTACAACAGCAAAGTTGTTGCATTTGAATGTCAGCCATGTTTCAGGGGCGCTTTTAAAGCGCTCCACCAATGCATACAAATCATGTCCTCCAACAACTCGTCTCCTTGAACCTGGCCTGTTCCTGACAAGTCAGGAAAACAGGAGCCAGAAGCACGAAAATGGAAAACCACTATGAAAATAGGATTAGCAAGGCAGTTAACAGGCTGTTAACTGCCTTAACTACCTGTCCCACCGGTTCCAGACGGGTCAGTTTGGGAGCGGCTAAACAGACACTCACGAAAATCAGGTGGGGGTGGGATGGAGGCGGGTTGGGTGTCTGAAGCCATTTTTTTTCCAATTTTCCCAACAGACCCGCCTCCAAACCCGCCTCCTCAGGGCTATTAAAATCGAGCCCATTGTGTTGGGAGTCAGTGGTCCTAGGTGGCAGTGGTCTGCAGTCCTTCTCCTTCTGGCGAGAGATAAAACACACAGACAGAGGCCACCAGGGAGGGTGCTGGGCAGCAGACAACAGGCAACAAAAGGCTGCAATAAGGTTGGAGTGCAGAAGAGAACAGTCAGAAGGATCTATTTTAAGTCAAGTAAGATGACCCACTGATGTGAGGAAATGTGACTTGTTGTTTATTTTGTATTATTATGAGAAGATAAGTTATACTGCTTGAATTTAGTGAGTCCGATTATAACTGCTGTTCCGTATGTTCACCTTACTGAGAAATAATGATTCATATCAGACCGAATCTCACCGACTGTTTGTTCGGTCTGCCTTCAAAGACATTCAAGAAGCACACGCATGAAAGACTCTGGGCTGAATTTTCCATGGTGGTAGCGGGCGCGATTGGTGGCGGGTCAGGTGGGAAAGTTGTATTTTTTGACATCTCGCTCCCACGTGCCTTTCCCAGAGGCACGTCTGTCATCGTGGAGCTGACCCGACCTGCAGCAGTGGGGGACCCAATTGAAATCATTGTGAGGTACTTTACAGGCACTTAAGAGCCTTTTTCCCCCTACTTTTTAAATTTCCCTGCATGGCCACGGGATTCACACAGCTCGCGAACCACGTCTGTCAACCTGAGGCATGAGTTCCATGGCCATTGCTCCAGCTGATTACTTGACAGCATGAAAAACAAACCAAAATAAAAACATGTTGATTACATCAGCTAACAGATTGATGGAGATTCTGTTCTACTTGAAAAGCTACTGGTAAAATATTCTCTGGAATTTAGAAGAATGAGAGGTGATCTCATTGAAACATACAGAATTCTTACAGGGCTCGACAGGGTTGATGCAGGGAGGCTGTTTCCCCTGGCTGGGGAGTCTAGAACCAGGGGTCACAGTCTCAGAATAAGGGGTCGGCCACTGAGATGAGAAATTTCTTCACTCAGAGGGTGGTGAATCTTTGGAATTCTCTACCCCAGAGGGCTGTGGCGGCTCAGTCGTTGAGTATATTCAAGACAGAGATCGATAGATTTTTGGATATTAAGGGAATCAAGGGATATGGGGATAGTGCAGGAAAGTGGAGTTGAGGTAAAAGATCAGCCATGATCTTATTGAATGGCGGAGCAGGTGTGAGGGGCCAAATGGCCTACTCCTGCTTCTATTTCTTATGTTCTTATGTTAATTTTGCACTGGCCATTCTCAGCTGTTGCCTTCCAACTGAACAGTAATTGCAGTGAATTGATCTGCACTATAAAAAATAACATATACCATTTAAATAAATTTTTGTGTTGTTTCTGGTCAGGTTTTTCTCACAGTATACTATAATTATCCAGTTACACATTAAATCAAGTCATCGACCGTAACAATTTCATTCTCAACACTCATTCCACTGGTTCAATTTGCTTTCAGTCCCTGAATATAACTAATGTAATTTTTCAGTCTGAGAGTTTGGGGGTGAATTTCTGCAGAGGTTCTCTCACTTGTCCATTGTTAACTTCAACAGAAGAGCTGCAGAAATCCCAGAAACACATTGTAATCACCACTTACACTGTTTGTCAGGGATTCCGCAGCTCTTCCGTTGAACTTGCATAAGATTGTAAATCCACCCCTTTACAATTACATTTAAAATCTGCTTAATTTTATGTCTTACCTATACACACATCTTTTATTTGTACCAGTTACTGATACAAAAGTCTATAGATTTGTGACTAAAGCACCAATAACTTCACAATTAATGTACTTTTTTAATTATGTTCTTGATCGTATTTGTAGATGGAGTCATATTACTTAATTTTATTTACATATTTCTTTGTCACTCATATATAACTTTTATTATATGATTGTACAGTAAATATTCAACACCCACTATGTTAGCTTGAACTTAAAATGTAATGTGACCAGGGTCCCTTAAGGATCCCGGCTGAAAACGCATCATGAGTGACGTCACCAGACCCGCTCCATCTAATTGGGCCGGGTAACGTGATGGGTGGGTTTAATAGGC
Source organism: Squalus acanthias (assembly GCA_030390025.1). Classification (NCBI taxonomy): domain Eukaryota; kingdom Metazoa; phylum Chordata; class Chondrichthyes; order Squaliformes; family Squalidae; genus Squalus; species Squalus acanthias. The sequence continues at coordinate 9,249,150 of CM059438.1, read as the reverse complement.
CCCATTAAGGTAAGTTCATTCTTTACAGCGGGATGGAGCCTGCAGCGGGGTCAGGACCTGCCACGGACACCGCCCACACTGGACCCGCCAAGGTAAGGAAAATTCCAGCCACTAATATCCAGTTCAGGTCACAAGGGTGTACTATTGTTACATCTCTGGGTTACTCTATCATCCAAGTTGGCGTAGGGCAGCGTGAGTCAACTAAAAAGTATGATGCTCAGACCGAATAGAGGAGCAACTGATTCACCAGACCCGAGAAGGTGTCTAAGGCAGACCCAAACTTGTAATATCATCCAACTGAAGAAAACCACAAAGTTGGAACAGTAAGGTCAATAAATGAAACTGTGGGCAATCACAGCAAAATAGCCAGGTGCAATTACCACTTATCTGAGTTAGATATCAAAGTAGCCACAACAACAACAACATATGTTTATATAGCGCCTTTAACGTAATAAAACATCCCAAGGAGCTTCACAGGAGTATTATCAACAACAAAAAAATTTGACACTGAGCCAAATATGGAGATGTTAGGGCAGATGACCAAAAGCTTGGTCGCAGAGATAGGTTTTAAGGAGCGTCTTAAAGGAGGAGAGAGAGGTGGAAAGGCGGAGCGGTTTATGGAGGGAATCCCAGAGCAAGACATTAATAATCCTGCCCTAACTGCCATACTGCACCAAGCACACTGTAGACCAATGCGCACTGCAACTAAAGGTTATTTAAATAGAAAACCGGCCTCGCAAAAAGGACATGGCAAAAGTTTACACTATTGCCTGGGTTGCAGCGCGACCTTTCCTGGTAACTAATACCCAGTAACCAAAACAGTGTACTCAGACTCGGCTGTTCCTGGGTGTTTCAGGGTGATGATTCCTCTTTAAACAAACTTACTATAAGCAAACAATACCTGAGAATTGGAATAAGAATTATTAATACCATCGGGTGTGTCAGGATGACCGTTGTGTACGGTTGATAAAGTCACACCCAAATATTAATTGATCTTGCAGATGCTGATTCACCTGCCGTGCATTTCCACTGTCGCCTCTTAAATGGCATTGTGCCTCTGTGTCAGCCTTCTGCAGAAACTTGTTTTCAGGAAGCTCTGGGGTTTTGGAAACTCATTCAGAGCAAATGAATGACTAGCGTGTGACTTTATGACTTTGCCTGATTCAGTCGGCCAGATTGTAGCATGGCAAGCTGATGGCTTCCAATTAAAATGAGTTGCAAGGAAAAAGTTTTGATAATTGTTACATGTAACTGATGAACATTTTAAGAGCTATGTGTAATTGCACATTCAGTAGTGTGAGTCACATCAAAGTCTCAAAGAGCAGCCAATCTGCTGGTGACTATCGGGCACGGTAGCATAGTGGTTATGTTACTGGACTAGTAATCCAGAGGCATGAAACTACCCGATTGTCATATCTCTTAATGTCTCTTAATGTCTCTTCATCTCCCCCTTTGTTCCTTTATCCCCTCCCCCTTTTCCCAGCTTTACCCTGGCCTTAAATCTATTTGATTTCCGGCTCTTCCCAGTTCTGATGAAAGGTCATCGACCTGAAACGTTAACTCTCTTTCTCTCTCCACGGATGTTGCCTGGCCTGCTGAGTTTTTCCAGCGTTTTCTGTCCTAAAAACCCATCTGGTTCACTAATGTCCTTTAGGGAAGGAAATCTGCCATCCTTACCCGGTCTGGCCTATATGTGACTCCAGACCCACAGCAATGTGGTTGACTCTTAACTGCGGCTCACCACCACCTTCTCAAGGGGCAATTAGGGATGGGCAATAAATGCTGGCCTTGCCAGCGACGCCCACATCCCATGAACGAATAAAAAAAAAACCCCACAGGACTAGCAGCTAAATCGCAGGAGCCCTCCATGTCATGGCACAAGGAGGATCACTTTAGCAGATGCCAGTCTATGAAAATGATAAGAGATCGCCAAAAAAACTAGAAGGTACATTTTACGAGGTCCCACTGCTGGCGCAGTGTCTCACCAGAAGGACTGACTGCAGCTCAGTGCACCCGATTAGTGGCATTCCTAATTTTCTGGCCGTTAATGTTAATTGGGCAGTCAGTGCGGACGTTTGCATGTGCGATTCTATGGTCATTAAAATGAGTGGTCAGAATATCGGAAGCACCGTGAAGGGGGCGCACTGTCCTCTGTGCCCGATTCTCCAATCCGTACTCCACACCACCAGCAGAACCGTGCCAAATGCACCCTCAGAGGCCAAACTCGGCAACGTCCCTGCATATATGAAATTGCTTTATGGTGACAGGATCAGCGGGAAAGTCCAAACTCCACCATTAACCCTTAGGCTGCTGTCATGTCCAGAGAAACTCCAGTCTCCCTGGGGCTACACAGCTTTTTTTTAAGCTTATAGCTCACACACTATGATGCTATAACAAACCATAATATGACAGTACATCATCACTATGGTATCAAAAGTAGCTCATTTACTATAATATTAATTCAAAACTACACAAATTAACATCTAAAATACAATTTTAAAAGCTTTCTTTCTATTCCCCCTGTTGTCCCTGTCCCTTTCCCCCTCTTTTTCTCACCTCTATTTTTATTATTTAGACTTTAAAATCTTTCACTTACCCTGCTTCTTCCCGGCTCCAACCACTCATTTTGGAGGTGGAAATAAATTCTGAAAAATTGTTTTTTTTTATTGGTTTGGCATTCGTTTTTTTAGACTGCTTTTTCAGCCAACCAAACCCTCAAATTCTTAAGAATGATACTGTTGTATAGTGGACTCCACTAGCTCAATCTCTCACACGTAAAATTGAGCCAAAGCAGTAAGGGGCTTTGCCAAACAAATATGTTTATTGGTGGCGCCTGGACCCCGACAGCACCTGGATGGCCCACTTGCCTGTGCTGCGAGAGGCAATAATTCCTCTTGGCCATGTTTTTTTTAATTCATTCATGGGATGTGGGCGTCGCTGGCAAGGCCAGCATTTATTGCCCATCACTAGTTGCCCTTGAGAAGGTGGTGGTGAGCTGCCTTCTTGAACCTCTGCAGTCTGTGTGGTGAAGGTACTCCCACAGTGCAGCCATTGCATCATAGAAATTCCAGATGGAAGGAGGCCTTTTAGCCCATTGTGCCTGTGCTGGTGCTAGCTTCTCAACTGGATCTATCTACAACAATCATATTTGCCTGCCTACTCCCCGTCTCTGCCCCTGCCTCAGCTCATCTGCTGCTGAAACCCTCATCCATGCCTTTGTTATCTCTAGACTCGCCTATGCAATGCATTCCTGGCTGGCCTCCCCACCTTGCACCCTCCGTAAACTTGAGCTCATCCAAAACGCCGCTGCCCGTGTCCTAACTTGCACCAAGTCCCTTTCACCCATCACCCCTGTGCTCGCTGACCTTCATTGGCTCCCGGTCCGGCAACGCCTCGATTTTAAAATTCTCATCCTTGTGTTCAAATCCCTCCATGGCCTCACCCCTCCCTATCTCTGTAACCTCCAGCCCTACAACACTTTGAGATCTCTGCGCTCTTCCAATTCTGGCCTCTTGTGCATCCCCAATTTTAATATCTCTACCATTGGCGGCCGTGTCTTCAGGTGCCTAGGCCCTAAGCTCTGGAATTCCCTCCCTAAACCTCTCCGCTTCTCTACCTCTCTCTCCTCCTTTAAGATGCCCCTTAAAACCTACCTCTTTGACCAAGCTTTTGGCTACCTGTCCCAATATCTCATGTGGCTTGGTGTCAGATTTTGTTTGGTAACGCTCCTGTGAAGCGCCTTGGAACGTCTTACTACGTTAAAGGAGCTATATAAATGCAAGGTGTTGTTGTTAGTTGTAGTTGGATGTCCTTTTTCAAATAATGATCCAATTCCCTTTGATAGTTGTCTCAATCCATTGTGTGAAAAATTCTGCTAACCTCCCCCTCCTTTCTTCTTGTAATCTTAAGTTTCAGTTCCTTGTCACTGATTCACTAACCAGTGGAAGCAATTTGTCATCACTTCGCCTCTCAAAAATTTTCAGAATTTTGAAAACCTCTATTAGATCCCATTGAACCATCTCTGATCCACTGAAAATATGGCTTTCTTCTTAATTATAACCTTTTATTCTGGTATCTTTCTCAAGATTGTTAAAATATACCTGACTCTCTGCTTTCTGTCACCTAGATATCTCTCGATCCATATAGTGACATTCCCTCATGCGTCTGAATTTTTGCAGCAATTCTTTTACGTGTCACCTTATCAAACACCTTATGAAAATCGATATATACCATCCACAATGTTCCCTTTATTTGTACAAGAATAATTAAAATTAAATTATTCAAGCAGAACTTGTCCTTTATAAATCAGTGATGGCTCCCTCCATGCTCTTCTAACCGTTAACTAATTTTATCCGTATTATGGATTCAAGGGGGCTGATTTTCACTTGGGAAAATCGGCGTTCACAGGGCAGTAGGGACATAAAAATGGGGTCATCATTAGCCTTACCGCCCCCTCAATCCGGAAGATCGGCCTGCTGCAAGTTTCACAGAGGCCCACCACTGGGCGGCTGAAACGTCTGCCTGAAACAAGCGGCAGGCCTCTTTCCCATGCAAATCGGGGTCCTAATGACGTTATTAGGACCCCAGGTTGCAATTTTAAGGGGCGCATGAGCGGAGCTTGTGACGCGAATGCTCCGCCCATGTTCCGACCGGAAACAGCCCGGAAATTTATTTTTAAATAGATCGGGAGCAGGAGCAGGCCCACCGAGGTTTCCATCCGGGTTTCAACCACTGAGAGGCCCTAGATTATCTAGAGCTCTCTGAGGAAACTGCCTGTCATTACTGCCGTCATTATTACTCCTTCTTTACCAGTACTTGGTGTCTCATCACCTGTCATCACTGTTATGCCCGCTAAATGGCTATAACGAGGGTGTAACTGATTGGCAAATCCATGATACCAGATCACCAACCATTTTGCCCTGCATACAAGTCTTGGGCAGCAATTTTGAAGGGCGCCAGAATTACCTGCTAGTTCATTGTTAGATCCATGCAAATGAAAGCTAAGTGATATCACTTTTTTTTAATTCGTTCCTGGGATGTGGGCATCGCTGGCAAGGCCAGCATTTACTGCCCATCCCTAATTGCCCTTGAGAAGGTGGTGGTGAGCCGCCTTCTTGAACCGCTGCAGTCCCTGTGGTGAATGTACTCCCACAGTGCTGTTAGGGAGGGAGTTCCAGGATTTTGACCCAGCGACGATGAAGGAACAGCCGATATACTTCCAAGTCAGGATGGTGTGGAGGGTAACTTGCAGGTGATGGTGTTCCCAAGCGCCTGCTGCCCTTGTCCTTCTAGGTGGAAGAGGTCGCGGGTTTGGGAGGTGCTGCCGAAGAAGCCTTGCCAAGTTGTTGCAGTGCATCTTGTAGATGGTACACACTGCAGCCACGATACGACGGTGGTGGAGGGAGTGAATGTTTAAGGTGGTGGATGGGGTGCCAATCAAGCGGGCTGCTTTGTCCTGGATGGTGTCGAGCTTCTTGAGTGTTGTTGGAGCTGCACTCATCCAGGGAAATGGAGAGTATTCCATCACACTCCTGACTTGTGCCTTATAGATGGTGGAAAGGGGAGTCAGGAGGTGAGACACTCGCCGCTGAATACCCAGCCTCTGACCTTCTCTTGTAGCTACATTATTTATGTGGCTGGTCCAGTTAAGTTTCTGGTCAATGGTGACCCCCAGGATGTTGATGGTGGGGAATTCGGCGATGGTAATGCCATTGAATGTCAAGGGGAGGTGGTTAGACTCTCGCTTGTTGGAGATAGTGCCTGGCACTTGTGTGGCGCGAATGTTACCTGCCACTTATCAGCCAAAGGATAGTGCTATTTCATGTACCCGCTCATATAAAGTGCGTGTCAAGGGTTCCTTGGGCTGTGCTGTTTACAGAAAAGCTCTAAATAAAGACTCGTGGGGTCATTTGAAAGTTATTTTTGCATCCTTTTTCTTTTTTTCCTCTTCTGTTGCCAGTTAGATGGTCAGTAGCCTATGGGGCAATTGTTTGATCCCGACTACCCACCCATCATTACTTCTCAGACAACATTTTCATGATAGTCTCATAAGAACATAAGAAGTAAGAGCAGGAGTGGGCCACACGGCCCCTCGAGCCTGCTCTGTCATTCAATAAGATCATGGCTGATCATCGACCTCAACTCCACCTTCCCACACTATCCCCATATCCCTTGATTCCCCTAGAGTCCAAAAATCTATCTATCTCAGCCTTGAGTATACACAAAGACTCAGCATCCACAGCCCTCTGGGGCAGAGAATTCCAAAGATTCACAACCCTTTGAGTGAAGAAATTCTTCCTCATCTCAGTCTTAAATGGCCTACCCCTTATCCTGAGACTATGCCCCCTAGTTCTACACACTCCAGCCAGGGGAAACAACCTCTCAGCATCTACCCTGTCAATCCCCTTCAGAATCTTGTTTGTTTCAATGAGATCACCTCTCATTCTTCTAAACTCCAGAGAGTATAGGCCCATTCTACACAATCTCTCATCATAGGACAGCCCTCTCATCCCAGTAATCAATCTAGTGAACCTTCGTTGCACCGCCTCCAAGACAAGTATATCCTTCCTTAGATAAGGAGACCAAAACTGTGCACAGTACTCCAGGTGTGGTCTCACCAAGGCCCTGTACAATTGTAGCAAGACTTCCTTACTTTTATACTCCAACCCCCTTGCAATAAAGTCCAACATGTCATTTGCCTTCCTTATTGCTTGCTGTACTGCATGCTAGCTTTCTGTGTTTCTTGCACGAGGACACCCAAATCTTTCTGAACACCAACATTTGAAAGTTTCTCACTATTTAAAAAATATTCTGTTTTTCTATTCTTCCTACCAAAGTGAATAACCTCACATTTCCCTACATTATACTCCATCTGCCACCTTACTGCCCACTCACTTAGTTTATCTATATCCCTTTGCAGACTCTTTGTGTTCTCCTCAAAGTTTACTGTCCCACCTAGCTTTGTATCATCAGGAAACCTGGATACATTACACTCTGTCCCTTTATCTAGGTCATTAATATAGATTGTAAATAGCTGAGGCCCCAACACAGATCCTTGCAGCACCCCACTAGTTACAGCCTGCCAACCTGAAAAAGATCCGTTTATCCCTATTCTCTGTTTTCTGTCCATTAACCAATCCTCTATCCATGCTATTATATTACCCCCAACCCCATGAGCCCTAATCTTGTGTAATAACCTTTTATGTGGCACCTTATCGAATGCCTTTTGGAAATCCAAATATACTACATCCACTGGTTCCCCTTTATCTACCCTGCTAGTTACATCCTCAAAAAACTCTAATAAATTTGTCAAACACGATTTCCTTCCATGCCCCCCTCTGCATTCTCTACCAGGCCCATCTTGGAACCCAAATCTGCCTCTTTAGGTGCAGCAACCCCAACTGCTCCATCTCTGCTGGTCCTATGGACCATTTCATCCCGTCCACTCCTCAGGGTTTAATAGTTCCGACCCCCCTCCCCATCCTGATCACCTCTACCACCACTTCTCCCCCGGGACCCCATCGGCAGATCACTGTACTTTCCTCCAGAATGTTCAAACACTCAGGGACAAGACCCTTGTGAGTGTATTGACATCCTGGCCCAGATGGCAGCATAGCCCATGGGCAGCAGCTCGTTCCCTTTTACAGAAGTCTCCTCACCTGGCTCTACTTTGCATGATCTACTCCACCGAAGCTGCTAAAAAGATGTATCACCATGGAGAATCCAGAAGAGGAATACTCTCAGCAGCATTAAAGGGACCAGCAAGAAAAACACAGGAAGCAGCAGGCAAAAGGTTGAAAGAACCCTGAGCTGATGGCAGTTCTTCAACAACCTATAACCTCTCTACCCAAGATTGCAAGCACTTCCTCCTCATATGGGTTGAAGGTTGAAGGTTAGGGGGTCCTTCTCTGCTGGTCATGTTCTTTGATGAGGTGGCCTCTTTGTCCCCGACAACAGGCTCCATTATAGCAACCACAGAGTGACCTGGCCCTACATGCTTTCTAGCACAGGCGCAAGCATTGGAGGAGCTGACGGGATAGCTTGAATGTGCGGTAGGCCTGAAAGACAGAACTATCATCCATGCGCATCTCTCTGATGCTGGTCATTGCTTCACCGTGGCCGCTGATCAGTGTGAGAGCCGACCGTATGATGCCAGAAATCAGTGAAGCCCTACCTCATGGTTCCCTCTAGGTGACCCCCAAGGTCAAAGTTGCAATCTCTATGTCAGCAGTCTGGGTATCCATGGGAGAAGCACCAACTGGCTTTGAGGTTTCTGTCATGGGGTCCTCCATTGCAGATGTACCTCGACATGCCACATTCTCCATGTTGCTGCAATGTTGCGAAACTGTTATACAAGACTGTCCACATGCAACTTGTGAATGCCTCCATCTGATCCAACATCTCCAGCATGCTGTTTGGCATCGCCTCCAATACTGCACCGATCCTCAATGCTCAGAAGGCATATCCTTCTTTTAAATATAGGTCCCCTGAGCTCCAGATCCCCGGCTCAACAGCAGAGGTGGGATCCAAGCTGGAATCCTGAACAGCAGGTTCCTGCTCCTTCTACGCCACTTCTACCTGCTTCTGCTCTCTTGGTGTCCTGTGCCTCACCCAGTGCATTCCCCTCGAACTCACTCTCTAAATCATCTGGAGGGGCATATATCTGGGCTGTTAGATTGTTTGGGAGAGAGTTAGCGATGGGGTGTACTGTGAAGTGATGATGTGCACAGATGCTGTGCGGTATGGTTCCGCTTCCACTAACGCACCCAAAGAAAGAGAAGAGGAAGGCGCGTTACTTATGAGCAGCCTTCACAAATAATTTTAAGTTGAAGGAGTGAAAGAAAGAAAGACTTGCATTTATATAGCACCTTTCACGACCACCGGACGTCCCAAAGCGCTTTACAGTGTAGTCACTGCTGTAATGTAGGAAACACGGCAGCCAATTTGCGCACAGCAAGCTCCCACAAGTAGCAATGTGATAATGACCAGATAATCTGTTTTAGTGATGTTGATTGAGGGATAAATATTGGCCAGGACACTAGGGATAACTCACCTGCTCTTCTTCGAAATAGTGGCCATGGGATCTTTTATGTCCACCTGAGAGGGCAGACGGGGCTTCGGGTTAATGTCTCATCCAAAAGACAGCACCTCCGAGAGTGCAGCGCTCCCTCAGCACTGCACTGGAGTGTCAGCTGAGATATTTGTGCTCAAGTCACTGGAGTGGGACGATGAACCCACAATCTTCTGACTCAGAGGCGAGGGTGCTACCCACTGAGCCACAGCTGACACTTCATAGAGGGGTTTAGCATATGCTTTGTTGCAAGAATAGAATGAGAGGAAACAGCAGGCAAAAGGTTGCGTGGAAGATGGAGAACGGCTGATGGCAGTTCTCCATCTTCCACACAACCTGTAGCCTCTCTACCCAGGTTCTAAAAATACACCGGCTTGCTTTTAACCTCTTAATTATGTACACAGAGTATATAACTGATTTTCGTCAGGAAAGAACAATTATTTGAACAAGTTTTACCGCTGCTATCTAGATGTGCCGTGAGGGGAGTTCTGCTGTTTCACACTGTTTGATATCTTTCAGAGAATTGTTAACCACGTCCTCATGCTGATAGCTCTGACTCATAAGTTGACAGTTGTGGATATTCTCGTCACGTTAACACAATGGTCAGACTTACTTTTTTGTGTTCTTTTTCAGATCGCATAGCTTCTTTTGCACCATGTTCCGTGTTTGCAATGCTGTGGACAACGCATTCACAATTGTCTGCTAATTGCACCGGGCTCTGAGATCCTCCTTCAGCAGGACGGTTAGCATCTCTCCTAAACATTACCCACAAGTCCCCGCAGAGCCTTGTGGATGAAACTGACTTTCTGTGGTTGTTGTTGAGACGCTGGGCTGAATTTCGCCGGCGCTCGGAGTGCGGGTTTGGAGGCGAGTCCGCTGTCAACATCAAAATGACTGGCAGCGGGTTGGGAACCCGCTCCGAACCCGCCTCCATGTAAGTTTCCCAAGTGTCGGCTCTGCGATTTCAGAACAGACCCGACACCAAGGGGCGGGGGAGGCATTTAAGATAGTTAAATGCTTGTTAAACGCTTGTTAACTACTATTTTGCCAGCCTATTTCTATTTGACCACTTTTTTAACGGGGTTCACGTTGTTCGGAGAGCACGTCAGGTCGGGTTCTCTATGTCTCCCCGTTGCCGTGAATAGGTGATGGTTGCAAAAGCGGTACGAAAGCTACCATTTCACAGCTGGTCACTTTCCAATGTCAGAAACTTGAGCCTTCAGGACTTGGAAGACACTTTTGAGCTTTATGCAGTTTGGAAGTGTTTGTAGTAAACTCTCTATCCACTGTCACCTCCTTGGAGCAAGCTCTCTCACCATTGACAGATCGCTTCTGTCATCTCAACTTCAGCTGCCATCTATTCCAGCAACATCGGTGCCCTTGAAAAAATCTCACCTTGGTCCTCAGAATCCCACCACGATCAGCCCCAACACCAACATCAATAGGCACACCAGCAGTACCAACAACAATACCAACCTTTTCCACAATCACCCGATGCTGCACAGGACACAGGGCATCAGCACCCGAGCACCATGGCCAGAATTACTTCATTTGACGCTGTACACCCTGGCTGCCACATGATGCGCCAGGTTGACACCACCCCACACCAGCACCATAAAGCATCCCTACAATGTCCAACCCATTCATTTCACACTCATCACAATTGCGGGGCTGGGGGGGTGGGAGGTCGGGGGGGGTGAGAAAGTTATGTCTCAACATTCACTGGAACTCACTAAGACACTTCCAAAGGTGAGCACAGATCTGTCCAATAAGGTAAAGTCTTGAAAATATAGATTTCAATGTTTGACAACACATTAACAAAAACTTCACATGAACATTGGCTAAACCACCCAGGTGCCTACCCTTGTTAGTTGGTATGATTGCACTAGGATGAGGGTGAGTGTGAGGGGTGACTAGTGAGATGGGGAAGTGATAATGTAGATAGAGAGGGGGTGGAGGTGCAAGGTAAGTTGGTGTGAGTAAGGATGCGCAGGAGTAGGGTAGGGAAGGCAGAGTGATGGGGATGTGATGAGTGGCACAGCAGGATGAGGGTGAGTGTGGCTTTGCAGTAACGTTTTGTAATCTACTGAGATTATTGAAAGGTTTGTGTCACTGCAGCCTGGTCTTCCTGACGACATCCCTGCTTGTGCCCTCCTGTGCAATGTGCAACCAGGCTGCATTGGTGTCCTGGGGAGATCTCTTCTGCCCTTGGAAGGGAAGAGAACCTCCCTGCGTGCTGTGACTCCCTCCGTAAGCATATGGAGGGAGTCATGTGAGAGCCTGGGTGCAACCATCCACCTTTGTGCAGTGCTTGTCAGTGCTTGCAGCACCTCAATACTGTAGAACACTGACAGCACAACTGTCAAAAATGAATGTGGACATGGCCCCTTTAAGGAAACCAGCTGATGACGCGTCATCAAATGACATCATCAGACCTGCTTCCACTTAATTGGCCGGGAACCCCGCAGGGCGGGCTTAACAAGCCCAATCTATGTAAAATCACTCAGAGAGCGGGCTGGAGCCATGAGCGGGCTGGGACCGCGACACCGACCCCGGCCGCCCCGGACCCGCCTCGGTCGGCGAAATCGCGGCCACTGTTGTCAGCAGTTACACGTTGGACAGGTGCTTTGGTGAATCTTTTGCCTTCAAAGCAGTTACATTGCCTGCTTGGCTTCCTGGGTAGTGTGAGCGCATTATTACGGCTGAGCACTCATTGTCCATTTTCTAATTATCCATGGGAACAAATATATTGGGGGTCATTTTAACCCCCAAGCATGGGTGGGTTTGAGTCGAGTGAGAAGTTAAAATTTAAAACATTTCAAACCCGGCTCCAGCCCACCTCGAACCCGCCCACTTCCCGTTTTAACAGAGGCGGGTCGGGGGGGGGACGGACGACCAATCCATTCTCAGGAGGCGGGTCGGGGGGGAACGGACGACCAATCCATTCTCAGGAGGCGGGTCGGGGGGGGACGGACGACCAATCCATTCTCAGGAGGCGGGTCGGTTGGTGAAAGCTTTTAAGGAGGCTGCATGCCTCCATTTTAACATGCTTTTTATTTTTAACTAACGTTGGCTGGGTTTCCCTGGCCTTGTGAAACCCGACAGGTAAAAGGAGGTGAGAAGGGCTGGATCCATGAGGTAAGTGCCTTTACAGCACTGCTTGTGGGCCAGGAGGAGCAGGAGTGTTTCCCCCCGGCACAACAAGCAAACCTATAAACCACCCCCCCTGCCCCGCGATCTCGCTCCCCCTCCCGACCACCATCTCACCCCCTCCCCCGCGATCTCGCTCCCCCTCCCGACCACCATCTCACCCCCTCCCCTGCGATCTCGCCCCCCTAACCCCGCGTTCTCGTCCCCTCCCCCGACCACCATCTCACCACCTCCTGCGATCTCACCCCCCCCCGATTACCATCTCACGCCCCCCCCACAATCTCGTCCCCTCCCCCGACCACCATCTCACCACCCCCTGTGATCTCGCCCTCCCCGATCACCATCTCGCCCCCCGCCCCGCGATCTCGTCCCCTCCCCGACCACCAGCTCACCCCCACCCCGCGATCTCGCCCCCCCACCCCACATTCTCCTCCCCTCCCCCGACCACCATCTCACCACCCCCCGCGATCTCGTCCCCTCCCCCGATCACCATCTCGCCCCCCACCCCGCGATCTCGTCCCCTCCCCCGACCACCATCTCGCCCCCCCGCCCCGCGACCTCATCCCCTCCCCGACCACCAGCTCACCCCCCCCCCCCCGCGATCTCTTCCCCTCTCCACTAGACCCCGCCCCTGACTGCGATCTCTCCCTGCCTCCCTACCTGCTCCTCCGCCATCAATCAGGCTGGCTGTCAGGTGGGAAACCTGAACAAAAAATTTAGAAGACATCCTGCAGTTAAAAGGACCATTCGGGAAACCCATACTTCCAGGTTTCCCATCCTGCACCCCCCCCCCGACCCCCCAACCCCCCCACCCAACCCCCCCACTCCGAACCCCCCCACTCCGAACCCACGGCCCAGTAAATATCAGGGCCATTGTCCCTGAATTCTCCCATTTATAACAACAACAACTTGCATTTATATAGCACCTTTAACATAGTAAAACATCCTGAGGCGTTTCACAGGAGTGTTACCAAACAAAATCTTGGCACCACAGCTCATACCCGTATTAGTAACAGCAGCTCACTCTTTACCTGCAAGAGATGCTAATTAATCATTCACAATGATTAGAACAAACCACAGCCAGTTATGCTCAACCACTTTCAACAATTCCTTTGTGCTGCAATCCTCGATCTATTCCTCTGTTAGGGGGGTTTCCTTTACCTTTAAGTGTAAGTTTGGCTCAGTTAGTCCTGCTCTCCTCTCGGAAGATTTTGGGCTCCATGCCCACTTTCGACCTTGAGCACATAATCTAGGCTGACACTTCAGGGCAGTACTGAGGGAGCGCTGCATTGTCCAGAGGTGCCAATTTTCAAATGAGACTGTAAACCGAAGCCCTGCCTGTCTGTTCAGGTGGATGTAAAAGATCCCATGGGACTATTGAAAGAAGGGCAGGGGGTTGCTGGGGGTGTTCTCCCAGTGTTCTGGTTAATATTATCCCTCAACCAACACTACCAAAAATAGACTAACTGGTCATTTATCTCATTGCTGTTCGTGGAACCTTGCCATGCACAAACTGGCTAACACATGTGCCCACATAACAGCAGTGACTACACTTCAAAAGTATTCCATTGGCTGTGAACCACTTCGGGATGTGAAGGGCACTATGGAAATTCTTCTTTGTTTAGCTACTGATTGCCTTTGCTCGACTCAAGCTGAGTGAACTCTGTATAAACACTATTGTGTATATAGTTCCAGTAAGTAAAAGGGCACACTTAACATGGATTAATCCTGCCTCTTCACTAGTGAAAAGTAGACAAAATACAATGCAAAAGCATTTTGTTTCTGTCTGAAAAAAGGTTTCTTTGCTGCAGTGGATTTGAAAATCCTGACAACACACTGCACCTTAATATTGCATTTCTGTTACCAAATCTCTCCTCCATTTTCACCTTTTTAATTACAGAGCGCTCCTTCACCAGCTGCCACCCCAGCGCTCAGGCATTCATACTCAGTGGTGTACACCTAATGCATGTGAATCACAGCCATTGTACGTCCACCACTGCAATTATTTTGTAGCAAATTTGCTGGATTAATCTTAGATTGTATTCATATTTTTTGTGCAGCCAACTTTTCCTTAAAGGGAAAGGAAAGTTTGGGCAAGTCAAGGAAATCAATACTTTCTCCCATAAATGTCCTTTATTGTTAGCATCATACTCACTTCCCTAAATTAGACTTCACTAAATTAAATGGTGACACCAGGAACCTAATCTTGGCACACAAGATTTTTAATAAAAACATTTATAGATATTTTTCCTTATAAAAATGTATGTCCTTGCATGTCAGAAGTAGGGGTATGGTAGCATAGTGGTAATGTCACTGGGCTAGTAATCCAGAGGCCTGGACTAATGATCCAGAGACGTGAGTTCAAATCCCACCACGGCAGCTGGGGAATTTAAATTCAGTTAATTAAATAAATCTGGAATAAAAAGCTAGTATCAGTCATGAAACTACCGGATTCTCGTAACAACCCACCTGGTTCACTAATGTCAATGAGGAAAGGAAATCTACTGTCATTACCTGGTCTGGCCTATATGTGACTCCAGACCCACAGTGATGTGGTTGACTCTTAACTGCCCTAGCAAGCCACTCAGTTGTACCAAACCGGACAGATCACCTGGCATTGACCTAGGCACCAGCTTTGGACATGACACCTCCAAGTTCCCCTTCAAGTCACACACCATCCTGACTTGGAAATATATCGTTGCTGGGTCAAAATCCTGGAACTCCCTCCCTAACAGCACTGTGGGAGTACCTTCACCTCACGGACTGCAGTGGTTCAAGAAGGTGGCTCACCACCACCTTCTCCAGGGCAATTAGGGATGGGCAATAAATGCCTGCGACGCCCACATCCCATGAACGAATAAAAAAAAAACTAGTAGTAATTTAGGGATGTCTGTTGCAGAGAAGTGAGTCTGATGCTTTCTTGCAATGTAGCACAACCACATTTGACAATCAGCTGTCTCTGCCATGTTTCTAGGTCTTCAACAGTTAATCATTAGTGAGATTCTAGTAGGAAGGTTTCACAATTCCCCATCATTGGTATAAAATCGTCAAATTAATTGATGGCAAATTGTGAAGTAAATATTGAGAATTGTTTTAATTAAACGCATCAAAATGATCAATAAGGGGATGTTCTTGTGGGGAAGTGATTGTTTCCTGGATTCTACTTTGCCTTTTTGTTGTTTCAATTGGTAATCTTCCAAGTCTTTTAATGAATAAAACAAATATGAGCACAAAGCAAAAATGGGGAACTTGAGAATAAAAACATCCCAAGTCTAATGCTAGAAAGCAAATGTAAGATCTCACATCACAGCTGGCAGTGCACTTCTGTAGACTATTGTGTAATAACAGATTTAAGGTGATTGGCAAAAGAACCAGAGGCGACATGAAGAAAAACGTGTTTACGCAACGAGTGGTTAGGATTTGGAACGCACTGCCTGATAGGGTGGTGGACACAGATTCAATAGTCGCCTTCAAACGGGAATTGGATAAATACTTGAAGGAGAAAAAATTGCAGGGATATGGGGAAAGAGCGGGGGAGTGGGACTAACTGGATTGCTCTTCGAAAGAGCCGGCGCAGACTCGAAGGGCCTAACAAACGCCTATATTTGACCTTGGACGCCCACTTCAGTTCAGGCTAACTTCTGGGTACTTTCCAAGGAAGGCACAGCTGTATTATTCTATGATTTTATGATTAATTTATGGATTATTATTTTATAATGTACATTGGACAAAGAATGCCTGGAGATCAGCTATAGATTGTACATGGTCTGTGGAAGGAATGGGTTTGATGGGCTGAATGGCCTTTCCTTACCCTGTTCTTACTTTTATTCTTATAGTTTCACGGATTGTTATTTCTCTTGTGTAAGTGTAAATATGCCTCAAGCCTATAGAACACACTCAGAGTCAATATGTGCCCTACCTGTGCCTAACTGGCCATAAATGCCAGAAATCTCCAAACAAGCATGTAATTATATAATTAAATTATAAATAGCAGGGACCAACTTCAAGTCTGTAATCAAAGTTTTCAGGTGGCATTTATAAATTACTCTCATGGTAGTTTTCACTGGCTCCACCAATTTGTGTCTTATAGAAAAAAATTGGGTAAACCAGTTAGAAAAAGAATAGTGGTAGGCAAGGTGGTGGTGTACAAACATGCGAACAATGACAGACAGGAAACGACCCACGGGTCCATTCAGCCTTTCCCACACAACTACGATGTCTTGTGCATCACAATATATACACTCCCCACCACACCCGAAAGCCATGTGATCTCCTGGGAGAGGCCAAAAAAACAGATTTAAAAAACCCAGGCAAATTTGGGAAAAATTAATCTGGGAAATCTGTAGAACACTGGGGCACCATCACACGTTGCCATCACATGTTGCCAAGGAATGGCGGAAAGCGGACTTGACTCCTCCCACCCATGCGTTTGCGATCTCTGCACTTTTGTACAGGGCATTTCTGAACAGAGGCTAGGTACGTCCCCGTAGCCAGGGTAGCGAATTTGTACAGAAGCAAGTGATGCTTTTCAGTGTAAGCATGCTGACATTATTTGTTTATTGCCAGCCAGCGTGAATCTCCAGCCAAGAGATCAGATAAGCAACTGGCTCCCACACCTTGCCAGGGTTGTTTTCGAGCTGGCTGTATGTAGGGGCCCGGGGGCATTTAGGATGAATAGACCTTCAATATTCCCTCCCTGTAGCGAAGCACAGGACACTTTCTGGGAAAAATGTGCTCTCATTTATTCCTATGACTAACTTGATCTTGAGCATGCCGGGATTTGGCTGTATACTCAAGCATTTAGCACAATAGTGTAAGCTGCAGGCTGCATCATATTTCTTAGAGAAAAATCAATCAGACAAAGATTTTACACAGCCGACTAAAGTTGATATGTCTTGTCTTGGTAATCTTGATTCATCTTTTTAGTTGGCCCATTTATTCTAACAAACGCCTATATTTGACCTTGGACGCCCACTTCAGTTCAGGCTAACTTCTGGGTACTTTCCAAGGAAGGCACAGCCCTTCACAATCAGTGGAAAAACGAAATTGAAGGGAGTCTGTTTTTGCACCAACAGTACAAACCGCAGGTAGCACAGATCAATTCAGCTCAGAGGATGACAAAGAACGATAAAACTGTCTTTTCCTGCCACAGGAAGCAGGAAATCCGCAGCAGAATTTACTTATGGTTGAGTAGAATAAATACGAACCCATCACACCTACAATTTATCTCATTTGAGTGCAGTGATTTGCTTATACAGATACTGCACTGTCATCTCATTTTATGAGAAGTCGCACAACACCAGGTTATAGTCCAACAGATTTATTTAAAATTACACTACCTGAGGAAGGAGCGACAGCTCCGAAAGCTTGTAATTTAAAATAAATCTGTTGGACTATAACCTGGTGTTGTGCGACTTCTCATTTTTGTCCACCCCAGTCCAACGCCGGCATCTCCACATCATGATCTAATTTTATGGTTTAGGTATATCCTAAGCATGCTAGTTGCACATTTACATTTTTAGAAAAATGCAATTGCCTCAACTGAGAAGGTTCTCGACAGGATCTGATCCAGGCAAAGCTAAGTCCAGCCTAGTTGGAAAATTCAGCTGAAATGTTACCCTGCTACACTAGTGAAAGAAAGCTTGTGCTATAATAGAAACTTGCAGAAATTGTAACATGGGATGTGGGTTATTTTTCTAGTTTTTATTTTGCATTATTTTCCAAAAGATATGATTTAAGTGTCATCCTGTCGCTATTGGCAATATTTCCCCTATTTATTAACCAGGTGACTTGTCCTGCTGGACAATCTGTAATTTGCCACTGCCTCCTTGAAGAGGGTTACAAATGTAAAAGACAGGAGGTCCTCACAGAATCATGGATGCAATCCCTAGAAAGCCAGGAGACATTCTGCGCGGCCACGCATGTAGCTGTGGTTTGCCGAGGCTTTGATAAGGCCACTGTTGGTGGGTCCAACAGCAATGACTCACGATCGTTACCCAGACCCTGATGACATTTCTCAGCACCCCAAGGAAGAGCTCTCAGAAAGCTCCCCTCACCCCTTGTCCTACATTCAGCCCAGTACAATGGGAAGATCAAGAGCATGTTAGCCAAAGCCCCACTTCAAGTTGAATAAAGATGAATAGTGATTGAATGGATACCAACAAACCTAGGAGCTCTTTGGAGAGGCCAAGGACCAGAATGCTCATCTAGGGTATTTGATTATAATCGCTCAACCATCGGTGGCCGTGCCTTCAGCTGCCTAGGCCCTAAGCTCTGGAACTTCATCGCTAAACCTCTCTGCCTCTCTACCTCTCTTTCCTCCTTTAAGACTCTCCTTAAAACCTATCTCTTTGATCAAGCTTTTGGTCACCTGCCCTAATTTCTTATGTGGCTCGGTGTCAATTTTTTATCTTATAACACTCCTGTGAAGCGCCTTGGAACGTTTTGCTACGTTAAAGGTGCTATATAAATACAAGTTGTTGTAAGGGTTTTGCACCAAATCATATAAAAGAAGCTGCATTAGGTGGGTGGGGTGGTAAGAATTATCCATGGTTAGATCTTGAACAGGTGAGAAGATAGAGGAAGAAGCAGGAATGGTAAAAAGACCAATACAATCAAATTTCTCTTCAAACAAAGCATCCCTTGAACTGTCCAATGGTAAACCTTGAGCCACAGAATCCAGTTCTGATAGTTCTTTTCATAGAGTTTTTTTTAACTGACTTCCAAGTGGCTGGCTAACGTAGACAATGTTTACAGCACAGAAGGAGGCCATTCGGTCCACTGTGTCTATGCCAGCTATTTCCTAGCATTTTGACAGAAACAAGAATGAAAACAGTCTCCTGGGGGACCGCAACACAAGGAAGTGGGCATTTGCTATCCAAGGAAACTGTACCAGTCTGTATTCTTGGACGCACAGTTGCAGTTAAATAGGAATAACCTGTCGGTGAGTAGAAAGCATTGTCTATGCCACCCAGCCACTTAGATAATGCACAGTTTGGTGCAAGGCTCTATGCAAAAATCTACCAGTAGCGGGTGTTGAGATTTACCATTGGGCAACTCAAGGAGACCCAGTTGTGCTTTGTTATAGAAGAACGTTGGTGAAAAGATTTGTTGGGCCATCAAGTGACTGAAGCTGATTTGTCTACAGTGCCTTACATAGCTGAAGGACTGCAATACAAAGAAGCTGCAATTGTGAGTGATGCTGTTTGGAAAGAATGTTACATGTGTATGAGAGAGATAACTTTCAGGGTCACCACCACTGTACGCAATGTCCAACCAGTCCATTGTAGGGTAGGTAACGAATACAAGCCTTATATCTACAATAGGGTCTAGAACTGTTAGCAGTCAGGCATAGCATCTACAGGGCCAAGGAACAGGTCTGTCTGTGCAGCCATTCTATCAATACTGCCTTTGGACTGGATTTGCCAAAAAGCCTGTGGGGTATTTTTTCTCTTGGTTGTCAGTCTGTCATGAGGATGTACAGCCAGACTGCTTTAATATTCTTGTCTGAGTCCTGCATCAATTTAACCCTAACCTTCACTCTTCTGAGCACGCTCCGCCGTCATGGGCAATTAATTCACTCTTAAACGCAGAAAGCGTTTGCAGCTTGAACTATCTATTATACCATTTGCTTTGATATCAGTTCATTATTTGCAGTTGCTTATTTTGTAACCCAAAAGTAGCTTGGGGTGAAAAAGACTTTGGCATTTATTAATTTTAAAATGGAGAGTATCTATTTTGTTATGCTAGAATACAAACTTGCGCTCCAAATATAATTGCCTACTTGAGAACAATGGAAATATAAGAAAATAATTTCGCTTCTGATGTTGCAATGTACTCGATCCAAGATCCCCTCTGAGGATCCCATAAGCATCTGCTCCTTATTAACAATATTTTCCCCCTCCAGTTTCTCCATTCATCTCTCAAAGGAGCTGACTCTTGCTGGGGTAGGGCTCTATCGGCATTATTTGCCCTTTGCCAGCTTGCCAAGTTTTTATATGTATATTCGACCATGGCAGACCTCAGATTCAAGCCTGTCTTTACTTCCTAGCAGGAGGCTAGATGCAATCAGAAGCAAGAAACCTTGCTGATTTTGCTTTTCCTTGGCCCAGGGATGCTGCATTGCCAATTGTAGCTCCCTCTACCTCCACTTCAGTTGAGGTCAGCACACACTAGGGAGGGAACCTGGGATGTTCCTGGCCTGTATAGTTCAGGTCCACATGAGGCGACGCGTTTACCAACTGAGCCACTGAGAGAGTTTCATCTGAACAATTCTACACATCCAAGAAGTCCTCATTTCTTCTGATGTTCTGATTTGCAAGGAGAGTTTAGAATAAAAACATTGCAGCTAGATTAAGAGCGGTCGTATCTGTACAGTTTGCTTCGGAGCTTGACGTTAATTAGGATTGCATCAAGTCAGCCAAAGTGTAGATGGCCTGTTCAGGATTTACAATACCTTCAGATATGCCAAAGCTATCAGTAACTGATGAAAGCTGAAATGTAAAGTTCTTCTCAAAAGGAAGATTCATCCTGGCATTTAAAACACTGTAAAACAAAATTAAAAAAAAAATTACACGTAACATTTGCGCTGTTGTGATTAGTGCTTCATAGTTAGCGGTTTCATTTTCAGTCTGTCTCCCGAGGCTGTTTTCAAAGACTTTGCATGCACCAGTACGCGTCGTTGTACTCAGGGTTGTGAAGTCCACTTCATTTCAAGCACATCTATTGGCAGCAGCACAAGGCAGTAGCAGCAGAGCGTAAACTACAGCCTGAAAGCTGATAAAATTCAACAGTTCAGCTTGGCTCTCTTCCTCAAATGGAAGCAAATGTTTCATGAGGATGGTAGCTCTGCTGAGAGAAAGTGGCATTTAGTGGAAGGCCTGGGGATGCTTCACTGTTCTGGAAAATTATTATTTTACCTTTTAGGGTAGATTTAAATGATTTATTTTCTTCAGCATTGGTAACTAGCATTGTCAGCTTGAGAAATGGGCAGCATTCTAAATACACTGGCTTAACGTCATCTCCAAGATCAGCCATGATCTTATTGAATGGCGGCACAGGCTTGAAGGCCGAATGGTCTACTCCTGCTCCTATTTCTTACGTTCTTATCAATGTTCCCTTTAAGCTGCGCGGCCCCGTGGTCGCGCAGCGTTCTGGAGCCCCCGCGCAGTCGGCTCACCGGCTTTTGAATGGATCGCGCAGCCCGTTAAAGGTGCCGCCCGGCCAAAAAATAAATTAGAGCGGACATTGGCTCTTATGTTCTTATGTAACATTTACTGTTTATATGCTTTCATGCTTAATGGAGAAACCATATAAAATAGTATTTTTTGTGCTTACCAATAGCTCAGTTTGAAGGTACAGTACTCACTGAGCCACATAGGTCCAGAAGGACCTACATTAAATCTCTGGTCTATACTGAGTTACACTGTCTCAGTTTCAGTGCTCCTGAGCTAGCGAGGAGAATAATCAGCAAGCATTCCCACTGCTGGAAAGGTACCATTGTCCGTGGACATCAAGTAAGGACCGGATCAGGCTTGGCCTGGACACTTCCTACGGTCAGATAGCCTGCTGAAACTTACTGCATAGACTCACCCATGAAGTATAACCACTTGGGCGAGATTCTGGATGTCAGCTATATGGAACTGTACCGAAGGAAGAATCAGTGCCCTCAGGAGAAATGGGGAGAAAGCTGGAGGGCGGAAAAATATAACACAATAAAATCCTTTGCTTGCAATAGATGTCACATTGCAACACACTCTGCTACAGCATGCATAGCGCAATATGAAGAGTTAATATAAAGAATATAAGACACCCTCTTTATAATATGCCTTCTGGATGTTACCTGAACATAATGCCAACTGTATGTCCAATGATGATAATATAAGGTATTCATATTTTTTTTTTAATTCATTCATGGGATGTGGGCATTGCTGGCAAGGCCAGCATTTATTGCCCATCCCTACTTGCCCTTGAGAAGGTGGTGGTGAGCTGCCATTTCAGAGGGCAGTTAAGAGTCAACCACATTGCTATGGGTCTAGAGTCACAAATAGGCCAGATCGGGCAAGGGTGGCAGATTTCCTTCCCTAAAGGACATTAGTGAACCAGATGGGTTTTTATGACAATCGGTCGTTTCATGGTCATCACCTTTACTGATACTAGCTTTTTATTCCAGATTTTTATTTAATTAACTGAATTTAAATTCCCCAGCTGCCGTGGTTGGATTTGAACTCACGTCTCCGGATAATTAGTCCAGACCTCTGGATTATTAGTCCGGTAACATACCCACTATACTACCGTACCCCTAATAATGTTATAATAATGTTAATAAAGGGGCCGCCTCTGCTTTATAGTCTTATATCGATAAACACTTAAAAGGGATGAAACCCACTGCACAACTAGATGAAAAGAAAAGCCATGGACCCTGGAATTTTGCAATAAATGTAGAAAATAACAGAAATAGCAAGTGGACTGGTTTGTGAAAGAGGAAGCAAGGTATAGGTTTTAGGTGGAATCCTTCATTGCAGCATCGGCACAATGCTATGGGATAGGTAGTAACCGTAAATAATGCACAATATATTTAAGCTCTGATCCAATTATCTACCCCTGCAGTATTGTAAACATGGATCTAAACAAGTCACTAATAACAAGGCACCCGAGGTTTGTCAGGAAACACTGAAAGATATTTAGAGTAGAGCCAATTATACTTCAAAATATTTCTGATAAGAGAACACTTGAGCGAAGAATAAAAGATTAAATTTTTTTTTGTCTGTATCAATCGTCTCTACTAACCCATTGCAATCTATTAAGCTCCTTATTAAAGGAACACTGTCTTCATGGGCAAAGTGTTTGGCAACCCTCTTTTTTTGGACAAGGACAGCCACGTACAATTTTTATCATCAAAATGTCTAAGACAAATACAGTACAAACAAAATTTATCTCGCCAGCTGGTGTGTTTGCAAAAATGTCTTTGACATGAAAAAAATGGAGAAATTTGGGCTAATCCACCTTGAAGAAAGATGACCGAGATCAGCAATGATCTTATTGAATGGCGGAGCAGGCTCGAGGGGCCACATGACCTATTCCTGCTCCTACACCTTATGTTCTTATGTTATGTCCTACGTCTTATGTAGGAGGGGCCTCTTGTAGGTATATAAGATAGTAAGATAGTAAGTGGCATGGAAAAGGTAAACCTGGCACACTACTTCAAATTAAACCATGACAATAGGATAGTAGAAACATAGAAGATAGGAGCAGGAGTAGGCCATTCGGCCCCTCGAGCCTGCTCCGCCATTCGATGAGATCATGGCTGATCATCCAAACTCAGTACCCTGTACCTGCCTTCTCCCCATATCTCTTGATACCTTTAGCTTTAAGAAATATATCTAACTCATTCTTGAATATATTTAATGACTTGGCCTCAACTACCTTCTGTGGTAGAGAATTCCACAGGTTCACCACTCTCTGGGTGAAGAAATTCCTCCTTATTTCTGTCCTAAATGGCTTACCCCTTATCCTTAGATTATGACCCCTGGTTCTGGACTCTCCGACCATCGGGAACATTCTTCCTGCATCTAGTTTGTCCAGACCTGTCAGAATTTTATATGTTTCGATGAGATCCCCTCTCATTCTTCTATACTCCAGCGAGTATAAGCCCAATCGACCCAATCTCTCCTCATATGTCATTCCTGCCATCCCAGGTATCAGCCTTGTGAATCTTCGCTGAACTCCCTCCATGGCAAGAACATCCTTCCTCAGATAAGGCGACCAAAACTGCACACAATACTCAAGGTGTGGTCTCACCACGGCCCTGTACAACTGCAGCAGGACATCCCTGTTCCTATACTCAAACCCTTTCGCTATGAAGGCCAACATACCATTTGCCTTCTTCACCGCCTGCTGCACCTGCATGCTTACCTTCAGCGACTGGTGCACAAGGACACCCAGGTCTCGTTGCACTTCCCCTTCTCCCAATCTATTGCCATTCAGATAATAGTCTGCCTTTCTGTTTTTGACACCAAAGTGGATAACCTCGCATTTATCCACGTTATATTGCATCTGCCACGCTTCTGCCCACTCACCCAACCTGTCCAAATCATCCTGGAGTTTCTCGGTATCCTCCTTGCAGCCCACACTCCCACCCAGCTTTGTGTGATCAATACAAGGAATGGGCTTCTAAACAGGGTAGTGGAGGCAAAAAGCTTGAAATCATTTAAGCAACAGCTGTATGTTATCATTGGCGGACTGCTGGGTAAGCTCGGATGGGCTGCATTACCATTCTCATCTGTATCTGTGTTATGATCTTGTGCTCGTACAAATGATTACACACCTGACTCTCAGCAAACTTCCAGGGTCAACACACCTGGGTACATTTTTCTAGTTTTTGGTTTAGTCTCTGGATGGCATACTGTGCTCAGAGGAGAGGGGAGAGGAGTATGGGCTGAGCTGCTCCTGACCCATTCAGTAACATTGGCCATGGACAACTCCATAGGACAGGCTATCCAATCTTCCGGGTTGAGTGGAGCAACATGACAATTAAGCCCCAATTTTGCAATACTTAAAACAATTGGGGATGGGCATGCCTGTAGTGCGAGACTGGGCCTTGTCAATTTTGGGATATAAGGCCGGCCCTCTCATTTGCCTAGGCTTCTTGCACATGGGAAAGAGCTGAGGCTACCAGTTAACTGGCTGCCATTCAGAAGATTGGGCAAGCCAGCTAGGATTATGAGGATGCTCATTCTTAAAGGGGAATCACTTTTTAGGTGTATCAATGCTACATCGCAGCGTCAGAATGATGATGAGAAGGAGCATCATGGACAAAACTGCCCCCTTCAGTGATGAAGCCTTGCAAGCCCTGCTGCAGGAGGTGTGGCAAAGGAGGGGTGGCTTTTTATGGAGCAAAGGGCCATCCTCCAGTAAAGCTGCATTGAAGGAAGTGGGGCAGCAGGTTAATGCCACCTGGGAGCAAATGAGAACATAAGAAATAGGAGCAGGAGCATACGGCCCCTCAAGCCTGCTCTGCCATTCAGTGAGATCATGGCTGATCTTCTACCTCAATTCCACTTTCCCGGCCTATCCCCAGAGCCCTTGATTCCCATAGCGTCCAAAAAAGTAGTTTTCAGGCATCTGGAGAACTGCCAAGGTAAGTGGGCACTCCCTTGAATCTTTGCTGCCTCTTTCTCCATGGAAGCCATGTAGACTTTGGACTCCCTTTCCCCTCGGGGATACTGGATGAGGAGAAAGTGGCCTTGGAGAGGGTGCAAAGGAGTTTTACTAGAATGGTATCAGGAATGAGGGACTTCAATTATGTAAAAAAGCTAAAGAAGCTGGGATTGTTCTCCTTAGCGCACAGAAGGTTAAGGGGAGATATTTTAGAGGCATTCAAAATCATGAAGGGTTTTGATAGAGTAAATAAGGAGAAACTGTTTCCACTGGCTGAAGGATCAGTGAACAAGCAACACAGATTTAAGATAATTGGCAAAAGAGCCAGAGGAGAGATGAGGAGAATTTCTTTTTATGCAGTAAGTTATTGGCCCAGAAATTCGGCTCCCTGGCTTCCTGCGGGTGCAAGGATCCCGCGCACACCTACCTACCGCGCCTGCCGTTGACCTCTGGGCCCACGGGGACTTCAGCTCCTGGGCCTCCCCCAACTGCCGGCGCGCAGTGCTTGCGTGTCCCAGGGGCGCAGTTAGTGCGATGCGTCCCCTGGGATCACGTGGGCCATGGAGAGCCAATGGCAGCAGACCATCTTTCATTCATAGATTTGACAGGAAGACCTGTCAAATCTATGAATTGAAATCGGCCCCAAAACAACACCTAAACTTCAAATAAATTTTTTAAAAAACCATCACATTTTTAAAATAACTATAAGTTAAATAAATTAACTACTTTAAACAAAAATTTAAATTTTTGAAAAAATTAAAATACTTTTTAACAGTGCCAAAAATAAACTTACCTTTCTTTAAAGTATCTTAAAAAGATAAACCTGTTGAAAATTTTTTTTAATTGTAATTAATTAACCACTTACCTTGTTGAAAACAGGTCTTGCGCCTCCTTTTTAAAAGCACAGCTTCTTCAATACTTACCCTCCCGGAGAAACCTGAAAAAAAAAACAAGTTTGCTGCGTGCGCGCAGCCTCTACCGTGCACGTGGTTCACCTCTGAACCGCTCCCTTCACGAGACCGGAAGTTCCGGTTTCCTGCGCATGCGCAGTGCATGCAGGAAACTGACACTTCAGGAGGCCTTACGGGTGAGTACACAGTGCGTACTCACCCGGCAAGTGCCGAATTTTTGGTCCATTATGATCTGGAATGCACTGCCTGAAAGTGTAGTGAAAGCAGATTCAATGGTAACTTTCAAAAGGGAATTGGATAAATACTTGAAGGGGAGAAAATTGCAGGGCTATGGGGAAAGAGCAGGAGGGAGTGGGACTAATTGGACAGTTCTTTCATTGGATAGTTGGCACAGGCACGATGGGCCAAATGGCCTCCTTCTGTGCTGTAAGATTCTATGATTCTATGATTCCAAGAAGTGAGTAGAAGTTCTGTTCCATCTCCAGATGCTATCTTCTTTCAATCGGAAAAGTAATGAAATAGCAAAATACTGCGGATGCTGGAAATCTGAAATAACAACAGAAAATGCTGGAAACACTCAGCAGGTCAGGCAGCATCCGTGGAGAGAGAAACAGAGTCAACGTTCAGGTCTGTGACCCTTCGTCAGAACTGGAAAAAGTTAGAGATGTAGCAGGTTTTAAGCAGGTGCAGAGGCAGGGAAAGGGGGGGCGGGGAAGAAAGAATAAAAGGAACGGTCTGTGCTAGCTACCTGGACTACACTTCCTCCCACCCCACTTCCTGTAAGGACTCTATTCCATTCTCCCAGTTTCTCTGTCTCCGCCGCGTCTGTTCTGACGATGCCACCTGCCATACTAGTGCTTCCGACATGTCTTTCTTTTTCCTCAACCGAGGAGCACAGACTGTTTCTTTTTCCTCCCCTCTACCATGGTTGGCATGGCCCTCGACCGTGTCCGTTCCATTTCCCGCACTTCTGCTCTCACCTCTTCTCCCTCCCAGAACCACGATAGGGTTCCCCTTGTCCTCACCTTTCACCCCACCAGCCTCCACATTCAACAGATCATCCTGCGCCATTTCCGCCACCTCCAGCTTGATTCCACCACCAAACACATCTTCCCCTCCCCTCCTCTTTCAGCATTCGAAGGGACTGCACCCTCTGCGATACCCTGGCCCACTCAATCACCCCCAACAGCCCCTTCCCTCCCCACGACACCTTCCCGTGCAAGCGCAGGAGATGCAACACCTGCCCTTTTATCTCCTCCCTTCCCACTGTCCAGAGCCCTAAACACCCCTTCCAGGTGAAATAGCGATTTACTTGTACTTCTTGCAATTTAGTATACTGTATTCGCTGCTCACGATGTGGTCTCCTCTACATTGGGGAGACCAAACGCAGATTGGGCGACTGCTTTGTGGAACACCTCCGTTCAGTCCGTAAGGGTGACCCCGAGCTTCTGGTTGCTTGTCACTTTAACTCTCCGCTCCACTCCCACTCTGACCTCTCCGTCCTCGGCCTCTTACACTGTTCCAACGAAGCTCAACGTAAGCTCGAGGAACAGCACCTCATCTTTCGATTAGGCACTTCACAGCCTTCTGGACTCAACATTGAGTTCAACAATTTCAGACTATCACCTCTGCCCCTATTTTTTCAGGCGGCAGCTGTTGATGATTCTGCCATCCCCATTTGCAACATTTAACCACTCCTGCCTTCCACCCTAGCACAGACCGTTCCTTTTGTGGTTTCCTCCCCTCCCCCCCCCTTTCCCTGCCTCTGCACTTGCTTAAAACCTGTTACTTCTCTAACTTTTACCAGTTCTGACGAAGGGTCACAGACCTGAAACGTTAACTCTGTTTCTCTCTCCACGGATGCTGCCTGGCCTGCTGAGTGTTTCCAACATTTTCTGATATTTAGGAAAGTAATGAAGCTGTCTCCCCTAGCAAGCACGGCATCAGAGATTTGCTGGCTGGTCTGGCAGACCTGGCCCCCGCTGCAATGACCCGGAAGGATCCGGTGGCATAGAAACCTAATGCAGTTTGACCTTCACAACAACAGGAACAGTTGTCTCAGTCCTTGACGTGACACGTGACGTGGGAGATAGCAGCACTCTGTCACTGCATCTACAGTGAAGTGGAGAAAACAAAGACAGGACGATATCTGACATGCCCAGTGAGGAGTGGTGCGGTCTGTAAAGCCTGGTCCTGGGGTAATGAAGGTTCACGTATAATGTCCTGAGGAGTCTTTGTACCATCAAGATTTGCCCCATCATGAAATGGTCCTCTTCATCCTGACCGTGCAGGAAAATCGCAGTTGAGAAAGCCGGGCCCACCCTCTCAACCTTCCCAGATGGCATAGCAACAGGACCCTACACTTGAAGTAGAAATGCTGTACAACTAAAATTAGGAGAGTGTAAAAGTTCTGTACTGTACTATGAAGCAAAAAAAAAATGCACACCCCTGTAAATATTAGTAGCTAAAAAAAAGTAATGGCCTCCTATCGGGAAAAAATCTACGCCCTTACCTGAGGGCTCCTGAGGTCCGGCCATTTCCGATCCTGGGCCTCTCCACAGTCGAAATGCGCAGAGGCCCAGGTATCCCAGAGGCCCTCGTGGTTCGCAAGCGTCCCTGGGATCACGTGGGCCAGGCGAGCCAATGGGAGAAGGGAATCTCCCTTCATACTTTTGACAGATAGACCTGTCAAATATATGAATGGAGATCACTGAAAAAAGACATCAAAACATTAAATAATTTTTTTAAAAAACCATCACGTTTTTAAAATGAGTTAAAATTACATTAAATTAAATATTTTAAACAAAAATTTAATTTTTTGAAAAAAATAATTAAAGTTTTTTACGGGGCTAAAAATAAACTTACCTTTTTAAAAGTATTTTAAAATTATAAATGAGCGAAAAAAATTTTTATTTTTTTTTAACTTTTTTTAAACTCTTATGCTGGTAAAAGCAGGTACACTTGCTTTTTCCAGGTGTAAGATTTCTAAGGGTTTTCAGCGGGCGGAGGTTCTGCAGAAAGCGGAACTCTCCACCCGCAGAGGCCCTTCTCCAGGGCAGGCGCGCGATCTGTCAAGAGGATTCTTGACAGATCGGAAATGCCGGTTTTCAGCGCATGCGCTTCGCACGCCTGAAACTGGCATTTCCGAGGTCCCTATGGATGTGTACACAGCCCGCACACACCCGTAAGCATCGGAAAATACGGGCCAGTGATTTTTGTAATGCAGCCAAAATGACAACAGTGCATTTTTCAGAAAGTGCACTAAACAGGCTCACCAGCTGCATCCAATTTTTATGGGCATGGCTATTGCTGTGGAGGAGGCTATCATTGTGAAATTCAGCATGGGATCAAAAAATGCCAAAATTTAAGTATTTAACATGGCTTCCCTGATCTGCCCCAAGTCTCACCTCATAAAATCGGATGTGCAATGAATTGGGCATGCACTCTCGTGCTGTTGAATTGATGACCTGCGCCACAGAATGCAAGGCCCCACCAGCGTTCCAGGGCCTCACAGAATTTACCCTTCAAAGGCAAGTGCATAATCTAAAAAGGGGAGAACAAAATGAGGAAATTGCAAACTGAAGAGAGAGGGAAGTTCTCTTCAAAGTCAGATTGGGCCGTACGTAACCTTTTTTAAATCGAGTGGTTTCTACAGTACAGATTTTTTTTTTCCAGCTGACGCACTCTTAGCTAGTTTGCATTCTGTTGATTTGTTGGATGCTCTGATCATGGAGCTGGCATGTATCAGCGCATTGTTCTCCTATTTAAAACACAGAGCATGAATGTGTGTGCATGTCTCAATCTGCCGAGGGGAAGGGGAAATGTTATTTAGTAGAAGCATGTGATGGGATATGGTGTAACAAACTGACATTTCACTACTTCAACAACATTCTTAGTGTTTTCCCCCAATAAATAATCTACTGCTCAGCCAGTCAAGATTGCCACTTTGATTGTGGTGGGTGGCTAAGGAGCTGTTTGTCTTCTTGGTGTTTATTGCAATACAATTCTTTAGTATGCTTTAAAAATAACTCCAGAAAAATGGACGCCTTTATCCAACCACAGAATGCCAGTGAGTCATCCGACAGACTCGTTGGAACTTCTCTGGTACCTGGGCTTGAATCCAAGGGATGAAAGTCTTCTCCACACACCTTCTGGCTGCTACATGGAATGAATTTGGGCAGAAACTTCTCAACCCCTAGTGGGAATGGGTCCATAGCTTTAAAACTGCCCTCTATTTGCACAGAGTTGGTAATCTTACTTTGTGAAGTCAGAAGGATGGCTGCATGCAAAATGATGTCGGGCCATTTTGTAGTAGGAGACATTCTTCTAAGAGTGGAGCTGAAGCAGGATGTTGAGGCAGACTTTACCTGAGACCTCCTGGTGCTGACAGAGGGAGACCAAAGTGAAGGAAGTGAGCGTTCCATTTAGTTCTCCAGAATTGTTGTTCTTTAATTTGAAGAGCACAAAAGTCACCAAGTGGAAAAAAAAGGAAGACAAAAACTCAGGAAATGAATGCAATTTTTATTGCTGATCAGCTACTTTGCCTTCTCAACAATTTGTTTCCAACCTCGGCCCTACATACTTAGATCGCTCAGTATCGCTTAGCTGACGTTTAGCCTATATACTGAGATGACTGTGGAGAGGATGGTAATCATAAAATGTTTCAAATCTTTTCTTGAACAAATGCTCCCCGTCAGAGGGATTACGCTTCGGAGTTAAAAATTTCTGGTTTCCACAGTCGTCACATCACAGTAATGCGTGGCCTGAAATGAATCCAGAGGCAGAGGCTGATGTGCCTTCTAACACAAGTCTTACTGTAAAATAAAAAGGGTTACAGCTGCAGTGCATTACAAAGGTAGAAACAGGAATTACCTGTATTTTCATTTATTTAATACATTATCACGTCATAACATCTCAAAGCATGCCACACAATGAATGATTTACGGAGTGTAGCGTCTATTATGTACTCGGTAAATGCAGCAGACCATCTGCATCATCCCATAAACAGCAATCAGATGAATAACTGGTTAATCTGTGTTTTTTTGGGTGGGGAGGGGACATTGGTTGAGGGAGGATTGTTTCCCAGTGCATTCCTACATCGCACACATTTTTGGCATTGACATGGCTGATAATGCCAAATTAAATATTAATTAAGAAAGATATTTGGTGCCTTGGTGGCATAGCAGGTTTATCCAGTGCGTGCCTGAACCATACAGGTTACCAAGATCCCAGGTTCAGTCTTCAGTTTGTGCTGTGCGAGCTGATCTTGGTTGAGGCAACATTGACGTTGGTCTGTGTTAGGGAGGAGAAAGCCAGCCAAAGTTCCTGATCGCCATCCAACAACTCCCGCTGGAAATGCATGCATGTAGATGTCAGGCATGGATTGGGTTAGGTGTTATGCTCCCCACAGTTGAAAAGTCTGCCAACACTGATTCTGAAGCCACTGGCTCCCTACTGGGGCATGGTTCCACAAGCTTCCGTCACTCAATAAGATCTTCCCAATGGCAACGCTTCATGTGTGAGCCTAGGCGGTGAGTGTTGGCAGGATATTTAAAAATGGTGGGCATTAGAGCTGAGCCTAATCCGATCCTCACCTGGCGTACATACACGCTCACACAAATACGCACACACAAACACACTCTAACACACACATCTATATTGGTTGCTAGTTAGCAATCAAGAGGATAGGAGGTATACGATAGGGGACAGGTTATGGGACAGGAGATAGGACTTTTGGGGCATGGGCTGAGGTTAGAGTGTATGGATTAGTAGGCAGGAGGTATGGCATAGGGAGCTAGGGATAGGAAATGGGAATAAGGGAAGGACATTTTGGATGGGGATGGGGTATTGGATAGAGAGTGGGGTGGAGCAGGTGTTGGTGCTTTAGCATAGGGGGTTTGAGATAGTGGGTATGTAATATGGGCAGGAGAGAGGGGTATCAGATATGGGTTGTGGCAGGAGATACGAAGCATGAAATGGGGTGGGTATAAAGGATAGGAGGTATAGGATAGGGTGCAGGGATGAGGGGTTGGGAAGGTGGTCAGTGATAAGGGGTATGGGTGAGGTATAAGGGGCAGGGAGTAAGCTATCAGGGCCGGAGTTAAGGTGTTTAGAGCAGGGGTAGGGAGCTGGGGTTTGTGGAAAGAGAATGAATTTAGTTTCTTTTTGCCAATGAAAATTTATTGGAAACATTAATAACCACCAAACACATCGTCCCCTCCCCTTTCAGCATTCCGAAGGGACCGCTCCCTCCGCGACACCCCAGTCCACTCCTCAATCACCCCCAACACTCCTTCCCCTCCCCACGGCACCTTCCCG
The DNA here is from genome assembly GCA_030390025.1 of Squalus acanthias. Classification (NCBI taxonomy): domain Eukaryota; kingdom Metazoa; phylum Chordata; class Chondrichthyes; order Squaliformes; family Squalidae; genus Squalus; species Squalus acanthias. The sequence continues at coordinate 9,216,543 of CM059438.1, read as the reverse complement.
TGCAGGTGCAGGAGATGCAACACCTGCCCTTTTACCTCCTCCCTTCCCACTGAAACAGCGATTTACTTGTACTTCTTGCAATTTAGTATAGTGTATTCGCTGCTCACGATGCGGTCTCCTCTACATGGGGGAGACCAAACGTAGATTGGGTGACCGCTTTGCGGAACACCTCCGTTCTGTCCGTAAGCGTGACCCAGAGCTTCCGGTCGCCTGTCACTTTAATTCTCCGCTCCACTCCCACTCTAACCTCTCTGTCCTCGGCCTCTTACACTGTTTCAATGGAGCTCAACGTAAGCTCGAGTAACAGCACCTCATCTTTCGATTAGGCACTTTACAGCCTTCTGGACTCAACATTGAGTTCAACAATTTCAGACTATCACCTCTGCCCCTATTTTATCAGGCGGCAGCTGTTGATGATTCTGCCATCCCCATTTGCAACATTTTATCTCTCCTGAGTTCAATCCTAGCACAGATTATTCCTTTTGTTCTTTCCTCCCCTCCCACCTTTCCCTGCCTCTGCACCTGCTTAAAACCTGTTACATCTCCAACTTTTTCCAGTTCTGACAAAGGGTCACAGACCTGAATCGTTAACTCTGTTTCTCTCTCCACGGATGCTGCCTGGCCTGCTGAGTGTTTCCAGCATTTTCTGTTGTTATTTCAGATTTCCAGCATCCGCAGTATTTTGCTATTGTATTAATAACCAAGGTGTTTGCACCATAAGAGCAGGAACACATGCCTGATTTCTTCCTATTCCTGTAGACCTATTGTAGCACCCCTACACAACCCCCACTGAGATCAGCTAACTCAGAGCACAGGCCTAAGAATCAAACCTGGGGTCTTGCTGATCTCTATTCGGTAGCAAAAACAAAAACAACTATAGCAACGATATGTATCTCAGAAATTTAAGCCAAGTGATTTCTAGGAGCACACTAGTGCCCCAGTGGCCAAGTCACAGATTTCCGATAATGTGATGGATGTTCCTGGAACCCTGGTTGATCAAGTGATCGTTAACTCTTCATTCGAACTTCCGTACACAAGTCACACCGGAACAACTCTCGCCCCAGTGTGAATTCCGATGACGGGGCAACACTTGGTGCAGCAGTACATGGGGTAGAGTGAAGAAAATTAAGCGCAATTTCTAGTCCTTCCTGTCCCAATTCTTGGACATGGCACCCAATAGTTAGGTTAAAAAAAAAACTGATGAACTTACTCTCAGATATGGTTTGTGGACTTAAGTGAGGTCTACTGCAGTGGCTGGTATCTGTGCGTGCAGTAGCATGCACTGACAGCCGAAGCAAACTACACAAGCTTGCATTGTTTCCAGCCACGAACGCCACCAAACATCCCACCCAGTGAGGACGTGGGCTGCGGTGCGAAGGAGGCAGTGACACCGTGTGCAGGGGTGGCATGGGAGTTGTTTACTGCAAAATCGACCCTCGTTCTTATTTTAGCTTTGTTCTAGAAACAGGAAAGACGTCTTTGCCACTTTTAAACTAACTCTAAGAGTGAAAGATGGGCGAAGATACGGTTGAGTTAGAAAAAGACGTTTGCACACAAGAGAGACGATAAGTTGTGAGGCTGTTTTTCCATGCAAGTACTCATCAGCTTTACACATCCATACTGTGTGTACACATACAGCTGTGTGGGAGGCTGAAAGCCAAATCCATTCATTTGTGACTAAAGCCACCACAAGTTGACTGCACCACTGCTTAACCTTTTGAAAGCCCTTGTGTTAAATGAAGATGAATCCCTTTTAAAAAGAATAGATCTGAAACGACCAATGGTCCAGATGTCTGCATACCCATGGCTGGTTGCACATTTGGAAAGCTCCCTTATTTTCTAGCATCAACAACTTAGTCATACTGAATTTTCACAGAAGGGAACAGCTTGATAACTGTGCGTTTTTATGTGCTTCAGAACTATATTACTTGTACCCTGGGTGGCTAAATATTCAATCAGCCTATGTCTTTGGCAAGTTATTTTATGACACAAAAGGCCAATGAAAGATCCTGCTGCTCTACGGTAGCTTATTAGTTAATGTAGTATTCCTCCTATAATACACCACATACAAAGAAAAGTTCAAAGATTTTATACAGTATTCTCTAATGTCATCTTGTTGTCTGATAGGCAATCCTTCTCTCACTTCTAACCTCCAACCTCTCTCTCTCTCATTCTATTGCACCTTTCGTGACCTTTCTATTTTACTGGTACTGTGACAGTCATTGCTCCTCTGAATGCAAATTTCTTGTTCCGCTGAACTCTAGATTAGGGTTGCCAACTCTGTTTGGACATATTCCTGGAGGTGTCATCACAGGACCTCCTGCCTCCAACCGCCCCAACATGACCATCTTCATGGTGCCCGCCTTCCCACGCCAATTGGACAGTGAACAGACTCTTCATTACCTCATTGGATGATTCTTGACTGTCAGTCAAACAGCCTTTTTTTCCCCCCCAAGTCCAATATTTTCATAACTAGTAAACAACAGTGTTCAAAGAAATGTTTTAAAAAACACAATTTTTTTAATGCCCCTATGATTTTTCTCCCTGGGGTTTTGCTCCCAGCAGTGTCCTGGAGAGTAGTCTTCAATTCCTGGCGACTCCAGGGCAATCCTGGAGGGTTGGCGACCCTACTCTAGATACACTGGCCAACACTCGCTGGAAGCCGCTCAATAAACAGCCATGTAAATATTTGATTTTGATTTTTTGGGGAGGGCCGGGTGACTCCCAGTTGTAACTCTCTTCCTCTGGTGCTGTCTGACAGCTCTGGTAACCTGATGAGCTTCCAGTTCCTCCTCCTCCTCCTCCTGCAGTTAGCTCGTGCACAGGAGGATTCCGAAAGGGACCCCCTCCCCCCAATTATGCTGCTCAATAGGATCGCCTCAAAGCAGCCAAAATGCTCAGGACACTCTTACCCATGAAAGTGTTTGAAAGAAAAAACAGTTAAGTATGCAGAGAATTGAATTAATAAACCTCCCAGTGGCTTTACCTTCAAAATCAGGAACTCTCAGGCCACACCGTGCCCAAACAGTGCTTAGAATTTTCATAGCACTTTGTTTCATAAGGGCAGCTTGCCCACAATCTGCAACCGTGCTGGAACAATAAATCAGGTCACGGGCCTAGGTGAGGTCACAAACATGGTTGAATCTTCTCTGCCCTCTGAGTGGCCGAGCAAGCCACTCAGTTGTAGCAAACCACTGTAAAGAACGGACTGCAGCAGCTTAAGAAGAAGGCACATCACCAACGTCTCAGGCCAACTAGGGATGGGCAATAAATGCTGACCTAGCCAGCGATGACCACATTTAAAAAAAATCTATTCTCAGGATGTGAGCATAGCTGCCAAGGCCAATATTTATTGCCCATCCCTAATTGCCCTTAAGAAGGTGGTGGTGAGCCAACTTCTTGAACCGATACCGTCCATATGGTGAAGGTACTCACACTTTGCTGTTAGGGCGGGAGTTCCAGGATTTTGAGCCAGCAATGATGAAGGAACATCAATATATGTCCAAGTCAGGATGGTGTGTGACTTGGAGGGGACCTTGGAGGTGGTGGTGTTCCCATGCACCTGCTGCCCTTGTCCTTCTAGGTGTTGGAGGTTGCGGGTTTGGGAGGTGCTGCCGAAGAAGCCTTGGCAACTTGCGGCAGTGCATCCTGTGGATAGTACACACTGTAGCCACGGTACGCCGGTGGTGGAGGGAGTGAATGTTTAAGGTGGTGGATGGGGTGTCAATCAAGCGGCTTGCTTTGTCTTGGATGGTCTTGAGCTTCTTGATTGTTGTTGCAGCTGCACTCACCCAGACAAGTGGAGAGTATTCCATCACACTCCTGACTTGTGCCTTAAAGGTGGTGGAGAGGCTTTGGGAAGTCAGGAGGTGAGCCACTCGCCACAGAATACCAATATGGAAGTAGGCGGCCTAGATGATGGAGAGGATATGGGGTTGGAAGCTCCGCTCAGAGTCAAATAGGATGTCAAAGTTATGAACAGTCTGATACAGCCTGAGACAATGGCCAAAGAGGGTATGGCATCGGTGGCTAGCGAACAGAGTTTGTGGCAGGGGTCGAAAACAATGGCTTTAGTCTGCCCAATGTTTAATTAGATGAAATTTCTGCTCATCCAGTACTGGATGTGAGACAGGCAGCCTGAAAACACAAAGGCAGTTGAGGGGTCGAGAGAAGTGGTGGTGAGGTAGAGCTGGGGGCCTTCAGCGTACGTGAGGAACCTGCTGTGTTTTCGGATGATGTCGCCGAGGAGCAGCATGTAGACTGGAAATAAGAGGAGGCCAAGGATAGATCCTTGGAGGACTCCATGTGTGACGGTGCAGGAGCGGGAAAAGAAGCCATTGCAGGAGATTCGCTGGCTATAACTGTATAGATAAGAATGGAACCAGGGGAGGGCAGTCCCACCCTGCTGGACAACAGAGGAGAGGCGTTGGAGGAGGATGGTGCAGTCAACCATGTCAAAGACTGCCGACAAGATGAGGAGGATGAGGAGGGATAGAGCACCACAGTCACAGTCATAGAGGGTGTTATTTGAGACTTCAATTAGGGCCGTTTCACTGCTGTGGCAGGGGCGCAAACCAGATTGTAGAGGTTCAAACATGGAGTTACGGGAAAGATGGGCACGGATTTGTGAGCCAACTACACATTCGAGGACTTTGGAGATTTGAAGATGGGGGCAGTAGTTTGCAAGGACAGAGGGGGTTCAAGGGTATTATTTTCGAGGAGGTGGATGATGACGCCAGGTTTCAAATGGAGGGGAGGGGTCAGTCCCAGAGGAGAGGGACCTGATCCCAATATCAGCTAGCACGGGAGCCAGGAAGGGAAGTTGGGTGGTCAGCAGTTTAGTGGGAGAGACAAGGAGGTGCATCTCATGGACAAGGTGTACTCAGAGAGGGCATGAGGGGATAAAGGAGAGAAACTAGAGAGAGATGCGAGTTCAGGGCTCGGGCAGGGAGGAATCTTTCGGGGAGGTTTGGCTTGGTGGGCGAGGGGAAGGGAGGGATGCGGCAGAGGAGGTGAACGGATGGTCTCAATCTTAGCGAAAAAGAAGCTCATGAGCTTCTCACACTTGTTGTTGGAAGTGAGGGTGAAGGAGTCGGGGAGAAGGGTCTTCCTTCATATCCCACCTTAGCCTTTCTAACCTTTTTTGCATCACCTCTAGATTTTCTAAACTTCGATTGATCTTTTTGTGTTATTAGCCTTATGTTTGTCATAAGCCTTCCTTTTAGGTCTCATTTTAACTTTATTTTCCCTATTCACCAGGGAAGTTCAGGTTTTCCAGCACCACCTTTACTTCTTGTGGGAACATGTCTAGTTTGTACTGTAATCATCTCCTGTTTGAAAGTTTCCCATTGTTTGTCCATTGTTCTATCTGCCAATGTTTCTTCCCTATTTACCTGGGCTTGTTCCCTTTTTATCTCATTGAAATTTTCTCTTTTCCAGTCAAGCATCTTAATACTTGACTGTTACTTCTCCTTTTCAATTTTTATATCGAAACTAATTATGTTATGTTTGGTGTTTCCTAGATGTCCTCCTACCCATACATTACCGACTTCCCTTATTTAATTACCCAGAACTAGATCCAGTACTGCCTCCTAACTTATTGGACTAAAAACATACTGAAATAGAAAGCTGCACTGAACATAGTGCACCCACACGATAGCAAAATACTGCGGATGCTGGAAATCCGAAATAACAACAGAAAACGCTGGAAAAACTCAGCAGGCCAGGCAACATCCGTGGAGAGAGAAAGAGAGTTAACGTTTCAGGTCGAAACCCTTCGTCGGTTTTTGGTTTCACTCCAACCTTTCCCAGTGTAGCTAGCACATCTCCTACAATGGCTTCTCCTCCCTCCCCTAGATGGTTACCTAGGGAGTGCCTCAAGGTTCCGTCCTTGGCCTCCTATCTTGGTCTACATGCGTCTCCTCAGCAACATTATCCATAGGCATGAAATCAGCTTCCTTATATATTGTGTATCCAGCTCTATGTCTTAACCACCCTCAACTCCATAACCACCAATTAGCTGATTGACTGCTTGTCCGACATCAAGTTGCGCGTGAGTCAGAACTTTCTCAAACTTAAGATTGCCACGGCAGAAGGAAGCCGGAGTTGGAAGTGCAGAGGGAGTTTGTTGTCACACAGGTACTGAAGGAGGTTTCGGGGATGGGAAGGAGCAAGGCATGAAGGAATTTAGAGATGGGGATGGAGATTTTAAATTCATTTTATTGTGGAACAGGCAGCCAATGGAGCTTTGGTGAGGATAGGGTTAATAGAACTGACTCTGAGACAGGCTTCAGGACAGGATGAGCAGCAGAGTTTTGGGCTTTTGGGATTTTATGGTGGGTGGAGACTGGGAGACAGGAGAACATTGGAGAACTCGAGCCTGGAGGTGACAAAGGTTTGGGTGAGGATTTCAGCAGCAACAAGTGGGGCATTGCGAGATGATGCGGCAGAAGTGGAAATAAGCCGTCTTTCTGCTGTACAGGATATGGTTTGAAATTCAACTCAAAGTAGACACTAAGGCTTGAGGGGAGCAGCAGGGAAGGGGATGGTTTTGAGTGGGCTCGAGTGCAATTTTTTTGATGGGAGCTGAACATGCTGCCTTCTGTCTTGCAAAATGAGTCACGCAGTGCTGGATGCTGTGAGGATGCCGGGACTCCCCCTGGAAAAATAAACACCGGTTCCCCCTCGGCCCACTTCGTAAGGGGGACAAAAGTGTACCTGCAAATTTTTTTTTTCCCGTGGGATCCAGGTCACGACCTAAGCCTGGACCCCCAGGTAGGTACCACTTCTGCCCTTCAGTGGACCTGTGTGACTGCTTCCATTTGGCACACTGGTCTGCTTTTGCTCTGCCAGCCTAGGACGAGGGCATGGAAGTCCACAACTCCAGCCATGGCCCCCCCTGCTATGCCACTGGTCTTGTTTGAGGTGAGCAAAGGCTCCACCTATTACAAGGGCCCCACAGAAACCCGGCAGGGATGGCTGGTGCCGGAGTCACAGCAGGGCGTGCACCAGAAAAGTCCTGGCTTTTCGGCCCCCCCCCCTTATCTTTACAACATTCTCATTCTTCTAATCTCCTGGCTGCACAGTTCTTGAAGATAACATAACAGTCAGTTTATTTCATGCAGAAACTAAAGAGAAGGCTTGTGGGTTGGTGATACCCAGATAGGAATACATTAGCTGATAAGAGGTTTATAAAGCATAAGAGTCATTTCTGGCAAATATTGACAGAGAGCCAGAAGTGCAGGAGGCGGGGCTGTGATATCAGAATCGTCGGACAAAGCCTTTGCTTTTATGCATTGTTATAAACTTCTCCTCTATTTGCTCCACCTTCCCAAGGAGGTCTTCTATCCTGGAAAGGATTAAATGTATATCCTCAGAACCATCCGGATAAATGAAGTTCTCTGAACCTGAATCTGAGTAATCAGTACTCAAGCTGCCCTGTTGAAAAATGTACAAAATATATATTAATGCTCCTTAAAACCGACCTCTTTGACCAAGCTTTTGGTCACCTGTCCTAATATCTCCTTATATAGATAGCTCAGTGACAAATTTTGTTTGGTAACACTCCCGTGAAGCGCCTTGGGACGTTTTATTACGTTAAAGGCGCTATATAAATGCAAGTTGCTGTTATTGTCGTCATATGGACAACATTGTCAGCCAATGAATTGGAAGCGGGACGGGACTTACGGCAAACAGAGTCTATTTAAACAGAGTCTCCCGATAGAAGCAGGGTGATTTCTCCAGCAAAATGCAGCGAGTGGAGGATAGTTACAGAATACAAATTATTTGCATAAAATCAATCCTAGTCACTTTCCATGTATGATTGTAAAAGCTTCTATCGGTATGTGAAAAGGAAAAGACTGGCGAAGGTAAATGTAGGTCCTTTACAGTCAGAGACGGGAAAATTTATAATGGGGAATGAGGAAATGGCAAGGAAATTAAATAAATACTTTGTTTCTGCCTACAGGAAGGAAGACACAAAAAACCTTCCAGAAATACGAGAAAACCAAGGGTGTGGCGAGAATGAGGAACTTAAAGAAATTATTATTAGTAAAAAAACAGTACTAGCAAAATTAATGGGACTAAAAGTCGATAAATCCCAAGGACCGGATAACCTACATCCTAGGGTTTTGAAAGAGGTGGTCATTGGGATAGTGGATGCATTGGTTGTCATCTTCCAAAATTCTATAGATTCTGGAACGGTTCCTGCAGATTGGAGGATAGCAAATGTAACCCCGCTCTTTAAGAAAGGCGGGAGAGAGAAAACGGGGAACTACAGACCTGTTAGCCTCACATCAGTAGTTGGGAAAATGCTGGAATCTATTATAAAGGATGCAATAACTGGGCACTTAGAAACTAAGGGCTGGATTTTGAATGACCCATGGAGTCGGGTTTGGAGGCGTGTGGGGGGTTAAAGTTGCAGATTCGGGGGTCCCGACCCCATCCCGACCCCATTCCGCCTCCACGCAATTTTGACAAAATCAGTCGCGGGGTTCCCAACTCCGTCCCGCCTCAAAGAGGCGGGAGAGGCCATTAAAGCCCATAACAAGCCCTAAATTGGCTCTGTAATGCCATTTTGAAATGTTTTAGCTAGTTTAACCCTTTTCCGACGTGAAGTACGCCTGATGTGAAACACTCCAGTGAAACCTGGCGGGAGCACAAGTGGATAGCTGACTATCGGCTGCAGGTCCACTATTACAACGGAGATGTAATGAAGGTAATAGTAGTATTAGGTCTGAAAGTCGTCTCTGATGCTGCTGCTGCATTAAACGTCTTCAGAGATTGTGTGGCCTGGATGCAAAAAAATTCTCTCTCTCTCTCTTCTTCCTCCCCCCCGGTCCATCACAGCAAAATCCAGGTAAGTCCTCTCTTACCAACAGCCAGGCACTCTCTGAGACCAGGCAATCAGTCTCTGACCTGCAATGCAGCAGCAATGATGACATTATCAGAGGCGACTTTCAGACTCAAACCACTAATTGGTTCATGGGTTCCCACATGCTGGAACTCAATTGCCCAATTAAGTGAAAATTGCATCATTCATCCACATTAATCTGGAGTCGGGGGGGGAAACACGAAATGCAGATGACACGACCCCAACCCGACCCCAAGACAAAATCCAGCCCTAATAGTAAAATTGGGCAGAGTCAACATGGATTTATGAAAGGGAAATCCTGTTTAACAAACCTATTGGAGTCCTTTGAGGATGTAACTAGTGGAGTAGACAAAGGGCCTTCGATAAGGTCCCACACAAGAGGTTGGTGAACAAAATGAGGGCACATGGAATTGGGGGTAATATACTAGCATGGATTAAGAATTGGTTAACAGACAGAAAACAAAGAGTAGGGTTTTCAGGATGGCAGGCTGTGACTAGTGGGGTACCGCACAGATCGGTGCTTGGGCCCCAGCTATTCACAATCTATATCAATGATTTGGATGAGGGGACTAAATGTAACATTTCCAAATTTGCTGATGATACAAAGCTAGGTGGCAGTGTCAGTTGTGAAGAGGATGTAAAGAGGCTTCAAGGGGATCTCGACAGGCTCAGTGAGTGGGCGAGAATGTGGCAGATGGAATATAATGTGGATAAATGTGAACTTATCCACTGTGGTAGAAAAAACAGAAAGGCAGAGTATTTTCTAAATGGTGAAAGATTGGGGAATGCAGATGCTCAAAGGGACCTGGGTGTCCGCGTACATGAGTCACTGAAAGTGAATGTGCAAGGCAAATGGTATGCTGGCCTTCATTACAAGAGGATTTGAGTACAGGAGTAAAGAAGTCTTACTCCTGTACTCCAATTATATAGGGCCTTGGTGAGACCACACCTGGAGTACTGTGTACAATTTTGGTCTCGTTACCTAAGGAAGGATATACTTGCCATAGAGGGAGTGCAACGAAGGTTCACGAGATTGATTCCTGGGATGGTGGGACTGTCGTATGAGAAGAGATTGAGTAAACTAGGCCTGTATTCTCTTGAATTCAGAAGAATGAGAGGGGATCTCATTGAAGCATACAAAATTATTACAGGGCTTGATAGGGTGGATGCTGGGAGAATGTTTCCCTTGGCTGGGAAGTCTAGAACCAGGGGCCACAGCCTCAGAATAAAGGGTAGGCCATTCAGGACTGAGATGAGAAGAAATTTCTTCACACAGAGGGTGGTGAATCTGTGGAATTCTCTACCCCAGAGGGCTGTGGAGGCTCAGTCATTGGGTATATTCAAAACAGAAGTCGATAGATTTCTGACTCGTAAGGGCATCAAGGGATATGGCGATAGGGCCGGTGAATGGAGTTGAGGCAGAAGATCAGCCATGATCTCATTGAATGGCGGAGCAGGCTCGAAGGGCCGAATGGCCTATTCCTGCTCCTATTTCTTATGTTCTTATGATTGACAGGGGAATTACCCAATCATCTCCATTCTGGCCAGGACTTGTGGTGTCACTATAGGCAGCTTTTATTTTATTTACTTTTTACTAGGAAATGATTAGAAATGGATGGACAATGCTATTCATTTATCTTTTCTTCCCCACCCACCCCCACCATATTGTGAAAATTATATTTCATGTCCGTCTTTGTTCTCCTCCTTTTCCTATGACACACACGGTTCACTCCATTGCAATCTAGCAGGCAATGATCAGGAGATCTGTTCCCAGACTTCTCCCAATGCTGCTCCTAAATTGCTCATCCACTGTGTAGATTGCCATGGTGTCAGCTGTGACTCACTGGTAGCACACTCGCCTCTGAGTCAGAAGGTTGTGGTTTCAATCCCCACTCCAGGGACTTGAGCACATAATCTAGGCTGATAATTCAGTGCGGTGCTGAGGGAGCGCTGCACAGTCGGAGGTGCTGTCTTTCAGATGAGACTTTAACCCGAGGCCCTGTCTGCCCTCTCAGGTGGATGTAAAAGATCCCATGGCACTAATTCAAAGAAGAGTAGGGGGGGGTCTCCAGGCCAATACTTATCCCTGAACCAATATCACTAACAAAAGGTCATTTATCTCATTTTTGTTTGTGGGAACTTGTGTGCAAATTGGCTGAAGCATTTCCTACATTACAACAGTGACTACGCTTCAAAAATACTCAATTGGCTGTAAAGTGCTTTGGGACGTTTTGAGGTGGTGAAAGGTGCTGTAGAAATGCAAGTCTTTCTTTTCTTTCTCTCTTTCCTGCTCTGGTTTTCCATTGCTTACTCAGCCCTTCATTCAATGGCTCCATTCAACACGACCCATGTCCTTTGGCTCAAGACAGTGATATCACGATGTACTGTGCCATAGGGTAATCCTAACCTTCAAATTGGAATAGCAAGCTGTCCGGATGATTAAGTGGACAAATGGACTGGATGACATATTGCTGAGTCATACACAAGCAGAAGGCATCAGTTTCAGTGTCTGTTCTTCGTGTTGAATTACAAGTTGTTGTTGAATTACCTGGTTTGGGTTGAGGAGCGGTTCTACAGTTGTCAGCAGCCCCGGACTCAGAAGTGCAGAATAAAGCCCCCGGTTTCTGTCCAGTCGCGCTGAAAAGTACCCATGGGTGGATGTCGAATGTGGATAATTCTGTCTTTCGGATGTGACGTTAAACCGAGGCCTTGCACCGACCCCCCCCCGACCCCAACCTCCCGCCCCTCCACTCCCCCCACCGTCTTCCCTCTTAGGATGGATGTAAAAGGTCCCACAGCACTACTTCGAAGAAGAACAGGGGAGTTCTCCCCGGCGTCCTGGCTGATATTTATCCTCAACCAATACCACTAAAACAGATGATCTGGTCATTATTGCATTGCTGTGTGTGGGACCTTGCTGTGCGCAAATTGCCTGCTGCGTTTCCTACATTACAACAGTGACTGCACTTCAAAAAGTACTTCATTGGCCGTAAAGCGCTTTGGGACGTCCTGAGGTTGTGCAAGGCGCGATATATAAATGCAAGTCTTTCTTTCTTTTTGCTTTCTTATTAGGCAAGGCTGCGTTGTCCTCCACGGTGAAATGGACAGTCAACGCTTACTGTTTCTGTTTCTCAATGAAAGTTGTCCAGTGCTAGAGGACTGCCAGTGCCCTTTGAACTGACCCCAGCATGAACTAAAATATCTAAGAGAGGAGGGGATACTGGCTACAAAAAAAGATCAGGATTCACGATTGTGGCAGTGACACCTTTCATAACATGGAGTAATGTGAGCAGAAATATTAAAAGTCGGCATAACTGTTGCTAGGCACTAGGGGGTATAAATTGGATGTAAAACAAGCCCAATGAGCCCCAATTTCAGGAACCAGCACCGTGCGCTCCAAGGACACCTGAAAAACATTCGACTCGAAATTGGCGCGGGCCAATTTTCAGGCTTCCCTGGCGGCTGACTAATATTTAAATAAGGGGCCTAAATGCCTATTTTAACCGAAAGCGGGCACAGCCAAATTTCTACCCCTTAGCTCTCAACTGATGATTAGTCACAAGAACATCACTCACCATCCTTTGGCAGGAATTCCAGCTTCTCTTGAGAAATATTAAACACAGGAGCAGTAACACAAACCCTAAGATTCTGAAAGGAAAGTTTTGACCTGTGACCCATTCTTGGATCTGTGTCCTATCAATGACTGCAAAGCACACTGTTCCCAGGGGATACGGCAGACACCACTGACTAGCAGGAAGAAGTTTCATCTCAACTAAATCCTCTTGAAGCACTTCCATCCCAACCCTGGACCACGCTGGCCGTGAAGGGCACTTCGAGTTGGCACAGTTCAATAAGACGTTCAGCAGAACGAACAAACTGAGTATCATTTGAAACTGCATTGTCCAGCCAGCGGTGGGGGGGGGGAAACAGATTGACCTCCTCTTGCCAACAATCCCTGAACACTGACACATTTCATTGTTAGGCAGCACACAAAACACGTGACATCATAATTGAGAACTATTTTGTCAATCTCTCTGTTACTGCTGATGTCACTGGCAGGTCCAAATGAGTGAATCCAGTCAAGGGGCACAAGTGGCATCCTGAACGCCAAGAGAGTTTGTTTGTAAGCCGAACCCTGAGATTGCATTATTGCAAAGAAAAACCAACAGTCAGCCGGTATCTCTTTTCCAATTCCCTCTCCCATTATCTTCCCTCCTTTTCCTGAAGCCAATGACCGCTTGCTGGAGTACAGCTTTACAGGTGCTGTCTGTCCTCCAGTATTTCATCCAAGTGGTAATTCTTGATGTGTGAGCAGCGGGATACATTTCACTGTTGAGGAGGGGGTTGGGTGGCCGGGGGGCCGGGGGGGGGGAGGGCGGAAGATGATATGCTCACTCAAAATGCGTACAAACATTTTCCACAAGGGATCATGGCACAGCAATCAGTAACTGGAGCATTGACTGAGTTTTCCTCACCCAGAGATGCTGAGACCAATTGCAGCGCTTGGAGGACTTTTGGGGGGTCATGATAATTTAAATATTGTTGGCAAGCTCCTGGCAGGATTCCGGCCTCTATCAGGGAGTCCACCTAGGGGTGGATGTTAAAAGGCAGCAGGAGGTCGCTCAAGCACAACCTAGCCAGGGCTGACAACAAAGCTGATTTTAGTATTTGCCCGCTGTCCCCTTTAGCTTATCCTATTGCTTGCCCTGTAGACAATTATATGGTCTAAAAGGAGAGTGAGGGCTAAAAGCTAAGAAAAGGAAAATGGGATTCTGTCTTATATCTAGGGCCATTGAATATGAAAGCAAGGAAGTGATGTTTGAATTTGTACAAGGTGTTGGTTAGGCCGCAGTTGGAGTATGGCATACGTCTATAGAAAGGACATTAGAAATGGAAAGGGGACGATAAAAATTCACTAGATGTATATCAAAAATTATGTTATAGTTATGAAGACAGACTCAAACATGTGGGGCATTTTTCACTGGAACAGATGGTTAAAGGAGATCTAATAGAGTTTTTCAAATTTGGGAAAGGTTCTTAAGAGTGAAAATAGCAAAAGATTGTTCCATTGGTTGACAAATTGGTAACAAGGGGCAGAGAGTTACTAGAACATACGCTCCGTTAAGAATCCTATCATTTGGGGCATCCTTACTTCCATTTTTCTTTTTCCCAAAGTATATGATCATGTTTTTCTGCATTGAATTGCATCTGCCACCTATCTGCCCACTTATCTCCTCCTGCATTCTTCCTTGCAGGTTGCCATGCTATCTAATTTGGTATCGTCAACAAAATTCAATATCATTCTCTTTTGCCACTCTCAATCCAAGTGGCTACATTCCCTTTAATACAATGCACCATTGTTTTTGCAACAGGTTTCTCATATCAAATCTCTTCTGAAAATCCATATAGACAACATCCATTGCATTCCCTTTATACATTCTGTGATTACCTCGAAAATTCAATGAAATGAGTCGACCATGCTCTGCCCTCTACCAGTCCAGGCAGAGTGTCCCTGATCAGCCCATGCCTAAGTGCTCACTAACTACATTCCACATAATGAACTCTATAAACCTGCTTTCCCATCACTCATGGAGGCATCTTCCGTATTTTAAAGGGGCATATCCTTGACAAAAAAGGACTGGGAAAACTATGTTTTTTTTATTTGATGAGGAAAGAGCACCTGTCCATCATTTTTATTGTGATGTCACACACAAGTGACATCTTGTGTAGAAGTGGAAAAGATAGAAGCAATGGAAGGGGTGAAAATTGATAGACAGGATGTACTAGAAAGGCTGGGCATGCTTAGAGTGGACAAGACGCCTGGAAAGATGGCTTGCATCCCAGGTTGCTAAGGGAATTGGGGGAGGAGATAGCGGAAGGGTTTGCCATAATTTTCCAATCTTCCCCAGATGCGGGGGAAGTGCCTCAGGATTGGAAAGTGGCAAATGTGACACCATTGTTCAAGAAAAGGTGTAAGGACAATCCTAGTAACTACAGGCCGGTTGGTTTAATATCAGTGGTGGGTAAAGTTTTAGAAACAATAATCAAGGAAAAAATTAACGGGCACTTGGAGAGGTTTAAGCTAATTAAGGAGAGCCAACACAGATTTGTAAAAGGCAGATCATGTTTGACTAATCTAATTGAATTTTTTGATGAAGTAACAGAGAGGATTGATGAAGGGAATGCAATGGATGTTGTCTACATGGATTTTTGGAAGGCGTTTGAAAAGTACCACATAGAAGGCTGGTTAACAAAATTGAGGCTCATGGAATAGGTGAGTCAGTGGCAGCTTGGATAAGGAATTGGCTTCAGGACAGAAAACAGCGAGTTGTGGTAAATGGCTGTTTTTCAGACTGGAGGATGGTAGACAGTGGTGTTCCCCAAGGGTCAGTGCTGGGGCCACTGCTTTTTTTGATATATATAAATGACCTGGATATTGGAATACAGAGTAGAATTTCTAAATTTGCCGATGACACCAAACTTGGGGAGTGTGGCAAACAGTGAGGATGATACCAATCGACTGAAACAGGACATGGAAAGGCTAGCAGAATGGGCAGACAAGTGGCAGATGGAATTTAATACAGAGAAGTGTGAGGTGATGCATTTTGGCAGAAGGAACAGGGAGAGGCAATATACACTTAATGGCGCAGTTTTAAAGAGTGTGCCGGGACAGAGGGACCTGGGAGTTAATGTGCAAAGGTCCCTGAAGGTGGCGGGACATATTGAGAGAGTGGTTAACAAAGCATATGGGATCTTGGGCTTCAAAAATAGAGGTATTGAGTACAAAAGGAGAGAAGTTATGCTGAACCTTTATAAAGCGCTGGTTAGGCCACAACTGGAGTATTGCATCCAGTTCTGGTCACCACACTTTAGGAAGGATGTGAAGGCCCTTGAGAGGGTGCAGAGGAGATTTACCAGAATGGTTCCAGGGATGGAGGATCTTAGCTACAAGGACAGGTTGGAGAAGCTGGATTTGTTTTCATTAGATCAAAGGAGGTTGAGGGGTGATTTGATAGAGGTGTACAAGATTATGACGGGTTTGGATAGGCTAGACGGGGAAAGGCTGTTCCCACTAGTTGATGGTACACGGACTAGGGGACACAGATTTAAGGTTTTGGGCAAGAGATACAGGGGGGACGTGAGGAAAAACTTTTTTACGCAGCAAGTGATGAGGTCCTGGAATTCGCTGCCGACGGAAGTGGTGGAAGCGGAGACACTCAATGTTTTCAAGGGGAGACTGGATAGGCACTTGAGGGAAATAAACTTGCAAGGCTACGGAGATAGAGTGGGGGAATTGGACTGACTGGATTGCTCTACAGAGAACTGGCACGGACTCAATGGGCCGAATGGCCCCCTTCTGTGCTATGACTCTCTGGGGGAAAAATTAGGTCGCGCCCCGTTTGGGGCGCAAATATCGTCTGGACGCAAATATTAGCGCCTGGCACTAATTATCGCCACTGACTGGAAACTTCACTTTTACCGCCCCGGGAGGTGAGTGGAGCGCTAAATCAGGCGCTGCACACCTGTCTTAAGGCGCAAAGGCCGAGCAGTGAGGCGCTAACTCAGCGCGCGAGCGCAGCGCAGGTGCTGCCAGTTAGCGAGGGAACACAGACACACTGGCGCCGGCCAGTTCTTAAAGCAGGGGGGGCCAACTTGCTCCCCAGCCACACCCTGCTCATTGCAGCCTTGAATCTCGGCCTGGAGAGACCTGTGAATCCATTTTGCTGCCAAGGATGGAGAGGGTGAGAGAACGAGCTCATCGCTTCACCGAGCGGGCCTTGGATGCTCTGGTTGGCGCGGTGGAGCGCAGAAGATGTATACTCTTCCCTGAGAGTGGCAGGAGGCCTTTGCCACGCGAGTACAGAAGAGTGTGGAGGGAGGTGGCTCAGAGCGTCTCCTCCAGGAGCATGGTGCCCAGGACCCATGTTCAATGCCGCAAAAAGTTCAACGACCTCACTCGGGTCATCAGGGTGAGTGGCTTTTTCTCAATACCTCTCCATCCCTCCATCTCAACCTCACTCTATGGCCAGAGGGTCTTAAAACCCCAATGCACAACACTCATCCAACACCTATGGCCCTTTCATGAAACACACACACACATTCCACACTTTGCATACAGTAAGGGCTATTCACCTATGGGAGGCACATCAGGCAAGACCATGGCTGCATACAGTAAGGGCTATTCACTTATGGGAGGCACATCAGGCAAGACCATGGCTGTATATTTACTCAGATGCTGTCCTTTTTCTTGCAGGCCAAGCTGGCGCATAATCGGAGACAGCAGCAACGGACAGGTGGAGGGCGGCCTCAGCTGCAACCCCTCAGCGATCTTGAGGAGCGCGTCCACAGGATTGTGGCAAGCCGGGTGATCGGTCCCGTCGCCATGGAGACGCCGACCCCGTTCTGGACAGCAATGGTAAGGTCATCACCTTTTTGTCCTCTGTCCTTCCACTTGTCCCTCACAACACCAGCCTTTGACACTTTCAATCCAACTTGCTAACTCGCTGCACTTATTCCTCCCTTACTGCCACCCTGTCCTCACGCTAAAGCCACTCTTGTACCTCCCTGCTTTCAGATGGTGATTCACCAGCTGAGGAGACGGGCCCTGAAGCTGCCACTGGGAGTGAAGCTGCAGCCGAGGAGGAAGAGGAAGCCGGAGCATCAGTGCCACCCTCTCCCGAGGAAGCCCATGCCCACACTGGGAACACGCCTTCCCTGGAGGGGAGCAGGGGGGAAGGGTCTGATGAGGGTGAAGCTCCAGGACCCAGCGGGCTGCAGCAACGCCATGGGGGTAGGGAAGAACGGGGGCCTTCTCCCCAGAGGGAGAGTATGCCAGAGACTCCTACTGCAATGGACGCAGAGGAGGAGCGGCTGATCGCAGAAATGAACACCCAGGCGGTGGGCATGCACACTGAGCTCATGGGTGCAGTGGGAAGGGTGCCCGAATGCATTGAGTCACTGGCAAGGAGTGTGGAGCACTTCGCTGTAGCACAGGCGGATGCCACACTAACGCTTAGTGCTGCAATTCAGTCACTGACTGCCGTGATCCCATCTCTGACTGCTCTCATGCAGACTCAGATTGAGGCCACGCGAGCACAGACTGCTGCCAACCTCGATGGTTCGTTCACATGTCCCCGGGGCTCTCACCGCGCCGCAGCAGGCCAGCAATCTGTTCTCCAGCAGATTGCTCCGGATGCTGAAGTGCTGCCCCGTGGAAGTGCCAGTGTGTCGGGCGAGCAGGGAGTTGCTGTCCTCTCTCACGATGACAGCATTCCTGCTGCCAACACTGTCACTTCTCCACTGCACTTGCCACCGCCTGTAGGACAGACTGCTGCCGCCCATGCAGAGTTGGTGCAGTCTGCAGCCGGGCCCTCCAGGCCCAGAACTGGTCGAGGCCGTCCTTCAGGGGCATCTGCAGTGTCAGGGTCTGACGATCAGCAGCCTTCCACCAGCCTTGCTGCAGCCACTGAGGTCCCATTACGGAGGAGCAGTAGGGTTAGAAGGGGGGAAGTGCGCAAGGGAAGGAGATCACCCTCGAAGGGCAAAAAGTAGGAGGTGTGACAAAATGCTGGTCATTTTTTTATTAAAGGCCGAGGTTCATGGTCCAACTTTTGTTCAGTGTTTTGGACATTATCTCCAGGTTGTGAGAACCAGTTATGTTATTGACTGTTTTTTTGTGTTTATTTCTATGAGTTTGTCATAAGGAATTGACACACACAGAGTTTGTAAAATAAATAAGTTTCTGTATTCAAAATATACATGGTTGGTGTTTGGAATTATTGGTGCCTTGGCCGGCTTAGGGGTTGCGTGCTGGGTTCATTGATGTTGTTAGCAATGGCAGAAGCCATTTCCACAGCAGGGGCCCTAGAAGCGGCTTGCTATCAGCCGTTGACGGACGGCCCTTGCAGTTTCACCATTGTGGGCTGCCCTCCCGCCTTGGTGCTGCTGATGATCATCCTCCTCGTCCTCTTCCTCCTCTTCCTCCTCCTCCTCTGGTGGTGCTCCAAGGCCTGGTGGCATTGGCTGGGTCCTGACGATTGCCATGTTATGCAACATGCAGCACGCAACTACGAAGTTGGATACTCGTTCAGGCGAGTCCTGCAGGGCTCCTCCAGAATGGTCGAGACAGCGGAACCGTTGCTTCAGCACGCCGATTGTGCGCTCAATGATGTTCCTGGTAGCTTGATGGCTCTCATTGTACCGCAGCTCAGCAGGGGTGTTGGGCGTACGGAGCGGTGTCATCAGCCAGGTGCTCAATGGATACCCCTTGTCTCCGAGAAGCCAACCAACTGGCTGATGCGGTGCCTCGAAAAGTTCTGCCACAGTAGTCTGGCGCAGGATAAAAGCATCGTGGCAGCTGCCAGGATAGTGGGCATTGACAGCGAGTATCAGCTGTCTGTGGTCACAGACCAACTGAACATTCAAGGAATGGAACCCCTTTCTGTTCCGGAATTCCTCGGCATTCTCATGTGGAGCACGCAAAGCCACATGCGTGCAGTCAATGGCGCCCTGCACCATGGGGAAGCCCGCTATCCTCGCAAAGCCCAGAGCGCGGTCACGCTGCTTGTCTGGGGTCATGGGGAAAGAGATGAACTCTCGTCTCCTTTTAAAGAGGGCATTTGTGACCTGCTGGATGCAGCAATGCACCGCGAACTGGGAGATATTGGCGAGGTCCCCAGCAGCAGCTTGAAATGAGCCAGCAGCATAGAAGTTGAGAGCCACTGTGACCTTCACTGCCACCGACAGAGACGTCCTGGACCTCAGTTGAGGCTGCAGATCTGGCTGCAGCAGGTGGCAGAGCTCAGTGACCACCTCCTTGCTGAATCGCAGCCTTCGCAAACACAGCTCCTCAGACATATGAATGTAGGAGAGCTGTTCACGATATACCCTGGGAGGGTAAGCTCTCCTGTACATACGCCTGTTGGCCCTCCTCCGTCTGGCCATCATTGCCACTCTCTCTCTGCGTCTCTGTGTCCTCCGATTCAGCTGGAGCAGGACGACGCCCCCAATCAGTGCAGCCCCCATAGTCTCTTTGCAAGCAAAGTAATGAAGGACAGCAACCAAAGTAGCAGCGAAGTTAGGATCAGTAGGCAAAACTACCTCACAAAGCGTTGACTCAATGCAGAAGTCTCTCTTTCTCTCTCTCTCCGAATCTCTCTCTCTCTCAGAACGAGTGGTGCAAAAATGTCAACCACAGAAAAAGACAGGAAGAGGCCCCCTTTAAATAGCGCCCCCCCCCAGCCCCACAGCGATTGATAGCGTTCCAGTCTTCCGGTCGTTGGATGCGCCAGGCGGTAAGGCAGGGGGCGCCACTCAATTTCCGCTCCGGGGCGCCACAAGGGCGTTGCACCATGGAATGACGTCACAATCTGCGCGTGCAGGTGGTCGCAGCGGTAAAGTTTAGCGCCGCCGCACAATGTCTAGTTAAGTTCCCGAGCGGCGCAAACATCGCTGCGCCCGGGCGTTAGCGGCTTTGCGCCCCATTAGCGCCCTCTTAAGGCACTAACGGGAGGCGCAACCAACTGAATTTTTACCCCTCTGACTCTAAGTGCGTTTCAATTTGGTTTCCATCATCATGGGTGTTTGAAAGGAGATGCTAGTCACTTTGATTTTTAATCCTGATGCTCATGGTAACTGCTGAACAGGGCGAAGACCAATGGGCTTTGGAATGAATCTAAAGCTATCATCACAGCTGCAGCTCTGACATGGTTTGAAGTCGTTGTCGCTTTTGTATCTTTCGATCTGTTACAGATATGTCAAGTAGAGTTATTTATAGCCCTCATATAGGGAAATGCCAGAGGAAATAAATATCACATTTCCACTGACATCAGAGTTACATCAGAAAGCAGCTCCAACCATTTTAGGGTTTCAATACCTGTACAGTGCTCAATAAAACTCAGTCTTTCAACTGTAAAGTAGCATTGTATACATTAAAAAAAATCATGCCACTTGTAACTTATCGGTCTAGAAATGATTGCTGGCGAAATTAGCAGACAAATGGTTAATGTGTTCGTGTAACATTCCTCTTTTAATACAGAGTTGATGCCTCCATTAAAATAACAGAAATAGGAACGCGATATGAAGATGTTCATCTGCTGATATTGTTAACAGTAAATTCCAGGCTGTAATGGATATATAAGCCTTGATATACCCATGGCGAGTCTTTGTCATTTTAACAAGGTTCCCTGTACATGAGAAACAGGCACAGGGAACCTGGCCAGCCGTATGATTGGCTGGAAGGTAGGAAATTCGTGAAGCAGAATCTCCTAAAGGGCTGCTGCACGCCATTAATGGGAAAGGGACTTTTTGTTGTGGCTAAAGTTCTGTTTCCAGGGGGAATAGTGACCTGCTGCAGAAAAAGCTGCCCGAGCTGCACGCCTCAAAAAAAATATCTGGAAGCAGGAATGTGGAGAAAACCTGAGGTCCTGCTACAGCAGATGCAAGAAAGGGAGGGTTGCTCTCTTTAGAGCTGAAGGTCACCCTCCTCTCAAAGCAAGAGTTAAAGCTGCTTGGGTGGAGGCAGCAGAGAGAGTGAACAAAATCTCCCAGGTCCACAAGACCTTTTTGAACAAACAAGGAAGATTGGTGGAATCAGGAGCAGTGCCAAAATAAACGTACCCACCTTTGCAGATGTTATTTTACCATTGAGTCACAGTTTGCATTGGCTAAACCGAATCTGAGAGCTGCCGGCACCCTCTGAGAGGAAGCACGCAGAGCATGGAGACAACTTGTTCCCCTTATCTTTCAGAGAAGGTGTAGGCTATAGTTTTTGTGGGTACTCAAAAGATATCACTGTGACACATAACTGCTGAAAGGTATGCTGTGAACCATGACTGCCACCAGGAATGGTATGCAAGCTGCATTCAAATGCACTCACACGTAAAGGGTGTGTTTGGCTGTGCGCTCTGACACTTTCTAACGTCTGAGGGTAGAGTTTCTGCTAATTTGCATTAGTTTAATCAGCACAATCCGAGTGAACTCTTGCGCAAAAAGATTGGGCTGGATTTTCTCAATGGAGACGTGCTGGAGGCGGGACTTCTGGTTTCCGGGTTTCAGTCCCGGCCCCAGCGACCTCTGACCAACCCACGCTATTTTCCTTTGATTGGTCTTGTTAAGCCCGCCCTGCGGGCTTACTGGCCAATTAAGGGAAAGCCGGTGACAGATGACGTCAGCGTATGACGCTTCATCTGTCGAAAAAATTTTGACAGATGAATTGTCAGCATTTGACAGCTTTGAGAAGCTGTCAAACACTGACAATCTCTGTTCTAAGGTGAGCCCTTGCACACAGGCTCACCAAAACCTCTCTCCTCAGCAGAAAGCAGATGGCTGCTGCATCTGAGAATGCAACAGCCATTCTGTCATCTCTGCCGTTGAGATGAGGCACCACCGGATCCTCAAAGGTTGAAGCCTGCAGGAAGAAGCAAAGGTAAGGAAACTTTTTCCAACACTTTACACTCACCTCTCATACTTACCTGTCCACACTTGCACCTACCACTCACCTCTACAGAGGACATTTCGACCCCTCTCACCCCCGCAGACGCACTGCTCACCTCGCTGATCCTGGCGGGGTTTCCCGACGTCGGGAAGCCCGCATCAGCAGGCGTAAAATGGTGAAAAGCCTCTTCACTGCCTGTTAACTACCTGTTCACGGGCAGCTAATTGGCTCTAATCCCCTTCCCGCCTCGAGGAGACGGGTCCCTGCGCGAGTCGGGGGCCCGCCTCCTGGGAAGATGGTTCGGAGGCGGGTTGGGAGCGGGGTTGGGACCCGCTCCCAATTTTTCCCATTTTCTCACCAGTCCCGCCTGCAAACCTGCCTCCTCAGGGCTGGTAAAATCCAGCCCATCGAGTTTCCACAATCTTTAACATTGGTTTCGGCCAGAGCTGTCCCACCCACAAAACTGGCCACGCCACCAGATCAAAATAATAAACATGGCCCAACAGTCTACTCTCAATCACCAGCAAGGTGATGGAAGGTGTCGTCAACAGTGCTATCAAGCGGCACTTACTCACCAATAACCTGCTCACCGATGCTCAGTTTGGGTTCCGCCAAGACTGCTCAGTTCCAGACCTCATTACAGCCTTGGTCCAAACATGGACAAAAGAGTTGAATTCCAGAGGTGAGGTGAGAGTGACTGCCCTTGACATCAAGGCAGAATTTGACCAGGTGTGGCATCAAGGAGCCTTAGTAAAACTGAAGTCAATGGGAATCAGGGGGGAAACTCTTCACTGGCTGGAGTCATACCTAGCACAAAGGAAAATGGTTGTGGTTGCTGGAGTCCAATCATCTCAGCCCCAGGACATCGCTGCAGGAGTTCCTCAGGGCAGTGTACTTGGTCCAACCATCTTCAGCTGCTTCATCAATGACCTTCCCTCCAACATAAGGTCAGAAGTGGGGATGTTCGCTGATGATTGCACAGTGTTCAGCTCCATTTACAACTCCTCAGATAATGAAGCAGTCCATGCCTGCATGCAGCAAGACCTGGACAACATTCAGGCTTGGGCTGATAAGTGGCAAGTAACATTTGCGCCACACAAGTGCCAGGCAATGACCATCTCCAACACGAGAGAGTCGAATCACCACCCCTTGGCATTCAACAGCATTACCCCACCATCAACATCTTGTGAGTCACCATTGACCAGAAACTTACCTGAACCAGCCACATAAATACTGTGGTAACAAGAGCAGGTCAGAGGCTGGGTATTCTGCAGCGAGTGACTCACCTCCTGACTCCCTAAAGCCTTTCCACCATCTGCAAGGCACAAGTCAGGAGTGTGATGGAATACTCTCCACTTTCCAGGATGAGTGCAGCTCCAACAACATTCAACAAGCTCGACACATCCAGGACAAAGCAGCCCGCTTGATTTGGCACCCCATCCACCACCTTAAACATTAACTTCTTCTCCCACCGGCGCACCGTGGCTGCAGTGTGTACCATCTACAAGATGCACTGCAGCAACTCACTAAGGCTTCTTCGACAGCACCTCCAAAATCCAAGACCTCTACCACCTAGAAGGACAAGGGCAGCAAGTGCATGGGAACACCTCCAAGTCACACACCATCCTGACTTGGAAATATAGCGCCGTTCCTTCATTGTTGCTAAGTCTAAATCCTGGAACTCCCTACCTAACAGCACTATGGGAGTACCTTCACCACGTGGACTGTAGCGGTTCAAGAAGGCGGCTCACCACCACCTTCTCAAGGGCAATTAGGGATGAGAAATAAATGCCAGCGACGCCCACATCCCATGAATGAATAAAAAAAACTAACTAGTGTACACAAATATGACTAGTAAATGGTTCAGTATAGTTTTTTCAAGTCATTTTCAGTTATTTACAATCAGGTTACTCACAGGTGGAGGACTAGAGCACTCTTATTAAAAATGCTTATTTTTTGTGATAAACATATTTTCAGCTGTATTAATAAATCCGCACCAGGTTGCCATTCTTAAATACATCAATGAATACTTTTTAATACAAAGAAACAAACCAAAAGCTATTGCGTTCTATTACGCTGACCGATTGCGCTGGTTCATGGAAGAGTTTACGCTTCACAGAATCACAGAATCCCCATAGTGCAGATAGAGGCCATTTCGGCCCATCGAGCCTGCACCGACACATATCCCACCCTATCCCCGTAACCCCACGTATTTAATCCCCCCTAACATATCCCACCCTATCCCCGTAACCCCACGTATTTAATCCCCCCTAACACTAAGGGTCAATTTATCATAGCCAAATCAACCTAACCCGCACATCTTTGGACTGTGGGAGGAAACCGGAGCACCCGGAGGAAACCCACGCAGACACGGGGAGAATGTGCAAACTCCACACAGACAGTCACCCTAGGCCGGATTCGAACCCGGGTCCCTGGCGCTGTGTGGCAACAGTGCTAACCACTATGCCACCGTGTTGCTTGTGGTTATGCAAATAAGTGTTAGTGGAAACTTGAACTGTAACCTAACCAGCACAATTTCAAACGCAATTTGCACCCAATTTCCTAATTGAGCCCAAAGCGGAAACTTACCCCCCGATGTCTTACGTGTGCTTGCAAGTGAACGTAGCTCGCAACTGCCAAGAGCAAACGAGCACGGGTGAAGGACTTTCCAATGTGAGACAACTGTCCACATATGAGTAGTGTCAATGGAGCTGGGGAGGGAGAGTTTGGAGGTGCGTTGCCACTGCCCAGCAAGTATCCTCCCATTTTGTTCTCATTGCTACCCTTACTCACACTCTCCTTCAATAACACAAAGGGGTGCAGCACACAACGGTAGCATGGCACGCACTATATTGGCATATTATATCCCTTAGAAGGCAATCCAGCCTATAACCATTCTGACACGTCTTCTTTTCCTCTTTGTATAGGGTCTTCCTGAGATGAGGTGGCGGCTGCTGTTGGCAATCAGAGCGCTTCACACCTGGTCAAATCACATACTTTGTCTGGGGCAAGTGCCACTGTAAGATTGTAATGATAGACTAAGGCTGCAGTCCTTGTCCATGTACCAGAAAGGGTTCCAGATGCAGAGTCAAACACTTGCAAGTTTATTAAGAGTTACATGAACATACATACTCAGACAAACACAAGGCAATGCTTTGCTGTAGAAGACCCCATGTTACAGTCGTTGAGCTCAACTTTCTAGATCTCTTCCTTCTGTTTCATCTTCTTGTAACCTTACTTTACAACTTTGCCATTTTAATATCTTTCGAACCACATTGCTTCACATGATCTTGATGCACTTTACACCAGTTCTCACCAGTCTTTAGCAAAAAGGTCAAGGCTCTCTAAAACATCTATCGTGGTCCCAAGACTAGCAGGTTGGTGTTTAGGTTAACAAAGTGTGGGATGTATCTATTGTGGCTGCACTACAGATAAGTGTAAATATCATGTGATCAATTTTGAGCTCTTTATTTTGCCTTTGTGGGGGATGACCTTTGTTGGCACGGGCCATGTTGGGGTACCTAACGCTAGGATGTTGTAAAATGGCAGTTAAGGTATGGTGGATGGAAATCTACAGCATGTTCTTTCTAGAAACACTCGGGTGAATTTTCATCTTCACCACCTGGCAGAGTGGATTACCCGCCCATTGTAGAACCTGCCCGATTATCCTCCATTAACATCAATGGAGTGAAGATCGGGCGGGTTCTACATAGAGTGGGGGTGGGGGGGGGGGAGCGGTGGGGAATCCGTTCCATCAGATTATCGCCCAAGTGGTGAAGTTAAAAATTTACCCCAGTCTCTGGTGCGTCATTTGTCTGCAATACTTGTGCAGGCGCCAGATCTGGGAATTACTAGAAGCAGAGCTCCTGCCGCAACAATCTTCGTAGCTACACACATCTGCTTCCCCTTCCTCTTCCACTTCCTCTAGCTACTACTACACCATGGGCCTCTTCTTTGTCCTGCTGCATACTTACTTCTCTTTGTAGTGAGATGTTATGCAGCATACAGTGGACTGTGTTTGCATTGGAGGCGTTTACCAGGCTATTGGGGAGCACATCGCCTGAGTGGTCCAAGCAGTAAAATCCTTGCCGTACGCTGTGCTCCGCAGTAATTCTGGTTGAGATATGAGCCTCACTGAATTTACATTCCACTGCTGTTCTGGGGTGTCTCAGGGAAGTCTTCAGCATTGGCTGCAGAAGATGACTCTGGTCTCCCAGCAGTCAGCCACCTGTGTTTTCAAATAACATGGACCACCATATCAGGAAGAGGAATGACATTAATAACCAGTTGATCGCATTTTAGTGGTTATTGGTTGAGGGCTGAGGTCAGAACACCTGCTTCCAATAATGTCCATCAAAACCACTAGAATAGGAGGATAGGTGCTTTGTTTTAAAGTCTCACGTGTGGGACAGCACTTCCAACAGCACAGCGCTCCCTAGGGGTAATTTTCTCCTTCACTGCTTAGGCAGTAAACTATCAGAGTGGATCACTTGCCCATCATAAAACTGGCCGATTTTCATTTCTATAACGGATGGGCAATCTGCTCTGCCAGTTTACCTCCCAAGTGGTGATGGTGAAAATTCCCCCTCTTCAGTACTGCATTGTAATGTCAGTCTATATTATTAACTCAAACCCTAGTATGGAATGTAGAACCCATAACCTTCTGAACCGGAGGCAGAAGTACTACCGACTGAAGCAAGCTAACAGACATATGTGTTCAGTACCATACCAGGTGGTGCCCTTAGCCCTAAGTCATTGGAAAAAAATGGCCCAGATTGTTGAAGCAGTGAGAATTTAAAAAGAAATAACATCACAAAGGCAAGGCAAAAAGACAAAGTGGCTTAATTATATCCTTGGACCACAAAACTACAAACATCGAATAAATGACCGTGTCAGCATTAAACGTCTGGCCATCCAAGTGAATGTTAAAGATCTCGTGATCTCAGTCAAAGATGAGCAGGGAGTTCTGATACTTGTGAGATCTCGCTCTGGGCAAATTGACTGCAGTGTTTGCCAAGATAACCACATTCAGTGAACTTTAAAAGTAATTCATCATATCTGACACATTTCCGGATGTTTCCGAGAAGTGTGGCATAATAAGGTGCCTCATCAATGCAAGTCTTTTCTTTCTGGAAGATGAACGTTCCTGGTTGTAAACATGTTACTTATGTTATACAGATAAAATATTCGTGAAGCTAACTCTAGCCTACAGACACTTATCATTGTCACTCTGCTCACTGTGGCCTAACCTCTACATACGTCAACAGATGGTAACCATGTATGAACCCTTTTAGAAGAGGGCAGTGGGAGTGTATCTGAACAGAGGGTTCAATTGTCTTTAGTCTTTTTCAGAGGAAAACCATTACTAAAGGGCTGGGCTGTTCGTTCTGGGCCTATCTTGTCTTTTTTCTCGGTGTTTTAGTGGCTAGATAGGGCCAATTTTTTAAGATAGCTATTTACAATAAGTATCATTTCCTCTCATGCTTTAACTGAATTCCTCTCAGTGTTCGCACAACAATAACACCTTAAACATAGAAAAACATCCCAAGTTGCTTCACAGAGGGAAATCCGCAATCACAGGGCGTGAAGCTACATATTAGATACCATAGAATATAGGCTAAAATATTTACCTACTGTAAAGCTAATCTAATTATAAATGAACAGCTGGTTTATTCAAGTAACAATTTGTTTGGCTGGGTGGACAGCTGTACCTGTAACTGAATTTGGTTAATTTATAATAATTTTTGTCATGTTAAATATAAACATTTTCACTCACATTTAAGCCAGCAGACATGTGCAGGGAATTTCCTCGGAGCTGATCCCTCTCCGACAGGTTTCCGTCGCACTCACGGCCAGGTTACGGGAGCAGCCCCAAGGAAATTCTCGGCCACGGAACCCAGACCGGTTGCCGTAGTAATTTAGAATGCTGATTTAGTAAACAAAGAGCAGATCACTGTGTACAGTCTTAAACATTTCATGCCATTGTGATGAAATGGTCGAGCGGCATTTTATTTCATGCGCCAAGCTTTGGGTACCTCTTGCTCCCACGTCAACGGGGAGGCATTTCAATCAGAGTGCTGACTTTGATTGACAGCTCAGTTGGCCAAACTCTCCCCCCACAGCTGTATAAAGCTCTGGTTAGACTGTATCTGGAGTACTGCGTTCAGTTCTGGGCACCCCACCTCAGGAAGGATATATTGGCCTTGGAGGGGGTGCAGCGCAGATTCACCAGAATGATTCCGGGGCTAAAGGGGTTAAATTATAAGGACAGGTTTCATAAACTAGGCTTGCAGTCCCTCGAGTATAGCAGATTAAAGGGTGATATTGTTGAGGTGTTTAAGATGATTAAAAGATTTGATAGGGTAGAACGAGAAAATCTATTTCCCTTGGTGGGGAGTCCAGAACAAGGAGGCATGACCTTAAAATTAGAGCTAGGTCGTTCAGGGGTGATGCCAGGTGACATTTCTTCACACAAAGGGCAGTGGAAATCTGGAACTCTCTCCCCCAAAAACATGTTGAAGCTAGGTCAATTGAAAATTTCAAAACTGAGATTGATAGATTTTTGTTAGGCAAGATTATTAAGGGATATGAGTCAAAAGTGGGAAAATGGAGTTGAGGTACAGAACAGCCATGATGTAATTGATTGGTGGAACAGGCTTGCGGGGCTGAATGGTCTCCTCCTGTTCCTATCTTCCTAACTAGGGATGGACAAAAATGAGAAGTCGCACAACACCAGGTTATAGTCCAACAGATTTATTTAATTTTACAAGCTTTCGGAACAGTTCGCTCCTTCGTCAGGTAAGTTAGCAGTGAGAGAATCTCCCAGAATTCACAATTTAAACACAGACAAAATATATTCAAATCTTTCCTACATCAAAGAGCACAGCCAAGACAATGAGATGTGTCCCAGGGGGTCCAACGTGTCAAACCACCTGCTGGCTGCATATCCTGTCAATCTGTGTAGGTTCTTGTGTTAGTCTTTTTAAAAAAAAAACACCTGGGAAGACCGGCCATGATGTCAAGTCACGTTCTGTATCGTGACATGAACCCGATATCGCGATTGAGGCCATCCTCATGAGTGCGGAACTTGGCTATCAGTTTCTGCTCTATGATTTTGCGCTGTCGTGTATCTCGAAGCGTTCTCCAAGGCGGCCTTCGAGATACACGACAGCGCAAAATCATAGAGCAGAAACTGATAGCCAAGTTCCGCACTCATGAGGATGGCCTCAATCGCGATATCGGGTTCATGTCACGATACAGAACGTGACTTGACATCATGGCCGGTCTTCCCAGGTGTTTTTTTTTTAAAAAGACTAACACAAGAACCTACACAGATTGACAGGATATGCAGCCAGCAGATGGTTTGACACGTTGGACCCCCTGGGACACATCTCATTGTCTTGGCTGTGCTCTTTGATGTAGGAAAGATTTGAATATATTTTGTCTGTGTTTAAATTGTGAATTCTGGGAGATTCTCTCACTGCTAACTTACCTGACGAAGGAGCGAACTGTTCCGAAAGCTTGTAAAATTAAATAAATCTGTTGGACTATAACCTGGTGTTGTGCGACTTCTCATTTTTGTCCACCCCAGTCCAACGCCGGCATCTCCACATCATAACTAGGGATGGACAACAATTGCAGGCCTTGTTGGCGATGCTCTTATCCCAAGCATTAATTTTTAAAAAACATTCTGGATAAAAAAGGTGATAAAAAAGGAGAAAACTGAAAATTGGAAAACTACAGAACTTGCCAAATAAGTTTATCAATCTGACTTTTATCTGCGTTCCACTTCACATGACTAAGATAATGCTCTATGTGTAGGAGGAAGCAAATTTGCTCAATTTACATCCATTTGATTTGAACCTTAAATCATTTTCTGTCAGAAAGGGTCTGTTGTTTTATTTCAAATGTACATAAACCTTGTATCTCTTGTTATGAGTCAGCCCAGAGATAAATTGTAAACCTCGTTTCTTTGCAATCATCTCAAACTGGAAAGCGCTTTAGAACAAAGTACATTATACAACTGCAACTTCAAAAGAGACCATGATAACTTGCAAATCTTGTCAACTGGGTTCATAAGTAGATGTGAAAACACATTGTTCGATTTTTGCAGTACTACATTTAAATAAGAGGAAGTTTGACTTCATTTAAAAACAAAGTTGCTTTTTCTAATCAGGCAAGACTGTGTAGAACAGTGTGACTTGCCCATGATATCATTTCCTGATGGTAGATTTTTATCATTAGGTCAGATGTCTCTTTAACCTTTAGCAAAGAGAACCACTAAAACCACAAATTGGCAGCAGTCTTCAAACTGTTAGGTTATTTTTAAAACCATACAGCTTAACTTTGACGTATAATGCTGCAATTATACTACAGCTACCAGTCTCAGACCAGTATCTGGACAACTGTACAGCTGTCAGAACACAGTTATACTGCTGACTGCAACTTGCACTGAGCTTAGTGAGGAAGAAGGTCTGCCCATGCACGCGTGTACACACGCACAGAACGCGGATCCCCGGGCAGCTCATTTTTAATGTTAGGAGAGGACGAATAGGAGCATCTGCTTTCTCCTAACATTAAAAACTTTGAAAAATAAGTTTGTTGAGTTCCCAATAGGCTCTGGGCACTATTAAAATGTGGCTTTCCACCAGGCTGGAGTTATAACATACCCCGTGCAACGCTCAGGGGATGTGAGATCATCCACTCAAGTTGGTCTCGCTTTAGTGTACTTGGAAGTCAGATCACCGACCTGACTCCTGAGTTATATTGCCACTTTCATGTCAATGTGTACCTGTAGCTCAAAATCAGCAGTACAACTGTAGCCTAAGGCAACCATGAAAGCCTCCTCCAGATCTCAGATCTGGGAATGCTTAAGGCTATCATATCAGTGAGTGCCCAAAATGGGAAAGAACTCCATTCCTTAACATTGACATCGCTCACCTCAAGTAGAAAATTCACCAATAAAAACCCCAAGAAATTGTACGCAGAAGATGTTATAAAGAACTGTGCCACGGAATAGCAGAATGTGGTTTTGGGCCTGGAATAACTCTGCATGCTAAGTCCTCGATCTCAGGTGTGTTGATGTGGGGAGGCATCATGTAAGAGTCTATAGATGTTGCTTCAAGTTTGCCAGGAAAATCAGGAGAGTTGCTTGCCTTAGAGGGAGTGCAACAAAGGTTCATCAGACTGATTCCTGGGATGGGGGAATTGTCCTATGAGGAGAGATTGAGTTGACTAGGCCTATATTTCCTAGAGTTTAGAAGAATGAGAGCTGATCTAATTGAAACATATAAAATTCTTACAGGGCTTGACAGGGTAGATGCTGGGAGAATGTTTCCCCTGGCTGGGGAGTCTAGAACCAGGGGGTCACAGTCTCAGAATAAGGGGTCGGCCATTTAGGACTGAGATGAGGAGAAATTTCTTCACTCAGAGGGTGGTGAATCTTTGGAATTCTCTACCCCAGAGAGCTGTGGAGGCTCAGTCGTTGAGTATATTCAAGACAGAGATTGATAGATTTTTGGATATTAAGGTCATCAAGTGATATGGGGATAGTGGGGGAAAGTGGAGGTGAGGTAGAAGATCAGCCATGATCTTATTGAATGGCGGAGCAGGTTCGAGGGGCCAAATGGCCGACTCCTGCTCCTATTTCTTACGTTATTGTATTCTGATGTTACCCTTGGGATTGCACTGTGCTCTTCTTTCTGGCCATTCTGAGAGCAGCATAAACATAAGTTTGGAGGTTTCCTCTTCCTCTCCCCCCTCCCCCACTCTCTTGGCCATCAATGTTAGGGGAGGCTGAAAAAAAAGCTTAAGGACAGAAAAATATATATTATTTTTTTAAAGGGAAATAAATAACTGCTGCATTAATACTTCCATCACCAAATTTCACAAATGCAGCCTTTCTCTGCTAAAGCACACCAGTGGTATTAATGAGTTCTATTCATGTGTAAAGTCGATACGGTTGGGATTTATATAGTCAAATAAGTCTGTCTTATTCGGTCAAATTCAAGCAACTTGACAAGTACTACAAAGCACACACATATACATTGCGCAGGAGGTCTTAGTTAGGATTGATCTTATCCATCACCCGGTGTACCATTAAGGTGCTATGTAGGTCTCTGTGAAAGAGCTTGAATATATGTAAAACTTAACAGTTGAGAGACAAATTATGCTTCAACTTAAACTGACCTTCTCCTCCCTAAATCAAACAAACAGCCACTGTAGTGAGCACCATAAATTAGCCAACTTGGCATACTGGAAATGCACCACCCAATGCCATGATATAATCATCCCGGGAGGGGAAAAGAGGAATATAGGGGAAGGAGAAGCAATAACAGGGATGGACCAAGTCACATTCATTGACAACATGCTTCAGGTCCCCTCTGAAGTTGCACTGGAGCAGTATAGCCAGCACTTAAACGGTGCCAATTCTGTCGACAGACTTTGTATTGCGTCCCGAGTTGTGGGATGGGAGGGAATAAAAAGCAAGAGAAATGTCAAGCAGGGTGACATGAGACAGAATTATTTATGGCTACTTCTACACAACTCCTAAGTATTCCCGGGAGCATATGCAGAGGAAAGAGACTTCAGATAGGCTGAACTCGAAGCAGCAAATATGATGCCCGCTGATGTATATGACGGCATGGCCATGCATTAAAGCACAGATACTGTCCTTTTACGTCTCAGTTATCTAATCAAGGGATCACTGTGTGGGATGAATCAAACCTTTGACGCAAAGATTTGAAAAAGCATTTGTGCTGTATTAAATCGGGAAATGACTAATGGTTTTGCCTCAAGCATGTCTAAATAATATTCACAAGGGAGTAGAAATTGGACCTCGTTGCGCTACTTTTACAAGCATTAGAACGGGCACAATGAGGCCTAATTTCGGGGATCAACATCCTGCGTCCCGAGGAAGCCTGAAAGACGTTCGACCTGAAATTGGACTATCCATGGTAATAACATTTTGTTGTTTGGCTTCCAACCTGGGGATCCCTTGCTGCTCATCACCTTCTACCCTAGAATTGCTTCAACAGTGATACCAACCAAGGTAGTCAGCCACCACATGGTAACATCCGAAAAGATAAAATGAGTTTTAAATGCTTTAAATTAGATTCAGGGGTCAGAATAAGGCTATTGTCGGACTTCTGGTTAATTCTTTAATGACGTTCTTTTTTTTTCAGATCAGAAGGAGGATAAAAATTCTAATTTTAAGAATCTTTGACTATTCAAGTCTCCAACTTTCTAATTAGTCTGTGCAGCAAAATCCATTTGTTTTTCAGGCTAGACTGAGATGCTGTATTTTCCGATGCCTACGGGTGGGTACGGGCTGTGTACACACCCGTAGGGACATCGGAAATGCCGGTTTCAGGCATGCGAAGCGCATGCGCTGAAAACCGGCATTTCCGATCTGTCAAGAATGATCTTGTCAGATCCTCTGGCTGCCCTGGAGAAGGGCCTCTGCGGGGGGATAGTTCTGCTTTCTGGAGAACCTCCGCCCACAGAAAACCCTTAGAAATCTTACGCCTGGTAAAAGCAGGTGTACGGCCTGCTTTTACCAGCAGAAGAGTTGAAAAAAGTTTTTTTTTTAATTTCACTGATTTATAATTTAAAAATACTTGTAAAAAAGGTAAGTTTATTTTAGCCCCGTAAAAAACTTTAATTATTTTTTTCAAAAAATTAAATTTTTGTTTAAAATATTTAATTTATTGTAATTTCAACTGATTTTTAAAATGTGATTTAAAAAAAACATTATTTAATGTTTTACTGTGTTTTTGGGATGATCTCCATTCATATATTTGACAGGTCTATCTGTCAAGTGTATGAAGGGAGATTCCCTTCTCCTATTGGCTCCCCATGGCCCACGTGATCCCAGGGATGCTTGCGAACTGCATGCGCCTCTGGGATACGTGGGCCCTGCGCATTTTGAGTTTGGAGAGGCCCAGGAGCGGAAGTATACGCACCTCAGGAGCCCTCAGGTAAGTCCGTAGATTTTTCCAGATCGGAGGCCTCTGCACGCAGGAAGCCTCCAATCGGAAAATACGGCCCGATATACCTACTGAGCATTTCAACTAACAACTCCTATATCCAGTCATAAAACTCCGAACAGAGATAAACAATAATTCCAAAAATCGTGAGATGCTCCTCAGGTTCCATTCATTCTAGGTGCTGGTATCCCCAGAAGTTGTCTCAGAATTTTTATTTTATCTTTGCATACCCATTTAGATTTCCCCTGTGGCACATTATTTATCCTGTGACCAAGAGAGCAGATAGTTGACCTGCTCCCAGGTGACGGTCGGTGCTGCTGTTCATTCAGTCGATGGCAGGAGCACTACAATGGTCTGAAATGACTCACCAAACAATATATCCTCCTCCCTTGAGGTGATGTGTCAGGCCTTCAATGCTCTTATCATTACGTGTCCAAGTTCACGGCTAAATGCAACATTGCTTGAACGGAATGATGGGTTCCAAAGCTCTAAGTGCGTGTCGCCATTTAGAGATTAATGTTTTCCTTGCATGGCCTAAATATTGGAAGTCGACCCACATTTCCACATGAAATTCTGCACCGATTGCCTAATACGCACCAGAAACAGGAGAACGGCAGAAAAGTCTTCTCAAATCCAGGCCCTACAAGTAAATGGGCATCAATAAAGTAATTGGTGGAAGGTTTAGAGGGGATTTGAGGGGAAATTTCTTCACCCAGAGGGTTGTAGGGGTCTGGAACTCACTGCCTGAAAGGGTGGTAGAGGCAGGAACCCTAACCACATTTAAAAAGTACTTGGATGTGCACTTGGGATGCTCTAACCTGCAGGGCTACGGACCAAGAGCTGGGAAGTGGGATTAGGCTGGATAGCTCTTTGTTGGCCGGCGCGGACACGATGGGCCGAAATGGCCTCCTTCCGTGCTGTAACTTTCTATGATATGATTCTATGAAATATTTTGTATTTGTATCAGAGATTTCTGGTTCCTGATTGGCTAGTGAAAGGAGCACCGCCCCACGGTAATCCCAGGTATGCTTACTCACAAGATGCGCCCCCGGGATCCGTGGGCCACTACCCTGCGCTCAACTCTGCAGCGAAACAACACAGATTTTCAAAGGGAGCCTCGCACCAGGTAAGTGCGGATTTCGTTCGGAGGTCGGCGGCGAACTCCTTAGCTATGCCGCCGACCGCAATTTCAGGGCCTGGCAGAAATAATTTTTGATTCAATTTAAAAAGTTGTTTTCCTTCCAGCATTTTCCAACTTAGTGTGCAGCCAAGTGATATGTCTTCCGTGCCTCTATATGGGCAATTCTATAACCAGCTTCTGGGGGGATGGGTTAGAAAAGTCATCTCAGTTGTCTTGGCCTATGAGGCTGCCATTCTCTTTTGACAAACTAACTGGTCTCAGGCCCTCCACTAACATAGAACTCACAGCATGGGGAATCAAGTCCATGAATCTGCATCCTGGTACATTATCATCCTTGCCTTTGTCACCTCCAGACTCAACTATTCCAAAGCTCTTCTAGCCAGCATTCCATTCTCCATCAACTTCAGCTCATCCTAAACTTTGCTGTCCGTACCCTATCCCACACTGCTCTCACTCGCCTATCACTCCTGCCTTTACTGATCTACATTGATTCCCAGTCCCTCAATGTCTACAATTTAAAATTCTCATCCTTGTGTTTAAATCCCTTCATGGCGTTGCCCCTTCCTCTCTCTGTAACCTACTCCAGCCCTACAACGCCCCCACCCCTGAAACTCTCCATTCCTCTGCCCTTTTGTGCATCCTTCCCTCCCTTCTCCCCATCATTGGCAAATGTGCCTTCAGCCATCTAGGCCCCACACTTTCCACCTCAATCTCCTCTTTCAAAACCCTCTTTAAAACCACCCTTCCTAATATACCCTTCTTTGGCTCAGCGTCCATTTTCCCTTGTACCTCGAGACGTTTTATTCTACGTTAAAGATGCTATATAAATGTTGTTATTGTTCCAGAATTGAAAACAGTATTTCAGCACTCAAGCAGTTAATTGCTGCAGATAAACTTTTTGACTGAAGGCTTACTATTTCCATAGTTATCACATAGTGCACAGATCTTTCAAAACAAGAATGAAATTGGTTTTAAATCATTAGAGGTTTGCCTCCAAATCTCCACATTGCATTCTTTCCTCCCTCCCTCCCTCCCTCCCTCATGACAAAGCTATCATGGGACTCGGTGAAGTGGTATCTTATTAACAATGCTATCCGAATTCAAAAAAGGTCTTCAGAAACAAGTTTCAAAAAAGAAGTTTGATGACTTATTCATGTTAGCACTTGCTTCATGATGTTGTAGTCGTGGGTTACAGTCCAAGCTGTGGTCAACATTCCAACCTATACATTGCAAGATGAGTTTCAGCAGTTCATAGGCAAAGTAACCAGTGGGTGTGGCATGAATTTGCACACTTTCTGTAAGCTGACTGGGGTGATTCACGGCCCTAGTCTTCTGCCTGTCTGATTTGTGTGAGAAGTCACTGGAAATAAAAATTATTAAATAAGACCCAGCTTTGGAAAAAAAAATGTGTACAAAATGCAGAAGGTGGCAGGCACAATAAAGAACTACGGTAATGATGGAAAAAGACGAACCAGTTTTAAAATTCATGAATGATCTCTTCAGAAGTATGGGAGATATGAGTCAGAAGGAAAGCTCCTTAGTGTCAGGTGATGAGGATCCACGCAGAGTGACAATGGAAGAAACATGAGCTTGAAAGAAAGACTTGCATTTATATCGTGCCTTTCACGACTACCGGACGTCTCAAAGCGCTTTACAGCCAATGAAGTGGACTATTTGATTTCCAGCTCTTCCCAGTTCTGATGAAAGGTCATCGACCTGAAACGTCAACTCTCTTTCTCTCTCCACGGATGCTGCCTGGCCTGCTGAGTTTTTCCAGCGTTTTCTGTTGTTATATAAGTGGACTCACTGTTGTAATGTGGGAAACGCAGCAGCCAATTTGCGCACAGCAAGGTTCCACAAACAGCACTGTGCTAATGACCAGATAATCTGTTTTTGTTATGTTGGTTGAGGGATAAATATTGGCCAGGATGCCAGGGATAACTCCCCTGCTCTTCTTCGAAATAGTGCCATGGGATCTTTTACCTCCGCCTGAGAGAGCAGACGGGGCCTCGGTTTAACATCTCATCCGAAAGACGGCACCTCCGACAGTGCAGCGCTCCCTCAGCACTGCACTGGAGTGTCAACCTAGCTTTGTGTGCTCAAGTCCCTAGAGTGGGACTTTGAACCCACAACCTTCTGATTCAGAGGCGAGGGTGCTACCCACTGAGCCACAGCTGGCACATAACTTGCTGCATAACTCAGAGCGAGAAGACAACCTGACTGCTATTAGTGTAGCTTCTCAGTCTTACGAGTAAACTCTCATTCTTTGGTACTGTTTCAATTCATCAAGAACCAGCCAATAACATTCAGCCGATCAAATTGCTCTTTCCTTTGGAACTCTGAGAAATATAATAATCTGGCAATTCAACTTTCTGATCTATTAGCTGTTCATTATGCAAATGCATTGCCACTCACAGGGATTGTTAATACTGCCTCTTTTGCTTTCATGAGACAACAAAAATGAATTATCAGATAATTTGCATTAAGCAACTCTGAATTAAGAAAAGACAGTAATCTGTAATCTTCCACCTTGCACCCTCCGTAAACTTGAGCTCATCCAAGACTCTGCTGCCCGTATCCTAACTTGCACCAAGTCCCGGTCACCCATCACCCCCTGCGCTCGCTGACCTACATTGGCTCCCAGTCCGGCAACGCCTCAATTTTAAAATTCTCATCCTTGTTTTCAAATCCCTCCATGGCCTCGCCCCACCCTATCTCTGTAACCTCCAGCCCAACAGCACTCTGAGATCTCTGCGCTCTCCCAATTGTGGCCTCTTGTGCATCCCCGCATTTCAACGCTCCACCATTGGCGGCCGTGCCTTCAGATGCCTAGGCCCTAAGCTTTGGAATTCCCTCCCTAAACCTCTCCGCTTCTCTACCTCTCTCTCTTCTCCTTTAAGACGCTCCTTAAAAACGATCTCTTTGAGCAAGCTTTTTGGTCAACTGTACTATTAGCTCCTTATGTGGCTCAGTGTCAAATTTTGTTTGATAACGTTCCTGTGAAGCGCCTTGGGACGCTTTACTACATTAAAGGCGCTATATAAATACAAGTTGTTGCTGTTGTCATTGTAGGCCGACCTCACTGTCCAAGCATCTTTCACAGAGCCACAAATTTTCCTGACCTTAGACTCCTGGACCTCTGTTGCCAGCTCACTTTTACTGACACCAACCATTCTCGTTATAGACCCTTTGCATCTGCCATTCAAGCTAAGAGAGCCAACTTTGCACATTTACACAGGTGCATTGGAAACGGTGTCCTGTGTCACTAACACATACGCACTCTACCTCTTCGGTTCTGATTTGCTGTTGTTTTACTTTGAGCCAATTAGCAAAGCTATGACAAAAGTTTGCCATTACAGAATGTAAGTGTGACTTACAGCAAGACTTTTAATATATTACTAGTCGATCTCCTGCAGTGAATTGGTGGGTTCATTGTTTTATAACAGTAGGGGTGCTATCAACATAGTGTGATGGGGAAAGTGTTGCAAGAAGTAAGTGTGATACTTATAAGAAGAATGTGCTTAACAGGAGACAAAGAGAGAGAGATATACACAAAAACACATACTCGGGAGTTAGTTCAAAGCTGTCAGTTTTCTTGGGCTGGTAAGAGTGGATTCAGCTACAGATTGCTGTTTCACCTATAATCACATATAGTTTTTTGCCATCAGGGTAGTTGATGAGCTAGCAACTCCTACCTGTAGCTGGAGCCATAGCAACTAAGAGATGCTGATATTCTTTTCTTTTAATTTTTCAATGCTTGGTGGCCTGGGGGAGGGCGAAGGTCATTTGATTGTTAGCAATTGGTTGGGATGTGTGTATGTTGTGTGAAGGTGGGTGGTGGTGCTGTTTGCCTCTTGCAACACTTCCCCCATCACACTATGTTGATAACACCCTTACTGTTATAACACAATGAACCCACCAATTCACTGCAGGAGATCGACTCGTAATATATTAAAAGTCTTGCATATGTGCACTATTGCTGCAAGTCACCCTTGCATTCCGCAATGGCAAACTTTTGCCATAGACAGATGTAGACGCACACGGCAATGTTGCTTTAAGAGTCTTCTGGCATCGTTGACTTCCTATCTCGCTCTTGACTGGGAATCTACACATTTGCTCAACTACATGGGGGTAGATTTTCCACAGGGGTTCTTTGATCTCTGACCCTAACTTTGACAGAAAGATAAACGGAAACCCTGGAGAAACGGTGTAAACGACCATTCCCGCCATTTCTCCGGGCACCCATTGACCTTCGGCCGAAGTTACAGCTGGAGATCAGGAGGAGGCCCACAGAACTTACTGGCGATAATCAGTCAGTGCAGTGCATGAAGCATGCAGTAAAAGATGCAACCTTACACCTCATTTATATTTTATGTGAGAAGTCGCACAACACCAGGTTATAGTCCAACAGTTTTATTTGAAATCACAAGCTTTCGGAGCGCTGCTCCTTCGTCAGACTCTTCACCTGACGAAGGAGCATCCGCTCCGAAAGCTTGTGATTTCAAATAAAACTGTTGGACTATAACCTGGTGTTGTGCGACTTCTCACTTTTGTCCACCCCAGTCCAACACCGGCATCTCCGCATCATGGCCTATATTTTATGTATATAGCCATTTTTACTGAATATGTAGCAAGAAAGTGTTTGTTAAAACATTTTATTAATATAAACATAACAAAAACAGATTATCTGGTCATTGTCACATTGCTGTTTGTGGGAGCTTGCTGTGCGCAAATTGGCTGCCGCGTTTCCTACATTACAACAGCAACTCCACTTCAAAAGTACTTCATTGTCTGTAAAGCACTTTGAGACGTCCAGGTGGTCATGAAAGGCACTATATAAATGCAAGTCTTTCTTTTTAATGATGTTTTGAAATGTGCACCCATCATGTTTTTAATCACTTATATTAATGTAGTGAACAACCCCTTCCTGAATTCAGCACCAAGAAACCATTTATCGCTTTGAATATTTGAGGGCCTTTGACATTTAACATTTAGTGAGAATTGCATTCTCCCATAATTTATGTATTCCATTTCAAGAGCGCTCATTGAAATAATGACCTTGTGTATTCTGAAAAAACGCTTGTGTATTTTGAAAGAAGTAAGGTTTTAAAATAATTAACCCAATTGTGTTTTATTCAGGAATTAACTGATCACAGCTGGCCACACCACCGAGGTTACCATCTTTGAACATTCATTTCATGGATCAAAGGTTGCAGAATCTTTCAATTTTTCCTTTCTTTCGACATCAATCTTCTCCAGAAGGTGTTGATTCATCGCTGGGGTATAATTCCACTGGTGTCAGGTGTCCTCCAGTATCTTGCCCAAGTAACCAGTCTTCATGTGAGTCGGGTCAGGCTATTCAACTGCAAGAGACATTGTATCCATTTTTAAAATTTGTTCACGGGATGTGGG
The DNA here is from genome assembly GCA_030390025.1 of Squalus acanthias. NCBI lineage: Eukaryota > Metazoa > Chordata > Chondrichthyes > Squaliformes > Squalidae > Squalus > Squalus acanthias. The sequence goes on along the minus strand of CM059438.1, from coordinate 9,175,696 downwards.
CATCGCTGGCAATGCCAGCATTTATTGCCCATCCCTAATTGCCCCTGAGAAGGTGGTGGTGAGCCGCCTTTTTGAACCGCTGCAGTCCTTGTGGTGGAGGTACTCCCACAGTGCTGTTACGGAGGGAGTTCAAGGATTTTGACCCAGTGACGATGAAGAAACGGCGCTATATTTCCAAGTCAGGATGGTGTGTAACTTGGAGGGGAACTTGGAGGTGGTGGTGTTCCCATGCGCCTGCTGCCTTTGTCCTTCTAGGTGGTAGAGGTCGCAGGTTTGGGAGGTGCTGTCAAAGCCTTGGCGAGTCGCTGCAATGCATCTTGTAGATGGTACACACTGCAGCCACGGTACGCCAGTGGTGGAGGGAGTGAATGTTTAAGGTGGTGGATGGGGTGCCAATCAAGCGGGCTGCTTTGTCCTGGATGGTGTCGAGCTTGTTGAGTGTTGTTGGAGCTGTACTCATCCAGGCAAGTGGAGAGTATTCCATCACAGTCCTGACGTGTGCCTTGTAGATAGTGGAAAGGCTTTGGGGAGTTAGGAGGTGAGACACTTGCCACACAATACCCAGCCTCTGACCTGCTCTTGTAGCCAAAATATTTACGTGGCTGGTTCAGGTAAGTTTCTGGTCAATGGTGACCCTCAGGATATTGATGGTGGGGGATTCGGCGATGGTAATGCCGTTGAATGTCAAGGGGCGGTGGTTAGACTCTCGCTTGTTGGACATAGTCAGTGCCTGGCACTTGTGTGGCTTGAATGTTACTTGCCACTTATCAGCTCATTCCTGAATGTTGTCCAGGTCTTGCTGCATGCAGGCATGGACTGCTTCATTATCTGAGGAGTTGTGAATGGAACTGAACACTGTGCAATCATCAGCGAACATCCCCACTTTTGACCTTATGATGGAGGGAAGGTCATTGATGAAGCAGCTGAAGATGATTGGGCCTAGGACACTGCCCTGAGGAACTCCTGCAGCGATGTCCTGGGGCTGAGATGATTGACCTCCAACAACCACAACCATCTTCCTTTGTGCTAGGTATGACTCCAGCCAGTGGAGAGTTTTCCCCCCGATTCTCATTGACTTCAGTTTTACTATGGCTCCTTGATGCCAAAGTTGGTCAAATGCTGCCTTGATCTCAAGGGCAGTCACTCTCACCTCACCTCTGGAATTCAGCTCTTTGTCCATGTTTGGACCAAGGCTGTAATGGGGTCTGGAACCGAGTGTTCCTGGCGGAACCCACACTGAGCATCAGTGAACAGGTTATTGGTGAGTAAGTGCCGCTTGATAGCACTGTCGACAACACCTTCCATCACTTTATGATGATTGAGAGTAGACTGATGGGGCGGTAATTGGCCAGATTGGATTTGTCCTGCTTTTTGTGGACAGGACATACCTGGGCAGTTTTCCACATTGTCAGGTAGATGCCAATGTTGTAGCTATACTGGAACAGCTTGGCTAGAGGCGCGGCTAGTTCTGGAGCACAAGTCTTCAACACAACAGCTGGGATGTTGTCAGGGCCCACAGCCTTTGCTGTATCCAGTGCGCTCAGTCGTTTCTTGATATCACGTGGAGTGAATCGAATTGGCTGAAGACTGGCTTCTGTGATGGTGGAAACCTCAGGAGGAGGCCAAGATGGATCATCCACTTGGCACTTCTGACTGAAGATGGTTGCAAACGCTTCAGCCTTGTCTTTTACACTCGTGCGCTGGATTCTGCCATCATTGAGAATGGGGATATTCATGGAGCCGTCTCCTCCTGTTAGTTGTTTAATTGTCCACCACCATTCACAACTGGATGTGGCAGGACTGCAGAGCTTTTATCTGATCCGTTGATTGTGGGATTGCTTAGCTCTGTCTATAGCATGCTGCTTCCGCTGTTTAGCATTCATGTAGTCCTGTGTTGCAGCTTCCTCAGGTTGGCACCTGATTTTTAGGTACGCCTGGTGCTGCTCCTGGCATGCTCTTCTACACTCCTTATTGATGGTAATGGTAGAGTGAGGGATATGCCGGGCCATGAGGTTACAGATTGTGGTGGAATACAATTCTGCTGCTGCTGATGGCCCACAGCGCCTCATGGATGCCCAGTTTTGAGCTGCTAGATCTGTTCTGAATCTATCCCATTTAGCATGGTGGCAGTGCCACACAACACGATGGAGGGTGTCCTCAGTGCGGAGATGGGATTTCGTCTCCACAAGGACTGTGCGGTGGCCACTGCTACCAATGCTGTCATGGACAGATACATCTGTGACAGGTATGTTGGTGAGGACGAGGTTAAGTAGGTTTTTCCCTCGTGTTTGTTCTCTCACCACCTGTTGCAGGCCCAGACTGGCAGCTATGTCCTTCAGGACTCGGCCAGCTTGGTCAGTGGTGGTGCTACTGAGCCACTCTTGGTGATGGACATTGAAGTTCCCCACCCAGAGTACTTTCTGTGCCCTTGCTACCCTCAGTGCTTCTTCCAAGTGGTGTTCAACATGGAGGAGGACTGATTCATCAGCTGAGGGAGGGCGGTAGGTGGTAATCAGCAGGAGGTTTCCTCGCCCATGCTTGACCTGAAGCCATGAGACTTCATGGGGTCCGAATTCAATGTTGAAAACTCCCAGGGTCACTCCCTCCCAACTGTATACCACTGTGCCGCCACCCCTGGTAGGTCTGTCCTGCCGGTGGGACAGGACATACCCAGGGATGGCGATGGAGGAGTTTGGGACATTGGCTGAAAGGTATGATTCTGTGAGTATGACGATGTCAGGCTGTTGCTTGTCTGTGGGACAGCTCTCCCAATTTTGGCACAAGTCCCCAGATGTTAGTGAGGAAGACTTTGCAGGATCGACTGGGCTGGGTGTGCCATTGTCGTGGTCGAACTCAATGCCGGGTCGTCCATCCGGTTTTATTCTTCTTATTATTTTTTGTAGCGGTTTGTTACAACTGAGTGCCTTGCTAAGCCATTTCAGAGGGCAGTTAAGAGTCAACCGCATTGCTGTGGGTCTGGAGTCACATTGGTAAGGAGGACTGATTTCCTTCCCAAAAGGACATTAGTGAACCAGATGGGCTTTTACGACAATCCGATAGTTTCATGGTCACCATTACTGATACTAGCTTTTTATTCCAGATTTTATTTAATTAACTGAATTTAAATTCTCCAGCTGTCGTGGTGGGATTTGAACTCACGTCTCTGGATCATTAGTCCAGGCCTACTGGTATTACTAGTCCAGTAACATAACCAATATGCTACCGTTCCCAACTAAACCTGTTACCCAGGACAGGGTGATGTGGTTTATTATTTTGCTTGTTTACATGGAGGGAACTGAAGTTAAGTTAGAGTAACTGAGATTTGTTCCAATGGTTACTCTATACATTCACTTTTTGCCTGTAAAAAAAAGCAGTTTAAAGTTTCGCATCTGGCCTCATCAGACTAAAGTGTTAATCAGTCCGCTTACCAAAAGGTTGGAGAAACTCACATGAGGACGTGTGTGAAAGCCATGATCGGTTCAGATCACAAGAAGGTCCTATTGTTAAACCCCCAGATTATGCTATTGTGCAATTAGACAATAGGCAGCACAAGCGAACTCCTAAATATAAGAGACATGAGGTGCACTTACAGGTGTGACCAGCGCTGCTGAACCTCTATGAAGAGAATATCTATGGCAGACCTGAAATTTATAACAGTTACACACAGTGCACAGAGCAAATCATTCCCACTGTGCATAAAATGGCTGCTCCTCTGGCCTACAAAGCAAGTAAGTGTACCTGAAGTGCTATGGGCTCCATTTTATAGTGATGTCCCAGGCAATTGTGGAATAAATAATGGCCCATAATTTGCAGTCAGCGGCAATGTGACGGCGATCGCCAACTGATCTCGAAGAACGTTTCCCACAGAGATCTCGTGATCTCACTGGCAAAAACTTGGGGTTTCTTGACATGTAATTTACTGTAGCACTGTGAATAGGTTAATCCTGGGCAGCAGTGACGTCATCAAGCTGTCTAAGCAGCCAATCCCATTGAAGAATTCTCACAGACAGCAAACCAGCAAATAAAAAGCAGCTTTTATCCTCACTTTTTAAAAATGTTACAGAGAGCGAAACAAAGATTGGGACATACACATGGGGATAAGCTAGAAGCTAAAATATCATGAACAAACTTTCATTTTTTTTATTGTAATTTTTATCATAATGGAGAAATTTGACATTCCACAAATATAAAAATTAGTTTTTCAGGGCCAGAACGGTTGTTTAGCAGTCAATATGCTGTTAAAACCCCAGTTACACCTATTCCAACAAGCCTTAACATTTAATGGAGTGATTAACAGCGATATTAGCACAGAAAAGCCCAAGTTTTCGTCAATTCCACTGATTACACTGATTGCTGGCTATGGGGGAGGTTAGGTGGGGGGGTTGGTCCACAGCGCAGCCAGTGTCAGAGCAGTGAATGACTGACCACAACTTCAGGATTTCCACACTTGGATGCGCAGGCGCTAAATCCTGAAGCTGAGTTCAGTATCAGAGGGGTAATGAGGGTGAACGCTAACAATTTCGCCGTCATTACCCATTGCAAATTCCGGGCCATTATTTACAACATGTTAAACTCCTTATTTAATAAAATGTGTATTAGATACTTGGGGGTAATTTTAAACCTCCAGGATTGGGGGGGGGGGATTAAAAATAAAAAAATAAAAACCCGACCTCAACCAGCCACCAACTTTTGGTTGTAACGGAGGCAGGTTGGGGGGCAGGTGACTAATCTGGTCGCCAGAGGCGGGTCCTGAATTTAAATATTGTATATTTAATGTGCGTGCCTCAGATTTTACCTCCGATTTAAATTTTACACTGGCTGGCCAGGGTTCCTGGGTCTCAGGATACCCAGCATCTGAAGGGAGGCGAGAACGGACGGACGGAACAGGTAAGTGCCCATCCAGCGCTGCTTGTGGGCCAGGAGGAGCAGGAGTGCTTCCTTCCCCCCTCCCCCGGCCACCAAGCTCATCTGTAAACCACCCCGCAATCGGCCGACCCACCGCCTGCATTCGGACCAGCCCCCATGTCCGCTCCCCTCCCCATGTCCGCTCCTCTCCTGATGGCAGATCCCCAGATGCGGCCCGGAGCCACAGGCCTACTCGCCCGCCGCCACAGGCCTACTCGCCCGCCAGTACGCCAGCCTCTCAATCTGACTGGCTGTGGCTGGGAAACAGATGATTTTTTAAGAACCATTCTCTGGGTTTCCCAGCCACGAAATCTCCCCCCACCCCCTCTCCCCCCCTCGCAGTTATTATCTGGGCCTTACAGTCACTTCAGTTGCTATGAAGAGAAATGAGAGATGAGTACAAACAAAACATTGTAATAATATGTAAATCCATTCTTTGTAATCCAGTGGCAGAATGAACTAGTGTTCAAATACACTGTATCAATTCAACCTTGTGCCACTCCCATGGTGAGTCCATAATTTCAACTGACGCATTATGGAAAGCACCAAAGAGGGCCCAGGTGCTGAAAGCAATTTAAAAAGTGAATCCACTTGCACTTTGCTTACCTGTTTCCTGTTAGCCAGTTGCATAGTGGTAAAGGCCTGGGACAAGAGTGATTGAGTAGCCCCTCAGCCACGCAAGCCACAAAAAAAAACCTTAGCGGGAGAGAAAAACTAGCAATGGGTAGAAGGTTGGAAAATATATTGAAATCCAATCAATTTTAAATGAACAGCTCAGTACGTTTATGATCCCAGTTTGACAAATTGAATTGGGATGAATACCATGGAATGGTCTTGAGTTTCCTGGGCCTAAATTAATAAATAATCCGCCCTTTAATGTCAATTACAGTAACATGATTTCTTCCGCTGTTCTAATGCAAGATAACGGCCCCAATTTCTCGCGTTCGGGAAGGGGGTGAGTCCGGGGCAGGAGAAGGCCGAAGTTTTGCTCGCAGGGCCCGGTCCTCCGAGCCCCACAAAAGGAAAGGAAATAACTTGCCTTTCTCGGCCTCTTCTGAGGCGCGATCCTATTGCAACACGGTTCAGCCCGGCAGGAAAACCGCAGCGTTTCTCCCGCTCAGGCCAGGGTTAAAATTGCAGTCAGGTCCCGATTATGTCATAAAAACAGAAAATGCTGGGAATACTCAGCAGGTCAGGCAGCATCTGTGGAGAGAGAAACAGAGTTAACGTTTCAGGTCGATGACCCTTCATCAGAACCCGATTATGTCATACCTTCCCCCCTTATGTCCCCTCTTTTCCCCCTTGTTTCCCCTCTTTTCCCCCCTTGCTTCCCCTCTTTTCCCCTTGTTTCCCCTCTTTCCCCCTTGTTTCCCCTCTTCCCCCTTTTTTACCCTCTTCCCCCCTTGTTTCCCCTCTTTTCCCCCTTGTTCCTTCTCGTTTCCCCCTTGTTTCCCCTCTTCCCCCCTGTTTCCCCTCTTCCCCCTTTTTTTACCCTCTTCCCCCTTGTTTCCCCTCTTTTCCCCCTTGTTTCCCCTCTTCCCCCTTTTTTTACCCTCTTCCCCCCTTGTTTCCCCTCTTTTCCCCCTTGTTTCCCCTCTTCCCCCTTTTTTACCCTCTTCCCCCCTTGTTTCCCCTCTTTTCCCCCTTGTTCCTTCTCGTTTCCCCCTTGTTTCCCCTCTTCCCCCTTTTTTACCCTCTTTTCCCCCCTTGTTTCCCCTCTTTCCCCCCCTTGTTTCCCCTCTTTTCCCCTTGTTTCCCCTCTTTTCCCCCTTGTTTCCCCTCTTCCCCCTTTTTTACCCTCTTAACCCCCTTGTTTCCCCTCTTTTCCCCCTTGTTTCCCCTCTTTTCCCCCTTGTTCCTTCTCGTTTCCCCCTTGTTTCCCCTCTTCCCCCCCTCTTGTTTCCCCTCTTCCCCCCCTCTTGTTTCCCCTCTTCCCCCCCTCTTGTTTCCCCTCTTCCCCCCCTCTTGTTTCCCCTCTTCCCCCCCTCTTGTTTCCCCTCTTCCCCCCCTTGATTCCCCTCTTCCCCCCCTTATTTCCCCTCATTTACCCCTTGTTTTCCCCTGAACGCAAGGGTACTGAGGCCAATTGTAGCCCCAGCTACAGTGGTCTTTTGCCTGAAAAGACAGATGACGGCCTGCACTTCGTTGACACAGGAGACGATAAAGAAAGATCAGCTCCATAATAAAGGAAAATTAAAGCCTCTGCGAATCGACCTGATCCTACATGCATTCGTAAAGAAGGACCCTGCAGGCTTTGGGCGGGTCTCCTTGCTGCCTGCTCAAGAGAGCAGGTTAAAATCCCAGATGGTAGGACCTAGCAGCTTTCCGGTGGTGAGTGACCTGGGCGATTTTAACTGCCTGGAGGGTTGAAACCACCCCGAATAAATGACCTCTTTCTGCATGGATAATCTTACCAATGAGATATAATTATCTATGAAAATTCAATGTGTGACGAGTTTACCAATGGTTTCATGATGCAAATATTGTACAAGGTTGGCAGGGAGACCAGCCATCCTATGAATTTCTTAACAATGAGTCACTTTTGAAATTATTTGTAAGCTACGGTGAACCGAAAAAATTCATCATTTTTTTTCCACGGTATGCACCAGTTTCATGGCCCGAGGGGGACCGCCCAGCAGAGAGCGCACAGGAGTTAAAAGGCAGACAGGCAGTCAATCACATGATTCTGATGACATCATAAACCAACACAATGAAACTCTTAATAGTTTATGAATTACACTGAATTTACAGCACAGAAACAGGCCATTCGGCCCAGCTGGTTTGGTGCCGGCGTTTATGCTCCACACGAGCCTCCCCTCGCCCTACTTCATCTCATCCTATCTGCATATCCTACATTGCAACAGTGACTACACTTCAAAAAGTACTTCATTGGCTGTAAAGCGCTTTGGGACGTCCGGTGGTCGTGAATGGCGCGATATATAAATGCAAGTCTTTTTTTTACTTCTTTCTTCCTCGTGTGCTTCCCCTTAAAGGCATCTCTGCTATTCGCCTCAGCTACTCTTTGTGGGAGTGAGTTCCACATTCTAACCTGGTTAAAGAAATTTCTCCTGACTTCCTCATTGGATTTATTCGTGACCATCTTATATTTATGGCCCCTAGTTTTGAACTCTTTAGAATGTAGGCAGATATTAATAAGATGAATAAAGGGAAATACGACTCTCATGCTGAGTACCATCACTCACACAGTTTCTTCAAATGTCATTTTTTGAATCACATTCATTTACAGGTCAGTCGTCATGGTGCTGTGCAAACCTCAATTCATTTCAGTGGGTTGCACAAAGGACAGAATGGGGGATGGGAGATTTGGATTGAGCAGAATGACCAGGGCCGAATTTTGTAACTTTCTTTTTGCAACGTCAAAGATTGGCTAAAAAGAAGGGCGTTGAAATTCAAAAACTGAAGTATTTTTTTTATTAATGGCTGAATAATACTGTTAGGAAATGGGGGGCCTAGAAATTCGGTAGCCCCCGAAAACGGGCCCAGGGATCGCAATGCGATAGCAACCCGCGCTCGTTTGGAGGGCTGCAGGCAGTACGTAAAATTCGTGCAGCCTGTCACTTTGCGTGATTGTAGCGTTCACGCGCTGTTGAGTGGCTGAACACTCAGCGGGGGGCCCAAGCTCGTGTGAGGCTAGCTCCAATTAAAGCTAGCCTGCACAACTTAAAGGCAGTCTGCACCTCTTAAAGAGGTGTGGAAAGTGCTTGTGGAGGCTACTGTCGTAAAAAGAAGACTGAGTAATGGCTCAACAGGCCAGAGAAAAGGCTCCAAGATTCCATGATGCAGCACTGGAGGCGTTGGTCCAGGAGGTCAACGCCAGGAGAGAAGTCCTCTTCCCACAGAGGGTAAAGAAGGCCCTCCAGGCAACAGGCATGACTGCAGTGGGAGCAGATAGCCAATGTGGTCAATGCCAGCGGTATAGCCGAGAGGACCTGGACTCAGTGCAGGAAGAAGATTAATGACCTCACACGCGTAGTCAAGGTCAATGAATTCATCTTCAAATGCCATATCCCACCATCTGCACCACTAGCCTCACACACTGCTCAATGCACCACACCCCCCATCACTCAACTACCAACAATCTCTACCAAACACGACTCATACCTCACATTCATAGCTTCACCTCACCCGCACACACTTACCACTGCTCCAAGCCTCATACCCACATCTCACAGCTTGAACACACTGTCAGCTATTCAGCCATGACAGGCACATCATCCAAACCCATGACACCACACTTACTGACAAACCTCCCTTTCTCTTGCAGGAAAAGGTGACGCATAACAGACACCAGCAGACCGGCGGGGGGACAGGCTCTCCTGCATCACCTCACCCACTTGGAGGAGACGGTGCTGGCCATTCTTGGCAGGGGCATGGCTGCGCCCGTGGCCAGCGGTGGGACTGAAGGAATACAAGATGCCGATATCCTCATATGTTATCCTCCTTCTCACATCCCCCACCTCCCCCCTCATCCCACAATCTCTTCTGATTTACAATCTGCAAGCATGTAAACATGCAGCTCTTGCTTTGAGCGTGGCGCTGTCCCTCTTGGGGCACTACCGGTGAATTTTGGGCGCGGGGGCCCCGTAGCGCCCCAGCGAAGTTAGCGCCCCAAAGGGGGCGCAACCCAATATTTCCCCCTGTCACTCAATTTCACACTCCCAGCTACCATAGAAACATAGAAACATAGAATCTAGGAGCAGGAGTAGGCCATTCGGCCCGTCGAGCCTGCTCCGCCATTCAATACGATCATGGCTGATCATCCAAATCCAGTACCCTGTCCCTGCTTTAATCCCCACAGTACACATATCCCACCCTACCCCCGTAACCCCACGTATTTAATTCCCCCTAACATATCCCATCCTATCCCCATAACCCCACATATTTAATCCCCTCTAACACTAAGGGTCAATTTATCATAGCCAAATCAACCTAACCCACACATTTTTGGACTGTGGGAGGAAACCGGAGCACCCGGAGGAAACCCACGCAGACACGGGGAGAATGTGCAAACTCCACACAGACAGTCACCCGAGGTCAGATTCGAACCCGGGTCTCTGGCGCTGTGAGGCACCAGTGCTAACCACTATGCCACCGTGTTGCCAGCTCAGATACTGACACTCCACTTACTTTAGAGGATAGGTTAAAGGTGGGATCTGCATGTGACGAGATACCGGGCATGAGTGGCCTGCAGCCAGGGCAGGGGGAAAGGATAGCTCAGGTGCCAGCTCTCCGGAGGCCAAGGTCGCACATGAGTTCTGCTGCACGGGACTCAGGTGAATACCTCGATTGGGGGGGCCTACAGAAGAACGCTGGAGGATATGCACAATGAAATGCTTGGTGCATTGGCAGGCCTGCCAGAAAGCCTGAATGCAATGTCAAGGAGCATGGAGGAGTCCAGCTCCAGCCTTGCACAGGGCTTTGGGCAGAGCTTGGAGCCCATCCTTTCCAGCATGGAAGGGGTGGGCAGATCCATTAACCGCACTTGTGGACACAATCCATCATGCCGCGTCTGATGGCCGAAGTCTCAGCTTCCATTGCAGCACAAGCAGAAGCCGCCCAACGTCTGAGTGCTGCAATGAAAGCTCAGATTGAAGTCATGCAAGCACCAACTGCTGCCATCATGGCTGGGTTTAGCAGTGTTGAAAGGGGCTTGCAGGGTGTCACAGCAGTCTGTACTCCAGTAGATTACTAGGATTGCTGAGGCACTGCCCCTGGGGAGTGGCAATGGATCCGCGGAGGAAGACCCTGCTGTCCTCTCCCTGGATGACAGCATTCATCCTCCCACCACTGCCGCTCCACCAGTGCCCTTGCTGTTGTTAGCCAGCCAGCCCAGACTGGTGCCTCCCTTGCCAAGGTGGTGCAGTTCGAAGTCGGGCCTACTTGGCCTAGAGCTCCTCGAGGTCGTCCTGCAAGGCCATCTGCAGTCTCCCCCACTGAAAGTCAGCAGCCTTCCACCAGCCATGCTGCAGCCACTGGGGCAGCACTGCGTAGGATAGGCAAAGGCACACGCAAGACAGTCACTAAGGGAATGCACAAGGGTGATAAGTTGAATTTTTAACATAATATTGGATGGATATATGAATAAAGTTTGATTGGAAAGTTTGCTTTGTGGTGGCTTTTATTTTAGCATTGTGGCCAAGAGGACGCTGTCATGGTCAGGATTGGTTATCTAACAGGAAGCAGAGAGTTGGGATAAATGGTTCATTCTCGGACTGGCAACCAGTAGCCAGTGGTGTTCCGCAGGGGTCGGTGCTGGGTCCCCAACTCTTTACAATCTATATTAACGATTTGGAGGAAGGGACCGAGTGTAACATATCAAAGTTTGCAGATGATACAAAGATGGGAGGGAAAGTAGAAAGTGAGGAGGACATAAAAAACCTACAAGGGGATATAGATAAGCTGGGTGAGTGGGCAGAGATTTGGCAGATGCAATACAATATTGGAAAATGTGAGGTTATGCACTTTGGCAGGAAAAATCAGAGAGCAAGTTATTATCTTAATGGCGAGAAACTGGAAAGTACTGCAGTACAAAGGTATCTGGGGGTCCTGGTGCAAGAAAATCAAAAAGTTAGTATGCAGGTGCAGCAGGTGATCAAGAAGGCCAACAGAATGTTGGCTTTTATTGCTAGGGGGATAGATTATAAAAACAGGGAGGTATTGCTGCAGTTATATAAGGTATTGGTGAGACCGCATCTGGAATACTGCATACAGTTTTGGTGTCCATACTTAAGAAAAGACATACTTGCTCTCGAGGCAGTACAAAGAAGGTTCACTCGGTTAATCCCCGGGATGAGGGGGTGGACATACGAGGAGAGGTTGAGTAGATTGGGACTCTACTCATTGGAGTTCAGAAGAATGAGAGGCAATCTTATTGAAACATATAAGATTGTGAAGGGGCTTGATCGGGTGGATGCGGTAAGGATGTTCCCAAGGATGGGTGAAACTAGAACTAGGGGGCATAATCTTAGAATAAGGGGCTGCTCTTTCAAAACTGAGATGAGGAGAAACTTCTTCACTCAGAGGGTAGTAGGTCTGTGGAATTTGCTGCCCCAGGAAGCTGTGGAAGCTACATAAGAACATAAGAACATAAGAAATAGGAGCAGGAGTAGGCCAATCGGCCCCTCGAGCCTGCTCCGCCATTCAATAAGATCATGGCTGATCTGATCCTAACCGCCAATCTACTATCTATCACAGAACCATCTCCTGCATCTAACAGAATTGCACACACGAAATAGGAGCAGAATCAGGCTACACAGTCCCTGGGCCCGCTCCACTACCCACAGGGCCATGACCGATCCGAACCTAGAACATCATTAAATAAATTTAAAACAGAAATAGACAGTTTCCTTGAAGTAAAGGGAATTAGGGGTTACGGGGAGCGGGCAGGAAATTGGACATGAGGCTGAGTTCGGATCGGTCGAGGCCCTGTGGGTGGCGTAGCGGGCCCAGGGGCTGAGTGGCCGAGTCCTGCTCCTACTTCTTGTGTTCTTTAGATTTGAGGTGTGGATCAGATCAGCCATGATCTTATTGAATGGCGGAGCAGGCTCGAAGGGCCGATTGGCCTACTCCTGCTCCTATTTCTTATGTTCTTATGTTCTTATGGTCAGTAACAGAGGAAAGGTAAGGTGTAGGACAAATGTTGAAAGGGGAATTGGGGTTGTGTTCACTGATACCGCAAGCGGATGATTCCATCCCGGATATCCCGGCCAGAAAGGGGATGTCTGGGTTGCCTTCTTCCTTCCGCTTTTTCTTCCTTCTCTTCTGCCTCCTCCTCCTCCTCCTCCTCCTCTTCCTCCTCCACCACCTCCTCCTGATCCTGAGCTGGTGGCCATATCCTTGGTGGCAAGGGCTGTGCCCTTGTGATTGCCAGATTGTGGTGGATACAGCAGACCACAACGAATCGGGACACACGCCCCGGCGAGGTGCGAAAGCAAACTTTCCAGTCAAACTCTATCTATATATCCATCCAATTTTACATCAAAAATTCAACTAATCACCCTTGTATAGGGCTACTCCAGTGTGCGAGGTTAAGAGAGGGCGTTAGCTCCAGCGATGATGACGAAAATGGCAGCGCTGGCGTCAAATCAGCGTTGCATTCTGACTGAAGTCATGATCTGCCTACTTACCATACTTCTGGCGCACGCTCCTAACGGCTGCCCTACCGCCCTAACCAAGATGGCGTCCGGTCCGGCCCGCACCAGAAGTGCGCGTGCGCCGCTCAAAAGCCATTTTGGTCCCAATTCGGCACCCGCAGCGCCCAAACAATGGGCGCTACGCAATTGAATTTCTAGGCCAGGATCTTTTATTGTTAGTTTTAAACTGTGGATAAATGGGGGGCACATGCACTCCATAACATCCTGCAGATCACAAGAGCGCACTGTGATAACCTGAGGCAACAAGGAGAAATCTAAATGGGGATAAAGCAGGGTAATTAATTATTCCATCTAGAATCACTGTTAAACAGTTGTTGGAAACTGCCCTGAGGTATCTGGAAACTGCTTTATGTTGAAGGGTTAAAAAGTAGAACATTCATGACATAAAAATGCTTTTTACATTGTTATTTTCAATCTTTCTGTATACGTTTTGTTTTGCTCCTATTCTTTCTTATTCCATGAAACCAGACAATCTTACAGGAAATTGAATTCTAAAACCATTAAATGGTCGCCTTATTCTCGCTGGAAAAATTCCACCTACGGAAGATGGTAACAAAGGATTGCAGTTCAGTCAGAGAACTGTCAGACAAGAACTGAGTAAAAAGGATTGCTCACTGGGGACATGACGGGCTGAGAGCTTTGTTAGTCATCGTACCTGCATTACTGACCATTCTCCCGCTCCTTTGAAGATTCTGGCATCAACAGAAGGAAATCCTGGAGGTAGAAGTACATGCGTTAAGTGCAATTAAACATATTAATACTGACATAATTGATGCTGAAATGGGGGAAGAACTATATTACAGAGCTTTCTCGGAACACGTGCAATGCAATCCTGTTGCCCAGATGAATCGGATGTCGGACTTGAGCCAGCATCTTGGTTGTGGTGACTGACCAGGAAACCGCTGCTTTTAAAAACCTAATGGGAACTGAATCAAATGCTTCCTGTAGCATTCAACTTGGCTGAGAAGCAGGAAAGGACTGGTGAGAAAGCACGGGGGGCCATAAATCCTCCATTCCACACAGCATCCTTAATAATGAAACTTCTGACCCACCCATTACCCAAGAGCCTGACTCCATCGGACTTCTCACCATCAGACAACCTGCATGTTGCTTGTCCGACATCCAGTCCTGGATGAACCGCAATTCTTCCACTTAAACATTGGGAAGACCAAAGCCACTGCCTTTGTCCCCCACCCCGACCCTCACCCCACGAACTCCATATCCATGCTATCATTTCCATCCCCCTCTTTGGCCACCGTCTCAGGTTGAACTAGACTGTTAGCAACCTTGGTTCCCTTTTGACCCCAGGCTGACCTTTCAACTCCCTAACCATCACAAAGACCATCTACATCCGTAACATCATAGAGTCATAGGGGTAGAAATTAGGTCGCGCCCCATTTGGGGCGCAAATATCGTCCGGACGCAAATATTAGCGCCTGGCGCTAATTATCGGCACTGACAGGAAACTTCACTTTTACCGCCCCGGGAGGTGAGTGGAGCGCTAAAGCAGGCGCTGCACACCTCTCTTAAGGCGCAAAGGCCAAGGAGTGAGGCGCTAACTCAGCGCACGAGCGCAGCGCAGCTGCTGCCAGTTAGCGAGGGAACACAGACACACTGGCGCCGGACACTTCTTAAAGCGGGGGGGGCCACTTGCTCCCCAGCCACACCCTGCTCATTGCAGCCTTGAATCTCAGCCTGGAGAGACCTGTAATCCATTTTGCTGCCAAGCATGGAGAGGGTGAGAGAACACGCTCATCGCTTCACCGAGCGGGCCTTGGATGCTCTGGTTGACGCAGTGGAGCGCAGACGATGCATGCTGTTCCCGGAGAGTGGCAGGAGGCCTTTGCCATGCGAGTTCAGAAGAGTGTGGAGGGAGGTGGCTCAGAGCGTCTCCTCCAGGAGCATGGTGCCCAGGACCCATGTTCAATTCCGCAAAAAGTTCAACGACCTCACTCGGGTCGTCAGGGTGAGTGGCTTTTTCTCAATACCTCTCCATCCCTCCATCTCAACCTCACTCTATGGCCAGAGGGTCTTAAAACCCCAATGCACAACACTCATCCAACACCTATGGCCCTTTCATCAAACACACACACACATTCCACACTTTGCATACAGTAAGGGCTATTCACCTATGGGAGGCACATCAGGCAAGACCATGGCTGTATATTGTAAGGGCTATTCACCTATGGGAGGCACATCAGGCAAGACCATGGCTGTATATTGTAAGGGCTATTCACCTATGGGAGGCACATCAGGCAAGACCATGGCTGTATATTGTAAGGGCGATTCACCTATGGGAGGCACATCAGGCAAGACCATGGCTGTATATTGTAAGGGCTATTCACCTATGGGAGGCACATCAGGCAAGACCATGGCTGTATATTTACTCAGATGCTGTCCTTTTTCTTGCAGGCTAAGCTGGCTCATAATCGGAGACAGCAGCAACGGACGGGTGGAGGGCGGCTTCAGCTGCAACCCCTCAGCGATCTGGAGGAGCACGTCCACAGGATTGTGGCAAGCCGGGTGATCGGTCCCGTCGCCACTGGAGACGCCGACCCCGTTGTGGACAGCAATGGTAAGGTCATCACCTTTTTGTCCTCTGTCCTTCCACTTGTCCCTCACAATACCAGCCTTTGACACTTTCAATCCAACTTGCTAACTCGCTGCACTTATTCCTCCCTTACTGCCACCCTGTCCACACGCTAAAGCCACTCTTGTACCTCCCTGCTTTCAGATGGTGATTCACCAGCTGAGGAGACGGGCCCTGAAGCTGCCACTGGGAGTGATGCTGCAGCTGAGGAGGAAGAGGAAGCCAGAGCATCAGTGCCACCCTCTCCCGAGGAAGCCCATGCCCACACTGGGAACACGCCTTCCCCGGAGGGGAGCAGGGGGGAAGGGGCTGATGATGGTGAAGCTCCAGGACCCAGCGGGCTGCAGCAACGCCATGGGGGGGGTTGGGAAGAACGGGGGCCTTCTCCCCAGAGGGAGAGTATGCCAGACACTCCTACTGCAATGGACGCAGAGGAGGAGCGGCTGATTGCAGAAATGAACACCCAGGCGGTGGGCATGCACACTGAGCTCATGGGTGCAGTGGGAAGGGTGCCCGAATGCATTGAGTCACTGGCAAGGAGTGTGGAGCACTTCGCTGTAGCACAGGCGGATGCCACACTAACGCTTAGTGCTGCAATTCAGTCACTGGCTGCCGTGATCCCACCTCTGACTGCTCTCATACAGACTCAGATGAAGGCCACGCGAGCACAGACTGCTGCCAACCTCGATGGTTCGTGCACATGTCCCCGGGGCTGTCACCGCGCCGCAGCAGGCCAGCAATCTGTTCTCCGGCAGATTGCTCCGGATGCTGAAGTGCTGCCCCGTGGGAGTGCCAGTGTGTCGGGCGAGCAGGGAGTTGCTGTCCTCTCTCACGATGACAGCATTCCTGCTGCCAACACTGTCACTTCTCCACTGCACTTGCCACCGCCTGTAGGACAGACTGCTGCCGCCCATGCAGAGTTGGTGCAGTCTGCAGCCGGGCCCTCCAGGCCCAGAAGTGGTCGAGGCCGTCCTTCAGGGGCATCTGCAGTGTCAGGGTCTGACGAGCAGCAGCCTTCCACCAGCCTTGCTGCAGCCACTGAGGTCCCATTACGGAGGAGCAGTAGGGTTAGAAGGGGGGAAGTGCGCAAGGGAAGGAGATCACCCTCGAAGGGCAAAAAGTAGGAGGTGTGACAAAATGCTGGTCATTTTTTTATTAAAGGCCGAGGTTCATGGTCCAACTTTTGTTTAGTGTTTTGGACATTATCTCCAGGTTGTGAGAACCAGTTATGTTATTGACTGTTTTTTTGTGTTTATTTCTATGAGTTTGTCATGAGGAATTGACACACACAGAGTTTGTAAAATAAATAAGTTTCTGTATTCAAAATATACATGGCTGGTGGTTGGAATTATTGGTGCTTTGGCCGGCTTAGGGGTTGCGTGCTGGGTTGATTAGTGTTTGTAGCAATGGCAGGGGCCCTAGAAGCGGCTTGCTATTAGTCGTTGACGGACGGCCCTTGCAGTTTGACCATTGTGGGCCGCCCTCCTGCCTTGGTGCTGCTGATGATCATCGTCCTCGTCCTCTTCCTCCTCTTCCTCCTCCTCCTCTGGTGGTGCTACAAGGCCTGGTGGCATTGGCTGGGTCCTGAGGATTGCCATGTTGTGCAACATGCAGCACACGACTACGAAGTTCGAAACTTGCTCAGGCGAGTACTGCAGGGCTCCTCCGGAATGGTCCAGACAGCGGAACCGTTGTTTCAGCACGCCGATTGTGCGCTCAATAATGTTCCTGGTTGCTTGATGGCTTTCATTGTACCGCAGCTCAGCACGGGTGTTTGGCGTACGGAGCGGTGTCATCAGCCAGGTGCTCAATGCGTACCCCTTGTCCCCCAGAAGCCAACCAACTGGCTGATGCGGTGCCTCGAAAACCTCTGCCACAGTAGTCTGGCGCAGGATGAAAGCATCGTGGCAGCTGCCCGGATAGTGGGCATTGACAGCGAGTATCACCTGTCTGTGGTCACAGACCAACTGCACATTCAAGGAATGGAACCCCTTTCTGTTCCTGAATTCCTCTGCATTCTCTCGCGGAGCACGCAAAGCCACATGCGTGCAGTCAATGGCGCCCTGCACCATGGGGAAGCCCGCTACCCTCGCAAAGCCCAGAGCACGGTCACGCTGCTTGTCTGGGGTCATAGGGAAAGAGATGAAGTCTCGTCTCCTTCTGAAGAGGGCATTGGTGACCTGCCGGATGCAGCGATGCACTGCAAACTGGGAGATATTGGCGAGGTCCCCAACAGCAGCTTGGAATGAGCCAGTGGCGTAGAAGTTCAAAGCCACTGTGACCTTCACTGCCACCGACAGAGACGTCCTGGACCTCAGCTGAGGCTGCAGATCTGGCTGCAGCAGGTGGCAGAGCTCAGTGACCACCTCCTTGCTGAATCGCAGCCTTCGCAAACACAGCTCCTCGGACATATGGATGTAGGAGAGCTGTTCACGATATACCCTGGGAGGGTAAGCTCTCCTGTACATGCGCCTGATGGCCCTCCTCCGTCTGGCCATCATTGCCACTCTCTGTCTGCGTCTTGGTATCCTCCGATTCAGCTGGAGCAGGACGACGCCCCCAATCATTGCAGCCCCCATATTCTCTTTGCCAGAAAAGTAATGAGGTACAGCAACTAAAGTAGCAACAAAGTTAGGATGAATAGGCAAAACTACCTCACAAAGCGTTGAGTCAATGTAGAAGTCTCTCTCTCTCTCTCTCCGAATCTCTCTCTCTCTCTCAGAACGAGTGGTGCATAAATGTCGACCACAGAAAAAGACAGGAAGAGGCCCCCTTTAAATAGCGCCCCCCCCAGCCCCACACCGATTGATAACGTTCCAGTCTTCCGGTCGTTGGAAGCGCCAGGCGGTAAGGCAGGGGGCGCCACTCAATTTCCGCTCCGGGGCGCCCCAAGGGCGTTGCACCATGGAATGACATCACAATCTGCGCGCGCAGGTGGTCGCAGCGGTAAGTTTTAGCGCCGCCGCACAATCTCAAGTTAAGTTCTCGAGCGGTGCAAACAGCGCTGCGCCCGGGCGTTAGCGGCTTAACGCCCCATTAGCGCCCTCTTAAGGCGCTAACGGGAGGCGCAACCAAGTGAATTTTTACCCCATAGAGTTATACAGCACAGAAAGAGGCCCTTTGGCCCATCGTATCCACGCCAGCCATCAAGCCCTGTCTATTCTAATCCCATTTTCCAGCACTTGGTCCGTAGCCTTGTATGCTGTGGCGTTTCAAGTGCTCATCTAAATGCTTCTTGAATGTTGTGAGGGTTCCTGCCTCTACCACCCTTTCAGGCAGTGAGTTCCAGATTCCAACCACCCTCTGGGTGAAAAAGTGTTTCCTCAAATCCCCTCTAAACCTCCTGCCCCTTACCTTGAAACTATGCCCCCTGGTTATTGACCCCTCTACTAAGGGGAAAAGTTCCTTTCTATCTACCCTATCTATGCCCCTCATAATTTTGTACACCTCAATCAGGTCCCCCCTCAGCCTTCTCTGCGCTAAGGAAAACAACCCCAGCCTGTCCAGTCTCTCTTCATAGCTGAAGCGCTCCAGCCCAGGTAACATCCCGGTGAATCTCCTCTGCACCCTCTCCAATGCAGTCACATCCCTCCTATAGTGTGGTGACCAGAACTGCACACAGTATTCCAGCTGTGGCCTAACTAGCGTTTTGTACAGCTCCATCATAACCTCCCTGCTCTTATATTCTATGCCTGTCGCCTGTCCCCGCCCTTCCCTCAGCCCATTTTTTGCCGAAACCCTCATCCATGCCTTTGTCACCTCCTTACTCGACTATTTCAGTGCTCTCCTGGCTGTCCTCCTGTCCTCTACTCTTCATAAACTTCAGCTCATCCAAAACTCTGCTGTCTGTATCCTAACCCCACCAAATCCCACTTACCCATCACCCCTAAGCTCGCTCTCCTATGCCTCAGATGTAAAATTCTCATTCTCATGTTTAAACCCCTTCATCTCCTCAGCCCTCCCTTGCTCTGTAACCTTCTCTACAACCCTCCGATAACTTTTTGTTCCCTAACTCTGACCTTTTCAACGGACCTCTGCCCCCATAGGAAATCCCTGGGCGACTTCCAATAGGGCAGAGAACCAGGGTAACTGGGTCTCCCCCCAATTTCCGCTCCGAAAGTCTCCACCCACCCTGGATATGCCCCTAACACTTGGAGTACTGTGCACAGTTCCGGTCTCCATATTATAAGAAGAATATAGATGCACTGGAGAGGGTGTAAAAAAGATTTACTATAATGATACCAGAACTGAGAGGTTATAACTATCAGGAAAGATTGAACAGACTGGGGCTCTTTTCCCTAGAAAAGAGAAGGCTGAGGGGTGACCTGATAGAGGTCTTTAAGATAATGAAAGGGTTTGATAGGTTAGACGTAGAGAAGATGTTTCCACTTGTCGGGGAGTCCAAGACTAAAGGTCATAAATATAAGATAGTCACTAATAAATCCAATAGGGAATTCAGGAGAAACTTCTTTACCCAAAGTGTGGTTAGAATGTGAACTCGCTACCACAAGGAGTAGTTGACGCAAATAGTATAGATGCATTTAAGGGGAAGCTAGATAAGCATATGAGGGAGAAAGGAATAGAAGGATATGCTGATGGGGTTAGATGAAGTAGAGTGGAAGGAGGGTCATGTGGAGCATAATCATCGGCATAGACCAGTTGGGCTGAATGGCCTGTTTCTGTGCTGTAAATTCGACATAACTCGATGTAATCTTCTGGTAAGTCCATGGACCTTCAGGGCCATATTGTCCAAACCGGTCACTATACTACTCATCGAGTGTTGCCATCCTAGGTACAGCTACCTAGGCTTGTCTGAAGAGCTATGCTTTAAGAAGCTAAGATTTAATATGGAGGCAGTGCCATGTCTGACAGGCAGACCCCCAGACAGCATCTACAATCTGGATGGCACTGCCATTTGCCATCATGGTCACCACAGCCGTTTTTATTTATGTCTCCTAGGCTGGCACTGGGGACATTTTCAGTGTCACTCAGTTCACTTCCGACAGAGGCTTCAAGGAGGTGACTGAAGCTTTATTCAAGAGGGCCAAAATCTTCATAACATATGGCACTAAGCAGCAGCTGGACAAGGCTGCACAATTCCATTCCAATGCTGGCTTTCCTTAAGTGAAAGGAATGATTGATCAAACACATGTGGTCATTCATATCTCCATCTATAACATAATGGCCTACATGAACAGAAAGGGGTTGTACTCTCTCAATTTCTATGACTAACAACACTAAATCAGATAGGCCAATGCCCAGCTCCCTGGAAGCTCCCACCATGCATTTATTTGCACCATTCATCTGTGCCAGACTTTTTTTTTGAAGGGAATCTACAATAAAAGGATGGCTTCTGAGAGATCAAGGCTACTTTTTTTCTCAGCCCTGACTAATGACAGTATTGTAGCAGCCACGGAATGAACCTGAGCCCTGAGAGAGTGAGGCACAATCGCCACCATCATTAGTGAGCGTAACCATTGCCAGCTTGGAGCAGTGGATCAGATGTATGGGCCAGTCAGAGGATCCGTTACAGTAACGACCCCTCCGGGATCATTGTTGTGTGCTGCATGCTCCATAACTTTGCTCTACAAAGAGACCCAACCCTGGAGGCAGGAAGAGGAGCAGAATCGAGAAGGCACGCTGATGCAGGAAGGGAGCAGT
The DNA here is from genome assembly GCA_030390025.1 of Squalus acanthias. Taxonomy (NCBI): domain Eukaryota; kingdom Metazoa; phylum Chordata; class Chondrichthyes; order Squaliformes; family Squalidae; genus Squalus; species Squalus acanthias. The sequence continues at coordinate 9,154,366 of CM059438.1, read as the reverse complement.
GAAAATGAGGAAGTAGCTCCGGAAGACTTCCGGAGCTACTTCCTCATTTTCACTGCTCCCTTCCTGCATCAGGCACTCATGTAAATACATTTGCAGGTGCATGAACTGCCCTTGAAGTAACCTTCCTGTCCGCACTTACCGAATACACCGGCCGCAACCACCTTCAGCTACACTGTCTTCAGCATTTCCTCTGCTGCCATCGACGAACATCGTTTGATGTGGTGATGTATTATTCTGCACAATCTCAAAACGAAATTCTCAGCACAGTGTACAAATCAAGTGCATAAAATTTGCTGAATATATTGTGCCATGTGTGCTTTTCCGTGATGCTTCCTCTTTGCGCTGGTGGATTGCGCATTCGCATTTAGGCGGGTGCATTTCCACGGGGATTTTTCCACGCATCCACCATCACTTCAGTGGAAGAGCCACGGTAAACCTGGTGAAATGGCGAAAACTGCAGCAAATATTCACCTTCTTTAATACCCAACAGGCGTCAGCAGTGGCTCAGTGGGCAGCACTCTCGCCTCTGAGTCAAAAGGTCGTGGGTTCAAGTCCCACTCCCGAGACTGGAGCACAAAAATCTAGACTGACACTCCGGTGCAGTGCTGAGGGAGCGCTGCACTGTCGGAGGTGCCGTCTTTCAGATGAGACGTTAAACCGAGGCCCCGTCTGCCCTCTTAGGTGGACATAAAAGATACCGTGGCACTATTCAAAGAACAGCAGGGGAGATCTTGCCGGTGTCCTGGCCAATATTTATCCCTCAAATAACACCACTTAAAGAGATTGTCTGGTCATTATCACATTGCTGTTTGTGGGTGCTTGCTGTGCGCAAGTCAGCTGCTGCATTACAGCAGTGACTGCCCTTCAAAAGTATTTCATTGGCTGTGGAGCACCTTGGGATGTCCTGAGGTTGTGAAAGGCCGCGATATAAATGCAAGGCTTTTTTTTCCTAACCTAGTGATTCTCTAGTCGAAAGAATAAGTGCGCTGGCTCACTGCTGGGTTCTCACTCGCAGCCTGCTGGGATTCTGCTGAATTCGACTTTCTCGGGCTATACCCCTGCAGCAGCTTTGCAGGGGGTTCAGCCAGACCTGGTACTGCAGTAGCTGACACCTTCTCCCATGCCTGCTGCACCATTTGCTTCGGGATAATGTCATCATCGGTTCGGTAATGAGTGTGACTGCCCTCCCACTCTGACTCCGTACAGCAGGGTTTCCACTGTATGGATGGTAACCCTGTTTTCCACCACTCTGCAATGCAATGCTCAATTCCTTACCAATAAAGCATCTGTGTTTGCCTTCCCACTGCTAGTTCAGCTGGTTCGATGCCTCCTAATTGCAGTTCTCAGCTAATTGAGAACGAGCGCCTTCTCATTTGCAGGTCTGTTCTGTGGGAGATAAAGCCACAGATTGAAAACAGCAAAATCACACGTAAACCAACAAACTCTGTTGATAACCCACAGTCGAGCCCTGAAACCTGCGCCCACAGCACTTTCTAGGTTAATGTGGGAATCCTTGCCCCCAGTAGAAGTTCTGCCTAGGATTAGTACCACTTTCAATCATTTTTTAGAGCGTTTCATTTCTTACACACTGTGGGCTGAATCTTAACCCCCCCCCCCCCTCCCAACACCCAAAACCAGTGGGTTGGGGTCAGGTGAGATGTTAAAACTTTAAAACCTGACCCCCCAACCTGCCTCCAACCTGCCCACTTCCAGGTTTGATGCGGAGATGCCGGTGTTGGACTGGGGTGAACAAAAATGAGAAGTCGCACAACACCAGGTTATAGTCCAACAGTTTTATTTGAAATTACGATATGGAGATGGCAAAAACACTGAATGAATATTTTGTATCAGTCTTTACAGTAGAGGACACTAAGAATATCCCAACACTGGACAAACAGGGGGCTATAGGGGGAGAGGAGCTAAACACGATCAAAATCACTAAGGAAGTGGTACTCGGTAAAATAATGGGACTCAAGGCGGATAAATCACCTGGACCTGATGGCTTACATCCTAGAGTCTTGAAGGAAGTGGCGGTAGGGATTGTAGATGCATTGGTAATAATTTTTCAAAACTCCCTGGATTCCGCTAAGGTCCCGGCAGACTGGAAAACTGCTAATGTAACACCCTTATTTAAAAAGGGCAGTAGACAGAAGGCTGGTAACTATAGACCGGTTAGCCTAACATCTGTGGTAGGTAAAATTTTGGAGTCCATTATTAAGGAAACAGTAACAGGACATTTGGATAATCATAATTTAATAGGACAAAGTCAGCATGGTTTTACGAAGGGGAAGTCATGTTTGACAAATTTGCTGGAGTTCTTTGAGGAAGTAACATATAGAGTGGATAAAGGGGAACCAGTGGACGTAGTGTATTTAGACTTCCAAAAGGCATTTGACAAGGTGCCACACAAAAGATTATTGCTTAAGGTAAAAAATCACGGGATTGGGGGTAATATTCTGGCATGGATAGAGGATTGGCTATCTAACAGAAAGCAAAGAGTTGGGATAAATGGTTCATTCTCAGACTGGCAATCAGTAACTAGTGGTGTTCCACAGGGATCAGTGCTGGGTCCCCAACTCTTCACAATCTATATTAACGATTTGGAGGAAGGGACCAAGTGTAACATATCAAAATTTGCAGATGATACAAAGATGGGAGGGAAAGTAGTGAGTGAGGAGGACATAAAAAACCTGCAAGGGGACATAGACAGGCTAAGTAAGTGGGCAGAGATTTGGCAGATGGAATACAACACTGGAAAGTGTGAGGTGATGCACTTTGGCAGGAAAAATCCTAGAGCAATTTATTATCTTAATGGCAAGAAACTGGAGAGTACTGAAGTGCAAAGGGATCTGGGGGTCCTGGTGCACGAAACTCAAAAGGTTAGTATGCAGGTGCAGCAAGTGATTAAGAAGGCAAATGGAATGTTGGCTTTCATTGCTAGGGGGATAGAATATAAAAATAGGGAGGTATTGCTTCAGTTGTACAAGGTATTGGTGAGACCGCACCTGGAATACTGCATACAGTTTTGGTGTCCTTACTTAAGGAAAGACATCCTTGCTCTCGAGGCAGTGCAAAAAAGGTTCACTCGGTTAATCCCGGGGATGAGGGGGTGGTCATATGAGGAGAGGTTGGGTAGATTGGGACTCTACTCATTGGAGTTCAGAAGAATGAGAGGCGATCTTATTGAAACATATAAGATTGTGAAGGGGTTGGATCGGGTGGATGCGGGGAGGATGTTCCCGATGACGGGTGAGACGAGAACTAGGGGACATAGTCTTAGAATAAGGGGCTGCTCTTTCAAAACTGAGATGAGGAGGAACTACTTCACTCAGAGGGTGGTAGGTCCATGGAATATGCTGCCACAAAAAGCTGTAGAAGCTACAACATTAATTAAATTTAAAACAGAAATAGACAGTTTCCTAGAAGTAAAGGGCATTAAGGGTTACGGGGAGCGGGCAGGAATTTGGACATGAGTCTAGGTTCGGATCGGTCATGGCCCTGTGGGTAGTGGAGCGGGCCCAGGGACTGTGTAGCCTGATTCTGCTCCTATTTCGTGTGTGCAATTCTGTTAGATGCAGGAGATGGTTCTGTGATAGATAGTAGATTGGCGGTTAGGATCAGATCAGCCATGATCTTATTGAATGGCGGAGCAGGCTCGAGGGGCCGATTGGCCTACTCCTGCTCCTATTTCTTATGTTCTTATGTTCTTATGTTCTTTCGGAGCGCTGAAGAAGGAGCAGAGCTCCGAAAGCTCGTAATTTCAAATAAAACTGTTGGACTATAACCTGGTGTTGTGCGACTTCTCATTTACTTCCAGGTTTAACAGAGGCCGATTGGCCAATTCAATATTTTAATGAGGCTGTTAGCCTCTGATTTAACTCTAGCCGGCCTCGGGAAACCTGGCAGCTGAAGGGAGGTGAGGACGGCTTCGGGGAGAAGGTAAGTGCTCCCCCCCGCCCCCCCGGCCCCCCCAAGCTACCCCCATCAGACACCTCCCCCGGGTTCGAGGATCAGGCCACCCCCACGCTCCCGCTAGCAGCAGCAGGTGACTTACCTGCGGCTGTGGCCTCCTCCGGAGTGCTCCCCGCCCGGCTGGAAGCCAAGCCTGTCAATCAGGCTGACCTCCGGGGGTGGGGGGGGGAACCTGTCAAAGCAAAACTACACACGCTTGTGGAGTCAAAACTCCACAGCATGCGGGGAAGCCCAAACCTCTGGGTTTCCCGACAGAAACTCCGCCCTCCCGCCTACGTAGCCCGCCCCTGTCACGATTCAGCCCTGTGTATTCGTTACAGTCTTTCTCCTACTTGGCTTTTAGTTTGAAGGGAGGATCTGGTCCTTTTAACTATTTGGGGAGCGTCTCTTCCTACAGCTGTGGTACTTTTACGGGAATGTCAGAGTATAGAAATGGAATGATTCTGTTGACGAAGTCAGAAGATTTACACCCCACCCCACCCCCACCCCCCTCCGCCTTTGAGTGCACAGTTGGTCGAGGCAATGAGGTAACTCTTCCAGAAATACCTGAGTGAGAACAGGGTTGGGCTCAGCTGTGATCTGTTGCATATTCAAATATCTTTCTGCTGCTCAGCCAGACTCGCACATGGCGAATGGCCACGTGGCCAAGGTACCAAAGGTTGGGCAGCTCCTGCAACAGCACTTCTCTGCAGCACATGCTACTGCTTTCAAGAGAGGAAGAGAATTCATGGAAATTTACGGCACAGAAGGAGGCCATTCGGCCCATCGTGTCTGTGCCGGCTGTAAAAGAGCTATCCCAGCCTGATCCCACTTTCCAGCTCTTGGTCCCGTATCCTTGTAGGTTACGGCACTTCAAGTGCATATCCAAGTACTTTTTAAATGTGATGAGGGTTTCTGCCTCTCCCACCCTTTCAGGCAGTGAGTTCCAGACCCCCACCACCCTCTGGGTGAAAAAAAATCTCAACTCCCCTCTAATCCTTCTACCAATTCCTTTAAATCGATGCCCCCTGGTTATTGACCTCTCTGCTAAGAGAAATAGGTCCTTTCTATCCACTCTATCTAGGCTCCCTCATAATTTTATACACCTCAATTAGGTCTCCCCTCAGCCTCCTCTGTTCCAAAGAAAACAACCCCAGCCTCTCCAATCTTTCCTCAAAGCTAAAATTCTCCAGTCCTTCCTGAATTGGAAGGCGTGAAAAAGAACATCTTGCCTTCAGCATTTAGGGTATTGCATTCTATGTTCATTGTGGGCTGCATTCTTGTGGTGTGTCTAGTGAGCTATTGAGTCGGATATGTGACTTTTCCAGAGGGCAAGCTGCTGCGTCATGATAAATCACTCTCCGCTCCTATTTGTCATCATCAATGATCTAGTGGGAGAATTGAAAATGATCCTCTCGACTTGACGGATAGCTGATTAAGGCAGCACGCAGCTGAGTAACATCCTAGACTCAAACCTCATTCTTCTGATAACCATTCACTGGCGCCAGTGTGTGCACATGAATGTTAGAAGAGGACAGGTTTGGGCTGGAAATTTCCACCTCCGTCTGCCTGTTAAATCTAGGCGCATGCAACTCCCACAGGAGTGCCAATCTCTGTTCAGTGCAAAGAAAACAGCTTGGTTAGCACATCGGAGTTATGCTACAAAACATATGTGGAAAAGGTGTTTTGCCGATTTTAAGATAATTGGCAATAGAACGGGGGGGTGGGGTTGGCTGATTAGGAGAATTTTCTTCCGCGGTGAGTTGTTATGATCCTCATTGGCTGTAAAGAGCTTTGGGACGTCCTGAGGTTGTGAAAGGCGCTATATAAATGCAAGTCTTTCTTTTTTCTTTTTCTGGAATGCACTACCTGAAAGGGCGGTGGAAGCAGCTTCAATAGTAACTTTCGAACAGGGAATTGGATAAATGCTTGAAAAGCAAAAATTTGCAGGGCTATGGGGAAAGAGCAGGGGAGTGGGACTAATTGGAGAGCTCTTTCAAAGAGCCGGCACGATGGGCCGAATGACCTCCTTCTGTGATGTAGGATTCTATGCTTCCATGATTTTATGAAAGATGGTTGGAAAAAGCTTGTGGAAAAGTGAGAATTCTTAAAGAAAAAAGGTTGGCTCTAATTGATGCAGCTGACAGCACCAGTGTTCTGCCAGGAGGTGGGATATTGTAGGTCTGTTTTGCAGACCTCAAAGAAAACTCGTTCTTTGACTCAGCACACTCCAAAGTTGCTGAAGCCTGCGATTTGCAGCAACTTGACCTTCCCACACCAGAATTCCCCCACACCCAGAATGCCTCCTCTACAACACTGTACAAGATCCTGACAAGAACAGCGCCAACAGAGGTGCTCGTACTTAAGGTGGATCTCTTGTGGAATGAAGTCTCATCGCACAATATTAGCCTGCAAAAGCTTATTTTAACTGGGCTAACACCTCCACTAAAAAATAGCAAACAAGAGGATTTCAGATCAATGCAAAGTATTTGTACATTAATAGGGCACGACAAGGATTCACCCGATTGGTGTATGCCTGGAACTCTAGAGCTAATTTAGCTGCAACTCAATATTCATATGCAATAACAGCAGTAAAACGTTACACTCTACCTCTCCCAGCACTGAAACCCTAACCAAGCCTGGAACTCTATCCTTTTCATACCAGATCCCATTACCTGAAACTCTGCCCATTGTCTACAGAGCTCCTGGAACATTTGGAATTAACCATCATCGCCTTATTATTAAGAGTTAAAGAAAGAAAGAATGACTTGCATTTATATAGCGCCTTTCACGACCTCAGCGCTTTACAGCCAATGAAGTATTTTTGAAGTGTAGTCACTGTTATAATGTAGGAAACGCGGCAGTCAATTTGCGCGCAGCAAGCTCCCAAACACAGCAATGTGCTAATGACCAGGTAATCTGTTTTAGCGATGTTGATTGAGGGATAAATATTGGCCAGGACACAGTTGGTGTGGCATGTATTAGAATACGAGAAGGCTCTACTCCTCCGGCTACTCATCCCAGGGTCAAATCGCTTGGCCTTTTTATCCTCTCAACGGGATCACTTTTGGGAGACATTTGCCCTGACGGAAGAAAATGGCGGGAAATTCCTCGGAGCTGCTCCCGCTCCACCGGCGTCACTTCACCGGAAGTGCGGCGGAAACCCCGCTCAGGTGCAAAGTAACACCGGCGGAGTTGGAGCAGCTCGAAGGAATCTTCTGGCCACAACCTCTCCATTGTCAAGAGGCTACAGCACAGCCCTTCCTAAGATTGTATCTGCCGCCCCGTTCATTCGTAATATGGAATGCAGGTATAAAAATCGCCTTGGGCCGTAGCATAAAACAAGCGGTAGAAAATCAATTGACTTCAATGGCGAAGAAAATCACGTGGAGTGCAAAACGGGCTGCCAATTTGCTATCGCCCATTTTACGCTTCCGCCCAGGATGAATTTATACCCCTCGATCTTTGGAGACAAAAGGGTAGAAATTAGGTCGCGCCCCATTTGGGGCGCAAATATCGTCTGGACGCAAATATTAGCGCCTGGCGCTAATTATCGGCACTGACTGGAAACTTCACTTTTACCGCCCCGGGAGGTGAGTGGAGCGCTAAAGCAGGCGCTGCACACCTGTCTTAAGGCGCAAAGGCCAAGGACTGAGGCGCTAACTCAGCGCACGAGCGCAGCGCAGCTGCTGCCAGTTAGCGAGGGAACACAGACACACTGGCGCCGGCCACTTCTTAAAGCGGGGGGGGCCACTTGCTCCCCAGCCACACCCTGCTCATTGCAGCCTTGAATCTCGGCCTGGAGAGACCTGTGAATCCATTTTGCTGCCAAGCATGGAGAGGGTGAGAGAACGCGCTCATCGCTTCACCGAGCGGGCCTTGGATGCTCTGGTTGGCGCAGTGGAGCGCAGACGATGTATGCTCTTCCCTGAGAGTGGCAGGAGGCCTTTGCCACGCGAGTTCAGAAGAGTGTGGAGGGAGGTGGCTCAGAGCGTCTCCTCCAGGAGCATGGTGCCCAGGACCCATACTCAATGCCGCAAAAAGTTCAACGACCTCACTCGGGTCGTCAGGGTGAGTGGCTTTTTCTCAATACCTCTCCATCCCTCCATCTCAACCTCACTCTATGGCCAGAGGGTCTTAAAACCCCAATGCACAACACTCATCCAACACCTATGGCCCTTTCATCAAACACACACACACATTCCACACTTTGCATACAGTAAGGGCTATTCACCTATGGGAGGCACATCAGGCAAGACCATGGCTGCATACAGTAAGGGCTATTCACCTATGGGAGGCACATCAGGCAAGACCATGGCTGTATATTGTAAGGGCTATTCACCTATGGGAGGCACATCAGGCAAGACCATGGCTGCATACAGTAAGGGCTATTCACCTATGGGAGGCACATCAGGCAAGACCATGGCTGTATATTTACTCAGATGCTGTCCTTTTTCTTGCAGGCCAAGCTGGCTCATAATAGGAGACAGCAGCAACGGACAGGTGGAGGGCGGCCTCAGCTGCAACCCCTCAGCGATCTTGAGGAGCGCGTCCACAGGATTGTGGCAAGCCGGGTGATCGGTCCCGTCGCCACTGGAGACGCCGACCCCGTTCTGGACAGCAATGGTAAGGTCATCACCTTTTTGTCCTCTGTCCTTCCACTTGTCCCTCACAACACCAGCCTTTGACACTTTCAATCCAACTTGCTAACTCGCTGCACTTATTCCTCCCTTACTGCCACCCTGTCCTCACGCTAAAGCCACTCTTGTACCTCCCTGCTTTCAGATGGTGATTCACCAGCTGAGGAGACGGGCCCTGAAGCTGCCACTGGGAGTGATGCTGCAGCTGAGGAGGAAGAGGAAGCCAGAGCATCAGTGCCACCCTCTCCCGAGGAAGCCCATGCCCACACTGGGAACACGCCTTGCCCGGAGGGGAGCAGGGGGGAAGGGGCTGATGAGGGTGAAGCTCCAGGACCCAGCGGGCTGCAGCAACGCCATGGGGGGGGGTAGGGAAGAACGGGGGCCTTCTCCCCAGAGGGAGAGTATGCTAGACACTCCTACTGCAATGGACGCAGAGGAGGAGCGGCTGATCGCAGAAATGAACACCCAGGCGGTGGGCATGCACACTGAGCTCATGGGTGCAGTGGGAAGGGTGCCCGAATGCATTGAGTCACTGGCAAGGAGTGTGGAGCACTTCGCTGTAGCACAGGCGGATGCCACACTAACGCTTAGTGCTGCAATTCAGTCACTGGCTGCCGTGATCCCATCTCTGACTGCTCTCATACAGACTCAGATTGAGGCCACGCGAGCACAGACTGCTGCCAACCTCGATGGTTCGTGCACATGTCCCCGGGGCTGTCACCGCGCCGCAGCAGGCCAGCAATCTGTTCTCCGGCAGATTGCTCCGGATGCTGAAGTGCTGCCCCGTGGGAGTGCCAGTGTGTCGGGCGAGCAGGGAGTTGCTGTCCTCTCTCACGATGACAGCATTCCTGCTGCCAACACTGTCACTTCTCCACTGCACTTGCCACCGCCTGTAGGACAGACTGCTGCCGCCCATGCAGAGTTGGTGCAGTCTGCAGCCGGGCCCTCCAGGCCCAGAAGTGGTCGAGGCCGTCCTTCAGGGGCATCTGCAGTGTCAGGGTCTGACGAGCAGCAGCCTTCCACCAGCCTTGCTGCAGCCACTGAGGTCCATTACGGAGGAGCAGTAGGGTTAGAAGGGGGGAAGTGCGCAAGGGAAGGAGATCACCCTCGAAGGGCAAAAAGTAGGAGGTGTGACAAAATGCTGGTCATTTTTTTATTAAAGGCCGAGGTTCATGGTCCAACTTTTGTTTAGTGTTTTGGACATTATCTCCAGGTTGTGAGAACCAGTTATGTTATTGACTGTTTTTTTGTGTTTATTTCTATGAGTTTGTCATGAGGAATTGACACACACAGAGTTTGTAAAATAAATAAGTTTCTGTATTCAAAATATACATGGCTGGTGGTTGGAATTATTGGTGCCTTGGCCGGCTTAGGGGTTGCGTGCTGGGTTGATTAATGTTGGTAGCAATGGCAGGGGCCCTAGAAGCGGCTTGCTATTAGCCGTTGACGGACGGCCCTTGCAGTTTGACCATTGTGGGCCGCCCTCCTGCCTTGGTGCTGCTGATGATCATCGTCCTCGTCCTCTTCCTCCTCTTCCTCCTCCTCCTCTGGTGGTGCTCCAAGGCCTGGTGGCATTGGCTGGGTCCTGACGATTGCCATGTTATGCAACATGCAGCACACGACTACGAAGTTCGATACTCGCTCAGGCGAGTACTGCAGGGCTCCTCCGGAATGGTCCAGACAGCGGAACCGTTGCTTGAGCACGCCGATTGTGCGCTCAATAATGTTCCTGGTTGCTTGATGGCTCTCATTGTACCGCAGCTCAGCAGGGGTGTTGGGCGTACGGAGCGGTGTCATCAGCCAGGTGCTCAATGCATACCCCTTGTCCCCGAGAAGCCAACCAACTGGCTGATGCGGTGCCTCGAAAAGTTCTGCCACAGTAGTCTGGCGCAGGATAAAAGCATCGTGGCAGCTGCCAGGATACTGGGCATTGACAGCGAGTATCAGCTGTCTGTGGTCACAGACCAACTGGACATTCAAGGAATGGAACCCCTTTCTGTTCCTGAATTCCTCGGCATTCTCACGCGGAGCACGCAAAGCCACATGCGTGCAGTCAATGGCGCCCTGCACCATGGGGAAGCCCGCTACCCTCGCAAAGCCCAGAGCGCGGTCACGCTGCTTGTCTGGGGTCATGGGGAAAGAGATGAACTCTCGTCTCCTTCTGAAGAGGGCATTTGTGACCTGCCGGATGCAGCAATGCACCGCGAACTGGGAGATATTGGCGAGGTCCCCAGCAGCAGCTTGGAATGAGCCAGTGGCGTAAAAGTTCAAAGCCACTGTGACCTTCACTGCCACCGACAGAGACGTCCTGGACCTCAGTTGAGGCTGCAGATCTGGCTGCAGCAGGTGGCAGAGCTCAGTGACCACCTCCTTGCTGAATCGCAGCCTTCGCAAACACAGCTCCTCGGACATATGGATGTAGGAGAGCTGTTCACGATATACCCTGGGAGGGTAAGCTCTCCTGTACATACGCCTGATGGCCCTCCTCCGTCTGGCCATCATTGCCACTCTCTCTCTGCGTCTCTGTATCCTCCGATTCAGCTGGAGCAGGACGACGCCCCCAATCAGTGCAGCCTCCATATTCTCTTTGCAAGCAAAGTAATGAGGGACAGCAACTAAAGTAGCAGCAAAGTTAGGATCAATAGGCAAAACTACCTCACAAAGCGTTGAGTCAATGTAGAAGTCTCTCTCTCTCTCTCTCCGAATCTCTCTCTCTCTCTCAGAACGAGTGGTGCATAAATGTCGACCACAGAAAAAGACAGGAAGAGGCCCCCTTTAAATAGCGCCCCCCCCAGCCCCACAGCGATTGATAGCGTTCCAGTCTTCCGGTCGTTGGAAGCGCCAGGCGGTAAGGCAGGGGGCGCCACTCAATTTCCGCTCCGGGGCGCCACAAGGGCGTTGCACCATGGAATGACGTCACAATCTGCGCGCGCAGGTGGTCGCAGCGGTAAGTTTTAGCGCCGCCGCACAATCTCAAGTTAAGTTCTCGAGCGGCGCAAACATCGCTGCGCCCGGGCGTTAGCGGCTTTGCGCCCCATTAGCGCCCTCTTAAGGCGCTAACGGGAGGCGCAACCAACTGAATTTTTACCCCAAATATTTTTTGAACTTAAAATGACAGTGGAATAATAAATGGCTGTTTTATAATTATGTTGCTAGCAATTTTATTTCAAATCACTAAAATCAAAGGGTCTCAAGAGTTTTAGCCCTGTAAAGTGCAGCATTCATAGGACAGTGTAGTGGAGAACTGTTGGTGCACCCACAGTATAATAAGGAGTGATTGGGGCCTAAGTCCGTTTGCGCCCCAAACTAGATGCGATTCCGCTGGCACGCAGCGATGGCGCACCAGGATGGAGAGCCCTGGGACCGAATTGTATTCGTCCTCGGGCCTCACCATCAGAATTCAGGCGAGCAGCAGGCACCAATCAGGCCTGTTGGGACCGAACCAATTTCAGCCGGCGCCGAGGCCCACAAGTAAGTCCGGAAGGGGGAGGAAGGTTTTCGGGAGGAGGGCAGGGCCAGGCCAGCAGGAGCCCACAGTTTTGTGGAACCAGGAGGAGCGCTCCAGCTCGTTCCAAAATGCGGAAAAAAAACAAATTTCGCTGAATTTAGGGGCCTTTTATTTTTGAGCGGCTTGCAGCGGTTCCTTTAAGGACCACTAGTTAGGCAGCTCAAGGCCTGGAAATACTAGTTGGAGCTTGCACATTGGAAGCTGCGACAAGCCTAAAAGAACTTAGGGCCACCTAAAAAAAGGCCCTGGCCAATTTAGTAGTGGCCCAAATGCCCATGCAGATCAGGCGCGGGCCTCTGCCCTGCTAAATTGAGAAGTTGCACAACACCAGGTTATAGTCCAACAGTTTTATTTGAAATTACGAGCTTTCGGAGCGCTGCTCCTTCGTCAGGTACAGTGAGGGAATACAAATCGGTTACAAAGTATATATACACAATGTGTCTGCAGAGATACAATCCGTCAGGGAGGCATTACATCAAAGACACAGCAGAGTACAGCTAAGACAATGAGGTGGGGTCACAGGGGGTCCAACGTGTCAAATTGGTTATCGATATGCTTCTTTTATGCCCGTTTAGAATTTAGGCCCCATTGATTGTGAGTTTGTGATTGCAAATTCTCACAGTGAGTGACAGATCTAGGTCATCACATCAAGGGAACACTCAAAGTTGACTGATTTTCAAATCCGTCTGCAGTAATTGTGTCTATCTTTGTTAATTAGGATTACGAAGCTGAGGTACTGAAGAGACCTTGATCCTCTTGTAGAAGACAGATGGGCAGGCAGCATCTCAAAGCTTTTTTTAATAGTTGATTTGAATTTCTCTGTGCTTAATAGAACTCATCTTGCGGGGAGAGAAATATTTCATCTTTCCCTCCCTTGCCACACAAAATCAAGTGCATTCTTGTTGGAGAACCCTAACTACAACTGGGAATGCCTGTACAGAAGATTTTGGAGCGAAAATTAATTTTTTTTTTAAAAACAGCACTCACCTTTTGCCTTTGTTTTCTTCACAGGTCTCACCTGAAGAAAGAAAAGAAAGACTTTGCATTTCTATAGCGCCTTTCACGACCTCAGGATGTTCCAAAGCGCTTTACAGCCAATCTGAAATGCAGTCACTGTTGCAAGGTAGGAAAGAAGGCCTAATCTTCTTCCTGCATCTACTGCCCCACCTCCCCGCCCCCGACCCCATCCCCCGTTCCCTGTAGAATCTGTATATTCAGCATAATAGCTTTGCAAGAGTGAATATCTATCAAGTGATGAAAAATGGAAAGAAAGAAAAAAAAGAAAGCCTTATCACACCAAATGTGGTTGTCTTCTTGCACATAATTTCACACAAAAGCAATGAGATATATGACCAGTTACTCTGCTTTTGGTGGTGTTGGTTGAGGAGGAATGCTGATCAGGGTATCGAAAGATTTCTTTGCTCTTCTTCAATGTAGTTGAAGTACAGATCAGCCATGATGTGATTGAATGGCAGAACTGGCTCCTGTCCTATGTTCCTAATCCGTGCCATGGGACCTTTATCTTCCACCTAAGCAGGCAGATGGGGCCTCCGTTTGTCTCATCCAAAAGGCAGCACCTCGGACATAGCAGCACACCCTCAATACGGCACCGAAGCATCAGCCTAGATTGTGTGTTTTAGATCCTGAAGAGGGGCTTCAACCCACAGGCATCTGACTCAGAGGCAAGAGTGCTACCAACTGTGCTAAACTGACACCAACAACAATGAATATATAATACCGAAATAATCTTCCTTTATTTACCAGTACCTTGTAATTCGATTGAACAGCATTGAATTCCACTTTCTTTTTGTAAATTAGGTCACGAAGGCTCTTTCAAGCATTGAAAATTGCTTTTAGGTTTCAGCTGCAAAGACTTTTTACATTTATTGACTTCTATTGATATTAATTAGATGAGTCATATTCCCTGAAGATTCTTGCCCTACTGGGTCTCAGATGGAGTCAGAGTTTAAGATAAACTCAAGAAACTTTAATTGGTTTCTTTCTGAGAGGATAACAGGTGGGGGAGGGGTGACGATTACAGCTGGGACTTCCCTGATACAACTGAATGGGATGAGTCAGAGAAAAGTGGATTATCAAGTCCGAGAAATCATAGGTTGAGGGGGGTGGGTGTGCGGGGGTGGGGGGGGGGGGGGAAGCAGAGAAGATCTGTGATAAGTGTCAGAAAAACACTTACTCAGTTTCAGTTTTCCAAAAATAGAACTTGCTGATCTTCAAACACCTGAAGATCAAAAGGGAATACGCACAAACTTCTTATTTACACTGCAGTTTTTTCAAAAACACCGCAATCAGCTCCACATCGGTTCAAAACTGATAATATTGTCGAATAACTTATGTTATCTACCATGTAACAGGATTGCACTCATCTCCCCCCACCAATTCTTCCACCAACCGCACGCCCCACCCCCTGCCCCCACTCTCCTGACGACACTGTCTTGTGTTGGGTGCAGTTCTACTGGGACTAACAGCCCTCAGGATTTGAGCAGATACTAAACTGAGACTGCAGTGTGGTACCGCAGCGAGAGAGGCAGTGTGAGAGCTGCCGCAGTTCAGATGAGACATTGAACCAAGGCCACGTCTGACAGATCGGGTGGATCAGGCGGGTGTTGAAATATCCCATGGCATTGTTCAAAGAACAACAGGAAGTTCTCCTGATGTCCGGGCCCAATATCCTTCTCTCAACCAAATGCACGAGAAAAAGAAAATAGATGAACTTGTGGCGGATCGCCACCTAAACGGGCATTATCCACTTTTCCGTCCGTGGACAAATATCGAGCACCTTCCCTTTAAGGCACCTTACCTTTAAGGCAGGAGTGGGCGGGGCCTCAGGATTTTTCCAGGGAATTCTGGGAGCAATCTGTCCAGCCATTTTGTACCATGCAGTTGTATTAAAGAAGTCTCTTGTTTTCCACACATGGATTCAGCCTTAATTTGTGTTTCACGGCAGCCTTAACATTGGTGACCCCGACGCTCAGAACGTATTCCGAGCACTGCAATGGCGGACACGAACGCAGTTTCCGTGAAACTGCCGGAGTTTTGGGAAAACCAGCCCGAAGCCTGGTTTCTCCAAGCTGAATCTCACTTCCGGCTGCGAAACATCACCACAGATGGGACGAAGTATGACTATCTCGTCACATCACTCGGTAGCGCCACAGTTTCGAAGGTTTGGACAGCGCTGCAGAACCCACCAAAGGATGGCAACTACGCACATCTCAAGACAGTGCTCCTTAAAAAATTTACGGCCTCGGCATATCAGCAAAACTGCCACCTCCTCGACCTTCCAGGCCTCGGTGATGCCTCACCGTCAGACCTCCTCTCCCACATGCTCTCCCTCACTGACGAGAGCCCACCCGGATCCCTCTTCCGCACGCTGTTCATCCGCCAGCTCCCTGGAAGCCCTGGCCGATGAGGCCGACAAGCTGCTGTCCGCTCACTCCAGCCGTGATGTCACTCCGGACCTGGCAGCCAATGCCTGGGCGCGCCCCTCACCGGCCACCACGCGGCCACAAGGGCCTGCCACCAGGCCCACAGGGCCTTCACGCCCCACTAACCCGGGCCAATGTTACTACCACGCACGATTCAGCGCTAGGGCACAACGGTGCACACCTCCCTGCTCTTTCAAGTCCGCCCCCGTACCAGCCCCCGCGATGGCCGTGGGCCACGCGGGCTCCCTGCTGTTCGTCACGGATGACAAAACCGGCCGCCAGTTCCTGTGCGACACTGGGGCTCAGCACAGCATCATCCCGGCCTCCTCCCTCGACATCCAAAAGGGTGAACGAGGACCGGCGCTGGCTGCTGCTAACGGCTCGGAAATCCGGATGTATGGCAACCGGACAGTCACCCTTGACCTCGCTGGTCGCCGCTACCAATGGGAGTTCATCACTGCCAAGGTGCTCTCCCCTCTCATCGGCGCAGATTTCCTGTGCGCCCACGGCCTACTGGTAGACATCCCCCATCACCGCCTCGTGGACATGAACACCATGTCCCCCATCCTGGGCGCCATGGCCCCCCGTCAACCCGCCGACATGGCGTCACAGTGCCACGCCCGGGCCACAGATGACTACTCGGCACTCCTGGCCGAATTCCTGGCCCTTACCAATCCAATCTTCTCCGCGGAGGCCGCCAAACACGGGGTGGAACACTTCATCCCTACCACAGGCCCCCCAGTGTACGCCCACGCCCGCAGGCTGGACCCGACCAAACTGGAGATCGCACGGACCGAGTTTGCCACCATGGAACAGCTCGGCATCATCCGCCGCTCCAACAGTCCCTGGGCCTCCCCACTCCACATCGCCCCCAAACCAGGCGGAGGTTGGCGCCCCTGCGGGGATTACCGCCGCCTCAACGACGCCACCACCCCTGATCGGTACCCCGTGCCGCACATTCAGGACTTCTCGGCTAGACTGGCCGGCCGCTCAGTCTTTTCCAAGGTCAACCTGGTGCGCGGCTACCACCAAGTCCCCGTCCACCCTGCGGACGTCCCCAAGACGGCCGTAATCACCCCCTTCGGCCTGTTCGAGTTCCTGCGGATGCCCTTCGGCCTCAAAAACGCGGCCCAGGCATTCCAACGGCTCATGGACTCGGTCCTTCGGGACCTGAAGTTCCTGTTCGTCTACCTGGACGACATCCTGGTAGCCAGTTCCTCCAAGCAGGAACACCTCGAACACCTTCGCATCCTGTTCGGGCGCCTCAGCGACCACGGGCTCATCCTCAGCCCAGCCAAATGCCAGTTTGGCCTGGACAAGATCGACTTCCTCGGCCACCACATCACCCATGCTGGGGCCATTCCCCTGCCCACCAAGGTGCAGGCCGTCCAACAATTTCCCCGCCCCACCACCATCAAAGGCCTCCAGGAGTTCCTCGGGATGGTGAATTTCTATAACCGCTTCATCCCCAAAGCGGCGTCCCTCATGAGGCCCCTGTATGAAGCCCTCCGGGGCAGGAGCGGCAAGATGGCGGTCGAATGGACGGCAGACGCGTCCGCCGCCTTCGACTCCACCAAGACCGCGCTCGCCAACGCCACCCTGCTCGCGCACCCACGGCCTAATGCCAGGGTAGCGCTCACCACGGACGCCTCCGACCACGCGGTCGGCGCCGTGTATGAGCAGTGGGTCGACGGCGCCTGGCAACCACTTGCCTTCTTCAGCCGCCAACTACGCCCCCCGGAGGTCAAGTACAGCACCTTCGACCGCGAGCTCCTCGTGCTGTTCCTGGCGGTCCGCCATTTCCGGTTTTTGCTTGAGGGCCACCCCTTCACTGCGTTTGTCGACCACAAGCCCCTAACATTCGCAATGGCAAAGACAACCGACCCCTGGTCCGCCAGGCAGCAGCGCCAGCTTGCGGCAGTGTCCGAGTTCACCACGGACATCCAACACGTCTCCGGCCGAGACAATGTGGTAGCCGACTGCCTCTCCCGCCCCGCCATCCACGCCGCACACCTGGCAGTCAACTACGCTCAACTCGCAGCAGACCAGATCACCGACCCTGATCTGCTCTCCGCACCCACCAACCTACCAGGGCTACGCCTGGCCGACGTCGCCTGTGGCCCGACCGCAGTCACGGTCAAGTGCGACATATCCCTATGTCAACCTCGGCCCGTCGTCCCAGCGTCCTGGCGCCGCCGGGTATTCGACATTCTCCACAACCTCTCCCACCCCGGCGCCCGCGCATCTATCAAATTGGTAGCCAACCGCTTCGTCTGGCACGGCCTTCGCAAGGATGTGCGTACTTGGGCCAACTCCTGCCTAGCCTGCCAACGGGCCAAGGTACAGCAACACACGAAAGCACCCCTCGAGGAGTTTACCGTCCCCTCGCGGAGATTCGACCACATCCACGTGGACATCGTCGGGCCCCTGCCGCCGTCGCAAGGCCACACGCACTTGCTGACCATCGTTGACCGCACCACACACTGGCCCGAGGCAATTCCACTGACCTCTACCACCACTGCCGACATCGCCAGAGCCTTCGTTAGCACCTGGGTCGCACGGTTCGGCATCCCCTCCGACATGACGTCGGACAGAGGTCCGCAATTTACCTCTGAACTCTGGACCGCCGTCGCACGCAATCTCGGGGTGACCATTCACCGCACCACAGCGTACCACCCCCAAGCCAATGGACTGTGTGAGCGGTTCCACAGATCCTTGAAGGCATCTCTTCGAGCCAGCCTCCAGGACGGCACCTGGACCGACCGACTTCCGTGGGTCCCCCTCGGCCTGCGCACCGCGGTTAAAGAAGACCTCCACGCATCGGCAGCAGAGCTCGTGTACGGTCAGCCGCTGCGCGTACCCGGCGAATTCCTGCCCACCGCCACGACACCCTGGTCAGCCGACCAGCAACGCCACGACTTCGCCTCACCGGCGCTGCAGTTCGCCCCGGTGCCCATTGCCCGACACGGCGAATCCACCTCACACATCCCACTAAGCCTGCACCAGGCACGGTTTGTTTTCGTCCGGCACGACGCCCACCACGGACCCCTTCAACCCCCGTACGACGGGCCCTACAAGGTGCTACAGGCTGGGGACAAATTTTTCACCCTGCAAGTGGGCGACAGGACCGAAAAAGTGTCGGTTGACCGACTCAAGCCAGCACACTCGGAGCCCGGTGAGCAGGTCCCTGTAGCTCGTCCACCTCCACGTGGCCGACCTGCCCTCAAGCCGGTTCACCCGGCTGCTCCACGCCCAGCCGTTCCACGTCCACCGGCGTCCTACAAGAGCCGCTCCGGCCGGCCCATTAGACCGCCGCACCGTCTCGTCCACACCTCCTAAGCGGATTCTGGGGGGAGCTGTGTGGCGGATCGCCACCTAAACAGGCATTATCCACTTTTCCGTCCGTGGACAAATATCGAGCACCTTCCCTTTAAGGCACCTTACCTTTAAGGCAGGAGTGGGCGGGGCCTCAGGATTTTTCCAGAGAATTCTGGGAGCAGTCTGTCCAGCCATTTTGTACCATGCAGTTGTATTAAAGAAGTCTCTTGTTTTCCACACATGGATTCAGCCTTAATTCGTGTTTCGCGGCAGCCTCAACAAACTGATTATTAATCTCACTGCTGTTTGTGTGCAAAAATGGCTGCCACATTCTCTGACATTATAGCAGGGCCTTCATCGCAAGATGAAAATTGTAGGTGACGTACTTTATGATGTTTCTGAGAGACATTCAAAGTGATTTCTTTTTCTCCAAATGGCCATTCTGTATGGTGAAGCTGAGGATCAATTTGCATTTATATAGCGCCATTAACGTAGTAAAACATCCCAAGGTGCTTCACAGGAGTGTAATCAGGCAACAATTGACACAGAGTCAAAGAAGGAGACATTTGGACAGTGCCTTTGGATGTGGGATGGATCGTACAAAGAGCCAGATGGATTAAGGCCCCTTAAAACTGCCCAACAATATAACCTAGTATTATTGTGTAGTGCTGTACAATAATGGCACTGTTACCTTTTCAAACACTCTTTAGAAATGCTATTATCGACCAAAAGGATTGATCACCTTTCATGTGATTGTCACTGCACAAAGCAGAATCGGTGCTGAGCTTGTAACTGAAGAATAACAAACCTCCCCGATACCCCATTGAAACAGGAGTTTATCATTCTTGAAGAAATTGCTTTCCCTGTTCACCTACCCTGAGCCCACATCATTTTAATGTTGTCTTTAAAGGGACATTATCATTAGGACAGTTCACTTACATTGAAAAATGTATTCCTCAATGTTAAACTGCCCAGCCCATAATATCCAACCATCAGTAGGTAATTATTCCACCAGGATCTTCTCAGCTGAGTTTGTTTTTAAAGCTTATACCATGCAAGGGTAGAGTTTCTGCTTTTGGGCACAATCGGCAAATTGCGCAAATTGCGCTCGTCTTCTGAATTGATTTTATGGCTGAACGTTCCACTCAAACTCATTTGCATATCATCGAGTGTAAAATCGTCCATGATTTTATATCAAATAGCCGTGGCTCAGTGGGTAGCACTCTCTCGCCTCTGAGTCAGAAGGTCATAGGTTCAAGTCCCACTCCAGAGACTTGAGCACAAAAATCTAGGCTGACACTCCAGCGCAGTGCTGAGAGAGTGCCGCACTGTCGGCGGTTCCGTCTTTCGGATGAGACGTTAAACCGAGGCCCCGTCTGCTCTCTCAGGTGGACGTAAAAGATCCCATGGCCACTATTTCGAAGAAGAGCAGGGGAGTTATCCCTGGTGCCCTGGCCAATATTTATCCCTCAATCAACATCACTAAAACAGATTATGTGGTCATTATCATATTGCTGTTTGTGGGAGCTTGCTGTGCGCAAATTGGCTGCCGCGTTTCCTCCATTACAACAGCGGCTACACTTTGAAACGTACTTAATTGGGTGTAAAGTGCTTTGGGACGTCCTGAGGTCATAAAAGGCGCCATATAAATGCAAGTCTTTCTTTTTTCTTTTATGAAGCAGCGCAATAGGGCAGCATTTTACATTAAAAAATATTCCTTGATATGTTAAGAGTGGTAACCTGGTGCAGTTTTATTAATGCAGCTGAAAATGGGTTGATCACAAAAAGTAAGCATTTTTAATCAGAGTGTCTAATCCACCAGCAGTGAGTAACCTGATTTTAAATAACTGAAAATGACTTAAAAAAACTATACAGAACCATTCATTAGTTTCATTGGTGTACAGTATCACCGATTAGTGTCCTTGTGCCTAAAATAAACAGCTTAATTTTAAGAGTCTCTTTGAAAGGCCCGCAGACGGACGCAATTAGCGGAAACTCGCCATGGTGATTAATTCGATCTGGGGGGCGTGGCCAGTTTTGCGGGATGGACTTTTTTAAACCAGCGCAAAAGATCACGGAAACTCGATTTGCGCTGGCCGTAACTTGCGTTTGAAATTCTGCATCGTTTGCGCTGGTTTGGCTGCTTTTGAGCGAATCGCGCCGGAAATGCCGAAGCAACCTGGCGGAAACCCTTCCCCGCAATCTTCAACCCAAAGCTTCCCCCCTTGGCTCTGTTTCAAAAATAGTCCTACTGACAATCTCACTTCAGACTGGACGATAGCTATAAGCTGTTACATTGATCACTTCTCCGGCAGGTTAATAATGCCCATTTAACCCAAGCACACTGTAATAATAACAGTACAAGTAATATGGGAACATTCACGTGTATGAATGCATATCATCACAGAGGCAGAAGAAAGCACAGCAGGAAACTTCTATTGAAATACCTGACTTTGATTATAATTGGCTGGATATATTGATGTGCGGCAGACTCACTGAGTCCAGCAGGAACCAGAAGGGAGGCTAATTGTCATTTCACGGCAGCAGGTGAAGCTGTGGAAACGATTGGCTCCAATTTTATATCCTCCTCATGGGGAGTTTGTTGTGACCGTGGTTCTGGAGCATGCTGGGCCTGCCAGTCACTGTGGAATCCTCTGCATTTGCATTGTAGATGGCTTTCCAAGCGCTTTTGGCAACAGAGAAACTGCGAATCCGTACTTTATTTCTGATCGCTGTCTTTCCCCGACGGCTGCTGATCTGCTCAGGCCGGCAATGCGAAAGGCTGCGGCACTGGCTTCGACAGGCAGACTCAGCACTCGGGCCACAAGCAGTCAGAAACAAAATATGACATCCTTTACGCTTTCCACCGGCGGCCTTCCTGCCTCCAGGACCACGGGCAAAATAAAAACCACTTCCACGGGTGATTCCCCACCTCTTAAAAAAAAAGGAAAAAAAGAAAGACTTGCATTTATATAGCGCCTTTCACGACCACCGGACGTCCCAAAGCGCCCAACTGAGCCACGGCTGACACGGCTCCCGCATAGGGTTAGCAACTCTGGTTGGACGTAATCCTGGAGGCTTCATCACGTGACCTCCCGCCTTCTGCTGCCCCGTCCAATAAACAGCCTTTTTTCGCATCTCCAATATTTTTTTGACAAATTTTTTTGAAAGTGTTCAAAGAAATTGAAAAATGACACATAATTTCAATTCCTGGGAATTCCGGGGCAATCCTGGAGGATTGGCGACCTTACCCCAGCGGCGGTAGCTCCATCTCATTTGCATTATAGAGCTGCCATCTGCAGCAGCACCAGGGTCAGCCTTGGCTCGGTGGGCAGCACCCTCGCCTCTCTCTGAGTCGTGGAAGTTGTTGGTTCAAGCCCCGCTCCCAAGACTTGAGGACACACTCTAGGCTGACATTTCAGTCCTGTAGTGAGAGAGTGCTGTGCTATTGGAGGTGCCGTCGTTTGGACAAGATCTTAAACCGACGTCCAGTCTGCCCTCTCAGGTGGACGTAAAAGATCCCACGGCACTATTCGAAGTAGAGAAGGGAGGTTCTCCCTGGTGTCCTGGCCAACATTTATCCCTCAGCCAACATCACTAAAACAGATTATCTGGCCATTTATCTCATTGCTGTTTGTGGGACCTTGCTGTGCACAAATTGCCTGCTGCGTTTACCTATTTTACAAAAATGCCAACACTTTATAAGTACTTTATTAGCTATGAAGCACTTTTGAGCGTGAAAGACACTATGCATGCAAATTCTTTCCTTCTTTCACTGTACTGTAAAGGAAAAGACAATTAATTATCATGGAATCATATAATCATAGAATGGTTACAGTGCAGAAAGAGGCCATTTGGCCCGTCGAGCCCGTGCCGGCTCTCTGCAAGTCCCACTCCCCCGCCCTTTCCCTGTAGTGCTGCAATTTTTTTTCTTTCAGGTACTTATCCAATTCCCTTTTGAAAGCCACAATTGAATCTGCCTCCACCACCATTTCAGGCAGTGAATTCCAAATCCTAACCACTCGCTGCGTAAAAAAGTTTTTCCTCATGTCGCCTTTGGTTCTTCTGCCAATCACCTTAAATCTTTGTCCTCTGGTTCTCGACCCTTCCGCCAATGGGAACAGTTTCTCTCTATCTACTCTGTCTAGACCCCTTATGATTTGAACACCTCCATCAAATTTCCTCTCAACCTTCTCTACTCTAAGGAGAACAACCCCAGCTTCTCCAGTCTATCCACGTAACTGAAGTCCCTCATCCCTGGAACCATTCTTGTAAATCTTTTCTGCACCCTCTCTAAGGTCTTCACATCCTTCCTAAAGTGCGCTGCCCAGAATTGGACACAGTACTCCAGTTGAGGCTGAACCAGTGTTTTATAAAGGTTCATCATAACTTCCTTGCTTTTGTACTCTATGCCTCTATTTATGAAGCCCAGGATCCCTCCCGTATGCTTTTTTAACCACTTTCTCAACCTGCCCTGCCACCTTCAACGATTTGTGCACATATATCCCCAGGTTCATGCACCCCCTTTAGGATTGTACCCTTTAGTTTATA
This sequence comes from Squalus acanthias, assembly GCA_030390025.1. Lineage (NCBI taxonomy): Eukaryota > Metazoa > Chordata > Chondrichthyes > Squaliformes > Squalidae > Squalus > Squalus acanthias. The sequence continues at coordinate 9,130,955 of CM059438.1, read as the reverse complement.
TTGCCCCTCCTCGTTCTTGCTACCAAAATGTATCACTTTGCACTTTTCTGTGTTAAATTTCATCTGCCCATTCCACCAGCCTGTCTATGTCTTCTTGAAGTTTATCACTATCCTCCTCACTGTTCACTATACTTCCAAGTTTTGTGTCATCTGCAAATTTTGAAATTGTGCCCTGTACACCCAAGTCTAACTCATTAATATATATCAAGAAAAGCAGTGGTCCTAGTACCGACCCCTGGGGAACACCACTGTGTACCTTCCTCCAGTCCGAAAAACAACCGTTATTGTAGAGAAGGGATAAAGAACATAAGAACATAAGAATTAGGAGCAGGAGTAGGCCATACGGCCCTTTGAGCCTGCTCCGCCAGTCAATAAGATCATGGCTGATCTTTGGCCTCAACTCCACTTTCCCGCCTGATCCCCATATCCCTTGATTCCCCTAGAGTCCAAAAATCTATCGATCTCAGTCTTGAATATACTCAATGACTCAGCATCCACAGCCCTTTGGGGTAGAGAATTCCAAAGATTCACAACCCTCAGAATGAAGAAATTCCTCCTCATCTCAGTCTTAAATGGCCGACCCTTATCCTGAGACTATGCCCCCTAGTTCTAGACTCTCCAGCCAGGGGAAACAACCTCTCAGCATCTACCCTGTCAATCCCCCTTAGAATCTTGTATGTTTCAATGAGATCACCTCTCATTCTTCTAAACTCCAGAGAGTATAGGCCCATTCTACTCAATCTCCCCTCATAGGACAACCCTCTTATCCCAGGGATCTGACAGATTTAGTGTAATTCAGTACTTCTCCATATTCAAAAGGAAAATTCTTCATGTGGCCTACTTAAAAACAGGAACATATCTATTTATATCGACAGTGGATTGACATTCTATCTAATTATTAATGGTGGCAATATCAAATAGTTGAAAATTTGATTGGGTCGGTAGTTCTGAGCAGTAAGTTTCCTTCCAAGTCACACACCATCCTGACTTGGAAATATATCGCTGTTCCTTCATCGTTGCTGGGTTAAAATCCTGGAACTCCCCTATCTAACAGCACTGTGGGAGTACCTTCACCACACGGACTGCAGTGTTTCGAGAAGGCAGCTCACCACCACCTTCTCAAGGGCAATTGGGGATGGACAATAAATGCCCACATCCCATGAATGAATAAAAAAAAGTGTTCCTGTCTGAAAAATATTTGGCAAATTCAATATACTCTGAAGAAGGTATTGTGTACTGCCTCGGATAAAGCCAACTCCAGCCAACTGCAACAGACTTTTCTTAATTATTCATTTTCACACCAAAGGTCATCTGCATATCGGCAGCTTTTAAAATTTCTAATAAATGAATCAAAGAAGTTGCACACGCCAGTAACGGACCGAGTATATAATTGAGGCAACCTTATGTTACATATGTTGGGATTGTACAATTTGACTATAAAAGCCAATTATAGAGAGGCTAAATGGCATTGATTTTAATACCGGGCAGACAATCAGTCAGGCAGTGCGACTGTGTGTCCCCCGCCACACCGAATAAACTCAGTGTCAGGCTCGGGCCATTTTCAGGGCCGGGCCTCATTAGCATTTGATCGGAAGGCTGCAAGCACTGAACCAGCGGGCATAGGCAGCCCACCGATTAGGGTGGGGGAGGAATCGTGGGGCAGGGTGCAGACAAGTCAGCAGTTCGCGCTCCTCCTGGCCCCAGAAAGATCTCCAAAAAAAACTTAGACTTACCTTTCCCTGAATGGCCTGCAGTGGTCCATTTACGGACCGTTGATTAGGTTGCTCCATGCAGAACATGCACAGCGCGCGCTCCACGCATTGGTACCTCAAAATTGCTTTGGTAGCCTATGTACATCACATTGAAAGTAGGCTCCTTCCTGATTTAACACTAGATTAAGTAGATAGCATTTAGTATTGTTGTCTAGTAAAATGTAGGGACCCCCTCCCCCTCCAAAAGGCAAACGTCGCCCCTGGTCAGGGGGCCCATCAGTGGTACTTCTCCCCATGTTATTATAGGATGTCTTCTAATTGAAAAAGAATGTTAAAAAAATTACCTTTGGGTACCGTGAGATTCTGCAGAATTCAGGTGCCAGCAAGCAGCCCAGAACAGTTGTGATGCACCATGTAATTAGACTCCGCATGAACTGTTAGCATGGTGACTGTATGGGAGGCTGCAAGGGAAGGAGCACTTTGAGGTGAAGGATGGGCGTGTAAAAGGGCACAGTGCTGCTTCCTGGACAATCAGTGCTGGAAAACACTTTAACATAGAGTCACTGAGTGGCTGACAAGTTTTGTACAGTGCATTCTTGATAGGTGCAGCTGACTTCTCTTATCTGCCTGTGCTTGTAAGGTAATTAAACTTTTTGGGGCACTGAGTTTCTGTGCATGGTACCACTTGCTGCACTGGTCACCCCCCACCCCCCCCCCCCCGTTACTGTCAGTCAGTGGCTCAGTTGGTAGCACTCTCACCTCTGAGTCAGAAGGTTGTGGGTTCAAGTCCCACTCCATGGGATTTAAGCACAAAAAAAAGAAAGACTTGCATTTATATAGCGCCTTTCACGACCACCGGACATCCCAAAGCACTTTATAGCCAATGAAGTACTTTTGAAGTGTAGTCACTGTTGTAATGTAGGAAGTCTAGGCTGACACTCCCAGCGCAGTACTGAGGGAGTGCTACACTGTCAGAGGTGCTGTGTTTCGGATGAGACGTTGAACCGAGGCCCCGTCTGCTCTCTCAGGTGGATGTAAAAGATCCCATGGCACTATTTCCAAGAAGAGTAGGGGTGTTATCCCCGGTGTCCTGGCCAATATTTATCCCTCAATCATCATGACAAAAACAGATTTTCTGGTCATCATCACATTGCTGTTTGTGGGAGCTTGCTGAGCGCAAATTGGCTGCCGTGTTTCCTACATTACAACAGTGACTACACTTCAAAATCACTTCATTGGCTGTAAAGCGCTTTGGGACGTCTGGTGGTCGTGAAAGGCGCTATATAAATGCAAGTCTTTCTTTCTATTACTGCTGTTCTGCTGTACTCCTTCAAGGCCTGTGTCTCTCGTTCACCCAAACAGTGGAAGCAGATTCAATTGTAACATTCAAAAGGGAATTGGATATATACTTGAAAAGGAGAAATTTGCAGGGCTACGGGGAAAGAACGGGTGAGCGGGACTGATCAGGTAGCTCTTTCAAAGAGCTTGCACAGGCGCGAGGGGCCGAATGGCCTCCTTCTGTGCTGTAAGACTGTATTCGATAACAGTTCAGCTTTCCGTGGCCTTACTTGGTGGAGAAGCTTGTATACTGCTTCCTCGGAGCCGGCGAGCGTTCCTGAGGTAAGTCAATGGAAGCAGTGACAGCAAAGCAAGTTTTAATGGCATGGCCTCTTTAAGCTGTTGCAGGCTTTTATATTCTACAGGGCATACAATTTCCCCCCCCCCCCCCCCCCCCCCCCACCACACACAAATGGCTACCACTGAGAGTTTACCTGAAATATTAAAGTTGGGCTGACCCCAGAAATTATGCAGGGTCAGCCCATTTCTTAGTCGGTGGCCGCGAATCCTGCTGTGCCATTTTACCATTTGAATTTTCACCCGAACTGGAAACCCAGTCAAGCGTGCTCTTAATCCTCGGGTTAGCCACTTATTTTGTGAATAATATCCCCCTCTACTGGTGCATCAAAGAAATGCAAACTTGCTGCAAATTCCTGTTACACAGTTAACAGATTCATTTGTAATCAAGATACAAATTTATTATTTAGACATATTTAATACAGATTGACATTTTTACTTAATCGATTTGATGACAGTTTATAGCTAGATCATTTTTCTTTTTATGACTCTTTTCCTTTAAGCTCCAATGCCAGGGTGGCATAGTGGTTAGCACTGTTGCCTCACAGCGCCAGGGACCCGGGTTCAAATCCGGCCTCGGGTGACTGTCTGTGTGGAGTTTGCACATTCTCCCCGTGTCTGCGTGGGTTTCCTCCGGGTGCTCCGGTTTCCTCCCACAGTCCAAAAAATGTGCGGGTTAGGTTGATTTGGCTATGATAAATTGACCCTTAGTGTTAGGGGGGGATTAAATATGTGGGGATAGGATGGGATATGTTAGGGGGAATTAAATATGTGGGGTTACGGGGGTAGGGTGGGATATGTGTACTGTGGGGATTAAAGCAGGGACAGGGTACTGGATTTGGATGATCAGCCATGATCGTATTGAATGGTGGAGCAGGCTCGACGGGCCGAATGGCCTACTCCTGCTCCTAGATTCTATGTTTCTATGTCATGTCCGGTGACCTCCTCCCATCCTTACCCGGCTAGGGAATTGTATATGCCTTGGGGAGCTTAAAGGAAAAGAGTCATAAAAAGAAAATACTAATTCAGTAACCACCTTTTCATGAAAGTCTGTTTTTAAGAATAATAATACAGCTAAAATTGATTGTGCATCATGGGCTAATTTTTATTCATTCATGGGATGTGGGCATCGCTGGCAAGGTTAGTATTTATTGCCCATCCCTAGTATCCCTTGAGAAGGTGGTGGTGAGCCACCTTCTTGAACCGCTGCAGTCCGTGTGGTGAAGGTACTCCCACAGTGCTGTTAGGGAGGGAGTTCAAGGATTTTGACCCAGCGACGATGAAGGAACAGCCGATATATTTCCAAATCAGGATGGTGTGTGACTTGGAGGGGAACTTGGAGGTGGTGGTGTTTCCATGTGCCTGCTGCCCTTGTCCTTCTAGGTGGTAGAGGTCGCGGGTTTTGGAGGAGTTGTCGAAGAAGCCTTGGCGAGTTGCTGCAGTGCATCTTGTAGATGGTACACACTGCAGCCACGGTGCACTGGTGGTGGAGCAAGTGAATGTTTAAGGTGGTGGATGAGGTGCCAATCAAACGGACTGCTTTGTCCTGGATGGTGTCAACCTTCCTGAGTGTTGTTTGAGCTGCACTCATCCAGGCAAGAGGAGACTATTCCATTGCACTTTTGACTTGTGCCTTGTAGGTGGTGCAAAGGCTTTGGGGAGTCAGGAGGTGAGTCACTCACCGCAGAATACCCAGCCTCTGACTTGCTCTTGTAGCCACAGTATTTATGTGGCTGGTCCAGTTTCTGGTCACTGGTGACCCCCAGGATGTTGGTGGTGGGGGATTCGACAATCGTTCATAAGAACATAAGAACATAAGAATTAGGAGCAGGAGTAGGCCATACGGCCCCTCGAGCCTGCTCCACTATTCAATAAGATCATGGCTGATCTACGACCTCAACACCACTTTCCTGCCCTATCCCCATATCCCTTGATTTCCCTAGAGTCCAAAAATCTATCTATCTCAACCTTGAATATACTCAATGAATGAGCATCCATAGCCCTTTGGGGCAGAGAATTCCAAAGATTCACAACCCTCTGAGTGAAGAAGTTCCTCCTCGTCTCAGTCTTAAAAGGCCGACCCCTTATCCTGAGACTGTGCCCCTTAGTTCTAAACTCTCCAGCCATGGGAAACAATCTCTCAGCATCTACCCTGTCAATCCCCCTTAGAATCTTATATGTTTCAATGAGATCTCCTCTCATTCTTCTACATTCCAAAGAGTATAGGCCTAATCTACTCAATCTCTCCTCATAGGACAACCCTCTCATCCCAGGGATCAATCTAGTGAAGCTTCGTTGCACCGCCTCTAAGGCAAGTATATTCTTCCTTAGATAAGGAGACCAAAACTGTGCACAGTACTCCAGGTGTGGCCTCACCAAAACCCTGTACAATTGTAGCAAGACTTCCTTACTCTTGCACTCTAACCCCCTAGTAATAAAGGCCAACATGCCATTTGCCTTCCTAATTGCTTGCTGTACCTGCATGCTAACTCTGTGTTTCCTGTACGAGGACACCTAAATCTCTCTGAACACCAACATTTAATATTTTCTCACCATTTAAAAAATATTCTGTTTTTCTATTCTTCCTACCAAAGTGAATAACCTCACATTTCCCCACATTATACTCCATCTGCCACCTTATTGCCCACTCACTAACCTGTCTATATCCTTTTGCAGGGTCTTTGTGTCCCCCTCACAGCTTACTTTCCCACCTAGCTTTGTATCATCAGCAAACTTGGATACATTACACTCTGTTCCTTCATTAATATAGATTGTAAATAGCTGAGACCCAAGCACTGATCCTTGCGGCACCCCACTAGTTACAGCCTGCCAATCTGAAAATGACCCGTTTATTCCTACTCTCTGCTTTCTGTCCATTAACCAATCCTCTATCCATGCTAATACATTACCCCCAATCCCATGAACCCTTATCTTGTGTAACAACCTTTTATGTGGCACCTTATCGAATGCCTTTTGGAAATCCAAATATACTACATCCATTGGTTCCCCTTTATCTACCCTGCTAGTTACATTCTCAAAAAACTCTAATAAATTTGTCAAACACGATTTCCCTTTCATAAAACCATGTTGACTCTGTCTAATCATATTCTGATTTTCTAAGTGCTCTGTTACCACTTCCTTAATAATGGATTCCAGCCATTGGTTATGCCATTGAATGTCAAGGGGAGGTGGTTATACGCTCTCTTGTTGGCGATAGTCATTGCTTGGCACTTGTGTGGTGCGAATGTTACTCGTCACTTATCAGCCCAAGCCTGGATGCTGTCCCGGTCTTGTTGCATGCGGGCACGGATTGCTTCATTATCTGAGGAATTGCGAATGTAACTGAACACTGTGCAATCATCAACGAACATCCCACTTCTGACCTTATGATGGAGGGAAGGTCATTGATGAAGCAGCTGAAGATGGTTGGGCCTAGGACACTGCCCTGAGGAACTCCTGCAGCGATGTCCTGGGGCTGAGATGATTGGCTTCCAACAACCACAACCATCTTACTTTGGGCTAGGTATGACTCCAGCAATTGAAGAGTTTTACCCCTGATTCCCATTGACTTCAGTTTTACTAGGGCTCCTTGGTGCTACACTCGGTCAAATGCTACCTTGATGTCAAGGGCAGTCACTCTCACTGCACCTCAGGAATTCAGCTCCTTTGTCCATGTTTGGACCAAGGCTGTAATGAGGTCTGGAGCCGAGTGGTCTTGGCGGAACCCAAACTGAGCATCAGTGAACAGGTTATTAAATTGTGAATTCTGGGAGATTCTCTCACTGCTAACTTACCTGAGGAAGGAGCGACAGCTCCGAAAGCTTGTAAAATTAAATAAATCTGTTGGACTATAACCTGGTGTTGTGCGACTTCTCATTTTTGTCCACCCCAGTCCAACGCCGGCATCTCCACATCAGGTTATTGGTGAGTAAGTGCCGCTTGATAGCACTGTCGAGAACACCTTCCATCACTTTAGTGGTGATTGAGAGTAGACTGATGGGGCAGTAATTGGCCGGATTGGATTTGTACTGCTTTTTGTGGACAGGACATACCTGGGCAGTTTTCCACATTGTCGGGTAGATGCCAGTGTTGTAGCTGTACTGGAACAGCTTGGCTAGAGGTAAGGCTAGTTCTGGAGCACAGGTCTTCAGCACAATAGCCGGGATGTTTTGGGGGCCCATAGCCTTTGCTGTATCCAGTGTGCTCAGCCCTTTCTTGCTATCACGTGGAGTGAATCAAATTGGCTGAAGACTGGCATCTGTGCTGGTGGGGACCTCGGGAGGAGGCCAAGGTGGATTATCCGCTCGGCACTTCTGGCTAAAGGTGGTTGCGAACACTTCAGCCGTGTCTTTTGCACTCACGTGCTGGGTTCATGGAGCCTCCTCCTCCCGTTAGTTGTTTAATTGTCCACCACCATTCACGACTGGATGTGCCAGGACTGCAGAGCTTTAATCCATTGGTTGTGGGATCGCTTAGCTCTGGCTATAGCATGCTGCTTCCGCTGTTTAGCATGCATGCAGTCCTGTGTTGCAGCTTCACCAGGTTGGCACTCCATTTTCATGTACACCTGGCTGTTTTCTGCCGTCTGTATTTTACAGAATTACATGGTATCCAAAGGTAATAATATTGTTTTTCCATTTCTTTTCAAGAAGACAGGCCACAATAATAGGACAAGGAATACCACAAAATGCCCTTCCTGTATTATAAAAGAAATGCTCTCTCACCCACAACAAATCGGAAGCCCTGCCGTTCTGGGAAGGTAGAGCATAGAGGGAGTTGGAGATGGTGAAGTAGGAGGGGCAACTACCGAGAAAGCGAGCATTCACTTCCGTGATGCTGGTACAGCTGATCCTAGGCCCTTACCAATGCTAAGATCCTCTCCCCAATTTCCTCTCATTCTGTGGTGTCATGCCTGTACTCTGTCAGCACGATAGCCACCGGAAAGTCATCATACTGGGAAACGTGGGGGCACAGCACAGTTCTACCGCTGCATGTCATTCTAGGTTGAGTCACCGTTCTTCAAACATTTCGTGCCTGGTTACCACAGAGGAAGTGAAAATGTAAAAACCTCAATAATGTTCCTTTGTTCACATACACAAATGGTATTCAGAAATCACAATCTAGTCCATGTAGGTTATGCTTATCCCCAGAAAAAAAAGGAAATGGGAAGGAACTGGAGATTAGTATGAACAATAGTCTTATTAGGTGGGTTGTGGAAATTGCAGCATTCTATTCTAAATACTTAATGTCTTTTTGCGAGAGACACTTCAAACTACCGTATTATAAATGAAAACCACAACCACACTTTGTAGTAGGGATTTGTCACTGTGATAGATCTTTAACATTATGAATCATTTTTTTAATAAAGCTTAATATTTTTACCCTTCTCCAAAGAATTGCCAGGTAAAATGTGGACACGTTTCTTACTACCTCTCCCCTTCCCTGATGCATGGATGCAATTGAATAGTTAAGTACAAAGTTCAGTTGCCCTGAAGATGCACTTCTAGGACAGGACTTCTAAACCCACTGGCATTGCTTGAGCGCAACTCCAGTGTGACACACAAGTGCTACACTGGGTTGGGGAGGTGGTGGGGGGCGGGGGGAGGTGGGATGGAAACTTAAGTTGCAGTCTTTAAAAAGCAGGAATGACTTGAACATTTCAGCCTGGCAAGTAGTCAATGTAATGTCAGTTAATGGTAGTAAATGGCTCATCTGCAATTTTGCAGCACTTTTAAAGAATGGCCCTGAATTGGCGGTCGGTATGATGGCATACTTTCAGAGTACGCTTGCGCAAGCGCTAAATCCTGAACTTGCGATTTGTCAAGTTCCGAATAGACAGATGATCCGCTGCGACTTTCAAGTCCTCAATGAAATCGAAAAGTTGGGCTAATTGCCCATCTACTGTGCATCAATTATGCTGGAAAATTTTATGGCTGGTGCAAACAGGCGCAGGAGCCTGTTTGCACAGTGTAAGGGGAGGGGTGATGAGAAAATTGTAAAACGAACACGGAAAAGAACCTACCAGGCAACTGTAAAGGCTTGGTTTGAGGGATGTGATCATTTAATTTTTTTTTAAATCTTGCAGAGTCTTCCAGTAAATAACTGTACTTACGCCAAAGTATTCCTTGTGCTTTTTAAAGCCAATTACTGTACTTGTCAAATAAATATAATTAGTATCACACCGTTTAATTTACAAGTTGTAATACACGGGGCTTTCTATGTTTCCTGATTGGCTAGGGAAAGGAGCACCGCCCCACGTGATCCTAGGTACGCTTACGCACAACGGTGCGCCCGTGGGATCCGCAGCATTTCAAAGCAAGTTTTCGCTTGGGGCTTCGCACAATGTAAGTGCAGATTTCGTTTGGAGGTCGGCGGTGCACTCCTTAGCTACGCCACTGACCTCAATTTCAGGGCCAATATCTTCAATTGGAGGAGTAGACAGCAGGACCCAAAGAAATGAACAGGCAATTCGAAGGAGACAGAAAAGGACAGTGCAAGACTTTAATGAATCTGACCTTCAGACACTCCTGGATGCAATGTAGCATGAGGGAAAGACTGCTGGGTGCCACCTCTCTCACCCCCAGAACTGCAGACTAGTGCTGGAGAAAGTTCAATGACCTGATGAGGGTGGGCAAGGTAATGGACAGGCAACTGTTCCTTCTCTTTCTTGGGAACCAAGGATATCAAAACACTGTTAACCCTCTAATATGACATCCTGCACAAGCCTCTTGCACACAATGGTTCAGGGGTTCACTATCGCTGTATCTTGCATAATGTGTTGGCAACTCCCCTTACAAGAATTTCTTGCATGCTTAGAGGAGAAACTCACCCACAAGGCCCGTGAAAGGCAGGGGACTGGAGGGTGCATATGCAATATTAGAGAATTGACCTCCTATGAGGGACTGTGAAGGAATAAGCCATATAACCTATTCAGAAAAATACACCATTCTATGAAAGAATTCTGGCCTTATTAAAACATGACAAACGGGGTCTGGAAATCTAGAAACCTAACTATGAAAAAGCTGTGAAAGCATTCTGGCCATAGAGATAAGATAGTTGTTGACACTGAATCAGTAACCTTATTGAAACAGAAGGTTAAAGGCTCCCGACAGTCTGAACCTTTCGGAATCAAACAATGGTTCACCCTGTACAAGGTGTTCTAATTTACACTTCGTAAAGAAGCACAAACATCTGCCTTCGTAAAAATGACATCAAGTAAAACGCACCTGCCGTTACACCGTTTTTTATGGTAAACTTAGAACACCGAGAGAAGAGACATAATCCTGTAATGCTACCAGCTGAGGTGACTGTAAGAATTGCAGGGGTCAGCAGAAAAATGACTAGAGATAATTAGCTTATATCAGCAGAAAACCTTAAAGGAAATACCACTGGAAAAGGGTATAAATATTGAACTTTCAAATGGGATAGTAGACTCGCTTTAAAGGGGCAAAGCGATTCTCGGCTTCAGAGGTGGCTCTGTAAGTCTCCAACTCTTTGTACCTCGGGGATCAAAGGTATTTGATTTTGATTTTGGTGGATATTCTGTAGAAAACCAAGAACTGTAAAACTGTAGCGAAGTTAAGATTTGAGAGTAGGTTCTCTGATAATAGAATTGTAAGCTTTCTCTTTTTGGAACTGTTAATGTTGCGATTGACTCACCAACTGTAAATTACATGTCGGTTCTTTAATAAATCTATATATTTTTAGAATTGTCTCACATAAGACTTCTGTATCAAACGCGCAAACTCAATTTCTGTACACTCTTTGTTGAGGAGTTGCAGAATTCTGAGGGAGTTTTCTGGACCCTCATAATATCCGGAACGTTACAGTCTAGCTAAACTTATTAAAAGTGCTATCTGGAGGACGGTAACATTTTCAAGTTGTTCCTTTCCTTTAGGAAGAGATAGTCCGGACCTTTAGACCCAATTAAGAGTCTTTAGTTGAAAGTGAATGTCCGAGGAATACGCCTGATCCGGGGTAGCCCTAAAGGGGCTAGGACTAGTAATCAGGACAAGTGATAGAGCTGCTGAGGAGGCACTCCTCTCTAGCTGTGGGAGATGGCGAGATCGGTGGGGGCAGTGCAGGCTCTGGGTTAGTAGGTACATGCCTAGGTAATCGCTATGGCCTCCCCGTGAAGCAGAAGCATCCTCACTTGTCACTGTCAAGTAATCTCTAGGGGTTATGATCACCTAATCTAAGGCTGTGCCATCCTTTCCTGCAGATCTTTTGCAGCAATGTGGTGGTGGGGGGAGGTGATGATAAAGAGAAGGAAGAAGATGTTGAAGAGGAGCAAGGAGGGAAAATATTTCTTCCTCTTAAACTACAACGATGATGGAGAAACAGACCATAGAGGAGTCCTTGGATCAACATCAAGCCTACTATCCCTCTGCCTCAACTTCCTTAGTGTCAGTGTCAGCTGTGGCTCAGTGGGTAGCACTCTTGTCTCTGACTCAGAAGGTTGTGGGTTCAAGTTCCACCCCAGGGACTTTTAGCACATAAAGCTAGGCTGACACTCTAATGCAGTGCTGAGGGAGCGCTGCTCTGTCGGAGGTGTCGTTTTTAAGATGAGACGTTAAACCGAGACCCCGTCTCTCAGGTGGATGTAAAAGATCCCATGGCACTATTTTGAAGAAGAGCAGGGGAGTTATCCCCGGTGTCCTGGCCAATATTTGTCCCTCATTCAACATCACTAAAACAGATTATCTGGTCATTATCACGTTGCTGTTTGTGGGAGCTTGCTGTGTGCAAATTGGCTGCCGCATTTCCTACATTACAACAGTGGCTGCACTTCAAAAAAAAAATACTTCATTGGCTATAAAGCGCTTTGGGACGCCCGGTGGTCGTGAAAGGTGCTATATAAATGCAAGTCTTTCTTTCTTTCTTTTCCTTGATATCTGTTTATCCCTTTGTTCTTTCCTCACTTCTACACACCAGCTTAGATACTGGGTGATTCACATAAAACAAGGGAATTGGAGAAGTGAGGAGCAGGTTAGGACATGTCAGTTTCCCATTGGAGGCTGAGGAGATTATGTTCTACGGTCAGGAGTAGGGCCCAAAGGCCCAACCTGCTGACCCAGAGGCGAGAGTGTTACCACGTGAGCCAGGCAATGAACTTGCACATATTTAGCTGTCCTTTCCAGTGTTGCTTATTTGACCCTCCTGTAAAATGTGTTTTGGGGTGCCACTAATATGCGGAACATCCACCTGGGCAAGCAGAGGAGTTCATTTCTGTTTATATATTTTCTTTACATTTGTAATTTTTTCACAAGGTTGCCAAAATGCAGTAAATATTAGGAGCCAGGTTAATGACTAAAAAAGAGTGGCATAAATTGCAAGCCAATTTAAGCACAGCTTTGTTTAATTTTATAGTAAGACACATCAAAATTGGTTATGTTCTTAAACTCAAAATAGGCAAACTTGTCAACTCTGACTCAGGAGATTGAGTCAAATCATTTTGGATTGTAATTTGATGCATTAAAAATAATCAGCTCTGTGGATAATTCTCCAAATTTGCGAAATATGGGAAAATCGCCCCACCCTCCCCTACGTGTGTTTACATGCGTTTCAATCTGAGAGTGTCAGCTGTGGCTCAGTAGGTAGCACTGTCGCCTGAGTCAGAAGGTTGATGGGTTCATAGTCCCACTCCAGAGACTTGAGCACAAAAATCTAGGCTGACACTCCAGTACAGTGCTGAGGGAGTGCTGCACTGTCAGAGGGGCTGCCTTTCAGATGAGATGTTAAACCGAGGCCCTGCCTGTCCTCTCAGGTGGACATAAAAGATCCCATGGCACTATTTGAAGAAGAGCAGGGGAGTTATCCCCGGTGTCCCGGCCAATATTTATCCTTCAGTCAATATCACTAAAACAGATTATCTGGTCATTATCTACTGCCTAGAAGGACAAGCACAGCAGGTGCTTGGGAATACTACCACCTCCAAGTCACACACCATCCAGACTTGGAAATACATCACTGTTCCTTCATTGTCGCTGGGTCAAAATCCTCGAACTCCCCCCCTAACAGCACTGTGGGAGTACCATCATCACACGGACTGCAACGGTTCAAGAAGGCAGCTCACCACCATCTTCTCAAGGGCAATTAGGGATGGGTAATAAATGCTGGCCTTGTCAGCGACACCCGCATCCTGTGAATGAATTAAAAAAAAAATCACATTGCTGTTTGTGGGAGTTTACTGTGTGCAAATTGGCTGCTCCGTTTCCCTACGTTACAACAGTGAGTACACTTCAAAAAAAGTACTTAATTGGCTGTAAAGCGCTTTGGGATGTCCTGAGGTGGTGAAATATAAATGCAAGTCTTTTTTTCAATCTGTGTGTAACTGGTTCTGGTCTGAACTGACAGCTGCCAGGAGAATACCACCACTAGAGGATTAGAGTATAAGAGTAAATAAGTCTTACTGCAATTATACAGGGCATTGGAGAGGCCACACCTGGAGTACTGTGTACAGTTCTGGTCTCCTTACCTAAGGAAGGATATACTTGCCATAGAGGGAGTACAACGAAGATTCACCAGACTGGTTCCTGGAATGAGGGGATTGTCCTATGAGGAGCGATTGAGTAGACTAGGCCTATATTCCCTGGAGTTTAGAAGAATGAGAGGTGATCTAATTGAAACATATAAAATTCTTAAGGGGCTTGACAGGGTTAATGCTGAGAAAATGTTTCCCCTGGCTGGGTATTCTAGAACCAGGGGTCACAGTCTCAGAATAAGGGGTCGGCCATTTAGGACTGAGCTGAGGAGAAATTTCTTCACTCAGAGGGTGGTGAAACTTTGGAATTTTCTACCCCAGAGGGTTGTGGAGGCTCAGTCGCTGAGTATATTCAAGACAGAGGTCGATACATTTTTGGAAAAGAAGGGAATCGAGGGATATGGGGATAGTACAATCAACGTAACAAAAACAAATTATCTGGTCATTATCACATTGCTGTTTGTGGGAGCTTGCTGTGTGCAAATTGGCAGCCGCGTTTCCCACATTACAACAGTAATCTCTCTCAGGTGGATGTAAAAGATCCCATGTCTTCTACTTTGAAGAGCAGGGGAGTTATCTCTGGTGTCCTGGGGCCAATATTTATCCCTCAACCAACATCATAAAAAAACATCTGTTTCATTTCCTGCTTTTTTCTCAGTTCTGACGAAAGGTCTTCGACCTGAAACGTTAACTCTGTTTCTCTCTCCACGGATGTTGCCTGGCCTGCAGAGTTTTTCCAGTGTTTTCTGTTGTTGTTATAATAAAAAAACAGATTATCTGGTCATCATCACATTGCTGTTTGTGGGAGCTTGCTGTGCGCAAATTGGCTGCTGTGTTTCCTACAGTACAACAGTGACTACACTCCAAAAAGTACTTAATTGGCTGTAAAGCGCTTTAAGACGTCCGGTGGTCGTGAAAGCCGCTATATATAAATGCAAGTCTTTCTTTATAGTGGGGGAAGGTGGAGTTGAGGTAGAAGATCAGCCATGATCTTGTTGAATGGCGGAGCAGGCTCGAAGGGGCCCAACGGCCTACTTCTGCTCCTATTTCTTACATTGTTAGGCAGTCAGAAAGATTAACTGTAGTCGTCTGACATTGTACTCCGCACAGGCATTGTTCTCTGTCTATATATGCTGTGCCGATTTGTATTGCTTCACTTCACCTGAGGAAGGAGCAGCCGCTCGGAAAGCTTGTGATTTCAAATAAAACTGTTCGACTATAACCTGGTGTTGTGCGACTTCTCACTTACGTTAGCAAAATACTGCGGATGCTGGAAATCCGAAATAACAACAGAAAACGCTGGAAAAACTCAGCAGGCCAGGCAGCATCCGTGGAGAGAGAGAGTGAACGTTTCAGTTCTGATGAAAGGTCATCGACCTGAAACGTTAACTCTCTTTCTCTCTCCACGGATGCTGCCTGGCCTGCTGAGTTTTTCCAGCGTTTTCTGTTGTTAGTTCTCACTTACGTTGTTAGGAGTAGCTGTCACTCGGAATGATTGACAGGTCCGGGCCCTGCCTTCTTTTGTGGCCACGCCCTCGGGGGAGGGGCGGGCGGTGTTGTGTGACGTCGCCGAGTTCTCGCGGGAGGTGGGCTGGGCGGCACGGGCGGGGGGGGTTTATCGTCGTCCGCTTCAGCGACCCTTTTTTAAAAAAAAATAATAAAGCCCGGGGATTTGAACGGAGTCGCTGTAAATGTGAGTAAGGATCCGAAGCCGGCGGGAGGAGAGGGAGGGGGGCTGACCGATGGTCGCCGATCGCGGCCTAAAAAACGGCCGCTTGAAGTGCGCAGCTAGGCCCGAGGCCTGGCGCCTGGGCGTTGAGGCTCTGCCCGCGGCCAGGCGGCGAGGGCCGGCCGCGCAGGAGGGGAGAGGTGGGCGGGGGGGGGCCGCGATCTGCCCGCTGCAGTCGGCCGCCAACTGAAGCCCAACTAATCCTCGCGAAAACCAGCATAGTTTGAGCTGCTAGCGGGAATAAAACAAAATCTAGTTTTAGCTGGCGAGCAGGGTTTAAAATCGGATGTGGCGATCACAAGTGGTGCCGGCAGCTCATGTGCAGCCACTCACCGGTTGGGGCCTACCTATTCTATTTGTCAAGTGCGGGTGGATTTAGTCTCCACACGAGGCCAGGGGAAGCTGATTCAACCTGAATTTTTGCAGCTTTACTCTGAACTGTTGGGTGGGGGAGGGGGGAAATAATACTCTTAAAAATAAATTGTGTAAGAAATAAATACAATTTACACCTGAGGTTTAGGATGCTGTGATGTGCCTTCAGTTGGTGTAAATATATATTTTTGGGATTAGCCTACATAAGTAATTTTGCGAAGTGCTTTGAGATATAAGAACATAAGCAATAGGCGCAGGAGTAGGCCATTCGGTCCTTCAAGCTTGCTCCTGCGTTCCAGAAGATCATGGCTGATCCTCGACTCCATCTTTCTGCACTATCCTTGATTCCCTTAGTATCCATACATAGTAAAGAAAGAAAGACTTGCATTTATATCACGCCTTTCACGACCACCGGACGTCCCAATGCGCTTTACAGCCAAGTACTTTTTTGAAGTGCAGTCACTGTTGGAATGTAGGAAAGGCGGCAGCCAATTTGCACACAGCAAGCTCCCACAAATAGCAATGTGATAATGACCAGATAATCTGTTTTAGTGATGTTGATTGAGGGTTAAATATTGGCTTTGCAGCCAATGAAGTACTTTTTGAAGTGTAGTCACTGTTGTAATGTAATCAGAATGTAATCCGCTCACTTGGAGGTCGAACTCCAAACCATCATCGACACCTTCACCGAAGCATATGAGAGCATAGACCTTGCACTAAACATCCGTAAGACAAAGGTCCTCTACCAACCTGCCCCCGCCGCACAGTACTACCCCCCCGATTATCAAAATCCACGACAAGGCCTTGGACAACGTGGACCACTTTCCATACCTCGGGAGCCTACTGTCAACAAGGGTCGACGACGAAGTCCAACACCGCCTTCAGTGTGCCAGTGCTTGAGGGAGAGAGTGTTTGAAGACCAGAACCTCAAACCCGGCACTAAGCTCATGGTCTACAGAGCAGCAGTGATACCCGCCCTGCTGTATGCCTCAGAGACATGGACCATGTACAGCAGGCACATCAAAGCACTGGAGAGGTACCACCAACGCTGCCTCCGCAAGATCCTGCAAATCCATTGGCAGGATAGGCGCACCAACGTCAGTGTTCTTGCTCAGGCCAACATCCCCAGCACCGAAGCTTTGACCACGCTTGATCAGCTCTGATGGACGGGTCACATTGTCCGCATGCCCGATACGAGACTCCCAAAACAAGCGCTCTACTTGGATCTCCGGCACGGCAAGAGAGCCCCAGGTGGGCAGAGGAAACGCTTCAAGGACACCCTCAAAGCCTCCTTGAAAAAGTGTAACATCCCCACCGACACCTGGGAATCCCTGGCCCAAGACCGCACAAAGTGGAGGAGAAGCATCCGGGAAGGCGCCGAACACCTCGAGTCTCTTCGCCGGGAGCAAGCGGAAGCCAAGCGCAGGCAGCACATGTCAACCCAAGCACCCCACCCACCCGCCCCTTCAACCACCGTCTGCCCCACCTGTGACAGAGACTGTAGGTTCCGCATTGGACTCATCAGTCACCTGCGAACTCATTTTTAATGTGGAAGCAAGTCATCCTCGGTTCCGAGGGACTGCCTAAGAAGAAGAAGTAGTACGCTAGTATTTCTCGATGTGCAAAGATGCTGTTAAAATAAAATGCACCCTTTTCATGGATGGGGAGGTGGGAAAAATTATCTTTTCAACTTCCCAATGGTTCTTGGGAAAACTTGGAAAATACGATCGGTCAGTGTAAAATATCCAGAAGGCAAATTTTTAAATTGTACCCATAACTGTCTTTTGTAAAAAGAATCTTCAAATGTTCCTGTTTGTTTAACTTCATTTTTGAGTTGTCGGAATTGATTATCAGACATTACTGGTGAGAATGTGGAACTTGCTGCCACATGGAGTAGTTGAGGCGAATAGCATAGATGTATTTGCATAGATGCAGTTCAGGGGAAGCTAGATAGGTACATGAGGGAGAAAGGAATAGAAGGATATGTTGATAGGGTGATATGAAGTAGGGTGGGATGAGGCTCGTGTGGAGCATGGACCTCTTGGGCTGAAGGGCCTGTTTCTGTGCTGTAAATTCTATGTAGTTCTCATATTTATCAAGGCTGAATGTTTTAGGAATGTTAGCAGTGACATTTATTGTAGACCTGTGTTAATCTTTAGGAGTAGTGTGTAGATGTACATAAAAAATCGAATTATTATTCACTAACTGAGGCTTGGCAGGTTGGTATTTCTGCCTAATTGAATTGTTGTTTTCTGTAGATGTCAGATGAGCTGGCAAAGCAGCTGGCCAGTTATAAGGCACAACTTCAACAAGTGGAAGCTGCATTGTCTACTGACGCAGACAATGAAGATCTCCTTAAGTTACAAAAGGATTTGCAGGTTGGTGTTCTATTTTTTAATACACATTTTCAATGCAAAGATAAGATTCCCCGCCCCCAGTTTATTAATGAGCAAATGTTATTTTTAGTGAAGCAGTAGGGTGTAACGATAAGGTGGTTAAAGCACAGCTATCTTTATTAATAAAAGCAAACTGCGGAATAACATTACTGAACAGGATGATTGTGTGGGACTAGGAAGAATGTTTCCAATGTATCACTGTGGAAATCATCTATCTATGTAACCAGAACCAAACAAAAAACAAGAAATCAAATCACTTAATACCGGAAGTATTCTGATTTTGCAACAACTTCTTGCCACAAGTAATGGATGATTCTGCCTGTGGAGAATATAGTGATTGGTTGTCTTACTCTTCCAATGTTGGACGTAGTATGCACTGTGGGTAGCTGTTACTAACATTGCCTTGAGTCGGTGTTTCACTGTCTTTCTACAACTAAAATATGAAAATTGTGTACCGCCAGCCCAGGAGTTTCCTAATTGGAAGCACACAGTTAATGTCAGCCATCTGAAATTTAGAAGAATATATTTTGGCACGTGGAGAAACAGTTGGAACAAGCAGGATAAAATTCATATCATGTAGGATCGCTTTCCCAAAGACATTCACACGTATTGCTTTCAGCAGAAGAATAAGCTGCTGAGTGATTGCCTCTGCAACTGAAAAGTAAAAACGAACAAAACTCTTTATTCACGAAGCATCCAACGTGATGTGATTAAAAAAAATTATCAAGTAGTGTTCACATTTTGGTTGGAGTGAAAAACATTAGGTCCTCGTGTTCAGTGTTCCCTCTTTTTTTGGTGCCGTGCGGCCCCTTTTAAGGGGCTGCGCGGGCCATTCAAAATACCGCGCATGTGCGGTTTTTACCTTCAAAAGCTGGCTGTGCGGGTTCCCTGGAGCGCTGTGCAGCTTAAAGAGAACATTGCTCATGTTTTACATCTTGATTTACGATTTTTTGGTTTGAATACTGCACATTACTAATTGTGTAGCTTGGGAATGTACTGTGTGACTTGATCCATAAGTCTTGATGCAAATTGTCTTACTGCAAGGCATCCATCTAATTAGACTTTTGGGCAATTTAAAACCGCTTTTATACAGTTCCGTGTTAGTTTGGATTCCAGGAGACTGACACTACTGTTAAATTGTTAAATCCAGTTCCCTTATCAGAATGGCAGACCCATTGACTGATGAAAAACTGTGATTACAACTCTGCCATTGGGATAAGGGAGGCAGATTTAGTGTAAACACTGGGAGCTGGCTCTTTAAGCCAGCGTCTCGCAATTTTAACTCAAACAATCCGAGTATAGAAGCAGCTCAAGTCCACAAGGATTCTTCACTTAGCTCGAAGTGCAAACAGTGCACCGTACCGTTCTGCAAATGCATTGTAACTATTTAGCAGAAATAAACTATTAAAGATAAAGTGAGGCAGGTGTTTTGAAACCCGAGGTACCAGAAAGGTAGTTTGGAGTCTGCATGACTTCCTCTCTCTGCTCGTGTTTTGGTATTGTCACCATATACACTTTATGCACAAAATCCACTCAAGTTTTTAAGGACCATTGTCATATTGTTAAGTTTGACTGTGTGACTGCCTGGGACTTGTTGCCTTCTTCCCCTGCCTTCCATCCTGTCAACTGTCAGATATTGTAATTGGCCCCCTTTTAATAGAAAACTCTTCCTTACACAATGCTTTAATCTGGCAGTAAGAAGTGGAACTCTGAACTTCACTATTGAGAAAACTGCACAACATAACCATGAAGTCTATTTAGAAGTTCCTTTTAATATTTTTACACGTGTGTGACCATATTACTCTTATTGAAATGGTAACTCATTACTTCATTTTTAAAAGTAAATTGTAGAGTCCTGTACCCATCTCCTCCATTTTTTAAATTCATTCTCACGATATGGGCATCACTGGCAAGGCTGGCATTTATTGCCCATCCCTAGTTACTTTGATGAAGTGGTGCTGGGCTGCCTTATTGAACTGCAGTTAGATTCAAATTCACTTCAGAGGGCAGTTAAGAGTCAATCACGTCGGTATTTGGCTGGAGCCACATATAGGCCAGACCAGGTAAGGATGGCAGGTTACCTTCCCTAAAGGACATTAGTGAACCAATTGGGTTTTACAACAATCCGGCAGCTTCATGCTTCACTTTTACCGATGGCACATTTTTATTTCCAGATTTTAAAACAAATTGGATTCAAATTCTCAAACGGTTGTATTGGAACTTGCGTTCTCTGGATTACAAGTCCAGTAACATAACCACTACACGATCGTACCCTATATTGCAGGATGCAGATGGAATTTGTAAATTCACAGCAGAGATTGGAGGGTGAGGGGAGAACAGATGGCATATCACCAATCTCGAGACACTAATTTGCAGTCTGTGTGCTAGAAGTGAATCAACTTGTTCTAAGTCACTCCATCTTTCTGACTGTATGCAGCAAATGGATGCAAGACTCCACAAAGTAGCACTATAAGAGGAATACAAGAAAAAGTTAAATTCCTGTATTGAAAGGAGCAATTCATGTATCCGTTCCCTAGGTTGCCACATCTTGGGCACCTTGTCATACAGCTGTTTTATGTGCATAATGAGATATGCAGAAGTAATCTACAGTTAGGTGTCTGCCTTTTTTTCTTGCCCTGTGAGGAAGTGTTTAACCTTTGTCTTAACACTTCCCATTGCTGCCATGTGCATGATTAGGGATTTGCTTCATGGGAAACCTCAAATGTGAACCCACATCCTACAGTTCTGAGGCTTGGTAAATTAGATCATCAATGTGCTCAACCACCCATTAGTTGGATAAAGCCTTAAGTTTTATGTATGTATTTGCTGTTGGCGTCACTGTGTCCAAAATTGCTGCAAGGATGTACCAATTCCTCTCCCTCTCTCTCCATCCATCCTCCTTTTATTTTTTTTAAAAGTAGCATACTCTAGATATTACTGTATAATGGAAACATCAGGCCTGTTGCAATCCGTCATAATCCAAGCTACCATGATATCACATTCAGGGGAAATCAGACTGTAGTACTTCTATATTTTACATCTTTTTTTCACAGTTGATACACGCCATGTTTGATTTCAGGTGGAAATGGACTCTGCATCTTGTTCTGAGTAAGTATTAATCCTTGTCACCAGTTGCACATGGATTTAAATAGATATAATTGGCTAAAATAGTTAACAGGATTTTATTTCCCACTAAAACATTGGTTTCACTCCTGATGTCTAGTCTGCTTTCAAACCCCAGTCTAAATGAATTAAGATTCATTTCTTAGGCATACCACAGAAAACTTTAGTCTGCATGTAGTTGGAGATATCTAATAATTATCAAATCTACTTGTATGTTAGTGGCACCGGTTCCCAGTAAAATTTGGTTTCATTTTCCCGGGGTATTTTATTTCCGAGTTATATGAACAGGTGGCCTTTACAAAGTAAGAGAGAGACAGTGCCTTGAAAATAGAAATGTTTACATACAGTAATACCTTGGGTAGAGGCCAGCAAAACTTTGTGTACATTGAACTGAGTGAGGAATCCTTGCCAGACTTCAGTTGCTTTGGATCCATTTTCCTACCCCACATATTTAGCAAGGCACTTTCTAAATGGAGCCAATGTAGACCAGTCCCATACTAGCTGCCGAAGGTGCAGCTTGTGTAACAAAGTGTTGTACTTCATTGTTACCTTTTATTTGTTGCAATTCTTAGTATCAAAAGATTTGTGAGGCTACACATGAAAACAACATCCTGATTTGTCATGCACAGTGGTATTAAGGATCCTGTGGGTATCTAATGTAAGAAATAGAGTAGTCATGTTATGGGAGGTAACTAGTGTGGTGTCTAAACCCAGTATCCAACGTTCGAAGCATCTGTGGAGAGAACAGACAAGTTGACGTTTTGTGTGACAATCTGCATATTAAATTGTCTGTTCTCCCCGCAGATGCTGTCTAACCTGTGGATTGTTTCTAGCATTTTCTGTTTTTGTTTCAGATTTACAGTATCTGCAGTTTTTTGCTCTTTGTCCAACTTCAGAAGCCCCAATTTCATGTTGTATCTTGAAATAAGTCTCTTTCCTGCCACAAGATGGTGCTCTGCAAAAGTCCAGATACAACATACAGCCCTTCCTGAAGCTGGTGTCGTAAATAGGAAATCCTTCCATAGCATGGTAGATGCATGGGCTAAATATAGCTCTCAGTTTAGCAGTACTGCTAAACTGTGGCCTATATTTAGCACAAGCCTTTGAGGGAAGTGCCCAACAAGATTTACATGACTATATATATTGACTATATTTTTGTTAATTAAAACCAAACCCTTCCATTTTATTGCCATCTCGGCACTGCTACACAGATACACCAGGAATAAAGAGCCATGTTTTAACCCTTGGATTTACTATTATTAAGATAAACTAATAGAGACAACTGACTTGCTTTACCTTCCTGCTTATCCTGTGCCTCTGATTTCTCTTCCCCAGCCTCTGGTTTCCATTTATGCTTTGCTGCTATTGTGTTAATTGCCCCATTTCAGAACACATGGCTGGTTGGGGTGGCTTTGTCTCCCAGTAGAAAATATCTCTTGCTGTGGTTCTGTTTTATAGAGGGCAGTGGATCAGGTGGGGGATTTTGTGCATGATTTGGGAAGGGGCGAAGTGGCTTGCTGAACAGTTGTCTCTAGTCTTGTCTGTTAATGTTATTGATGTCCAAACCCTGTAAACCTTTACTGTCGAGCCCTGTTAGTGTCCTGATCATAAAGGAGAAAGTGAATGTACGAGCAAATATTTCTGCACTTTCCCATCACATTTGGAGGTTTTTTTTTTTTTAAGTGTCCTGTATTCCTCCACAACTCCACCGCCATTTCCCTTTGGAAACTTGCTATTCCAGGTCTCCAACTCACCGGGGAGCTAATATCGGCCATGAGATTAGCCAACAAGTGCCTCCAGCAGTGATTGGAATGCAGGAATGAAGAGATTGACAATGGGATGTCAGCAGTATTCAAACTCAGTAACACCTGGTTCCCTGGTAAGCTTGAACCTTAAAATGGCTGGCTGCTAGGAGCTTGTGGAAGAGGAGCAAGATTTTTCTTTTTTTCTAAAAAAAAATATAGATATATTATTTTTGCTTTAAGTGTAGTTGGGATGTGCATTCATTTTGTCCTCTTTAAGGTGACACTTCCTTTAAATTATTTTCTCCCCTTGACCAACCTGGGGCACATTCTGCCTTTCAATGTCACTTTGAAAACCGCTGCTAACAGGGGTGACCAAATTTGCAAATAAATCTATTTTTCCTTTACCCTCCAATCCATTGGGCAAAGTAGGACCAGGAGCTTCCCCACAGCCTCAACATGAACCACAATCCACCTCCACCCTTCTAGCTTCATAGTTTCCAAAAAAATACATTGGTTCTTATCACTTGAAAAATCTAAAATGATGGAAGTCTACAGTTTGTTCATACTCAAATCCACACATGCAGGGGCCAGTCTGCAACTGGTAGAGTCTCTTTCACTCACAATAAGTGGTTACAACAGAGGTAGATAATATAGGTAATGATAGATCTCCAAGGGTAGATACACACACACACTACCTATTGGTGAGAATTTCATATTCAGGCATTAAGACGAAGTGAGAGAGAAAACATAACCAGCTGAAAGGGTTTAAGAGTATTGGAGCAGGGACCCTCACCCAGATGGCCGCAAATCATCAAGCTATGGACTCCTATTGAGCATATATAAAGGGGGGGGGGGGGGGGGAAACAATAACAAACTTAACAGCAAAAGAATGGGGTAGGGCAGTTAATGGAAGAGTGGTTTGAGGGATTGCTGACTACGTAACAGGATAGATGAGGATACTTGTAGCTTGAGATCATATCGTGTCTCCCAGCTTACTTTTCAAGTGAACCTCCTAGTTCTGCTTTTTTGAAATTGGCTGATTTAAGTTTTCTGTTTCTCTTTTCCCCCCCCCCCCTTATATAGAAAGTTACTGTTTAGGCGGCAACTTCAAAGTCCCTCCATGGCCTTGCGACTCCCAACCTCTACAACATCCTTCTGCTCTGTGTTCCTACCCTGGCCTTCCTTGCATCCGCCATCCCTCTCCTCCAACTTCAGCTGCAGAATCTTCAGCTCCCACATTGGACCGCTTTCCCCAAACCCTTCCACCTTGCTACACCTCTGCTCTTTCAAAAGCCTCCTGAAAACCCACCTCTTTGATCGTGCCTATTGGTCACTACCCCTAGCCATACTCCCACTACTAGCCGGTCTCTTTCTGGCTATTTTTTTAAAAAACCTCAAGTGATTTGTGACAGTTTATTATAAATGTACAAATTATTGGTTGTGGAGAAGTTTATCTTCCTAGATCCGTGACTCGGCCCTCATATTATTTACACCATTAATGAGATTAAAGATTGGAATCTTAACAGTAATGCTCATCATTCCTGTTTTATGTCTATTTTAGAAATTCCAGCTCCTCAAGCACTGTCTTTAGCTTGATAATGTACCTCGTTGGTGCAAATTAGCCATTGTGGGTGTATCTACCGCTGGAAGCGTATCTGTGTGTGTGGCAGTCTTCCTCTAATGTACCCGCTTGTTATGAATTGCAGGAGATTGTACCAGCTGTGAATCTTTGCTTAGAGGGGGCATGTGTAACAGCTAGAAATTGAAATTAAATGGGTCTAAATCTTGTCTTCGCTTAACAATAAATCGATTTTCAAAATGGCTGGTCCTGTCTGAGTAAGGGCCATCTTGTGTGACATAATGGGGAGTATTGTGGTGCATCAGCATTTCAGATTGCTTCATACTGCCACTCAGTTGTGGTGTAAATCCACAATCGGGTCAAGTAGAGTGAGACTCTCTCCTCCAAGGAGTCTTGCTTGGCTTTGCTCCGGTGTCAGGCCGTCCCCTGACTTTGGAGTTGCACTACAGCTTTAGCATCTGTGCAAAGCAAATCTGCTTTGCCCCACTGGTAGTTGTAGTGTAAATGCAGCCTAGACGAACCCCGAGTGCATTACTGATTGCAGTCTGATGAATGCAGGCTGTAAAATGTGTTGTCTATCATGAACTTG
The DNA here is from genome assembly GCA_030390025.1 of Squalus acanthias. Lineage (NCBI taxonomy): Eukaryota > Metazoa > Chordata > Chondrichthyes > Squaliformes > Squalidae > Squalus > Squalus acanthias. The sequence continues at coordinate 9,105,592 of CM059438.1, read as the reverse complement.
GAGTCTTTACTACAACAACAACTTTTATTTATATAGCGTTTTTAACATAGTAAAACATTCTAAGACGCTTCACGAGCGATTATCAGACATAATTTGACACTGAGCCACATGAGCTATTAGGGCAGGTGACCAAAAGCTTGGTCAAAGAGGTAAGTTTTAGGGGGTAACCTAAAGGAGAAAGATATTTAGAGAGGAAATTCCAGAGCTAAGGGCCATGGCAGCTAAAAGCATGGCCGCCAATGTTGGAGCAATGGAAATCGGGGATGTGCAAGAGGCCAAAATTGGAGTAGCACAGAGATCGTGGAAGGTTGTAGGGCCAGAGGACGTCACAGAGATACAGAGGGGTGGGAGGCTGGCCAGGAGAGCATTGGAATAGTTGAGTGTGGAGGTAACAAAGGCATTGATGAGGACTTGACAAAATTAAACATTAGCAGAAACTAGCCAGAGGTGAGAAATGTGCAGTTTTGTGATTTATGTACATGGGTTGAACTGGCTAAAATCCTAGGAGTTGGCAAAGTCGTAAAGTAGCTGGTGCTAACTGGTTTCCAGCTAGGATAGCTTTCCATCTAGTTCTAGGTACAGATGGAGAGTGCTGAGAAGGACTTTTGATTGGATTGGGAATGCCCATTTATATATTGTGAGACAGAGACAGCAGTTCTGGATGTTATCTAAATCTGTTGTGTGGAAAAAGCCCCAGCCAAGACAATTTGAAGCTAAATGGTTGAACTTTGTGGGCTACACTACATCTACTTAAGGTGAAAAGCAATTTTGAGACCTGGGTAAACCAATACCAACATGTACCAATCAAATCAATTTTAAATACCTAAACCAGTCCCATACCAATACCATTCACATTTATTGTAAAGTACAGTGGGATTTAGAATGGGGACCAGTATTCTGGTCTCCGTTGTCTGATTGCAGCAAAGGTGTCAATTGAATTCTTTCCTTGGTAAAAGTCCGAAATAAAGAATCATATTTTCTGAGAAAATTCTATATTAGAATTTTTTTTAATTGTCTGTGGTTATGGTGATCTGGAAACTGAACTTTATGCTCAAACACTGCTTTCCTTTGCTTGTTAACCCTTTAATTTGCTCTCTCACCAATTTGCGAGAGAGACCACAAGCAGAGGCATAGGTCAATGTTAAGTCAAAGTTCCTGGTTTTAATGCTTGTATCAAGTGATCAACAGATAGTGTTGAATAAAGAGGGAGAGATAAGGTTTCATTAGTTTAGGGGCAGTGAAATTAGTTTGCAGCTTAACCATTTCTTTACCTTTCCTCGTTTGAATAAAATGTTGACTAAACTAGCTTGGTGCTGAAACTAGATCCAAGCATGTAAGATATGGTTTAATACTTTAAAAAAAAGGCAGCACTAAGCCCTATATTTACTTGCATGTCTTACAGGAAGTTATAGAGCTGACCAAGGACCTGCTGTCAAACCAGCCTTCTGTTGCTGCAGCCAATGCTGACAGCTCAGCAAATTCCGTGGCCAGTCACAAATGGAAGACTGGTGACAAATGTATGGCCATTTGGAATGAGGATGGACAGTAAGTGTAGAACTCTCTAACAATACATCAATAGAACAGTAGCAAATGGTAAGAGATTCTTTGAGATTTATTCTGGAATTTGTCACTTGGGTCAATCACATTTAACCTGTAATAATAGTTAAGATAGAGGATTTTTTTTTTTTTAATCCTGACGGTAATTGTACCACAAGCTTGCTGCAGGTGCTTATCAAGCAAACCTGCTGTTTACACGTCGTGACCTCAATACTAGTTTCTTTGGTTTTGGAGAACCGAAGACCAATAAATTTAGCAACAGGTAGTTGGTAGTCGTCTATCATGTCTGATGATGACTGCCAGGTAGGTGTCTCCATTACTGATTTGTTTCTGATTTCTGTGGGTGCACTGATGACTTAAAAAGGCCAATGCAAAATTGGCAGGTCCTCCCACAGATTTCACTATCAAAAGTAGCCACCCGGTTCGAATCCTCCCAAGATGTTGTTTGCTCTTGTATCCTGCTTTTTATCGTCCATGAAACATTGTGGTCCTTGGCCATACCTAATGGCCTATATCCACCTGAAAAGGGAGCTGCTTGTGCAGACTTTTTAAACTACCTCTGGTGGAAACTTACGAAAGAGAGTTTCACGTATCACTGAGCTTCTATATATTCTTATTCCAGCCTGTTCTGTCAGGCAAGCAGCATTGACATTTCACCTGCCACACACGTTCTGGTGCCCTATATATGCTCATCTAAAGCAGTCACTGTGGCTTTATGATTTTATTTGCCCTGATAATTAGAGCCACTTATATTAATATTTAATAAATGGTTGAAACCAAACATATATTACATTACAGTACATAGATTAAAAACAGAAAATGCTGGAAATACTCACGGTCAGGCAGCATCTGTGGAGATAGAAGCAGAGTTAACGTTTCAGGTTGATGACCTTTCATCAGAACTCACTGACGAAAGGTCATCGACCTGAAATGTTAATTCTGTTTCTCTCTCCACAGATGCTGCCTGACCTGCTGAGTATTTCCAGCATTTTCTCTCTTTATTTCAGATTTCTAGCCATCCGCAGTATTTTGCTTTTACATTACATAGATTTTGCTAAACTGGCAGAAATATTGTCAAAATCTAAAACTCATCAGTGTTCACGAACATCTGTTGATAACAAATTGAAAAACTTGCAGCTTTGGTTTTCAATAAATTATTACCTATGATTTGTGAAGCATAATTTGTAACAAATCATTTTAACTTTACTTTTTTTTTATGTTTATAGAAGTTGATTAGAGGCTTGTAGGGCCTGATTGTCAAACCTCTACTCACATGCTTACAGCCCTAACTTCCTTGCAGATTGTATGAAGCGGAGATTGAAGAGATTGACCAGGAGAATGGTACGGCTGCCATCACCTTTTCTGGATACGGTAATGCTGATGTGCTCCCCTTGGCCAACCTGAAACCTGTTGAAGAAGGAAATGATTCTGAGGAGTTGGGTGGCGACAAACCCAAATCAAAGTGAGTGCTGGCCTTCGGCTAAATGTGTTGGTATATTTTTTTTTAAAGCTGAAACCAAGGTTCTTGTTTCTAATGCATGGGAAACAAAACATTAAGTTATACCATTTACATAGTGATTTTTGTGTTGGGCTGTTTACAGGAAAGAAATGGTCGCTCAACAGAGGGAGTATAAGAAGAAGAAAGCATTGAAAAAGGCCCAGAGAATGAAGGAGCTTGAACAGGAGCGAGAGGAGCAAAAAGTAAAATGGCAGCAGTTTAACAACAGAGCCTATTCGAAGAACAAAAAAGGACAGGTGTGTATTGTGCAGTTAAAAAGGCACTGTGCAGCTTTGTTATATTTCTGCAGGTCCTGTATTTTTGTGCCAATTTTCCCCTCTAGTCGTCCCCCTCCCCCATGAAGATTCTGAAGCACATGATTTCAGGGGTACTGATAGAAACATAGAAAAATAGGAGCAGGAGTAAGCCCTTCGGCCCTTCGAGCCTGCTCCGCCATTCAATAGGATTATGGCTGATCCTCTATATCAATACCATATTCCCGCTCTCTCCCCATACCCCTTCATGCCTTTTGTGTCTAGAAATCTATCTGTCTCCTTAAATATATTCAGTGATTTGGCCTCCACAGCCTTCCGTGGTAGAGAATTCCACAGGTTCACCACCCTCTGAGTGAAGAAATTTCTCCTCATCTCAGTCCTAAATGTCCTACCCCGTATCCTGAGACTGTGACCCCTCGTTCTAGACCCCCCCAGCCAAGGGAAACATCCTCCCTGCATCCAGTCTGTCTAGCCCTGTCAGAGTTTTATACATTTCAATGAGATCCCCTCTCATTCTTCTAAACTCTAATGCATACAGGCCTAGTCGACCCAATCTCTCCTCATACGACAGTCCTGCCATCCCAGGAATCAGTCTGGTGAACCTTCGCTGCACTCCCTCTATGGCAAGTATATCCTTTCTTAGGTAAGGAGACCAAAACTGCACACAGTACTCCAGGTGTGGTCTCACCAAGGCCCTGTATAACTGTAGTAAGACATCCTTGCTCCTGTACTCAAATGCTCTTGCAATGAAGGCCAACATGCCATTTGCCTTCCTAACTGCTTGCTGCACCTGCATGTTTGCTTTCAGTGACTGGTGTACAAGGACACCCAGGTCCCTTTGTACATCAACATTTCCCAATCAATCACCATTTAAATAATACTCTGCCGCCTTGTTTTTCCTACCGAAGTGGATAACTTCACAATTATCCGCGTTATACTGCATTTGCCATGTATTTGCCCACTCACTCAACTTGTCTAAATCACCTTGAAGCCTCTTTGCATCCTCCTCACAACTCACAATCCCACCTAGTTTCGTGTCGTCAGCAAACTTGGAAATATTACATTTGGTTCCCTCATCCAAACCATTGATGTATATTGTGACTAGCTGGGGCCCAAGCACTGATCCCTGCGGTACCCCACTAGTCACCGCCTGCCACCCCGAAAAAGACCGATTTATTCCTACTCTCTGTTTCCTGACTGTTAACCAATTTTCAATCCATGCCAGTATATTACCCCCAATCCCATGTGCTTTAATTTTGCACACTAACCTCTTATGTGGGACTTTATCAATGGCCTTCTGAAAATCCAAATACACCACATCCACTGGTTCTCCCTTATCTATTCTACCAGTTACATCCTCAAAAAAACTCCAGTAGGTTTGTCAAACATGATTTCCCTATCAAATCCATGTTGACTTTGTCTAATCCCGTTGATATTTTCTAAGTGTCCTGTTATCACATCCTTTATAATAGACTCTAGCAATTTCCCTACTACTGATGTTAGGTCTGTAGTTCCCTGTTTTCTCTCCTTTTTTAAATAGTGGGGTTATATTTGCCACCCTCAAATCTGCAGGAACTGTTCCATAATCTATAGACTTTTGGAAGATGACAACCAATGCATCCACTATTTCCATGGCTACCTCTTTTAGTACTCTAGGATGCAGATTATCAGGCCCTAGGGATTTATCGGCTTTCAGTCCCATTAATTTCAGCAGCACTATTTTTTACTAAGACTAATTTCCTTTAATTCCTCCTTCTCACTAGACCCTTGGTTCCCTAGCATTTCTGAAAAGTTATTTGCATCCTCTTCCGTGAAGACAGAACCAAAGTATTTGTTTAATTGCTCTGCCATTTCCTTGTTCCCCATTATAAATTCTCCTGTTTCTGACTGTAAGGGACCTACATTTGTCTTCACTAATCTTTTTCTTTTTACATACTTGTAGAAGCTTTTACAGTCCGCTTTTATGTTCCTTGCAAATTTACTCTCATACTCTATTTTTCCCCTCGTAATCAATCTCTTGGTCCTTTTTTGCTGAACTCTGAACTGCTCCCAATCCTCAGGCTTGCTACTTTTTCTGGCAACTTTATATGACTCCTCTTTGGATCTAATACTATCCTTAATTTCTTTTGTTAGCCATGGTTGGGCCGCTTTTCCTTTTGTGTTTTTGAGCCAGAAAGGAATGTATAACTGTTGCAATTCATGCATTTGTTTCTTAAATGTTAGCCATTGCCTATCCACCGTCATGCCTTTTAATGAAGCTCCCCAATCTATCATAGCCAACTCACTCCTCATACCTTCGTAGTTTCCTTTGTTTAGATTTAGGACCCTAGTTTCGGATTGGACTTCTTCACTTTCCATAAGATTTCTATCATGTTATGGTCACTCTTCCCTAAAGGACCCCGCACAACAAGATTATTAATGAACCCCTTCTCATTGCACAATACCCAATCTAGGGTAGCCTGTTCCCTAGTTAGCTCCTCAATGTACTGGTCTAAAAAACCATCTCGTACACACTCCAGGAATTCATCCTCCACAGTATTATTGCTAATTTGGTTTGGCCAGTCTATATGTAGATTAAAATCACCCATGATTACTGTAGTACCCTTGTTACATGCATCTCTAATTTCCTGTTTGATGCCATCCCCTACATTACCACTATTGTTTGGAGGCCTATAGACAACTCCCACCAATGTTTTCTGCCCCATGGTGCTTCTTAGCTCCACCCAGACTGATTCTTCATCTTGATTTTCTGAGCCAATATCCTTTCTCACTATTGCTCTGATTTCATCCTTTACTAACAACGCCACCCCACCTCCTTTTTCTTTTTGCCTGTCCTTCCTAAATATTGAATATCCTTGGATATTCAGCTCCCAGCCTTGGTCACCCTGCAGCAATGTCTCCGTAATTGCTATTATATCGTATCCGTTTACATCTATTTGCCTCTGGTATGTCATTCAGGTGGTCACTTTTCATTTGGATCGGTGGCATCGTATCCAAGCATGATGCTATCTTCACCCAACATCCTTGTACACTTCCAGCAGGGTCCTTTCGATAGCAATTGGGTGGGGGAACTTTAGATTTTATTTTTCCTTAACCCAGTAACACTGAGTCCAAATGTTGCTCCTCACCTGTTGCCCAGATGATTTAACCTGAGATCTTCTGTCGATACTATGTGATGCATTTATCTATTATTCCATTTATGGTGACTTCCCTTTAAAATAAGCAAGCAAAATGAACTATAATGTGCTTTTCACTTAAAATACGTTTATTTAATTTATATGCTTGCTTTTGGTTTTCTGACCTGCTCTTTTGCAATTTCCCATTTTTGTTTTTTCTAATTGGATATCCTGCAATGTTTCTTTCCCGTTGGCTGCTGTTGTCTAATTTAGCAAGTTATTTCTAATGCTGTAATATGTCTGTGCACTTTAAAAGGACTGGCAGTGAAATAAAGTAACTTGTCGCACTTATGTGACCTTTTCACCCCATGGAATATATATTCTTTATATTCCTGAGGTAGCTGTAGAGAAACATTGGGACTGAACCTACTTGTACCTGTCCCCATCTTCGGCCACATTTTGGGTGACATTTTTGGTTTAGATAAAAGGAAGTTAATATTGGGAGGTAGGGGGTGGTAAGAGAGAGAACTTCTACTGTAGTCACTGGGTTGAGCGTTTCAAATTTTGTTCATTCTTCCTCGCTAGCTTGTCTGAAACTTGTTATTTTGGGTTGCAGACTCACTGAGCATGTAGCGAATGTCACTCCCTTTTCACTGCCACTCAACCTTTTTTGTTCTAGCTGCTGATCAGGATTTGGACCTGGCCAGAATTCATACTTACATTTCCCAGTTAACCGCAGCGCTAAGTGTCAAGTACCGAAAGGGAATCTTTACCTAATTTCACCGAATATTCTTGTGTTTGGCTGCAAGGCTGATGTTGTAAATGCCAGCACTGAACTTTTGGTAATTAGTGTCCCCTTTGTACTCTGAAATGTAGAATTGACGTAGATATTTACTCCATTCTTACCTGTGAAGAAGCACTTCGCCACTAAATGGTGTGTCTCCATGACATATTCAGCATATACAAAATTGTGCACCGGATGTCTTCCACCACTTCGTGATGCACTAAGTTGTGCTCAGTCATGCTGCATTACCAGGGCCAAAAACATCACAAGTAAAAATTTCAAGTTCTGTCACATCTTTTGTTTCTGATTTTGAAAACTTTTCTTTCAACTGAGTCACTTGTTAAGTGTCTGTCTGCCTTGTTCTCTTAAATGGCCACACACGGACTGCAATGAGTTGCAAGATAGGCTTATTCTGTTTTGGTACTTTTATTTTGCCAGGCTTCCATGATCAAACCATGTGATTTAAACAGCTGTATCTTTTAGTCATCTTTCACCACTAGTTAGAGTGAGAGCATAACTGTGCATGTATATAATGTACATGTAAGTGCCATTGAGTCTGGTATTGTATGCTGTTTTGGTGATGAGAATTTTGTTAACAGGCCAAAGTAGTCAAATGTAAAATGGAAATGGACAAAAAATGTGGATGATAGATTTATCATTCTAATTACCAATATAATGGTGTTTTTTTAAAAAACTATTTGGAGCCCATGTGTATTGATTTTTTTTTTAAAGGTAAAGAAAAGCATTTTTGCTTCACCAGAGAGCGTGACTGGAAAAGTTGGAGTTGGCACATGTGGAATAGCAGACAGACCGATGACTCAGTATCAAGATACATCCAAATACAATGTGCGGCATCTTATGCCACAGTAACTAGCACCTGTATAAAGTATTTCCAAGATAACGTATTTCTTCCTATTTTCTTTTGTCAATGTCGTATTACATTAGTGCACTTTTAATAGTTTTTTTTTGGCAAGTTCATTTGGTGTATCAGCACAAAGTTGTAGCTGTGTGATACCAGGTATATGTGAGAAAGTTGATTAATGTGTATAGTTACCATCCATTACTGAGGCAGGTGGAGGATTTAATAAATCGATCTTCCTCTTTGAGGAAGAGTGTAATTTTTACAAATTGAACAGTTTTTTTTTGTTTTGTATGTATAATTGGGCAATTTTAACAAATAAAAAAAAATGTAAAATCACTCCTGTGTATTTTCTGGTTTAAAAATAAATTTCAAAGTAATGAGTGAAGCAAGATGTTGAGTAATATCATACTGTGCTGTGAAAGGTTAGTTTGTGCTTGCAGTGTCCCATGCCGAGTTTTCATTCTTAACCTGAACAGTGGCTTTGGGAAATGAACAATTGGAGGGAGAGTCGTCCCATCCTGCAGTACTCCGAAGGGGATGACATCAGAGCAGCAGATGCCTGGATGAAATTGTTTACCCCTTGGATGGTTGTGGACACTAGGGTGGGAGTCTTCCCTGTCCCCCCCCAAAAGAACAATTATAACTAATGTAACATTCTATACTTTTTGAAGTATTTTATTCATTGGGAAACTGGGGTGAAGGGCCAAGACCCATACCCATAATTCAAGAAGAGTAGGGAAGAAAATAAATCAAATAGTTTATGCCAACCTTGGTATTTAAAAGCCTTATGATTGTAGAAGGGAGAAAAGACTGAGGGAGGTATAATTCTACAGTTTTAGGATTATGTGGCGATTGATTTTAAACTTTCCCTATCCCTGCTGAGATTTTTGTGTTGAGAAGATGGGAGTTTCAAGATATGCCAAATTTGCCAATTTTAACTTCAGAAAGTCTATTATTTTATGTCCAGGGAAAGAACTTAATCTTCAAACTTTATTTGGACTTCAGGAGGATTGAGAGGTGGGAAGGAAACCTGGTTACTCACTTTCTAATGCAGTGGTTCTCAAACTGGGGTCCGTAGAGACTTTCCAGGGAGTCCGCGAAATAATGTGAAAGTGCTTAGCGAGTAGGGGATTTTTCCAAACGACAATTTTTAATAGGACTGGTCTGGAGGATTGTGGCAGCTTGGCTCTCCTGCAGCAGCTGGACAGACTCCTGCAACCAATGTTAGCCAAAGATTTTGTCCATTCTCGCTCATGTACTAATTCCAGCCTTCCTGAGGATCTAAGTACTCCAATTGTACTTTAAACAAGGTGGCTTTGCACAAATATATATTAGGGACTCGGGAATAGCAGATACTGGACAAAAGCAAACTGCTGGGGTTGCTTCAGATGTGTGATGTCAAACTACTTCATGTCATTGGTAATCTGATCTGAACACTTAGTAAAAAAAAAAAAATCCGACTTCTGTGAAGCGAAACCTCATTCATTCAAATGTGCAATATAACTTCCAAAGGCAGCGAAACAAAGGGCTTCAGTCGCCATCTCCTTTCAGCATTGATGCAAACGTTTACTGTGAAATCAATAAGCACACTCCAGAATTTGTGCAGCCAGTGCCATTTTGAAATAAAATACATTTTTGGAGGTTTACTAATTTTACCAAATGTCACCTGTAAAATAGGTATCCTTGCAGAGTTTGTTTCTTTTAATCTCTTGTTTCTCTGCTGTTTCTGTATTTCTTTCTGCTGCTCGGTTATACTATTTGCAGCTCTCATTTTCTCCTTTCTTATCCCAGTGCTTGCATGCAGTTCTGGGCACCCCATTAGCGGTAATATATTGGAGCCATAGGAATGCTGTAGCTAAGATTAACTAACATGATTCTAGTTATGAAGAAAGGCTTAAAATATTAGGACACTTCTACTGGAACAGAGAAGATTATGGGGGATGGGGGGGGGGATCTAACACGTTTTCAAAGTTATGAAATGTTTTGAGAAGGGTAAATAGTGAACGATTGTTTCCATTGATTGGCAAATCTGTGGTCAAGAGTAAGCGAGTGAGTGACAGCCGAAGCCGGGCTTGTTGCGAGGTGGGCGCAAAGTGCAGCCGCCACATGTGCAGCACTGAGCGTGGCACGAAGATCGCCAGGTAGACCCACAGTTACCAAGGCTGGTGGTGGGTGCCAGGTGAGTTCAGCTGTCAAACATCACACCAAGGCTAGACAAACTCTGCAGTGAGAAGCAGGCACACCCAGCTCACTGATATCTAAGTAAATACCTGTTTTCTTAAACACTCTTTACATGCAGCACTTTAATGAGTATTATATAGTATTACAATTTAGATGGGTCCATGATTACTAATCCATTTGAAAAGGGGTCCTTCAACTGAGTACTACTGTTCTAATGAACCCATTTACTGGTACATTTAACAGTTACTCAAACTGTTATTACAAAATCTAGTGATTATTGGACACTTTTCCACTGCCAAAAATGAAAATACACTTCAAATCACTCAAACTAGATACAGAATGAAAAACAAACTTGTTGGAAGATGCTGTCGATTTAATTTAATTTGCTAAACAAATCAACAATGGGCATTTACAAATAAATAATACAAAAACAGTCACTGAAATTGGTAAATTTGGAGTGTCTTGAAACTCATCGGTTTAGCATAATACTTTATGAATGGGAAATGTTTATAATCAATTGCTACATAGATGTAAATGTAACATTTGGATTGCCATTTTATTTAACTAGAGTATGCCGATTGGTTCTGCTACTGCAGGAATGGTGGTATATGGTCATCAGCACTCAAGGTTGCTGGAGGGGAACTTTTGTGTTGTACGACACTCAGTTCTACACAAAACTCAACTCAAGTCAGTAAATCGGGAGAAATAATTGTCAGGAACTCCATGATGAAAATTTGCACTAGTGTGAGAAAATCTGTCATGCGATCAGTTCCAAAACTGGCATCCCATCTATCAATTGGAAAGTCAGGTTCAGCGAGATGGAACCTGGAGAAGAAATGCAGTGAAGTATGTCTGAAATGCAAAAACAACTCTCTTCCTTTTTGGTATTTTTTAGTTCTTAAATAGTAAAGTACATAGATTTCCTTCCAGATTAACTTGCATGTTGTCACTCTTCTTCCACTGTTAATAGATCTTAGCAATGTAGGTGGCACAACTAATGATAAATCCAGTATTTCACAAAATGAAGTTTTATTTTATGCTTTATACAAGAGGTAAATAATAGAGGTTTATCTACAAACACAAAGATAAAGCAACTTTTAAAATCGGAGTAGCTTAGGGAACAAGTGTGCTATTTGTCTGAACCAGCATGAACTCGGTCTTTACACACAAACATGTTGGGTATTCACACTGAATGGACAGTCTACCTCCTTAAAATCAGTTTGTCCTGTTTTCCCTCGCACTGCATTCTACTTAAGACTTGCTACAAGCCTCATTTTGTACACTTTGCAGCGTGTGATTTAGGCTATAAATGGTTATCAATAATTAACTGTTAAACCAATATATATTGAGATTATAAATAGCACCTACACTATGACAACAGTGCCATTTTGATTTCTATCGTCACAATGAATATTGTAGTTATGCCACTGTTCATTTCAAGTGATTTAAAAAAAGATATTCTGTAGATACCCATGAATAGAGCTGCCCAAATATGTTAAAAATCTAGACTCGAGCACTACTTCCTCCATTTGACAACAGACTTGGGAGGGACTTGATCAGTACTGACATTTTTAATTTATGGCCAAATAATGCTGGCTTTTGGAATCAAATATGCCCAGTTGTGCTAACTGGGGGGGGCAGGGAAAAGAGAAGAACAGTGAAGGTGTATCTAGATGCTTTAAGTGGGTTATAATGCAGGGTAAGTGCTGTTGTTTATAGCTATGGTGTATATATACAGTATTTGCCTCCTAATTCCCTACTGCTGAGGTAAAAGCCCAAAGTATATTTTGTTAATATAATTTCATGAAAAAGATAAGTGAGATTTGATAAGTGAAATCTGTTTAATAGTAAGTTGGCAGGTTAATGTGGATAGGCACAGTATTGTAGCTAGGGTAGGGTACAGACCATTGACCTGAGGTACATTTAGTTTGATGAGGATTTAATTTTTTTAAATTTCATTTACTTTTTTTTTCTGAAATAGAAAACCCATTTATACTCTTGAAAGTGAGTTCACAAACAGCCTTTAAATCTCTTTATGCATAGATGTATGTTTAAGCCACTTTAGTAAGATGAACAAGTCCCACTTTCTAGAATGTGGAAGCAATGAAGTCTAAAAAGTTTAGATGAATGACAACTGTGCATGCTCCAACAAGCCAAGCAATAGAGAGCTGGCAGTGCTACCTAATTATTGTTTTGAATCCATAGTTGCAAAAGTTATTGTAAGTTTGAGGCAAATTCTGAAGGTGCTACATGACGTGATATTCCTCGATATGGAGGGAGGAAAGAGTTTATTTGAAAATCATGGCTACATTAACTGAGAGGTCGCACAACACCAGGTTATAGTCCAACAGTTTTATTTGAAATCACAAGCTTTCGGAGCTATCGATTTGCTCCTTCCTCAGGTGAAGTAAATTAGATACAGAATCTCCAAAGCATATATAGATGGAAAACAAAGCATGTGTACTTTACAATTGCAGACCAATAAATTAAATCATCCTGACTATCTGCCGAGGTGTGATAAAGTTAATTAAGTCAGCCAGGAAGGTACCACATCAAAGACATAGCAAGATACAACTGAGACAATGAGGTGTAGTCGCAGGGGTTCTAACGTGTCAAAAGCTGCCGTCTGTATGTAAAACGAAAAGCTTTAACATTTTTTTACTTTTTTACTGGGAAAATTTTTACTTTTTTACTGGGAATCACATCTGTGAACAAGCTAACGACGACTCGAGTCCGGATCACGTCATGTATCGTGACAGCTTTTGACACGTTAGAACCCCTGCGACTACACCTCATTGTCTCAGTTGTATCTTGCTATGTCTTTGATGTGGTACCTTCCTGGCTGACTTAATTAACTTTATCACACCTCGGCAGATAGTCAGGATGATTTAATTTATTGGTCTGCAATTGTAAAGTACACATGCTTTGTTTTCCATCTATATATGCTTTGGAGATTCTGTATCTAATTTACTTCACCTGAGGAAGGAGCAAATCGATAGCTCCGAAAGCTTGTGATTTCAAATAAAACTGTTGGACTATAACCTGGTGTTGTGCGACCTCTCAATTTTGTCCACCCCAGTCCAACACCGGCATCTCCGCATCATGTACATTAACTGAACCAAGATTGTTAGTGTAAACTCTGGGTGACAGCACCATCTCAAAGATTGTAAATGCAGTTTATGTATATCCAGGAATATGTTAGATATAAATAATAATGAATGGCAGGAAACTAAATAGGGGGAGGAGATGTAGCCTACAGTGGTGTTGTACTATATCAAAATTTTACAGTTTCAGACTACTATTCAGTATTTGATTCAGCCAATTTCAGGGTACTTATGAAGGAGCTACAAATGGGGAGACATAGGTGCAACATAGCTTCTGTCATTATATTTTCAATGATTTATGTAGGGAAACTAATTACAGGAACTCCTTAAAGGTTAAAAGAAAAGAATTTATCTTTAATTTGAGGAACAATCACTACATAAAGATAAATTCCAACCATTGTGGGCAGGTCATCTATCCTGAGAGGAGGGAACAGAATCATGTGGGATACCTTTGAGATAATTTAGGACGGCACCATGCAATCGTGTCCTTCCTATACCATACGAAGCACGTGCCTAAGTAGCTGCCTCCAGTTATTTCTGATCATTAGACATATTCGTGATCTGCAAGAAACCTTGTTTAGTACTATTTTAGAGGGACTACTTGTCAAATGTAATTTGCCGTGCTTGTAGCAAGGATAATATTTAACCAAAGAATTCTGTGGCACCTCGAGACCAATTTCCATGGCAAGTCCAACCAAAATCTGTGGCAAAAAATATAGATTCTGCAGTGAGTTTGGGGGCATCTCACTATATGGGTATTTTAAACTGTTTGAAAGAATTTACTGTGCTTAGTATTTGAATCCCCATATGTCGCCTAGCTTCTACATAACACCTAGCTGTCTTACCTGACATTTCACCTAGCTAGGTGTTTAGTAGCAGATAACCAATACCTGGTGAAAATTTGAGCTGCTAAGATTGATTCAAGTTTTTGCAAAGCCAGTTTTAAGGAATGGAGATTAATGGGGTTAATTAATTGCCATGTATTTCATACCATGCAAACTTCACTTGGAAGTCAAGTGGGCATGGTGTAAAATGCATAAGCATTAAACTGCTTTGTTCAGGTTGCATTCTGGAGACAGACTGTGATGGATTTAAGGACCAGTCCCCTGTTTTGCATTCTAAGAATTCTCACGTTTTTTTGGAATTTGTACCTATGCCAATATTGTATCAATTTTAAAATGGCTTCTATGATGGCATTTTGGGTGAGATTTTCTGCTGTCTTTGTTCTCTGCATTGAGGGAAGGTGAAGAATGCAGAACTCTGTTTATATTGACTGAATAACAGAAAGAAAGAACTTGCATTAAAAAGAGCCTTTCGCGACCTCTGGACATTCCCAGGCTTTATAGCCAATGAAGTATATATGTGTTAGAAAACACAAACCAGTCAGGCAATCAGTTGACTATACTTACAATCTACTGAATTTGTAAGTGGGACAGTTAATGAAATTTCAGGAAATCACTGGGCACTCGTGACCCTGTGTATAACACCATTAGATGATTAAACGGAACCACATCCTGGCAGGGCATCAAAACTAATGTAAAGGTCTGTACCTCACTGGGCTTGCACTAAAAGGGAGAACACATTGCTTTGTCAAGATGAAGCAGTCTGCCATTGGGTAACAGCATCTGATCCTGCCCCAATACTGGAGAAGACTGGTACAGTTCTTGGAATTTGTGTCAGTTTGGTTTACATCCCCAAGTTTAATTTGAGAGCAATCCTCGGTGTAGGCCTTTCTGCTTATTTCCAGAAGTACAGGGAGAGCACGAGTCAATTTATTAAAATTTTTCAACCTTTTTGTTTCAACCCTTCTCTGCAAAAATGAAAAATTACAGCCATCAATTTTTTTCCCACACTGTTTAAACTGGAAGATATTTTGTAGGAGGCAAAGTTACTGTCAAGGAAAATGTACCTGAAGCATTATCTGTGAACTCTAAATAATGGATATGGGCTTTCTACAGTCAATGTGTAAGTTGACAGCTAGTGTAAATTAACAAAAGTTTACAGATGCAATGTGTAACAATAAGGGAGGGGAGAAAAGTGTCAACTATGGGATGTCTTTGATGACACAGGAATGGGAAGATTATGTACATCTGTCCTAAAAATACTGTACATGTAATTTTGCCTGATTGAACATTGTGGCATGAAGGGCGTAACAAATGAAAAATACTCAATACAGTACTCACACTTGGGGAAGGACTAGACTATTCTCAATAAGTAGGAATGCATATGTTGTTGTATGAATGTAACCAGATATAGTAATCAATTCAGTGCATAACTGCACAAGCCTAGAACAGGCTAACAGTTGCAAAGGGCTGCTGTAAAACCAGCAGCACAGTTTTTGTATTTTAAAATATAGATACTATGCAGTGACATCTGTTAAGACAGGGGGAAAAAGACGTTCTTTCCAAAATAACCATCTGAAGTAAAAGTGATACAAAGAATTATTATTGGTATTAAGTATGAAGATTGTGTGATCAATAGCAGTACAAAGCTCTGCTCACTGCTTACTTTGTGATTATTAAACATTCTGGTTAGTACCATTAACCAATCAGCAGTTTCTCTGTCACCTTTGTTTCTTCAATAAGCCAATCAATTTAATCCATCATGCAAGTAACCTACAACTGAAACCACTTGGAAATATTAATAATTATTATTTGTTGCCAAGTAATTATTGCTGGCAGTTACTGTTGAAAGTAAGGGGAGAGGCATCACATGCTCTTGCACATTATATCAAACTAACAGCATCAACATAAAATACTGCACTGAAATAGTTTTGCGTATTTCTTTTTTGCAATATCACAGTGATGTTGCAATTTAAGGCTTTTTTTGGTACTATTGTGCCTTTCATTAGACTTCCTGTTCTCACCTATAACTATGATAGCTAAATTTTTGACCCATTCCGTTAATTTCTGACTGAATCCCAAACTGCCTGTATTCCTGTCAATCTTCTGTACACATATATAAAATTCCTGTTACCCATGATTTTGTTGCAACAGTCGTTTATGAATGTACGCAGTAACTGGATCTGGTTAAGTGGTATGTTGAGAGATTTGAATATACATATTGTTAAAACATGTAGCTGCTGCACTAAAAGTGGCTTTTGACAAAATTCAAAGATCTACTCCAGCATTACTGAATGCTCAACATTCAAAGTTGTTGAGTCATATTACTAAAGTCAAATCTCATCAACAAGAACTCTAGTAATATGAACTGAATCTGCCAGTCCTGGCTAATTTACTTTACTCTTTAAGAAGATTATGGTAATGTACTAACTCAATTGCAAGGTGCTTGGATGACAACCAGCTCGTTCCAGGTTTACTTCGAAATGACCTTGACAAGTGAAAGTAAGAAGCATACAACTTCCAGGATTTTGGTCATCAATGTAATCAGATTCAGGCAATATCTATAGGATATGTCACGTGGTGTAGACCTGTGGAAGTTGCTGTACATTATTAAGTGTAACCCTAGAAATAGACAAGGAATCTCTTGGTCTATCAGCACATACACACCAGTCAGTCACAGGATTCTGTAGCTGAGTGTTCTGGTAAAAAGCTGCCTTTTGTTTTACATTCAGGTTCTGCTCACTTCTCAGAAAAGTGGCAAAGAAGGAAACAAAAATAAATGTGTGAGCATGCTATAAAATATATTGCAAAGCTGCCAGATGTGCATATTGGCCATATGAGCTCGGTAACTAACTAACTAAACCAAATAGGGCTGGTAAGAATAGTAAATATACACTACCAAGTAGCAATTTCAAATTTTGCAATCATTGTGTCCCAATTAACTAGCATTGAGTAGCACCAGAATTAAATTCTTGCCGGTTGTAAATGTTTTTAGTAATGTGAAAAAAGATTGTAACATTTTCAGAGTTTCTTCAAATGTGAAATAATTTTTTGGCTTCTGTTCATGGCTTTAGTTTAGAACTCTATGAAAAACACATGCAGTAGGTAACATGCCTTGCCTTTAGTGCAATTTGATGTATTTCAGCAACATTGCTTTTGTAAATATTCATACAAGCCCAGTTAAAACTGTAACCTGTAACAATTTCTCCCTTCAAAGAGGCAAACAAATATACTAAGGATGACCATTCAGATTTACTTAAAGTTCAGATCTACTTCAGATATTCCAAGTCCAAATTTAAAATTCTAAAATTCATCTGAAATAGGCAAAGCAGGAAAAATCTAATAGCTTTAAGTTACTTAAATTTGGATTTGGAAATCATGTTGGAGCTCAACTAAAATAAATGTTTGAATTATCACTTCCAATTATCTAAGCTACACCCAACACAATGACCTACACTTGGTTCATGACCTGAAAAACTTTGTAATTATAGCATAAAATTGAAGGGCTGTTTGATTATATGGAAGTGCTTTTGTATTCAACTGAAATACAAAGTACTTATTTTGAGAAATGATTATCATTTCCCAAAATGAGAACTGGTTGATTTTACAAACGCATGCTTCCAGCACAGAACCCTCACCCGTCAAGAGCACATATTGGCAAATCACGGGCATACTGCCCACGATTTTTGGTCAAATAATTTTAATGGATGAAACACTGTGCAATGTGATTGCAATTTCCTGATAGGCACTTCTCCAGGAGCCTTAGAGTAGTGATGGGCTTCCAGGGGAAGGCATCTCAAAAAGATCAAGTCACAACTTGTAGCAAAGAGAACAGCCAGGATGTTTTAAATGAAAATGTGACCTAATTTTTTTTTCTTTTTAACAAAAATTGGAATATTTCTGATTTAAAATGATTAATACTAGAGCTTAGCTACAGGCAAATGTTAATTCCAAGCACAGACAGACCCTCTGCCTAATAGTCCCTAGTGGTTTTTAAATTTCAGTTTAACAAGATGCACCTCTATATATGCAGGCTGTAGATCTGAATCTACTGCTAATGCTTCTGTAGTTAACACCAACATTGGATTTGACCATAGCAACAATAGAACCTTTCACTTCTTTCTATAAAATACCATTAACAGTATGCTGCAATGTGCACATATGCCAACAGCTAGAACAGATACAAAGCTTATAGGTTTCTATTCCTGCAAAGCTAATTTAATAACTTTATTGGTTTGAGGGCTTCAAGTTGCTGCTTCTGAAGGGGGCGGGGAGGTCAGGTTATCCTTACAGTAATCAGGCCATTCTATTATGGAACCAAGGTTGGAGGGAAGCGAAGAAAAAAAGATTAAGATTGAACTACTTTTAAGCCGCTCTGAATACATGCAGGGACAAATAGATAACAGAGACACTAACTTCATGACAACACAATGCACAACTTAGAAGGCACAACATTAGCACAAACAAAAATGAAAGCAAAAAGGAGAACACAGTCCCTCAGATTTAACTTCATAAAACTTAGAGAATCAAAGGGACTGAGATACACTTTTCGTTTCTTTCACACCAAATAAAATCAGCCATAAATTACCAATTTGGTAAAGTGTTCTTCAATCTCTATTTTGGGTAGTTAATTTTTTTTTACAGTAAACAGACTCTTAAACAATCTGATTGGTGAGGTCTCCACAAAGAGAACATCTCTGAGAGTTTTATAAAGGAAATGAAGACCTCCAAGTGCAGGTTAGAAACAATCTGTCAGGAAGTCACAAACTTTCTGACATTGATCAAATCACATCGGAACTCTGGGCTACACAACAAGATGCTCTTCAGCTTAAAAGTGCAATTTTTTTTTAAAAAAAAGGCTTGTATTTTCCAACTGAATTGACACTAATGGATTATCTGCGAATACACGAAGAAACCATCTGAATAGTGGTCACGCTTTGTACCCACAATGCTATGCACTATGTGCTATTTCTTTCCTCAAAACAATGCAATTTATCTCAGTACTAGGTGAGTGCCTTGTGCATAAGTATTGTAGTACAAGCACATGTCCTTAACCTATTTTTTCCCCCCAAAAGTCCAAAGCTGAAGTAGCTTGTCATATTGTGATCCCTCAGACATATCTTATCTGCAGGTAGCTTCAGGGTCTTCCTGTCTATATTGATGAGGACAGCTTTATGCTGCAGCTGGAGTAACCTTCATCACTACCAACACTTTGGAGGCTGCTGTGGTCGTCAAGGTCGCTGATGCTGGAAGTGCTAATATTGTCCATGTCTCCATGGGAGAACTCTGTGCTCTCAACATCCACCTCAATCTCTTCTGGAAACAAGCAAAAGCAAGATTATTAGCACTGTATCAGGTAACATTGCCAGATATAGCAATTGTTTTTACGAGATTTAAGTTAACTAGCAAAATAACTTTATAGCTTTTTTGTTCACAGGTCTAAACCTTTGCATTATAGAGTAATTTGAGAGGCTCTGCTCATGGCATGGAGTCTGGCTAGACAGAAACATGCCAAAGGTAAGCCTAGAACACTAGTGCCAACTCTGTGGCCTCATACTTCCATCTAGCGATGCTCAATACCAGAAACGCAGCTTCGTAAAATTACCCCTTACAAGTGGAGCCTGATTCAACTAACTGCTGCACTGCTATACATGCACTACAGGGAGAAAAAGTTTCTTAAGGGCAGTATGCTTCCTAACACTTTATATTGCAGGTGACATAGTTAAATTACATGAAAAACCTACACGCCCATCTTAGAGTTCTCATTTCATCCACAAGAGAGGCAATAGGCATAATAATGCAAATGCATGGCAGAAAGTACAACATACAAATAAGCTTATTGTTGCTGAAAATATATCCTTGTTAGTCCTTCTAAAAAGCCTCATTACGAGCTTCAGCTCCTTCATGTTGATCTTGTCACGCAATGGATTATGATTATCACGAGCAGCCAAGATTATTGTGGGTTTTAGATGTGATGAAATGCATCACTGTATGGCATTACTCTGATCACTATTCAACATAAAATGGTTGTGGGCAACAGAAACTGTTTATGAAACACTACCTCGATCTGAATCTGAACGATCAGAGAAGACAATGGACCCTATGCTGTCCATTCGTATTCGTTCATTCTCTGGCAGACCCTGTAGCTGTTCCAGTCTCCTCTTTAAAAAGCGATGTTCCCTTTCCAGATGCTCAATCTGGTACATTGACTTTCTATCCAGCTCTTCAAGTTTCTGCAATGGAGTAAAACAGAAAATGATGAATTAGCTTCTATAGAGCAAGCTAATCGAAGGAGTGAAGTGCCAAGCTAAACAACACCAGAGGAATTCACAGCAGTAACTATAGGCAGGTCATGAACTTAGCATATTGTACATGTGTGTGTGGACATCAAGTATAGTGGAATCCCATTACCATGATTAGGAGACAGCTACTTGCAAACAGCTTGCATCAGCAGTACTTCTTGAATCAAATGTGTTAGAAACTGGAACTTGGTAATAGTTAATAATTTTCTCATGAATTTGTCAAAAGATCCACTGGAATAACATTCTATAATAATATAATTTAGTTGATTTGTAGCATGATTAAAATTGCTAATGTAATTAAAGAAGTTTAAAAAAAAACTTTTGTCTCAAGTTAAAATTATGATTACAGATGAAATGACATATTGCAAAAGAAACTAAAAGATGTCAAGAATTTATTAGCGTCTGACATAAAACAATGCAGCTGTAGTATTTTGCTTTACCTTAATATGTGCTTTGGCTTTGTTGAGTAAACCAAGTGTCGTGTGCCTGGTACACTCTGATCCCAGTGGTATAAGTTCCTTCAATCGCTCTAAGCAGAGACGAAGGTGTGCTCGCCTGTAATCAAAAACACAGTATGTGATCTTGCTTCATACTCAATCCAACAGTAAGCCAATAAAAATATATACAGTAACTAGAGGCTAATTTTAACAATTGAACAGTCAATAACTTAATTCATGGAATATTCATTGACATTAAATGCAGAACAACTACTAATATTTTATTTCAGACAATACCTAATGTCAATTGTCCATCTAATAAAGATCAGGACAAAAATAAATGTCAGCATTTGCTTTGTTGCCTTATCATTAGCTTTGATTTTCTGTAGAACTTTAATGGTTGTACAAAGTATGAAGGGCACCACTTGATCAAGTTCACATTAGATATTCTATTTATGACTTAGTAATTCAATAACAAATGAATTAAGGATTAATTTCTGTTATACATTTCAAATACAGAAATTCCTGAAATCAACTGCAGATTATTTCTTGATAAACCTGCAGGAATGATGTTACAAACTATTACAACAACTTATATTTATATAGCATCTTTAACGTAGTAAAACGTCCCAAAGCGCTTCACAGGAGTGTTATATAAAACAAAATTTCACACCTAGCCACATAGGAGATATTAGGGCAGATGACCAAAAGCTTGGTTACTACTACTAATCTTTCGATTAGGCACTTTACAGCCTTCCGGACTCAACACTGAGTTCAACTATTTCAGATCATAACCTCTGCTCCCATTTTTTCAGACAGCAGTTACTGGTAATGATTCTGCTTTTGTCATTTTCAGCTCCTCTAGACCCATCTTTTGTTTCTTTTATTGTCCCATTACCACCTCCTTTCGTCTTGCACCATCATCGTCATTTAATTACTCCTGCATTCCACCCTATCACAGACCTTCCCTTTTGTTCTTTCCTCTCCTCCCCTCCCCCCTTTCCCTGCCTTTGCATCTCTAACTTATTCCAGTTCTGATGAAAGGTCATTCACCTGAAATGTTAACTCTGTTTCTCTCTCTCCACAGATGTTGCCTGACCTGCTGAGTATTTCCAGCATTTTCTGTTTTTATTTGTGAAGTGATGCACTTTGGGAGGACTAATATGGAAAGTCAGTATACTATAAATGGCACGACTTTGAAAAGTGCAGATGAGCAGAGAGACCTTGGTGTCATATACACAAATCCTTAAAGGTGGCAGGGAAAGTGGATAAGGTGGTTAAAAAAGCATAGGGTTACTTGGGTTTATAATTAGAGGAATAGAATATAAAAGTAGAGATCATGCTAGAACTTTATAAATCACTGGTTAGGCCTCAGCTGGAGTATAGTGGACAATTCTGGTCATCACACTTTGGGAAAGATGTAAGAAAGGGTATAGAGGAAATTTATCAGGATGTTAACAGGGATGAGGGACTTCAGTTATGAGGAGAGGCTGGAAAAGAGAAGGTTAAGAGGTTACCTAAGATAATGAGATGATGAGAGGTTTTGATAGAGTAGATAGAGAAAAATGATTCCCTCTGGCAAGTGGATCAATAACTAGAGGTCATAGATTCAAAATCATTGGCAAAAGATCTAGAGGGGAGATTAGGGGGACTTTTTTCACTCGGAGTTGTCGGGATCTGGAATGCTCGAAAAGGTGGTGGAACCGGATTCCATAAATAACTATTTTAATGAGTTTGCAATGACTGTTCAGAACTTTTAATACACATGGACATTTTATCCTTTTGGGATCATACATGCGGTTATATTTTGTCCATAATGTATAAAATTGCATAGAACCTAATGTAGAATTGTAGTTAACTATTTCTATGGCCAGGATTTTGCTGACCTTGGCGGGTCCGTGGCAGGCGATGTCGGTGGCGGGTCTCGGCCCCGCTGCTGGCTCCATCCCGGCCTCTGAAATGATTTTCCGTTGATTGGGCTTGTTAAGCCCGCCCAGCGAGTTTCCCAGCCAGTTAGAGGAAGTGGGTCTGGCAACGTCATTCATGACGCGTCATCAGCCGGTTTCCTTAAAGGGAGCATGCCCAAATTTAGTTTGATATTTGTGCCGTCAGTGTTCTACAGTATTGAAGTGCTGTGAACACTGACAAGCACTGCACAGAGGTGCAGGGCTGCACCTAGGTTCTCCCATGACTCCCTCCATATGCTTATGGAGGGAATCACAGCACGCAGGGAGGTCTTCTTCCCTTCCCATGGGCGGAAGAGACCTCCCCAGGACACCAATACAGCCTGGTTGCACACTGCACAGGAGGGCACAAGCAGAGATGTCGTCAGGAGGACCTGGGTGCAGTGGCACAAACCTTTCAATGATCTCATTAGATCACAAAACGTTAGTACAAAGCCACACTCAATCTCATCTTGCTGTGCCACTCATCACATCCCCATCACTCTGCCTTCCCTACCCTACTCCTGCACATCCTTACTTACAGCTTGTACCTCCACCCATCCCTCTCTATCTATCATTATCACATCCCCATCTCACTAGCCACCCCTCATCCTAGTGCAATCATACCAACTAACAAAAACACAAGGGTAGCCACTTGGGTGTTTTGGCCAATGTTCATGTAAAGTTTCTGTTATTTTCAACACTTTCTGTTCTTGGATAGATTTGTGTGCATCTTTGGAAGTGGCTTAGTGAGTTTCAGTGAATGGTGAAACACCCCCCATCATGTGGCAGCCAGGGTGTACAGCGTCAAGTGAAGTAAATGTGGCCATGGGGAGGCCATCCCTGGCAGCAATGTGCTCGGGTGCTGATGCCCTCTGTCCTGTGCAGCATCAGGTGATTGCGGAGAAGGTTGGTGTTGTTGTTGGTGCTGCTGGTGTGCCTGGTGCTGCTGGTGTTGGGGCTGATCATGGTGGGATTCTGAGGACCAAGGTGAGAGAGTATAAAGGGCACCCATGCTGATGGAATAGATGGCAGGTGAAGCGATCTGTCAATGGTGAGAGAGGTAATGAGGTCAGACTGGATGGAGACTTGCAGCATGCTGAATCTGATTGTGGAAATGCAGTGAGGAAGAGCTTGTGGCTGAGGGAAGTTATCTCTGTCAGGTGGTAGCTTTTACTTGACATTTTAAGCGGTCAACTCATCAGGCACTGACCTCCTGCCTCAGCTTCACAGACGTGGTCTAGCAACAGCGTGAAACCCGTGAGCAAGCTGTCAAATTCAAAAGGTAAGTTTAAAATCATTGTTAAGTGGCTGTAAACAAGCCACTAATCATTTAAATTGGCTCCCCCACCGCTGCCTGTCGGGTCTGCTCAGCGCCGGCAGACCTGACATCGGGAAGGCAAGTATGCGCCATTTGACAGTGGGTTCTCGACCCGCTGTCAATCAATTCATATTTAACTGCTGACCCGCCACTGATCCCGTCCGCTGAGCACCGGCAAAATTCCGGCCTATGTCTTTGATCAGAAGAACTAAAACACTAGGGAAATTTCAGAGTAGGTTGATAGAAGTTCACATTTAATAAGACCGCATAATACAAAACTTTGCAAACAAGTTATTTCAGTTAAATAAAATGCCATTTAATGTTTTGACCAAAATCAGTTTTCATTCTGCTAAAACACTCTATGCAAATCGCCATTCTCACCATTTTTACCTAAAGATTTTTGAAAGTTAATTGAAAATAAATAAATGTGGGTTTTTAAATCCAAAACACTTTTACTTAACTTTGTCTACCCCTTTTCTTGGATTTCTCATTTGTTAGAACACAAATCCTACTAGTCAGACTTGTTCACAATGATTGGGCACTGTTCAGATTTGTCTTTTGAGCTAGCAGAAGTCACTCAAATGTATCTACATCACATGTAACATCAGTCGCATATATAACAAGTGCTTTTATGACCACTCTGATGGTTCAGTGGGCAAATACAACTTGTGATGTGGTATCACCGAGACTAGGAAGATCTCTGAGCCTTGGTCTCTGCTGAGTTCGCTGATTCTCAGTTGGATGGCAGTAGGGGGAATCCCTGT
Source organism: Squalus acanthias (assembly GCA_030390025.1). Classification (NCBI taxonomy): domain Eukaryota; kingdom Metazoa; phylum Chordata; class Chondrichthyes; order Squaliformes; family Squalidae; genus Squalus; species Squalus acanthias. Next base: position 9,080,606 of record CM059438.1, on the reverse strand, counting down.
GTCATTGCAATAGAAGATGTTCTTGATCACTATCCAGTAACCCCTAATGAAAAGCATCTAAATGTATACTTTGGGGAAGTACAGGTCTGGCTTCATTGTGCCATTCCTACAGTTTAAATAGCCTGCCAAAGCTTCCTAACAGTAGTGTGGTTTAATTATAGAAGTGTGTATATTGTACCTTGTATGGGGTATTAAACAATTTATTTTAAACAGGTTACCACCTTAATTAATATAGGAATATCACAAGTATATTAAGCATTCATCCGTTAATCATTCATCAGTAATTGCTAGACTTTGGTCTCAAAATTAAATCAATGATAATAAATAGTATAAAAATAGCTCTTCATTATATCAACTACCACGGAGCGTTACAATCTTCACCAGAAGATGGTTACCCATGTTGTCATGACTTTATGTTGTTTGCATTTTTGAAGCCAGAAACTGTGTACTTCTTTGGATATGCTTACATAGTATATATAATGATATTGGTGATCAGAGATATTAAATGAGGATTAAATATAGGATCTGGGATTTTTTACTTGCTCTTAATCGGGGTGCATCTCCAGCAGGATGAGACTTCTGCCTACCGCAGAGATTCACCCTTGACCCCAGCGAAATTTCCGGTCCCATGATTATTTACATACTGAATGTGGTCTCCCTCCACGAGAAGGTCTCGTTTCAATGAGGGTGAAAAAGATTGTAGCATAAGATCTTGTAAGTCTGTTGCAACATGGAAACGCCAGCAGCCTGCAAGCTGACGTTAAAATGTTAATTTATAAAATGAATGCAAGGCAGCATCCTTGAGCACTTTCACAGGCCCTCACTGCCAGATCCTTTTTAGGCCCCCTCCGCTGACTTCTACGCGGTAAATACCTGAGCCTAACAGGTGGTTCTTGTATCTGGTGTTTTAATGACACCAAAGCCAGGAAATACATCCGAGGACAATTCTGCTCATTTGCATTTTGTTTACATACACCAACCCACATAGGGACTGGCCCCCAGGAAATGAGGAGCTGGCACACAGATGTGGGGGAACAGTGGAGCACGTCCCTGGGCAATTTTCCATACCCACTTGTCCAGATCCACTGTAAAATCAGGAGGAGGAGCCAGAAAATCTAGGCCAGGGTGTATGTATTTGATGTGTTGATGATGACTCATGTAACAAACTATATTTAGTCTTCATTCATATATCTTAGCCTCCACAAACATAAAATGAGCATACTCAGTTGGCTAGAAATTTTTAGGCGTCCCTCCTCGCGCAGGTTGACTACTCTGCGCACAAATGATGAGGTCCAAGGAGAACTGGATACTGGGCCTCGGACCTCATTAGAAGACCGAAAAAGTGCAGCGGGAGAAGGCTACACAGATAAATGATTGGTAGCCGGGGTGGGATCGCAGGCCTAGGAGGGGGGGGGGATCATGAGTTTCGTGGGGGGGGGAGAGCGATCAGTAGCTAGCTGAGGAGCGATCGGAGGTCGGGGGAGGGAGAGTGAAAGCCAGGGCCTAAATGTCAGGGATCTCGGGGCCAGGGGCGGCAGTAATTGGAATTGTGCTTCGCAGGTAAGTAACTTACTTTTTCTTTCAGGCGATCTTTAACACTGGCTGTCTCAGGGCAAACCAATGTTTGAGCGGGAACCTGAAGCAGGTATTATGCCCCTTATTTGCATATATAACTGGCCTAACGCCTGCTTCAGGCGTGGATAAAGGACACCTGGTGTTTGTCCTTATCCAATATGGCAAGCAGTGCACTTCTGGTTGGAAGTGTGCGCGTGCTTCCTGCCCACTATTTTGGGGCTTTAATGCTACGCGACCCAATTTGTAGGCCAGTATATCCTCGATTATATGCTGCCAAAAAGTGGGCATACACTGGCCTCCAAAAATAAAAAGTGGATATGCTCAGAATACTCTCATACATCCTACACTACATCCCTGCTGTCTGGGGACACTTGTGAAGAATGGCAACTTGAATGAGGAGACAGACCAGATCAGCAGCTAACTGCCTGCTGAGCAAGTAGCACTGTGTGAAGGAGAGGAGGGAGAAAATGGGGTAAAAGTTTTACTTTTTTATTTAAGATGTTTACGGAACCATGAGCAACCACATTGCATAAATCGGGCACTGAGCAATAATGAAAGTACACAAATTATAAATGTTGAAGATTGCTGAAACATTTGCAGTTTATTAGGTCAGGTTTGAAAAAAACCCACTAAAGAAGCAGATGCCTGCTTGTTTGTCCTATGTTGTTGCACCTATAATTCTGACATCCTTACACATCATCAGCTGAAGCAGTAGATTAGACTTGAGTTAAAGGTCACCCAGGTCATAAACTTAATTGATGAAGTGTTTGTATTGATTTATTGATGCAGCCAGGCTTTATGCCAACACCAATCCTCCAATCAGCTTATACAATCAAGTCTACTTAAAATAAATATTAACCTTTCTATAAGGGAAGTCAGCTCTGTACAAGGCCTAAATAAACAAAAGTTTGTGACTTTTGTCACTGGTCACAGATCTCTAATGTCAGGCTATCAATGTAAATATTGCATTGCTGGCCTGTATGGGCATGCTGACAACTCAACAACTTGCATTTATATAGCATCTTTAACCTAGTAAAATGTCCCAAGGCACTTCACAGGAGCGTTATCAAAGAAAATTTGACACCGGGCAACATAAGGAGATATAAAGATAGGTGTCCAAAAACTTGGTTAAAGAGGTAGGTTTTAATAAAGGAGGAAAGAAAGGTAGAGAGGCGGAGGTTTAGGGAAGGAATTCCAGAGCTTAGGACCTAGGCAGCTGAAGGCATGGCCACCAACGGTGGAGTGTTGAAAATCAGGGATGTGCAGGAGGTCAGAATTGGAGGAGCGCAGAGATCTCGAAGGGTTGTAGGCAATGTTCCCACTAATTTTTTTTTGGGTGCGTGGACCCTTTAAGGGGCTGCGCAGTCCATTCAAATTACCACACATGCGCGGTTTTTTCCATTATAAAGCAGTTGAGCGGCCTGCATGGGACTTCCAGATCGCTGCGCAGCTTAACGGGAACATTGGTTGTAGGGCTGGAGGAGGTTAGGGAGGGGCAAGGCCGTGGAGGGATTTGAAAACAAGGATAAGAATTTTAAAATCAAGGCATTGTCGGACTGGGAGCCAATGTAGGTTAGCGAACACAGGGGTGATGGGTGAACAGGACTTGATGCGAGTTAGGATGCAGGCAGCAGAGGTTTGGATGAGCTCAAGTTTACGAGGGTGCAAAGTAGGAGGCCGGCCAGGAGAGCATAGGAATACTCAAGTTTAGAGGTAACAAAGGTATGGATGAGTGTTTTAGCAGCAAATAAGCTGAGGCAGGGGCGGATATGGGCAACGTTACGAAGGTGGAAGTAGGTGATCTTGGTGATGGAGAGGACAGGCTCAGAGTCAAATAGGACACCAAGGTCAAAAAACAAAAAAAACAAACCTACCTTGCCTTTAGTTACAGTCGAACTGGCAACCTATGCAAGTGGCAGTGGCGATAGCAGTTTACTTTTGCTACTGACAGCACTTTGCTTTTAGAGATTAGCTGAACAGCAGTTATTTATCTCTAGCTGTGGTTATTTTGGGTAAGAATGAAGTCTGTTCTTAGTCCTTTCTCTGCTGGAAACAATCTTGCAAGTTACCATAAAAATGGAGTAAGTTTGAGGAAAAGCCAAGCAGTGGGTGTTACGTAATTGCTCACTGAAGACACAGGCAGGAACAGTTGGCAGACAGCCAGCTCAAGAGTACACTACACAGTCCCACGTGACATTAGTTTGCACTCCTTCATGTTAGCTTCAGTTGTACCTGTTTATCTGCAACTCGCTTAATTGCAACTCCTGTTTTAACACAACCATTTCTATAGTCCCATTTTTTCCCAATTGTGAAGTTTCTTTTATTGCAATTTCATTTATATCAATTCTTGCATATATGCAAGTGTGGCATGCAGAAATCCCGCTTTAACAAAACTTTTCACCATTGAACCCGAGGTTTTCACCTCGCAATCTGATTGGGTTCGTTAGTCAACGTGCCTAAAACCCGGGTTGACCTGGTTTCCACCTGTTTTAGTGTTGTGCATAGCAGGGAGGAGTGGAAGTCAAATTCTAAACTGGCTCAATAAAGTGGCGTGACTTGTTGTTGTGCTAGCAGGTGGCTGTTTTGAACAGTTTGAAGCTAGTCACACTGAAGCATGGCATTTCTGAATCTCAAGTTTCTAGAATTCTGAAAAGGAAAGTAAACCAGGATAGGAAACTGTTGTGTGAAAGTAAGATGGCCGATGTTGATGTAGCACTGTTTAGGAGCTCAAAGTCCAACTTGACGGCTGCCTGTTGAAAGCTAAAGCTAATGAGCTTGCTAAAGAACTTGACGTGGAAAGCTTTGAGGCATCAAATGGATTACTGTGCCATTGGAAAGTAAGACACAACCTTGTTTACAAAAAGTTGTGCAGTGACAAACCCGCTGTTGATGCACGGACTGAGGAAGTGTTTCTGGAAGAGTATCCACTTAACTGCATTTACAATTGCGACGACACTGGACCTTTCTATCATGCCCTACCTGATCAAACCTACGCAAAAAAAGGAGAGAAGGTGAGCGGTGGCAAAATGAAATAAGAACGCTTTACGTGTTGATGCGTGCTAACCAAACAGCTCAGTCAAGGTGAAACTGCTTGCGATCGGGAAAAGCAAAAACGCTCATTGCTTTTAAAAATTTGAAAACTTTTAAGAAAGCAGCTCTATTGCTTGGATGACGCAAACAATTTACGGAAAGTGGCTGCAATCTTTCAATGCTAGGATGAGAAAGTGGCGCAAGAAGGTGGTTCTTTTGATGGATAATGCCACTAACCATTATGTGGCGGTTAATCTTTCACATGTTAGGGTCCAGTTTTTACCATCTAACTCCACTTCCATCATCCATTTAAGATGTTATAATGTATTCACCTTCGAAAGATATTGTAGTAATCCTTCACAGCATAAATAAACTCACAAAAATTAAAGAAAAATGCTGTATTCACCCTTGTTGTAAGATGTTGCAAGAAATTTAGGCAAATAAAGGTTGCTGTGCAACAGAGCAACCTTGATTTTTGTTGCTTTGATTTATAGAAACGTATTCGAAGTACTCCCTCATTTCATTAAATGATTCATTTTAAAATTAAAGGGCATATTTCTCACTCCTAGTGACTTATGATGTTGGGTATTTCTCATTGAATATTCAAAAAACACAGGCATTAAAATACTGATTTGATGTTAAAAGCGTTACATTTTTCACTCCCCTGCAGACATGCCACATCTTTGCTTTCAAGCTGCTGCGGTGACATTACTGATAGAAAAGAGCCTCACTGCTCCTCGAGTGGCTGCAGTAATTGCAGTCGGATCATGACTTTAGCCTATCCCGGTAGCTATCCAGGACCACCTGACCCTAGCAAAACACTCTGCTGGCGGAGTATGCTGCAGGAGTATGAAATGTAAAACTTATAATGTCAAATCAGTATTTTTATACATATATATTGAGACAGTACTTCGAGCCCTAGGTTTTCCTTTTTCTTTAATTTAACGTCACGCTGCATCTACCACACAACTGCACTTAGCACTCCTGTGGCATAACAGTAAAAAAATGAGAAAACAAGGTTTTACTTTTAATGAGCTACTCAGTATATGCATATCGTATGTACAATAACACAATGAAGGCAGCAAGTTGAAGAAAACTGATTAAAAGTATGGTTCTGCTTCTGATCATAAATGGCTCAACCTCTCACAATACCATCACAATTTGTCAATTGAATCACAATCTTGTAATATATATTGCCTTAAAATCTTGTTCTAAGTTGAGGTTTGACCAAGACTCTGCACAACTGAAGCATCACCATCACTTTTGGATTCCAACCCCTTGAGATAAAGGCCAACATACCATTAGTCTTTTTGTACCTGTGCACTAGCTTTTAATGATTTGTGTACATGGGCACCTAAATCCCTTTGTTCCTCCACAGCTCCGAGGGGTAGAAATTCATCTAAGACGGTAGCGCTAAATGGGCAATATCACATTGGCCTCCTGTTATATGCCCCACTGAAGTCAACAGAACTGAATATCGGGCAGGTAGTATAACAGGCGGCAGATACAATACCGCCCATTTTGCGCCTGGGCCCGAGACAAATTTCTACCTTCTACTCTCTCACCATTAAGAAAATATTTGTCTTTCTCAGATCCAAAGTGGATGACCTCACAATTCCTAACACTGAACTCCATCTGCCATAGTTATGCCCACTCACTTAGACTGTCTATGTCCCTTTGTAAATGGGCTTCCATAGGCAGTTTTCATTATAAATGTGGACATAGGTTTTTATAATGGGAAAAGTCGACAAAGTGTGACAAAAACGTGCACCAGGAAGTAAGGTTTTGTAGCCAGGAAGTGCCTGCAGTTAACATTAGATGACAGTACTGATTCTGACAATGTAACAGAACTGAATCAGCATCAGCTGACAGTAGTAGTCAAAGAAGTAGAGAAATTCAGCTGTATAAATTGAGTTCCTCATATGACTCATAAGCTCAGAAACTCATCTAAACTGTTCTTCCAGTAATATTAACAAATTTACAATTTCAATAAAAATAAAACAGAAAAACATTGAAATGTCAAAGTTGATTTCCAATTGGTTTTGTACGTGTTCATAGTTCATTACTTATCTAAGTATTTTCCTCCATTATTTCCAGTCTTTTTGGGCCATAATACTAGGCAAGCGGGCAAGCAACTTACTACCAGGCCTACACTGCTCTTGAGCCAGTTACTTGGAAGTGTACTAGAACAGCCCAGCAACAATTCTCCCTCTGATCTACCCATCTCTCTTCATGGGGAAGGGGGCCCCACCGTGTCAAGCCAGATGTTTGGGGACTATACATTGCAACTGTAACATGCTACGCCACAGTATTAACTGAATTGGTCAATTTTTTTTTAAGAAGGGTTCCACATAATAAACCTCCCTTTTTAATTGTTAATGAGTTGAATAAACTTTAACTTGTTGGCAAATGGTACTTTATTCCATCAAGGCAGGAGTCTGCTGATCAAACAGTAGGTTTTATGTGAACTACAACAACTGTTTGAACAACCACATGTCGCCGGGGGACAAGGGAATTAAAATCAATACAATTTTGCAGCCTGTTATAGGTATAGTAGGACAAACATTTGTACAGCACAAATGTAAACCTTTACAACACAGCTGCTAACATTAGTTGGTTTTCATCACGAAGAAGTCAATTTCAACAGGAATTAGCAACGTTTTAGTTTCATGTAAATTTTATCTTTACTGATTTAATGGAAAAATCTGAAATACAAACCCAGGAAGACTAAGCGTTTACCCTATATAACAAATTTAAAATCTAAGCATAGCAAAGAAAGCATAACATAACTCATGTGCTATGGAATGGTGAAACTTTGTTTAGATCAATTACCCTCCAATGAGGTGCTTAGTGGGTCTAGTTGTTTCCCCATAGATAGGCAGGGAATACTGGAGGGGGTCACTCAAAGTTATTCCCCAACACCACCCAGCAGCTGATTTTAAAACACCACTGGCTGAGGCCAGGGAGCAGGTCACTTCCCTGTCCTTAATTGTGCAGTGAGACCCCAAGAAAGAGGGGAGAAGCAAAAGAAAAAGGCCATGAAAATACTGCTAATCAATCTCCTGTGGTATTGCACACAGGGAAAATATGGAGTAAAAAAACAGGTTGGAGCAAGAAGAGAGAAACTCATTTGACCGAATTTAGTAATGTTGACATTAATTAAACAACAACTTGTATTTATATAATGCCTTTAATGTAGAAAAACATCCCAACAAAACCAAAGGAGGAGCTATTAGGAGCGATGAACAAAAGCTTGGACAAAGGAGGGTTTTAAGAAGGGTCTTAAAGGAGGAGAGGGAGGTGGAGAGCTGGAGAGATTTAGGAAGGGAATTCCAGAGCATGGGGCCAAGGCAGCTGAAGACACAGCAGCCATTGGTCGGACAGAGCACTGGAGGAGATAATGGAGATAGGGAGCTGTGAGAACATGGAGGGATTAAAACACTTTTTATACTAAAGCATAAAAGCCAAATTCAAACAATGCCATACAAGAAGGTAGTGTAAATCACACCAAACAAAAGATATTGGTGTGAAGCTTTACTTGCTAAGAGCCAAGTTTCATATGGTAACTATTTAGAATGAAACTCTTAAGGCAATGTGAAGCTTGCTTCTACATGAATGGTATGGTAGCGTGGTGGTTATGTTACTGAACTAGCAATGCAGAGGCCTGAACTAATAATTCAGCGAACATGAGTCCAAATACCACCAAGGCAGTTTGAGAATTTTAATTCAGTTTTTAAAAATCTGGAAATAAAAACCTGGTACCAATAAAAGTGACTATGAAGCTGTTGGATTGTTGTAAAAACTTTTAGGGAATGTTGTAATGTTCTTTAGGGAAGGAAACCTGTCGACCTTGCCTGGCCTGTATGTGACTCCAGTCCCACGCCAATGTGGTTGACTCTAAACTGCTCTCTGAAGTGGCCTAGCAAGCCAGTCAGTTGTAAGATAGATAATAATTGCTGGCGATGGCCACATCCCGAGAATACATTTTTAAAATTGGCTATTTCTATGATCAAGATACCACAATGATACAAGCTGTATCATTTTGTTGCATACACAGTTGCACACAGTTTGTAGTTAGCCACATCCCTGTAAATGTATTGTATAAACGGAGCAGCTCTTCATTTTGTTCAACACTGAACCTGAACTCTACAAACCAACTAGGTTTTAGGTCCCTTATGCAATAAGCATTACAGATCCGTTTAAAAAAAGTGTATAGCAACAGTGTTATAAATCCATTACTAGCAGTGCATCCAGCTCTGATTTGTTAAATAGTTGGTTAATCTGACTTCATAACACCAATTTGAAATATTGTGTACTTGTAGGAAAATAATAACTACACTTTAAGGTAACATAGTGACTAACGTGTTTAGAGTAGAACTAAGGAGCAAATTATTTTTTTGTTTTAAATCATTAAATACTACCACCTGCATTTCTTAGAAACCCACTGCGTTTGAATTTCTGATTAAGGCTGTAATGAAGTCTCTAAGCCTCAAGGCTCCATTTGTTCCACTGGAGTTTGAAGCTAAATATTGGCCTTTGAAATGCTTGTTCCAGCACATATCCGCCTCCACCAGCAGCCACTTCAGCTTTGTTGTTCCAAGCAGGTGAAACTTCAAACTAAATATCCCAGTTCAGTTCTATCACGGACTAGGATTATGCTGCAGTTTCATAATTAGTCTTCTGTATGATAAGAAGGTAGGAACAAGAAAAAACCTACAAACCTCAAACAGCCCATCCCATTGTTTAGATCCATCACAGATCATTTTAGCTCAGTCAAACCTATATCTGTTCCCTTCTAGATTTTAGCATTTACTGTTTAATGTATTCTTTACAGAAACAGAAGAGCTGGATTCTATCTTACAAAATAGGCCTTGCCACTACTCTTTTCCTACCAACCCAGCACTCCACTAATACACAATGGTGGTGGTGGTGGGGGAAGAACTAGATTCCGAAAGGTGTGCTCAAATATGCTTCAGCTGGCAAAGATCAGACTCTGCTTGTAAAGTTAAGTCCATAAAAGCTTAACAGCATGCAGTCGCATTGCACAAACTACTCCTTCCCTAACAAGTGTCACACTGTGGTTAACCCTTCAATTATATTCTCTTTTGAAATACACGGGGAGCTTTTAATGAAAAGTAGAATATTGCAAAACTAGCTTTATGGAAACAGAAAGAACTGAGCATTTCTACAGAATTTTCCAAATAAAATTAAAAGCTGTTTATAGTTCTTGTATCCAAGTCATTGCCATAATCAAGTATTAATGTTGTACCGAAACAATTAGCTGCCATATAAAAGCCAGCAATCCTACAACAGGATTGCTTTTTTCTTCGGTTCAGTGGAGGTTGTAATTATTTCAACTACGGTACAGTAATTCCTGAACAATTGGTTTAAGACCACAAAGATATTTGACCTAGAAAGCTTGGTTCATTATATGCCACAGGAGAAGTGATACAGCATCATGGCTTATTTACAATGCAGAGATGAGCAGTAACACTGAACTAACTGTACATGCATATAACCTGTACATTTGTGATTTTACCATTCTAGCAATGCATTTGCTGGAAGAAGGTGGTGCAAACCAGCAATAATAAAGTCACATTGCTGTCCTCTACAGGCAGGCTGGGATCTCAGTCCCGAGGCAGCCAGACAAAAATGTCAGCTCCATCAGCAAGCACCACCAGCAGCTGTCATTTAGATTAACTGCTAACACCAGTTAATCCTCCACGAGTCCAACTCCATGACACTGCTCTCTCATGGTTCCACTCCTACCTGTTGCATCAAGGACACTACATTGCCTCCAATGTCTTCTCTTCCCATGCCTGCAGTCAGCTCTGCTGTACCCCTCCTGTTCATCTTTTATATGCTACCCCTTGGCAACATCATCCAGAAACATGGGGTCAGCTTTCATATATACAGTGAAGTCATTCAGCTCCATTATTCCACATCATCTAACAAACCTGGTGCTGTTTTCATTCTCTCCAACAACCATCCAACACTAAGACGAGGATAAGCCAAAACCTCCTCCAGCCAAGTGTCAGCAAAACTGAAGCCATTCTCTTTGGCTCCTTCGTCTCCAGCCTTGACTCCATCAGCATTCCTAGATGCCATCTCCGACCAAGCACAGGGGTTTGGAACATTGGCGTCCTGACCTGCTTGACTTGACCTCACCTTCCTCCCTCAAATTCGATCAGTCCCACAGAACACATTCTTTCACCTCTGAAACATTGTCAGCTTCTGCCCGATCTTCCTGCCCTCTGCCAGCAAAAGCCTAATACTATTCCCTTGACGCTGGACTTCTCCAATGCTATCCCTGCTGCCCGCCATAAACGACTAATGATCCAGAACTCTAGTCTGCATTCACACCACATCCCCATCATACTCTTTACTTGCCAAGCTCAAATGGCTCCCTGTACCCCAGAGATTCTTATCCTCAAATCCACACGTAGCCTCATCTCTCCTTATCGTGATCTCCTCTAACCATATTTTTTTTAATTCGTTCATGGGATGTGGGCGTCGCTGGCAAAGCCAGCATTTATTGCCCATCCCTAGTTGCCCTTGAGAAGGTGGTGGTGAGCCACCTTCTTGAACCGCTGCAGTCCGTGTGGTGAAGGTACTCCCACAGTGCTGTTAGGGAGGGAGTTCCAGGATTTTGACCCAGCGACGATGAAGGAACGGCGATATACTTTCAAGTCAGGATGGTGTGTTTGGGCGGTGCTACCGAAGAAGCCTTAGCGAGTTGCTGCAGTGCATCTTATTGATGGTACACACTGCAGCCACGGTACGCCGGTGGTGGAGGGAGTGAATGTTTAAGGTGGTGGATGGGGTGCCAATCAAGCGGGCTGCTTTGTCTTGGATAGTGTCGAGCTTCTTGAGTGTTGCTGGAGCTGCACTCATCCAGGCAAGTGGAGAGTATTCCATCACACTCCTGACTTGTGCATTGTAGATGGTGGAAAGGCTTTGGGAACAGGAGGTGAGACACTCGCCACACAATACCCAGCCTCTAACCTGCTCTTGTAGCCACAATATGGCTGGTTCAGTTAAGTTTCTGGTCAATGGTGACCCCCCAGGATGTTGATGGTGGGGGATTCGGCAATGGTAATGCCGTTGAATGTCAAGGGGCGATGGTTAGAGGCTCACTTGTTGGAGATAGTCATTGCCTGGCACTTGTGTGGCGCAAATGTTATCTGCCACTTATTAGCCCAAGCCTGAATGTCGTCCAGGTCTTGCTGCGTGCGGGCATGGACTGCTTCATTATCTGAGGAGTTACGAATGGCACTGAACACTGTGCAGTCATCAGCGAACATACCCACTTCTGACCTTATGATGGAGGGAAGGTCATTGATGAAGCAGCTGAAGCTGGTTGGGTGTAGGACACTGGCCTGAGGAACTCCTGCAGCGATGTCCTGGGGCTGTGATGATTGACCTCCAACCACCACAACCATCTTTGTGCTAGGTATGATTTCAACCAGTGGAGACTTTACCCCCCCCCGCCGATTCCCATTGACTTCAGTTTTACTAGGGCTCCTTGATGCCACACTCGGTCAAGTGCTGCCTTGAGGTCATGGGCAGTCACTCTCACCTCACCTCTGGAATTCAGTTCTTTTGTCCACGATTGGACCAAGGCTGTAATGAGGTCTGGAGCCGAGTGGTCCTGGCGGAACCCAAACTGAGCATGAGTGAGCAGGTTATTGGTGAGTAAGTGCTCCTTGATAGCACTGTCGACAACACCTTCCATCACTTAGCTGATGATTGAGAGTAGACTGATGGGGCGGTAATTGGCCGGATTGGAATTGTCCTGCTTTTTGTGGACAGAACATGCCTGGGCAGTTTTCCACATTGTCAGATAGATGCTAGTGTTATAGCTGTACTGGAACAGCTTGGCTAGAGGCGCGGCTAATTCTGGAGCACAAATCTTCAGCACGACAGCCGGAATATTGTCGGGGCTCACAGCCTTTGCTGCATCCAGTGCGCTCAGCCGTTTCTTGATGTCATGTGTAGTGGAATCGAATTGGCTGAAGACTGGCTTCTATGGTGGTGGGGACCTCAGGAGGAGGCTGATATGGATCATCCACTCGGCTCTTCTGGCTGAAGATGGTAGCAAATGTTTCCGCATTGTCTTTTGCACTCAGTGCTGGGCTCCACGATCATTGAGGATGGGGATATTCATGGAGCCTCCTCCTCCTGTTAGTTGTTTAATGGTCCACCACCATTCACAATTGGATGTGGCAGGACTGCAGAGCTTTTATCTGATCCGTTGATTGTGGGATCGCTTAGCTCTGTCTATAGCATGTTGCTTCCGCTTTTTAGCATGCATGTAGTCCTGTGTTGCAGCTTCCCCAGGTTGGCACCGCATTTTTAGGTACGCCTGGTGCTGCTCTTGCATGCTCTTCTGCACTCCTCATTGAACTAGGGTTGGTCCCTTGGCTTGATGGTAATGGTAGAATTAGGGATATGCCGGACCATGAGGTTACAGATTGTGGTGGAATACAATTCTGCTGTTGCTGATGGCCCACAGCGCCTCATGGATGCCCAGTTTGGAGCATCTAGATCTGTTCTGAATCTATCCCATTTAGCACGGTGGTAGTGCCACACAACACAATGGAGGGTGTCCTCAATGCGAAGATGGGACTTAGTCTCCAGAATGACTGTGTGGCAGTCACTGCTACCAATGCTGTCATGGACAGATGCATCTGCAACAGGTAGATTGGTGAGGACGAGGTCAAGTATGTTTTTCCCCTCGTGTTAGTTCTCTCACCACCTGTTGCAGGCCCAGACTGGCAGCTATGTCCTTCAGGACTCGGCCAGCTCGGTCAGTGGTGGTGCTACCGAGCCACTCTTGGTGATGGACACTGAAGTTCCCCACCCAGAGTACATTCTGTGCCCTTGCTACTCTCAGTGCTTCTTCCAAGTGGTGTTCAACATGGAGGAGTACTGATTCATCAGCTGAGGGAGGGTGGTAATCAGCAGGAGGTTTCCTTGTCCATGCTTGACCTGAAGCCATGAGACTTCATGGGGTCTGGAGTCAATGTTGAGGACTCCCAGGGCCACTCCTTCCCGACTGTATACCACTGTGCCGCCACCCCTGGTGGGTCTGTCCTGCCGGTGGGACAGGACATACCCAGGGATGGTGATGGAGGAGTTTGGGACATTGGCTAAAAGGTATGATTCTGTGAGTATGACTATGTCAGGCTGTTGCTTGACTAGTCTGTGGGACAGCTCTCCCAATTTTGGCACAAGACCCCAGATGTTGGTGAGGAGGACTTTGCAGGATCGACTAGGCTGGGTGTGCCGTTGTCGTGTCGTAGCTGGGTGGACTGTCCGGTTTTATTCTTATTGGTTTTCGTAGCGTTTTTTTTTTACAACTGAGTGGCTTGCTAGGCCATTTCATAGGGCAGTTAAGGGTCAACCACATTGCTATGGGTTTGGAGTCACATATAGGCCAGATCAGGTAAGGACGGCCGATTTACTTCCCTAAAAGGACATTAGTGAACCAGATGGGTTTTTACGACAATCTGATAGTTTCATGGTCATCATTACTGATATTAGCTTTTTATTCCAGATTTATTTAATTAACTGAATTTAAATTCCCCAGCTGACATGGTGGGATTTGAACTTATGTCTCCGGATCATTAGTCTAGGCCTCTGGATTACTAGTCCAGTAACAAATCACTATGCTACCATTCTCAGTCAGCATATGTTATGCATGTTCCCTTTGCTCCTGACATTGGCCTAATTCGCGTTCCTCACTCCCTCACTCAGCAACATCAGTAGCCCTCTTTCAACCATCAAGCCCGACTCTCTGGAATTCCTTCTATCAGTACCTCTGCCTTATCACCTGCCTTCCTGTTTCAAAAGCCTTATCTATAACCATGCTTTTGGCCCCTTCTAACTCCTCCTCTCAATTTCTCCCACTTGATCAACATCCACTCTTTGTCCACCACCCTGTAAAGCTCTGAGACATCTCTTTATGCATAAGGAATGCTTTAGAAACACGTTATTGTTGTTATGGTTGCCCTGAAATTAGCCACTGGGCTGTGTGTGAAAAGTAGCCAGGAGTGACTCTCCTTCTCACCTTATTTCATCCCTTTGGGGAATAATCTGACTACCACTCAGTATTTCCTCAACTCAGTACAGCTGAGACTGCTACCCTATCACCCACAGTAGTCCTTTCAAAACCTATGGTTAAACACTACTGTTAACTATTTGCCAGACTTTCAAATGTGCCTCAAAACATAATGAGCATTCTATTTTTAACAGTTTCTAAATTTGCATAGTTAACCCAAATGCAGATTAAAAGTCATGAATGCCACTTGAGGACAGGAGATGGAAACTATGCAAGGTCAGCAGGAAATAAATGTAACTTAAAACAACAATTTTAAAGGAGCATTGTGGTCATTAATTTGTGTCCTGAAAGGCAAGATACAACCAACTGAGGAATATCCAGCATCACCATACAACTGTGACTCTTTCCAGCAATAAATCTTTGAAGTTTCTAAATCGTGATTTAGATGACATTTTTCAAATTATTCACAAAGATTTTGTATGCATAGGCACACTGCTATTTGGTTTCCAATGTGTAACGGCACAATCGCAATGATCTGAATTAACAGTTTTTACTCCAACATTCATCCAGGTATTAATTGTGTATAATAAGTTCTGAATGTCAGAGAAAATCCACCTCAGGAATCCTAGGCCTAAGACAAGAGGGCCTAGAAACAGGTGGTATCGGATCAGTCGCCCGTTATACGCAGCACCTGATATTCAGTTCCATTGTAGTCAATGGAATAAAATATCGGGTGCTGCGTATCACGGGCGGCCGATCAGATACCGCCCGTTTTGCGCCACCGCTCGAGACGAATTTCTAGTCCAGAGAGTCCAGCGAAGGAGTGAGGTCCAGAACTTCTCTCATAGGCTTTTTGGACAGCATACAAACCCATATTAACCCCAGTTTATTTCCCCCCCTTTTGGCTTTTCCAGGCTCCACACCAACTGACAGCCAAAAGGAAAGGTGGCATATGATCCCAGGCTTCTGCCAATAGCGCTTAGAATGGCCAATGACTGTGCAGTAATAATAATTGTTGGTTTATAGATTTTTTTCCATCAGATCAAACCTTATCAAGCCAGAGTCATGGCTATCATTTTATTAACAAAGCCAGGAAATGGAATTGCAGAATATCTTAATTTTATTTCAATAGCGCACATGTTGCTACAATTCCTTAGCTAAAATGAGTAAAACAGCTCAAAACATCACTTTTGGTGAATGATGCATTTAAGACCTAAACTAGAAGTATGGTGCATTGTAGCTTTAATGCTAAACTAAAATATATAAATGATATATATCCCACTGGCTTGACAGCGAAGAGGCAGCATTATAGAGTGCTCAATATGCTGATTTTAAGGCCTCTAGAGGACAGCAATCCAACCTGCCAACTATGCATGAAACTGACAACATATTTTTCAAATTGTGTTGTCCTGGTCTACCAAAATACCCACTTTAAGATTTAAAAGAGGAAGTGATATGGGCTAAGTTGCTTGTTATGTTTATACCACAATGACCACATCCTGGAAATAACTAAGCAGCTCTCAGTGTGTATAGTTATTTTTTTCTCTATGCCTCACCTAGACATGCAAAATTAGAATGAAGTCTTTAAGACAGCTCTTTGAAAAACAAATGTAAAGCTTTAAAACGCTTGCACAATTATACTTAAGGCCAAGTAACATTACACTTTTCCTCCAATTTCCTACTCATACCTCCTTGTCCTGAAGGTAGTGGGTCATACTGAGGTATAGATTATCAGGTATGGGCATTGGCAATCCTCTAGTAACTTGTGCATTTGGCCATTCTTCAAGTGCAAGCATAGATTATGGGGAACACCACAGCTGAGCCAACTGATCTCCTGATTTTCATATCTTCCAGCAGGGGGTCAGTGGGTAGCGATCAGGAGCAGAACCCTCGTCAACTTCAACAGTTTTTCTCAACACATACCTCTGAAGTTGGTCTCTGACAAAATATGAAAATTTGTTGCAGTCTCACTTCTATATTCCTTGGTCTAAAACTGCATCTTCCATTTCCCCCCAGCTGCAAGCTCACATACCCACAAGGTCTTCCCATAATCCTGACCATCCCCATCAACTTCAGTCTCTATTATAATTTAATATGGCAGCATATATTTAATATGGTATCAATGAGGCAACGAGAGTTTCAACTCATGGCAACAAGCCCTCCTGAAAAGCTAACAGACTCTACTTTGCTACACTTAGAAGGATACTTTTTAAAAAGGTAGCATTTTTTATTAACACAAATACAGTCTTATGGTCAGAAACTAACTTTCAACTACGCTAGCACCCCAATAGAAGTTGCTAAGCATTCAATTCCCAAGCTGAGCGGTATACGTTCAAGTTCCAGTGCTGTCCATCACTTAATGTAGCTGCAATAACAACAGAAAACGCTGGAACGACTCAGCAGGCCAGGCAGCATCCGTGGAGAGAGAAACAGAGTTAACGTTTCAGGTCTGGGACCCTTCATCAGAACTGGAAAAAGCTGGAGATGTAACAGATATTAAGCAGGTGCAGAGACAAGGAGAGGGGGGGGTGGGGGTGGGGGGGGAGGAATTGAAGGAACATAATGTGCTTTTGTAAGAGGCAGGAAAGATAAAATATTGCAAATGGGAATGGCAAAATCATACAGCATGAAAAATGGGGGCAGGGGTTATAGTTTGAAATTGTTGAACTCAATGTTGAGGCCAGAAGGCTGTAAAGTACCTAATCGAGTGTTCCTCGAGCTTACGTTGAGCTACATTGGAACAATGTAATAGGCCGAGGACAGAGAGATCAGAGTGGGAGTGAAGCAGTGAATTAAAGTGACAGGCGACCGGAAGCTCAGGGTCACCCTTACGGACTGAACGGAGGTGTTCCGCAAAGCGGTCACCCAATCTGCGTTTGGTCTCCCCAATGTAAAGGAGGCCGCATCGTGAGCAGCGAATACAGTATACTAAATTGCAAGAAGTACAAGTAAATCGCTGTTTCACCTGGAAGGGGTGTTTGGGGCCCTGGACAGTGGGAAGGGATGAGGTAAAAGGGCATGTGTTGCATCTCCTGCGCTTGCACGGGAAGGTGCCGGGCGAAGGGGAAGGGCTGTTAGGGGTGATTGAGGAGTGGACCAGGGTGTCGCAGAAGTAGCGGTCCCTTCGGAATGCTGAAAGGGGAGGTGAGGGGAAGATGCGTTTGGTGGTGGGATCACGCTGGAGGTGGCGGAAATGGCGGAGGATGATCCGTTGAATGTGGAGACTGGTGGGGTGAAAGGTGAGGACAAGGGGAACCCTATCATGGTTCTGGGAGGGAGGGGAAGGGGTGAGAGCAGAAGTGCGGGAAATGGAACAGACATGGTCAAGGGCCGTGTCAACCACAGTAGAGGGGAATCCTCAGTTGAGGAAAAAGGAAGACATGTCGGAAGCACTGGTATGGAAGGTGGCATCATCAGAACAGACGCGGCGGAGACGGAGAAACTGGGACAATGGAATAGAGTCCTTACAGGAAGCGAGGTGGGAGGAAGTGTAGTCCAGGTAGCTGTGGGAGTCAGTGGGCTTGTAGTGGATATTTGTCGAAAGCCGATCGCCAGAAATGGAGACGGAAAAGTCAAGGAAGGGAAGAGAAGAGTTGGAGATGGACCATGTGAAGGTGAGGGAAGGGTGGAAATTGGAAGTAAAGTGAATGAACTTATCAAGTTCAGGGCGAGAGCAGGAGACGGCACCGATACAGTCATCGATGTACCTGAAAAAGAGGTGAGGGAGGGGACCTGAGTAGGACTGGAACAAAGAATGTTCCACATATCCCATGAAAAGGCAGGCATAGCTAGGGCCCATGCGGGTTCCCATAGCAACACCTTTAATTTGGAGGAAGTGAGTGGAGTCAGAGGAGAAGTTGTTCAATGTGAATGTAGCTGCCTTAGTTGCACACGTTAATGTCAAATTATCAGCCAGGTTGTTTAATCAAGTGTTGTGTAGCAGTCTGATCATTTTTCATCTCAGGGTAGGAAAAATAGGCATTGCTGTGGTCATTTGTTCAAGTCGCAATGTTTACTAAACCAGTCACAAAGCAGCATCAACAGGGTTTAATGAGAAAATCAAATCTCAAGCTGTCCTACCCTCTCAGCTGAAAGGTATTTGGTGAAAAAGGGTCCCTTTCCAAATAGCTCAGTAAATCCTGATGATAAGCTCAAGGAGTAGCTCCAATGCTTTCTGTGGAGTTCATCTTTTAAAACTGAGAAGCCAAGGTGAAGGGCCAAGGCCTGTAGAGTACAACACTACCATGGTTGAACATAGTAAAGAGAAGAAAGCTGTGGTAAATCAGGAAATAATGATTAAGTAATGCCAAGCTTAAGTTTTAAAAGCCTTGAGATTGTGAAAGGAAGGGCAGCCTGAGGGTCATAACAAGTTCAAGAGTTTTGAAGTCCTGGAAAAAATGTTAGTGTTGCCCTCTGCTTATACACTGCATTTTCTCTTCATGTGCTGGACCAACCTGCCCTCCTAACCAAAGAAGGGTAAATAGTAAGTGAGAAAATATTGTATTGTCTATTCAAATACAATGCTAACTGTAACCAATTAGCTTTGCATTAGTTGGTAAGTCTACAGGAAAGGTTGTTTTTCAGGGATTACAGGGGTAAGTGTTCAGGAGCACCAGGATTTCCTGTCCTGAACCATTAACATGGTCTGGGAGCACTCCTGATGCTGGCTCACCACCTGGTAGGGTCTAGTGCTGACAGAAGGGGTAGGAAATTAAAGCATAGCCTCCCAGGCAGATTTTAGACAGATTCAAATGGAAGTGCACCCAATTTTCCAAGATCAGCTTGTAATCATATTTTCAAGTACGGATTTAGATGGGTCTAGTAATGGGAGAGGAAAACTGCATGCAAATCAAATTTAAAGGGATGGGGTTAATTCAAGAGGAGTGTCACAACAGGGAGGCAAAAATTCGGAAAGACTTTAGAGCCTTAAACGGCATCTCAATCCATTAGCAGTCTGTGCCATGACTGAAGGGGCAGGAGACTGAGACAGGTAAAAAGGATGGAAAAGGAAACCCAAGGTGCAGGCATGAGCCCAGCACCCAAACTTGTTTATGGCTGAAGTCCAGATGGTGCTGCATAATAATGCAAAGAGGTGAAGTCAAGTTTCAGGCCACAGCTGACCGTTACTGTCACTGAATATGCCAGCTCTACGCTGCATGGTATCTGCAAGTATCCTTCTAGCTGATGGCTCAAACCATTGCATCTACATCTCTGATGACCCCACAGTTATTGCCAACAACAGCTCACAGTCATAGGGCTGGATTTTGATACTGGGGTGGGTTGGGGTCGTGTCATTCACTTTTCGTGTTATCCACCCGACTGCAATTGGATGTGGAAGATTGATGTGATTTTCACCTAATTGGGCAATTGAGTTCCAGCATGTGGGAAACCCATGAACCAATTAGTGTTTTCAGTCTGAAAGTCGTTTCTGATAATGTCATCATTGCTGCTGCATTGAAGGTCTTCAGAGACTGCCTGGCCTTTGCTGTGAGAGGACCTGGATGCAAAATGAGCAGCAGCAGCCCTAAGTCTGCTCCCAGATATTTTTACACCATCACTGAGAGAGAGAGAGAGAGAGAGAGAGAGAGAGAGACAGACAGAGACAGAGAGAGCCAAATGTGCTCCCGCCAGGTTTCACAATCGTGGTTCAGAACAGGCGTGCTTCACGTAGAACAAGGGTTAAAATCACAAAGGCCTTTCAAAATGGCATTATAGAGCCAATTTAGTGCTTGTTAAGGGCCTTAACAGCCTATCCCGTCTCTTAAAGGCGGTACGCAGTCGGGACCAGCAGACACGATTTCATGAAAATTGTGTGGAGGCGGGATGGAGGCGGACTTGTGCCCGCCCGCCAGTTTTTGCAATTTTACCCCCCCCCACACGCCTCCAAACCTGCCTCCACGGGTCAATGAAAATCCAGCCCATAGTGTCTTTAACACAGCAAAATCTCCTAAGGCATTTCACAGTTCAATGTCATACCCAAGTAGGAGGGAAAATTAGGGAAGCGGGTTGAAAGCGTGGTCAGAAAAGTAAGTTTAAGGCGGCTTTGTAAGGTACGAACTCAATTAAAATCAAATGGATTGATAATAAATCTATACCCATCCCTATAAACACCAATCTGATTGGCAACCAGATATATATATAAAGTCCTTTTTGAAGGAATTAAGCAGGATTGCTTTATCTCTATTTCTCTAATCTCTGGAAGTCATACATCAGTTTTAGTAAAATCGTATTATACTGCACCCACAATTGGTTCAATGTATTTTTGTTTGAATTTACTGGAGCTGATTTTAACTCCCAGCAGGAATGGACGGCAATTCCGTTCAGAAGCGTGAGTCGGAGACTCAGCAGATTTTAACTGCTGTGCCTTATTTGAATCCTGTTGGTCGGCTGCTTGACCGTTTCCATCGGAAAGCAGCAGCTGGTCGGCAGGGAAGGAGGAAAATCAGGTGACCCAGAGGCCACCCGCCAGCATTGGAAGACGGTTGCTAAATGCAAGGTAAGTCTGGGAAAGGGGGGGGGGGTGATGCGTTTGCAGGGTTTCGTGACTGGGGGTGGGGGTGTTTGAGGAGCCCTGGGACAGCAGAGACCTCGGGCTGGATTTTGAATGACCCGTGGAGTCGGGGGCGGGGGGGGGGGGTTAAAGTTGCAGATTCGGGGGTCCCAACCCCATCCTGACTCCAACCCGCCTCCATGCCAGTTTCTCTGGTGGCGGGTACCCGACCTGGTCTGAGACCCGACTCCCCGAGGTGGGAAGGGATTAGTGACAATTAACTGCCTGTTAACAGGTTGTTAACGGGCAGTTTTTTTGCATAATCCCTATTTTAAAAAGAAAAGTGTGGGCTTCCCGACAGGTGGCAAACACTCCAAGTTATCGGGTCGGGCCGTGGGTCTGCAGGGGTTGGAGGGGTCGATATGTCCAGTGGGCAGGTAAGTGATGGGTGCATGTGTGCAGAGGTAAGTGTGTAAGGTAAGTGCTAAGTGTTGAAAAAAGTTTTACTTACCTTAACTTCCTCCTGCAGGTGTCAGCCCTTCAGTTCTCGGGAGTTAGAAATCTCACCGGCACAGAAAGCAGGAAAGCCGTGGACCTGTCAAAAACAGCAGCCTTCTGTTTTCTGTGCTGGAATGATTTCTAACTCAGCCTGAAATGAAGGACTGAAGTTAGAAATCATATTGTGAGTGTTTGACAGCTTCACAGAGCTGTCAAACGCTGATATTTCATCTGTCAAAAGCTCTTAACAGATGAAATGTCAGTCTGTGACATCACCTGTTGCCGGGTGGCCCTTAATTGGCCTGCTGAGCCCACTGGGCGGGCTCAACAAGGTCAATCAAGGGAAAATACATTGGGTTGGCCACATCTCGATGGAGGCGGGTTCACAAGCCAGAATGTGTGATTCCCGACCCCAACCTGACTCCAACTTCAAAATCCAGCCCCTCGAGTTTCCTTGTGGGGCTCAGAGGAGCACTCCTATTTCTCCAGGCCCCACTAAAATGTTTTGTTTTTTTTAAACTTGCTTTAGTGGGTCTTGCTGGCTTCTCAACAAGTTTACCTGGAAGGGCAGCCACCCCACTCAGGAGACGGTTAAAATTCCATTGGGGTTCCATGTGTGTCATGGGACCCTAATTTGAATTTATTAATGAGACTCCCACAGGAGTATGGTGGGCACCTCATGGACTGCCAAAACTAGCAGCGTTAAAATCATAGATCAGTGGGAACAGAGCGGGAAATGGAGCCGATTGGTGAGAGTTAAAATCACCCTACTATGTTATACAATGATAGCGCATATGTTACACTCAGGATAGCCCACATGGCAGGTTCCTGTTCTTGATCAGGTTGTGAGAAGGGAGCACCAAGCAGAGTTAAGATACTTCCCCAAGCAAAGAGGTAAAAATGGAGAACATGTAATCCTCCACGTCATTAATGCACCGGGCTACTTTCTTGCAACCTTTGAGTGTGGCAAAGGCAGAAGTCTAAGACAAGGTTGCCTACCCATGTTCTCAATATTTTTGTAACTATAATAATACAATAATTTACTGAAGTCACAAATCCACATTTACAACTATCTGTACTTTTTCATGGACACAGAGAAAACAGAGGCAAGCTAATTAAAATAAAGTTAGGTATCTGTAACCTTTCTGAATACTGCAATATTCCTTGTTATACATTTACTACCTGGTTCTAATGCTTTAAAAAGTATACCCAGGCTATCAATTTTCTACCTCTTGTTAGTTGACAATAGACAGTTACCACCATGCTGAGGGAAGGTCATTATTCTTTGCAACCCATCATCCCTTTACTTGGTTGAGTACTGTTAAAACTTTTCTTTGTTTCAATAGAAGCATAGACTTCGCTACCTAGAAATTCTAATGAAGTTCTGTAATGGAGCTACAAATTGGACCAAATGCATCTCAGATAGCCAGACCATCACTTTACAGCACTCATGAAAATGACTTATCCAACATGTAAAGTCATTAACATATATAATAAACATAACTAAATAAATAAATAATAAATTTTGCACCAGCTCAAGTGGAACATTTGAGATAAAAACAGAAAATGTTGGAAATACTCAGCAGGTCAGGCCTGACCTGCTGAGTATTTCCAGCATTTTCTGGTTTTATTTCAGATTTCCAGCATCTGCAGTATTTTCTTTTTGTATTAGTGGAACATTTGAGAGTTTGGTGGTTAGGGATTTTGCACCTGCAATGGCGAACTGCCCCCAAGTGGTAAGGAGAAAAATCATCCCAGTATATATGAGCCAGGCTTAGGACTTAAACCAGATGAAATGTAGCACTGCACAAACACATGCAGCCCTAAGCCAAGCACACATCAGAACACAGTAGCACTCATGTCAAACCACCAACCATTCCATCCTCTGCACAATGTAGAGCAGCATGAAATAACTAGGGCTATATTCATTAGGGCTGATTTTAACTGTTGGCCGCCCATTATACACCCCACTCAATTTTCCTTTCCATCAAAGCCAGGCGGAGTGTATAATGGGCGGCTGATCCACTTTCACCCATTTTCCGCCACTACTGGAAATTAAAATCAGCCCCATTATATTTCAGCTGCGAATTACAGAAAATAAATCACTCATCAGGAGTTGTGTGATATATGTATTTCACTGTTTTATTCCAGGATGTGTGCTGCAATTTATCGACCAATTTTTCTCCCACCCCTCATGTCTGTCTTTATTATAATGTAAAACTGGTTATTTTCCACATTAAAAATTTCATTTTTATAGAAATAACTGGCCTATGGAAATATAATTACTGTGAAAATACCCAGTTACAAAGTGCATTCTGGAAAGCAGAAGTTGATGCATGATTTAAAATTTAGAGTGCAAATATGGAACCCCCTACCAAATGTTTATTGTATGCAATGATGATACTACAGTATCATCACCGCAACAAAATATTTATAAACATTGGATAATCTTAAAGAACATGAATAAATGTCACAGCAGGGGAGTGAGTGATGTAATACTATTAAAAGATCATTCACACAGCAGGTTATTTTTCACTAAAATAGAAAAGCCAAAGAGACTGGATGGCAGGCTCTTAGTACATTGCCTTTTCACTTCCAGGACACAGTTCAAATCACGTGCAGACTTACTGGATGAAAGTCTCCTCCTTCTGTGATTGCACTGGTACTAACTAAAATGCGATTGGATAGCCTCAACCCAGGTCTGAACAAGCATGAGTTCTCAACACAAAAGTGCCAAAAATGAGCAATGAATTGAAAATCTCCCTCAGAGGCCAGAAGATGGCTGCTATGAGCAATGGAAAAATCCCATCTTGTGTCACAGGGGATGCTTTTCTCAGATATGGGTTACGAGCAGCAAACTGTTGCAGCAGAATAAAGGGAGCGTTACTCTTCAATTTAGGAGCGCTTGAGTGTTAATGCTAAACTATCTTAGCATGAAAACCTTCACCTTGGGCACAAAAATTTTGAATAAAAAGTTAATTTGTTCAAATCAGCACATTATAGATCAACAATGAAAAATAATACTGGAAAATTGTGAATTTTCTCTGAGGTCAATGAGGCCCCCAGAACACTGCAATGTTCTGTACCATTCTACTTATACCAATTCAATGAAAAGTTAGAGCACGATGCATGATGGATTGTTTCTGTAGAGTAAATAACAATTCTGCTTCTGGAATGATGTGACCATTCAGGTTTTTTTTCCACTTTATAAGAGCTCACTAACAGTGCCTCAGTAACCTGACACCTTAGCAACAACACTATCATGTGACCCAATCAGAGTTCAGTATGTCAGGAAAAAAAAGGCAACCAGTATTCTGCATACAGATTTTCTGGTAAAAGTAGGTCAGACATCTACTTGCATTTTGCAAACACGTTGCTTCTTCTGTCAGGGAAGTTAAAAGCCTTTCTCAAAGTTAAACCCCGATCAAAATTGGTAACCGCCTTCCTTATTTTATTGTAAGAGTCAGGTCTTATGACTCAGGTTTTAGAAATTAAAAATTACATACAATTTAATATATCAAAATAAAATCTTCATGCCCATTACCAGTTTACACAAGTGTGTGACAGTCTTTTTTGTAAGTGACTTACCGGTTCTTTTCTAATTCATTGTGTGTAGATCTGCAAGACAGAAATTTAGCAGTTATTTTGAAAGCTTTTTTAAAACATCTCTATCAGAACCAGTGAGAAGTAAACTTGTCACATTTAAACTTAATGAACCTGTGTTTTTGTTTGTTCCTCCAATATTCTTCCCTTCTCTCCTGAAGGTGCTGACTCGCGTGTGCCACTTGCCCTTTAGTATCTTATCCAAGTGGCCATTTTTATACCTGAAGAGTGAGTGTCAGTAGGCTATTGGATCATGGGAGACACCACTGCTGAGCCTGATCCTGTCTTCACCTAACATCTACGCGTGCAGGAGCCACTGGACAGCAATCATCGGCAGGAATTCGGACTGATTTTTGTTCTGTCCCTAAACCAGGGATGCTGAGGCCAGGTGGAGTGCTGCAACTGGGATCAGATAACTCATCACAGACCAAAGATTGAATCTGGGACCTTCCTGTTCTGAAGTGGGAGTTGATTTCCAGATTTATTTATACAAAGAGCATGGTTTGCTATGGTTAGATTCTAATACTAATAATGTTATTCCTTTTTATAAAAGCACAAAATAGCCAGAGAAACAAAATGCCAAAAGAAATCTGTGAATTCCAAAGTCCCGCTGTGAATCATGGGAGAAAGACACCTACCCCTGGCGACAGGGGGAATGGCCAATAAGAGGTCAACAGTAGATTAAAAACATTCTTGCATTTGAATGTGCATGGTAACGTCATCAAGAAAGGCTTCCAAGAACAAAAAAACAAGCAGGGAGGCTTCTAGCTACATACCGCCCCTCAATTAGACCACAAAATCATGATCTGCAGCAAAAGTGTAGAGTTACACACAAAGCAATGTATAGATTTCTTCGAGTTATTTAAATAACTTAAGTGAAACATTCACTTACACAGATGAATTCATGAATGTATCATTTGAGCAAATGTTCAAACTAGCTAATATTTGAGGGATGACAAGTTGAATATCACAAAAATAAATTCTACTTATCACCTATCAGAAAGAGTGCACCAAAGCAGAACTTTAAGAATGTATTTCAATATAAGCAATATGTATTAATTTTTTCCAACAATTTCTCACTACAAAAAGGTCATCGCCCCATGGTGGGGTACAATTTCAAGGGCACCAATAGCTCTCTGGTACCTAGCCTGTGACCATGCTTCATGTGTGAATCTTGATAGCGAGTAGCAGGTATTCAAGGATGAGGGCTTTAGAGCCGAGCCCAATCCTGCCCTCACCTAATTCCTGCAAAGATTATTTGTTTGTGTCAGTCATCAAAGCTCAGCCCTATCCTGCTCTCACTTGATATCTAACATACAAGCTCATTATGGCACTGGTTACTGGTCAGTGCTCAGAAGCAGGTACCTTGGATGATTTCTCACCCTTTCTAGCTTGGAGCGCTGAGTCCAACTGTAGCAATCCCAATACCACCTTAACTGAGATCACAGTCTTGGGATGGAATGTGGAATCTTTCTGGTCTGGACAGCTCAGTACCACACGAGTGAATTTACCTGCTGAGCCACAAAAAAAGACTTGCATTTATGCAGCGCCTTTCACAACCTCAGGACGTCCCAAAGCGCTTGACAGCCAATTTGAAGTGCAGTCACTGTTGTAATGTAGGAAGCGCAGCAGCCAATTTGCACACAGCAAGCTCCCACAAACAGCAATGTGATAATGGTCAGATAATCTGTTTTTAGTGATGTTGATTGAGGGATAAATATTGGCCAGGACACCAGGGTAACTCCCCTGCTCTTCATCAAAATAGTGCCAAGGGATCGTTTACGTTCACCTGAGAGCAGACGAGGCCTCGGTTTAACATCTCATCCGAAAGACGGCACCTCTGACAGTGCAGCACTCCCTCAGTACTGCACTGGCGTATCAGCCTAGATTTTTGTGCTCAAGACTCTGGAGTGGGACTTGAACCCACAACCTTCCAACTCAGTGGCGAGTGTGCTACCCACTGAACCACGGCTGACACTGGTGGGTGGGCGAGCCCATTGAAATTCTTTAACTGACTGAAAATTAAATAAACGACTTAATGGGTCTAAATTCATAAGCGTCCAAAACCAGGTGGTATTCTGGCGGTGTGCACCAACGGTGCTTCAGAACAGAGAACCGTCCTAACTTCTTCCTGGGCCTCATCATAATTCAGGCAAGCTACAAGTGTCAATCAGGTGCCCAGATGCAGCTTACCTGTCGGCTCCTGTTGTGTTGTGGAGTCAGGAGTAGCACTCCAGCTCCTTTCAACTCCACAAAACATTTCTGAAAGACTTTTGAGCGGCCTCCTGCAGTCCCTTTACGACCATTGGTTAGGTCGCTCAAGACTCAGAAATACTAGTCAGAACTTCGATTAATGGAGCTTCATTTCAACATTGAGTTAGGCCACCAAAAAAAGGCCTCGACCAATTTAGCAGTGGCCCGAAGGTGCAGATCGGTCACAGGCTCTGCTAAATTGGTTTATGGGGGTAAAATGGGCGCAATGTTGTTGAATTTATGACCCAATACTTTCTTGTCGATAACAGACATAATATGGTACAGTCTGTTAGCCAATCCACACCTACTCTACATAAGATTTATGTACAGTAATTTAGCCAACAAATCTTATTTCAATTCTTCAGTTTATTAGTTTAGCATTAAAGCACCTGCATTTCACTTTAAAATTTACAGTCTCTTGTTAACAAGAAAAACAACTTGCATTTCTACAGCCTTTAATGTAGAAAAATGTCCTAAGGCACTTCAGAGAAGACAAAATGAATTGACAACGAGCCAAAGAAGGAGATATGAAGAGGGGCGACTAAAAGCCTAGTCATAGAGGTATGTTTATGGAGAGTTTTAAAGGAGGAGAGGTGGAGAGTTTTAGGGAGGGAATTCCAGACCTTAGGGGCTAGTCGCCAAAGGTACAACAGCAAATGGTTTGAAGGAAGTGGGGTTGCATACGAGGCCAAAGTTGGAAGAAGTTACAGAGTAGGAAGGGGCAAGGCCGTGAAGGGATTTGAACATGAGGATGCGAATTTTAAATTGGAGGCATTGGTGGAACCAGTAGCCAATGTAGGTCAGCGAGCACATGGGTGATGGGCGAGTGGAACTTGGTGCAGGATAGAAAATGGGCAACAGAGTTTTCGATGAGCTCAAGTTTACGGAGGGTGCAAGGTAGGAGGCCAGCCAGGAGAGCATTGGAATAGTAGAGTCTAGAGGTAACAATGGCATGGATAAGGGTTTCAGCAGCAGCTGAGCTGAGATGGGGCGGAGACAGGCGATGTTACGGAGGCAGTCTTGGTGATGGAGAGGATATGGGGTTGGAAGCTCAGCTCAGGGTCAGTTAGGATGGCAAGGTTATGAACGGTCTGGTTCAGTCTCAGACAGTGGCCAGGGAGAGGGATGGAGTCGGTGGCTAGGAAATAGAGTTTGTGGCGGGGACCAAAGACAATGGCTTAAAAGGTCACGCCATAGAACATGGTGCATATGCCATCATAAAGCTTCTAAGTATTCAGTGGAATAACTAATACATAACTAAAACAACAGAACTCCACGCTGAACTAATAGCTTTTGATAATCAGGCATCAGTTTAACCGTCTTATTGGTTAGCAATGAACTCAAACTTTACTAGTTGGCACCTAAAAATAATCATCTGAGGCTTCACCTACGACTTAAATACACTGTATGGCATACTGCAGATGAGAAGATCCCTGGTCCAGTTTCTGTTCTGTGCTGAGTTAGCAGATTTAACGGTGGTGCTGATAGGTGTGCTACAATTGAGCTGGATTAGGGAGGGGAATAAAATCAGCTGTGGTTCCTGCTTTTGATTGCTTTCAAGTTTTTTGATGAAAAGTGTGGGCGTGGATTTCTGGTGAGGGCAGGATTGATCTGAACTATGATACCAGCCACAGTGAATTGGCGAACAGCGTTTACTGTCTCGGGTCATAGATGAGGTATTTAGATGAGACTTAGCCCCCATTGAACTGTACCATAGCAGAAGTTAGTGCATTCCCCAAGAGAAGGGGCAAAATTTGAGGTGAAAAATATCAAATGCATACGTGAATGACACCTGACTAGTGAGACTCCTTATGCATTGTGTTTATTTTGGGTTTGGCAAGTTTTGGTATCACCTTTACACCAAGAAAAATGAACCTCTCTGTTATGCTGGAAGTGGGAGAGGGACAGACACACCACAACCTGTTTTAGCCATGCATGTCTTGACATGCACTATAAAGCAGAGTTTGCACTATATTGCAATTTGAAAACTAAAACCTCTAATTTAAAAAACCCAGATTATTTTTAGTTGCAATATTGCCTTTCATCTTGAGCATGTAGTCAAAACATTTCCATAATCTACATACCACACAGTAATGATTATTTAGTCATAAACTCTCCTTCATGTTTTTTATGTGACACCATGTAGCAAGAAACATCTGATTCCAAAAAAATTAAACAAATAGAAATTGGAACAGGTGAGCAGTTTGAATGTTTACTTAAAAATAGTCAGTTTCAAGCCACTCTTTGAATTGTGTTTATTTAAATGAAACAATAAGTATTATTTAGGGGGAGCAAAACAATTGTGTGTATCACAGTGAGGGTTCATTAAATTTTACTCACAAATTTCCATGACCTCAACCATAAAATGTCTATTTTGCTCGAGACCACAGAACTAGTTAAAGCATATAAAGAATTGAATGCAAGGCCCTGATCCTGCAATTATACTGCACGATCTCCCTAACAAACGGCGCATACAGGAAAATACAACTGAAATAATTAGGTCTCTTCGTATTTTTAATCGTTTAATGTACATTAAATTTTCATTTTTTTTTTAAAAACTGTAAATTATTTTACTGTACAATGCAAGTTCACGGTTGGGGGGGGGGGTGGAATTGATGAACTATCCTTACAGGTAAAAGGACAGGAGATAAAATTCAGATCCCTGTGAAATATATCGGTATTTCCGTGGCCCCCCTTTTTTACACTTCACATCACTGTGTTTTCAAAACTGTAAATCTGACAATCAGCTGATTACAGATGGCGCTCGAAACCTTTTTTTCCCCCCCCATAAAAAAATAATTAGCTCTGCATTTTCTTTTCCCTCCAACACTTTGCACTGTTCACCACACACACACACATTTATGCAAGAGGAAAACCTTGATGTTTATTTGAAAAGTTTGATGTACTTTCCAGTCACAGCTGCAGTCGGGTTTGAAAAAGAAATTAAAAAATATATAAAATGGCGGGTACAGTCAGTGGCAACCACATAAACAGCGCTTGGCTTTCATTTACCCCGACTTCAATCCACTTTTTTTTTTCTTTGACACGCATATTTAATCAAGAAATTAAATCGACAGGCACAATATTTTTTTTTATTTTACCTATTGCTCGAATTCTTTTTGGTTTTCATTTTCTTCCTCGTCGCCTCGACATTGCAGGGTAACGTCGAGGCATATCCGTGCTCAGCTTCTGAAAGGAAAACAAAAACAAGTTCACGCTCGTATTTTTGTTTTTAGATGTATTTCAGTTTATTTTTTTTGATGTAAATATTTAGAGAGAGCGATATTTTTGTACGCGTTAGGGGGGGGGGGGCGGTTGTTGCTATTTGCTGTTTCTTCCACTGCGGTTAATGGCAGTTGGAACTCTTGGCGATTTGAATTTTTTTTTAATAAATAAATAATAATTTATCGGATTTCTTTATTCGCAAATCCCGGGAATGTTCTTTTTTTTTTTGTTTACCTCGATCTCTCCTCTCTAAATAGTCGGCTGCTTCTATCAGTCTCTGGATGTTGATTAATTGTACTGCGTTCATTATTTATAATTCGGTCGTGTGTATATATATATATATATATTTATCATATATATACACACACACACACACACACATGTAAAAAAAAAAGTAAAAAGGGGTGGATTGCTTTTTAGAGAAAAAAAATTCTTAAATTAAAAAATGAAAGGTTAAAAAAAGGGGGAAAAAAGCGAGCGATGTGCGATCAGCCGACCCTCCTCTCACTCTCTCTCAGTCCAAGTTTGTTTACCTCAGGATATATCGAGGAGGACGGCTCCGATAGAGCCGCTCCATTGCGCAGGCGTCCATCACCGCTGTGCTCTCCCTCTCTCTCTCTCTCACACTTCGCCCGCCCGCTCTCTTACCGCGCTCAGAGCACGACGGGAAATGTAGTTCTTCTTCACGCCCGTCTGCTGACTCGAGTGAGGTCGGTGGACTGCAATTCCCACAATACCCCCCAAACGGCATCGCGCCGGCCCGCCCGATCTGCGAGCGACCCGGCAACACGTGACGTCACGGAAGGCGTGTGGCTTTTCTCGTTGGTGGAGCTCCGCCGGAGATTGGGGGGGCGGGGTCAACCGTGTGACGTCTGCAGGTCGAGCCGCCGCCGTCGCCGCCAATCGGTGGCTCGGCTTTTTTTTTCTTAACATGTGAAAAGCACATGTCGGCGAGCGCATCCGGGTGTCACCAGGGACGCTGGCGTGCGTGCGGCAGCGGGAAATTTAAAAGACAAAGGCGGCGCCAGCCTGCACGGAAGCAACACCGCGGGGTGTACAGGTGGGTTCCATTCACTTCTATACAAGTGGAAGTTTGTGTCTACAATACAATTTGTTACTGAAGGTAACGAATGCATTAATATTGAAAACTTTGTTGCGGTAAGTTGGATAGCTCGATTTTTAGATCCGTCAAAACAAAGACTGGACTGTCCTGTCCTTATAATCAGCATAACAAAAGAAAAAAAGAAAGACTTGCATTAATATAGCGCCTTTCACGATCACAGGACGTCCCCTTTACAGCCAATGAAGTATTTTTTGAAGTGTAGTCACTGTTGTAATGTAGGAAATGCAGTAGCCAATTTGCACACAGCAAGATCCCACAAACAGCAATGTGATAACGACCAGGTAATCTGTTTTAGTGATGTTGATTGAGGGATAAATTTTTGGCCAGGACACTGGGGAAAACTCCCCAGCTCTTCTTTGAATTAGTGCTATGGGATCTTTTACATCCATCTGATAGACGGCACCTCCGACAGTGCAGCACTCCCTCAATACGGCACTGGAATGACCACCTAGATTTTTGTGCTTGAGTCTCTGAAGTGGGACTTGAACCCACAACCTTCTGACTCTGAGGCAATGGTGCTACCCACTGAGCCATAGCTGACACACAAAGAAAGTTACTTAGTCAAAACTGGAAGCAACCCACTAGTTTATGTAAAATGAAAATAGAAAATGCTGGAAATACCAGTTCTATATTAAATATTGTGAGAAGTCGCACACACCAGGTTATAGTCCAACAGTTTTATTTGAAATCACAAGCTTTTGGAGCGCTGCTCCTTCGTCAGGTGAAGTCACCCCAGTCCAACACTGGCATCTCCACATCATGGCATGCATATTAAATATTGATGCTAATGCACATTTGGTAGTTTAGCTCAATTGGCAGCACTCTTGCCTTTTAGACAGAAGGTTTGTACTTTTCTTCAGATGAGATATTAAACTGAACCCCTCTTATGCCCGTTCCAGCGATTCAGGTAGATCTTAAAGATCCTGTGACATTTTCTGGATGCTGGCCAACATTCCAACTTCAACTAACAGCACAAAAACAGATTAGCTGGTCCTGCATCTCATTGCTATGCTATGTTGTGTTTGCGTACATGATATGCGATGTACGAGAGATGTGATGTATATCTACAAAAGTCTTCAGACAGTGATCTCAAGATATTTGTAGTCCATAGTTGGTGGTGGTGGTTTTTGGAATCCTGTTTACAAAAGTTAAGAGAGAACCTAATCAATTAACAACAAAGAGGTTGTGAATATTTTAAATGTTGATTCTACTTTTGGAAGTGTCTTTGATGTCAACAGGCTGGTGCTGAGCCGCAACTTCTCAAAGGCATTATTATTATTATTTTACATAAAAGCTAAATCATCAACAGTGACCCATGACTACCCACATCCAAAAAAACACAACAGAACTGATTTTTATTTGTGTACACAGAGAAAATGAGAGATGTTTTCCGCTCTTGAGCACTATTTTGTTCCAAATGTTTGTATCTGTACCCAGTCCTGCTGCAAATGTATTTTCAATAGGAAATTGAAACTTTTCACCATATTTTTGCTAATTGGTCCTGCTATGGCATGGGAAGTTTTGCTTGCTGGAGAGTTGGAAGTGATTTTTTAGATCCCCTTTGGAGCACAATGGATATTTGTGCTCTTTAGCCCTCTTGTTATATGTAATTCTTCAGCCTCCATCCAGGAAGTTAATTAATGAAATGCATGTTCATTTGGATAGCTACTTAATTTTGTTGTGATTCATGTTATTATCACAGTACATATAGATTGTCAAAATTATGTATAAATCAAAATCAGTTTATACAACAATGTATATGTCAGATGTCACTCTTCAACTCCAAAATAATGTTAAGGAAAAAAGTATTTAAAAATAGGATAGAAAGCCAGACATGTCCTGCTTGTTTTTTCTGACCTTGATAACATAGCCTTAGCCCAGGGGCAGGAGCTGGGGGTTTATAAGCAGTTGTCAATGTAGACACGTACCTCAGCAATTAGCCTCTAATTGGCCACACAATGTGCCTATTTAGCCAATTTCTTTGCAGGATTAGGCCAATTTTCAGAACACTCTTGCAAATCTCCTACAGCTGCTTTAGAAGCAGCAATGCTGGAGGTTTGAAAGAAGAAGGACACTAGTCTGGCCTACTGAAGGATGAGAAAATATGTTTAAAAATGGGAATGAAGAAGCAATTTCATTTTTTTAAAAACATGCTACAGGAAACTTTTGTTTATCCGGCACCCAAATATCCGGAATTCTCGCTTAACCGGCAAAAATCATCCTCCGAAAACTCCTCTCAAATAACCGGCAATGTTGCCGAGTCGCAGTCGAGTCTCCGCGAACGCCGAGTACTCCGAAAACTCCTCTCAAATAACCGGCAATGTTGCCGATCCCGAGTCCGCGAACGCCGATTTAGTCAGTAGGGGTAGTTTTCAAAAGTGCCACTACTCGGCCTCCTGGCGCTGTCGGAAGTATACTGCACATTTCTTGATTTATTTATTTTTCTTTGTTAAAAATAGCCTCGGTAGATATAACTCTCTGTTATCCGGTACTTTCGATAAACCGGCACCACGCCGGTCCCGTCGGTGCCGGTTAATAAAGAGTTTCCTGTAATATGCAGTTACATTTTAACATTATAATGATGGGCAATCAGGGTACTACAATTAACCTCACTGTCCCTATGCAGGAGAAGGAAAAAAAACAGACCTAGTGACTTCTGCTAAAAATTGCGTACGTGTGTGGATATTGGGTGAGAATAAAGAAAAAAGACTTGCATTTATATAGAGCCTTTCACGACCACCGGACATCCCAAAGCGCTTTACAGCCAATGAAGTTATTTTTGGAGTGCCGTCATTGTTGTAATGTAGGAAACGCGGCAGCCAATTTGCACACAGCAAGCTCCCACAAACAGCAATCTGATAATGACCAGATAATCTGCTTTTTAGACGTTGATTGAGGGATAAATATTGGCCAGGGCACCGGGGATAACTCCCCTGCTCTTCTTCGAAATAGCGCTATGGGATCTTTTACGTCCGCCTGAGAGCAGACGGGGCCTCGGTTTAATGTCTCATCTGAAAGACGGCACCTCCGACTGTGCAGCCCTCCCTCAGCACTGCACTGGAGAGTCAGCCTAGATTTTTGTGCTCAAGTATCTGGAGTGGGACTTGAACCCACAACCTTCTTAGGATCAGGCTCTGCGGTAATACCTCTCCCAGTTAAATAGCCTGCCAACATTCACGTTCCAGGCTCTTGCATGAGGAATGGCCACTTGGATGAAGTAATGAATGACTGCCAGCTCCTGTGGGAATGTGCCCTAGGACAGTGTTGTCCAATAGAAATTGCTGACTAACCAGAGGTTGTACCTACGGCTACACCGTTTTAGCCACATGCACTAATTTTAGTAGAAAACGCCTCACACACACTCGCACAATACAGGTAAATGTGCTTCACGTGTATATTTACATCCACCACCATTCAGCAACCATGGAAATAAAGCACTCAATGATCAAAAGCCACTTGCACACTGCTTTTCATCTCATCGTTTTACCAACAAACGCACAAAAAATTAAAGTTCACGTGAATATACTATGCGAATGAGTATTGAGATCACATGCCAAACGACAGTGTCTATTACTCATTTTTTATTTACTAATCAGAAAAGCAATTATCCACATCTGGATTCCCAATTAGCCACATTGACTAACGTATTGTCCTACCGTGAGTCCGAATTTTCAAGAAGGAGAAGAATTAAGGAAATAAAAATGCAAATTTAGATGATTCATTAATACCAGTTCAGCCTGTGCTTCAACCAATTACACTATGTCTCCCATAAATATATTTTTGTTGTTTATTCAGGCCCTGCAGACACTGAGCACCTGCTGCAGGCCTCGGCCTGTGGCTTTCAGGAGCAGTCACTAGGAGGTGTTTTAAGCCTGGCCTAGATTGATTTTTCTCTTTTTCCCCCCCCCCCCTTCATCTCTGTGGGGAAACTTTTTTTTTTTACTTTGGGCGATATCGAACCCACCGCCCGTTCTATATCACTCCCAATTTTTTATTTCCATTGACCTCGGAATGGAGGCATGAACCCAAGTGTTACTACACTGGCACCAATGCGCATATATATTTTTTGTAAATACACCTTCGGTTTCTCAATTATATTACAAGTGCGATGTCGTTTTGCTTCACCCACATTACGGATATAATATAAATGCAGCCTAAATCCTGGAATAGGGAATGTCACTATGCTCCCCTCTGGAGTCAGGCCTAGTCTTAACTCTGGACTTGCACTATGCAGCTTTAGTGTAAAAATAAATCTGCCTCACACCAATGCTAAACATCTAGTGTAAATGCACCCCTAGCTAAGGGCCACCGTGTAGTGCACCAACAAGGTGGAAGAGAGTAGGAGAGAAGAGGTAGATCAAGACGTAAAGAAAAAATAAAGAATAAGCAATGCCCTACTTGAGTTGCATATTTTTGATATTCGAGGCCAGGTAGCTACAGATGCTGGATTTATAAACCCCTAGCGCTGGAGTGAAGTTCTGATGGTGGTCGGCACTCCAGCTTGAACACTGCCCATATTGGGTTTGGTCAACTCTCATCCACGCTGCTAAGTAGCAAAAATCGACATGAAAACCATTACACTCTGGCCTGCCTGCTAATCTACAGAATATCACAAGGCTGTGCAGCCTCACTAGTAAGCAAACTACCAGACACTTAAATGATGGCCTGGTGAGATGACTGGACAGTGTATGGAGGGGAGGGGGGGGGGGCAAGTAATATTTGCAAGAACAAATTATGTCAAAAATATATGTTGTTTTCCTCAATTGAATTCTAGCAAAATCAATAGTAATGGCCTTTTTACCATGACACATTTAATGCATTAGGATCATTTTAATAGTTGATGCAATGTAAGGAAGCAATCTTCTGAGATGCATACAATTACTATTTTAACTTGCCAAGAATTGAACAGTTGATAAATCATGCAGATTAGCTTGTAGTCATTTTGAAACAGCTAAAGCAAAAAAAAACCTGGTTAGTTGGGTGGTCCGATTATACTTGACTGAAGCATTAGCTCTAAACATATGTCAATGTACTGTCTATATCCCCCCCCCCCCCCCCCCCAATTACATATAGCAACCTTTGTTATTAGTAAATTGTGTATTCTATCAGGAGTCGACTGTACTGAGAGAAACAGGAAGCACTGGTTCTCTGTGTTAATAACTGGCCCGAGTCGGTTTAAGTTAAGCGTGTGTTCATCGGTAACCAGAGGCAGTAAGCACTTTTGGTACAAAGACCTCTCCCATGCATCACCTTTAAACGGGGGCTAAATGCACAAAAGCGTTATTGTTTGTTTTAGCCTGTTGTCATTGTGACATTTTACTAATGCGTAACGTCCTACTGAGGAAAAAACCCAATCTAATTAATTTGTTTAAAATAAAATCAAATGTGCTGAATGCAGATAAATGTGATTGTTTACGGGTACATTGTTACCCGGGGGGAAGAGACCCAGACATCTGGTGCACATTACAACACAAGACATGTCTGATGTCTGGTTGACTGTGTATCACTTGCCCGTGCTTTTCAAAGCACGTGGCGAACAAGTATTTTATGCCCTCTTGCACTGAAAAATTACCTGTCATCACATACTCCACACAACGGCAGGAGTCGCCAGCTAGTGATCCCAAACATATTTTCTTTTATTTAAAAGTATCAAAGGGATCCTGATAATTCGAAGGAAAAGCACCTCATGTTGCAGGGCTGCACTTAGTGTGTGATTGTTGTGTAATTATACACGGGATTGTCTGGAGGAGATAGGGCAGGGAGTTTAACAGCAGAGGATGTTTGTCCCATTGCCTTCCCACACGTTTCGGAGATTAAAAAGCACGGGACATTAACACGAGGCTGATTTTGTGATTTTTTCCCCCCCCAGTTACGAAAGCAAATGAGCTTTTACTTTACCTTATTCTATTCGCTGTTTCAAACACATCTCGAAGTCCAAACCATTTAAAAAAATCTTTACTGTGAATATTATCATTACACTAATGGAGAACAGTGACTCGAAGATAGGAATCACTAATTGTTCACATTTTATCTATTGAAAGGCTAAAAGCAGTGACCAGATGTTAATTATACAGGACACATCATGCCGGAGTGTCGTCTTTCTTTGTATAGCTTGCCTAGATTTTATTTTCTACCTTCCATTATTATACATTTTAAATACTCAAACTTTCCAAAACATAGTGTAAAAATTATATTTAGAATGTCTATATATTCATATAATATAATCTATATCGCTCACCTCCAATTAAAACTTTTTTTTTCTCCAAAAATATTTATATCCGAAAACACAGTGCAATGCAACATTCTCCTAACTCTTTTTTTAATATATTTGATCTATGTTTTTGGTTTCTTTGTGGAACACACACCTGTGCTGTGGAGGGAAGGATAAAAAAAACCTGACACGTTAATCCCACAGAAACTTAACAGTTTCAGTCGATGACTAAATAGTTAACTTCAGTTTCTCCTGCGTTCTGCAGTCCAGCCACATCTAAAAGCACAGAGTCAGTAGAACATTTGGTGTGTGTTTTTAAAAAAAACTAACGCGTGTATATTTCCATGTAAGTTTCAGACGATCAGGAATAATGCCCCGCACTTACTCTCGTTTTCCTTCTCGGTCCTTTCTATGTGACTGGCTGCTTCCAAGAGGATTTGAACATTTTGCAGAAAAGTGTTGATCTGGTGCACAGACTCTTCTGTGTTCAGGATGTTATTGAGAGGGAACCGCGACATTGCTGCAAGATCCCAGCCGAGTCACAGAGGCGGCTTGCTGCTGATCAAGAGGGCTGGAGATAAATGACAGGCAATTATAATTGCACGTCTTTGCTGGACCTTCCGCGTTTTCCCATTCTCTCCCTCACTCTCTCTCTCACATGTGAGGCTCAGCCTGTCTGTGTCTGGTGCTGGTGATGAATAGAGTTATTGAGCGATTCCCGCGGGTCTCAGCGCCTGATCCAATCCAGCAGAAAATGCTCCCAGGACGCGGTACTGCCTCTTTTTTTATTGTAGACCGCAGCGCGCCACTCTATGTCATTTAAGCGCCCATGTCTCAACTCACCCAGACAGAGCATTAAACGGTCCCACTCACTGGCACAGTTTGGAAACGGAGCGTAAGATCATCCCTGTTCTCCCTGCAACTCCAGCTCTCGTGCTCACCCACTGAAGTATCAAGTTTTATGTTTCATACGGTCAATGTATAAAATGTATTTTTTGACTAAAGTGAAACAATGAGTGTATGTGATTTTTAAAACTTTTTTTTCAAGGCACCTGTGTTTCGTTAAAAAGTAATCTTTAATCTTTATTTTGCAAACTGACTCATTCCCCAACCCTCGCTGCTGGCTTTAATCTCACCTCAGCAACGTGTAACTGGGCTCGCAGTCTCACTTGTAAAGACTATTAACTGTCAATATATACACATTTGTTACATATTGTAGCAATCTTGACTGATTGTTTTGTACCATGTAACATTTGGGGAAATGAAAACGCTGTACATTATACAGTAGAATTAGAGAAGTGGCTGTTTTCAAGAAGGCTTTCTTCCCCAAAACCCTCCATTTAAATGAGTTATTTTCTCCACTTTTAGTGGGGGGAAAAAGACTAGCATTTATATAGCGCCTTTCACGACCACTGGACGTCCCAAAGCGCTTTGCAGCCAATGAAGTACTTTTGAATGTAGTCACTGTAATGTAGGAAATGCGGCAATTTGCGCACAGCAAGCTCCCACAAACAGCAATGTGATAATGACCAGATAATCTGTTTGTGATGTTGATTGAGGGATAAATATTGGCCAGGGCACCAGGGAGAACTCCCCTGCTCTTCTTCGAAATAATGCCGTGAGATCTTTTACGTCCACTTGAGAAGGCAGACGGGGCCTCGGTGTCGTAAGAATGAGCCTTACGCGTGGTGAACTTAAAGTAAGCTTTAATCAACTAAAAAGGTGCTACATACAAAAGAGGTCTTACTCTATGCCTCTCCAGGATCCAACTGATCAGTCCAGTATTTATCCTGGACTAATCACAAGAAGTGATGCAATAAAGTTCGAGTCACAGGAAGCTGTATTGTGTTACCACATTCTCCCCCCCCAAAAGATTAGGAGGCCGGGATGCTCCCTCCATTTCGTAGCCGCTGGACGAGGGAGAGCCGCACCCGTTTGGGTTCTCGTAGCAGTAGAGGGCCCCTAGCCCGTTTACCCGCCGCGGGCCGTGGACCAGAGTCCGAGTGATCCAGCCCGCTCTGTGAGGGGTCAGGACGATCCTGACTGTGTACTGGTGCCCGAACGGGTGTCGGGCAGGGCTGTGGCAGATCCGTTTCCGAGCGTACGGTACGGGGTGGATCGTGGCTGCGCGTGCGAGCCCCGACGGGCTCATAGTCAGTCTGCCCCAGGTCGGCACGCTGGAGTGAGGTACCAGCCGGCGTCAGATCCAGATCGTGATGAGAGGCACCTGGCGAGCCCAGAGATGTGCCTGGTACAATATCATCCCCTGGTGTCCCTCTATGTTTCGGCGGGCAGGGAGCCAGATCCCGCAATGACACGGTAGATTCCCGACCGTCAGGATACCGAATATAGGCGTAGGTAGGGTTGACGTCAGTGAGCTCAACCTCATCTACCAGGGGGTCATTCTTAGACGCCCGGACATATCTTCGGAGTAGCACTGGTCCCGGTGTAGTCAGCCACGACGGGAGAGATATCCCATAGGATGAGCGACGCTGAAATCGGAAGAACCGTTCATGAGGCGTCGTATTTGTGGCGGTCGAAAGGAGGGACCGTGTGGAGTGTAATGCGTCTGGAAGTACTGCTTCCCATTGCTGGTTGGGTAGGCCCCGAGATCTCAAAGCCAGACGTACCGCATTCCAGATGATAGCGTTAAAACGCTCGACTTGCCCATTCCCGACCGGATGATAAGGCGTCGTTTTGCTGGCAGCAATACCCCGTTCCGAGAGATAGGCCTTGAGTTCTCCTGACATAAAAGAAGGGCCCCGATCCGAATGAACATAGGATGCCATGCCACAGAAAGCAAATACCTGCTCAAGGCAGCTGATAACCGTGGTCGTCAGCATATTGGGGCAGGGAAAGGCAAACGGAAAACGGGAATACTCATCGACCATGGTCAATAGATAAGTGTTGCGAGTTGAAGAGGGCAACGGCCCCTTAAAATCGATGCTAAGCCGTTGCATTGGCTGGGTCGCATGTATGAGTATACCACCCGAGGGGCGGAAAAACTGAGGTTTCAATTCCGCACAGACTCTGCAGTCCGAGCACATCTTCTTTACAGTAGAGAATGGGAGATTTCGGGACCGCACGAAGTGTAGCATGCGAGTAACGCCCGGATGACACAACCCATCATGGATGTCTACGAGCGTAGAGGGTGCCATGGCGGAGCAGAATGCTCGTGTGAGGGTATCCGGAGCCACATTCTCCTTGCCAGGTCGATAGTGGATGGTGTAACCAAAAGAGGCCAATTCCAGCCGCCAAAGCTGGATTTTATTATTTTTAATTTTGGTCCGTTTTCGATTATCGAGCATGAAGACGACCGATCGCTGGTCCGTGATTAAGGTAAAGTGCTGGCGAGCTAGGAGATGACTCCACTTCCGTACTG
Source organism: Squalus acanthias (assembly GCA_030390025.1). Taxonomy (NCBI): domain Eukaryota; kingdom Metazoa; phylum Chordata; class Chondrichthyes; order Squaliformes; family Squalidae; genus Squalus; species Squalus acanthias. Next base: position 9,039,153 of record CM059438.1, on the reverse strand, counting down.
CCTCTATGATGGCTGTAGCTTCTTTCTCGACTGGAGGATAATGTAGCTCAGCCCCTTGAAAAGTCCTGGACAAAAATGCCACCGGACGACCTTCCTGATTCAGAGTGGCCGAGATCGCCACCTCCGAGGCATCACACTCAACAACAAAAGGAAGACTCTCATCGATGGAGTGAAGAGCCGCTTTCTCCAACTGTTTTTTCAGGAGGTTAAAGGCTGCAACAGCCGCTGTGTCTAGTGGGAATGTGCTGGCCTTCAGTAGAGGTTGGATTCGGTCCGAGAAGTTAGGAATCCATTTAGCATAGTATGCAAACAGGCCGAGGGCCCGGCGCAAGGAGGCCGGATTCTTAGGTGGCGGGAGTTCTTGGAGTGGGCGAAGCCTTTCAGGGTCAGGTTTAATGATGCCATTGCCCACACAATAGCCAAGGATGTTGATGGTTGGTTGTGACTCAATGGATTTAGCCGCATTTAATGTCAAATTACGGTGCTGGAGTGCATCCCAAAATCGTTGGAGATTGGCGTCATGTTCCCGCTGATTGCGACCTGCGACAGTAATATTGTCCAGATAAGGAAACGTATCCTTCAAGTCTTCCTGTTTGACCAGGTCATCCATTGCTCGCTGGAAGACAGCCACTCCATTAGTGACCCCAAAGGGGAGGCGACGAAATTGATACAGCCGTCCATTGGCTTCAAAGGCCGTATACTGCTTGTCTGAGACCTTCAAGGGTACCTGATGATAGGCACTTTTCAGATCATATGTTGAGAACACCGTGTACTCAGCCAGTTTATTAACCATATCATCGATGCGCGGCAATGGGTATGCGTCCAAGTCCGTATATTGATTGATGGTCTGTGAATAGTCAATGCACAGCCGTTTCTTGTGAGGTTGTAGAGGGTTCTTAACAATAACGACCTGGGCGCGCCATGGCGACGAACAAGGCTCGATGATATCCTCTGCTAAAAGCCGAGAAATCTCAGCCGCAATAAAAGACTGGTCTTCCTGACTGAAACGTCGTGACTTTGTTATAATCGGTTTGCATCGAGGAGGGATACTGGTAAACAGTGAGGGTTCATCCAGTGAAGCTGCTGACAATGCACAGAACGGTAATCGAGGTAGTATATTAGAAATAATGAGTTCAGGTTTGGATCCGCCGAACTCAATGGTGAGCTTCTTATGCTGCTTTTGAAAATCCAGCCCTAAGATAAGATCACTACATAAGTCCTTGAGCACCGAAAGCCGGGTGGAGGGATACCTGTGACCATTAAGTGTTATTTCAACCATACAAAAGCCAGAAATTCTGGTATTAAGTGATGACTGAGCCATCGCAATTGCCTGGTCCGATGGGAAAACATGTAGCTTTAACTCTGCAACAATCTGTTCCCTAATGAAACTATCAGTGCTACCTGAGTCAATTAAGGCATCTAAAGTATGTCCATTAATTGATGCTTTTGTAGCTGCATGGAATAGGTTCTGAGGACAAGCAGCTGTAATTGGTGTCGTTGCACAAAGAGTGGCTGAAACTCTAGGTGTGTTTCTTCGAGAGGAAACCCGAGAGGAAGCACGATAGATTTTAGCCGGAACATCTTGATAGGCCCTTACCGGGGCAATTCGGTAGGACTTAGCTTGATAAGCCCTCGTAGAGGCTCTTGATAGGCAAACCTTTGCAAAATGACCCTTTTTGTTGCAATGACTGCAAAACGCATTGCGAGCAGGGCAGAATTTCCGAGGGTGAAACTCCTCACCACAAAAGAAGCATTTCTTAGATTGCCAAGAGGCTGCCACAGTGGGGTCATCATCCTCTTCATCAGTGAAGTCATCAGATTGATCGTCAGGGATAAAGTCCTCCCTAATAGAGTTCACCTGTGGCCTCTTAAATTGCCTGACTGTAGTTAAGGCAGTAGACCGAGGTCTGGGCACTGTATAAAGGTCTGCATTTCTTTTTGCCAGATCTAGAGAGCAAGCCATGTCATAAGCTCTCTGAAGCTCAAGTGTCTTACTTTCCAGTAGACGCTGGCGTATAAATGGGGAGGCAAGCCCGCAGATGAAAGCATCACGGATCATTTCTTCACGGTACAGCTCAGCTGAGGCCGCCTGAAAGTTACAGTCCATACTAAGTCTGCGAAGCTCTTGGAGGAATTTATCAATGGATTCCGGCCCTTGTTGGGCTGTAGCTAGTAGATGTCTGGCATAGACCTCATTCGGTGTCTTAGTATATAGTCTCTTAAGCGTCCGAATTGCCTCCTCGTAATTGCCCCATTCCTCCACATACTGAAATACATTCGGGGTGACACAGTTGATGAGTATCCGCAACTTTGAGTCATCATCAGCCTTGCAATATTCAAGAAAATTGTCAAACATGCGATACCAGTGTTTCCACACCTTACCGGCTGCTGGGGTGTTTGGGTCTAAGTCAAGACGCGATGGTTTAAGGATGTTTTCCATGATGGGTGATTCCCTGGATCCTTAGTTCCGAGTTCGTCCAAAAAGTTTGAGTGCGAAGTTTTCCAAAGTTGATTAAATTGTCGTAAGAATGAGCCTTACGCGTGGTGAACTTAAAGTAAGCTTTAATCAACTAAAAAGGTGCTACATACAAAAGAGGTCTTACTCTATGCCTCTCCAGGATCCAACTGATCAGTCCAGTATTTATCCTGGACTAATCACAGGAAGTGATGCAATAAAGTTCGAGTCACAGAAGCTGTATTGTGTTACCACACTCGGTTTAACATCTCATCTGAAAGACGGCACCTCTGACAGTGCAGCACTGCTTCTTGCGTATGGTAGTAGCAAAGCAAATCAAATGTCAATATCTAAGTCAGACATCCAGGCCAAAGCTTCCGGTGTAACAGCGTGGATATCTTGTAGGCTGCCTGTGAATTTCCTCAAGGCAGTGCTCAATGATGTGCTCCAGGGTCTGATTAGGGGCTTCACAGTTGCATGATGGGGATGCTTGGGGTGTTGCACTGGAGTGTGAGCCTAGATTTTTGTGCTCAAGTCTCTGGAGTGGGACTTTGAACCCACGACCTTCTGACTCCGAGGCGAGGGTGCTGCCCACCGAGCCACGGCTGACACTGCGTTATTCACAGCCATGGGAGGCTGGAGAGGGGAATGGAAGCAACCTGTTCCCAATCCTCTGCTCAGTATAGTATTCCACCACATGCCAGGAGTAAAGAGCTCTAGGGGATCATCCACTGATTTCCCCTCCCATTGGCGAAGTGCCTTCTTCAATAAGACATGTAGAGAATTGTGGGGATGAATGCACACTCGACTGTACTAACAAAATTATTTAGTTTCTTCCTCCTCTTTCCCCCCCCCCCCCCCCCCTCAGATAGTGGTGATTTACGCTGGGATACTTGGGTATCAGCAGGCCTTCGAATAGTTCACCTAACTGGTCATGTATGAGCCTAGGCAGTGAGCCCAAAATTCATTCTTGAACAAAAATTTAGGACACATGCCTATTTTTCTTAATGATTAACAACCCGCTTCTGAAATCGCAGGAATGTGCAGGCTCTGGCTTTGAAACATGCAATCTCTGCGAATCCAATTTTGTTAGTGTTACTAATTATTGAGGAAACAGTTCTTCGTCCCCTTTTTTCCACTCCAAGAGGAATTTAATCCTGAGTGTCCACGTGCTATTTGGCCATGGGGGCACACGCATCAAAGTCAAACCAATGCCGTTCTCGGCAATGTCCAGGCACCCGCAGTTTCCAGCAACACTCGCCCAGCATGCCAGCCCACAGATCATGACCGCCTCTCGAAGGATTGTTGAGATGGAAACAAGCCCATATTACCCAGTCACTGAAGATATTTTAATTAACATTATTATGGCAATTATTTTTTTTTTAAACTTGTTGACTGAATAAAAGCAGCCATGTTAGGAAGTTCAAAAAACATTTCAAAAATGAAAAATAATGCTTCAAAGGACTCTTTTAAAAAAAAAGCAGGAGTTAACTTACTATAAGAGCATATTTTAAAATCTAGCTTTTTTTTTGAACAAACACAATACTCAAGTGGAAATAAAAGGTGATGTTACCAATTTAGCTGTAGTATACTTGCTGGCTGTGTCCCAGACTAATAATACAGCTATATCGCTGCAGACCATAAAAATAGTTCTTGTTCATTTTTCGCTAACTTTCTTCCATTCTTTACTCTTCTGAAGGATCTGGGGACAGTCTACAGATGTCAGCAATGTCTTGTCTAAGTGGGTCACTCTTCGTGTACGAGTCTAGGCAGTGAATGTCTGGATTGGTCACGGCTGGAAGGAGAAAATTTAAACACGGGTTCCTGCTCTTGATCACTATCCAGCCATTCTTGCTGGAAACTGTGTATATCTGGGCATTTGGTCGAATTGGGCTCAGCTGGGATGCACCAACTCACGGTTTGGGCTTTCACGTGCATAATAGCCACTTTGATGAAGTAGTTGGGGTGAGGTGCAGCCAACACATATAAAACTGTATGCCAGGAAGAGTCAGCATGTTAAGAAGTGTGTGTGTGTGTGTGTGTGTGTGTGTGGGGGAGGAGGCGCGGGAGAACATTAAAAAAAAAACCTGTTAAAAGCTTCTGTCCTTTATGATTTGGGGATCCTTGAAAGATGGTAAAGTTCTCCTAGTCAGTGTTAAAGTCTTTTGATTTGATGTCAATCCAAATATGCCGTGCTCATACAATCTCCCGTTTCCATTGATTACTAAACTGTTAAAACAACTATAAAATCCACATCTATATACATTTATATGTAAGAAGCTTCTGCATTGTTTTCCACTAAAGTGACTGCATCCGTTTTGTTGGCTGCAGACTAAAACTGCATCTTGCAAGTTGCACATTTCACACTTGCACATACTATTGTGCAGAAGGATGGAGCATGATGCCCTCTTGCTGTTCCTGGGCTTGAACATTACCACAACACCTATTTTGCTACCTACATTTTTGTTCATGAGGAAAGGCAAAAGAAGCTGCCCGCCCTTCCTCGTTGTACCTGTTCTATTTAGCAATTGAGGACATTTAACTGAAATTGAGAAACTTGAGCAGTTTCACAATAACTTGTTCTTTATTAACCAGTCTTGCATATCAGTCGAGTGGCCCAGGTGGCTCCATCTCTGGTATTCTCTCCCGTCCGACGGGGCAAGTACCCAGCCTCCAGAGTGGGCTCTCTCCTGAAAGAAAGACTTGCATTTATATAGCGCCTTTCACGACCACCGGACGTCCCAAATGAAGTACTTTTTGAAGTGGAGTCACTGTTGTAATGAGGGAAACCCAGCAGCTAATTTGCGCTCCGCAAGCTCCCATAAACAGCAATGTGATAATGGCCAGATAATCTGTTTTAGTTATGTTGATTAAGGGATAAATATTGGCCAGGACACTGGGGATAACTCCCCTGCTCTTCTTCGAAATAGCGCCATGGGATCTTTTACATCCACCAGAGAGAGCCTCTGTTTAACGTCTCATCCGAAAGACGGCACTTCCGACAGTGCGGCACTCCCTCAATACTGCACTGGAATGTCAGCCTAGATTTTTGTGCTCAAGTCCCTGGAGTGGGACTTGAACCCACAACCTTCTCACTCAGAAGCGAGGGTGCTACAAACTTTTTTTTAATATATTATTTATTGAACATTAAAAACATTTACAACATCGTGATCATTCCATTGTATCATACAAATCCATTCAGCCGCTCTGCACAGCCATTCCTCCACCACATATTAACCTCAAAACCTGAAGTTTAATTTGTCTCCCGTAACATATACTAATCTATTGTACTTTAAAAATTGATCAGTAATCATGGCTCCAAATAAGGGAAGTGTGCCTGATAATCCCCCCATCATTTAATCTCCGGCCTTCCCTCCTCTCATGCTCCTTCCCAACTTTTCGGGCAGCTGTTGCTTTCTCCTGCAGCCTCCGGCTCTTTTTCACCTCCTGTTTGAACCTTCCCTGCAGTTTCAGCCTCTTCCTTACATTAGGTTTGGGCCAAGGAGCTGCCCCTTCTCCCTCCTTATGCCCCTCGCTAACCTTTCCCTTTCCACACGATGCCACCCCACCCCCCACTTCCATGTCTCTGTCCCCCTCTGACTGCTCACTCTCGAGCTCTCTGTAACCTCCCGGCCCTGCTCCCCATCAGATATATAATCTCCCTTAGAGAGTCTTCCTGCAATCGCAGTTTCTCCAACAGTGCCCCTCCCTTCAGCCTCATCTCCACCGCTGACCCTTGCTCCCTGTTTCTTCTCTCTCTGGGACGATGGTGCATCTGCACCTATCTTGCTCCCTTCTGGCGTCTTTGTCTCCCCGCTCCCTGTCCTGCTGCCCCTTTAAGGCTCCTGCCTCTTGCACCCTCTCCTTGTCCCCTCCTGCTCCCCGAGATGTCCGACTGCCCGTCCTTCTTTGGAATACTTACACTTACCCTGCACCCTGCTCCCGCCTCCTCTCCCCCCGCGGACACCAGATTCTTTAGGGAGAGCCGAGCTGTATTATGGCTTGACTCTGCCCTCGACCCGTGCTGCCCACTACTGTCTTTGTCCTTTTCACTGTACTTAGTGTGTTTTCCACCATCTCCATCCTGTTCTCTGCTCTGCAATTTTCTGCCTCTTCCTGTGCACTTTTCTCCTTCAATTCACCAGCTGTGTCCTCCGCCTGCTCCGCTCCTCCAGCCGCTCCACTCACACCTCCTGCTCCTTCTCCTTCTCCCATCTCCTCGTCACTCAAGGGGCTTCCTTCTGCCTCACACTCACAGCGGGTGGGGCCTTTGTGACACACCCCACAGCTCTCTGCCTTGCAGCTCCGAGCAATGTGTCCAGACTCGTCGCAATTATAACAGTACAAGTCTGGACAGCTTCTTACAAGATGGTCGTGTCCAAGACAATAACAACAAACCTCACCTGGTTATCATGCAGTACCCAGAAGTACTGCACCCCTTCCATTGTCTCGAATTTCATGCTATACGGCAATGACTTCACCCCCTCTGGGAACCGCACCTTGACATAACGGGTTCCATCTGCTACCCGTGTTCCTGATAGTATCTGCTCTTCATTGCCGAGCAAATTTTAATGTCCCACGACTCCAACTTTTTTATTAGCACATTGTCCTCAATATAAACTGGCAGGTTTAAGAATGAGACCACCACCTCTTCAGAATATAGCAGAGATACCTCCAAGAACTTATCTCCAACCTTCAAACTCAGTAAAAGTCTTTCCACCTCCTCTCAGCCACTGACCGTCACCTCGAACCCAACATACGGCTTTGGTCGGCAGGCAAAGCAGCTTCCCTCACCGCAGTCCTCATGTATCGCCTGGATAATTTCCCAAGCTCATATCTCCTTATCCTCGCACTGAACCACCAATGTGTTTTCTTTTCCAAACTTCCCGGGGTCCCGGCCCAAATCTTTGGGCCTTTTTTCCTCCCTTCCCCCAACATTTTCTCCCCTGATTAAATTCATCCTGGGAACATTGTCCTCTGAGCTGGGCCCCTCAGCAGCCAAATAGCTGCTGTTTAAGGACCAAAAAATCCCTAAAACCTGAAATAAAACACCCAAAAACTCACCACCAACTTTTTACAAACTCACTCCAACTCCCTGCTGTAATCAAGCACCCAGCAGCACCTGCTCACTCCTAGCCCCCCCCCCCCCACCCCCACCTAGAGAGTGCTACCCACTGGACCACAGCTGACCTAGTGGCATAAGTAGGATCAAGAATTGACTGTGGAGAATCACACAAACAAAGCTATACCTCTGCGCTCTGTGACATAATGGAGGTAATTTTCCCAAGTACACACCAGCTGTCAAGGTTCCCCGATATCAATCTGTACCCAGAAAACTACCGCTAATCCGTGCTGACCACTGAATACATACTGTCGTAGAATTCATTCAACTTCGAATTCAGTGTGAGGTTCAGTTGGTTTCTGAGCCTACAGGCCAGGAAGGCTCCTAGTTTAATCACTGGTCTGTGCTGACATAGTTAATCTTAGTTGGGGCACTGGTGGGGGCCCTTCAGTTGGTCTCAGCATTCCTGGTCTGGGGCGGGGAGGGGGGGGCGCGGAACCAGTGCCTCCTGCTGGAATGTGTCCGTGTGTGGTTACCTAGTGAGAGCAGCATCAGGTTAACACCTCCCCCTCTTTGAACTGTCCGCTGACAAAGCCTCATCTCACGATGGCCACTTTGGGTGACTTACTGGAGGACAACCTGTCACACCCCACCAACTTAAGGGGAGAAAATGGGAGGGAAAGACAAGTAGTTTGCATCCTCTCATTGTGAAAGGTGCTCCTACAACATCAAAAGGATTTCAGATCAGTCTGGTTTTTAAAGGCAGCTTGATATGTGGAAGAAAAAATAAGCAAATATTGCTGTACAGTAATTCTCCGAATAGCTGCTGAGCACTGTGTTTTCTAGTTACTCCTTTTCATTGATCTCCTGCTCACAATTCATATTTATCGGCACACTGTATTTGTTCCAATGGTAAATGCAAACAACGCGTGCTCTCTGACCCGTGCTGGCCTGGAACCTAAACTCTATAAAAGCCGCACGCCGTTTATCAGCGCTGGAGAATATTTCTATCAGTCACTCCCTAATTGAACGTGATATATTTTTACTTAAATGTTATTTTTATGGGGAGAAGCAGTGGCCAGAATGCTGTGAAAGTTGGCACTGGAACTGGATAGAGTATAAAAAGAAAGACATGCATTTATATAGCGCTTTTCACAACCACAGGACGTCCCAAAGCGCTTTACAGCCAATGAAGTACTTTTGAAGTGTAGTCACTGTTGTAATGTTGGAAATGTGGCACAACAAACTCCCACAAACAGCAATGTGATCATGACCAGGTAATATGTTTTTAGTAGTTAGTTGAGGAATAAATATTGGCCAGGACACCGGATATAATTCACCTGGTCTTTTTTGAAATAGTGCCCTGGGATCTTTTACATCCATCTGAGAGGGAGCCTCAGTTTAACGTCCCATCCGAAAGACAGCATCTCCAACAGTGCAATGCTCTCTCTCTCTCTCAGTACTGCACTGGAGTGTCAGCCTAAATTTTTGTATTCAAGTCCCTGGAGTGGGTCTTTGATCCCACACCCTTCTGACTCCGAGGCAAGGGTGCTACCTACTGAGCTACGGCTGATAACAGTGAGATCCCTTGGCATCTGTGGTTTCCTTCTGCTGCTGTATAGCACCTTGATAATGCTCTCGGCAGATATCCCAGCATCAAAGTAACGTTCTACTTCAATTTCAAAAAGAAAAATAGTTTTAACTGTTTAATTCTCAGGTTATAATAAAACTATTCAACAATTACCAAAATCATTTTAGAAGATATGCTGACCAATCACTCCATACCTTTAGTAAGAAACGGTAATCTGTATCTCTAGCTTTTCACAGGGTTTCATTCTTGCCTTCAAATTGGAAAAAATAGAGATCAGGTCATCGAAATCAATTTGATTTGGTCACATTTTTCTCAGTTAACAATATAAAGTGCATTAACATGATTGTGAGACATGGTGGCGTGCAAGTGATTTTGGACAAAAGCCTTCTGCAGTTGAGGGAAATATGTGAAGCTCAATATCAGCATTCAGGATAGTAGATAGTGATGAGGATAGTTATAGACTTCAGGATGACAAGACAGGATGGTGAAATGGGCAGAAGCATGGCAAATTGAATTCAATGCAGAAAAGTGTGAGGTGATGCACTTTGGGAGGACTATTGTGGAAAGGCAGTATATTATAAATGGCATGATTTTGAAAAGTGCAGATAAACAGAGACCTTGGTGTCCATATACACAAATCCTTAAAGGTGGCAGGGCAAGTTGATAAGGTGGTCAAAAAGGTGTATAGTTACTTGGGTTTATAAATAGAGGAATAGAATATAAAAGCAAAGAGATCATGCTCGAACTTTATAAATCACTGGTTAGGCCTCAGCTGGAGTATTGTGGACAATTCTGGTCACCACACTTCAGGAAAGATGTAAAGGCCTTAAAAAGGGTGCAGAGGAGGTTTACCAGGATGTTACCAGGGATGAGGGACTTCAGTTATGAGGAATGGTTGGAAAAGTTAGGCCTGTTCTCCTTGGAACAGAGAAGGTTAAGAGGTGACCTAATAGAGGTTTTCAAGATGATGATGAGAGGCTTTGAGAGAGTAGATCGTGAAAAATGATTCCTTCTGGCAAGTGGCTCAAAAATGAGAGGTCATAGATTCAAAATCATTGGTCACAGATCTAGAGGGGAGATGAGGAGAATCTTTTTCACTTGGAGAGTTGTTGGGATCTGAAACGCTCGACCTGAAAAGGTGGTGGAAGCTGATTCCATCAATCATTTTAAAAGGGAGTTGGGCAGGTACTGGAGGATGAGGAACGTACAGGGTTACGGACAAAAAGCAGGGATGTGGGACTAAGCACGACTGATCTTTCAAAGAGCCAGCACAGGCACAATGGGCCGAATGGCCTCCTTCTGTGCTGTAAGTTTCTAATGATTCTATTAGTCAGTGTAAGATCTCTGAGAGCCTTAAAATGAAAATTGGAAGAGTTGCTTTGAGTTTTTGAACTATTTAATTGAAAAAATTTTCATTTAAAATTCTGAAAAAGCTAGATGTTCTGTAATAAAACATATCAGGCTTCAACTGACGGGAAGATCTCTGCCAATCCCTTTCAGGTAATATTGTTTGCAAGCTATTTGCCGCACTGTTGAAGAATTGACTCTTATAAATAAGTAAAAATAGTAACGTGTCAGTCTGGCTGTCATTGTCTGATTTTAATTATTGGCAGGTTCTAAACCCTTGTGGCTATTTTTCGCTTGTTTACTGTGAAATTAGCTTTCTTTTTCACTAAATGTCAGCTTGCCTCAGATGGTATCAGATGCCTCTGAGTCAGAAGGATAGTGGGTTCAAGCCTTACTGTCGACTTGAGTGCATAATCTAGGCCAACACGTGGGTACAGTAGGGACTGTACAGTCAAAGGTGCTCTCTTTTGGATGAGATGTTAAACTGAAGTCTGCCTGTTCAGCTGGGCACCAAATTATCCCACTGCACTATTCAAAATTAGAGCAGGGAGTTCTCCTGGTGCTAATACTCCTCCCTCTCGTCTTTTTGCTGTTTGGCGGCTTTGCTGTGTGTAAATTGGCTGCCTCATTTGCCCACACGACAGCAATACTTCAAAAAGTAACTCATTGGTTGTAAAGTGTATTAAGACTTTCTAAGGATGTGATGAGGTGTATATAAACGAAAGTTCTTTATTAACTAAGTGTTATTATTTAAGACAAGAAATTTATGTACCACAGAACTTAAGTTATTGATTTACCTCTGGGCGCTTATTGTTAATTTCAGCCTGGTTTATCACATTGCATCTTTTGATGAACACTTTCAGTCAAAAAAAATCAGAGGCAACATGAATCAACTTTCAGCAGTTCCAGGTTATAATTTCAGCCTTGTTCAAAGAGTTGACCCGTTTGACAAATGTTCCGTAGTCTCTGCCCAATGGCGTTGACAGGTCAATGAGTGGCTCTCTGCTGATGATTGATGGGCAGAGACCGCCCCTACTGTCAGTTTGGTCAGCAGAGTAACAGCTCCAACACCTGCCTCTGTGTCTGGGAATTGGCTCCAGTTCGGTGATGGGGACCGCAGGACTGCTCTGCTGCACCATCCTCGGCAGCTTGATCGAGCTCCATCTTCCCGTGGTGCCTAAAGTGGCCTCTGCGTTAATCTGGCTTTGTCTACACTTCCTAACCCGGCTACTTCCTGCTCTTGCCTGCGGCGTTCGACTAATTTCCCCACAAAAACCGAGGGCGATTCACTTCCGTCCAATCTGGCGTACTACTGAGCAAAAGTTCAAAGGGTGGAATTGGATCGGCTGCATTGACACCACCACCTCCAAGTCACACAGCATCCTGACTTGGAAGTATATCGTCGATCCTTCATCGTCGCTGGGTCAAAATCCTGGAACTCCCTCCCTAACAGCACTGTGGGAGTACCTTCACCACACGGACTGCAGCGGTTCAAGAAGGCGGCTCACCACCACCTTCTCGAGGTCAGTTAGGGATGGGCAATAAATGCTGGCCTTGCCAGCGACGCCCACATACCAGGAACGAATAAACAAAAATCCTGCAGGTAGGGTCACAGGGAGACCCAAAGCAAATGTGGGGAAGGGGGCAAATTCAAAATATTGTCACAGATTTGATGCCCCCTTGATGCCACATAGCATTCCCAGACTGAGACACTGGATGACGTGTTCTTAGATATTTACCAACTGATTACTTGGCATTGTGCTGATTTCCCCTTTCTTACAGATAGTGCCTGCCCAGGTGGTTATAAAAGATCCCATGGCACAATTAGAAGAAGAAAGGAAAAAAATAACTTGCATCATTTCTATAGTATCTTTCATGACCTCAGGATGTTCCAAAGCAGTTTACAGCCAATAAAGCATTTTTGAAATGTAATCACTGTTGTAATGTAGGAAATTTGTGCACAGAAAGCTCCCACAAACAGCAATGAAACAAATGACCGGATAATCTGTTTTAGTGATGGTGGTTGAGGGATAAATATCGGCCAGGACACAGAGAACTCCCCTGCTCTTCTTCGAAATCGTGCCGTAGGATCTCTTACGCCCACCTGAGAGGGCAGACGGGGTCCCGGTTTCAGATCTCCGCCAAAAGATGGAATTTCCAATAGCGCAGCGCTCTCTCACTGCAGCACTGGAGTGTCAGCCTCGACTACGTGCTCAAGCCTCTGGAGTGGGGCTTGAACCAAGAACTTCCTGACACAGAGGCGACAGTGTTACCACTGAGCCACAGCTGACCGCTGTGAAGAAGAGCAGGGAGTTCTTCCTGTGTCGTGGCCAATATTTCTCCCCCAATGTCACCAAAAAGCAAATTATCTGGGCATTCATTCATTTGCTGGGTGGGGGACTGCATGTGGCTGCATAACAATAGTGTCTGCACTTCAAAAGTGATCCATTTGTTGTAAAATGCTTTGGGACATCCTGAGTATGCAATAAGGCACTGTATAAAAACAAGTTGTTTATATAAAGAAAGATTTGCATTTATATAGCACCTTTCCCAACCACAGGACATCCCAAAGCACTTTACAGCCAATGAAGTACTTTTTGAAGTGTAGTCACTGTTGTAATGTAGGAGCAGTATAGTACGAGCACTGAGGACAGCCCCAACCTCAGTAACAACACTGTAATGTAAGCGAGGTGGTACTACTGCCACAGGAGGAGGGAAGAAACTGTGTACAGTTATAGTCTCCGTTCCTAAGTTTGAGTGTCAGCTGTGGCTCAGTGGGTAGCACACTCGCTACTGAGTCAGAAGGTTGTGGGTTCACAGCCCCACTCCAGGGACTTGAAGCACATAAAGCTAGGCTGACACTCCACTGCAGTGTTGAGGGAGTGCTGCACTGTCGGAGGTGCCGTCTTTCAGATGAGACATTAAACCGAGGCCCCGTCTGCTCTCTCAGGTGGACGTAAAAGATCCCAAGGCCACAATTTCGAAGAAGAGCAGGGGAGTTCTCCCCGGTGTCCTGGCCAATATTTATCCCTCAACCAACATAACAAAAACAGATTTTCTGGTCATTATCACATTGCTGTTTGTGGGAGCTTGCTGTGCACAAATTGGCTGCCGTGTTTCCTACATTACAACAGTGACTCCACTCCAAAAGTACTTCATTGGCTGTAAAGTGCTTTGAGACGTCCGGTGGTCGTGAAAGGCGCCATATAAATGCAAGTCTTTCTTTCTAAGGAAGGATATACTTGCCTTCGAGGGGGTGCAACGAAGGTTCACTAGATTGATTCCTGGGATGAGAGGGTTGACTTATGAGGAGAGATTGAGTAGATTGGGCCTATACTCTCTGGGGTTTAGAAGAATGAGTTGATCTCATTGACACATCTAAGATTCTGAGGGGGATTGACAGGGTAGACGCTGAGAGGTTGTTTTCCCCTGGCTGGAGAGTTTAGAACTAGGAGGCATAGTCTCAGGAGAAATGGAGATTCCGGCCACGGGTGACTGTCTGTGTGGAGTTTGCACATTCTCCCCGTGTCTGCGTGGGTTTCCTCCGGGTGCTCCGGTTTCCTTCCACAGTCCAAAGATGTGCGGGTTAGGTTGATTTGGCTATGATAAATTGACCCTTAGTGTTAGGGGGATTAAATACGTGGGGTTAGGGGGATAAGGTGGGATATGTGTCGGTGCAGGCTCGATGGGCCGAAATGGCCTCTATCTGCATTGTGGGGATTCTGTGATTCTGTGATTTAAGACCAAGGGGCTGTCTGGCCTAATCCTGCTCCTATTTCTTCTGTTCTTAAACCCCTCGAGAGATGATGTACTGACCAGCGATGCTGCGTTTCTCAGCAGGTAGGGCAGCCTGAGGCGAAAGCTGTGATTTGTGACTTTCAAACCACTGTGCACGCTGTTGTCGGTGCTTCTACTTTTGGAGGAGTGCAGCAATAATCTGACCTGCAGAAGAAGCAAGACCAAATCTGCTCCTGATCCAACGGCTGCTTGCTGTGCAAGCACAAGAAGGGGAGCCAGTCCTGTGCACCTGCATTCCTTTGTAATCTGGGCTCCCGATCACTGCACAGCCCAGCCGGACAACACCGACCAGCATTCAATGACGAATCGAAATGAGGGAGAGGTCACTCTCTTCCCTGGCTGGGATGGCAATAAAAGGAAAAGTGTAAAGATTCTTTTTACACGGCAGGAATGCAGTTGACTACAAGGGTGTACTCCATAAAGGGTCGCCCTTTTAGAACTGAGCTGAGGAGGAATTTCTTCTCTCCGAGGGTCGTAAATCTGTGGAATTCTCTGCCCCAGAGAGCCGTGGAGGCTGGGTCATTAAATACATTTATGGTGGAGATAGACAGATTTCTGCAAGATAAGGGAGTGAAGGGTTATGGGGAGCGGGCAGGGAAGTGGCTTTGAGCCCAAGATCAGCCATGATCTTATTGAATGGCGGAGCAGGCTCGAGGGGCCAAGTGGCCTATTCCTGCTCCTATTTCTTATGTTCTTAACCCCAGGGGCTGATGGAAACCCGTCGAACCCCCGGTGCACCTACGGAGAGAGTAAAATGGGGCGCCCCAGAGCTGCCTCTCAAAACAGGATCTGATGTTTTAAGTGTATCATAAGGGCACATTTAGACTGCAACAGTTTCCGTATCAGCAATGCCAAAGTTACAGTATAGCTACAGAATTGTTACTTGATTTAAGAGCAGTTGGAGGAGACAGTCTCCCACCACTTGGGCTCGACACTGCATGACTTATACCTGGGCCACAAAGTCAAACCTGGTTTAAAAATGTGCTGAGGGGTCTGACCACTTTTCAAAAACTTATCCGAAGTTAATTAAAATAATTAGAGTGCGCATGCACCTGCCTGCACACACAAAATCATTTAAAATGTATCAGAAAGGTGGGAAGCTCTGCGCATGCCTGTAAGTGTGAGCATTGTGATTAGAGCCAGGCAGTATAACTGCGGCCTGGCTGGAACCCACACTGCAGTTACTGACCTCAGACCGAAACTCTGCAGCACCTTGGTATTATGTGAAACACTTCTGTATTATAAAGCAGGTATGAGTATGCACTGCACTGCAGATTAATCAGTCACAATTCCTTTAAATGCTAACTGTGTAGATTGAGGCGATGGAGTGGTTCCTCGGGCCTTGAATCGTTGAGATTGCAGTTCATCAGATTAAGGGCAGCGGCCAAATGACATTCAGATCAATGACAATAGGAGGATTGTACCCTCAAACTAGGTCTGCCATTCATTTTAATCATTAACAGTGAGTGGCAGAGCCTCACTGTAGTAAAAGTGCTTGAAGTCTTCTGTAGCCTACAGAAAAATAGAGGAGGCTGGGTGTACACAATCCAGTGCAGTGGAGGCTGGATGTACACAATCCAGTGCAGAGGAGGCTGGGTGTACACAATCCAGTACAGTGGAGGCTGGGTGTACACAATCCAGTACAGTGGAGGCTGGGTGTACACAATCCAGTACAGTGGAGGCTGGGTGTACACAATCCAGTACAGTGGAGGCTGGGTGTACACAATCCAGTACAGTGGAGGCTGGGTGTACACAATCCAGTACAGTGGAGGCTGGGTGTACACAATCCTAGTGAAGATGAGTTTGGCTATAGACAGCGGAGGCTGGATTTTCCGATCTCCATTAAAATAAAGCTGACTGGAAAACCTAGTTTTGAGTATCAACGAGGAATTTAACCGTGAAAAGCGTTGCAGCCGAACCCAATCTTGCCCTCAGCTGGTGTGTACACAGATGCCGTACCCAGCAGGGTTGCTGGATAGCGAACAGGAACACTGGCTGAACTGTCCCTCTCCCTTGCTCTAGGAGAGATGAGATTACCTGCAGTGGCCCCTATTACTGCTCCAATTGAGAGCAGTTAAAACCGCACAGATAGGGGCTTGAACCTGAGACTCTATCCAGTCTCATTGCCTTTACCAAGTAAGCCACTGGGGCAGATTTATCACAACAACTATTAAAAATGCAATTATGCATTTAAAAAAAAGTAACTTGCACCATAATAATTACGCACTAGAATTGCTAAGTGTACTCGGGCAGCACTGGAACTTGCTGATTAAAAGCCAGAATATTTATTCCAACCCTGAAGCTGGTCAGTGTCTTGTGCACACTGGACACTCATCACTGAAGCAAGTGATCTCAGCCAGGCCAAGCAAAGCAGGGTTAAGCGCTGATGGTCTGCTTGCCCTCAACATAGGGAATAATACATGAACTGGAGGAAGTTTGGGGGTGGTGGGTGCATTGAAGAATGCATTTTAAAAGATTAAAAGGTTATGACAAAAATCTCTGAAATTAGATGACACTTATAACAACTTGCATTTATATAGCGCCTTTTAACACAGTAAAACGTGCCAAGGCACTTCACAGGAACGTAATCAGACAAAATTTGACACCGAGCCACATAAGGAGATATTAGGACAGGTGACCAAAAGCTTGGTCGAAGAGGTAGGTTTTAAGGAGCGTCTTAAAGGAGGAAAGAGAGGTAGAGAGGTTTAGGGAGGTGAATTCCAGAGCTTGGGGCGTAGTAGCTTGTATAAATGCACATTGCTGTTATATTAATATTAAACTTCAACTGTTAAATAGTAAACCTGAAAAAAATGTAGGGCTGGGCACTGCAGCTTTGAGAGCTATTTCTCACACTTGCAATATTATTTTTGTAGGAGTGAGGGATCACCTACAGTGCCCAGAGAATAACACCGGCTAGCAGGTGGCGGAAAGCATGTACCAGTGCAGCAATTCAGCCGAGGGGTTTGGATGACGTCAGAAAACCGCAAGGGCACCTGACAGACACTAGCAGGCCCCAGGGATGGAATTACAGCTTTAAGCTCACTGTCCGCACATGCTATTATATACTGACATTTTGTTTAAGTACCTGTTATGCCCGAACCGAGCTAACGATGGTGTGATCAGGCATCTGATCATAACTTGTGGTACATGACATCACCTGAGCAGCTGTTTTACCTGAGGTTTTACCCGGCAGTGATTACAGTATCTCAGATCAACATTTTTTTGGATTTTCGCACTCAAATCAATTTCGGAAAAAGTCCCGCCAAATGTCCACAACACACACATTGTTTGAGGTGATTTCAGCAGTAAGAGAGTTTTAGTTGCTAGCAGACAGCAAGATGCTTAGCAGGATGTGCGAGCAGTGTTTCATCCTTTCATTTCAGTGATCTTGACGGTTAAAAGAAACAGCTTGTACTACAGCTGTCAAAATAAGCACGACGAGAGTGAAATTAAATAGGATATTCTGCAGCTGAAAACAAGCCAATCCATCACTAATAACAACTTTTACATAAAAACAGAAAATGCTGGAAATACTCAGCAGGTCAGGCAGCATCTGTGAAGAGAGAAACAGAGTTAACGTCTCAGGTCGATGACCTTTTGTCAGAACTGGAAAAAAGCAAGAAATGGAACAGATTTTTAAGCAAGGGCAGGAGCTGGGAAAGGGGGGAGGGGATGAAAGAACAAAAGGGAAGGTCTGTGATAGGATAGAAGGCAGGAGAGGTTAAGAGACATGAAGAGATATTCAAGGCAAAAGGAGATGGTAATGGGACAGGTTTGAATGCCTTGAATAGCAGAGATTGAAAAAGAAGAAAGGCTTGCATTTATATCGAGCCTTTCACGACCACCGGACGTCCCAAAGCGCTTTACAGCCAATGAAGTACTTTTTTGAAGTGAAGTCACTGTTGTAATGTGGGCAACGCGGCAGCCGATTTGCGCACAGCAAGCTCCCACAAACAGCAATGACCAGAAAATCTGCTTTTTTAGATGTTGATTGAGGGCTAAGTATTGGCCAGGACACCGGGGAGAACTCCCATGCTCTTCTTCGAAATAGTGCCGTGGGATCTTTTGCGTCCACCTGAGCGAGCAGACGGGGCCTCGGTTTAACGTCTCATCGGCAGTGCAGCGCTCCCTCAGCCTAGATTTCTGAGCTAAAGTCTCTGGAGTGGGACTTGAACCCACAACCTTCTGACTCAGGCGAGGGTGCTGCCCACTGAGCCTGGGCTGACACGTATCTATCCAGTAAAACCCGGAGAAGTGTGGGATCATGCTTGGCTCTAATGCCTTTCAAGTTTCAACAGGCTGCTGGGATTCAGCATTTAGGTTCATCGAGTGGCCCCCTTGGATGAGGTTCTGAGGGGCCAGGCACCACTTTTGGATCTGGCTCCCAGCACAGTATCCACGTTTGGCAGAGGGGAGAACATTAAAGAGAGAGGGGAAAGAAATGAAAAGCTGAGGATAAGTCTCGCTTGGGTGTGTTTGCACATTTAACAGCCAAACATCATCAAGGGAAATAATGCAGGTCAAACCTAGGGGTGGGAGTGGGAAGGAACAAATAAAAAATTGGTCACTTTTGCAAGCTGTTGAAGTTTAATATTTAAATCAGTCGAAGTACACACAAAGCACTGCATTTGGGCAAAATAAAAATTCCGCAAATTTGTATGAGTAACTCTTTTTAAAAGTGGTCACAGCACTTGAACGCGAATGACTGGTACATTAAAAGTACTTTAAAACAGAATGAGACTCGAGGCTCTTTGGAGGGACAGGCAGCAAGTGAAAAGCTTGTAAGTTCAGCCAAGCATGCTTGTATCAGCTGGCTGTAAGAGGAACAATGAGTACAGATGGTGGCGGTTGCAGATGTACTAGGGCGTGCTAACGAAGAGTCGTGCAGATTGTGTGCTTATGTGTGCGCGTTACTCAAATGCACCACACAGCATGAGAGCAGGTCAGTGGAGAGAGTGCTCAATGGAGATTATTGTCATGCAGATTTAAAATAAATGACACATTGCCAGGAACCTCCTTGTGCGACTCACAATAATCTGCAAAACCCAACTCTACTCTCACCTGCGTTTGGTTTGTCAGCAGGACCCCAGAAGCAGTCTTTTGACTCACGCGTTCATCTTCAAACACAAGGATTGTTTGTCCATAGTAAGGTCAAAGTAGGCATACCACACAGGCATTCAGAGAGACTGCCATCTGGTCCTTTATAGTCTTTCCCTTCACACACACACACATTAAGGTGCCCTGTTCACATGTTTGCTTACTGTCTTATGCAGGCCTGGAAGATTAACTTGGGTCATCTGAACACAGGCTGCTTCAAAGCTACGGAAAACCCTGAAAAACCCAATGGCTCTTTCAGTCAATGAAATGTGAAACCCCATCTATTTATGTGCACTTTGATTATGTAAATATACATTGTAAGGGCCGCTATGGCGCAGTGGGCAAGTATAGTGTCCGAAGTGGTACTGAGCCATTCAGACCAGGAAGATCCCAGATTTGATTCATAATCTCTGCTAATTCTATTGCTGTCAGTCAGGAAAGCAGTGGAGGTGCTACAATTAGGCACAGCGCCCCAGGATAGGGAGGGATTGGGCACAGTGCCCCAGGGTAGGGAGGGGAACATATCAGCCAGGCTTCCTGTTTGCTATCCTGTGCTGGAGTACGCCTGTGTGTGGGCATTGGGTGAGGACTGGATCAGGTTCAGCTCTGAGGCCACCTGCAGTCGAATAGCCCACTGACACGATCGGCCCCAATTTTAACTCCAGGTGGATTCCCCGCTCAGGCCTGAGTTAAAATAACAGTCGGGTCTCAATGATGTCATCGGACCGCAACATGCATATGTAAAGAAGGACCCTGTTGGCTCCGGGCGCGCGTCCTCACTGCCTGCTCAGGAGAGCAGGTTAAAATTGCAGATGTTGCGATCATGGCGGCTTTCGGACAGGCAAGAGCCAGGGCGATTTTAACTGCCCACCCGCCAGGTTTCTGCTGTGTGAGGGTTAAAATCGCCCCTGTATTGTCTAGAAATAATGGCACTTGGGTGAGGTGCTGGAAGGCAACCTGTTCACGTGCAACTGTGCCCTAGCATTAGTCAGCATTGTTAATAGAGCAGGGAATAAGTTGGGGAAAAAACGAACTTGTACTAAATTGAAAATGAACATAGACCCCCCTGAATGGGAATGTTTTGGTCATTGTCACAGCAGCTAATTTTGACTTTAGGTACTTATTTCATTCCATTACTCAGTACCTCTACAGAAAGCAACAACACAGCAATAGATCCGGTGGGTAATTAGGTCAACAAAATAACACTTGCAAAGAGAAAAACCAAACCAGACCAGTAAAGAATCAGTAAGCAAGCTCATCAGCAATAAAAGATCAACCAGTGAGTCATATAGCGGGGAAGGTGGGCCCTTCATGAGACGTAGTTTCACCCCTGTGACTCTCCACATGACAAGCTCACAATCTCGGTGGTTGTATCAGGGAATCGATGGATTGGGGAACGTGGTCTTGCTGAGCCTCATTCTCAGCGTTGCTGGCTGGGCAGCTGCCTCAGTAAGGAGAAGGAGCCGGAGGACTGAAGCAGGTGTGCTCATGGCAGATCCACCTCAGTCGGGTGGTCAGGGTGATTGAATGCTTCAACAAATGCTACATACCACCATCTGTAGCACAAGCTTCACACACTGCCCAAAGCACCACACCCCCAGCACTCACCCACCAACAATCTCTACCTACTCACACCCACATCTCACGCCTCGCACACAATGACAGCTATTCAACTATGGCAGGCACAAGGGTCATTAGTTATGAGAATCAATGTGATATGTGTGATAGGTTTATGCATAAATTTATAAATGGAGTTTGCAATATTTTGTGGTCTCATTTCACCTTTGTGACTGAGAGAGCGCTGCATTGTCAGAGGGGCTGTCTTTTGGATGAGGTGCTAAACGAGGTTAAAAATAAAAAAAATCCCATTGCGCTATTTAAAGAAGGGCAGGGGAGATCGCCTGGGCAACATTCTTCCCTTTGCCAACACCATCGGAAGCAGATTAACTGATCATTTATTTCATTTGCTGTTGGTGGCATCTTGCTGTGTCAAAAATTGGCTGCTGCATTTGCCGACATAACAACAGTGACTGCGTTTCAAAAGCAATTAGTTGGCTGTGAAGCACTTTTGGGACATCCTGAGGAAGCTGCAGAAATGCAACAAAAGCAAAATACTGCGGGTGCTGGAAATCTGAAATAAAAACAGAAAACGCTGGAAAAAGCTCAGCGGGTCAGGCAGCATCTGTGAGAGAGAGAGAGAGAGAGAAGCAGAGTTAACGTTTCAGGTCGATGACCCTTCGTCAGAACTGGAAGAAGTTATAGAGATTAATGGTTTTTAAAGCTAGGGAAATAGCAAAAGCAGAAGTCTGTGATCGGGTGGAGGGCAGGTGTGTAAATGCAAGTTGTTTCTTTCTTCTGTTGCTGTTAACCTGGGATTGAATTAGAGTCTTCCCGATTTTATACAGCTCAGCGGATGGATGCACCACTTGGAATGGCACTGAGGTGAAAGATAAGCTTCCTCGTACATTACTGGAACAATCCTGTGCGGGATGTGTGTGAGGAACTGCACGATACCCGCCCACAAACATACAGCATAAAAGGTCCACATTCCTGTCTGTCCTTTGACACAGTTTTTTTTAAAATGTGCTTATCTGAGCAGTGACAGATAAAGTTGTTTGGAGCACGGGCTGATGGTTTTACTGCTCGAAAGCCTCGGTAAACACAGTATCTACAGTCTCCATGGTTTCTGCACTTGCTGATTCCAGCAGTCTGGCAACCACCAATGACTCGCATCACACGCTGTAACACTGACCCAATTCATATCGAGGCCTGCTCACCAATATCCTATCACCTACAGTAACTCGCACTGTTGCTAAGGCTCAGTCTAATACTGTCTATTCTGTCCACATGCCTGCTCCACCCAATCAGCTTATGTAAAAATAGCTGCCTAAAACATAAACTGAGGTAAATGCGACAAGGGCTGGCTGTGTGCAAACATAAGACACGTGATAAAATAGGGCTGGTTTTTCTCAAGTGCCGTGTCATTGTTTTAATGCTTACTCTCTAGTTTCAGAACAATCATGCTGCTTCTGGAATGGTTGCATCTCTCTGCACAGCAGGTCAAACTGTTATCTGCCTGATCTCCATCTGATCACAGCTCCGAACCCTCCGGTGGACTGACTGGTTTAGCTTTGTATGACTTGCTTAGGGCTGCTCAAAACTTTTTATTTGTAGTTACTAGGATGATATTCCACCCATTTTCCTGCCCTAATTTTCTCCCCATCTCTCCCGAAGGTGCTGACCGCAGCTTGGGTATGGTTCCCATGGTGATAGCAAGTTCTATAGTACCTCTCCCAAGTCGCCATTCTTCATGTGTGAGACTGGACACTGAGCGTCAGCAGACTATTTGGCTGCGCGCCCAAACTTGTCCTCACTCGACATCCACGCACAGATTTTCCAGCCCGGGGGTGGGGGGAGGGAAAGAGTCATTGGATCATAGAATCATAGAATGGTTGCAGCACAGAAGGAGGCCTTTTGGCCCGTCGAACCCGTGCCGGCTCTCTGCAAGAGCACTTCAGCTAGTCTCACTCCCCCGCCCTTTCCCCATACCCTGCAAAATTTTTTCCTTCAGGTACTTATCCAATTCCCTTTTGAAAGCCACGATTGAGTCTGCCTCCACCACCCTTTCAGGCAGTGCATTCCAGATCCTAACCACTCGCTGAGTAAAAAAAGCTTTTCCTCATGTCGCCTTTGCTTCTTCTGCCAATCATCTTAAATCTGTGTCCTCTGGTTCTCGACCCTTCCGCCAATGGAAACAGTTTCTCTCTAGCTACTCTGTCTGGACCCCTCATGATTTTGAAATCGGGATCGTAATCAGGAGAAGAACGCTGGCTGATTTTTCTCCTCCTTCGTCCAGGAGAACTGCGCCCAACTGCAGTGACTCAGTTCCTGCACCATTTGGGATCGACTAACTTGGCATAGTTGTGACCCGACAGACTGAACCTGGCACCTTTCGGTCTGTATTGCTCAGCAGTTTTCCCACTGCAAAGTCTGAGTCTAAAAGATCTCAAATAAAAGGCCTCCTTTGCTTTGGAGGGAATCTTGCTCTATTTATTTTCATTGGCACTAGATTGCTGAGAATTGCAAGTAGCATTACTTTTTTGAATTGCACTGAATGGTTGGTTTGGAGGGGGGGGCGTTGGGAGAGAGGTCAAAGATATATACCCTGTTGTCCTGTGTGTTAGGGGTGAACTTGTCAGCTGCCTAATAGATTTGCTGACATACTTTTTTTTAAAAAAGTGCTAAAACATACTGGGCCGTATTTTGCGACCACTACGGGTGCGTTCAGGGTTTAGGCATGCGAAGTGCATGCGCTAAAACCCGGAACTTGCGATCTGTCAAGAATCTTCTTGACAGATGATCCGTATCCCCGGCAGAAGGGTCTCTGCGGGTGGAGAGTTGCGCTATTTGCCCAACTTCCGCCCGCTGAATGCCCATGAAATTCTTACGCCTGGTAAAAGCAGGCATAAGGCCTGCTTTTACCAGCATAAGAGTTTTGAAAAAATAGAAAAATAAAATTTTAATCACTCATTTATACATTAAAAACCCTGTCCATTAAGGAAAGTTTATTTTTAGCACTGTTATTTTTGTTTAAAATATTTAATTAAATGGCATTTTAATTCATTTTAAATACGTAATTTAAATTTTTTCATTTCATGTGTTTGTGTATTTTTTAAGTGATCCCCATTCATACTTATGGGAGTTCCGTACGTACGGAAACCCCATAAGTATGAATGGGGATTCTCTTCTTTTATTGGTTGGGCCGGCCCACGTGCTCCCAGGAGCGCTTGCAAACCGCCTGCGCCCCGGGCTACATGGGCCTCTGCCCACGCGTACCCGGAGAGGCCCAGGAGCGTGAGTCTCCGTACCTCCTGGACCACCAGGTAAATGCGTAGATATTTTACAGTTTGGAGGCATCCGCCCGCGGGAAACCTCTGACCGCAAATTTTGGGCCACTGTGTTCTTTAGGTTATTCTTCTTTAAAGGGGGCGCTGTTTCCACAAACAAAAGTCTGGCAAAAGTTTTTGATCTGTTTACAAGCACATAGTGCAGTGATACAAATTTAATTGCAGCGCATTGTCAAAATTTGGTGATATGCAGATAAAAGCAGCAAGGTTGATCCCTGACAATAAAGAGCAAAAGATAACTAGAGACGAGGAAGGCCATCCAGATCATCTTAATTCATCCATTCAGAGATTCGAAACTTCCCCCATTTCAGCATCCAACCGTTGCTTTAAAAAATGTCAGGGCTGTCATTTGCACTACACTTCCTGGGAATCTGTCACATTCATTGATCACACTCTGTGTGAAGACTTTCCTGACATCAGTCCAAAATTTACCGTTTGCTAGTTTGACTCCATGTCCCCATATCCTACTCACACAATTTAAATTAGATTAATATTCTGGATCTACCTTTTCAATTCGCTAGACTATCGTTTTTAGTCTGTAAGATCACCACCTGTTCAGCGCTATTCGCAACTCCTCAGATAATGAAGCAATCCATGCCCGCATGCAGCAAGACCTGGACGACATTCAGACTTGGGCTAATAAGTGGCAGGTAACATTTGCGCCACACACGTGCCAGGCAATGACTATCTCCAACAAGCGAGCATCTAACCACCGCCCCTTGACAGTCAATGGCATTACCATCACCGAATCCCCCACCATTAATATCCTGGGGTTCACCAGTGACCAGAAACATAACTGGACCAGCCACATAAATACTGTGGCTACAAGAGCAGGTCAGAGGCTGGGCATTGTGCGGCGAGTGTCTCACCTCCTGACTTCCCAAAGTCTTTCCACCATCTACAAGGCACAAGTCAGGAGTGTGATGGAATACTCTCCACTTGCCTGGATGAGCTCCAACAATACTCAAGAAGCTCGACACCATGCAAGACAAAGCAGCCCACTTGATTGGCACCCCATCCACCACCTTAAACATTCACTCCCTCCACCACCGGCGCACCGTGACTGCAGTGTGTACCATCTATAAGATGCACTGCAGCAACTCGCCAAGGCGTCTTCAGCAGCACCTCCCAAACCTGCGACCTCTACCACCTAGAAGGACAAGGGCAGCAGGCACATGGGAACACCACCACCTCCAAGCTCTCCTCCAAGTCACACACCATCCTGCCTTGGAAGTATATCGGCCGTTCCTTCATCGTCGCTGGGTCAAAATCCTGGAACTCCCTCCCTAACAGCACTGTGGGAGTACCTTCACCACACGGACTGCAGCAGTTCAAGAAGGTGGCTCACCACCACCTTCTCTAGGGCGACTAGGGATGGGCAATAAATGCTGGCCTTGCCAGCGACGCCCACATCCCATGAACGAATAAAAAAAATTCAGCAGGCAGCTCCTTTCCAGACGGAAAAGTCCAAGTATCTCCAGTCTTCTTCATAACTCAGCTGTTTGACAGTAAGGATCAACCTCATGGCTCTTCTCTGCATCGTCTCTAGCACTTGAATGTCTTCCTTGTGTCTCAGTGACCAGAATTGGCAGTAGTATTCCATGTGTGATCTGACCAATGCACTATACAGTTTGGTCGTGACTCGCTCTGATTTGTACTCTACTGTTTTAGCTATGTAGTTCAACATTCTATTGACTTTGTTGATTGTTGCTCTGTATTGGGGGGACATGTTTAGTACATATAGACTCCTGAAGGTAGAAATTGGAATGCATTTCTGAGATTCGCCTAAAACAGGCATTAGGCCCTTTGCATCTGTTAATGAGGGGCCTAATGCCTGTTTTAGAAACCCTCTGCCAAATTGGGCTGCCCTGCAGGCCGGTGTGTTAATGGTGAACGTGTCAGTGGCCTGGTTTTTTTTGCATGACTGGACACCACCCAAAATGTAAGTTCCCTTTTTATTCCAAGTTTGATGTGGAGCCAGGAGCAGGAAAGTTCCTACTGGCACCACAGCACTCCCAGGGGCCGCACCCCACCCCACTTCCCCCGTCATCCCTCCGGAATTTACTTGAGGGCCGGTGCTGGCGAGGCAAGCGACCCGAATTTCATCCTGCTGAAATGGGCAGGATCTCTGCTTTCTTGGATGATTCTGGAGGAGTGAGCGGTTTTGGCAGAAGAGAGCAAGGCCTGACAGTGATTGATGGGGTCCGATCAAATCTGGCGATGAATGGCTAAACTAGTGGTGCACCAGATACGCTCAAGTCTGCACCACTTAGATTTGAAACAAAGTTGGGGGCCATACCATGGCGAGAGTAAGGGTTTTACTGGGAACAAAGCCATCAAAAACCGGGTTGAGAGAGTAGTTGAGCAAATTGATAGCTGAAGAAATAGCGTGGCAAATGGAGGGCCAAAGGCTAGATAGTTGGGAGTTTTAAAGTGGAGTTGTACTTGAGTTTTCCAGACACAGAAGGAAGTTGGATTGGAAAGGGGTAGAGGGATGTGGATGGTGATGGATACAAGGAAGTGGTTGGAGATGGCCTTGTCTGTGGTTGAGACAATGTGAGCAGAGAGGCCACATGAGAATCATGTAGAACCCTGTGAATATGGGTAGGAGAGTTTATACGGAGAGGCAAAGGGAGGACAAGAGGGCAGTAAAATCAGTGAAGTGAGGTGAGACGGAGACTGAAATCACAGAGGATGAAGAGTCGCTCGGTGCAGAGGCCAAAGGAGGAAGGATATCTCAGTGAGAAACGTGGGGTGGGGCATAGGGCAGTAGTAGCGAACAAAGCTTTTAAGCTAAAGAGAGGAATGGAACAAGATGAGGTTCTTGAAAGAGAAAAAGATACCAGATGATTAGGAGGAAGAGACCAAGGTGTGATTTGGTGATAAGGGCCACATGGCAACTGCGATGGTTTGGGCTGGGCAGATGGTGAAAAGTATAGCCAGGCTGGGAGGCTTCAGTAAGGGGAAAGGTGTTGCCAGTCATGAACCAAGTTTCAGTCAAAAGCCAGGATGTCAATGCAATCATCAGAATAGGGTCGTGGATGGCAAGGGCCTTGTTCATGAGTGAACAGAAATTCTGGAGGAAAATGCGGAGGGGACAGCGATTGGAGAGCCACTGGCAGAGTCCAAGGGCAGTGCTGGGTGGGGAGGGCAGGTCAGTCAGAGAAGAGGATGGGGCGGTTGGGGTTGCTCCTCATATGGAGGCAGTGCCTCGATGGACCCTGCTGTCCAGGCACTCAGTCTTAAAAGGGACAGGCCAGCATTGTCAAGAAAGGTTAGTACCTTTGGCTTTCGGCATTTAAAATGGCATTGCAGCATCAGTACTTATTGCAGATGCTGTTAGTCTTTTACTAACTCATGAGAATGCCAAGAGAGGTACAGAGGGCAGTTGTGGGCTTATCCAAGGAGAATTTAAGTTTAGGATGGCAACAGGAGAGTCAGGAGGCTGAGGAGTAATGATATGTTGAGGTAGGGATTGGGGGGGGGGGGGGGGGGAGGACGGAGGACAAAGAACATAAGAAATAGGAGTAGTAAACCATTCGGCCCTTCGAGCCTGCTCCGCCATTCAATAAGATCATGGCTGATCTTCTACTTCAACTCCACTGTCCCGCATTATCCCCGCATCCCTTGGTTCCTTTAGTATCCAAAAAGTCTATCGATCTCTGTCTTGAATATACTCAACGACTGAGCCTCCACAGCCCTCTGGGGTTGAGAATTCCAAAGATTCACCACCCTCTGAGTGAAGAAATTTCACCAGAAAGTACCTGAGAAGGGAGAAATGAAGGTATCCTGACTGGGTGACAAGAAGGGAAGGAAACAAGAATGAAGGGCCCAAGAGGGGTCAAAAGAAGAAAACAAGAAAGGTAGAAGTAATGGGCTTGATTCAGAGTGGCAACCAAAATAGGCATGCAAATGGAAACAGATGGAATTCAGTTACATAGGTATGGTAAAGATTAGGAGAGACATGTCCTGGTTGTAAACAGAGGATAGGGAGGAGATTATATGAGACACTCAATTTAGAGTCTGAGGTCCCGTGATGGGGTGAAGTTGACTTGTAGACAGGGTGGAGTCAGCTTGGAGCATCGACGAATCATTATCCAGATTAGGAGACAGTTGTGGAGGACGAGTGGGTCCAGGAGCTGTTCAAGAGGTAGAGTTTCAGTGGGCACACTGAAGGTTGTCCAGTGAAAAAGAGAGAGAGCTGAGTAGGCACGGAGAGTCAACCATGAGCTAGCAGAGGTTGATCTAGGAGTCTAGCAGAAGTGAGTAGTGACCTCAGTGTTAGTAATGCACATTAGCAGATCCAGTAATACCGGCAGAGGAGCGAGGAGCAGTGAGAGTGAAACCCAAGAAGTGAAGCCCAGGAAACCTGGGGATGGAGAGAGGTAAATCCACGGGATTAGTACCGGTGAGGGAGTTGAGGAGCACGCAAGAGCTCGAGAAGCCGGTCCAACCCAGTTCAGGAAAGGTTGACGGAGGCGTTCTGATGGATGAGTGGAGTCAGCGGCCACGGACACCAAAAGTGATCAAAAACAAATATAATACCTGAAATAGAGGAAAGATAGGGGTCATGCTGAATAAATTGTTGAGACGCAATCTGCCTTCCTTAAGTCTTCTATACACATAGAAAGAAGTTGCATTTATATAGCGCCTTTCACAAACTCTGGCCACCCCAAAGCATTTTACAGCCAATCCAAGTACTGTTGTAGGAATCATGGTAACCAATTTGCACCCCCTCTAAGGTGATTATTTAAGAATGGCAGCTTGATAATACAGCGGAAAATGGGTTTATCACAAAAAAATAAGCATTTTTAATCAGTGTCAATCCACCACCTGTGAGTAACCCAATTTTAAATGACTGAAAATGACTTCAAAAATACCGAACCATTACTTTAGGTGTAGTCATTGTTTTGTAGGCAAAGTCGACAGTCAATTTTCACACAGCAAGGTCCCACAAACAGTACCGAGATGGAAAGCCATTTAATTTATTTTTTGTGATGTTGGTTAGGGGTGATTATTGGCCAGGACACTGGGAGAACTCCCTGCTCTTTTTTGAAAAAGTGCAAGGGGCTCTTTTATGTTCACCTAAACAGGTAGATGGCTCGATTTAACATCTCATCTAAAAAATGGCACCTTTAACAATGCAGCACTTCCTCAATACTGCACTGGAGTGCCAACCTAGATTCTGTGCTTATCACTATGATGGGGATTTAACCCACAAACCTTTGGACTCAGACAAGAGTGTTACTAATTGAGCCAATCTGATACTTACATAAAAAACATTTTGCTTTTATTAATCTGCCTTTATTCCCTTTAAGCAAAAGAGTAAAAATTGGCTTACCCTACAGTAGCTCAATGCTGCCATCTATAGTCCAAAACTGCTGGATTAATGCAGTGAAATAATGAAGCAATGCTTTCTTCTATCATCTGTCTCAGTGGCACCAGGGCACCGTGGGAATACATCTGGTGAGATGCAAGAGACTTAATCAAAGTAGTAATTTACTTGAATTTGAATGCAACATGAGCTTGTCTGCTGTGTATGAAAAGATCAGCACATTTGTTCAATATAGAGGATAGACGGCTGGATGGATACCCTGGTTTCTCCAGTCTTTCCTCATAACTCAGACCCTTTTACACTGTGGCTCAGTCTTGTAGCTCTTCTCTGCCCTGCCTCCATGCTTAAATGTCACCCTCGTTTATCAGTAGTATTATAACAACTTGCATTTCTGTAGCACCTTTAACATAGTAAAACGTCCAAAGGCGCTTCACCAGAGCGATTATCAAACAAAATTTGACACCAAGTCACACAAGGAGATATTAGCCCGGAATTTGCAATGAGAATAACGGTGAGGTCAGCCACGTTCACCGTTATAATGGAGTAAATCTGACAACTTCTGGAGTATGCACATGCGCAGTTAAATGCGGAAATCCAGAAAGTGCTGTCAGAGATACCCTGCTCCTCCACAGGGTGTGCTGTCGCAGTCCTCGCTGACAGACGCAGTCATTTCAATGACTGCAACAGGCATGAACTATTGTACTTGCTCACTAGTTCTGCACTAAAAACGGTTGAAAAAGTTGGGGCTGGTGATTTCAAGCGCAAGTGAGTTTTTAACGGCATGATAAGCGATAATTACTGCTGAACAAGCTCTCTGGCCCTGAAAGATTAATGTTACAAATGTGGAGTCTCATTCCCTCAGAAGAAAATTAGTGTTGGAGATTTAAAAAAAAATTACATTTCCTTTTACTTTTTTTCTCTTATATCTCTCCCTTAATCCCATCTGTATTTCCCAATCTTTATTTCGCTTTTTGTACATCATTTAAATCTAATCTATATTTCCTGCTATATATTTCCTGGTTTGGACTCCACGTGTCTCAGTGAGGATACTTCAGCCTGATTGGTTGAAGAGCCTCGCTGTTGTAGCCCTGTTCAGACACCACAGATCTCCTGTGTGGGCGCCATGCTGGAAAAGACACATTAGTGGAATTCTCCACTGACAAGCCCGCAAAAAGTCTGTGGGCAGCTGTCAGCAAGGTGAACAACAAGCACCATTCCTTCGCTGCTGGGAGCAAAATCCGGGCCATTAGGACAGGTGACCAAAGGCTTGGTCAAAGAGGTAGGTTTTAAAGGAGCGTCTAAAGGAGGAAAGAGAGGTGGAGAGGGTAAGGGAGGGAATTCCAGAGCTTTAGGGCCGAGGTAGCTGAAGGCACGGCCGCCAATGGAGCAAAGAAAATCAGGGATGCGCAAGAGGCCAGAATTGGAGGAGCACAGTTGATCTCAACTGCTTCGGTCTTATATTTTACTGCTTATGTAGTTCAACATTCTTTTTTCTCTGTGGATTGCTACTTGGCAGTGGTTGGACATGTTGAGCATTGAGTGCATCAAGACTCCCCATGTCTTTTTTAACTTCCTCTGTAGCTATTTTATCATTCATGCAGTATGTGTATCACCATTTTTTCTCTTGTGTGCAGTACTTTACACTTGTCTGCATCAAATTCCATCTACCATTTTACATATTTTATGCAACTCAGATTTCTGAGCTGCCTTATTCAATTCTACTGGCTCTATTTTGGTATCCTCTACAAATCTGACTTGTGTTTACACCTACTGTATGTAGAGAATACTGAATGAAGAAGAATGTGGCAGTTAGGAAATTACAGGAGTATGCCGACTTAGTATTAACTGTTAATATACTGATTGCTATTATGTGTGAATTGTTTTCAGCTTGTACTAACAACTATGTTGCCAGGAACAAGGACACATGGTATCTTAGCTGTACATCCTGTGTAAACAACCCAAGTAGGTAAATAACAATGCATGCTGGGGTTAAACACACGTAGGGCTTAATAGTAATGCTTTCTTGTACTGGGAGCACATTTTAATCTTCATTCTGAGCAAACAGAAATCTCATACAAGTCAGAAAATGCTTTCATTAGTATTGCATGGCTTAGAGACAAGGTTCAAAGTATCCTTTTATACAGAGACAAGGTAAGACAATTATTTTTGGTGTGTTTATATAGGTATTTAATTTTTCATAGAGCAAGTAAGCTGCTATACAGAGTGCCGTTTCTTTTACATTCTTCCATAAGCAGATTCCAGATTTTGAAATGCTCCAACGGTTTAGATGCTTTACAGAATTTCAAAAATATAAGAAAGCAACAAAATTTTTTTTGTCAGAATATAATTTAAAAAGGACATTATATCACATAATTAGGGCTTCAATCGGAGAGTAAGGTTATTGGAAAATAACAGTCCAGTATAAGGTACAAATTATAGATTTCTAAAATGGGATACATCCACATCATAAAATACTGTTTATTTGTGGATTTTACATTGATTAGCAACACATCTAAAAGCAACTTTCGTTAAGCATCATTTATATATTCCACAGGACAATGGGTTGCTGCACTTATATATAGTGCCATTAACAAGGTGCAACAAGGTCAATTAACTCAATTTAAAGCAATGCACAAACGCTGCATAGATTATGCAGGTAGGTGGAGTTTTTTCCCCCCCAAAAACGTTACCAAAAGCACAAGGCTTGGATAACAACTACTTAAACGGTTAATAAAAAAAGTTGGCATAATTTTTTTTAAACTAAAGTTTAACTACCTGTTTAATCTTTCCAGTACTTATTAGTGTTGACGTGGTGGTGTTCCCTTTCAGAGATGCATTCCTGTAGCCCAATCCCATATCCTCAAACCTTCCAACTACTCCAATTCCATTTATCAACATACAGTATTCAGAATCAAACTACCATTCACATTGCTAATTGGGATTCAGATCACAGACCCCAATGCTAGTGGTTTTATTTATTTATTTTTCTTCTTAAACTCATGTAGTGGCTTTCTCTTAGTGTCCAAGCTATGCTCATGAATTTAAACACTTCTTAGAATTTACTGGGTCTTTTTCCTGACACAGTTATCATGAAAAGATTATTAGCTGTAAAAATATTAGTAACAGACGTCTATTAATCTGGTAAACCTACCTTCTCCAGTGAACAGATGGGGCTGTATATGTGGAGAAACTATTTGGAGAGTACAGTATTTAAATCTTTTATATTTTTTATGCTTACAAAAATACCATCCTTCGGTCATTCCAAAACAAAAATTCGAATTAAAAATGCATTTCCCCCTCTCAACGTCATTATTTTGTTCAGCAGAAGCACGTGGGGTCCACACCATGGAAATGGGAAGTGGACAATACACCGCAAATTTAATCATGATCACAACTTTTGATGGGCACTGTTTGAATGTGCCCATCACTGATCATTTCATCATCTTTCAACAAGATAAAAATCTTGTGGTTTACCACTGCACATTCCATAGTACACGAGAAACCACTTCACAGCTAATGCATTACAGGTAACATTACAAGAGAACATATAATGTGAAAGAAGTATTTTAAAGGACGTTCTCTCAATAATTAACATGATGCTCCTGCTCCTGGAAGATTTTATTGTAAAAAAAACAAACAAATTTTATGGGGTTTCTTTGCAAAATAGTGATTTTAAAAATCAGTGTAGTAACTAACATTCCACGGAGTGAACTCACAACTGTAATGAAAATGGACCAAAAAATGGCCATCCGCATTGAATACCAATCTTAAACGGGGGAAACCAATTTTATGGGGCACAGATTTCTTCCCGGAGCACATTAAAGTGTCAGCTAGCACAAGTCATTAGACCAAACCCCGTAGGCTCATCAGTGAGCAAGCCAAGTTGGCATGTTCCACCTAGTGGCTAACAAAATTGATTGCAGATCAAGTGCCACAAGAGTATTGGTCAAGATATCGACTCAAGCCTACAATGCAGAGGTTAAAAGCAAGTGCTGTTTTTGATATCACCAGTCTTCTTTGGGGTTAAGGGTAGAGGTGGAGAGGGAAAAAAATGGGTCAATTAAAATGGTCAGGTGACTCGGAACATGCTAGCACTGGTTTTGCTATTGTGTTCTAGCTTAATTTGCTAGATCATGCATCTATAATGTTATTTTCATGCCTTTTTTCTTTTAACAACTCCACAAGTTGAGCCACAGTTCCAAAAAATCAACTGCTGTAATACCACATATCATTTGTTATACCTCAATCCTTTCCCCATTACTTACTCCCATTGCACACCCTTGCCTTTCCCTTTTTGGTAGCATTATTTCTCCTTCATTTGGTTACCTCATGGATTCACTTAGGTTTTAATCGCTAGTAAGTTATGTATCACCAAAAAGTGCAGTATAGCTTTTTTTTAAAAAAAGGAACAGAAAACACGGTCGACATGACTCCAGTTTTGTATAATCTAGTCCGTTAATATCAGAACTGTAACATGCCTAGGCTAACCCAGGTATACTTGAGCCAGGCATTCTTAGTCACTAATTCTGTCATTAGACCCTTGTATTGCATGCTTGTAACATTTATTTCATAGTATTAAAAATTTAAGATAGAAAGTTGTCAGTAATGGATTAAATCATCTGTGTTTAAATGTATAAAATTTCCACATTTTGGTGGATTTAGTGAGATGAGTTTTTTTTTAAAGATTAAAATCAATTCCACAGCATAACTGTTCCAAGTCTAGAATTCACTAGAACGTGATTTGATTTTGGCAAAAAGGTTAATTACTAAACAAATTTGCAATAAAATACTTTGATGCCGGATTAATAACCCCTATATAGATTTGCCCTTTCCTTCTATTCTAGGTCAGTGCACAGTCAACTGATGTTTAGCACATTTAGCTGAGCAACATGTCAATATCGAGCATTTAAGACTGACATAAATCTGACCAGCTTTTTAGTCGTGCAACACCCCCTGCCTACCCATCATTATGCTTCCACCTTTTCCTTCTTTTTGTTCTTTTTCAGGAACGATGGTGTGCGGAATTTCTTTTTCTTCTTTGAGGGGGATTTAGAAGGAGACCCCTCAGGTGAAAGGGTATCGCTGGCATTCAAATCTATCTTTTCTGTTGACTTGATGGTAATCTCCACACTCTCCACAGTGCTGGTTGTTAACTGGCTGATGCGTTTTGTCAAATCTT
The DNA here is from genome assembly GCA_030390025.1 of Squalus acanthias. Taxonomy (NCBI): domain Eukaryota; kingdom Metazoa; phylum Chordata; class Chondrichthyes; order Squaliformes; family Squalidae; genus Squalus; species Squalus acanthias. The sequence continues at coordinate 9,004,382 of CM059438.1, read as the reverse complement.
CAGCTGAAGCTTGCCCATCTTCCTTTCCTCCATTCACCACCACTGTTGGCAGAGTGTTTTCTGAGGCAGAATGATTATGAATGTAAAACAGTTGAATTACTGTCTTTAAAATGAAAACGCATTATTAATAAAATTAAAGCGGTGTTAGAATGCTGTTCACAGTTTACCAGAATAATCAAAAATTCCCGAGTACAAGAGGAAATTATTTGATGTGTGGTTGTCATCTGAGGAATGCGCTAGAAGGCATACTAAAAGGAAGCAAACAGAAAATCTAATTTCTGTAGCCAGCTAGATTGTCTAACCTTGGGTAAATCAGAATATTTCCAACATAGGAAGTTGTAATAAGTGATGATAAACTGAAAAAGCAAGGAAGACAATTTATTGTCGAAATGGAATAAAGCTAAATAGCATGCTTGAAGCACAAGTGTACGATGCTCACTAGCTGAAGTTGGGACAATTTGGGGGGGGGGGGGGGGTGGGTGGGAGAGGCATGAACTCTTTTGTAGGGAAGGACTGTGAATTCCATACTTTCTGCAGTTGTTAATATTGTGTTTGGAATGAATTGCGTCGACTGCAAGACTAAATATGAAGTATGCACACCAACACGAAGAAAATTTTGCCTCATATCATTACTTACTGAAGACAATGCACTAACACTGCACTATACGGAGATATGGCACAGTACGAATGCTGCCACCTGTCACATGGAATGACTGTGTCATGAAAGTGTACATTTCAAGAAAAGTAAACCAATCTTCGACTTAGCATGTGGGGGTACGATATATTATGCTCCAATGCTTTCTTTGAGAGAAAATGCAATAGTAATGGCAAGAGAAACTTGTAAAAGGGAGAGACACATCAATGCCACCAGGGAATGCAAATGACCAATGAATTACAGTTAAAGTGTCCCACCTTCTAATTTTGCTGGTATGGCTTGTGGGGATTGAGGTGGTGAGAACGCAGAACCATCATCTGATGTTAGTTCCTGGTCAGTATCTGTAGGAGAAGAGTTAGTTGTTTTTCTTTTTAATGTTGTTAAAATGCTGTGCAAAGATTTCATGCTTTTTTAGTACAAACTAAAACATCTCTGTTAATTGTATAAAGTAAATGTAAAGCTTAAAGCCAGCAGCACAAGTCATTTATTGTGCCAAAGTTAATTTTGCTTTTTTGTTTTGTAGAATACCAAATGCTGGCGTCTATGGAGAATGCAACTAAAAGCAGCATTAGTTTCAGAAGTGAACCAAGTGAAACTGAACCAGATAACAAGTTAATCTGAAAGGAAGTGGGTTACATTGTCCAACAGCTAATTTTTGAATAAACTACATCTAGGTTTCATTCATACCGCACACTATATGATTAAGTTAAAGGTTTAATACAAAAATCAATAAAAACATTCTTCAGTCCTGATGATGGTGACTCATGCTAGGTATGGCTCCAAGGGAGCTGTCAGCCTTCTGTTACCATGCTCAAGTGGTCATTCTTCATGTGCCAGCCTGAATAGTGAGTGAAATTAAGCTATTGGGGGGGGGGGGGGAGGGGGCACACAACAACCAAGCTGGAATCTGTCCTCACCCAATCTCCGCATGCAGACTGTCCAGCAGGGATCTCTGGATAGCAATTTAGGAGTATTCGATTCAGGTTAATTTTTCCTTTCTCTGGGCGAGATACACAAAAGCCAATTATTGTGCTCCCAGTGCTGCTCCAGTTTAGATTAGGTAACTCAGTAAAGGTCAAGGATCTGGGCTATCAGGAGAACCTTTTGCATTGTTTTGGTAGTGTGTGACTTTTGGGATTGGTAGTAACATTGATTAGGACAGAAGTTGACTTGGGTAAAGTTGTTACGGAACACTGTATACAACAGGAGGCTCCAAGTTGTTTCATTGCAAAAGATGGAAGTTTTAGAAAAAAGTAATAGGCAGAGATCGGAAACCCAAAAAGTAAAATGAATGAAGTAGGGAAAAAAAATTAACAGCACTGGGAAATAAAGGGAACATAGCAAGACACAAGTGTCAGACTGGTTGTTGAGTAAATTTCTGGTATGGAACAATCATGCATGTTAGTGGTGGGAACTTGCATGCCAATAATGAAAATTGCTCTAAAGAAGAACTATTTCTACCACTTCTCAAACCACACAATTATAGTAGCATCCAGGAATATTCTACCTAATAAGATATTACAGCCCTTATTTTGCCTCAGTTTCCTGTCAAGCAACAGAGAAACCCCATGGAAAATTTTGACCACCATAATGATGGTGATAACAAACAATATGAATGCCAATAGCATAACACAAATGGGAAAGCTCAACAACTGGGGTGGGGGGGGGGGGGAGGAGGGGTAAATCTTCAGAAGACTACATCTTAAAAGGTGAAAGTATCTGGACACACATTCTAGACTGATACTGTTATGGGTTCAGGAGGGCATTCATGCTTTGCTTTTCTTTTGGATTAGGACATCAGCCAACACTTTGCATTTACAGGCTTGGCTATGCTCTACATAACAAGTTAGCTATATAAATCTGAGATCTACTAAACTATAAATAAGTGCCAATTTTCTCAATGCCATCCATCATCATCTCTCGCAAAAAGTATCTGTACACTTCCTCCCAAATGAAATATGTGAATTAGTTATATAAACACGCTTACATGGATCATTAAACTGCTTCCCACACAGAATGATCTTAACAACTTTAAATAGCTCTTTGTGATCAAGATCACCTTTCAGGTCAAAAATAACTAACAGCTCATTTAGATCATTAATCTTCTAATGTTAATGATTAAAAATAGATAGCACTAATTAAATTAGCAACCATCTTCAACTGGCCCAGGATGTTTTAATTCAATTTTACCAGCCATCAATTCATTTAGGTCATTGCTGCTAATTATCCTTTATAGCCTTCTCCATTCCTTCAGAGATTTTTGTTAAATGTTAGACTCCACAAAACTCTTGCGTGAAATTTATCCCCCAGCTGATTGATAGTTTATACCAACAATATACACAACTAGGGTGTGTGGGAGGAATATATGATAAACAATTGAATATAAAATTTGACCCATCAATAAGGAGGAAATAACTGGCGTGCATCAGCACAATTCAAGAATAGCATTAAATTCTGTGTTTAGAGGCCTACCATTAAGCATTCAGTTTGCATTACGAGGCTTAAATATAAAAAAAGTTCTTCCATTATTATATTGATTTTATCCAAATTGTCGCAAACAGCTTTATTATCTCTCGCCTTTATGTGGAGTACCTCTTTCTAAAGGATTTCATCTGCAATGTTAACATTTTTATGTAACATTGTTCAAAATTATGGACAGTTGATGATGGAGGAGGAGATAAAGGAGAACTCATTTTTCAGTGCCTTTCACACCCTCAGGATGTCCAAAACGCTTCACGATCAATGATTTACTTTTGAAGTGTAATCACTGTTATGTAGGGAACTACTCCAGCCAAATTGTGTACAGCAAGTTCCCACAAACAACAAATTAAATAAGTGCTGTTTTGGTGATGTTGGTTGAGAGACAAATGTTGATCAAGACACCGTAAAAACTCCCTGTTCTTATTTAAATAGTGCCATGGGAGGTTTTAATTCGATGCATGATGCACTAAATGCATGATTGGTCAAATACATTCTAACATCTGGTAATAGGGATCATAGTCCATACTTCACAAAAATTAATTTTAAAATCATTTTACTGCCAGGAGGGCTATGTCAGACACTCCGCTCATGAATGAGTGAGAGAGAGAAGAAACTCACCCCAAGTCACTCTACCCCCACTTAGAAACCAGTTACAGAACAGCCCTAGCACAGACCTCAGGGAGCTCAGGTCTCAACTCAGAATGATGCAGGTAGGCCTGAAAAATGAGAAAATGCTACACAACCTCCCAATAACAGGTTCTTTAATTCAGACCCTAATTTTAAACAAGGTGACTGGAGTGCAAGCCTACAGTAACACCACTTGGTAACTTTCAATATTATCAGGTGGGCAGAGAGAGGCAGCGCACCAACAATTTAAATACATTCCTAATTGAAGTTGGAGTATAAGTAGGGGGAAACATTGATGTGAGCAATAGAACTCAAGAAGGGAGGAGGCTGCCATTGTGGACATAGATGGCCTTTGATAAACCTGGAGTTTCAGAACTCTGGGATTTCGTAGGTTGGGGGTTCAACTGAAGTCCTAAATAAACCATGAAAATAAATATTAGAAAGTGAAAATAAATAGTCAACCACAAGAGGTCACTGTTTCCAGCTTATCCTAACACTGTTCCTTCCCCATACTCATTACAGAAACTTATTAAAAATATTTTTTTGCATATCCTGCTGAGAAATTTCTGGATGTATTATCAATTTTGTTTTCATATCTTAAATACATAATTTCCTTTACCGTCCAATCCTTGTTGCTTCCGTTCAATTATCTTCTTGTATTCCTCCAATTCGTTCTCGTTTAGGTAACTGAATGGGTTTGGTGGGCCTGGTGGCATCTGCTCTTCCATTCTTTCGATTTCCAGCTGCGTAGGCTGGGAAGTAAATACATTTATATAAGTAACATTAGCTTCCAGTTGTGGTTGAAGATTTTATCTTTTCAAGATCACAGAATTATTCTCAGAAAATTCACGGCATCTTACAGCTTGATGTAAAATTTCTAGTACAGGACGAATGATAGTAAATTGTCTCCTGCACAGTTACTATCAGTTCCCTTCTCAGTAAGGGTAACATACAGTTACAACTGTAACTAAACTATTACCATTAAAAATAACCTAGGGGCACCTTAACAGCAATGACAGTGGAGGACTAAACCCAAGTTCAAATAACATTCATATTCTGGCTACCGTGGCTAAGTTTTAACGGAATCATTTCCAGAGGAAGACATCCCTTCCCCCATCACTCAAGCATCTCTCATGGGATTGACAAAGAAGCAGTTTTTATAGCTTATGTGGAAGTGTGGAGACTGGACTGTATCACCAGCGAGGATGCAGGGGACTAACTTAAGGGATGGAAGAGAATCGGACTGGAGATTAAAATGTTTATAATGACCTGAGCTCCAAGACAACCAAGACCATCCATCCAGTCTGCTAACTGAACCCTTTTTGTTTTACATTTGTTATACTTTTAGTGCAGTATTTCATTAGAAATTCATAGAACCGTAGAATCTTACAGCACAGAAGTCGTCAATTTAGCCCATTGTGACTGTGCCAGCTCTTTGCTAGAACAATCCAAAACTAATCCTACCGTTCCTCTATTCTCCCCCCCACCCCCCACCCCCGCATAGTCCTATATCTTTCTCTGCTTCAAATATTTATACAATTTTCCCTCAAAAGATACAACGGCCACTGCCTCAAACTCTCCCTGCTCAGATAACCCTTTATGTAAAGAATTTTCTCCCAACCTCTCTCCTCACTCTGACAATTTTAATTTTATGACTCATTGTCGACTCCCCAAGAAGAAATTGTCTTTCCTTAGTCACTATCAAAACCTTCATAATTCTATAAACATTAAATCTCCTCTTGGCTTTCTCTGCTCCAGTGAAAATAGTCCCAGTATCATAAGCCTTTCCTCACGACTATAGTTTCTATCCCTGGCATCATCCTGGTGAGTCTATATTGTACATTTTCTATGGCTTTAATGTTTCTATAATGGGGCACTCAAAACAGCAAACAGTATAAAATCTAATTTAGCACTAGTATATACTCCCATTCCTTGTTTTTCCTCCAAAAATGTATTACCCCACACTTTTTCATATTAAAATGTATCTGCCTCTTGTCTGCCCTTTCCACTAACCTGTCTGTATCTTTCTGATGTCTTTTACAGTCATCCTTGCTGTTTGCTGAACCACCTACTTTTATGTCATCAGAAAATTTCAAGATTATGCTCCCTGTGTCCAATGTGGTTGAATCTTAACTGCCCTCTGAAATGGCCCAGCAAGCCACTCAGTTGTAACAAACTGCTACGAAAAGCAATAATAAGAATAAACCGGTTGGACCACCCGACATCGACCTCAGCTACAGACATGACAATGGCACACCCAGCCCAGTCGACCCTGCAAAGTCCTCCCCACCAACATCTGGGGACTTCTGCCAAAATTGGGAGAGCTGTCCCACAGACTAGTCAAGCAACAGCCTGACATAGTCATACTCACAGAATCATACCTTTCAGCCAATGTCCCAAACTCCACCATCACCATAGAAACATAGAAGATTGGAGCAGGAGTAGGCCATTCGGCCCCTCGAGCCTGTTCCGCCATTCAATGCGATCATGGCTTATCATCCAAATTCAGTAACCTGTCCCTGCTTTCTCCCCCATATCCTTTGATCCCCTTAGTCTTAAGAAATATATCTAACTCCTTCTTGAATATATTTAATGAATTGGACTCAACTGTCTTCTGTGGTAGAGAATTCCATAGGTTCACCACTCTCTGGGTGAAGAAATTCCTCCTCATCTCAGTCCTAAATGGCTTACCCCTTATCCTTAGACTGTGACCCCTGGTTCTGGACTCCCCCACCAGCGGGAACATCCTTCCTGCATCTAGTCTGTCTAGTCCTGTTAGAATTTTATAAGTTTCAATGAGATCCCCTCTCATTCTTCTAAACTCCAGCGAATATAAACCCAATCGTCCCAATCTCTCCTCATACGTCATTCCTGCCATCCCAGGTATCAGTTTGGTGAATCTTCGCTGCAATCCCTCCATGGCAAGAACATCCTTCCTCAGATAAGGCGACTAAAACTGCACACAATACTCAAGGTGTGGTCTCACCAAGGCCCTGTACAACTGCAGCAAGACATCCTTGCTCCTGTACGCGAATCCTCTCGCTATGAAGGCCAACATACCATTTGCCTTCTTAACCGCCTGCTGCACCTGCATGCTTACCTTCAACGACTGGTGCACAAGGACACCCAGGTCTCGTTGCACTTCCCCTTTTCCCAATCTATTGCCGTTCAGATAATAATCTGTCTTTCCTGTTTTTGCCACCAAAGTGGATAACCTCACATTTATCCACATTATACTGCATCTGCCATGCATCTGCCCAATCATCCAACCTGTCCAAATCATACTGGAGTTTCTCTGCATCCTCCTCACAGCACACACGCCCACCCAGCTTTGTGTCGTCTGCAAACTTGGAGATATTACATCTAGTTACCTCTTCTAGATCATTAATATACATTGTGAATAGCTGGGGTCCTAGCACCGATCCCTGCGGTACCCCACTAGTCACTGCCTGCCACTCGGAAAAAGACCTGTTTATTCCAACTCTTTGCTTCCTGTCTGCCAACCAGTTTTCTATCCAAGACAGTACCTTACCCCCAATCCCGTGTGCTTTAACTTTGCGGGACCTTATCGAAAGCCTTCTGAAAGTCCAAATACACCACATCCACTGGTTCTCCCTTATCTATTCTACCAGTTACATCCTCAAAAAATTCCAGTAGATTAGTCAAGCATGATTTACCTTTTGTAAATCCATGTTGACTTTGTCCGATCCTGTCACTGTTTTCCAAGTGCTCTGCTATTACATCTTTTATAATGGACTCTAGCATTTTCCCCACTACCGATGTCAGGCTTTCTCTCTCCCACCTTTTTTTAAAATAGTGGGGTTACATTAGCTACCCTCCAATCCATGGGAACTGTTCCAGAGTCTATAGAATTTTGGAAGATGACCAGCAATGCATCTATTTCTAGGGCCACTTCCTTAAGTACCCTAGGATGTAGATTATCAGGCCCTGGGGATTTATCGGCCTTCAATCCCGTCAATTTCCCTAACACCATTTCCCTAACACCATTTCCCTACAAATAGTGATTTCATTCAGTTCCTCCCTCTCATTAGACCCTATGTGCCACCGGCAGGACTGAACCACCACGGGTGGCAGCACAGTGGTATACAGTCGGGAGGGTGTGGCCCTGGGAGTCCTCAACATTGACTCCGGACCCCATGAAGTCTCATGGCTTCAGGTCAAGGAAACCTCCTGCTGATTATCACCTACTGCCCTCCCTCAACTAATGAATCAGTACTCCTCCATGTTGAACACCACTTGGAAGAAGCACAGAGTAGCAAAGGCACAGAATGTACTCTGGGTGGGGGATTTCAATGTCCACCACCAAGAGTGGCTCGGTAGCACCACTACTGATTGAGCTGGCCCAGTCCTGAAGGACATAGTTGCCAGTGTGGGCCTGTGACAGGTGGTGAGAGAACCAACACGAGGGAAAAACCTACTTAACCTCGTCTTCACCAATCTACTTGTCGCAGATGCATCTGTCCATGACAGCATTGGTAGCAGTGACCACCGCACAGTCATTGTGGAGACTAAGTCCCGTCTCCGCACTGAGGACCTCCTCCCGAGGGAAAAACCTACTTAACCTCGTCTTCACCAATCTACTTGTCGCAGATGCATCTGTCCATGACAGCATTGGTAGCAGTGACCACCGCACAGTCATTGTGGAGACTAAGTCCCGTCTCCGCACTGAGGACCTCCTCCATCGTGTTGTGTGGCACTGCCACCGTGCTAAATGGGATAGACTCAGAACAGATCTAGCAGCACCAAACTGGGCATCCATGAGGTGCTGTGGGCCATCAGCAGCAGCAGAATTGTATTCCACCGCAATCTGTAACCTCATGGCCCGGCATATCCTTCACTCTAGCATTACCATCAAGCCAGGGGACCAACCCTGGTTCAATAAGGAGTGTAGAAGAGCATGCCAGGAGCAGCACCAGGCATACCTAAAAATGAGGTGCCAACCTGGGGAAGCTGCAACACAGGACTACATGCATGCTAAACAGCGGAAGCAGCATGCTATAGACAGGGCTAAGCGATCCCACAATCAACGGATCAGATCAAAGCTCTGCAGTCCTGCCACATCCAGTCGTGAATGGTGGTGGACCATTAAACAACTAACGGGAGGAGGTGGCTCCATGAATATCCCCATCCTCAATGATGGTGGAGCCCAGCACGTGAGTGCAAAAGACAATGCTGAAGCGTTTGCAACCATCTTCAGCCAGAAGTGCCGAGTGGATGATCCATATCGGCCTACTCCTGAGGTCCCCATCATCACAGAAGCCAGTCTTCAGCCAATTTGATTCACTCCACGTGATATCAAGAAATGGCTGAGTGCACTGGATACAGCAAAGGCTATGGGCCTCCGACAACATCCTGGCTGCCGTGCTGAAGACTTGTGCCCCAGAACTAGCCACGCCTCTAGCCAAGCTGTTCCAGTACAGCTACAACATTGGCATCTATCCGACAATGTGGAAAATGCCCAGGTATGTCCTGTCCACAAAAAGCAGGACAAATCCAATCTGGCCAATTACCGCCCCATCAGTCTACTCTCAATCATCAGCAAAGTGATGGAAGGTGCCGACGACAGTGCTATCAAGCGACACTTACTCACCAATAACCTGCTCACTGATGCCCAGTTTGGGTTCCGCCAGGACCACTCAGCTCCCGACCTCATTACAGCCTTGGTCCAAACATGGACGAAGGAGCTGAATTCCAGAGGTGAGGTGAGAGTGACTGCCCTTGATATCAAGGCAGCATTTGACCGAGTGTGGCATCAAGGAGCCCTAGTAAACTGAAGTCAATGGGTATCGGGGGGGAAATGTCTCCACTGGTTGAAATCATACCTAGCACAAAGATGGTTGTGGTGGTTGGAGGTCAATCATTTCAGCCCCAGGATATCGCTACAGGAGTTCCTCAGGGCAGTGTCCTAGGCGCAACCATCTTCAGCTGCTTCATCAATGACCTTCCCTCCAACATAAGGTCAGAAATGGAGAAGTTCGCTGATGACTGCACAGTGTTCAGTGCCATTTGCAACTCCTCAGATAATGAAGCAGTCCATGCCCGCATGCAACAAGACCTGGACGACATTCAGGCTTGGGCTGATAAGTGGCAGGTAACATTCGCGTCACACAAGTGCCAGGCAATGACTATCTCCAACAAGCAAGAGTCTAACCACCGCCCATGACATTCAATGGCATTATCATCGCTGAATCCCCCACCATCAATATCCTGGGGATCACCATTGACCAGAAACTTAACTGGACCAGCCACAAATACTGTGGCAACAAGAGCAGGTCAGAAGCTGGTATTCTGCGGCAAGTGTCTCACCTCCTGACTCCCCAAAGCCTTTCCACCATCTACAAGGCACAAGTAAGGAGTGTGATGGAATACTCTCCACTTGCCTGGATGAGTGCAATTCCAACAACACTCAAGAAGCTCGACACCATCCAGGACAAAGCAGTCCGCTTGATTGGCACCTCATCCACCACCTTAAACATTCACTCCCTCCACCACTGGCGTACCGTGGCTGCAGTGTGTACCATCTACAAGATGCACTGCAACAACTTGCTAAGGCTTCTGCGGCAGCACCTCCCAAACCCGCGACCTCTACCACATAGAAGGACAACAGCAGCAGGCGCATGGGAACACCACCACCTCCAAGTTCCCCTCCAAGTCACACACCATCCTGACTTGGAAGTATATCGCCGTTCTTTCATCGTCGCTGGGTCAAAATCCTGGAACTCCCTCCCTAACAGCACTGTGGGAGTACCTTCACCACACGGACTGCAACGGTTCAAGGCGGTGGCTCACCACCACCTTCTCAAGGGCAATTAGGGATGGGCAGTAAATGCTGGTCTTGCCAGCGACGCCCACATCCCATGAATGAATAAAAAAACAAGTCCAAATCATCTATATATAAATCAAGAACAAATGTGAATTGAACTCTGACTCCTGGGGCACACCACTTCAAATTCTTCTCCAATCTGAGCATCATCCATTTCCCCAAGCACTGCTTCCTGTCCGTCAGCAAACTTTCTATGCACTGTGCTACATTTTCTTGTACAACATGCTTGAATTTTTCTAACAATCCTCTTGAGACACCTTATCAAATGGTTTCTGAAAATCCATATACACTACATCTACTGCATTCCCTTTATCTATCCAGTCAGTTCTTTAAACAAAACTATCAAATTTGTTAAATACGACTTGTCTTTAATAAATCCCTGCTGGCGATCCTTGATTAACCCCAGCATTTCCAAATGCCCATCTAATTTCATCGCATTGTATTAGAACAGTATGTTAATCGTGAACCTTTCCAAAATGATTTTTCTCCTTCCTTACGAAACCAGATTATTCAAAGAAACAGAAACCAAACCTGGCTCAGTACATTCCATTCACGTCAATCATTTAAGAAAAGAAGACACTAATGTTTGACACTGGTCAGTCTTGCAAACAATGAGGATAACTGACAGTGCAGTTAAAAGAATCCAGTTACTATTACAGTCCACGGCTTATAGCGGGCACATTCGTGTGAATGTGATTCGTCCACTATACGCGATGGCCGGAAACAAGGGGTAGCGTTATAAATTTAAAATAATTTCAATTACAGTTGCGAGAGAGAGGACAGTTAAAATTCATGCTGCACAATGTGATAAAGGTAGCTGAAACAACAATAAAAACAAAAATGCTGAAAAACACAGCAGGTACCTGAATGAAACAGGTGGGCTTATGTTTCGGATGATTATGCATCTGGACATTACTAACTTTACTGCAAACAGCAATGATTCCATAAGTGATTTAATCTGTTTCATTTAAGCTGATTGACTGTAGGCACAAATTCACTAGAAAGCTAAGAGTTCCCTCTTTGCTTTGGTTAGTCTGCACAAAATAAAAAGAGAGCACTTATATAACCGGCAACTTTGAAATTGGCGTTAATCCAAATGGATAATGGTCATCACTTTTTGGCCGATATAAGCGACTACCCATTTTAAATGTGGACGGTTTAAGTGGTGGGGACTGTAACTATTTGTATCAACATGAAAACCACAAATTGAAGGGAAAAAATTACAAATTGAAATATATGATGCAACTGTACCGGGCTGCTTTTCTTGTCTATAACAATTCCAGCCAGTAATTGCGACTGTGGCCCTGCAGTCTTCATGTCATATCGATTCTGCTCACGAATCTGGAACAAAAATAGTCGATCCTTGCTTCAGACATGCTGTATACAGCAGGAAACATGACACTATTGTAAATGTCATTATAAACATCTTTGACCTGATCAAAGAGTTTCATGCGATTCTTTTACCTTCAAGTAAAACCATCTGGCTCTGGGCAGATTGAGATAAGATGTTATCCTGAAAAGTTGAAAGGGTTTTGGAAGAACTTTTCACTTACTAATATATGAAACTGCACAAACAGCAAACTGCTCACATTATACAATTATGACCCAATTCCAAATTATACACAGATCTGGTTAGAGCATTCCAAAATGGAATCCATAAACATGAAGAATATTACTCAATAAAATACACAAATCATCAAAGAATAAACACACAAAGGGAACATTACTGTGTGTGGGAAGGGAACAATTTTAATATGCTCCCTATCCTCAGTCTGTGCCTTTCATGTAGCTAAGCCACTTAAGATCAAGTTTCCAGACAGTGGCTTTTTGCTGTCCCACTTGGCAGGCTCCAGTGAGGCAAACCAAAACCAGGGTTCCTGCACCAGGTAACTTTGGTATATTTGAAGCAGTAAGAGTACTTTAATTAAAAGTATCTTCCTTTAATAATTCTTTTGATTATGAAAATATGTTTCAAAATCTATTGGGAATTTTCATTATACCCCTTTAGTAAAATGGCAATCAATCCATCTTTAATAAAAATGGAATTAGTCAATGTACAACACTTCAGTGATTTAAGCCAATTACACAGCATTGAATTGATCATATTTCAAGTAATATAAATATACAGGTAAGATTTTCCAATGGGAAGACTGAACAATCAATGTTTTAGCAGAAAGTATAATACAAGAAACAAAAAGTTTCATAAATGAAGCCAGGTACAGCAATTAAGTATCCACAAAGTTCACCTTGTTTCTCCTGTCATGGACCTCTCGTGGATCTGTGTTTAATGGAACAAACTGATTAGGATCTTCTATCTTGATTGGTGTTCCACTGCTGTTTTTTGAAGTGCTGTCTGCCTTCTTCCACTGCAAAAAAAATAAAAAATCTCGACATGTTTCTTAGAAGAAAAATGGGCCGTATTTTGCGGTAGAAATAAACGGTGAGGCGAACAGCACTCAGTTATTTACATGGAAATTGGACAGCAACTTCCGGTGACTGCACATGTGCAGTTAAACACGGAAATCAGGAAGTTGCTGTCTGAGATGCCCTGTTCCTCCAAAAGCTGTGTGTTAACAGTATCTCACAGAGAGACTCACCATTCAAATACATCGAATGGCGTGAAGTTGCTATACTTCACCTGATGTTTACGAACAAAACTCACCAAAAAAAGTTAGGGCTTGTCCATTCCAGTGCAAGTACCCTTTTAACAGCGTGGTAAGTCTTAATTACTGCCGAACAACCTCTCCTGAAAATTAACTTTCACAAGCGTGGCGTCTCATTCCTTGAGATTTTAATTACTGGTGGAGATTTTTTTTTAAATGTTAATTTTCTCTGTCTCTTATCTCTCTCTCTCTTAATCCAATCCTTCGTTTCCTCTCTATTTCTCTTTCTGCACCTGATTTGACATTGAATTTAGTATTCTAACTGACACTTCCAGGTTCAGGCTCTGCGATGCACATCAGCGATTCTTCAATATGATTGGTTAAGGAGACACTCAGTTGCTTGCCCTGTTCACACAGGTCCCTGATGCTCTGTACGGGGTGCTGTGCTTTTTTGGCTCTCTAATTTACAGCACGTTCCAGTGCAAAACCCATAGAAAGTCTATGGGCAAGTGCAAGTGTAATGAACAAAAATCCAGCCTAATGTGTAAATCAGTGCGTAACATACCCCAGTGCACCCAAACGATCTTCATGAGTATGTGGAGTCCTTGATAGTTTAAAAAAATTCTGCCCATTGGTTGTCCAGTAATACTGTTGGGATTCTGTGTTGCTGTTGATCCTTCACATGTTAGAGTGCACTATCCCAGCCTCCAAAGTATGAATAAGAGGGCTCTTAATAACATTACCACAAGAGGAAGCAACATTGATTCTTGGCAATAATATTCAGCAAGTTTGGGGGGGGTTAAAGGGAGATGAACAGAGATACACAGGGGAATGGAGTGCAGTGGACACACTGATAGGAAGGGGGACAGTGCCGGGGCTGGGGGGGAAATGGAGAAATAGGGACACACACACACGTGGAATTGGAGGCAAATTAGGGAAGGGGACATACAGAATCAAGAGACAGATTCACAAGAAGGGGATGGATAAAGGCTTCCAAGATAGTGATAGGGAACAAAATCAAATCAACAGCACTATTTTTCCTGAATTAACATTTGTGGTTTCCTGTATAGTGCAATCCAACAGCAAATACATTGAAGTCAGGAAGGTGCACAGGCATGAAACTTGGTTAAAAGGGTTAAAGTGGGGTGGATACAAGCTTGTATTTATAATAAATACATTTACTTGGCCAGTTTGGAGTGAAATTTAAATTCCTATGTATAATACAAACAGGATAGCTGCAGCAGGGAATCATTACAATGTTCTTGAGAAAAGTTTATACATCTGTGTCCTGGTCTTAGCCAACATTCAGCTGAGCCACTATGAGTAATGTATTTTGTTAGTATTTAGTCAACCTACTCTGTCCATTTTGCCCCATGGAATGACGTATTCTGGCACTTGAAATGCTGGAAAGCACTGCTGGTGGAAGCTTTGGGGAATTACATAATATGCTGACCCACCTTCCAGATGGAGAACTGCATGAAAACAAATAGCTTTAACAAGAGAGGCAAACTGGGGGAAATCTGAAAAGAAAAGTGTTAGTATATAAGATTGTCTCCCACCCATTTCAAGAGAATGCTTAGAACTTCACAGCTTGAGTTTTGATAGTTAACTTAAGCCAACCAGCTTGCTCTGTAGACGACCTTTGCCTTTATAAAATTTACAAAACTGAACAGTATTTTACAATACAACTCCCTCCACAAATTCTGAAGTTAAAAGTTGGTAGGCTAACTGAGTAACCAGCCTTTTTGCCGTGTATCTTACCAACACTGTTGGAATTTGCTAAACAGTAAATTCAGAACCTTGCCACCAGAGGGACTCCTTTGTAACAAACCACATTCAAGTATTATACTATGACCCGATTTCATTCTAAAGAATTTGTACAATATCTGGTTATCATAGGCCCATGTTATAGGAAAACACAGACTTCCTTGTACTTCTGACCCAACAGATGGGTATGCTGAACTCTGTGGCTGTATTTTCAGTCATAAGTGCATGTCTGACACAAGTATTAAGTATGTAAAAATATCTATAATTTACATGAGGGATTTGTGGTTAATGTTATGGACAGATATGTATTGCTTGAACAATCTGTAATGTGAATCGTTCCCACAAACTCAAATTAAATAGTCTTTGTTGGATGTTTAACATTGTAGCATTAATGGGAGCTATTCACAATATTTTAGTAGACTACAGCTGTGTTTTCAGAACTTAATTTCATTTATTTCATGCTTAGGTCATCCTACTGAGACATGCAGAAATCATTATAGGTTCAATTTTAATTAGAAACAGGATCAAAAGATAGTATTAAAAGGAAAATACAATGTAAATAAGATTTAAGACTTTGCACATTGGGTGGAATACCGGGTGTAACCAGAGGCAACTGTAATCAAATTGAAATAACAACAGAAAATGCTGGTAACACTCAGCAGGTCAGGCAGCATCGAGGAGAGAGAAACAGAGTCAACGTTTCTGGTCGAACCCTTCGTCAGAACTGGAAAAGGTTAGGGAAGAGAGATTTTTAAGCAGGGGCAGGGAGGAGGGGAGGAAAGAACAAAGGGAAGGTCTGTGATAGGATGGAAGGCAGGAGAGACTGACTGACAAAAGGGATCAAATTGATCCTGATGTTTCTTAAGAGCACAGAAAGATCTGGGGAAATTGTGCTTGTACCAACAAGCAAGCCCAATTCACGTTACAAGAATGCTGGTTCAGCAACTTGGATTTATATAGCCCATTTAATGTAAAAAAATCACAAGGAACTTCACAGATAGGCAAAGGGAAAACTAATGCCAAGCTAGGAAGGGAGAGAGTAAGGTAGGAAATTCTAGAGAGTAAGACCATGTCATCAACTGGGGGTATAGGAAGGTAGGACGCAAAAAGGACCAGAATCAGAAGAACAGAGTGTCGGGTGGGGAACAAGATGGGAAGATGTAGGACTGCAGGTGATAGAGTCGAGTGAGGCCATGCAAGAAATTGATTACAAGGACGAAGATTTTCAATTTAATGGAGAGTCAACATAAGCCAGCAAGGATAAATGATAGCTGAGCAGGGCTTTGTGCAGACGGGGTAAGTTTTGGATAAGCCGCATATTCTGGAGCGTAGAGAATGGGAGTCCATCAAGTTAGAGTAATTATGTTTGGATATAACAAAGGCATGTACAAGGGTTTCAGCAGCAAAGGGGCAGGCACTGTTGTAGAGGTGGTATCAAGTGGTCATTGCATTGGAGAGGATCTGGATCCTTACAGGACATGAAGACTGAACAGTCTGGTTCAGCCTGAGAGTGCCTCAAGAGGGGTAGGGAGTCTGTGGCATGGAACGAAGACAATTGATTTTGTCTTCCTAATTTTGAGCTGAAAGCAATTTATGACATTCAAGGCAAGCAGAGTCACAGCATAAAAAGAATTGAAGAGTCAAGAGAAGAGAGGCTGCAGCGAGGTAGAGCTGGGTATCACTGTACATGTGGAAGCTGACCCAGTGTCTATGAATGATGTCGCCAAAGGTCAGCAAGTTGATGAAGAGGAGATGGCCAAGGATAGAACTTTGGGAGACTCAGGAGCAATGTTCCCGCTAAGCTGCAGTCATCTGCAAGGTCCCACGCAGGCCGCTCACCGGCTTTTACATTGTAGGTATCGCGCATGCACAGAAATTTGAATGGGCTGTGCATTGGGGGGAGGCAGGTCGCACAGGCGACAGTGCAGCTTACGGGGCACATTACTCAGGAGGTGAGGGAGAGGGAAGGGAAATCATTGTTGATGATGTGCTGGCTATGTTAAGATCTGTAGGAATGGAACCATGTGAGGGCAGTTGTGTGTTACTGAATGACAGAGGAGACACATCGGAGGAGGCTAAAATGGCTGACTGTTGAACGCTGTTCAAGGGTTAAGAATGGCCACAGTCACAAAGGGTGTCATTTGTGACTTTGTTTGGGGTCATTTCAGTGCTGTGAAAAGGATGGAAGCAGGACTGGATGGATTTGAACAGAGAACTATAGGAGAGTTAAATGGGCATGAAGTTGGAGGGCGACATGATGTTCAAGGACCTTTGCGGGGAAAGCGAAGTTGGTGAGGTCAGAAATCTCAAGCTCGCCATCAAGTCTTGCTCAAAGCATTCTTACTGCATTCAATTCCATACTGCATTTGGGAAGCAGTTTGCATTTTATGACTGAAAAAACCAATGATATATTGTCAACCGCACACATAACCTTTTAAACGATCCTAAGTATTCAGAAATTTTAATTATTAATGCTGCCGAAGGAAAATAGGCACGGAACAGAAGGATTGCACCTCTTAGCAAACAAACTGTGACTGAAAAAAACAAATACAGAATATAGTAGCTGTAATTTTCCAATAACATATTGATGAAAATATTACTGTGATCATTGGCCATTGCCTTTAGTTATAACGCCTCAGCCCCTACCGTTTCTGTCACATCACCCAACAATGGTCACAATCTCCAATAATCATGGCAGCATTGAAACTATTTGCAAGTACAAAAACCATGATAAATTACGCAAAACAGTTGGCTTGGAGTGTGTCATGAGGGTGAGAAAAGTTTGGAGTTCAGGTGACCATTACAACTGAATTCCTCAACTGACTAACAGCCTTGTAACACACTTCAAACTACCCTACATAAAGAGAATAATCAATATCTAAGCAACAGAAGACAGAGCATTATAAGACAATGGTAGACCAAGGTGTTCAGATACTACAAGATGCAACAGCCAAGCTCACGTTGCAAGAGTCAAGCTCAAATAACTTAGAACTATAATCTGACCTCTGCAATTAGAACAGTCTTGAAATCACTTTCTGGTATCTAATATATATAATTTTTATTTTATGCTCGGTCTTCAAAGTCAATTTTACATCCCTTCAAGTGCCAGACGTAGCTGCTCGTACGCTCACACATTACGCAATTAAGCTCTAAAACCTTACTGCAAGTTGACAGGCAAGTCTGATTAGCCGGAAAGTCTATTAACATTATAGCATATGTTCTAATTCCCATTGACCTAAAATATTAGAAGTATTTAGAAGAACCTAAACAACTTTAATTAGGGAACGGTAGCGCAGTGGTTATATTACTGGACTAATAATCCAGAGGCCTGGACTAATGACCGGAAATGGGAGTTCAAATCCCACCACGGCAGCTGGGGAATTTCAATTCAGTTAATTAAATAAATAGTATCAGTAATGGTGACCATGAAACTACCGGATTGTTGTAAAAATTCATCTGGTTCACTGATGTCCTTTAGGGAAGGAAATCTGCCGTCCTTACCCGGTCTGGCCTATATGTGACTCCAGACCCACAACAATGTGGTTGACTCTTAACTGCCCTCTGAAATGGCCTAGCAAGTCACTCAGTTGTACACAACCGCTACGAAAAACAATAATACTGCAGCGGTTCAAGAAGGCAGCTCACCACCACCTTCTCAAGGGCAATTAGAGATGAGCAATAAATGTTGGCCTTGCCCAAGGAACGAATAAAAAAAAAAATCTAGTTTTTAACCAGTCAAATATGGACTTTTTTCTGCAAAATCCATGCAGTCAGCGCCCATTACACTGGTGTGCCATTTTAGGTTGATTAGGATCTGACAAAAAAAGGTGATAAATAAAGTCAAAACAGATTTATTACAGTGCTTGCAGCATTTTTCAAGCAGAGACCTATGTTTAACATTTTAAAAGGACACTGGGGTATAAAAGTAGACTATTTTGCTTGTAAATTTACAAATTCTAACCAAGGTTGACTAGATTACGTTACATTTATTGCTTCTGACATCTGACCTATTTGTTCAACCTAAAATATCACACGTATACAAGATAAGCAGACAGCAGGGATCTCCGACCAGAGTGTGGATAATAAGACTGATTGTGGATAGCAAATACAGATGGGTGTTCTTACACGGGAGACTGATGCCTGGTTAGATTGACTCTTTTGCATTGCTTTATACTTCTAAATGTATTGCCAAAGATGAGAAAAATGTTTCTTTCTCTATAATGCTGTTCGTCACAGGTACTTTTGTGCAGATAACTGATATATTGCACAATGCAATTTCCATTTCCCACAATCAAATCATGTCTTTAATCATTTTTAAAAACAAGAAACACACTAACCTACATAAATGTATATCTCTAAACTGTGATGTAATCCCCACTGACCTAAAATATTATAAGTATCTAGAAGAACCTAAACAACTTTAATTAGGGAATGGTAGCATAGTGGTTATGTTAAAAGCGCACAAGTAATTGCGACCTAAGATTGAAGCCACAGCCAAAAACGTAATTAAAATTTTATATATTAAACTACATGAGGCTTTCGTTTAAAAAGTTATGATTGCCAGTATATTCACAAGGTAAGAGGTTTTAACAGAGAACCTCCGAATATATGCAGGCCTGCAATTCTGGTGTAGGTGCTGGGATGCGCATGCAGGGACCTTCACTTCTACTCTGCCAGAGTATATAGGATATGGGGAGGTTCCTCGTTTCATTGGCAAGCACACACAGCACTATAGATGCATCGCAGGCACCTGTGGAGGAGCTGAAAAAAGCAGCATTAGAAAGTCACCCCAAGCAGTGCCACTGACACAAAAAATAAAAATGTGTGGCCTTCATCAGCCCCTTTTATAAAGGAAGCCAAAAGCTCACCAAATGCTGCTAAATGTCTATTGGGTCCAGTCCAAGCCATAAGGCGGGAGAGCGCTGGTAGACCTGTGCAAATTCAGGGCCAATGGGTTTCAATTTATTTGCTACAACCTGTAGTGATAAGAGTTTCGTGCTCAAAAGTGTAGTGTGGCTGACTTATTCTTAGAAGGCAAATGCAAGTGGGCCAGCAAAGAGTCATCATCCAATTTTCCCTCCTCCAGCCATATCCCAAGCACTGTTGCCCAGTTTAGGAACTCCATATCCTGCCACTTATCGGTCTTGTGCATGCACCACTACAGACTGAGGACCCAGCAGAGTTGGGCGACTGAATCTGCATCCCACCAGTTTGTGGTACTTCATGCTTCACTTCCAATGCATGTGTCAAATAAGCTCCCTCACACCACTAGGCCATGGCTCCTCCCTCATTCATAGCTAAAAAACAACCCTGGGGACCGACGGACCAGCATATTAGCCTTTCACCTCTGAGAAAATCTTCTCTGTTGGCTACAAGGGTCCTATCTGAAATGAGTATAGATCGTGTTAACTTAATTTCTAAGTGGGCTTGGACCCACAAGACAAAATTGGCACTATTTTGGCAATCACATTTAGATGAGTAGTTTAAGAAATGGAATTTTACATTGCTGCGGTTCTGAGGTTCGTAGAGTAGAAAATGCTTTTCCCCACAATAAAAAAGTTATAAAAATATCTATCTTTCTTTCATAATCTTTTCTGCTATGCCAAAGTTCATTTTCAAAACTGAAGAGTATTGTACATTCTCCAGCTTTCATTTGATAGTTGCTTATATTTAATTTAATTTTATTGATTGATGGCATCTGAATCAGACTAAGGAAATATTTTACAGCTTCAATACATTTGTGTTTTATGAGAAATCAACAACATTTTTATTTCATTGCTTAACTGTTGAAGGTTGAATCAACTCATTAGTTCAGAAGGCTGTGTTGTTCCAATATAGGCTGAGTAATTCCAAAGTAAGTTTTTAAGAATGACAGAAGATTTCTAAACTATTACTTACTGTGGTTTTTGACCTAGGGCTGCAGTCACCAGTTGGAGAGTCCTCTGGGACATTGACCTTCATGTACGTGTTTGGAGTGTTCAGCCATCTTGTCTTTTCACGTTGCTGTTTCTGTGCCAGGAATTTGAGGGGAGAGCGTGGCAGAGTATCATCTTCAAAGGAAAATGCTGTGACAGTTGCAGGGATCTCCACCTCACTCTTGTGTCTTAGTTTTTCTCTCAGAATAGGGTGCCTGTAAGTATAGCCTGTTCTGTAGCCCTGTGGAGAGGAAAAAAATGGTGTATAACAACTGCATGAGCATTTTCTTCTGGTCAGTACAAGATTACCAAGAAAAATCAGACATACCAGCCAGTGATCCCTACAAAAAGTATATGCAAAACCCTAAAATACAACAGAAAGGGCCAGCCTGATGACATAGCAATTTAAACTCATAATTTCATAGTAATAGCATTAAAAGCTCGTCCATTTGGATGTTAACACACCCATTTGCTATCCCAGTTAGTAAGATTATTTTGTTAGGAATGGGTCTATTACAGGAAAATACAATGACACAACTTTTTACTCAATGACAATGTTTCTTGTTTATCCAATTAACCAAACAGAAATGGAGATAGAATGCCCAGTAACATTAAATAGTTTGTATATTTTGAAGTTTAATGAGCACTATTTGAAAATTGTATTTACAGTTACGTCACCATAGGTTGCTCAGATTTTTCTCTCACGAATAAAACTATCTTAGAATATCTAAAGAAAGGTTGCCAGTTCAAAAATATAGTTCATTATAAATATAACTGATGTGTATTTATAATTTCAAAGAATGTGCATTTATATAGCACCTACATGTCCTCAGGATGTCCCAAAGCGCTTTACAGCCAATGCATTCTTTTTAGAAGTGTAGACATTGTTTTTGGTAGGCAAATATGGCAGCCAATTTGCATACAGCAATGAGATAAATGACTAGTTAATCTGTTTTTGGTGGTGTTGGTTGAGGGATAAATGTTGGCCAGCACACTGGGAGAACTCCCCTGCTCCTCTTCAAGTTGTGCCATGGGATCTTTCACACCCACCAGAACTTGGTTTAATGTCCGATCCAAAAGACGACACCTCAACAACGCAGTACTCCTTCATTACTGCACTGAAGTGTCAGACTAGATAATGTGCTCAAGTCCTGGATTGGAACTTAAACCCAAAACCTTCTAACTCAGAGGCAAGAGTGCTACCACTGAGTCAAGGCTGACATCTTTCATTGTACTATAAACCCAGTTCTAATCTTGCCAGATGTAAAAGCACCAGACTCAATTCAAAAGTAACCTTTTACTCAGGAGCTGATTAAAATAGGCACAATGAAAACTTGCATTTTATACTAACCATACATCACTTCCATAACACATAACTTAATTTTTTTGCACTTTACCTGTCAAGAAAGACATCTCAAGACACTTTAAGAGGCAGAGGAAAATGGTGAACGTTGAGCAGGAGGGAAAAAGAAAATGTTGGCTACGTGGCAAGACAGAAAGATTTGGGACGGGTGCAGTGGCTGCAAGAATTGCTGCAGATAGTGGAGCAAAGAACATGGAGCAGTCCAGTACTGGGATGAGCCAAGGGTTAGTGTGGGGTGTATGGCTGGAGGAGATCATGGAGACATGGTGAGGTTTGAAAGCAAGGATTAAGATCTTGAAAATATACGCACCAGATTGTCCAACATTCTCATCATAGCTTCAAATTCTTGTTCTCCAATTCTCCACTTTTGTGCAGCTCCCATATTGATTCCGTCAATGGCCACTTTCTGGGTGGAAGGCTTGAACTTTTCCAGATCCAGCAGCAGTAAGTTATCCACTCCACCTGCACTTGCCAAGGCCCTCACCTTCAAATAAAACCATCTGGTTAAAAGCGCACAGACCACTTCCAGGTTTTAAAACAATCAAATGTATCAGCCCAACAGAAGCAATGCTTGAGAAAACCATTCTTAGAAATATTTTCACGGTGCAAGTAGAACGTTGAAAGTACACGGACATTTTGCAGCATAGTGCACATGATCGTTAGATACATCTTCAGACCACTCAGACATCACTTCACCCACCGATTAGAAATTCACTGCACACCTGATCAGTTTAACACAGTGAAGCATTGTTTATTGAGAATGAGTGAATTATTTGTAAGCAATGGTCCAATAAAACTGCAAAATCATTCATTACTGAAATAAGCACTCTGCTGATTTAACATTTATTCAGTTAATTTCATACAAAGAAACTCCTCTTGTTCTAAAAACTTCTATACTAATTCTATTCATAAAGGCACGTCAATAGATTATATTGTATCGGGGCAATTATGACTAATTACTCGGAGTGGGTTGAATCTGAAGGGAACTCTCTTCTGGGCAGAGATGTAATCATTGATTTAATGATTAAGTACATTTTTCCCTCTAATTTACATAGGTAATTTGAAAGCATGTTCCCCAATCTAATTTTCTACCTTTTTCAAAGGTAGCAAATCATACGGTTTCATGCTCAGATACAGTTTCATAGATGCCAGTCTGGTATGGCAAATATGGCAATTCCTCATATGTGAAAGGCAACCATTTGACTATGGACAAGGGAGGGTTCATAACCAAATGTTCCCTCTAAGCTACACGGCCGCGCAGTATTGGGAAAAGTCCCGCGCAGGCCGCTCACCGGCTTTTTCCATTGTAAATACCACACATGCGCAGAAATTTAAAGGGACCATGCATTAAAAGAAACAGGCCTGCGCAGGTAACAGGCAGTGTTTGGGAAAAGAATTTCAAAGCTCAAGAGTGTGAACACTGAATGCTCGACTGCGATACAGGGCTAGAAGTTGCAGAAGTGGGGTAGGGCTATGTAGAGATTTGTAAACAATAACGAGCTGGGGAATAAGGAGTACATGAGTGACAGAAGAGTGGTCAGAGTTTTGAATGATTGAAATCTGTGCTAGGTGGAGCTAAGGAGGCTGGCAAGGAGAGCACTGGAGAAGTTGAGTTTGGAGGCGACAAGGGTGGATGAGACGATGGGAGTGAGGTACGAATGGTGGCAGGCAGTGAAATGAACGTGGTAATTGGTCTTGGCAATTGATAGGATGTTGGGTTGGGTATTGAAACTATTCAAGAGTCAAACAGCAAGCAAGACTACATACCATTGGGTTCAGCCTGAGAAAGCAGCCACTGAAGGGGATGGAATTGGAACGTTGGTGCTAGCATAGTTCACTGGATAGTAATCAATGGAAACCCTAGGTTTATTTTTCCCCTCTAGCTTGAAAACACTTAAGACAATTGCAGTGTTCCCTCCTCTACCTTAGCTGAAATCAGGGAACTAAACACAGACCAGGTATTAGACGTAGAACTTTAATTGCTGCTTTAGTTCAATACAACACTGCACAGTGTACATAGCCCAAAAGTACTATATAAAATGGGTTAAGTATGACATTGCACATAAAGTCAGCTAGTCTGAAGAGCTCAACCTACACGTGAAAATCATGTCATTAAAGCTTGTTCACTACACTTAAAAATAGGAACCATGTTTTCAAAGGAATTAAATGGGTTTAATTATTACTGTAAGTCATCATTTACATAAATTGGCACCAGTTGTATATTTTTTGCATTACCTGGATCTCGCAGGCTAACTGAACGGTATAGATGTAGTGAAAAGCTTCCTCTATGGTCTCACCAAGTGCTATTACACCATGGTTTCGAAGAACCAATACCTGAAAATAAAATCATGATTAGAGATGGCAGCAAGCAAAGAAACATGTAGGCTACTGTTTAACTTGATGGTCAATTTAAAACAGCAATTTTACTGGCTTTTTTTTGTTGACAATGCTTTCCTACCTTTTCCCTCCCTTTCTCCTCGAGGGAAGAGTGATCATAACATGATAGAATTCTACATTCAGTTTGAAGGAGAGAAACTTGGGTCTGAAACTAGAGTATTAAACTTAAATAGAGGCAATTACAAAGGTACGAGGAGAGAGTTGGCTAAAGTGGACTGGGAAAATAGATTAGAAGGTAAGACAGTAGGAAAGCAGTGGCAGACATTTAAAGAGATATTTCATGACTCTCAACAAAGATATATTTCAGTGAGAAAGAAAGACTCGAAGAGAAGATGAACCAACTATGGCTAACCAAGGAAGTTAAGGATGGTATCAAATTGAAAGAAAAGGCATACAATGTTGCAAAGATTAGTGGTAGGCCAGAAGATTGGGAACATTTTAGAAACCAGCAAAGGATGACTGAAAAAATAATAAACAGGGAGAAAATAGCTTGAGAGTAAACAAGCAAGAAATATAAAAACTGACAGTAAGAGCTTCTACAAGTATATAAGAA
Source organism: Squalus acanthias (assembly GCA_030390025.1). Taxonomy (NCBI): domain Eukaryota; kingdom Metazoa; phylum Chordata; class Chondrichthyes; order Squaliformes; family Squalidae; genus Squalus; species Squalus acanthias. The sequence continues at coordinate 8,979,177 of CM059438.1, read as the reverse complement.
GGAAGAGAGTAGCTTAAGTAAATGCTAGTCCCTTAGACAACAAGACTGGGGAAATAAAAATGGGAAACAAGGAAATGGCTCAGGCATTGAACAAATATTTTGTATTTGTCTTCACAGTAGTGGACACTAAAAACATCCCAGTAATAGTAGAAAATCAAGGGGCAAAAGGGAGGGATGAACTTAAAACAATCACTATCACTAGAGAAAAAGTGCTGGGCAAACTTACGGGTCTAAAGGCTGACAAGCCCCCTGGACCTGATGGCCTGCATCCTAGGGTCTTAAAAGAAGTGGCTACAGAGATAGTGGATGCATTGATTGTAATCTTCCAAAATTCCCTTGATTCTGGAAAAGTCCCAGCGGATTGGAAAACCGCAAACGTAACGCCCTTATTCAAAAAAGGAGGGAGACAGAAAGAAGGAAACTATAGGCCAGTTAGCCTAACATCTGTCATAGGCAAAATGCTCAAATCCATTATTAAGGAAGTAGTAGCAGGGCATTTAGAAAATCAAAATACAATCAAACAGAGTCAGCATGGTTTTATGAAAGGGAAATGGTGTTTGATAAATTTATTAGAGTTCTTTGTGGAGGTAACGAGCAAGGTGGATAAAGGGGAACCAGTTGATGTAGTGTACTTGGATTTCCAAAAGGCATTCGACAAGGTACCACATAAAAGGTTACAGCATAAGATAAGAACTCATGGTGTTGGGGGTAATATATTAGATTGGATAGAGGATTGGCTAACTAACAGAAAACAGAGAGTCAGGATAAATGGGTCATTTTCAGGATGGCAATCTGTAACTAGTGGGGTGCCACAGGGATCAGTGCTGGGGCCTCAACTATTTTCAATCTACTGTATATTAATGACTTGGATGAAGGGACCGAGTGTACTGTTGCCAAATTTGCTGATGATACAAAGGTAGGTGGGAAAGCAAGTTGTGAGGAGGACATAAAGAGTTTGCAAAGGGATATAGATAGTTTAAGTGAGTGGGCAAGAATTTGGCAGATGGAGTATAATGTGGGAAAATGTGAAGTTATCCACTTTGGTCAGAAGATTAGAAAAGAAAAATATTATTTAGATGGAGAAAGACTACAGAATGTGGCGGTACAGAGGGATTTGGGTGTCCTCGTACATGAAACACAAAAAGTTAACATGCAGGTGCAGCAAGTAATTAGGAACGCAAATGGAATGTTGGCCTTTATTTCAAGGGGGATAAAGTATAAAAGGAGGGAAGTCTTGCTACAACTGTACAGGGCGCTGGTGAGACCACACCTAGAGTACTGCGTACAGTTTTGGTTCCCTTATTTAAGGAGGGATAGAGTTATACAGCACAGAAAGAGGCCCTTCGGCCCATTGTGTCCGTGCCAGCCATCAAGACCTGTCTATTCTAATCCCATTTTCCAGCACTTGGTCCGTAGCCTTGTATGCTATGGCGTTTCAAGTGCTCATCTAAATGCTTCTTGAATGTTGTGAGGGTTCCTGCCTCAACTACCCTTTCAGGCAGTGAGTTCCAGATTCCAACCACCCTCTGGGTGAAAAAGTTTTTCCTCAAATCCCCTCTAAACCTCCTGCCCCTTACCTTGAAACTATGCCCCCTGGTTATTGACCCCTCTACTAAGGGAAAAGTTCCTTTCTATCTACCCTATCTATGCCCCTCATAATTTTGTACACCTCAATCAGGTCCCCCCTCAGCCTTCTCTGCTCTAAGGAAAACAACCCCAGCCTGTCCAGTCTCTCTTCATAGCTGAAGCGCTCCAGCCCAGGTAACATCCTGGTGAATTTCCTCTGCACCCTCTCCAATGCAATCACATCCCTCCTATAGTGTGGCGACCAGAACTGCACACAGTATTCCAGCTGTGGCCTAACTAGCGTTTTGTACAGCTCCATCATAACCTCCCTGCTCTTATATTCTATGCCTCGGCTAATGAAGGCAAGTATCCCATATGCCTTTTTAACCACCTTATCTACCTGTCCTGCTGCCTTCAGGGATCTATGTACATGCACACCAAGGTCCCTCTGATCCTCTGTCCTTCCTAGGGTCCTACCATTCATTTTGTATTCCCTTGCCTTGTTAGTCCTCCCAAAATGCATCACCTCACACTTTTCAGGGTTAAATTCCATTTGCCACTGTTCTGCCCAACTAACCATCCCGTCTATATCGTCCAGTAGCCTGAGGCTTCCCTCCTCGCTATTTACCACTCCACCAATTTCCGTGTCATCTGCGAACTTACTGATCATACCTCCTACATTCATATCTAAATCATTAATGTACACTACAAACAACAAAGAACCCACACCACCGGACACAGGCTTCCAGTCACAAAAACAACCTTCGACCATCACCCTCTGCCTCCTGCCACTAAAATGAGAAGTCGCACAACACCAGGTTATAGTCCAACAGTTTTATTTGAACTCACAAGCTTTCGGAGCTTACACCCCTTCCTCAGGTGAAGTAAAGAAATACAGAGTCGACAAAGTATATATAGATAGAGAACAATGCATGTGTAACTTACAATGGCAGACGACTACATTTAAATCATCCTGACTGTTTATCTGCCGAGGTGTGACAAAAGGCAATCAGGTCAGCCAGGAAGGTACCACATCAAAGACATAGCAAGATACAACTGAGACAATGAAGTGGAGCCACAGGGGGTCCAATGTGTCAAAAGCCGCAGTCGGTATGGGAAACGATAAACTTTTAAATTTTTACTTTTTTACTAGGAATCACATCTGTGAACAAGCCAACGACGACTCGAGTCTGGATCACGTCATGTATCGTGACATAAACCCAAGATCCCGGTTGAGGCCGTCCTCATGAGTGCGGAACTTGGCTATCAGTTTCTGCTCGATGATTTTGCGTTGTCGTGTGTTTCTAAGGCCGCCTTGGAGAACGCTTACCCGCAGATCCGAGGCTGAATGTCCTTGACTGCTGAAGTGTTCCCCGACTGGGAGGGAACACTCCTGCCTGGTGATTGTTGCGCGGTGTCCGTTCATACGTTGTCTGTGTCTGCATGGTCTCGCCGATGTACCATGCCGCGGTGCATTCTTTCCTGCAACGTATGAGGTAGACAACGTTGGCAGAGTCACATGAGTATGTACCATGTACCTGGTGGGTAGTGTCCTCACGTGTGATGATGGTATCTGTGTTGATGATCTGGCATGTCTTGCAGAGGTTGCCGTGGCAGGGTTGTGTGGTGTCGTGGTCGCTGTTATCCTGAAAGCTGGGTACTTTGCTGCGAACGATGGTACTTCTGAGGTTAGGCGGCTGTTTGAAGGCAAGTAGTGGAGGCGTGGGGATGGCCTTAGTGAGGTGTTCGTCGTCATCGATGACATGTTGGAGGCTGCGAAGAACATGGCGTCGTTTCTCCGCTCCGGGGAAGTACTGGACGACGTAGGGTACCCTGTTGGTTGTGTCCCGTGTTTGACGTCTGAGGAGGTCTATGCGATTTTTCGCTGTGGCCCGTCGGAACTGTCGATCGATGAGTCGAGCGTCATATCCCGTTCTTACGAGGGCGTTTTTCAGCGTCCGTAGGTGTCCATCGCGTTCCTCCTCGTCTGAGCAGATCCTGTGTATTCGCAGGGCTTGTCCATAGGGGATGGCTTCTTTAACGTGGTTAGGGTGGAAGCTGGAGAAGTGGAGCATCGTGAGGTTGTCCGTGGGCTTGCGGTAGAGTGAAGTGCTGAGGTGTCCGTCTTTGATGGAGATTCGTGTGTCCAAGAATGAAACCGATTCTGAGGAGTAGTCCATGGTGAGTTTGATGGTGGGATGGAACTTGTTTATGTTATCGTGTAGTCTTTTCAGTGATCCTTCACCATGGGTCCAAAGGAAGAAAATGTCGTCGATGTATCTGGTGTACAGCGTTGGCTGGAGGTCCTGTGCAGCGAAGAAGTCTTGCTCGAACTTGTGCATGAAGATGTTGGCGTATTGGGGTGCGAATTTGGTCCCCATGGCTGTTCCGTGTGTGACGTAATAAAGGCTCACTACGCACTTGAACATAAAGCAAGGCTTTAATCAACTTGTAACAAAACATGGAGGTCTAGTTAGCAGTCACTAGCTTCCTGTTTCCAGATTGTCTCTGCCCAAGGTGGGCCCATGCCTGAGTATTTATACTCCCTGGACGGCGCCCCAGCTGGCCGCCCAGTAGTACTTCCTGAGTTGTTACTTGCGATTTATGACAGTGTGTTTGGGTAAAAAAATGGTTGTCGAAGGTGAAGACATTGTGGTCAAGGATGAAGCGGATGAGTTGTAGGATGGCGTCTGGAGATTGGCTGTTGTTGGTGTTGAGTACTGAGGCTGTCGCAGCGATGCCGTCATCGTGGGGGATACTGGTGTAGAGTGCCGATACGTCCATCGTGGCGAGGAGTGTTCCTGGTTCAACTGGTCCGTTGGTGCTGAGTTTCTGTAAGAAGTCTGTGGTGTCACGGCAGAAGCTGGGGGTTCCCTGTACGATGGGTTTCAGGATGCCCTCGACGTATCCAGAGAGGTTCTCACACAGGGTTCCGTTGCCTGATACGATAGGACGTCCGGGTGTGTTGGCTTTGTGTATCTTTGGGAGGCAGTAGAAGTCTCCCACGCGGGGAGTACGTGGGATGAGAGCGCGTAGGATGCTTTGAAGGTCTGGATCGAAGGTCTTGATCAGTCTATTGAGTTGGCGGGTGTGTTCTTTGGTCGGATCTGCGGGTAACTGTCTGTAGTGTTCCAGGTTGTCCAGTTGTCGGTATGCTTCTTTGCAATAGTCCATTTTGTTCTGTATGACGATGGCTCCTCCTTTGTCCGCTGGTTTGATGACGATGTTGCGGTTGGTCTTGAGAGCGTGGATGGCGTTGCGTTGTGCTCGGGTGACATTCTGGACTGTCTTGTGAGTGCGGCTGATGAATCTGGCGTTGATGCATCTCCTGACAGCTTGAGCATACATGTCAAGCTTGGGGCAGCGACCCTCCGGAGGGGTCCAATTTGACTCTTTTTTCTTCGGTTGCTGCACTGCGAGTCCCTCTGTCTGCTGTTCTGGATCATTGATTGTCTCATTGGGTTTGTTGCTGACATCTTGGGATTTGTGGAAGTATTCCCGGAGCCTCATTCTCCTGATGAATTCCTCCGTGTCCGCCGCGAGACCGATGGGGTCCATTTTGGTGGTGGGGCAGAACTTGAGCCCTAGGGCGAGAACTTCGATTTCGTCTGGTTGAAGGGTGTGGTCGGACAAGTTGACGATGGACTTCCCTGTGGTTGCAACCGTACTCCTGCCACTAAGCCAATTTTGGATCCAATGTGCCAAATTGCCCTGGATCCCATGGGCTCTTACCTTCTTGACCAGTCTCCCATGTGGGACTTTGTCAAAAGCCTTACTGAAGTCCATGTAGACTACATCAACTGCACTACCCTCATCCACACACCTAGTCACCCCCTCTCAAAATTCAATCAAATTGGTCAGACATGATCTCCCTCTGACAAAGCCATGCTGACTATCCCTGATTAATCCCTGCCTCTCCAAGTAGAGACTAATTCTGTCCCTCAGAATTTTTTCCAATAATTTCCCTACCACTGATGTTAGGCTCACTGGCCTGTAATTCCCTGGTTTATCCCTACTACCCTTCTTGAACAATGGTACTATGTTAGCTGTTCTCCAGTCCTCTGGCACCTATACTTGCATTGGAAGCAGTTCAGAGAAGGTTCAACAAGTTGATTCCTGGGATGGAAGGGTTGTCTTATGAGGAAAGGTTGAGCCTATACTCATTGGAGTTTAGAAGAATGAGGTGATCTTATTGAAACATAAAAGATTCTGAGGGGGTTGGACAGGGTAGATGTTGAGAGGATGTTTCCCCTCATGGGGGAATCGAGAACGAGGGGGCATAGTCTCAGAATAAGGGGTAGCCCATTTAAGACCGAGATGAGGAGGAATTTCTTCTCTCAGAGGGTCGTGAATCTTTGGAATTCTTTACCCCAGAGAGCTGTGGAAGCTGAGTCATTGAATATATTCAAGGCTGAGATAGACAGATCTTTGAGCAACAGGGGAGTCAAGGGTTATGGAGAACAGGCAGGAAAGTGGAGTTGAGGCCAAAATCGGATCAGCCATGATCTCATTAAATGGCAGAGCAGGCTCGAGGGACCAAATGTCTTGCTCCGCCAGCTCCGATTTCTTAAGTTCTCATGTAACTCAATCAGGTTAGTCAGACACGATTTGCCTTTAACAAATCGTGCTGGTTGTGCCTTATTAACCCATGCTTCTCCAAGTGAGAATTAATGTTGTTCTCGTCAATGGTCTCTAGTAGTTTTCCCACCACTGATGTTAGACTGACTGCCTGTAGTTACCACGGTTTATCCCTCTCCCCTTTATTGAGCAGGGGTGTAACATTTGCAATCCTCCAGTCCTCTGGCACCATTTCCATATCCAAGGAGGATTGAAAGATTGTGGTCAGAATCTCTTCTGTCTCCATCCTAGCTTTCCTCAGCAAGCTAGGATGCATCCCATCTGAACCAGGGGACTTGCTAACTTTGAGTGATGCCAACCTATTTAATAGCTCCTTTCTATCTATTTTTATCCTATCCAATATCTATACTCCCCCTCCTCTACTGTAACATTTTCAGCCTCTTCATTTGTGAAGAGGGATTCAAAGTACTCATTCAGTACCTCCGTCATGCCTCTGCCTCCACAAGAAGATTTCCTTTTTTTGTCCCTAATCGGCCCCACCATTCCTTTAGCTATCCTTTTACTTTTTATATGTCAATAAAAGATTTTTGGGTTCATAACCCCATGTGGCAACTTGCGCCTGTAACTAGTTAACCTGATTTGTAACATTCCTCGCATTAACACACATGCATCCAACAACATGCCAGTCAGCTTTGATTTTTAAACCATCTAATTCCTGCTCTTTCTACACTATTCTATGTTTTGTTGCTGTTTGTCCCTCCTAGTTTTCTACACGCCTTGTCTTTCCTCTCTGCTGCTACGTCCTGGTGCCCTGCCCCCTGCCAAATTAGTTTAAACCCTCCCCACAGCACGAGTTAACCCGAGGGCATTGGTCGCAGTCCTGTTCAGGTGCAACCCGTATCCGTCTGGCTTGTACAGATCCCTCCTGCCCCAGAACTGGTCCCAATGCTCTAGGAATCTGAAGTTCTCCCTCCTGGACCACGTCTACGGCCATGCATTCACCCGCACTATCTTCCTGTTTCTTTACTCACTAGCATATGGCACGGGAGTAATCAGAGATTACCATCTTTTAGGTCCTGTTCTTTAATCATTTCCTAGCTCCTGAAACTCAGCCTGTAGGACCTCAACCCTTTTCCTGCCTATGTCATCGGTTCCAATATGGACCACAACTTCTGGCTGTTCCCCTTCCCCTTGCAGAATGCCCTGGATCCGTTCAGTGATATCCTTTACCCTGGCACCAGGGAGGTAACACACCATTCAGAACTCATGTCTGCGGTTGCAGAAATGACTGTCTATCCTCCTGACTCTCAAATCCCCTATAACAACTGCATTTCTACACTTTCTTATGCCCCCCTGTACAGCGGAGTCTTCCACGGTGCTGTGAATTTGCTTCTGACTGCACTCCCCTGAGGTGTCATCACCCTCACTGGTATTCAACACTGAGTGTGGCACTCTCCTGGGCATTCCTGCACTGCCTGCCTATTCCTCCTCGTCTGCTGGTGGTCACCCACTCCTTCTCCTCCTGAACTATCTATAGCTGCGGGGTGACCACCTCCTAAAATGTGTTATCCATGAAACTCTCAGCTTCCCATATGCATGTCAGCCACCCCTCAAGCTCAAACTCTGAGCTTGAGTTCGAGCACTTGGAGGCACTTCCTGCATATGTGGTTTTCCAGGACATGAAGTATTCTGCAGTTCCCACATGGCACAGGATGTGCATGCGACAGACCAAAGCTGTTGTGCCATGTTAGATAACAGTTATTTAAAACGGTTTTGTTTTGGTTTAAGGTTATTTAACTAATATCCTTACCAAACATTCTTACATATGCATCTAAAAGATTTCACTATATAACAGTCAGTAGCAGGAATCCTTGCTGATTTTGCATATCCCAATCCAGAGACACTGAGGCTAAATGTAGCACCCTTTCTGCCACCTAGCTGAGATAGTAACTCAGCATAAACCAGGCATCAAACCAGATATCTTTTAATCTGTATGGCTCAGCTACATGAGGCACTGAGCAGCTTAATTTACTGGCTTTTACCAAGTTATTTTTAATCACACTACATTTACAGTATTTAAGCATTATTACTAATAATGTCGAATTGCTCATCGGTTGCATGCTGGAATATCATTCATACTAATATTAAATTACAAGAGGCAAAGCATAACCCTATTTAACAGTACAACAGAAACTTATTGGGCACTGTTAATAAGAATTAAAATGAAGCACTTCAATTTCTTATATATTCTAGACTACTTACATAATATGAATGATTGGAAAATGTTTTACACTTAGACTGGGATATTTCCAAAGTAGAACGCCCTGAGATGAATCATGACAGATTAACAGAACATCCTGCACAAATATCCCATTCAAAAGTGGTGACAAAAATGATCTCCCACATCAGGGACTGCAGTAACATTTGGTAAATTATACAGTATTTCTGTACTCAGAAAAATTGGGCATGAGCACAAACACAAATGGATATTGCTGTATAGATGGAGCAACTGCTTTTTGAGAACATACTTAACAAACTGTGCTACATTTTAAATGTGTAAAAAGCTCATTCCAAAAGAAACATATACATATATATTTTACACCGATAGCAATCTTTGAATTCTTAAATACTCTCTGCTCAGCTTTGTTGGGGGAAATGCTTAAACTGCATTGTAACTTTACAAAACAATTCAACACAAATTCATGCTGGAGTACAATTAGCCTTTGGTACCTTGCCCAATTTTCTATTTTTCATGTCAAAACCTAGGCAGCTATTCATTTGAAAGCAATTCAGCTGAGCCCAATGCTGTTCAACACCAATACCTGTGAACTTTCAAATAGCTGAATGTTATCCCATCATAGCTTGAAAGACACTGAGCCCAAATGTAGTATTTACTTTTTTTTGGATTAGGAGCAGGAGTAGGCCATATGACCCCTCGAGCCTGCTCAGCCATTCAATACGATCATGGCTGATCTTTGACCTCAACTCCATTTACCCCCCCCCCTCCCCCGATCGCCATATCCCTTGATTCCCCTAGAGTCCAAAAATCAAACTATTTCAGCCTTGAATACACTAAACGACTCAGCATTCACAACCCTTTGGTGGTAGAGAATTCCAAAGATTCACAACCCTCCGAGTGACGAAATTTCTCCTCATCTCAGTCTTAAATGGCCAACCCCTTATCCGGAGACTATGCCCCCTAGTTCTAGACTCTCCAGCCAGGGGAAACAACTTCTCAGCATCTACCCTGTCAATCCCCCTTAGAATCTTATATGTTTCAATGAGATCACCTCTCATTCTTCTAAACCCCAGAGAGTATAGGCCCAATCTACTCAATCTCTCCTCATAGGACAGCCCTCTCATCTCAAGGATTAATCTACTGAACCTTTGTTGCACCGCCTCTAAGGCGAGTATGTCCTTCCTCAGATAAGGAGACCAAAACGGTGCACAGTACTCCAGGTGTGGTCTCACCAAAGCCCTGTACAATTGTAGTAAGACTTCCTTACTCTTGTACTCCAACCCCCTTGCAATAAAGGCCAACATGCCATTTGCCTTCCTAATTGCTTGCTGTACCTACATGCTAACTTTGTGTTTCCTGTACGAGGACACCTAAATCTCTCTGAACACCAACATTTAATAGTTTCTCACCATTTAGAAAATATTCTGTTTTTCTATTCTTCCTACCAAAGTGAATAACCTCACATTTCCCCACATTATACTCATCTGCCACTTTATTGCCCACTCACTTAACCTGTCTATATCCCTTTGCAGGCTCTTTGTGTCCTCCTCATAGCTTACTTTCCCACCGTGCTTTGTATCGTCAGCAAACTTCATTGCACTCGGTCCCTAAGTCATTAATATAGATTGTGAATAGCTGAGGCCCAAACACTGATCCTTGCGGCACCCCACTAGTTACAGCCTGCCAACCAGAAAATGATCCTTTATCCCTACTCTCTGTTTTCCATCCGTTAGGTTAACAAGGCCATAAAAAAAGCAAACCAAGCACTCGGGTTTATTTCTAGAGGGACAGAATTGAAAAGTAGTGAAGTTATGCTAAACTTGCATCGAACCTTGGTTAAACCACACTTGGGAGTACTGTGTGTGCAATTCTAGTCGACATATTATAAAAGGATAGAGAGTGCAGAGAAGATTTACAAGGATGATACCAGAAATGCAAGGGTACACTTATCAGGAAAGGATGAACAGGCTGGGTCTCTTTTCTCTTGAAAAGAGAAGGCTGAGGGGGTTACCAAATAGAAGTCTTTAAAATCATGAAAGGTTTTGATAGCAAAACTAGAGGCCATCAATATAAGATAGTCACCAAGAAATCAAATAAGGAATTCAGAAGAAACTTCTTTACCCAGAGAGTGGTGAGAATGTGGAACTCGCTACCACAGGGAGTAGTTGAAGTGAATAGTATAGATATATTTAATGGGCGGTTAGATAAGCATATGAGGGAGAAGGGAATAGAGGGTTATGCTGATAGGGTTAGATGAGGCAAGACGGCGGCGATGCGGACCTAGGAGGAGCGGCGGCGGCAGAGTATAAAAGCGAACCCGAGGAGCAGGTAGGCCCACAGCAGCGGCGGTGCGGACCTAGGAGGAGCGGCGGCGGCAGAGTATAAAAGCGAGCCCGAGGAGCAGGTAGGCCCACAGCAGCGGCGGTGCGGACCTAGGAGGAGCGGCGGCGGCAGAGTATAAAAGCGAGCCCGAGGAGCAGGTAGGCCCACAGCAGCGGCGGTGCGGACCTAGGAGGAGCGGCGGCGGCAGAGTATAAAAGCAAACCCGAGGAGCAGGTAGGCCCACAGCAGCGGCGGTGCGGACCTAGGAGGAGCGGCGGCGGCAGAGTATAAAGGCGAGCCCGAGGAGCAGGTAGGCTCACAGCAGCGGCGGTGCGGACCTAGGAGGAGCGGCGGCGGCAGAGTATAAAAGCAAACCCGAGGAGCAGGTAGGCCCACAGCAGCGGCGGTGCGGACCGAGGAGGAGCGGCGGCGGCAGAGTATAAAGGCGAGCCTGAGGAGCAGGTAGGTTTACCAATCTCAGAGCGGGAGACAGAAGTAAAAAGTAATCGAAGTGTGACGTCACCAGAAAGCAGGTAAGTGATTGGTTGGTGAGTATTTCTCTCTTTCTCCTTTTTTCCATACTTAAATTCTGTGGTTTATAGTTTCTAGAGTCTATGTGGTGTAGCGGGGACAGCTGTTAAACAAGGGCCCTTAAGTATATCATTTAATTGAAGTGAAATTGGTGGGATTCATTTAATTTAATTTTAATTAATTAATTAAAGGGTAAGTCATGGCAGGAGAGCTCCGCCCCGTGATATGCTCCTCCTGCTATATGTGGGAAATCAGGGACGCTTCCTGTGTCCCTGACGACCATGTGTGTGGGAAGTGTATCCAGCTGCAGCTACTGATGGACCGCATTGCGGCGCTGGAGCTGCGGATGGATGCATATTGGAGCATTCGCGACGCTGAGAACGTCGTGGATAGCACGTTTAGCGAGTTGGTCACACCGCAGGTAAAGGGTGTACAGGCAGGAAGTGAATGGGTGACGACCAGGCAGAGTAAGAGGTGCAGGCAGGTAGTGCAGGGGTCCCCTGTGGCCATCCCCCTCTCAAACAGATATACCACTTTGGATGCTGTTGGGGGGGATGACAGCAGCAGCCAACTTCCTGGCACCATGGGTGGCTCTGCTGCACAGGATGGGAGGAAAAAGTGTGGAAGAGCTATAGTGATAGGGGATTCTATTGTAAGGGGAATAGACAGGCGTTTCTGCGGCCGCAAACGAGACTCCAGGATGGTGTGTTGCCTCCCTGGTGCAAGGGTCAAGGAGGGGGAGGGCGAACAGCCAGTTGTCATGGTGCACATAGGCATCAACGATATAGGTAAAAAACGGGATGAGGTCCTAAAAGCAGAATATAGGGAGTTAGGAGGTAAATTAAAAAATAGGACCTCAAAGGTAGTAATCTCAGGATTGCTACCAGTGCCACGTGCTAGTCAGAGTAGAAATAGGAGGATATTTCAAATGAATACGTGGCTAGAGGAATGGTGCAAGGGGGAGGGAGGGAATTAGACAGGCTGGGTGAGTGGGCGGAGATTTGGCAGATGCAATACAATATTGGAAAATGTGAGGTTATGCACTTTGGCAGGAAAAATCAGAGAGCAAGTTATTATCTTAATGGCGAGAAATTGAAAAGTACTGCAGTACAAAGGGATCTGGGGGTCCTAGTGCAAGAAAATCAAAAAGTTAGTATGCAGGTGCAGCAGGTGATCAAGAAGGCCAATGGAATGTTGGCTTTTATTGCGAGGGGGATAGATTATAAAAACAGGGAGGTATTGCTGCAGTTATATAAAGGTATTGGTGAGACCGCACCTGGAATACTGCATACAGTTTTGGTGTCCATACTTAAGAAAAGACATACTTGCTCTCGAGGCAGTACAAAGAAGGTTCACTCGGTTAATCCCGGGGATGAGGGGATGGACATATGAGGAGAGGTTGAGTAGATTGGGACTCTACTCATTGGAGTTCAGAAGAATGAGAGGCGATCTTATTGAAACATATAAGATTGTGAAGGGGCTTGATCGGGTGGATGCGGTAAGGATGTTCCCAAGGATGGGTGAAACTAGAACTAGGGGGCATAATCTTAGAATAAGGGGCTGCTCTTTCAAAACTGAGATGAGGAGAAACTTCTTCACTCAGAGGGTAGTAGGTCTGTGGAATTTGCTGCCCCAGGAAGCTGTGGAAGCTACATCATTAAATAAATTTAAAACAGAAATAGATAGTTTCCCAGAGGTAAAGGGAATTAGGGGTTACGGTGAGCGGGCAGGAAATTGGACATGAGGCTGAGTTCGGATCGGTCAGGGCCCTGTGGGTGGCGGAGCGGGCCCAGGGGCTGAGTGGCCGGGTCCTGCTCCTACTTCTTGTGTTCTTTAGATTTGAGGTTAGGATCAGATCAGCCATGGTCTTATTGAATGGCGGAGCAGGCTCGAGGGGCCGATTGGCCTACTCCTGCTCCTATTTCTTATGTTCTTATGTTATGATTCAAATTCCTTGGACATTGGAACCGGTTCTGGGGGAGGTGGGACCAGTACAAACGGGACGGTCTGCACCTGGGCAGGGCCGGGACCGATGTCCTAGGGGGAGTGTTTGCTAGTGCTGTTGGGGAGGGTTTAAACTAAAGTGGCAGGGGTTTGGGAACCAGAGCAGGGAGACAGAGGAAAGGGAAACAAGGATAAAAGCAAAGACAGGAAGGAGAAAAACAAAAGTAGAAGGCAAAGAACTCAACGGTTTAAATCAAACATGGTCACAGTAAATAATAATTCATATAGGTCTGAGAGCATTAAAAAAACAAGCCTGAAGGCTTTGTGTCTTAATGCAAGGAGCATTCGGAACAAGGTGGATGAATTAGCTGCGCAAATAGAGGTAAAGGAATACGATTTGATTGGGATTACAGAAACATGGCTCCAGGGTGGCCAAGGCTGGGAACTCAACATCCAGGGGTATTCAATATTTAGGAAAGATAGGCAAAAAAGAAAGGGAGGTGGGGTAGCATTGCTGGTTAAAGAGGGGATTAACACAATTGAAAGGAGGGATATTAGCTCTGATGATGCGGAATCTGTATGGGTAGAACTGAGAACTAACAAGGGGCAGAAAACGTTAGTAGGAGTGGTATATAGACCTCCAAACAGTAATACGGAGGTTGGGGACGGCATTAAAAGGGAAATTAGAGAAGCATGCAGTAAGGGCACAGCAGTCATCATGGGTGACTTTAATTTACATATAGATTGGGCTAACCAAATTAGTAAAAATACTGTGGAGGAGGAATTCCCAGAATGTTTACGGGATGGTTTTCTGGAACAATGTGTCGAGGAACCAACCAGAGATCAGGCCATCTTAGACTGGGTATTATGTAACGAGAAAGGATTAATTAGCAATCTTGTTGTACGAGGCCCCTTGGGTCAGAGTGATCATAATATGATAGAATTCTTCATTAGGATGGAGAGTGAAGTAGTTGAATCAGAGACTAGGGTCCTGAATTGAAATAAAGGAAACTACGATGGTATGAGGCGCGAACATAAGAAGTTGGAGCAGGAGTAGGCCATATGACCCCTCGGGCCTGCTCCGCCATTCAATAGGATCATGGCTGATCCGAACCTAGACTCACGTCCACTTCCCTGCCCGCTCCCCATAACCCTTAATTCCCTTATCAGCTAGGAAACTGTCTATCTCCGTTTTTAATTTATTTAATGTCGCAGCTTCCACAGCTCTCTGAGGTAGCAAATTCCATAGATTTACTACCCTCTGAGTGAAGAAGTTTCTCCTCATCTCAGTTTTTGGGTAGGATTGATTGGGGAATGTCACTCAAAGGGTTGACGGTGGATAGGCAATGGCAAACATTCAAAGACTGCATGGATGAACTACAGAATTTGTTCATCCCAGTGTGGCGTAAGAATAAAACAAAAAGGGTGACTCAACCGTGGCTAACAAGGGAAATTAGGGATAGCATAAGATCCAAGGAGAGGGCATATAAATTGGCCAGAAAAAGCAGTAACCCTGAGGATTGGGAGCAGTTTAGGATTCAACAAAGGAGGACAAAGGGATTAATTAAGAAGGGGAAAATAGAATATGAAAGTAAGCTTGCTGGGAACATAAAAACTGACTGTAAGAGCTTTTATAGATATGTGAAGAGAAAAAGATTAGTGAAATCAAGTGTAGGTCCCTTGCAGTCAGAAATGGGGGAAGTTATAATGGGGAACAAAGAAATGGCAGACCAATTAAATGCATATTTTGGTTCTATCTTCACAAAGGAGGACACAAATAACCTCCCAGAGATGTTGGAGAACATAGGGTCTGATGAAAGGGAGGAACTGAAAGAAATCAGTATTTGCAGGGAAATGGTGTTAGGGAAATTGACGGGATTGAAGGCCGATAAATCCCCAGGGCCTGATAATCTACATCCTAGGGTACTTAAGGAAGTGGCCCTAGAAATAGTAGATGCATTGCTGATCATCTTCCAACATTCGATGGAATCTGGAACTGTACCCATGGATTGGAGGGTAGCTAATGTTACCCCACTATTCAAAAAGGGTGGTAGAGAGAAAGCGGGGAATTACAGACGGGTAAGCCTGACATCGGTAGTGGGGAAAATGTTAGAGTCCATTATAAAGGATGTTAATAGCTGAGCATTTGAAAAACAGTGACAGGATCGGACAAAGTCAACATGGATTTACAAAAGGTAAATCGTGCTTGACTAATCTACTGGAATTTTTTGAGGATGTAACTGGGAAAATAGATAAGGGAGAACCAGTAGATGTGGTGTATTTGGACTTTCAAAAGGCTTTCGATAAGGTCCCGCATAAGAGGTTAGCGTGTAAAGTTAAGGCACATGGGATTGGGGGCAAGATATTGACTTGGATAGAGAACTGGTTGGCGGATAGAAAGCAGAGAGTAGGAATTAATGGGTCTTTTTCCGAGTGGCAAGCAGTGACTAGTGGGGTACCGCAGGGATCGGTCTTTGGACCCCAGCTATTCACAATATACATTAATGATCTAGATAAGGGAACTAAATGTAATATCTCCAAGTTTGCAGATGACACAAAGCTGGGTGGGAGTGTGTGCTGCGAGGAGGATACCGAGAAACTCCAGGATGATTTGGACAGGTTGGGTGAGTGGGCAGAAGCGTGGCAGATGCAATATAACGTGGATAAATGCGAGGTTATCCACTTTGGTGTCAAAAACAGAAAGGCAGACTATTATCTGAATGGCAATAGATTGGGAGAAGGGGAAGTGCAACGAGACCTGGGTGTCCTTGTGCACCAGTCGCTGAAGGTAAGCATGCAGGTGCAGCAGGCGGTGAAGAAGGTAAATGGTATGTTGGCCTTCATAGCGAAAGGGTTTGAGTATAGGAACAGGGATGTCCTGCTGCAGTTGTACAGGACCTTGGTGAGACCACACCTTGAGTACTGTGTGCAGTTTTGGTCGCCTTATCTGAGGAAGGATGTTCTTGCCATGGAAGGAGTTCAGCGAAGATTCACAAGGCTGATACCTGGGATGGCAGGAATGACATATGAGGAGAGATTGGGTCGATTGGGCTTATACTCGCTGGAGTATAGAAGAATGAGAGGGGTTCTCATCGAAACATATAAAATTCTGACAGGTCTGGACAAACTAGATGCAGGAAGAATGTTCCCGATGGTCAGAGAGTCCAGAACCAGGGGTTATAATCGAAGGATAAGGGGTAAGCCACTTAGGACAGAAATGAGGAAGAATTTCTTCACCCAGAGAGTGGTAAACCTGTGGAATTCTCTGCCACAGAAGGTAGTTGAGGCCAAGTCATTAAATATATTCAAGAATGAGTTAGATATATTTCTTAAAGCTAAAGGTATCAAGGGATATGGGGAGAAGGCAGGTACAGGGTACCGAGTTTGGATGATCAGCCATGATCTCATCGAATGGCAGAGCAGGCTCGAGGGGCCGAATGGTCTACTCCTGCTCCTATCTTCTATGTTTCTATGACAGGAGGGGGCTCGAGTGGAGCATAAACACCGGCATGGACTGGTTGGGCCAAATGGCCTGTTTCTGTGCTATATATCCTATGTAATCCTATGTAAACTCATCCAAAGGTGGGGATTTTGAGGTGGGGGGTGGGAAAGAGAAGAGATCCAAAAATAGCACTACTATACAAAATAAAGTCAGAAAGATCAATTGTCCACTTTGAGCACTGCAGGGGGTACTGTGACCTTACCTTGCAAGTTGTACCTAGACACTTCTGGAGTTGAATTCGGTCGCTCTCTTCATCAAGTGACCCATGGTAATCATAATATGCAACATCACCCACAATCAAGGCCTCTTGGGATATTGGCAAGATACCACACTTCATGGTTGAAACCTGTAGATGTTGGGGGGGGGAGAAAACATTAATTTTCATGAATTGAATGTGAAAAGTGCTGCAAGGTTTAAAACAGAAAAACTAAAAAAAAATCACTTACAGCAGCAGCTGCTGGTGTGTGTATATGTATAGCACATCGGACATCGGGGCGCGTTGCATAGATGGCAGCATGTGGGCTGAACGATGCTTGGTCAATCCTCAGATTTGTGCTCCCCTGGTCCACTACTTCACCCAGTATGTTAACTTTCACCTATTTATAGAAAAGCACATGTTGTGGTGAATATCTATGATCCTGACCATCTTATTTTCTTGGCTTCTAAAAAATGACAAGCTAGCCTTCATTGTCTGCTTATACCATATATTTTCATTTAATTCTCACACTGTAAGGTTATTCATTAAAATACATCACAAGCTACCTTTGGATGACAAAAGTCTTTTCAGACCATTTTTACCTTTCCAGAATACCAATCAATCGTCTTTCCATTACAGAACCTGTTTCTTATACGAATGCTTATGAACAGCTAAAATCATACATACAATATTAAAAACATTCTACTATTGACTATGTCAAATAGAACACAACTAGCACAAATTGTCAATCAGTACATGTAATTCAAAGCAAAAATGTAAATACATTGAGACCAGAAGGTTCCAGGCTCAATTTCCAGGCTGTGCTGTGCTATCTGATCTCAGCTTCAGTGCTCCTGGGTTAGTAACAAGGCGGATGGGGGAGGGAAAGAGAATCATAAGCCAGCCAATCCTGATTGCTTTGCTGTGATTCCTGCTAGAAAGTGTAGATTTTGGCATTGGACAAGGACGGGATTGAACTCAATGTGACGCAACACTCTGTCTAGAGTCACAGATGAAGAATGGCCGGCTGCTTGGGCAAGACATTGAAAACCAACAGGTGTTTGTGCAACTATGTGGCAGCACAAGCTACAACTTTAGGAAAAAGAGGGGAGAAAACAATGTTTTATTGATATTTTCAGGCTTTGGAAACAGATCAAAAACATGCCCCGCAGCAGTAGCGGCTGGATGGTCTCTCATGAATAAAAAAATCAATACATTACAACAGTGACTTCATAAGTACTTCATTGGCTGTAAAGCGCTTTGGGACGTCTTGAGGTCTCTGCTGAAAGGTTAGTAATTGAGCAGCTGAATTATTGAGAGGTATGTAGTTTATGCCAGTTTCCTATTATCTCCAGAACACAACATCTTCTCTGGCTAACCTAGTATTCTAATAGCTAGTTATTGTATCTTAAAGGGACACTTGTCACAATGAAGGGGAGTTCTGCAGTGATTCGTTTAAAAATAAAACTTACCACAAGGTGGCTGGCCTCCAGATTAGGGCTGCCATTTTCACCACATTTCTGAGGCTCAGTACAGAAACATGACATTAGCCTTAGGTCCTTCCACCAGCCATTACTCCAATGAACCAAATAAGCAGCAGCTGATGTTAGGCAAAGACATACCATGCTTCAGCACCTAACCATAGAAATGCAGTAAAAATCAAGTCAGAAATCCTAAGGCAACTTAAAAAAAAAATTCTTATGAATATTTCTTGTCCTCATCAAGTAAAGGATATTAGTACAAGAAAATTGAAAAGTCCTCCACTTTTCCACCCATAGTCAATGCCAGGCACTTCCAGATCAGGCACAGTAAAGCCCCGCTCTCTGTCCCAAAACTATGCCCCAAACCCCAGCCCCAGAATAGCACTCTATACTGCACCAAATGTGACATTTCCATTTCCCACACCAGCTATCCTGTGGGCCATCCTGAGCAACTGATTCTGTAAGCAGATTGAAAGTGACAGTAAAAGGGTCCACTGTATTTGCCTTGACCAGGATGATAGGAGACTGCAATAGAAAACTGCGTGACAATCACAGCAATAAGCACTCCTAAAATTGATACATTGCAATGTAAAGCTACGTTATTCTAATATTTGGGTAAAACCTAAATCTTACAAGAGCAACTATTTCTCTAACTGCCCATTATTTCATCCTCTAAAAATTGGAGTTCTTTCTGCGAGTATGGTAACTGGGTTAAAATGTCCAATATAATTTAATTGAAGACCCTTAATAGAGAAAGAATTTCATTTTACGTGGGCTGGATTTGATCCCAGGTCCCAGAAATGAAAGGACAGTACTTGAAACTAACCAACTCACAAATTGTAAAGAACACTAAGGCTGATTCTTGACCAGCACTCCCTGTGAGTGCCGCTCCACGTAGAGAGTGCCTGATCGGGGAATATGTCAAAGATAACAATCTGCAGGCAATTGCATGCACGATCAAGTACTCATTTTACATACCAAACAGTAGCTGTCTGGGACTATACTATACGGCAAAAACAAAATCAAGAAGTTGTGATGAAGCCATAACATATGCGTAAAGTGTAAATAATTTATAAAGTCACCAGAACCCAGAGAATGTACTTGTGTCTTAAGATTCCAAGCTAGGTGCTTAATATAATCTTCTGTTTCAATTGTTTTGTATTTAATTTTTTTAGGTGTCCTAAATTTTACTGTATAAGTTCACATCTTTTGCTTGTGCTGACATGTTTCATTCCACAAATCTGTATGTTTTAGTTTGCGGTTTTGATTCTTACGTTGTGTTGATGTGGCCCAGTTAAGAGGGGACAAACCTGTAATTATGTAACTATGGTGATGCAGCATCATACGACAGGAACACAAATCAGTGTTTTCAGTGCTACTTGTATATATTACAATTGTAATCCGTCTTCTTGAACTAAAAACCTTTGTTACAGGAGTCTCCAAATGGCTTAACTGAGTTAATCTAGTGAGTAGCTGAGCTACACAGACCAGGTTGGTCCCAGATTTGTTCTCCAGTCTGATTTGTCAGTTGAGTTGTGAGTCAAGTTGCCAGAATTAGCTACAGCACCTTGGATTTAGCGGGAGGTGGGGTATGTAGTCAAGGTCCTGTTCCTTGTTAGCCACTGACCTCTGTTAGAATTGCACGTATCTGGATGTCAGGTGAGAATGGGATTAGGCTCAGCTGTGATGTACTTTTGGTAAAATAGCCTGAAATTGCGGTCAAGCCTCAAATAAATAATGGCCACTTGGGATAGGTACCGAAGAGTGTTCAACACCCATACCTCAGCAAGGTGTTGTGTGGGGGAGAAAAATTGGTGAGATAAAAAAACATCTTAAAAACAGCAGAATTTACTCATTTCAAATCATAGACACATAATTTAAGAAATAAGTACAGCTTTAAGACTAGTGTCATTTTTTTTCTCAAGAATTTTCTCCCCTCCTCTCCTGAAGGCATTGATTACTACAGGCCATGGTTCCAGAAGGTCATTTCGGCATCTCACCCAAGTGACCTTTATTTATATATAACCCTCGCCAGAGAATACTGAAAGGCTATTCAACCACTGAAGTTATCACAGCCAAATCTGAACCTCCCCTCACCCGACATCCAAATGTGCAGATTTCCAGCAAGGATTGTTGGATAACCATAGAAACATAGAAGATAGGAGCAGGAGTAGGCCATTCGGCCCCTCGAGCCTGCTCCGCCATTCAATGCAATCATGGCTGATCATCCAAATTCAGTACCTTGTCCCTGCTTTCTCCCCATATTCCTTGGTCCCTTTAGCCTTAAGAAATATATCTAACTCCTTCTTGAATATATTTAATGAATTGGACTCAACTGCCTTCTGTGGTAGAGAATTCCACAGGTTCACCACTCTCTGGGTGAAGAAATTCCTCCTCATCTCAGTCCTAAATGGCTTACCCCTTATCCTTAGACTGTGACCCCAGGTTCTGGACTCCCCCGCCATCAGGAACAGCCTTCCTGCATCTAGTCTGTCTAGTCCTGTTAGAATTTTATAAGTTTCAATGAGATCCCCTCTCATTCTTCTAAACTCCAGCGAATATAAGCCCAATCGACCCAATCTCTCTTCATACGTCATTCCTGCCATCCCAAGTATCAGTCTGGTGAATCTTCGCTGCACTCCCTCCACGGCAAGAACATCCTTCCTCAGATAAGGCGACCAAAACTGCACACAATACTCAAGGTGTGGTCTCACCAAGGCCCTGTACAACTGCAGCAAGACATCCTTGCTCCTGTACTCGAATCCTCTTGCTATGAAGGCCAACATACCATTTGCCTTCTTAACCGCCTGCTGCACCTGCATGCTTACCTTCAGCGACTGGTGCACAAGGACACCCAGGTCTCGTTGCACTTCCCCTTTTCCCAATCTATTGCCGTTCAGATAATAATCTGCCTTCCTGTTTTTGCCACCAAAGTGGATAACCTCGCACTTATCCACATTATACTGCATCTGCCCAATCACCCAACCTGTCCAAATCATACTGGAGTTTCTCTGCATCCTCCTCACAGCACACACGCCCACCCAGCTTTGTGTCATCTGCAAACTTGGAGATATTACATCTAGTTCCCTCATCTAGATCATTAATATTTATTGTGAATAACTGGGGTCCGAGCACCGATCCCTGCGGTACCCCACTAGTCACTGCCTGCCACTCGGAAAAAGACCCGTTTATTCCAACTCTTTGCTTCCTGTCTGCCAACCAGTTCTCTATCCAAGTCAGTACCTTACCCCCAATCCCATGTGCTTTAACTTTGCACGTTAATCTCTTATGCGGGGCCTTATCGAAAGCCTTCTGAAAGTCCACATCCACTGGTTCTCCCTTATCTATTCTACCAGTTACATCCTCAAAAAATTCCAGTAGATTAGTCGAGCATGATTTACCTTTTGTAAATCCATGTTGACTTTGTCCGATCCTGTCACTGTTTTCCAAGTGCTCTGCTATTACAGCTTTTATAATGGACTCTAGCATTTTCCCCACTACCGATGTCAGGCTTACCGGTCTATAATTCCCCGTTTTCTCTCTACCACCTTTTTTAAATAGTAGGGTTACATTAGCTACCCTCCAATCCATGGGAACTGTTCCAGAGTCTATCAGGAGTAAGAACTCTGATTTTGTTTTGTTTCAAGTGATAGTTCAGCAAATTGTCCCATAACTGAAAGATATGTTTTCATCAATTTGTTGCAGGAGAACCTTTGAAAAAGGAACAGTTAAACAGACGATATGTGCAAACTTACAAGATTTGAAGCTGTGGCCTCAGCATATGACAGGCCCTTGGGAATAATGAGAAAATGTTCCTGTTCTTTGCTTACTCTGACCTGAAGAGAATGAAAATGGGGGAAAAAAAAGTCACTAAGTTTTATAGCCAATAACGAAAGACTTAAGATACCAATCACACAATTATCACAGTGCTGTAGATAATTCTTAAAGTTTCTGACATTGTACAATGTAAGATTGTCCAGAATACATGAACTTCAGTAACTTATTAACTGCTAGCCCCATCAATTGTTTTAACAGTTATTGAGGCCACAACAAAATTCAAATGAAGCGGATCTTTAAACAAAAACAGCATTCTGAATTTTGTGCTTGAGGTGATCAATGTGCACGCTGGGGAATTTGGGTACCCAAAGCTGCCCAACACTCCCAAGTCAAGCAAAGCATAGTCATCGTAGAGTAAATCTCCCTCCACTGTACAATTACCACCCCCGGAAGAGCATGTCACGTTACACCAGTGTAACATTTTCCATTTCTTCTCCTAATTTTCTCTGTTACTCACATGAAGGTGTGGATTCTTGCTGGTTACAGTGTCATACACATCAGGAGCAATCTGGTACCTAATTCGGGATGGCCATTCTTCACTTGTTACCGAACTGCTGGCAGTCTATTTCATCTTAGATGGCAACACATCGGTCCTTATCTGATGTCCAAGTAAATACTTCGCAGCAAGGGTCACTGAATAGTAACCAAGTACATGAATTCCTAGCTGAGATTTTTCTCCCTAGCCCAGGAGTACAGAGTCTAATTATAGGACACCAACTGCTGCCTTGCTGACATGAGCTAACTCAACACAGACTGCGAATTGAACCAGTAACCTTATGGTTTGTATAGCTTGACACCACACCACAAATTTAAGCCATCAGGGGAGCACGTGGGAGATTTCTAAACATGACTTCATATGTTGCCTGGTTGCTGAAAGGATTACAGTATACATGCAAATAGTGATGATTTTTATTAGACATATGGTTTGACTCAGTTAATAACTGTCTCGCTTCTGAGTCAGAAGGTAGTGGGTTTAAGCCGCATTCCAAGACTTGAGCACATAATCTAGACTAATACTTTAGTGCAGTACTGAAGGAATGTTGCAGGGTAGAGGTGCCACCCTTTAGATGAGACATTAAACCAAGGCCTATTCAGGTAAACTTTCAAGATCCTAAACCACTATTTGAAGAGAGTTCTCCCATTGTCCTGACCAAAATTTTTCCCACAACCAGCACATCATCAACCACCACATCCTAAAATAGAGAGAAATCTAAATCACTCTTCAGTATCTAAGCCACCTTGTTACTATTTTTTATGTTTTAGAACTGCTAGTTAGAAGCAGGCATTCTGTGTTGAACTCCCTAAAAGAAATCAACTTGTTAAGTCATCTCACCAGTTTGTGGCACCTTTCTCAATGCAAATTCACCTGCATACCAACACTGACTGCGTTTCAAAGTAATTAATTATATGTGAAGCACTTGGGAACATTCCGATAAACATATGGTGCATGTTCTTTCCTTTTTCGTTCTATCCAGGACTTATACAAATGCCAAGACAAATATTCACCCAACTGATTACCTTTACTGTAATCAAGCACTTGAGTATTTGTGTGAACAGACCCGACAAAAAAGAGAAAAAGAAAGATAGCATGTACAAGTGTTGATCCAGTGAAGTTTTGTACCTGTGGGTTGACAGTTGGTAAATTAGATTTTGTCACATTTATTGTAACATTAAGGCGTGTCACAATTTCTGGTGAATTTGATACAAGGCACCTGGAGTAAAAGGGAAGGTGTAGTGTTTACAACCAGTACGTTCTCTTCTAATCTCTTTTACTGTAGAATAGCTTTGGTGGGGGTGGGGGGTAGGACAGAAAGAGACTTACTAAGCATATTAAGTAAAATAATACATCAGAGTTGGTAAAGGGATAGGTCATGTCTGACTAATCTAGTTGAAATTTTTGAGGTCAATAGCATAGGGGAGTGTCAATGGACGTTATCTATATGGACTTCCAGAAGGCATTTGATATGGTTCCACATAGAGATTATTCGCAAAGATGAAAGTGCACAGAACTGGAGGTAACCTTGTGACATGGGTTGATAATTGATTGGGAGGTAGGAGACAGAAAGTAGGAATAAAAGGAACGTGCTCTGTTTGTGGGATGTGACAAGTAGTGTTCACCTGGAATCTGTATTGGGGCTTCAGCGTCTCACCATATATATCAATGACTTGGATGAAGGAATAGAGAGTTGTATATCCAAGTTTGCAGATAATAATATGCTGGGAGGCACAGTAGGATGTGTAGATAGAAACAGGAAATTTCAAAATGGACACAAACAGATCAAGTCTAAATGAGCTCTTTAAAATGATAACGGGATTCAATAGTGGAGATACAGAGAAACTATTTCCTCTGGTTGGGGAATCCAGAACAAGGGGGGCATAATCTTAAAATTAGAGCTAGGCATTTAAGAGTGAAATCAGCAAGCACTTTTTCACACAAAGGGTAGAGGAAATCTGGAATTCTCCCCCCACCTCCCAAAAGGCTGTGGATGCTGGGATAATTGAAATTTTCAGGATTGTGAATGATAGATTTTTGTTAGGTAAGGGTATCAAGGGATATGAAGCAAATGCAGGTAAATGGAGTTGAGGTACAGACCAGTCATAATCTAATAGAATGGTGGAACAGCCTCAAGGGCTACTCCTGTTTTGATGTGTTTTAGAGTTATAACATGGCAGCTCCTAGCTAGCCAAAGAGAATTAATATAGGAAGTTCCTTCAGGGAGCTGAACTCTGGTACAGTGTAACAATGAACTTAAACATTGGCCCGAAAATTAGACCTAATGCGGGAGAGTACGCACTGTGTACTCTCGCATATTAGGTCCCGAAGTGCCGGTTTCCTGCATGCACTGCGCATGCGCAGGAAACCGGCACTTCGGGTATTGCGAAGGGGGCGGTTCCTAAGTGAACCACGTGCGCGCTACAGGTTGTGCGCACGCAGCGCACTTAGTTTTTTTTTCAGGTTTGAACGCGCAGGTAAGTGTTGAATATTTTACACATAAAGAAAGCAGGCGTAAGACCCCCTTTTAACAAGGTAAGTAGTTAATTAAGTATTATTTTAAATTTTTTTCAACAGGTTTATCTTTTTTAGAGACTTTAAAGAAAGGTAAGTTTATTTTTATAACTTTTAAAAAGAATTTAAATTTTTTCAAAAATTTAAATTTTTGTTTAAAGTGGTTAATTTATTTAACTATAGTTATTTTATTAATGTGATGGCTTTTTTTAAAATTTAATTGAGGTTTAGCTGTTCTTTTGGGGGCTTGTTGTATTCATAGCTTTGACAGCTCTTGCTGTCAAAACTATGAATGAAAGATGGTGTGCTGCCATTGGCTCTAACTGGCCCACATGATCCCAGAGGTCGCATCGAATTAACTGCGCCTCTGGGACACGCACACACTGCGCGCCGGCACCAGGGAGAGGCCCAGGAACTGAAGTTCGTGTGGGCCAAAACCATAAAGGTAGGCGCGGAGTGCGATATCGCGGGGGATCCTTACCCCCCGCGGCAACCATCGAACTCCAATTTCTGGGCCATTGATTCAGATAGTTATGTTTTGGACAAGTTTTTTCTCTTCAATTACTATTGGCCCTGAATTCGCGGTCGGTATGACGGCATACTCTGGGAGTATGCCGTCATACCGCCTTTGAAATTGACCGCAAGTTCGGGATTTCCGCATGCGCTTGCGCTAAATCCCAAACTTACGGTCAGTCAAGATCCGACTCCACATCGGCTTCGTTGCACGTTTCACCTACCCATTGAAATCAATGTCCTGGCGAAAAGTTGGGCTAATTTCCCACCTACTGTGCATCAATTACCATGAAAATTTTTATGGCTGGTGCAAACAGGTGCAGGAGCCTGTTACACAGCATAAGGTGGGGGGGGGGGGGGCCGAAGAAAATTGTATTAGTTGGTAACTGACCCGTTGAGTGTTTCCAGCATTTTCTGATTAAAAATTTACTGGCCAGACACAAAGCTCTTTTCATGTAATCTTTCCCGATGAGTTTTTGAACCCAGAAATTAAGCACTGTAAACACCAGCAATAGGCACTCTATAGATTGGACATATTGCTTTAAGGGCAAAGTTTTTGTGTGCCGATTATTTCTCAACATATTGCAATAAAAAAAACTGATTTATAGAAACATTTTGTACTGGGGTTTGCTACTTTATGGGCATAATTCAAATAATAGAGCATCTAATCGAATACTGAGTAAGTAAGATCCGTATATCTAACAAATGCAGTATTATTATTTACACAGTTATGAAAGATGTTTGATCAAAGGTATATCCGGCATAACTAAAATATATATACCTACCTTTTTGAATTAAGAGTGGCTATTAAGTACTATGTAGATTGTAAATATATGCCAGTAGAAGACTTCTGTCTTCTATTGACATATTTACAATAGCAATCGCCTCTGTTTCCTGATTGGCAAAGAGTCAGGAAGTGAAAGGAGCACCACCACGTGATCCCAGGTTCGCATACGCACAACGGTGCATCCTTGGGCCACGACGCTGCGCACAACTCTGCAGCATCTGAAAGCAACTTCACGAAGGGGGGTTCGCACGAGGTAAGTGCGGATTTCGGCAGCGAACTCAACTATGCCGCCTACTGCAAATTCAGGGTCAGAGCCATTATGTTTTATTATCTTCTCAAACGCAGAATAGTTCCTGTGGTGATAAAATCAAGAAAGCAACTAGGAAGCGTTACTCAATAAAGTGAAATCAAAGAACTTAACTGTTAAGCTGTAAATGGATTGCAAGGCATTTTCTAAATTTTAAGACACGCATTTAGCAGTACTTCTTTCATTGCATTTTTATGGTTAGCAGTATGCTCCTCAATATTTAGACTTCAGGTCTAAAATTGGAAACTGGGAGACTTCTGTAATGCATACTTACTGTTATGTAGGTATTGGTTAAATGTGCCCATCCAAATAGATCTACCATTCTATAAAGGCTTGCAACTTTACAGCGGGTCAACTTCTCTCCTTTCACAAAAGTAGCAGACTCAATGCCACGTAGATCATTGATGGGTGTGGCTATTCCTAGGCCTAAAGAAAATATAAAGCTTAACAGAATTCAAGTCAACACATCTGAGTTCTCTGATATATATATATTTTTTTGAAGTATAGAAAGTCTTTTTAGGCACTTACTAAGTTGTGCTGTGGGTAAAGCTGCAACAGAACTTGCCATTATGAAATCCGCTATTTGTCGCAGGGCAAGCAGACCAGCAGGGTTGTTCCCCTTTTTCATCTGTTCTTGAATAAGGATCTCGAGCTCATCTCTGAAGGCCTTTAATCAAATGCATTTGTATTAAAACATGAATATGAAATCATATAAATCTACTGGCCTATGCAATAATTTCACTACCCACAAGACTAACATCTTACATGCGGAAGTCAGAAATGACACTTTACATGTGTCAGATAAGCAGAGGAGCAGATACGCCAAATGCCCTATTCCTATTCCACACTATGTTCTCACAACACTCATGCAGGGAAATACTTGCAGAAATTAAAATACATCAACTGGGGGGAAAAAAACTGAATCTGGCATCAGCTTCATTTTTTCAATTATTTCAGTTAAAATCTGTTACAAATGGCCAGTCAAAGTGATCATAAATATCTATACAGTACAGTACTTGTGAAGCAAGCATAAATCACTTACAAATTGCCTGATTAGCCTCACATGGAGAGTGATTAAGTCATAGCTGGATGACACTTTTTTAAATGAAGACATCAGCTTCAGCACACAGCAATGTGAAATTATTTAAAGTGCTTCAGGTTCTGCCAGAAAACTGCACCCATAGGACGAATAGCAATATCTCACCTGCTAAATAGCTACTGAAAGGGAAGTCCCTCCAGTCCAAAACTCATTATGAGTCTCTCACATTTATGAATTAACTGTTGTAAACTCACCATCACTGATGAAAAACAAATACCCTTAATTCTATGTATTAATAAATCATTGAACATTTATCATAGACTTTTAATTGTGGATTAAAAATTATTTTTAATCAATCTTTATTTGTAGTGCTTAGTCAACATTTCATATTCCAAAGCGATTTTAAGATTTGAGGAAGAGAGCATTTAGGACCAATTTTGACGACAGCTACCTGAATTAGATCCTTCCGTGTATAAGAAGTCTCAATTCTCAAAATACATTTTCATATAACAGTTTGCATAACCAATGTTCTGCAATTTTTCACCCCTTCCATCTCTTGCCCTCTTCCTTCCCTGAAAATTTCAACTCCATACTGAAGTATGGATATCAATCGCGATCAACCACATCTGTGCTAAGTGTCTGCAGCTCGAGGAACTTCAGATCAAAGTTGTTGAGCTGGAGTACGAGGTGCAGACACTGCGGGGCATCAGGGAAGGGGAGAGTTACCTGGACACTTTGTTCCAGGAGGCAGTCACACCCCTTTCCTGGTCAAGTAGTACTTTAGAGTTAGTCAACGGTCAGGGACAGGAGGGTGTGACCGCGAGTCAGGAAGATATGGGGACCCAGGATATAGTGATGGGAGGAGCCTCGGCCCTTGACTTTGACCAACAGGTATGAGATACTTGCTACCTGTGTGGATGAGAACAAGGACTGCAGGGTGGATGAGCAAAGTGACCATGGCACCATGGTGCAGGAGATCATTCAAGTGGGGGAAGTGAAAAAGAATGTGATAGTGGTAGGGGACAGCATAGTCAGGGGGATAGATGCGGTTCTCTGCAGCCGCGACCGGGAGTTCCAAAGGTTGTGTTGCCTGCCTGGTGCCAGGGTAAAGGATGCTTCCTCGTGGCTGGAGAAGAACTTGGAGTGGGAGGGGGAGGATCCAGTTGTCGTGGTCCATGTCTGAACCAATGACATAGGTAGAACTAGGAATGAGGTTCTGCTGAGAGAGTTTAAGGAGCTAGGGCCAAAATTAAAACGCAGAACCTCACATGTAATAATCTCCGGATTGTTACCTGAGCCACGCACAAATTGGCATAGGGACAAACAGATTAGCAGGTTAAATGCATGGCACAAAGAGTGGTGTGGGAGGCAAGGGTTTCAATTCATGGGGCACTGACACCAGCACTGGGGAAAAGAGGGAGCTGTTCCGTGGGGATGGGCTCCACTTAAACCGGGCTTGAGCTAGTGTCCTGGCGAATCGAATAACTAGGGCGGTAGATAGGGCTTTAAACTAATGAAGTGAGGGGGGGGGGGGGGGGGAGGATTCAGGAAAGGGTAAATTCAAAAGCAGCAAGAGAAATGTCAAGGCTGCAGAGCAAAGTAGTGATCTGGGTAAAGATAAGCAGAATGGGTCATAAATGACAAAGATTAACAAAGGTAATAGGGAATTAGTGACTAAAGTGACATCAGGGAAAAATAGAAAAAAGTTAAAGCTAAAGGTACTACATCTGAATGCACAAAGATTTCGCAGCAAAATAGATGAATTAAAAGCGCAGATCGAAATAAATGGGTTTGATTTAACAGCCATTACGTGGTTGCAGAGTGACCAAGGTTGGGAACTAAATGTTCCAGGATATTTGACTTTTAGAAGAGACAGGCAGAATGGAAAAGGAGGAGGGGTAGCCATGATAATAAAAGGAGGGTATAAAGACAGTAGAGAGAAAGGATCTTGGCTTGGAAAAACAAAATGTAGAATCAGTTTGGGTGGAGTTAAGAAACAACAAGGGGCAGAAAATACTAGTGGGAGTAGTCTATAGGCCCCCTAACAGTGGTTGTAGTGTCGGGTAGAGAATAAATCAGGAAATTAGAGATGCATGTAACAAGGGTAATACAGTAATCATGGGGGACTTTAACTTTCATATCGACTGGGCAAACCAAATTTGCAGAAATAGTGCAGAGGAAGAGTTCATGAAATGCATTCAGATAGTTTTCTAGATCAGTATGTCAAGGAACCTACGAGGGAATTGGCTATTTTAGATCTAGTACTGTGCATTGAGACAGGGAATTAATAACTTTGCAGTAAAGGAGCCTCTGGGGAGCAGTGATCATAATATGTTAGAATTTTATGTTGAGTTTGACAGTGATTTAGTTAAGTCTGAAACTAGTATCCTAAACCTGAACAAAGCAAACTACGTAGGTATGAGAGGAGAGTCGGCTAAGGTAGGTTGGGAAACTAAAAGAGATGACAGTAGAAAAGCAATGGCAAACATTTAAAGAAATAATTCATAATTCGCAACGAATATACATTCCCTTAAGGAATAAAAAGTCCACGGGAAAAATGGTCCAACCATGGCTAACAAGAGAAATTAAAGATAGTATTCGATTAAAGGAAGAGGCTTATAATGTTGCCAAAATGAGTAGTAAGCCTGAGGATTGGGAGGATTTTAGAATTCAACAAAGGAGGACCAAGAAATTGATAAAGAAAGGGAAAACAGAATGAGAGTTAACTAGCGAGAGACATCAAAACAGACTGTAAAAGCTTCTATAGGTATGTAAATAGGAAAGGGCTAGCGAAAGTAAACGTGGGTCCCTTACAGGCTGAGACAGGAGAAATTATAATGGGGAATAAGGAAATGGCAGAGAAATTAAACAAATACTTTGTGTCTGTCTTCACGGAAGATGCAAAAAACCTCCCGGTAATATTGGAGAACCAAGGGTATTTAGTAAAAAAAAAAAATAGCACTGGAGAAATTAATGGGATTGAAAGTCAATAAATCCCCTGGACCTGATGGCCTACATCCTAGGGTTTTAAAAGAGGTGGCTATAGAGATAGTGGATGCATTGGTTGTCATCTTCCAAAATTCCATAGATTCTAGAACGGTTCCCGCAGATTGGAAGGTAGTAAATGTAACTCCACTATTTAAGAAAGGAGGGAGAGAGAAAACGGGGAACTACAGACCAGTCAGCCGGACATCAGTAGCAGGGAAAATACTAGAATCTATTACAGTAAACTCTTGTTTAAATGACACTTAATCATCCGGAATTCTTTAATAACCGGCAAAATAGATAACTG
Source organism: Squalus acanthias (assembly GCA_030390025.1). Lineage (NCBI taxonomy): Eukaryota > Metazoa > Chordata > Chondrichthyes > Squaliformes > Squalidae > Squalus > Squalus acanthias. Next base: position 8,948,036 of record CM059438.1, on the reverse strand, counting down.
GTAATCTTGCCGAATCCATCCAGCACTCATTTTGCCGAGTCCGAGTTTCCTGCGGTGGCCGAGTTAGTCAGTGGTTTTTATTTTTGTTTGTGTTAAAAATTGCCTACCTCTCTGTTATCCAGAATTTTTCATCAACCGGCACCATCCTGGTCCCGTAGGTGCCGGATACGAAAGAGTTTACTGTATTAAGGACGTGGTAACAGGGCACTTAGAAAATACTAATAGGATTGGACAGAGTCAACATGGATTTATGAAAGGGAAATCATGTTTGACAAATCTGTCAAGAGTTTTTTGAGGTTGTAACTTGCAGAATAGATGGGGGGGAACCAGTGGATGTGGTATATTTGGATTTTCAGAAGGCATTCGATAAGGTGCCACAGGTTATTCAACAAAATTAGGGCTCATGGACTGAGGATTGGTTAATGGACAGAAAGCAGAGAGTAGGAATAAACGGGTCATTTTCAGGTTGGTAGGCTGAAACTAGTGGAGTACTGCAAGGATCAGTGCTTGGGCCTCAGCTGTTCACAATCTATATCAATGATTTGGATAAGGGGACCAAATGAAATATATCCAAGTTTGCTGATGATACAAAGCTAGGTGGGAATGAAAGTAAGTTGTGAGGAGGATGCAAAGAGACTTCAAGGGGATATAAACAGGCTAAGTGAGTGGGCAAGAACATAGCAAATGGAATATAATGTGGAGAAATGTGAAGTTATCCACTTTGGTCAGAAAAATAGAAAAGGGTATTTTTTTAAATGGTGAGATTGGGAAATGTTAGTGTTCAGGGGGACCTGGGTGTCCTTGTACACGAATCACTGAAAGTTAACATGCAGGTACAGCAAGCAATTAGGAAAGCAAATGGTATGTTGGCCTTTATTACAAGAGGATTTGAGTATAAGCGTTAATACGTCTTACTGCAATTATATAGGGCCCTGGTGAGACCACACCTGGCGTATTGTGTACAGTTTTGGTCTCCTTACCCAAGGAAGGATATACTTGTCATAGAGGGAGGGCAACGAAGGTTCACCAACTGATTCCTGGGATTGGGGGGGATTGTCCTATGAGGAGAGATTGAGTAGACTAGACTGGAGTTTAGAAGAATGAGAGGTGATCTCATTGAAACATACAAAATTCTTACAGGGCTTGACAGGGTAGAGGCAGGGAGGTGTTTCCCCTGGCTGGGGAGTCTAGAACCAGGGGTCACAGTCTCAGAATAAGGGGTCGGCCATTTAGGACCGAGATAAGGAGAAATTTCTTCACTCAAAGGGTGGTGACTCTTTGGAATTCTCTACCCCAGAGGACTGTGGAGGCTCAGTCGTTGAGTATATTCAAGACAGAGATCGATAGATTTTTGTGATATTAAGCGAATCAAGGGATATGGAGATAATACAGGAAAGTGGAGTTGAGGTTGAAGATCAGCCATGATCTTACTGAATGGCAGAGCAGGCTCGAAGGGCCAAATGGCCTACTCCTGCTCCTATTTCTTATGTTCTTAATCGTTCTTGGATACCTTTCCCAAGAGCCCAGACAGTGAATATCAGGCTATTTGACAATGGGTATAGGAGGGAGACATCACAGCTGAGCCTATTGCTATTCTTCCCCAATGTCCACATATATACATGCACTTCCAGCAGATTGTGCCACAATGTACGCAGCAGGAGCCCAATAAGATACACAGCAGAAACTCCAAATGATTTTCTCACTGCCTTCCCCAATTCCTATGTGTGTAACACCAGCTTTCTGGCCATTTTTATGAATCATATTTTATATCCAAAACCCCAAGAAAGAACTGTACTGTTGGGCAAGTTTGTGGGAGTGGCTTAGGGAATAGGATTGCAAGCCAGGCTAACCTGACTAAGGTGCATTCATTTGCAAACGGCCATCTCACACTGACAGGCTGGGTGGAAGGGAACCCAGGCCGATTGACGTCATCACCAACTAACATGATTACTGGGAACAATATCCCGAGAGGTAACTCAGAGACACTATGCCCTCACATCAATAAAGTACAGTCCTAACCGAAACTGGTGGAAGGCAGGAGATGGCCAGGCCATCGTCTTCCAGGAGATAAGCCAGTTAAGCAAGTTCGGTTTGAGATTGAAAGTCATTACCTGCTAATGGGGGCCATCAACTCAGGAAACGACAGACATCCAGTAATCAGCACTCATTGTCTCTCCAGGTGCCAGGAGCGGGGAAACGGAATATAATTTTTCACAAAGATTTCAAAGGTCATGAGCCACTCCAGGCCACAGGGGGGTCCAGACAGATCACCTGAGTCAATACATCGATCAGTATTGGCGGGAGAAAAGGTGATGGGTTTTGGGTATATCAGGAGCCATTCGGGGGCTGCTCTCTCTCTCTTCTCCTCGGCATCAATCTACAGCGAGTCTCCCGAGTGGGGCTCGGCTCGAAAGAACACCGCCAGAAGCTGAGCGCTGCTCTTCATCCCTCACCAACGGACCTCGACTCAAACTGGAACTTGGATACCGCGTCGGCGGTACGGAACCAGGAACGAGACGTACAGGAAGAAGCTGCAAGCAAGACAACGGGCAATCGGGGTGAGCATATTGCCTGCGCCTACACATCCACAAGACCACTTAGCTGTGTGAGGGGGTGATTGTCAGTCCCAACCAAACCTTAGAGGGGTTTAGTACTGGGGTCCTGTGTTAGTTTATTTCATGGGGGGGTTCTTTTATTAGACCGTGGTAATTTAGCACGGTATGGCTTGTTGGACAAGCCAGGGTTGTATTGTTTTGTACTGTTACGAGTGTTATTGTTAATCCTATTAAATACGGTTGAGCTCAAAAGGGTGTCCGAGTCTGATCTGTCCATATAATCCCTATCATCCAGAACTTGTAGTAAGAGGTGTGTTTTCGGTGCGCCCGAGAAAACCACTTACATGTGGAATACTGCTGAGGCACTACTTGTTGCTTCCTTGAGTTAGATCAGTAACTCATTAGTTGGGGAACTGCATGGAAAGTAACATTGAGTTGGATCACTAACCCTAATGTACCCCAAAAGCATTTCCGTCATTAAGTTTCGCTGCATTTTTGGCTTTCATGCAGAAATGCTACTGCAGATCTCAAAAGGTTTAAAGTAACAGAAATGTAACCAATCATGTGACAATCACAATATCCCATGAGCTGTTGTAGTTCATTTTGAAAACGTTTCAAAGTTTAATTTCCAAATGAATCACAAATCACCTAGTTTTCTATTCCACGCTTACAATTAAATGCATTACCATTTACAGGAAACTTTCGTTTATCCGGCACCCAAATATCCGGAATTCTCGCTTAACCGGCAAAAATCATCCTCCGAAAACTCCTCTCAAATAACCGGCAATGTTGCCGAGTCGCAGTCGAGTCTCCGCGAACGCCGAGTGCTCCGAAAACTCCTCTCAAATAACCGGCAATGTTGCTGATCCCGAGTCCGAGTCCGAGTCCACGAACGCCGATTTAGTCAGTAGGGGTACTTTTCAAAAGTGCCACTACTCGGCCTCCTGGCGCTGTCGGCAGTCCGAAACACTGCAGTAGCAGGAGTTGATTCTCCCGCGCTGCCTGGAGTCTCTTTGTTAAAAATAGCCTCGGTAGATATAACTCTCCGTTATCCGGTACTTTTGATAAACCGGCACCACGCCGGTCCCGTCGATGCCGGATAAATGAAAGTTTCCTGTACCATGTTATTTTATTTAGCACTTTGCCAGGGTTACCATTTTCATTAGATAAGATATTGTGGATCACACGCATGATCATAGAGAAGATACAGATCATTCAATGCGCTGTAACATTCCATACTCAGCGTGAAATTATGTCTGGAAAGTTTGATTAAGATGTGACACAGCAGGAGAGTTCACTGAAACCCCAATAGTGTGAACCCACATCTAACCTCTCATCAATGACTAACTAAATGTTGAGGCTCCACCCTCAACTGCACTAACAAAGAAGCACAAAGGGCAGAATTTTTTCTTTACAGGGAATAGGAGAAAACTGCAGAGTCAAGTTTTAAACAAAACATGGAGGTGGGAAAATCAAGCACAGGTGATACAACACACCATGCCACCACATCATCCCAGAGTTCAAAGAAGAGGAAGACAAGAGAAAAAACTCTTTGCTCAAATCAAACATTTAGACAAGAAAATACCTAAATTTTAACAAAAAGACTAAAATATGTATTTTAGAGAATGAAATCAAAGACAATGTTTCGAAATAAAATTTTGAGCTGTATTTCAAAACCATCAGGCATGGCATGCTTACACATCTGCATTTTTTGCTGAAAATTTCAGGTTTCCATTTTAGTGGAATAAACTGCAGCAGATTCCACAAAATTTCACAATACTCTAGACTGCAATACTCCGATCGGTTTAATGAAAAAGCTGATCGACTATTGCATGTATGTGTTATTTTACAGCGTGAACTTCCCCTGACTTCATTTTAATTTCATTACACGAGACTGAAAACTATATCTATACTGATTTTCACCATTTCCAACTCTAAACGCAGACTAGAAAGTCTATCTAGCAGTGACGCTAGAAGAAAATCAATCCTCTCTACTTTGAAGTGAAATAAAAAGGAAGCAGAGTAAAGGCACACCTGTCTTGTAAATAATTAATAGAAACGCTATTGTAGATCAGAAAAACTTTTTACAAGGCAGGTAACTATTCAATTTGTTGCTATACATTTACTTACAGAAGTTCATTTTTCAGATAAATGCAACACTATCTGAATGCAAATTCTTCTTTCCATGTTGTCTTTAGAGTCCTTGGAATGGCAGTATTTACATCTTTGGACTCATTGAAATCACTGAATGGATTAACAAACTATGAGCTAATGCACTTAATTGTATAGGAATCATTTTTTATGTGTAATGAACTGCATTAAAAAAAAGACCAATCTCTTGTGTAACCTGTGTCTATGCAGTAAACTAGCTCAGACAGGTGTGAAACTAGAAGAACATGGGACCCCCAAGCACAGGGTTAGGAGTTACAATCCAGGCCAGATGGTTATTTTAATTTCCCTGCTCTAAATTACAAGTTTTATTACTTTTCTTTTGCCAGGTCACTAATTGGATCACTGTGTTCCATTTAGGTGGGGAGTGGGGAGCCTTATTCCACAGAAGTGCACCTCCTATCAGCTGACCACAAAGCAGAAGGCTATGGCACACATCAGTTATTTAAGTTGAAGAATGAAACAAAGCAGGAGTAAAGCTCAACAAATTTGAAGATTTACAGTAAGTTTTTGGATACGTTCTTCCCCTCTTTTTTCCCAATCCACATTCCCTGGTTTCAGCCAGCATGTCTGTGTAATATGACCCGACAGCAGCTCAGCTGACCAGCTTTCCATGAGAAGGGGCCATAAGTAGAAAACACCTAAATTTGGGTCTCAGAAGCATTAAAGTTGGATTATCACTGTTTTATGGATGGAGGATAAACACAACAGACATAATATTAAGTACATACACAGAAGGACAGGAAAAGGCCGTTAACTCATCACACTAGCCCCATCCAGATATGAAGCAGCCACAATCACAATTTACTTGGTAGTCGAATCATGTAATCTCCTAGGAGAAGCAAAAGCCAACTCGTCAATCAAGCAAAACTCCAGGAGAACACAATAAGTAATGAATCCTATTATTCTCAGCTACCCTACATGTCTGTAATTGGAAATAACCGCCTCTCTTAGGAACAGGTCCAGCTCCATTTTAAAGGGCTGCATGGAATTCAAACTCACTATACCCTTTAGGTAATCGGTTGCAGACGGCAATGACTGTGAAAATAAATCATTCTAACAACTAACCTAACTCTTGGCTTGTCTATTTTTTATACTTGCCCCCTATTTATCCCATCCCTATCCATTTTAAATAACCTATCCAATCATAATTTTAAAAACCTCACTTTTATTTCCTCTAAGCCTAAATTTCTCTGGTGAAATTGGCCCCACCTTTTTGAGCCTATCCCGATAAGTAAAGGCCCTGAGCCCTCACCACCTTCTGCATGATGTCCAGGGTCTTGATATCCCTCATCTTGTGTGAGGACCACAACTGAATACAATACGCCAAAAGGGAGGGAGCAAGCACGAGGGGGAGGGAGCAAGCACGAAAGAGAAAGCGAGCGAGCACAAGAAAGAGAGAAAGGTTCCTTGTTGGCCACAAGGAGCAGGAGTGCACACACGCAGCCGTAGGGGTCAATGGATAGCAAATGAAGTGCAGGAATCCTGGGTGATTTCCCCCCTCCAGCCTCGGGAAATGAAGGTAAACTATTGTGGCCCCACTGCTGTCGTGTCTGAGATTAGCTAACAGCACAGGCCAGAAATTGTAGCTGAAACTTTCCAGGCCTGTAAGGCTAAGTACCACACCAGGCATTTACCAATGGAACCACAGTGAGAGTTCAATATGATCAATTTGAATGTAATATGTAACTAATGTAAACATTTCAAAAAAGCTTTGCCAAAAGGAACTTGAACGGTCAACAATGCTCCTTTCATAAATAAGAACAGAAAATGCTGTAAATACTCAGCAGGTCAGGCAGCATCTGGCAACAGTTTTTATTTCAGATTTTCAGCATCCAAAGTATTTTGCTTTTGTATTAATGCTCCTTTCATGTCTTCATAAAGACATCAGTACAGTGCAAATAAAAATTTAACCAGACTGCTTTCAATGGTTTTTGTTAGAGAATTTCTCTACAGAAAACATAATTGTTCAGCAACATTGTTCCTGCTATGAACTGTCAATTAATTTCAATTCAAAGCAAATATATATGGTTTTCAGGAAAGCAAATTGATTGGAAGTAGGAATCAGCACGAGAGCCACTTCTGTTTGTTGCCCTAACAGAGCAATTCTGTTTTAATAATTGAACATTTCCATGCCATCTTTGCAAAACATCCAACTCTGCTGCTGTAGTCATTTTACATGGTCAATAGTGGATGTTTAATGTTTGTGCCCATACTGCATATTGCAAAGAATTCCATTTTATTTTTGCTTCTGCAATAGGGAGTGGCTAGAAATTTAATTTCCTTACTTTGGATTTTAAAGTGGCACTTCTAAGCCTTTAGAAGGGGGACATGTGACTGAGCTTAGGGCAAGTGTTGGCCTGTAAGCTGCCAAAGAACACAAAGGCAGATAAAGGCCGGGAGTCCGATGTTCAACCCACACATGGCTAGACCTCCCCATCTGTAAACCAGACATGTGTAAAGGCACACTGTTTACTGCTGGTTTACAAAATAAAACTGGAACCATAAAAGTCACTTCAATAACTACATTGTTCCAAGGCAGTTTTTTCAAACACAAAGCCATCAATGTTTTGCAATATTTTGGTTTATGGAGAGATAATGAAAGTCATTGTGCAGTTGTATTGGTCAGATCATAAGGCGTGGGTTTTTACAACTGTTTAAAGTCAATCAGAACCCTTCTTTAGGTCTGCCTGTAATCTTTATTACTTTAAAAGTTACATTTAAGAGGAAGACAAGTTAATGCTTTGGACAAGGCCCATAAGAACTAGTTCCAGCATTTTCTGTTTTTATTCTTGAGGATAGATACTGCTTCACCAATTTAAATCCAAGCAACTGGTTTGAAAATAAATCCAAAAAAATCAGACCATGTGTAGGTTAGACTGAATAAATATGGAGCTGATGGCTGAGAGCATGGTAAAAGGTTAAGGTACAATACATCTGGTTGTCCAACTACAAGCACAAACGCATTAATATCCAAATACCTCTGGGAAAAAGGTACTGTTTGGTACAGTACTAAGCCGTTGAGACAGAAGCCAGGGTTTTCTGCTTTTGTGTCGCCAGCCTGTGATTTTTCAACCCATTGACTAGTGGGCAGAAAACTCTGGCCAAAAACTTTCAGTTTGAAATCTCTGTTCCAAATTAGTTGATCTTAGCTTGGGATGCAGTAATTAGCCTTGCCACCCCATGGCTAATAAGTGAAGGGAGGGTGGTGTTGGGGGGGGGGGGGGGGGCGAGGAAAGAGAGAAAAGAGAGAAATAATTTACATTTCTACCAATTTTACTTTTGATATTACAATCTTCCAATACACAATGTGCAATTTGCTTCTCTAGAAGAACATGCATTATACAGTACACAGAGGGGTGGATTTCCATGTGTGCCATGAATTTTTTCAAGTAATTCAAGCAGTTCCAATGAATGACAAGCATTGCACTCCACACAGCCGATTGCAGCTGTTTTGCTTCCAACATTGCATGTACTTCTTTTCTAGCCAAAATCAGCACATTGAAGCAGAGATGTAGTTTTTGTTGATTGTGTTGGTAGATTTTTTTTTGATTTGCGATCATTGTTTTGCGGGGAGGAAACAACAATTTTGAGAGATTTTTTTGAGATAAGATTGACAGCAAAATCGCAAAGGAAGTTGCACATTCTGTTTTGTAAATCACCAAGAGTGCCACAAGAGGCCACCTTTTCAATAAGACAGAGATCCAAAAATCCACTAAAGAAGCTAGGAAAATGGAGTGGCACTGTTCTAATTTTATGCTGCACAGGAGAAGAGTCACACCATTTCTGGACAATGCTCTGAAGCCAAAGTAGAGAGCAGATAGCATGTTAAAATATTAATAAGTGTTCTTTTTTAGGCCAGGTTTATTAGAAGGATGCCTTCTCACCTTATCAAACTGGAGAATGTAAAGGAAAGAAGTGAGGAGAACTTAATTTCATTTTAGAAAGAGACCCTCTCATTAAGGCTTATGCCTTTTATGTGCCTACTGCCTTTCAGTATCCTGCACCATAAGAACATAAGACGTAGGAGCAGTAGGTCATTTGGCCCCTCGAGCCTGCTCCGCCATTCAATAAGATCATGGCTGATCTGATGTTGGCCTCAACTCCACTTCCCTGCCCGCTCCACATAACCCTGGACTCCCTTACCTTTCAAAATTCTGTCTATCTCCACCTTAAATATATTCAATGACCCAGCCTCCACAGCTCTCTGGGGAAGAGAATTCCAAAGATTCACGACCCTCAGAGAAGAAATTCCTTATTTCCGATTTAAATGGGTGCCCCCTTATTCTGAAATTATGCCCCCTAGTTCTAGATTCCCCCACGAGGGGAAACATCCTCTCTGCATCTACCCTATCAAGCCCCTTCAGAATCTTAAATGTTTCAATAAGATCCCCTCTCATTCTTCTAAACTCCAATGAGTATAGTATAGGCCCAACCTGCTCAACCTTTCTTCATAAGACAACCCCTTCATCTCCGGAATCAACCTCGTGAACCTTCTCTGAACTGCCTCCAATGCAAGTATATCCTTCCTTAAATAAGGAGACCAAAACTGTACGCAGTACTCCAGGTGTGGTCTCACCAACGCCCTGTACAGTTGTAACAGGACTTCCCTACTTTTATACTCCATCCCCTTTGCAATAAAAGCCAACATTCCACTTGCCTTCCTAATTACTTGCTGCACCTGCATGCTAACTTTTTGTGATTCATGTACAAGGACCCCCAGTTCCCTCTGGACCTCAGCATTTTGTAATCTCTCCCCATTTAAATAATAATTTGCTTTTTTATTTTTCCTACCAAAGTGGATAACCTCGCATTTTCCCACATTATGCTCCATCTGCCAGATTTTTGCCCATTCACTTAGCCTATCTATATCCCTTTGGAGATTCTTTGCGTCCTCCACACAATTTGCTTTCCCACCTATCACCATATATAGTTGCTATCAAGCAACTTGCTCCCAAGCCACTTTAAATTACTGCTCTCTAACTGGCTGTTAGAAAGTGTGGACTAGAATCTAAAGCTCCTCTTTGTGGGCAAGTCCATACCTTCCATTTGTTCCCTCCCACAACAGTGGAGACGAGCTCATCCATTCAGTGTAGAGGGAACAAAATTGAAAAGTTTATTTTACCACCATGTCGTTTCCAGCGAAAGGTTTAAAATATCTGTTGATACAATCTTTAAGATTAATTTGCGTGGTAGAAAATAGTGTCACGTAAAAAGAATTTATAAGTTCCACTAATTAGCGTACTGAGTTGAGGTTTGCAATTTTAACGCAATACATTTCCAGAATTTCTTTTTAAACAATCACCTGGAATCACAAATACTTTTTTTCTAATAAGAAATACTATGTTACAAATAAAAGAACATTCTTTGGCAGGATTAAACTACCTTATGTTGACTACATTATTTCACTGAATTGAATATTAAGTTCAAATACAACATTTGTGTAGGATCAGTCATTACCCTGAATAATTGCATACTCAAACCATTTTGAGATTCTCTACAAACCAGATTGGAGACCTCTTCCAGCTATAGTAGAATAAGCTTTCTACTTGAATCTTACCATAATTATATACTGCATTTCCTGCGCTCTGAAAGCTGAATTTATAACATGCTCTTCGCTCTTTTAGATTATCGAATTACAACTTCCTATAATTGTACACTAGCAAGGCTTAATGAATAATTCAAGTGGTCACACTTATCCAGACATAGCTATGGGATTTTTTTTTGCAAACCATTACTATGCACTGCAGTTTATTCCTCACAAGTAACAGTATTTAAACACATATCTGAGCATTTGGGCATTCTTCGACAGTACCTCCCAAACCTGCGACCTCTACCACCTAGAAGGACAAAGGCAGCAGACGCGTGGGAACACCACCACCTACAAGTTCCCTTCCAAGTCACACACCATCCCGAGTTGGAAATATATCGCTGTTCCTTCGTCGTCGCTGGGTCAAAATCCTGGAACTCCTTCCCTAACAGCACAATGGGAGTGCCTTCAGCACATCGACTACAGCGGTTCAAGAAACCAGCTCAACACCACCTTCTCGAGGGCAATTAGGAATGGGCAATAAATGCTGGCCTTTCCAGCGACGCCCACATCCCAGGAACGGATAAACAAATTAGTCTTTCAACAAAGTAATTTTTAACGTGCATCAGCCTTAAAGGACATATAAGCTTTATAAATATATCCTGGCATCAGATACTTTTTCTTACAGTGTACACTACGATTACCATTTCAGTTTAACTCTTACCAAAAACAGAGGCTTTTCCAACTACTTTTCCTTAGTGCTTCTATGCAATGAAATGACTATATCATACCAGATTAGTTAACAGCACACAAATAATACCTGAAACAACTTGTAAAGAATTTACGAAATAATGCTTGAAAGTACTCTGGGGATATTGCACCCTTTGATAAGATAAGAAAGGAAATGATCACCATCACACAATAGCGAAGGCTCTAAAGGGTTCAATAAAAGATTTAAACCAGAAGACTAGCAATTTTCTATTTTTCTGTGTGGGGGAATGTTGCACCCTGTCCTAACTTTGGAAGGACAGCATCAGCTATCCAAAAGGAAAACAATTCTTTCATTGAAGATTTTTGTGTTCGTATACAGCAGCAGAAATATAATAGTTAACAAATGTAACAAAATGGAGAGAAAAAAAACAGAATTCTACTCACAACATGCATGCAGTATGCTCCGTCCCAGATAGACCAAATTCTGTTGAGCACTCAGACCCCATTGGATCACTTGTAAATACATTAGGGTCAGTGCATCCCAATTTGAAAATCTATGGGCTAGACTTGCGGTCCTGATGACGGCAAATTGGCAGCGTTCACTGTCATTTTGCCTTTGAAACTGACCACAACTTCAAGATTTAATGCATGCACAGTGTAACATGGAAATCCTGAAGTTGTGGTTTGTCATTCACTGCTCCTCCACACGGACCCCACTGTGGACCCCACCCCCCGCCCTGGCAATCAGTGAAATCACTGATCTGACGAAAACTTCCCCTTTTCTGAACAAATATCGCTGTTAGAAACCCCATAAAAAGATTGACCCATTCAACGGAGGTGTAACTGGGTTTTTAGATGGCGATCTGAGTAACAACTACTGACAAACAACTGTTCTGGCCCTGAAAAACTAATTTTATATTGGTGAAATGTCAAAATTCTCCATTAAGTTAAAAGTTATTAGAATTTAAAATTAATTAAGTTTGTTAATGATATTTCAGCTTCTACCTGAATTTAAATAAAGGAAACTACGATGGTATGAGGTGCGAGTTGGGTAGGATTGATTGGGGAATGTCACTCAAAGGGTTGACGGTGGATAGGCAATGACAAACATTCAAAGACCGCATGGACGAACTACAGAATTTGTTCATCCCAGTTTGGCATAAGAATAAAACAAAAAGGGTGACTCAACCATGGCTAACAAGGGAAATTAGGGATAGCATAAGATCCAAGGAGAGGGCATATAAATTGGCCAGAAAAAGCAGTAACCCTGTGGATTGGGAGCAGTTTAAGATTCAACAAAGGAGGACAAAGGGATTAATTAAGAAGGGGAAAATAGAATACGAGAGTAAGCTTGCAGGGAACATAAAAACTGACTGTAAAAGCTTTTATAGATATGTGAAGAGAAAAAGATTAGTGAAATCAAGCATAGGTCCCTTGCAGTCAGAATCAGGGGAACTTATAATGGGGAACAAAGAAATGTCAGACCAATTAAATACATATTTTGGTTCTGTCTTCAAAAAGGAGGACACAAATAACCTCCCAGAGATGTTGGGGAACATAGGGTCTGATGAAAGGGAGGAACTGAAAGAAATCAGTATTTGTAGGGAAATGGTGTTAGGGAAATTGACGGGATTGAAGGCCGATAAATCCCCAGGGCCTGATAATCTACATCCTAGGGTACTTAAGGAAGTGGCCCTAGAAATAGTAGATGCATTGCTGATCAACTTCCAACATTCGATGGAATCTGGAACAGTACCCATGGATTGGAGGGTAGCTAATGTTACCCCACTATTCAAAAAGGGTGGTAGAGAGAAAACGGGGAATTACAGACCGGTAAGCCTGACATCGGTAGTGGGGAAAATGCTAGAGTCCATTATAAAAGATGTAATAGCTGAGCACTTGAAAAACAGTGACAGGATTGGACAAAGTCAACATGGATTTACAAAAGGTAAATCATGCTTGACTAATAAATTGGAATTTTTTGAGGATGTAACTGGTAAAATAGATAAGGGAGAACCAGTGGATGTGGTGTATTTGGACTTCCAAAAGGCTTTTGATAAGGTCCCGCATAAGAGATTAGCGTGTAAAGTTAAGGCACATGGGATTGGGGGCAAGGTATTGACTTGGATAGAGAACTGGTTGGCAGACAGAAAGCAAAGAGTTGCAATAAACGGGTCTTTTTCCGAGTGGCAGGCAGTGACTAGTGGGGTACCGCAGGGATCGGTCCTTAGACCCCAGCTATTCACAATATATATTAATGATCTAGACAAGGGAACTAGATGTAATATCTCCAAGTTTGCAGACGACACAAAACTGGGTGGGCGTGTGTGCTGCGAGGAGGATGCCAAGAAACTCCAGGATGATTTGGACAGGTTGGGTGATTGGGCAGAAGCGTGGCAGATGCAATATAACGTGGATAAATGCGAGGTTATCCACTTTGGTGTCAAAAACAGAAAGGCAGATTATTATCTGAATGGCAATAGATTGGGAGAAGGGGAAGTGCAACGAGACCTGGGTGTCCTTGTGCACCAGTCACTGAAGGTCAGCATGCAGGTGCAGCAGGCGGTTAAGAAGGCAAATGGTATGTTGGCCTTCATAGCGAGAGGATTTGAGTATAGGAACAAGGATGTCTTGCTGCAGTTGTACAGGGCCTTGGTGAGACCACACCTTGAGTACTGTGTGCAGTTTTGGTCGCCTTATCTGAGGAAGGATGTTCTTGCCATGGAAGGAGTTCAGCGAAGATTCACAAGGCTGATACCTGGGATGGCAGGAATGACGTATGAAGAGAGATTGGGTCGATTGGGCTTATACTCGCTGGAGTTTAGAAGAATGAGAGGGGATCTCATTGAAACTTATAAAATTCTGACAGGACAGGACAAACTAGATGCAGGAAGGATGTTCCCGATGGTCGGGGAGTCCAGAACCAGGGGTCACAGTCTAAGGATAAGGGGTAAGCCATTAGGACAGAAATGAGGAGGAATTTCTTTACCCAGAGAGTGGTGAAACTGTGGAATTCTCTGCCACAGAAGGCAGTAGAGGCCAACTCATTATATAGATTCAAGAAGGAGTTGGATATATTTCTTAAGGCTAAAGGGATCAAGGGATATGGGGAGAAAGCAGGGACAGGGTACTGAATTTGGATGATCAGCCATGATCGCATTGAATGGCGGAGCAGGCTAGAGGGGCCGAATGGCCTACTCCTGCTCCTATCTTCTATGATTCTATGATTCTACCTTAACCCAGTGTGTATGTCCCAATCTTTATTGTGATCTCTGTAAATTTCTTAAAAGGAGATTGATTATTAGTGCATTCCATTTCCTGGTTCCCTGTCTGTGAGAATTCTGCAATGTGATAGGCTGTTTAGACAGCTTGTTGACGTCACAGCACTAAACTACACAGATTTCCACTGCATGTCGGAAAAGCCAAACTTCTCGCCACAGAGATCGCGAGATCTTTGTGGGAAGCTTAATTCAGCGCCAGCGGCAAATGCCTTTGCTTCGCTGCTGACCGCCAATTACTGGCCTGTGTATAAGACTGAAAACCTCAGGAAAGTCTACCCTGCAGCTGTTACTATTTTATCTACATCTAAAAAGGGCTTGATGTTAGGGATAAACAAGTAACAGCTGAAGAGAAACCACATTTCAGAATAGTCCTTGACTGACCTCTAGATGTACCATATGAAACCCTATAACAACAGTTTAATTATTTTTGGGACTGGGTTGTTCATAGTTAAGAACTTAATATAGAAACCCAGGAGCAAAAAAATCAACGTGACCCACAAGCTACTCCCTCCAACATACCATGGAAAATGTGGTCCATCAAGGATGCTCTAAAACTTGTGAAAAATAAGCTACCACAAATGACATCTCCAAACGGGGATAAACCAGAATTTTTGCTTGGACTTCCAGGTTGCACGCAAATATTTCTGTTATCATTCGAACATTATTTGTGATGGGATTCATTACACAACAACATTTTAAATTTGCTCTAATGGGGAATAGGTTCTGCAAGTACAAATACATACTAATAGTAGTACAGCATTATGGAAAGTAAGCGGAGTAGAACGCAGCCATTTTGGAACTTGAGCTTGAAAATAGAATGTTTATTAACAATTAATGTCAGCAAATGCGATTATTCACAAATAAAAGCAAAAGTTGCATATTATTTAAGTTTGGCCTCATCTTTAATTAATCTATTACCGTAACAGCAGCAGTCCAAGGTCCTGTAATCAGACAAAAGTCAATTGTCCCAAATAAATGGTACCTATTTTCCCCAAATCAACAGTAATTATTTTCTGTTCCTTTCTTCACATAATTCCCTGAATCAAAGAGAAGTGGAATGAAACTAAGATAACAAGTTTTTCTTTTCTGAATATCATCCTTCAAGTGGGAATGCGGATGATGTAGTGTTTGCAGACTTAAAAGACCCAGCAGGATTGATGTCGGGTCCCAGCAGAAACTTTGACAACAGCTGGGAGAGGCAGAAAATAGGAGCCCAGGCAGATGGAGACTATGAAAGAAGTTGGACTAGCATTATGAAAAGAGGCGATATGCATCAGGAAGGTCATTACATAAGTGACTTTAGTTTAACTAGATTATAGTTATGAACAGATGCTGTCATGCTCAGAGACATGTCCACACGGCAAACAAAATTATATCTTGCAGCGTCTCATGATACTTACTTAAATTGGTCTTTGAAAGGTTATTTTAAACTTTGCTGTAGTTCCAAGAGTACACTGTAGGACTCCCAACCCAGGAGGTCAGAGGTGCAAATACTACTTTGGCATTTGTCTATTCTAATTAGGCAAATGTCAATGTTTCTCAGAATGGCTGTAAAATGCAACTGTATTCAAATTTATTTTTATTTATGGGTGGGGTTGGGGGAAAGAGAGAAGGAAGGAGAAAAGGCACACAACACTGTGTCAAAGACCATAATCCAATGTTTGTGGGAGGGAGGCCCCAATTTTACATCTGAGAGAAGAAGGAAATGTACTGAATCATCTCATGTTTGGGGGAAGAGAGGCAATGTGCCACATTTTAAGGGATGGAAGGCATTGCACCAGATCAGGTGCTCACCTTTCTGAGAAACATGGTGGAAGTAGAAAAAAAGTTCTGTTTTGGGAGAGGATATGGGCAGGGAGGGGAGGGGAGGGGAGGGGAGGGGGTGGGGGGAAAGGATTAGGTGCCTGGGAAGGAAACAAAAGAGGTAAATCTACCAAAAGCAAATTTGTCTGCCAGCCAACCATGGTGCAGCATGGGAGGCAGCTATGGGGAATTCTACAACCATTCCACTGCCTGACTAATGGAGAAAAAGTATGGGCAAAAGGGGACCTATAAACATTGCTTATCATTTTATTCTACTTCACAAAAAAGTATTGTAAAATTTCTGGTAAGGTCTTTTAGAAAAGGACGGCGCCTTTGGAAAATTACACACATGAATAGTTTTCTGATGATATCTGTAGATTTTAAGGATGATCCTCCTTTTTAAAAAAAAATTGTCTAACAATTCCATAGCAACCAGCATATCAGCTAGTCATGGGCCTAATTACATTATGCTGCACATTTCTGATACTCTATAGTCTTTCCAATGTTAAGACCTGTAAAGAGAGATTGTCAGTATAAAAAGATTAATGTTACAAAGATGTAGATCACAGGTTTGAAGCCCCATTCCTCACTTGTGACAGACACGCTCCCATTCCTGCAGACATCTACTAGATTGAAAACCCCTTTTGTACCGAAAGCTGCAATAAGACCAACAGTAGGTCCAGGGAACTATAGACCAGTTAGCTTAACTTCCGTGGTAGGAAAGATAATGGAATCTTTACTCTTTATGTAATAAAAAAAAAGCGCTAGAAACCAAAATATAATCCTAGAATCATAGAAACTTACAGCATAGAAGGAGGACATTCGGCCCGTCGTGCCATGCTGGCTCTTTGAAAGAGCAGTTAGTTGTGCTTCGTCCCACACCCACGCTTTGTGTCCGTAACCCTGTAAATTTCTCATCCTCAAGTACCTGTCCAACTCCCTTTTAGGGTTAGGGTTAGGTATCAGCTTCCAACAGCTTTTCAGGTAAAGCATTCCAGATCCCGACAACTCAGTGAAAACATTTCTCCTCATCTCCCCTCTAGATCTTTTGCCCATGACTTTAAATCATATCACCTCTGGTTATTGACCCACTCGCCAGAGGGAATAGTTTTTCTCTATCTACTCTATCAAAACCCATTATCTTGAAAACCTCTATTAGGTCACCTCTAATAATAAAGAATAGTCAGCATGGTAATTCAAAAAGGAAGGTCATGCTTGACCAACCTTATTTAATTTAATTCTTTGAAGAAGAAACAGAAAGAGTAGACAAGGGTAATGCAGTGGATGTAATATACTTGGATTTTGAAAAGGCCTTCAATAAGGAACATATAGTAGACTCATGACTAAGATCAGAGCATGTGGAGTTAGGGGACAAGGAGCAGAATGGATGGCAAACTGGCTACAAAACAGAAAACAAAGAGTAGGGGTTAAAGGTAGCTACTCAGATTGGTGGAAGGTGAGAAGTGGTGTTCCACAGGGATCGGTGCTGGGACCACTGTTCACTATTTACAAATAATGATGATTTGGACTTGGGAATTGGAAGTACAACATCAAAATTTCTGGACAACATCTAATTATTTTTTGGGGGGGAGGGTACAGTTAATACTGAGGAAGGCTATGACAAAATACAAGAGAACGCTAATAATCTTGCAGAATGGGCGTGTAAATGGAAAATTAATTTCAATGTAGGCAAGTGTGTGGTGGTGCATTTTGGTAGGAGAAATAAAGAGGCCACCTACTCCTTGGAAAATAATAGTCTATATAGGGTAGAGGAGCAAAGGGATCTAGGTGTACAGATTCACAAATCATTAAAAGTAGCAACACAGGTTAACAAAGCCATAAAAAAAATTATTTATGGGCTTCATTTCTGGAGGAATCAAATTCAAAAGCAGAGAAGTTATGTTAAATTTATATAGAACCTTGGTTAGACCACACTAGAGTACTGTGCTCAGTTCTGGTCTCCATATTACAAAAAGGATATAGAGGCACTGGAAAAAGTGAAAAAAAGACTCTCAAAAATTATACCAGAAGTGAGAAGTTATAACCATCAGGAAAGACTGAACATGCTGGGGCTCTTTTCCCTAGAAAAGTGAAGGCTAAGAGGTGACCTGATTGAGGTTGTTAAGATTATGAAAGGGTTTGATAGGGTAGACGTAGAGAAGATGTTTCCATTTGTGGGGGAGTCCAAAACTAAGGGCCATAAACATAAGATACTCTCCAATAAATCCAATAAGGGATTCAGTAGAAACTTTTTTTTACTCCGTGGTTAGAATATAGAATCTGCTATAACATGGAGTAGTTGAGGTAAACAGCATCGATGCATTTAAGGGGAAGCTAGATAAATACATGAGGGAGAAAGGAACAGAAGGATATGTTAACAGGGTGAGATGAAGTAAGATGGGAGGAGGCTCGTGTGGAGCATAAACACCAACACTGGCATAGACCTGTTGGGCCAAATGGCCTGTTTCTGCGCTCTAAATTCTATGTTTAAAAAAAAAGTAGGCTATAAAACTACTACCCTGCAAAAAAGGAAATACAGCATTATAAAACAGAGCTTGCCTCTACTTTATGAAGCCTCTGGAAATAGCTTTTTCCATGGGAGCTTAATCATATATACTCCACAAATTAATTCCAAGAAAGACAATACCAGTTCTTTGAATGGTACTCACAGGACTTTGTAGTATTTGGGAAACCCGCTTTCTCTGTTCCATCAGGTTGAAATCCTGTCTCAAATCTGGTGACATGTTCCTCTCACGAATAAATTCAGGGTCATTTTCATTGATGCGGTCAAAATAGCTCCCTTTATGGATTACACTGGGTGGAGGAGGGGAAGTTACCACCTCCTGGTTGGCATCACCACTCATGGTCACTGTTATCTATTGTCTGTTAACCTACAACAAAGAAATAAGAAGGTTGTTAATGCTACTGCACTGCAAGCACAACCAAAAACAGGATATGGCACTTTAAAATAAGCCGCCCAGTTTAGGTTTCCAAAAAATATGCCACACAGAGACTTAGGCTATATCTTCATTATGTTGTACTAAAGACGGTAAGGAAAAAAATATTGCCAGACAGTACTTCAATTTAATCCAGAACAAGCACCAGTGCTCATGACACTGAAGAGCATCACATGGCAACAGCTTAAACACATTAGCCCTTGCAGTTTTGTTGCAAGAAAAATCTATACATATTTACTGTTAGCACGAGAAGGGAAACAATTCTTTGAAACATAAGCAGAATGACTACAGTAGCTTGATTCATCTAATCTCTGCATAAATTGCAGCATTGTGTAGAGAATGAAATGATCCACATAGTGTACCATTACTGTATAACACGATGGAGTACAAGGATGCACGCTTAATCCCCCACTCAGTTCTTGATTTGAGACACTTCAAGTGGCACACATAGGCCGTGGCATCTCACTGTAAATGAACAGAGGAGATCAGATGGTATTGCCTGTAGAATACAATCCCAGGTCCCCCTGCACTGGTGAAAGAATATTGGCAAAGGTTTGGAAATAGGTGCCTCCCATTTTCTTAGGTGCTAAGCAGCACCTAGAAGTAAATGGGAGCAACATTTTCCACCCATGTCCTTTATAGCAGGATATCGCCGAATCCCCCACCATCAACATCCTGGGGGTCACCATTGACCAGAAACTTAACTGGACCAGCCACATAAATACTGTGGCAACAAGAGCAGGTCAGATGCTCGGTATTGTGCAGCAAGTGTCTCACATCCTGACTCCCCAAAGCCTTTCCACCATCTGCAAGGCACAAGTAAGGATTCAACACTCTCCACTTGCCTGGATGAGTGCAGCTCCAACAACACTCGAGAAGCTCGACACCATCCAGGACAAAGCAGTGTGTACCATCTACAAGATGCACTGCAGCAACTCGCCAAGGCTTCTTCGGCAGCACCTCCCAAACCCGCGACCTCTTCCACCGAGAAGGACAAGGGCAGCAGGCGCATGGGAACACCACCACCTCTAAGTTCCCCTCCAAGTCACACACCATCCTGACTTAGAAGTACATCGCCGATCCTTCATCGTCGCTGGGTCAAAATCCTGGAACTCCCTCCCTAACAGCACTGTGGGAGCATCTTCACCACACGAACTGCAGCGGTTCAAGAAGGCGGCTCACCACCACCTTCTCAAGGGCAATTAGGGATGGGCAAGAAATGCTGGCCTTGCCAGCGATGCCCAAATCCCATAAAAACAAATTCATTTTTTTTAATCCTCAAAAATAAGACTTCAATAATTTTCCCACATGGTACTTTAGTGGCACAGAATGGAGTACCATGACGTTTTAAAATTTTGACCAGGTCAATTCAATCTGGCACTCCCGTTCCAACCGATTTAAGCTGGGTTGGTACCTTTCTTCCAGTCTTCTGATCAAGCTGGTACTCTCTGTCTACACTCATTGTCCTTCCTCCCTGCCCACGTGTTAGTCCCAGCTTTTCCCCTTCCGAAGTGCTGTTCCTTGTTTCTCTCCATTTTCTGTTGATGCACCGCTCCCTTTTCTCTTCCTTTACCATCCGTTTTCCTCCTTGCCTATTACCATGCATTTAACTTCCCCTTCATGGTTACTGATTTCTCCCATCGCTCCTTGATTTTAACCCTTCCCTCTCCCCTTCACTGACATCTAATTTTTCCTCATACAGCCACTCCCTTCTACCACTACCCCATCCCCATTTTTCCCTTGCCGTGCATTCTTCCCAATGCATTCTGCCCCCTCCCATTGCCATGCATTCTCTCCCTTCCCCTTGGCATTAATTTCACCCCAACAGTTCCTACCTGGGTCTGATGGCTCATGCACAGGACAAGTTATAAAAACTTGAAATAAGAGCAGGAGTAGGCCATCCAGCCCATTGAGCCTGCTCTGCAATTCAGTAAGATCATGGCTGAACTTTTACATCAACTCCATTTTTCCGCCTGATCCCCATATCCCTTGATCCCTTAGTGCCCAAAAATCTATCGATCTCAGTCTTGAATATACTCAATGACTGAGCATCCACAGCCCTCTGGGAGAATTCCAAAGATTCACAACCCTCTGAGTGAAGAAATTTCTACTCATCTCAGTCCTAAATGCCCGACCCCTTATCCGGAGACTATGACCCCTAGTTCTAGACGTACTCCCAGCACCTACCCTGTCAAGCCCTCTCAGAATTTTATATGTTTCAATGAGATCACCTCTCGTTCTTCTAAACTCCAGAGTATATAGGTCCATTCTACTCGATCTCTCCTTATAGGATAGTCCTCTCATCCCAGGAATTAATCTAGTGAACCTTCGTTGCACCCCCTCTAAGGCAAGTATATCCTTTCTTGGGTAAGGAGACCAAAACTGTACACAGTACTCCAGGTGTGGTCTCAACAAAACCCTGTACAAATGCAGCAAGACTTCCCTACTCTTATACTCCAACCCCCTTGCAATAAAGGTCAACATACCATCTGCCTTCCTAATTGCTTGCTGTACCTGCACACTAACTTTGTGATTTGTGTACAAGAACCCGCAAATCCCTCTAAATACCAACATTAATTAGTCTCTCACCTTTTAAAAAATATTCTGCTTTTCCATTCTTCCTACTAAAGTGGATAATTTCACACTTCCCCACATTATACTCCATCTGCCACCTTCTTGCCCAATCACTTAATCAGTCTATGTCCCTTTGCAGGCTCTTTGCATCCACCTCACAGCTTACTTTCCCACCTAGCTTTGTATTCACAGCAAACTTGGATCTATTACACTCGGTGCCCTCATCCAAGTCATTGATATATATTGTACATAGCTGAGGCCCAAGCACTGATCCATGTGGCACTCTATTAGTTACACCCTGCCATCCTGAAAATGGCCCGTTTATTCCTACTCTCTGTTTTCTGTCCATTAACCAATCCTCAATCCATTCTAATATATTACCCGCAATCCCATGAGCCCATATCTTGTGTAACACTTTATTGAATGGCTTCTGAAAATCCAAATATACTACATCCACTGGTTCCCCCTTATCTACTCTGCTAGTTACACCCTCAAAAAATATAGAGATTTGTCAAACATGATTTCCCTTTCATAAAACCATATTATGATTTTCGAAATGCCCTGTTACCACTTCCTTAATAATGGATTCCAGCATTATCCCTACTACTGATATCAAGCTAACAGGCCTTTAGTTCCCTGTTTTCTCTCTACCTCCTTTCTTGAACAATGGGGTTACATTTGCTACCTGCCAATCTAAAGGGATCATTTTAGAATCTAGGGAATTCTGGAAGATCAAAACCAATGCATCCACTATCTCTGCAGCCACCTCTTAAAACCCCCGAGGGTTTAGGCCATCAGGTCCAGGGGATTTGTCGGCTTTTAGTCTCATTAATTTCTCCAGTACTTTTTCTTTACTAAAATTAATTACTTGAAGTTCTTCACTTTCATTAGACCCGTGGTTCCCCACAATTTCCCGTGTGCTCTTTCTGTCTTCTGTTGTGAAGACGGACACAAAATATTTGTTTAACGTCTCCCGCTCTTGTTTGCACTGCTCTCAGCAGTAACAGCTAGGATTGCAATCTTGGTATGCTGGAGGCAGGAACACCCATTCTCATGAAAGTTCCTGCCTATATAGTATACAAAATGTGGCTATCTAAACCATTGGTGCTGGAAAGGGAGCAGTGGGACCTGTCTGGTGCATTAACCTCTGAACTCTGGATTTTGGTGGGGGGGGAGGGGGGGGGGGCGGTGTTGAGAGGTAGTGAAAGAGACTTGACTGCATTGATTTATGTTAGCAACACTAATACTCTGACCAGGTCTACAAAATGCTGACGCTTCGCATGCATTTGTACCCAAAGTGAATATTTCTATTTCCCACACCAGCCATCCTTATGATCCAGGTAAGATTGCCTTTTTAATAGTAAATGATATATAGTCGTGTGCTGCGGGCTTCTGTCCACCAGTATTACCCCAAAATGATTTCACAGAATTCTTATAGCTAAGAGTTGAAAGGACAGTGCGTTAATCCAAAAAAAAAGTTCTGAAAAAGGAATATATTGCGAGATACAGCTTTTAAAAATTCGAGTAGGAAAGTTTCAACTGAGCAAAAAAAAAAGTTTACTTTGTATTTTGTAAGTGTTTCGCCATTAAAGTTAAAATGTAATGAACAGTTTAACACTTAGTGTGCAATTTTATTGAGTGAAGAGGAAGTGAGGCAAAGGAAGAATCAGTTATGAACTCCAGCCACTTTGAATAATTATATTAAATCAGTTACATAAATTAGGCATACAAGATAAAAATAGGAGCATTTCAAGTTATGCCTTAAAACTATTAACCTGAAAGATAAAGTATCGACAAAGTTCAGTTGTGTATTATCTGATATTTAATTGATTATATTCTGAACACCCATCTTTGTTTTTTTTGGGCTTTTAAGTAAAAATTATTTTTTGGATGCATTTAATTCCTTTTTCCTATTTAAAGTACAACAGAACTATCTACCCTCAAAATTCAACACAGATAAATGTGAGGCATTACATTTTGGTAGGAAGAATAGGGAAGTCACCTATTACTTGGAGAGTGCGAGTCTAGGTGGGGTAAAGGAGCAAATGGATCATGGAGTACAAATACACAAATCACTAAAAGTAGCGACACAGGTTAACAAGGCCATAAAAAAAGCAAACCAGGCACTAGGGTTTATTTCTAGAGGGATAGAATTTAAAAGTAGTGAAGTTATTCTAAACTTGTATCGAACCTTGGTTAGAACCACACTTGCAGAGTACTGCGTACAATTCTGGTCGCCATATTATAAAAAGGATATAGAGGCACTAGAGAGGGTGCAGAGAAGATTTACAAGGATGATATCAGAAATGCGAGGGTATACCTATCAGGAAAGGATGAACAGGCCGGGTCTCTCTTTGCTTGAAAAAAGGCTGAGGGGTGACCTAATTGAGGTCTTTAAAATTATGAACGGTTTTGATCGAGAACCTGAGTGTGTGTTTCCACTTGTGGGGAAGAGCATAACTAGAGGCCTCAATATAAGATAGTCAGCAAGAAATAAAATAGGGAATTCAAAAGAAACTTCTTTACCCAGAGAGTGGTGAAAATGTGGACCTCGCTACCACAGGGAGTAGTTGAGGCAAATAATATAGATGCATTTAAGCGGAGGCTAGATAAGCATATGAGGGAGAAGTGAATAGAGGGTTCTGCTGATAGAGTTAGATGAGGAAAGATGGGAGGAGGTTCAAGTGGAGCATAAACGCCAGCATGGACTGGTTGGGCCGAATGGCCTGTTTCTGTGCCTATGTAAAATTATATTGAGCTTTAGAATGTCATATATTTGCACAAGATTTTCAGATGTCAGTAATTTAAAATGTACTTAAATATTCTAGATTTGAGAAATAATATAGTCTACTCTATTTAAACTGAATCTCATTACAGGAAAATTCTGCACAGAGAAACAGCACCAGGTTTGTATTCTTTCCCATTCATTTCAATGACACAGTCATAAAGCAAACTTTCCTGCAATCTTGCCATGTTAGTTCTCCCTGGCAGAAAAAACCTATTCAGATGATTGGCTGCTGCCGCTGCCTTCAGACAGACCATTGAGGAGAGCATCAATTGGCATCCTTGCCACTACTGGATGCCAATCCTGGCACAGGAATACAAATGAAATGTTCATTAGTTGACACGGTTAGTTTTCATGAAGTGGCTTATATTGTTCGAAAAGAGTCGCTCTCCTCGCAGGCAGGATGATAAAAGTTTTTAATGGAATTACAATAGGGACTACTTTACACTGAAATACTTCCCTCTTCCCAGTGCATTGTGACTCTTTATTCTTTCCTACTTGTTAGTACTTCTGACTTAACCTGCAGATAGGCAAGCTGGAAATGAAACAGCATATTGTTTTTGAGTAAGGCCAATTAAGTAAAAAAAAAGCAACTTCTCATTTAAGGGACACCAAGAATTTTTTTTTCCAATTAGGTTCCATAGAAATCCCAGCAAGCTAGATCTTTCAGAGGCAGAAAGATTTTGCATTCCACTTATTGCTCCGTTCCACTTGTCTATTATCAATAGCTTAGTACAACAATAAAAGGTTATTACAGTGTATTAGTACAGCAAAGCAAACTTTTCAAACAGCTTTCTGTACGCTGCAACAAGGCTTTGTGTATGTCAGTACAGTGCACAGTTCATGCATACCACTATTAGACAAGGGTAGCAAAATACTCTTGTTTTACTGATTGGCATTCAAATCAGGTTTCTTTGAAAGTTTTAATACATTTCTGCTGCACCACTCACATAATGCTGGTCAGTAACTGTAAGCTCTTACATTTAAATAATGCCCAGGCAGCTTAACAATTTGAGGCATCAACCAACAAAAAAAGTGCTGAAATTTCATGAATGAATTAAATTGGTTATTGGAGGAACAGGTCTCATTATTGTCTGCTATGTGCTCCTGCTGCTCCACTCCCATATTTCAAACAAAACAAGGCTTGCAGAAAGAAACTTCAGTCAATCCTCACATTCAGAAGTCCAGTTTCAGATGTGTAAACATTTCCAGAGGAAGTGTTCCCACAACATTCAATTGCTATCTTTAACAACTTAGGAGGAAATGTGCATCTCACAATTCAGACCAATGGTTACTGTAGCTCCAAATTGGAAAGCCTAACTCATTAATCATGTTCGTAAGCTATGTGACAAATCCTCACCCTGCCCCACAATTTTGTTTATGAAAATATTTAAATTGAGCTCGCTTGGTGAAACTCGGTAGTATTTTTCTTTTCCTTTTAGGTCTCATGACGGCATACTTGGGATGGGCAGGCAACATACTTGTTCCAAGCCTTTGCATTTGCAGATCAGGAAAGTCCAGAGGTATTTCCTAATCTTACTCCCCCACTACTCTTTAAAATCTCCACAAATTTCACACAGAACAAATCAGCAAATAAGAACATAAAAATTAGGAGCAGGAGTAGGCCATAAGACCCTTCGAGCCTGTTCCGCCATTCAATAAGATCATGGTTGATCTTTGACCTTAACTCCACTTTCCCGCCTGATCCCCTTATCCCTTGATTCCCTTAATATCCCAAAATCTATCGATCTCAGCTTTGAATATACTCAACGACTCAGCATCCACAGCCCTTTTGGGGAGAGAATTCCAAAGATTCACAACCCTCTGTGTGAAGAAATTCCTCCTCATCTCAGTCTTAAAAGGCCGACCGCTTATCCTGAGACTCTGCCCCCTAGTTCTAAACTCTCCAGCCAGGGGAAACAACCTTTCAGCGTCTACCCGGTCAATCCCCCTCAGAATCTTATATGTTTCAATGAGATCACCTCTCATTCTTCTAAACTCGAGAGTATAGGCCCAAACTACTCAAACTCTCCTCATAGGACAACCCTCTCATCCCAGGGATCAATCGAGTGAACCATCAATGCACTGCCTCTAAGGCAAGTACGTCCTTCCTCAGATAAGGAGACCAAAACTGTGCACAGTACTCCAGGTGTGGTCTCACCAAAGCCCTGTACAATTGTAGTAAGACTTCCTTACTCTTGTACTCCAACCCCCTTGCAATAAAGGCCAACATGCCATTTGCCTTCCTAATTGCTTGCTGTACCTGCATGCTGACTTTGTGTTTCCTGTACGAGGACACCTAAATCTCTCTGAACACCAACATTTAATAGTTTCTCACCATTTAGAAAATATTCTGTTTTTCTATTCTTCCTACCAAAGTGAATAACCTCACATTTCCCCACATTATACTCATCTGCCACTTTATTGCCCACTCACTTAACCTGTCTATATCCCTTTGCAGGCGCTTTGTGTCCTCCTCATAGCTTACTTTCCCACCGAGCTTTGTATCGTCAGCAAACTTGGATACATTGCACTCGGTCCCTTCATCTAAGTCATTAATATAGATTGTAAATAGCTGAGGCCCAAGCACTGATCCTTGCGGCACCCCACTAGGTACAGCCTACAAACCAGAAAATGACCCTTTATCCCTACTCTCTGTTTTCTGTCCGTTAACCAATCCTCTATCCATGCTAATATATTACCCCCAACCCTATGCGCCCTTATCTTGCGTAGCGACCTTTTATGTGGCACCTTACTGAATGCCTTTTGGAAATCCAAATATACTACATCCACTGGTACCCCTTTATCTACCCTGTTAGTTACATCCTCAAAAAACTCTTAATAAATTTGTTAATCACGATTTACTTTTCAAAAAACCATGTTGACTCTGCCTAATCATATAATTAATAAGAGATATCAGCACAAAGAGAAGATGGATGCCTGGGCTTCATCAGCTATATTGCCAGCTATGTGGGCCACACGTGGCTCACAAGCTGTAGTTTCCATACTCCTGATCGAAGATGGCATCCAGTGCAGTACTGAAATGATGTACTGTTGGAAGTGCCATCCTTCGGATGAGACATTAAGCTGAAGTCTTGTTTGCCTGTCCAGGTGGATATTAAAAGATCCCATGGCACTATCTGAAAAGGAGCAAGGAATTCTCCCCATGTTCAGGCCAACCTTCCTCCATCAGCCATATTACATAAAACAGATTAACTAGTCAGTCATCGCACTGTTGTTTGTGCATCTTGATATGTGCAAAATGATTGCCCTAATTTGCCTCCATAGAAATAATCAGTGTATATAAAGCACTTTAAGATGTTTGAGATGCAATAATATTCTATATAAATGCAAGTATTCTTCAGCAAGCTTCAAAGAAATATTCTTGAAGCTCAGATTTTGGAGTATGCAAAAAACATAAAACCATTTTTATCAAAAGGTTTTATGATAACCTGAACGAAGAGGGAGAAAATTCAGCACTTTTGAACTGCATTGAAACCTTTTTCATCTCTTATTAATATTACCATCAATGTATTTGTTAACTTTCCTCTTTTGCTCCCCCTACGCTGCAAACATACTATCCTACATATTCTTTGTCTTCGTTACATCTCCACTATGTTAACAAGACGACTAATTTCACAGCCTCCTATTTAAATTATTTTTTCCCAGGACGTCAAAACTATGGAAGTCCTTTGCATCCTCAGTTCTTTTTTCTCCTACAACATTAAAAGCCAATCTTCCTGATTTACTTCACCCGTTCTTAATTTTTCAACATTGGTGGTGTCCTATAGTATGAATCTTAAACCTGCATCTTTGTATCTCATCTTAAAAAATAAACCAACACAAAAATGTTAATGTTTAAATGCTACTATTAATCAGTTTTCTTCCAGCAAAAAGAGATTTTTAATCCACTAAATTTCATAGGAGGAGTGCTTTAATATTGAATGATTTACCTTTAAGTGTACTTTGACTGAACTGTCAAAGGTTCAAGACTGTAATAGTTTCAGTAAAGCTTTTCTTCAAAAAAAAAATCCATTATCATGTACTGTGCCGGGTAAACCTTTACAGTATGCCACTGTTAGTTTTAGCTCCTAAAGCTTCAGGTACTGAGCTTCTTAGGCTTGCAAACAAAGTCACAGTTCACTTCTTTAAAATTTAAGAGCACTAGTTTGACAATCAGAACTTGCAGACACACCGACTGAGGTCAATTGCTCCCCCCACTACCTAGAATTCAAGTGTTTTGACCTATAACAAAGGGTGGTAGAAGTTTGGAACTCTCTTCCACAAACGGCAATTGTTAATTTTAAATCGGAGATTGATAGATTTTTGTTAACCCAAGGTATAAGGGATATGGGGCAAAGGCGGGTATATGGAGTTAGGTCACCAATCAGCCATGATCTCATTGAATGGCGGGACAGGCTTGAGGGGCTAAATGGCCTACTCCTGTTCCTATGTCTGAAGAGATTTTCAAAGATTAAAAATACTCAAGAATGCCACCACTTTTTGTAAAATGCCTCCAGACGTCTCTAAATTGTCAGCAATAGCACTTTCCATTTCAGCCTTTACCAAAAATGGTTAACATTTCTCACACTATTTCCTGCTCAAAGTTTCTAAGCACAAGGTACCTAAATGTAAGATGCATGATTAAAATCTTCTGATAAACAGATAATTATTTAAGAATGAAATGTAAACCATTTCCAGTTTAGAAAACAGTCCACTTACTGTCTATGCACACTTGCAGTAAAAACACTTGGTTGTACATAACCATCCACACTACCATGACAACTAGTGCTCCAATTACAGAACATTTAAGAAATGATGCTTCAGCAATTGTTGCAGCACTGCATATTCCTGTACTATCTCCAGCTGGCACTGGACTGAGGAGCTCTTTATTCGTGCACTGAACCAGTACATTAGATAAAGGAACATTTCTTTAAACCTCAATGAGTTGCTTTAAAAAGCAATTCTGTTTTGGTATTCAATGCTGTTGTGGTTAGTTATTGAGTTTTTCCAGGTTATCAGCTGGTTATTTCAGGTTTGTCAATACCCAGAATCGTTTTCCTTTTGCTGCCCCAGGAACTGTTATTTTAAGTCTCTGGCTATATTGCATCACTGCTGCACCTCCCCATAACTTTTTTTAAAAATGATCACTTTAAACCATTTTAAAATCAGTTCTCAAAAATCAGCAGATAACTTTCTTTTCAAGATAATTTCCAGCAATGCTTTGTCAACCACCCCAGAAGCTGTCATGGCTGCTTAGTTTTATTCATTTTTCAAACTTTCCTGTACACTCTAGTCACTGTTCTACAGTCCAGCAGCTATAAATGGATCATTCTTACAAATGTGCAAAATACGAGTGGAAGGCCAATGGTACAGTGGAGTGTTATTTTTGTACTATTCAGGAGTTGCAATGTTCACCTTTTGTGAAAATGTACATAAACACGTCGATATCATACATGAAAATGCCTGTTGACACTGAAGAGAAGGAAAGCACAGTAGAAAATCATAGCCTGGTGAGGAGATGGTGATAGAAGAGATTCAATTCAAGAAAAGCTATTCCCGAGTGAGAATTATGTTGTGAAAGTACATAAATCCGTGGAGATAGGTGGCATGATTAAAATAATTCATCGCCTAGCTCGGTCACGGGTATCCATTTTTCAAAACATGTGCAAAGGACAAGCAGCATCATTGCGTACTATGCAGTAATATGGTCGTAGGTTCCAGTCCCACTCCAGAGACTTCAGTACATAATCAACGCCAACACTTCAATGCAGTATGGATGGAATGTCTTTTGGGTGAGACGTTAAACTAAGACCCCGTCTGCCCTCTCAGGTGAATGTAATAGATCCCATAGCACTATCTGAAGAGGAGCAGGAGTTCTCCCGGTGTCCTGGGCAATATTTATCCCTCAACTATAATCACTAAAACAAATTATCTGATCATGTATCTCGCTGTTGTTTGTGGGATCTTTCTCTGTGTAACTTGGCTGCTGCGTTTCCCCTACATTACAACAGTGACTACACAATAGCCAATTAAGTACTTTTTAAAAGAGTGCTTTGGGCGTTGAAGTCATGCAAGGTGCTATATAAAGTAAAGTCTTTTCCTTTCCTGTGACGACTTTTTGGGTTTTTTCCCCCCCTGTTTTTGGATGCCATCACATCTCAGTAGACATAATTTTTGCTATATCCCTTTTTGCAACTGGTGCTTAAAGTTAGTGAATGAAACAAGTGACTTTGTATAATAAGGAGTACAGACAAAGCCACACTACTCTATCGCCATGATGCTGCTATATCAGCTAAGATTTCACATCCTGACAACTGGTCTCTCAACAAGTGGAAAAAGCTCCTTTATGGTTCTGCAACTTTCCTTTTCTTCCTACTGACAAAAGCAGGATTTCCTTTTCACTATATTCAGACAGCTCCAAAACACAAGCCATCCAGACAAATCTTACCATGCTTATTATTCAATAGTAACGCTCTCCAAACAATAATGCTGAAAGCATCAAATCAGTATTACTCATTTCTCAAATGGCACAAATTTTCCACTCACAAAGGCATGGGGTCAAGAAAATAGTTTAGGATTGAATTGGTAAAGGAGTGCAAACTTTCAGATGTTATTTTGTTGGCATCAGCAGCAAGATGATCAACCAAATAGCACTGTGAGTCAGAGGATTCAACTATCCTAGCCTCTTGGAAGGTAGCCTAGATACAGAAACTATACTGTGTGTAAATGTGCTTGCATGAAAAGAAAAATTTAATTATTGTGTGAGTGAGAAAGAGTGCAAACATGAGAGCGAGTGAGAGATCAAACTTGACAGTTCATAGAAAAGTTGTGTCTTTTTTCGTCCTCAAGTTGAAAGGTGTTAGTGTCAGTATCGAGCATTGTTCCCAGGTTAGGTGTAGCGCGAGTTATAGCAAAGCTCCATTACTGCTTGAACAACATGCTTCCGGCCTAACCGTAGGACGGCACCAACTACTATGACATTGTGACATTTCAATTTCCTACACCAATCATCTTTATAACCTCAGAGTGAGAGTGCGAGGTACCAGCTCCTATTAAAGTCCAACACAGTCACTACTGTTGATGATTCTGCTTCCTGTAGAATACCTGGCATGAAAAGTTATAGTTTATAAAGGTAGGCTCAAAAGATTGCAGCTTTTTTCCATTGGAACAGAGAAGGTTAAAGGGAATCTAATAAGGGTTTTCAAAATGACATTAAAAAATGACTTGCATTTATATAGTGCCTTTCATGACCTCATGAGGTCTCAAAATTCTTTACAACCAATGAAGCATTTTTGAAGTGTAGTCACTTATGTAATGTAGGAAATTTGCACACAGCAAGGTCCCTCAAACAGCAATGTGATAATGACAGATCTTACCTTGGTTATGATGAAAGGTTTTGAGAAGGTAAATAGTAAAAGACTATTTTCATTGATTGGCGAACTGATAAGACGACAGAAACTCAGAATTGTCACGAAAAGGTGGAAGAAGTGGAAGGTGGAAGAATTTTTCATACCGAGGATTATTAGAGCATAGGGTGTTTTACCACTAGTGGTTATTGATGCAGAGACTATAACATGACTTAAAAGGGAATTATTTGAAAAGGGGCAGTTGAGGCACTTCAATTGGTTCAGTGCCGCTAGCTTTGGGATGGTTAAAAAAAGCGCCACGGTTCCATTCATGATTGCTATCCAGTGAAGCCAGTCTTAAAGTGTGCCCGAGCATGTGGATATCAGATAAGGAACATGATCAGGTTCGACTGTGCTGTCTCACACATTAACAATGGTCGGACACAGGCCGAGGTCATAAGCATAAGGGGGGGGGGGGGGGGGGTGGCGGGGGCCGGCCGCGGCTCGTAAATTTAACTCGGAGGCATAAATAGCACTCCTGCTCTTCCATGCTCCACAATAAGTCAATTTAAAAAATAAAACGTACCTTTTCGGTGGTAGCCCCCAGCAGTGCCTTTACGTACCACTGGTTTGACTTCCAAGCACCAGAGAATACAGACGGCAGCATGTATGGCAAACTTTGCAGACTGGGGGGGGGGGGGTGGGAGGCCTCAAAAAGATGCTACGCACTTTGAATATGCAAATGGGGGGCCGAATGCTCATTACAGGTGCACGCTCCGGGTGCCTATCCAGGAGCCTTTATCAATACGACAAACTGCACATTTCTGGTGCTGAATAGGTGTGTGCACACCGACCACCGTATTGAATTAATGGGCAGAATCTAATTTCTAGGCCTGTGCCTTCAGAAGAGGGGAGAAAATTTGAAAGGGGAAGTGAAGAGGAGACAAAAGTATTTTATGGCCATGTCATTGTGATATTAAACATAAACCACTCTTCTTCTCTTCCCACTTACTGTTCTCCAATTGAAATGGTAGACAGACAGCTTGTTTCACTTGCCAATGTTGCGCTTGAGCCCATCTTAGTATGCAACGGTCTTTTCTTCGTTTTTTTTTGGGTGAAAGCAACTCACATCTTCTAACAGTCCAAAATATGAAAAAATGAACTCATAGTTTTTCAAAATTTGAGCATGTCCTGAGGACAGCCTCCAGATGTTAATGAGGACTGTGCAAGGTGGACTGGGCTGAGATTGCCTTGGTTATCATTGTTGATGGGTACAATTTTCTTATTTTGGGACTTTATGACAATCCAGGCATTTTCATGGTTATTGTTCTGGTGCTAGCCCACAAATTACCAGATTTATTGAACGCAATTTCACAACTCGCTAGTCGAGCACCATAACCATTAGATTTAACATGTTAAAAGCACTATATAAAAGCAAACTGTTCTCGTCAGCTGGACCCAGTGGAGGCACTCCACCAAAGTCAGGTCATGGATTCAAACCCCATTCTAGGTATTTGGGCACATAATCCAGGCAGACACTTCACTGCAGTACTGAGGGAGTGCTGCATTGCCAGAGCTGTTGTCTTTCGAACGAGATGTTAAACCAAGGTCCTGTTTGTTCAGCTGGATGTAAAAGATCCCATGGCACTATTCAAAGAGGAGCGGGGAAGTTCTCCCAATGTCCTGGCAATCATTTATTACTCAACCAACATCTTCAATATAACAGATTAACTGGTCATCCATCTCATTGCTGTTTGCAGGACCTTGCTGTGTGCAAATTGGCTGCCAAGTTTGCACACAAAACAAGACTATACTTCAAAAACAAGTAATTGGCTGTGAAGCACTGCCCCAATAATGTGAAAGGCACAACATAAGTGAGTTAATTCTTTATTTATCTCGTGAAACCAAGAACAGTGGCAACTTGACAACTTGGAGTTTCTGTTAAAGTCCTGGGATTTTGAATCTCATTCGAACTACCAGAATCAAAGAGGCAGGAACTGCTTTCTTACGATATCAACTTGTACACACTATATATTCAGCATACAATGTTCCAGTCAGTTACAAGTTATGTTTTAAATCGGGCTATTCACATTCCCCTGAAAGTGCAATGAGCTTATCCATACAAGCAATACAAATCACAAAGGTCCCAGTTTGATTTCTGGTCTTTGCTGAGCTCAGCCAGACACAGCACTATTAACCTGTAAAGGTTACAGAATAAAAACATTGCTGTATATAGTGACACCACTATTCCCGGCCAGAATGGAGATGTTTGGGTAATTCCCCCGTCAATCACGCCTGGAGACCACACTGCTGTAAGCGACTGGGATCAATTTTACGCACATAATTTGTATCATGTAACTATCTGCCGCTCACTGCATTGCTGCAGTTTCAGTCAGGAGTTCTATTTGCTGCAGTTCGTAGAATCTTTTTTAAAAATAGACTGTTTGCTGTAGTGCGCTGTTTAAACAGACTCGACTGAGTAAATATTGTTTGCTGCAAAATACACCCTGCTTGCTGCGAGTCCTGCCGTAAATCCAAACCCGCCTCCAACTCATTGGCTGATAGTGGTGTCAATAAACACTCTGGAAAAACACTCATTTTTTTGACTGACTACGCTCCTGTGAAGCGCCTTGGGACGGTTTACTACGTTAAAGACGCTGTATAAATATAAGTTGTCGTTACTGCTCTTGATCGGTATTTAGCAACCCATGTGGACGTCAGGTGAGGAGATAAAGGAGCTCGACTGTGATATGCTCCTAAGGTCAAACTCACAATGATTAATTGGGCAAAGTATTGGAGGACACCTAGTGCTGTGGAACTGAAATTGAAGACGTCAAACTGTGCAAGAGAAGGAAGTGGACGCAAGAAAAATTGGTGAGCAAAAAAAAGATATTCTTGCCAAATCCTAATACCCCAAATTAGAAAGCAATACATTTCAAAATTCAGGTTAAAAAGAAAATCTTAGATACTTATCTCTTGCACTCTAAAAAGGTGTTTAAAAAGAAAACAAGGTTTCTGCTAAATTCCCAAATGTTTGGCAAATCTTGATCTGTTTTTCACTCTGCACCCAGCATACCGTTATTGCCATCCATGTTGAGGCATTTTAACGTTCAAATGTAGGGACAGTATTATGATCACAAGCATACGAATAGTATGGGGCAGCCACTGAAGGATTTAAAAAGTAACTTACGAAAGTATGCTCTTACTTTTTTAGATTAGTAACTGCAAGATATCAGAGGATTTTTATTATTTTCCCTGCAGTGAGTCATATCTTTTTGGAAAAAAGTTAGAAGTACTCAAAAATTAGTTGCACATGTTCCAGAATACAAGACACTGTGGTGACTGCCAATGAGAACAGAAACACATGCACAATGTTATTATATACATGTTTGAAAATATTCAGCAACTTTAGCACTAGCAGGGTTCTTTCCTTCACCCCTTCCATAAGTTATGAAGTTCGCGACTTGAAAAGTTACCTCACTAGATTTAAAATTCATCAATCAACACATTAAAACACAATGACGCTCTATTTGTTTTCACAAAATTCATCGAACATACATTTTGCAACACAAATCCCGAATTACCCAACTGTTTAATAATTGAAGTGGCATATTTATATAGTGCTCCTTACTGAAAAATATGTCTGAGTGCTTTACAAGAGGTGGACAAATGAGCCAGAAGTAAATTCATCTGCGTGCATAGGGAAAAGGTGAAGACACATTTGAAAAGATAGACAGTCATTTGACTCTGCCCCTCCCCTAGTTTTTCCAATCGTACCATTACCTGACAATCTTCGACGCCACCACTGAGTACTGCCAACAACTTGCAGAGGCAATGTACCCCAACAAACTCCTAACCTTGTTACCGGAAAATGTTAAGAAAGAGGGACCAGGCTGTGGGCGACAAAGGGGACGGGGAGCAGAACTATGCAGATTTAGAAATTTCTGAAAGAGTTACAAGCGCTTTTGATTTTTGCCACTTAATTTAACCATATTCTGATTCGCATTTTTTCTTCATGGTAATTTTTGGACAATATTTCTTTCACATATTTTGATAATCAGTGATTTCCTGGTTTAATTTTTCTTGAACTCTTTTGCAACCATTGCTCATTGCTCCTGCATTTTGTGCAGTTTGTGTTTACTGGAAAATAAATTATCCTCCAAAGTCTGTTACTATCCTGTGCTCACATTCAGTCTCTAATCAATTTTAAATGCTGCTACAAACTCCTTCAGATCAGTAAATTTTAGATTATGCTTTTGGTTTCCTTTATCTTTTTCTAAGTCCTTAAGCATCTTTTCAAGTCTGAAACTTTCATCCAAGGCATTTTTTTTAGCCCATACTTCTTTACTGTTGGGTTTGACCTTTAGCTACGCATTTTCATCTTGGGACCTTATAATTTCCTCTCAAGAGTTCAGAAACCTCTTTGTTTAATGGTGCAAGTTGTGGTTTACTTCAAGAATGGTCTATTTTCACACTTGAAGTTGTCAGTCTACAATGTCAGGTATCATTTCTTGCCCTGACATGACAGCTGACTTGGAAGTACTGCAGGAGTTAACAACGGGCTGAGATTCCCCTTACCGACTGCATGCCACTCATCCAATATTTGAACCAGTTGTTGTGTCAATGCTCAAAGCTGACAGAAAATTACAAAATGTTACGTTTGTGCACCAGTGGGACAGTGGAGTCTCTCAACTTGATTAAAATGCTAGCAGGCTGCAGAGGTCAGTAAGTGGCAAAACTTAACTTTCTTCTCCAAAGCTGTGATCTCCGAGCATTTTAATTAGTTGTGAAAGTCAACTGCTCTACTGGCATGCCAGAGGTGAATGTCACAGCTGATTATTCTGTTCCAGGATTCCTCAAGTCAACACTCACCCCAGAACTGCTGTCAAAGGCAAGGTGACTGTTGAAAACATTCGAGGGAAGTAGTATGGAAAAGCGGTTTTAAGGGCGTG
This sequence comes from Squalus acanthias, assembly GCA_030390025.1. Lineage (NCBI taxonomy): Eukaryota > Metazoa > Chordata > Chondrichthyes > Squaliformes > Squalidae > Squalus > Squalus acanthias. The sequence continues at coordinate 8,911,370 of CM059438.1, read as the reverse complement.
TGCAGGGACATAATTGTTGAAAGCTGAGGCTTCAGACGGTGGCGCCAAGCAATAATCCAGAAACAGGACAGCGGAGGCTACAGGGTGGAATGTAAGGAGAGGCCATGATGCAGTTGAAAATGGAATTAAAATCTGTGAAATGCTTCTGTGTCTCTGCATGATGCTTCTACCAAAACAAACTATTACCAATCTATATATCTCAGTCTTCTCCCCAGGCTCAAAGGCACAATGCAGCTGAAATGCAAAAAAAAAGGGACTGGCTCAAATAACCACTCTCTGTTAAATTAACAAAGTTGATTGGCTCAAATATCCCATTAACTAAATGCAATTCAATCAAAAACCCAAGATAATTTTGTTCCGCATCAGCAAGTTCCACAAAACCAACCCTAACAAATCAAAATGTTCTACAGTGGTTTCTATGACCTTGTTTTCCAATCCACCACCTTATATATTGCTAAGAATTAAATTTACAACATAATTCTACATCAAAAAAACTAATGGAAACCTTATCCATCGTTTATTAGAATTCCATGCACCAACTTTCCGCTGCACAGGCCCACGCCTCTCGGTTTGAATTTTGCTTCATTCCCGATGCGTGCAGTTTTCACCTCGGTCTTGTTTGCTGGCATTTCTCAAGCTCTGCGCATGCATGGGCCATCAAAGTCCCTGACCACTGCTTTGCACATCTGCATCTTGGGCTCATGACGCACAGCCCGACATATTTAAAACTTTTTTTTTTCTTTTTGTAGCCAGCCACCCTGGCGTTTAACAGCCATTCAATCCTGGGCTTCTTGTGTCAAAATGTAGGCCATCTTTCAGCTGGGTTCCAACTGCCTTCATTAGTGTCACAGCAAAATGCAGTTTCCTTTGTCTCATGCTTTGAAACTTACACACTCAAGCATGCCGTGATTCGGAATAGCATGCCACAGAATTAACAATTAATCTTTTACAGTAATGTCTCGCACTGAAGGTTGCATGGCTGCTCACTCCAAAAAACAGACAAACACCATGCTGTGAAACCATATCATTCAGGCTAAAACTAGCTATTAAATTTCCTTACAAGATTTATAATTACATAGAAGCAAAAGTATCCAGCTCGACTGACAATACTTTAAACTGGCTACAAAATAATAGTGTCTGAAATCAGAGTCCTTTTCAGAATTTTTTATCCGAGATCTTGATAAATGCAGCTCTATAACGTCCCAGCTCACCATTGTGATGCGGAAACTGCACACTACAGGAAGCCAGCCGCACTTGTAATCCAAATAGGTTTTTGACACTCCAGTTTACATTAAGCATGCAAGCACATTATTAAATCTTTTTTCTTTTACGGCAAATAGAGAGCGACCCACAGACTTCTGGTATTTAATTGGTTCAATTGCATTTGACAGCTAACTTGTATATCAAGTAGTTTGGCTGCTCTCAAATAGATAGTTTGGCACTGATGCATTAACATCTCAAACAAAAAAGAATCACTTGTAAATCTAGACAATCGACAGCACTATGAAAAACCAGCTCACTGCCGCACCTTACCCCTCCCAAAACTAATAGCTACCTCTCGACAGATGTGCAGAGGCTCACTTTTACAACGGCAAAAGAATCCTCTTTAGAATGCAGCTGAGAAAGTTCCATTTTAAATTAATAGTATCTTGGCCTATCTAAAGTTTTGTATGTAAAAGCTAATCTACATTTTGAAGCAAGTATGGGCTCTGCTTCAGTCATATTCTGCTCCTGTACTATAATGAGCGAGAGAGCGAGAAAGGGAGATCTCAAATGTTGCAAAATCAGAGCCAGGCTACTCTCACCTACAAATCGATGTCCAGGACTGGGATTGGTTTTTAGTGTGTATGGGAAATCTGCCAGCAATTGTAGAGGAATATAGACTACATCTAACCAAGTGATTCATAGGCAGAGGACAAGCAGCAATAGCCACCATTGCCAGACATTGAAAAAATAAATGCATTCAGCAGGAAAGTAGGAAGAGATACTGGGAATGCAGAGGAAACCAAAAGAAACTCAGTTGACTAAAGTGGCAGAAATGGGTCACAAGTGACCTTACTGCATTCACAGATGGAGAATCATTATAAAGCAGCACTGTCTTCTGTTTAAAAAAAAAATAACCTTTAAGTATGCTTGTTGTGTCATGGACCTTACGTGGGGAAGCACTTAAATTGAAATCTGATGTAAGCTAATTTTGAGCAAGTCCCTCTATTTCCCAGTGTCTGAGTTTTTGCTGCATTGTTATGCTAGTATTATACAGTTTGTTGCGTTGAGGATTCTTGTCACTTCTGCCAACTTTTGTCTGAATCACTCTGCTGCTTCGAGGTACCAGACGCCTCCGAAGTGTAGCCAGATATTAGCCAGTCTCAAATGCGGTAAAACACCTCCCCACCCCCCACAAGTGCTGCCAAACATTAGCCCCAACCCCCTCGAGTGCTGCCAGCCCCCAGAGTGCATGCTCCACTCTCAAACTCCAACCCAAGCCATACATCTCCTCCATACTCAGTTACTTTATCACAAATGCTAACCTCAAGCCCTTGCTCTCAGTCCCTCCTGACATTCGTCTCTGGCCCCAATACCCACGATTCTCTCTAATCTGTAGCCGTTGCACCAGTTTATTATACAGCATACTGTCTTTTACTAGGTGTAATGCTCATGTATGGCACATCAAAACTTGGGCACCACACACAGTCTAATGCAAATTTATGGAGCCCACACTTCGTACTGGAGTCAGAATGTCAGCAGTTTTCAAACTAACCCGAGGAAGAATGCAGAGCGCTTAACCTTAAAAGACGCACAGTAGACTTTAACAGCAGAAAAACACATGTTTACATTGGATATCATAAAATATCAATTTTATCTTTAAAATACTATTATTCTTATAAAAATTGTTGATGCTCTGATTTACCACAGGGGATTTACTAATATAGAAATACAATACTTTTGTGATAAATTATATATAATCCTGACTCACTATGAGCAATGTCACAGAAGATTCCCTACTTCTACATAAAATGTAAAAAACAGAGGATCAGTCACAATTCAAATCATAAGTTTATATTGTTCTCACTACCGGTGAGAAATGTCTGGTTATTTTAAATTAATTACTGTTTGCTTGCTTTCCTTGCGCCAGAGAGAATACACATTACTCTCTAGTATGCAAATAGGCTTTGATTGCCGAGCAAATTCACTTCATACAGACTGCATGCTTTGAACTAAAATGCATCAAATTAAGGTAACGTGCTTAATAACATGAAAATAAGCTGGGGTACGGGGATGGGGGAGGAGTTCAGGAAAACATTACAGGAAACTCTTTGGTATCCGGCACCTATGGGACCGGGATGGTGCTGGTTTATTAAAAATTCCGGATAACGGAGATGTATACCTACCAAGGTACGAGAGCCCCATTACACGGCCACAAGTGCAGGAGCCCCGGTTACACGGCCACTTGTGCAGGAGTCCCGGTTACACGGCCACAGATCCAGGAGTCCCTGTTACACGGCCACTTGTGCAGGAGCCCCGGTTACACGGCCACTTGTGCAGGAGTCCCGGTTACACGGCCACAGATCCAGGAGTCCCTGTTACACGGCCACAGGTGCAGGAACCCCGGTTACACGGCCACTAATATACAGTAAAACTTACCTGAACCTACTCCTGAATTTTGCCGGTTAATAGAGAATTCCGGATATTTAGGTGCCGTTTAAACGAGAGTTTCCTGTACATGAATTTAGTAAACTTGGTTCACTATGGGAGACGCATTTTGTTCTTCTGTAGCCCAGTTTTCAACTTCAAAGATTATAAGAGGTATATATCAGGCAGCATGCTCCCAGTTTACTAGTTCTTCTCATGCCAGTAAACGACATCTGACATGAAGGTAGCACATCGAGATTCCATACTAGGTCGACAAGAACCCACATATAAATTCTTTGTTATGAACATTAATCCAGGTTTAGTATTATCATTAAAGTAACAACGTTTTCAGATGAAAAACAAAGGATCAGGAGTCAAAAGTTCTGTAAAAATAGTGCAAGCTCGTGTTATTGTCTACTGCTAGTCTGTTACTTTTAATAAACCTATTCTGTAGGTTACAGCCTAAGACAAAGTCTGATTAGAATGTTTATTATTCTGCTTTCCTAAAGTCCAAGAAATCACGAGGCATCATTATATCCGGTCGACCAAATACAGTACCAGGATCTCGTTGAACTCGCAGGCAATGCGACAATACTAGATATTGTGTGTATAAAGTCACATTCTAGTTCATAAGGGAGCAAGAACTTGCTCACAGGAGTGGTCTTTGCCATAGAGTGAGACAGAAATACGAGTAAAATCCAAAAATTACATTTCCTATGTTACAAAGTTTGTCGCACTACTTCCACAAAAGCTACCTATGTCAGCTCCATCACATTATAATTAGGTATTACAAGTTATTGAAGTGTCCATACAAGAGCTTCAATGAAGCTTTGATGTTGTGTTTGGGGGTAAGGTCCCACAACTCTGATCCTGATCTGACCACCCTGAATTGCTGACAGTCCAGTCTCAAACCTCTGCTTAAAGAAAAACAGAAGCTCTGAAGAAAAAAATATTTAGTCTATTTGAACTTCAGACTTTGTTCTAGAGTACAATAGCACTTATGTACTTTTATGAACAATGAACAATAGTGTAATTTACTTGCCATAACTAAATTACTGATATTTAGGTAGTGTTTAACCTTATGTTTTAATACATGCTTAAGAGCAGCAAAATGTTGTTGTAGGACTTTTCCTTAACAAGTTTAATATTCAATGAGACTTGCACTCCAAACAAAGCAAGCATTTAAGATGGAAAGATTTCTTCAACTACGATGCAATTTGTAGCCCTTTAAAATGGGACACAATTTTGGGATGTTTAATACTCTGACATTTTGACAAAACTTCTGTTGTGCATTAAATATGACTAATATACACCAAGGGCGAACTAGCAATTAATCTGGCAAAAACTGTGGGATACTGCCACTAAATGGATGCAGCACCATGGGAGAATGAGAAACAAACTGTTGTATTCAAGTTTTTTTTAAATTCCTGGTCAAATACAAGGATAAAGGTCAGAAACTTGCAGTTTCATGGTCTTGAGAGTTTTGGCTTCAACTTGAACAATACAATACAGTTTTGAGAACAGCATGCGTTTCCTGTGTTACAAAGTTTGTGCCATGTTACTTCCAAGACTACCTGCGATGCCTCTATCACATTATAAAGCACATTTGATTTTTTTTTTGTAGTGTCTTCTTATACCTACCTCTCATTATTTGTTTCTGCCCATGTAACTGGATACAGCAAAGGCTGTGGGCCCCGACAACATCCTCGCTATCGTGCTGAAGACCTGCGCTCCAGAACTAGCCATGCCTCTAGCCAAGCTGTTCCAGTACAGCTACAACACTGGCATCTATCCGACAATGTGGAAAACTGCCCAGGTATGTCCTGTCCACAAAAAGCAGGACAAATCCAATCCGGCCAATTACCGCCCCATCAGTCTACTCTCAATCATCAGCAAAGTGATGGAAGGTGTCATCGACAGTGCTATCAAGCTAACTTACTCACCAAAAACCTGCTCACTGATGCTCATTTTGGGTTCCGCCAAGACCACTTGGCTCCCGACCTCATTACAGCCTTGGTCCAAACATGGACAAAAGGAGCTGAATTCCAGAGGTGAGGTGAGAGTGACTGCCCTTGACATCAAGGCAGCATTTGACCGAGTGTGGCATCAAGGAGCCCTAGTAAAACTGAAGTCAATGGGAATCGGGGGGAAAACGCTCCACTGGCTGGAGCCATACCGAGCACAAAGGAAGATGGTTGTGGCGGTTGAAAGTCAATCACCACAGCCCCAGGACATTGCTGCAGGAGTTCCTCAGGGCAGTGTCCTAGGCCCAACTATCTTCAGCTGCTTCATCAATGACCTTCCCTCCAACATAAGGTCAGAAATGGGGATGTTCGCTGATGACTGCACAGTGTTCAGCGCCATTCACAACTCCTCAGATAATGAAGCAGTCCATGCCTGCATGCAACTAGACCTGGAGGACGTTCAGGCTTATAGAACATAGAACATAGAACATTACAGCACAGTACAGGCCCTTCGGCCCTCGATGTTGTGCCGAGCATTGTCCGAGACCAAGATCAAGCTATCACACTCCCTATCACTCTGGTGTGCTCCATGTGCTTATCCAATAACCGCTTGAAAGTTCCTAAAGTGTCCGACTCCACTATCACAGCAGGCAGTCCATTCCACACCCCAACCACTCTCTGAGTAAAGAATCTACCTCGGACATCCCTTCTATATCTCCCCCCATGCACCTTATAGTTATGCCCCCTTGTAACAGCTGCCTCTACCCGAGGAAATAGTCTCTGAACATCCACTCTATCTGTCCCCCTCATCATCTTATAAACCTCTATTAAGTCGCCTCTCATCCTCCTCCGCTCTAAAGAGAAAAGCCCCAACTCCCTCAATCTTTCCTCATAAGACCTCCCCCCCAAACCAGGCAGCATCCTGGTAAATCTCCTTTGCACTCTTTCCAATGCTTCCACGTCCTTCCTATAGTGAGGTGACCAGAACTGCACACAATATTCCAAATGTGGTCTCACCAAGGTCCTGTACAGTTGCAGCATAACCTCACGGTTCTTAAACTCAAACCCTCTGTTAATAAACGCTAACACACCATAGGCCTTCTTTACTGCTCTATCCACTTGAGTGGCAACCTTCAGAGATCTGTGGATATGAACCCCCAGATCCCTCTGCTCCTCCACGTTCCTCAGAACCTTGCCGTTGACCCTGTAATCCTTATTCAAATTTGCCCTACCAAAATGAATCACCTCGCACTTATCAGGGTTAAATTCCATCTGCCATTTTTCGGCCCAGCTCTGCATCCTATCAATGTCTCTTTGCAGCCTACAACTGCCCTCCACCTCATCCACTACTCCACCAATCTTGGTGTCATCAGCAAATTTACTGATCCACCCTTCAGTCCCCTCCTCCAAGTCATTGATAAAAATCACAAACAGCAGAGGACCCAGCACCGACCCCTGTGGCACACCGCTGGTAACTGGTCTCCAGTCCGAAAATATTCCATCCACCACCACCCTCTGCCTTCTATGAGATAGCCAGTTACTTATCCAATCGGCCAAATTTCCCTCTATCCCACAACTCCTTACTTTCTTCATGAGACGACCATGGGGAACCTTATCAAACGCCTTACTAAAATCCATGTATACGACATCAACTGCTCTACCTTCATCTACACACTTAGTTACCTCCTCAAAGAATTCAATCAAATTTGTTAGGCAAGACTTACCCTTCACGAATCCGTGTTGACTATCCCTGATTAAGTTGCCCCTTTCCAAATGGTCATAAATCCTATCCCTCAGGACCTTTTCCATTATCTTACCAACCACCGAAGTAAGACTAACCGGCCTATAATTACCAGGGTCATTCCTATTTCCTTTCTTGAAGAGAGGAACAACATTCGCCACTCTCCAGTCCTCTGGCACCATCCCCGTGGACAGTGAGGACCCAAAGATCAAAGCCAGAGGCTCTGCAATCTCCTCCCTTGCCTCCCAAAGAATCCTAGGATATATCCCATCTGGCCCAGGGGACTTATCGACCCTCAGGTTCTTCAAAATTGCTAAAACATCTTCCCTCAGAACATCTACCACCTCCAGCCTATCCACCTTTATCACACTCTCATCCTCAAGAACATGGCCACTCTCCTCGGTGAACACTGACGAAAAGTATTCATTCATCACCTCTCCTATCTCTTCTGACTCCATGCACAAGTTCCCACTACTGTCCTTGACCGGCTTGGGCTGATAAGTGGCAGGTAACATTCGCGCCACAGAAATGCCAGGCCATGACTATCTCCAACAAGTGAGTGTCTAACCACCTCCCCATGACATTTAACGGTATTACCATCGCCGAATCCCCCACCAGCAACATCCTGGGGGTCTCCATTGACCAGAAACTTAACTGGACCAGCCACATAAATACTGTGGCAACAAGAGCAGGTCAGAGACTAGGTATTCTGCGGCGAGTGTCTCACCTCCGGACTCCCCAAAGCCTTTCCACCATCTACAAGGCACAAGTAAGGAGTGTGATGGAATACTCTCCACTTGCCTGGAAGAGTGCAGCTCCAACAACACTCAAGAAGCTCGACACCATCCAGGACAAAGCAGCCCGCTTGATTGGCACCCCATCCACTACCTTAAACATTCACTCCCTCCACCACCGGTGCACCGTGGCTGCAGTGTGTACCATCTACAAGATGCACTGCAGCAACTCGCCAAGGCTTCTTCGGCAGCACCTCCCAAACCCGCGACCTCTTCCACCTAGAAGTACAAGGGCAGCAGGCGCATGGGAACACCACCACCTCGAAGTTCCCCTCCAAGTCACACACTATCCTGACTTAGAAGTATATCGCCGATCCTTCATCATCGCTGGGTCAAAATCCTGGAACTCCCTACCTAACAGCACTGTGGGAGTACTTTCACCACACGGACTGCATCGGTTCAAGGCGGCGGCTCACCACCACCTTCTCAAGGGCAATTAGGGATGGGCTATAAATGCTGGCCTTGCCAGCAACGCCCACATCCCATAAAATGAATTAAAAAGAGTCCTTGTGACAGTCCTCTAAAGTCCATCTCCCAATGCAGTTCAGAAAACCTAGCTCTCCTGACCAACCCAGAACACGCAAAGGTATTTTTCTAATCTAAATTTTGATAGAAATTTATCTGCTTTTATTTGACACAAATGATCAGCAGGATAGTGGCTGAAGCAAATGGTCAGAGCGGAAACCAGAGGTGGGTGAGAAGATCTGACCGGATGGGAGGAGGGTGAAGAATCTGGGGTCTGCCTGGTAAGCAGACAGCAAGAGAGCGGGGGAGGTGATGCCGTAATTCGCTGCATGGCTCCCCCAGGACCGTCCTTCCCAGTGGTGCCAGATGTTTGAATCCTTCCCTTTATGCAGTCAGGAGACACTGGCACCCCTTCCCAATGCTGGCTGATTTCAGGAATCCACTTCCACTGATCTTTAACCCCAAGACTCTCCCCAGTGACCCCATGATCCTTAAAAAGTTGTGCTTAGTTTGAAGGGGCTTCCTGGATCCTGGTAGCACTCAGGCCAAGTCTCAGGATATAATATAAGGGAGGAGCAGTCCCAAGGTCTGGCTACATGGAGGACTCAGTTGCCTATATTCTGCAAGCTTACTGCTCAATGCCCCCATATTCTATGCCCTATTCTTATTTTGGTGGGGAAGGGGAGGGCCAGCTAGGTGTCCGATATGCATGAAAACTCATAAGTGTTTAAGAATCCCCAAACTACTGAGAACCCCACACAGGTAGGGTTCCTGTCTGCCCAATATGCATAGTGCGCTCGATCCTCATTGGACATTTGCCACTTACTTAAGTCCAGAAAATTTCAGTACAGTTTGAAAGCTTAGGACAGCTTAGGAACTTCCAACTGTTGAAATAAGATCGGTAGACAGATCCACTTAGAGTGTTACAATTCTTGAACATAAATACAGACAGGAAAATAAAAGCAACTTGAATTACTTTGTGTGTCATAACTATTAGCTTTACATTTTTTCCAAGGCAGTTTTTGGTTAATTTGTTTTGAGTCATTTCCATCCATTTAGATGTACACTTGCATTCAAGTACAAAGATTGTATCTCTCAATGCAAAAATAAAAGTAGGTAAAATTTCACTGGCTCTTATCCCAAAAGTAACTTTACGACCTAAATAATCACAGTGTGCCTGTGGATAGAGCAAAACTACAAATATCACCAAGCACTGTGCATGAATTGACATGCCTTGGGCATAAAGACTATCCATATGGCACAAAAGGCATCCTGCCCAGGAAACCCATCTGATCTGATACCATGGCTCTTAGCTTTAGCCTTGTGTTTAATGAACTACAACCTTATCACAGAAATTCCAGGAAACTGCATTGTGTCAACAGGGCTGGATTGATATTTAAATATGCATTATTCAACAAATCCTTGGCAAAGCCTCATTACGTATTTAAAAAGACTGCCAAAGCAGATTAATCTTGAGAATACTTCCAATAGTAGATTACATCTTGACCAGGACGTTCCTGCTCTTCCTTTCTCTTTTTTGGTGAATCTGGGGAGGACGGGCCATAAAATCTCTCAGGGATGCACTTTGCCTTCCCCCCACTTTCAAATCAGTAAGCCTGTTGGCGTTACATGTACCTGCCCACATGAGAGGGTATATACTGACATTAAAATAAGCAGATCATGGCCTCTGCCATGTTTCCAGTTAAATGCCTAGTGAACGCTGAACACAGAGGCTACCTGTTGGGCCCCGGCATCCACCTTTAAGAACATAAGAAATAGGAGCAGGAGTAGGCCATTCAGCCCCTCGAGCCTGCTCCACCATTCAATAAGATCATGGCTGATCTGATCTTGGCCTCAACTCCACTTTTCTGCCCGCTCCCCATAACCCTTGATTCCCCTGTTTTTCAAAAATCTGTCTATCTCCGCCTTGAATATATTCAATGACTCAACCTCCACAGCTCTCTGGGGTAGAGAATTCCAAAGATTCACGGCCCTCTAAGAGAAGAAATTCCTCCTCATCTCTGTTTTAAATGGGCGACCCCTTATTCTGAAACTATGCCCCCTAGTTCTAGATTCCCTGACGAGGGGAAACATCCTCTCAGCATCTACCCTGTCAAGCCCCCTCAGAATCTTATGTTTCAATAAGATCACCTCTCATACTTCTAAACTCCAATGAGTATAGGCCCAACCTGCTCAACCTTTCCTCATAAGACAACCCCTTCAACTCAGGAATCAACCTAGTGAACCTTCTCTGAACTGCCTCCAATGCAAGTATATCCTTCCTTAAATAAGGAGACCAAAACTGTACGCAGTACTCCAGGTGAGGCCTCACCAACGCCCTGTACAGTTGTAGCAAGACTTCCCTACTTTCATACTCCATCCCCCTTGCAATAAAGGCCAATATTCCATTTGCCTTCCTAATTACTTGCTGTACCTGTATGCTAACTTTTTGTTTTTCATGTACGAGGACACCCAGATCCCTCTGTACCGCAGCATTCTATAGTGTCTCTCCATTTAAATAATATTTTGCTTTTTTATTCTTCCTACCAAAGTGGATAACCTCACATTTTCCCACATTATACTCCATCTGCCAAGTTTTTGCCCACTCACTTAACCTATCTATATCCCTTTGCAGACTCTTTGTGTACTCCTCACAACTTGCTTTCCCACCTATCTTTGTATTGTCAGCAAATTTGGCAACAGTACACTTGGTCCCTTCATCCAAGTCATTAATATAGATTGAAAATAGTTGAGGCCCCAGCACTGATCCCTGTGGCACCCCACTAGTTACAGTTTGCCAGCCTGAAAATGACCCATTTATTCCGACTCTCTGTTTTCTGTCAGTTAGCCAATCCTCTATCCAGTCTAATATATTACCCCTAACACCGTGAGCTCTTATCTTGTGCAGTAACCTTTTATGCGGCACCTTATTGAATGCCTTCTGGAAATCAAAATACACTACATCTACTGGTTCCCCTTTATCCACCCTGCTCGTTACATCCTCAAAGAACTCTAGTAAATCTGTCAAACACGATTTCCCTTTCATAAAACCATGTTGACGCTGCTTGATTAGATTCTAAATGTCCTGCTACTACTTCCTTAATAATTGATTCCAGCATTTTCCCAATGACAGATGTTAGGCTAACTGGCCTATAGTTTCCTGCTTTCTGTCTCCCTCCTTTCTTGAATAGGGGAGTTACATTTGCGTTTTTCCAATCCGCTGGGACCTCTCCAGAATCCAGTGAATTTTGGTAGATTACAACCAACGCATCCACTATCTCTGCAGCCACTTCTTTTAAAACCCTAGGATGCAGGCCATCAGGTCCAGGGGACTCGTCAGCCTTTAGTCCCATTAGTTTGCCTAGTACTTTTTCTCTAGTGATAGTCATTGTTTTAAGTTCCTCCCTCCCTACAGCCCCTTGATTATCAATTATTATTGGAATGCTTTGAGTGTCTTCTACCATGAAGCCTGATACAAAATATTTGTTCAAAGTCTCTGCCATTTCCCCGTTTCCCATTATTAATTCCCCAGTCTTATCCTCCAAGGGGCCAATGTTTACTTTAGCTACTCTCTTCCTTTTTATATACACCTGTAGAAGCTCTTACTGTCTGTTTTTATATTTTTAGCTAGTTTACTCTCAATCTATCTTCTCCCTCTTTATTAATTTTTAATCATCCTTTGCTGATTTCTAAAAATTTCCCAATCCTCTGGCCTACCACTAATCTTTGCAACATTGTAGGCTTTTTCCTTCAATTTGATACCATCCTTAACTTCCTTAGTTAGCCACGGATGGTTCATCCTTCTCATATAGTCTTTCTTTCTCACTGGAATAAACCTTTGCTGAGAGTTATGAAATATCTCCTTCAATGTCTGCCACTGCTTATCTACCATCTTACCCTTTAATCTATTTTCCCAGTCCACTTTAGACAACTCTGTCTTCATACCTTTGTAATTGCCTTTATTTAAGTTCAGGTTGGCAGATGGGTCTCAGGTATTCAGTGGAAGAGAGACCTGTGCAAGTACTCAGTGCTCTGCTGTGATCATGCCCAGTCTAAGATTTTTCTCTCTCTGCAGGCAGCTGTGGAAGGCGTAACACCTGCCCCAACAAGTCTCTGCCCATTTGCTTCGACAGGGAAGCCTGAACCACATCTTGCAATTGGTAATGTCTTGAAATGATGGATCTGAGGTGGTACAGGTAAAATTTGATGGTGGCAGCATGAGAAGAGTTAAAGTCACAACTAAATGAAAGACGGAGGCTTCTGTGCAACCTCATACCAGGCTGATTGACCCCCAGACTCAACCTTCCAGTCTGCCAAAGGAGGAACTGGAGTCTGCGACACAAGCAACTGCTTCTTGACCAATGAAAGAACCGTTGTTTAAAAAGGGAGAAAGGGATAGACCGCGTAATTGCAGGCCAGTCAGCCTAACCCGGTGGTGGACAAATTGTTGGAAAAAATTCTGAGGGACAGTATTAATCATCATTTCGAAAGGCACAGATTAATCAAGAACAGTCAGCATGCATTTGTTATGGGAAGGTTGTGTCTGACTAATTTGGCTGAATTTTTTTGAGGAGGTAACAAGGAGGGTTGATGAGGGTAGTGCGTTTGATGTAGTCGACATGGATTTTAGCAAGGCTTTTGACAAGGTCCCACATGGCAGACTGGTCAGAAAAGTAAAAGCCCATGGGACCCAAGGGAAAGTGGCAAGTTGGATTCAAAATTGGCTCAGTGGCAGGAAGCAAAGTCGACGGATGTTTTTGTGCTTGGAAAGCTGTTTCCAGTGGGGTTCTGCAGGGCTCAGTACTAAGTCCCTTGCTTTTTGTGGTATACATCAATGAGTTCGACTTCAATTTAGGGGACATCATTAAGAAGTTTGCAGATGATACAAAAATTGGCCGTGTGGTTGATGGTGAGGAAGAAAGCTGTAAGACTACAGGAAGAGATCAATGGACTGGTCAGGGGGGCAGAAAAGTGGCAAATGGAATTCAACTGGAGAAATGTGAGGTAATGCATTTGGAGAGAGCTAACAAGGCAAGGGAATACACTATAAATGGTAGGATACTGAGAAGTGTGGAGGAACTGGAGGGACCTTGGAGTGCATGTCCACAGATCCCTGAAGATAGCAGGATAGGTAGATAAGGTGGTTAAGGTGGTATATGGGATACTTGCCTTTATTAGCCGAGGCATAGAATATAAGAGCAGGGAGGCTGTGCTTGAACTGTACAAAACACTAGTTAGGCCACAGCTAGAGTACTGTGTACAGTTCTCGTCACTACATTACAAGAAAGATGTGATTGCACTAGAGAGGGTACAGAGGAGATTTATGAGGATGTTGCCAGGACTGGAGAATTTTAGCTATGAGGAAAGATTGGATAGGCTGGGGTTATCTTTGGAACAGAGGAGGCTGAGGGAAGACTTGATTTGGGGTGTATAAAATTATGAGGGGCCTAGATAGAGTGGATAGGAAGGACCTATTTTCCTTAGCAGAGGTCAATAACCAGGGGGCATAGATTTAAAGTAATTGGTAGAAGGATTAGAGGGGAGTTGAGGAGAACTTTTTTCACCGAGGATGGTGGGGGTCTGGAACTCACTGCCTGAAAGGGTGGTAAAGACAGAAACGATCACATTTAAAAAGTACTTGGATATGCACTTGAAGTGCCTTAACCTACAAGGCTACAGACCAAGAGCTAGAAAGTGGGATTAGGCGGATAACTCTTTTTCGGCCGGCACAGACACAATGGGTCGGAATGGGCACCTTCTGTGCCGTAAATTTCTATGATTCTATGAATTGTTGTTTAATGATATCCAGATAGGTGATTTCTTTATGGCATTCACTTTAGATGTAATTCTGCACCTGCTGCAAATTTGTCCATGATCAGTTAGAAATCCCCCTGGGTGTGTGCTTCAAGAGTTCACTCATAAGCAAACAAGATTTTGCCAATGAGCTTCTTACTAACCTTGAAGTACACAATCTACTAATGTTGACCTGTTTGCCCAATACACAAAATGTGATATGCCAGCCTATGTGCTAAATCAGGCATAAATCAAACTTGTTGTTGAATAAATGGATTAGCAATGTGGTTGACTCTTCACTGTCCTCTGAAATTGCCTAGCAAGCCACTCAGTTGTAACAAACCGCTACAAAAAATAAAAAGAATGAAACCGGACGGACCACCCGGCATCGACCTCGACACCGGCTACGGACACGGCAACGGCACACCCAGCCCAGTCGACCCTGCAAAGTCCGCCTCACCAACATCTGGGGACTTGTGCCAAAATTGGGAGAGCTGTCCCACAGACTAGTCAAGCAATAGCCTGACATAGTCATACTCACAGATTCATACCTTTCAGCCAATGTCCCAAACTCCTCCATCACCATCCCTGGGTATGTCCTGTCCCACCGGCAGGACAGACCCACCAGGGGTGGCGGCACAGTCGTATACAGTTGGGAAGGAGTGGCCCTGGGAGTCCTCAACATTGACTCCGGACCCCATGAAGTCTCATGGCTTCAGGTCAAGCATGGGCAAGGAAACCTCCTGCTGGTTACTACCTACTGCCCTCCCTCAGCTGATGAATCAGTACTCCTCCATGTTGAACACCACTTGGAGGAAGCACTGAGAGTAGCAAGGGCACAGAATGTACTCTGGGTGGGGGACTTCAATGTCCATCACCAAGAGTGGCTCGGTAGCACCACTACTGATCGAGCTGGCCCAGTCCTGAAGGACATAACTGCCAGTCTGGGCCTGCGACAGGTGGTGAGAGAACCAACACGAGGGGAAAAACCTACTTGACCTCGTCCTCACCAATCTACCTGTCGCAGATGCATCTGTCCATGACAGTACTGGTAGCAGTGACCACCGCACAGTAATTGTGGAGCCAAAGGTCCGTCTTCACACAGAGGACACCCTCCATCGTGTTGTGTGGCACTACCACCGTGCTAAATGAGATAGATTCAGAACAGATCTGGCAGATCAAAACTGGGCATCCATGAGGCGCTGTGGGCCATCAGCAGCAGCAGAATTGTACTCCACCACAATCTGTAACCTCATGGCCCAGCATATCCCTCACTCTACCATTACCATCAAGCCAGGGGACCAACCCTGGTTCAATAAGGAGTATAGAAGAGCATGCCAAGAGCAGCGCCAGGCGTACCTAAAAATGAGATGCCAACCTGGGGAAGTTGCAACACAGGACTACATGCATGCTAAAAAGTGGAAGCAGCATGCTATAGACAGAGCTAAGCGAACCCACAATCAACAGATCAGATCAAAGCTCTGCAGTCCTGCCACATCCAGTCGTGAATGGTGGTGGACCATTAAACAACTAACGGGAGGAGGAGGCTCCATGAATATACCCATCCTCAATGATGGTGGAGACCAGCACGTGAGTGCAAAAGACAAGGCTGAAGCGTTTGCAACCATCTTCAGCCAGAAGTGCCGAGTGGATGATTCATATCGGCCTACTCCTGAAGTCCCCAGCATCACAGAAGCCAGTCTTCAGCCAATTTGATTCACTCCACCTGATATCAAGAAACGGCTGCGTGCACTGGATACAGCAAAGACTATCGTGCTGAAGACTTGTGCTCCAGAACTAGCCACACCTCTAGCCAAGCTGTACCAGTACAGCTACAACACTGGCATCTATCCTACAATGTGGAAAACTGCCCAGGTATGTCCTGTCCACAAAAAGCAGGACAAATCCAACTCAGCCAATTACCGCCTCATCAGTCTACTCTCAATCATCAGCAAAGTGATGGAAGGTGTCATCGAAAGTGTTATCAAGTGGCACTTACTCACCAATAAACTGCTCACTGATGCCCAGTTTGGGTTCCGCCAAGACCACTCGGCTCCCGACCTCATTACAGCCTTGGTCCAAACATGGACAAAAGAGCTGAATTCCAGAGGCGAGGTGAGAGTGACTGCCCTTGACATCAAGGCAGCATTTGACCGAGTGTGGCATCAAGGAGCCCTAGTAAAACTGAAGTCAATGGGAATCGGGGGGAAAACGCTCCACTGGCTGGAGCCATACCTAGCACAAAGGAAGATGGCTGTGGTGGTTGAAGGTGTGTACCATCTACAAGATGCACTGCAGCAACTCGGCAAGGCTTCTTCGGCAGCACCACCCAAACCTGCAAACTCTTCCACCTAGAAGGACAAGGGCAGCAGGCGCATGGGAACACCACCACCTCCAAGTCCCCCTCCAAGTCACACACCATCCTGACTTAGAAGTATATCGCTGATCCTTCATCATCGCTGGGTTAAAATCCTGGAATTCCCTACCTAACAGCACTGTGGGAGTACCTTCACCACACGGATTGCAGCGGTTCAGGCGGCGGCTCACCACCACCTTCTCCAGGGCAATTAGGGATGGGCAATAAATGCTGGCCTTGCCAGCGATGCCCACATCCCATAAACGAATAAAAAAAATTCCAACATCTAAGTGGGCACAGTTACTCGATTTAAGCTGTTCAAACTAGTTACGTGGCCTGACACAGGATTCTTTATTCCAATGACCTTGCAAGATCTTGTAGATGGTAAACACTGCAGCCACGGTGGTGGAGGGAGTGATTGTTTAAGGTGGTGGATGGGGTGCCAATCAAGCGGGCTTATTTTTAGAGCATCAACTTTTAAATACATAAACATTCAACAATATGCACAGTATGTCTCCTCTTTGGAAACTCAAGTGATTTCAATTCAAAAAACAAAATCCAAGCAAATTCTGTTGCATTCATTTCTGTATTACTAACGAAATTGAAAGTTCCTTCTTTAACCTGTCCACATTGCACTTCTGCAAACTTCCGCAGCATGCATTTAAATTTTGAGGAACAATGTGTTAAATCTTTCAGAATGTACTTGTGTACAGGTTTTCTATATCCGTTAATATTTAGTATTCATGAATATTTAACTTACATAATGTGTTTATTAAAAAAAGGCAACGGATGGAGTGTAGTTTAAAGAGAGGAGAAAACAACAATACAAGCACAACAAACTTGCTTTAACACATTTGCTTTTACACATCTGTCTCAAATGTATAAACAATGAAAAGCAAGTGTCAGCTTGACTGATTTGGCACTCTCACCTGAGTGAGAAGGTTATGGGTTGAAGCTCCATTTGGAGCACGTAATGCACGCCAGTGTAGTACTGAAGGAGTCTGACATTGTTGCCACTGCTGTCATCTGGGTGAGACATTAATAACTGAGGTCTCGCTTCCACCTTCATTGAAGATCCCATAGCACTATTCGAAAAAGAGCAGGGAGTTCTCCTAGTGTCTTAGCACAACTAATATCCAATTACAGCTCAAAGTGGGACAGTTTAATGTATTGCTCCACGCCTTGAGCATTAACAGGGAACAAATACCAGTAACACCCAGGAGATTTTACCACGGCAATGGTACATCTGAGCAGCATGGCTAACTATCAAGGCCATACTGCTATTTTGATGCATTGCCAATCACCCATCTCTGATACTACGGAGAACAAAGTAAATATTGGCACAATGATCGTGGTGGAGACTCTAAATATTAATGTTAAACAGCTATTGTTCATGACTGACTGACTCAGCAATCTAAACTAAATAGCTTAATTTCCTGACAGGAAGTGAATTCCCACTGTGTCTAGCCCGGTCATGCAGGTCCCACATGGAAAGAATGATAGATCATCCCTTTTACAGAACATCATCATATATACAATTGCATACAAAAACCAGCATTTTCAATTCATTGCTCATAGGAACACATTACTTATATTCAGGCTAAAAGTGCCCACGACACACGCGCACAGAATTGCATGATTATCCAATAAAGCAATATTATTTCACTCGTAATTCCTATTCTCACAGGAATTATGAGTGAAATTAAGTTAGAAACACTCAGCACATGCGGAACACAGGATCATCATTAAATCTGCATGTAATTTCTTGTAATATCTTTTGGCATTGACCACTTCTACAAAGTACTCAATTGTAATAGTTATCTTTGAAATCTAAAAAACATATACATATTAAAAATAAATTCAGGAAATAGGAGCAGTCTCTATATTCCTTTCTCCTTATCTCATCACATCTTACATACACACAAATGCATAAATTCTCATAGTTGTACCGTATGAAGTTGGGATGAAGGGTGAAGTATAAAAAGCAGCATACGGCAAAATAGAAGTGTGACTGCACCTTTCTGCAGAATCATTAGCTTTCTCATAGACACAAGATTGAGGAGAACGGGCCTATATTCTCTGGAGTTTAGAAGAATGAGGTGTGATCTCAATGAAGCGTATAAAATTCTTTAGAGGGCTTGACAGGATAGATGCTGAGAGGTTGTTTCCCCTAGCTGGAGAGTCTAGAACCAGGGGTCATAGTCTCAGGATAAAGGGTCGGCCATTTAGGACTGAGATAAGGAGAAATGTCTTCACTCAGGGGGTTGTGAATCTTTGGAATTCTCTACCCCAGAGTGGGCTTAGTTGTTGAGTATATTCAAGACCGAGATCGATAGATTCTTGGACACTAAGGGAATCAAGGGATATGGGGATAGGGCGGAAAAGTGGATTTGATGTAGAAGTTCAGCCATCATCTTATTGAATGGCGGAGTAGGCTCGAAGGGCTGTATGCCCTACTCCTGCTCCTATTTCTTATGTTCTTAAAAGTCTCTCATAGACACATTAAAAATCTTAATGATCCTAACAGTGAATATAACGACTTGTACAGAATCATGCAGCACATTACTGCTCAAGATACTCTCAAAGCCTTCAGGATAAGGCACACATATTCCTTATTTGAATGGGAATGAAGAATGGAAGGATAATGCCAGCGAGACCAAGACAACTTATGCAGCTATATGACCCATGACACCTATGTGCCAACCACAGACAGAAGCAAAGTAGGTGCAACTAAGCCCAGACAACAACCAGAAATAAGGTTACTATTAGTATCTTGAAGCAATGTTTCATGTCTGGACCAATCAGGGACAGCTTTACAGTACAACCATTCCCCCCCTCAGAGTTTCCAGATTAGTTGTCACCTGCTGCATGCTCCATAACATTGCAGTGAAAAAAAGTCTCAATGGCCAGGATAATGCCAGGATAATAAAGTCATGACAGGGTAAACGGCAGAATATCAATGATGTATTAGCAGTTAATAGGTGAGCTAGGAACTACAACAGCAACTTGCATTGAAATAGTCTTTAACATATTAAAACACCACAAGACGCTTCACCTTTCAAGGAGTGCCACAGCTACACAATTTCTTAAAGGGGCAAATCATATGTGGTTTGCTCCTTTAAGAAATTGTGAAAGCCACTTGTCCTGCAATTTGTCTTGCATTTTCATACTCCGTTCTTCAAATACCATCTAATGTCATCTTATGGTGGGCTCTTACTATATTGCAACCAATAACAAATAATCAGCACAGTACAAAATATTTAGTTCTTCCATTATTTAATGTGTAAATATTGGCAGCTTGTGTCAGTATAATTTTCCATTGGTGCTTATTCTGTTGCATATATGTGTGACACCTAACCTACCACTCCTTTTAAGTGATTCCCGTGTGGCAAGTGGAAAGTGACTTGGCTGCCTACAGTTTAGACTTAGCTATGTATTATGATGGCTCTGCATGTGGGTTAACCACAACTGTGTGGCAGACTTGTGTTGCCTGCTTTAAGCTATCTCCTCCCATGCCTGGTGCGGCATGTTCTTACATTTTTATATAGCATCTTTTACATCCTCAGGATGTCCTAAAGCACTTTGCAGCTAATTAATTACTTGTTTATGTAAGGTAGTTACGAACTACGACTCCCTTAAATTGTACGCCTTCTCTGAGTCTTCGAAGAAGGGCTTGCCGACCTGACCTATAATATTGGCTTTCCTTAATAATGCCCAATTCTACATCAATTTTCTAGGGTGAACAGCTGTCCAGTGCCATGCTGTGTGATTGTGGTCCACAGCTCATTCAAAGGATTAGTACTTCTTCCTTTTCTCCCACTATAATCTGTATTAGTCAACAGCAATTTCCATCCTTGCAGACTGACCAAAATGTTTCCTTCATTCACATACCCGAATGCCATAAACACTGTATGTACCACAATATCTTAGAGATTTGATTTTTTTTTTGGAAGACAGAAATCATATGCAAGTAACCAGTCAAGTGTTTGTTAATTTTCATACCCTGCACAGATAAAACAGGATAGCTGAGCACAAATGAAAATGCTGTGCAAGAATTACACCTGCCCTTGAAGCCTTGCATTATATACCAACATTCAGGGATGCTGGTTTCGAATTACATGCCAAGATTTTTTCAATTTACTGACAAACTTCTGGTCTTCAGCTACAAACAACAAATTTGAATTACTTTTTTTTCCAAAAAAAATCTCCAACACAAAGCCAACCTTTTTTCGTGTCCCTTAAACACTGATTCACTGAACTACAAACATTATGTCTTGTTAGTATAAAATTCCTGCTCCTGTTACCATGTACTTTACTGCCAGGATTTAAGATTAAAGCTCTGTCCTGAAGCAATCTCCTCGCTACCAATCAGTCTTGGATCAAGGATTTATCAGCTTCTGTACTCAAGATGCCTGTAGTGGAATGAGAGGCAATAAATCCTATAGCTTGAAATTACGCTAACATTCCTCTTCTGTTGCTTCAGTCATTAACAGCATGTCACCAGGATTTCTTTTGACTGTATGGTAAGTATTGCAATACGAGGTAAAAATATAAAAGGAAAAGGTTAATCTTGCCTCCCTTCCCTCAAGAAATACAACATTTATTGTCCAAGTTCAAAAGCTTAATGATTTGCACCCTATTTCTGATAATCCCAATTATCAGAATAATCATGTTTAATTATCTTCAAAGTTCCATTCTTGGGAGTACATGCTGGTGAAAAAAAGTTTTATCTATCATTATGGTTGTGTTCATGAGTAAAAAAATTTATTTTTGCCATTTATTCTCAAATCTTTGCAGCTTCTTGCTCCCAATCTGATAGAACGTGATTACAGTAGGTGAGTTCTCTAATGATGAGTTTATAATTTGCAACATCCTAATTAGTAGTCATAAATCTTTACTCAATTTTTTGGGAGGGGCGTGGAGTCTTCACATAAGGCCTTAGAAGGAATTTTTTCCCCCATATTTATAGCAACTATCTTTAATTCATTGGACAAATACGAGCCAATATGGACCAATAAATGCTGTTGCCAGACTTTCATGTGCAATTGGAATAGGAAAAATCCAGCAAGCTGCAACAAAAGCAAAATGTTATTGATTAATAGTCAAAACTGTCAAAATATATTTTCGAACATCAAGATTAATTGCATTCAGAGGACAGTAACTCTTAAAAATAAAGATGTGCTTCTAAATGATCTTTTCTAATACTGAAAAATGCCTTTAAGGTAATTTTTTTGAAAATGAGTATATGAGCAAACTGAAAAGAAAGTCTTGTGCAGAGTTTAGAAATATATCCCTTTTTTCTTTCCTGTAGTCTCCCCATGCCAACTCACTTCAACAGTTAAGATGAAAGAATCAAGACATTTTTGCAGGGCCTCATCAAGTCTGTTCTTTAGCCAGCTGTGAGAGCAGCCAGAAGTAACTGGCAGTCTTTAGTTCCTTCCCTCCACATGTGGTGATTCCATTAAAATCAAGATGATTCAATATCTTTACAGTGCTGTATGACATAAAATTTAATTATCATTCTGTTGTTAAATCAAACCTAACATGAACTTGAAACAAACCAATACACAAAATATGCACAGTCTAAATTCTCTCTCAATTGTAAAAAAACACAGATTAACCTTACTTTCAAAAACTTGTAAATGAATGGTCGAATCATGGTGGTCACTGTACACAAAACTGTTGGCTAGAGCTGCTATCTTGAGCAAATAAAATTTCTTTAAACAAATTGACTTCTTTAGCTTGGCACCATCCGGTGTATATTTTCAAGTGTACTTTAAAAAAAATATTGCTACTTTTCATGTACCATTTGAATAGCTGTTTGGGACAGTAATACAAGAAGTCCACTTAAGATTCTGCCCTGAATATCTTACCGATGCCAAGCCCCACATCTGGAAGTTCCTGAGGTATGATGGGGAGGATTTGGGAAAGTGGGTACTTCAGCTTTTACCACCCATTGGCCCAACATACATTTGAGCAAATGAAAGACACACAGCACCCCTTCTAAATAAGGATTTTTTTTAATGGTTATCTAGAATCTCTGCAACCATCATTCGTATCAGCTGTAGCTCAGTGGGTAGCACTCTCACCTTGGAGTTAGAAGGCTGTGGGTGCAAGCCTCACTCCAGGGACTTGAGCACAAAATCAAGGCTGAAACTAGGTCCTTTGGATGTGACTTTAAACCAAGGCCCCATCTGCCCTTTTAAGGTGGACGTAAAAGATCCAATGGCACTATTCAAAGATGAACAGGGGTGTTCTGGTGCCCTATCTGGTCATTATCCAAATGCTCGCTGAGACCTTGCTGTGCGCAAATTGGCTGCCGTGTTTCCTACATTACAACAGTAACTGCATTTTAAAAGCACTTCATTGGTTTTAAAGTGCTTTGAGACGTCCTGAGGTCGTGAGAGGCGCAATATAAATACAAGTTCTTTCGTTCTTATTTACTGTGCTGTGTTCAGTTGAGAAATGTGGGTGCAAGAACAAACTGGTAGCAGAATAGATTCCTGCAGTACAGCCAGCAGCAAAGAAAGGCAGAAATGGAGAACTGTGGAGATTGGCTATTTTGTCATTTTTGAATTACCTCAGAGCCAAGCAGAGTTAGAGGCCATTGTAAAAAGAGATTACAAAAATAAAACTGAACAGAAGCAACAAAAGTAAACTTGTCAAGCGTACTGCCTTTCACCGTCAACTGAACCTTACCATGGGGTTTGGGAAATCTTACTGCAAGTTCTATGTATCAAATTTCCCAAATGCCAAGAGCTGCATTAAGTGAAATGTGCAATTTTCAGGATCCTGGTGCTTGTACTAGAATATCAGTTGATTGTCCTGTAAAGTTAAATTAAGGAAATTCAGGCGAGAGATGGCATGCACTCCACAACCTTTCAAAACAAAACACCATCTCTGTAGCACACATTTGTACTGCAATGACAATGGACAAGAGTACAAGTTTGAAAGAAAGCAGAGACAGGGTAATAAACCAGAAAGTGAGAAGGTAATAATGTACAATCTGAGAAAAATACTGCAGCTCTGGCTGATGTGGCTCATCCTAGAATGGATTTATGTTTCAGTGTTTAAAGTGTCGTTGTCTTGACAAAAAGAGCTCGTGTTATTTTTAAATTTGAGAGTTGTATTCAATTTTCATTTCATGCAAGTGAAATTATGGTTTTGTAATAATTTATATCACCATGTTCCATTTGCAAACAAACAGAAAAAGGCTAAATGAGCGGTTCACACTAAGGTGGCACATACTTTAAAATGAATTTTAAAAGAATAAATATAACCAAATTTAGTTTAGTTTGGCTGATGAAGTTTACCGTTGCCTGCTTATGTAGATACGCACTGGACAAAGAAATAGAGAACAGAAGTTACCACGACCTGAATTCTCACCATTTAAATTATTTTTGTCCCATTTAATATGAAGTATGAATCATGAGCAATCTGACCTTCATTTACCATTTTAAAACTGTATGATTCAGGATTCTAGATCAACATGAGCATAAACCACACCCCAACTCAAGAGTATAGGTCATTGCTGTTTTGATTCTAACAGCAGCACAAACCAGTAGCAGATTCATGATCCATATCTTTGCTTCTTAGCAGTTTAATAAATGGATGTATGTAGACAATTTGTTACAACATAATGGAATTCTTGAAGGATTCTGCAATTTGTCTCTGCATACATTCCTTAGATACTTACTCTGCCTGAGACTTTGATCCACTGTTCTATTTGGCCACGGATGGAGAAAGCATGGCAAAATTACTTTTTTCCCCAAAATCACTTCTACTCAGTTGAGAAATTAAAGTTGGCGCCATAGTATTTTTGCCAACTTTTTATTTTATCTCATTGTTTGCACTTTGAATGATTTTCCCCCCCATGAAACAACAAAGTAATGAACAGGAGTACATCGGCAAGATTAACTGAATATAAATTGTAAAAAAAATGACTGATTGAAAAAAAATGTTTCAAGCCACAATACCGAAAAATAATGCGTAAATTAAAGAATTTACAACACTTTCTATCATCCAATCTTACTGCTACAACTCAAGGTGTAATCTGTAGGAGCTGGTGAATTAGTCATACATTGCAGAAGTGGTTATTCCTTATGTATGACCTACACAGCTGGTGTCTTCAGGCGATTTGATCATGGAACCCATCAAACCAAATTTCAGGCTGACTTTTCCCCTAATTAGCTTGAGGACACAGACAAATGTACTGCCTAACTCAGCAGAGTAGTAATTACAGTATTATAGCTGGGATCTTTCTCACCTGTATTGTTCAGTACTCCAACTAATGGTATATCACTGAGCCATTGGTGGACTGGACCAATTTTTGTGATATATATTTTTAACTAAAGGGTGATAAGTACCTTGTAACTGTATCAGCTCTTTTGGGAGAGAAAGGGAGAAAAGGTAAAAAAAAAAATCTTCACGGTTTTGGATTTGAATTGAATTTTCACTGCAATTAACCAGACTAATAATTACTCAATATGAACTATTACCAGTAATGTCCACTAGTGTGCTTTACTCCACATTAATTAAAAACTAATTAATTGGATGAAAAGGCTCATGTGGTTTTGGCCATTTTATTGTTGGTTGTAGCTATACCATCTGACTAGTTATTAGTCAGACATTTATCACATTGCCATTAATCACATTATTACATGATAGCATCAGTTATTATTCCCTTTGGCAACAAAACTGATGTTAAATGGTTAAAGTTTTGCTTTAAATTACTAACAGCAGAGCCTTTATGGAACAATTGGCCTGAAAGACAAAACAAAAACAAACAGAGCCAAGGAGCGGCCCAGCAGTATAAACACACAGTCCCATTCAATCCGCCTACACAGATTTAACAAAATCTTTATGGCACCTAATGCTTAATTTTAAGTGTGGAGAAACTTGATTGTGAAAGAGAGGCTGATTTTTGAGATAACAGCAGATCTCCTGTGGCTCACAGTAAGTCAGAGAATGTTTTAGAATGATGGGAGCTTATAGCATGCAATGAATTATATATAGTTGATCTCCTGCTGTGTTGCTCACGAACAAAATAAAAGCTGTGCTTTTGTAACTGCTTCTCTCCCTCTGTCCCACTAATATTTTGTGTTCTGTTGCTTTTTATCTGTTTTTTTCTCCATGACTAAATTTGCCAGATTCAAGCACAAGTGCGATTTCAGGTACCATCATTGCAAGGAGACAAAGAATCCCAAATATTTATGGAGCAGTGGAGAGAGAAAAAAACTTAGCAGTAGTAAGATTCTACCCGGCATAAAAATGATCGAGCTGGCAAAATGCTCAGCCTGTGCAGGAAAGCCTAGTGAATCAATGCACACTCTGGAAATGGAGTAGAACTCAAGCCCCAAGCCTCAAAGAAAGGCCTGGGCTGTGCAGAGGAAAATTATTGCAGGCATTTTCAAGATAATGTGGGTACGTTTATGGCTAGGTTTAATGATTTCTGCAAGATTTTTTTAATGCATTTATATTGTAAGTGAAATGTTTAGTCATATATAGTCAGTGATTCAAAAACTGCCAGCAAGTTGGAAAAATACTCCAGTGATTTGATTGGCTTGTTTTGTGCCAGTTACTGTTTCCAATTGGCAGGCTTGGAACAAAAAAAATATCAAATTTGACTGACTTTTTTTTGTGGGTTACTTACAATGTTCCCTGTAAGCTGCACTATGTTCTGCAAGTCCTGTTTCTTTCAATGCGCAGTCCCTTTAAATTTCTGCGCATGTGCGGTATTTCCAATGTAAAAGCTTGTGAGCGGCCTGCGTGGGACCTTGCAGATTACTGTGGCCACGCACGTACGCAGGTGAGAGGGAACACTGGTTACCTGTTTGCGTATGGTAGCTTCCCACCCATCTATATTTCAGTAAATAAGTATAGTTATCAGATAGCAGTTACTCTATAGCAAATCAGAAAGCGTGATCACCATGCTATGAACACATTAAGAAGCAACATACACAATTAAGGCACGGCTATGTGCAAGACATTTAATTATATGGTCATAGACCCCAGTCAAATAGCTTTGTCTGTATAATGTATTATCTATGAAATGTGCAATATGAAAAGGAAAATGTCACCAGTTGCAAAACTGAGACTCTATAGCTAATGAGTTTCTTTTTAAAAAGTGAAAACGGGGGATAGGATAGATAGCATACTGTCTTTACATCTCAGGGGATTGCACTCGAACCTGGCCCAGACACACTCTACGAGCTGCCCCACGTAAAATAAGTTTGGTCCTTCACCAGTGCTGAGTGGACATGGAACCACAACACAAAACTGCTCAAAATTTGGC
This sequence comes from Squalus acanthias, assembly GCA_030390025.1. Taxonomy (NCBI): domain Eukaryota; kingdom Metazoa; phylum Chordata; class Chondrichthyes; order Squaliformes; family Squalidae; genus Squalus; species Squalus acanthias. Next base: position 8,884,333 of record CM059438.1, on the reverse strand, counting down.
AAACTAGCAAGCTCATTCAGAGAGGTTGTGAGGGCAGCTGATGTGGAAGGATTTGCACTGGTGCAGCAGAAGATGCTCCTGAGAATGGAGTAGCTTTACTCCACATCTGCACTAATTCCTGTAGGCCCAATCCACTGGCGCAAGATGCGACTTCCAGCCGCCAGTTTGCCCTGGCCTTAAACAAGTCCCTGATCCAAAGGATTCTTTTTCACAGGTAAAAATATGGTAGTAATTTACACTATTAGTGTTGAACATTTAATTAGAGAATATTTTACGTTTGTGTCATGATTTTGTATTTATCGGCAATACTTGGATCAGAAGAGTTCCATGATTGAACAGGAAGTAGTCTGGTACTGTGGAATTCTATACATGGATCAAGCATACATTTATCTTGAGTGACAAAATCTTCTACGCTTTCACAACACAAGCCTTTCTGCAATCTCACAATTTAGTTAAAATCCATAAGAGTCTAATTTGTAAAAGCATTATTTGATTTAGCAAACAAATAATGATATATTCAGTGATACCTACAAAGCCACAACATCTAAAATTAGCAAAATATCTGAATTCATACTCATGTAATACAAGTTAGCTTTTAAATTAAATATACTGCACAGTCCTTACAACTACATTTTAACAAACCAATAATGGCCCATTCACCGTAAGTAAAGTTTGGAAATACCATCCATTTCTTACTGTGAATAAACTGTTCATGTTTTGTACAAGAATTTTGATTCCTTCCAAATTGCAAAGGGAATTGGCCAAGGATGACAAAAGCAAAACAATTTAATTTGCAAGTCTTCTCTCCACAAAGCTTTTAAAATTCAGGAACAAAAGTTATTAGATTGTCAAAACATTAATTTAAACTTGAATACTGAATCTGCGTTGTTGAGTAAATATTTATTTTTATTTAAAACAAAAGAACCCATCTATTACTGCTGCATTAGGATCATGCCCAACACAGCTGCAAAGGAAATTACATCACAACAAAAACAGTGATAGAATTTAAGAATTAATGGTTTCATCCACAGCTGCACTAAGCATTTGTGGGGAAACCAGTGCTCTTCCTTTTTGGTTTCATTCTCTGGAAAAACACAAGTCTAGCTTAAAATGTTTGTAACATCCTAAATATTTTTACAGGCTCATATAAAAATGAATAAAATCAGAGCCAGATATATGAAAATGACGGAAACTAAAACTAAGCAGTGAGTGGCCCTACTAGCGTGCTGCACCCAATCTTGGTCCAACATTTTGCAAAAAGTGCTCCATTACAGGACCATCCTGGTGTGGTAATCCCACAAGGTAATGATGTGGACAAATAAACAGCAATACACTTCTAACAAGGACTGCCCTGTAGTCAAAACTGGAATTGCTCATATAGTCTGCTAGGTTCTTCCTAGTGGATGAGGGTTTCTTCAACTCCATGACTAGAAAACGCAAGCTGAACATTGCCTGCATAGGTTAGAAATCCTCCACCAGGCAAACCAAAATGAAACCAATACATTAGGTATGTACCCACATTTTTTTTTAGTGTAACTGGCATTCTCTCCATGACAGAAGCTTGCAACGGTTATGAGGGCAGAGGCTATATTTTACAGCATTCCTGCACCTTCAGGTGTTCACAGAGAGCAAGGCCCGCTTCATCCCCATGAGCTCTCCCCGACTACTTTACCTCACTGCCTCCACCTTGGCATTCATCTCACGCCTAGCTGCCCAGATCGTTTTTCCCCAGTTTGGGGCAGCCTGTTTATCCTTGGAAGCTAGCTTAACCCACCGATTCAAATTTCCTGCACACCGTGAAACTGTCTTGTCAGTTACTGGAGCAATGGAAATTTGAAACCACTGATTTAATTGATTGCCAAGGGGAATCATGTTGCTGACCAGCAAATTCCACAACAAGTGCACTGCAACCTAGATAAAGAGAACCAGGCTGTCCTAGATGCATGGGAGACTTTGACAAATGCCGATACATGCGTCTGAGCATCAGGAATAAGGCAGGTGGAGAGATGTAGACATAATGGCCCAGAAATTCATCTCGCTCTGTTCCCGCGGGGGTAAGCCTTCCCCGCGATCTCTCACTCCGCTTGTGCTTTTTCAGATCCAGCTCGCACGAACTTGATGTTCCAGACATCAGCTGGGCAGTGCTTGCGTATCCCACCGGCGTAGTGAATTCGTGCGAGCTGTGGGATCACGTGACTCAGTTAGAGCCAATGGCAGCACACCATCTTCCATTCATAAGTTTCACATACGTGCTGTGAAATCTATGAATCTTACAACCCCAAAATAACAGCTAAACCTCAATTAATTTTTTTTTAAAAACCATCACATTAATAAAATAAGTATAGTTAAATAAATTAACCATTTTAAATAAAAAATTAAATTTTTGAAAAAATTTAAAATCTTTTAAAAAGTTATAAAAATAAACTTACCTGTCTTTAAAGTCTCTAAAAAAGATATACCTGTTAAAAAAAATTCAAAAAAATACTTAATTCACTACTTACCTTGTTAAAAGTGGGTCTTACTCCTCCTTTTTCCATTTCTAAAATCTTCAGTACTTACCTGCGCGTCCAAAGCATGAAGTGCACAGCGTGCGCGCAGCCTGTAGCGCGCACGCGATGCACCGAGGAACCGCCCCCCTTTTCAAAAGAGCAATTGCCGGTTTTCAGCGCATGTGCAGGGCATGCAGAAAACCGGCAATTGCAGAGGGAATACGCCCATTATCAAGATTTGGGCAACTGAAGCAAGGACTGCTACCCATGTAGGTGTGTATGCTCAGTGCAATCTCCAGGATCTTTCCAAAACACTGGGTACAGACCTGTCTAAAAGCATAATAGACACAATTGCTGCAAAAGCCCTGAACCAGAGGTGTTTTTTCCCCCCTTGCTGCCAGCTATATAAAAAAACTGTTGCCACTCTTTGTAGCCACAGCCTGGCTGAATGTACAGGCCAGTGATACGGTCTTCACACTACCAGCCTCGACCGACATTCCCAGACATCAGGGAGCAAACAGCCCAAAAACAATGTCACAATTGTGATTTCTAAGGAAGCATGCATCAGCTTGAGTGGTGCCTTTTGGTTTTTCTGTTAGTGTTCTGCAATCTGCCCCACTATGTAAATGGAGCAACAGGGGCTAGCACACCTAACATTGTATATGCAAATTCTTAATTGTGTGAAGCAACATTTTACGTATTTTTCTATTACACCATTTCCTCACGACGCACTCACATAACATCTTTCTTGACAATAATTTAAATAGTCCTCAAAACATTTTATAACTGTCTCCCCTCTTTTAAAAAAAAGTCAACTGTCCCCCTATTTAATGATACTGATTAAGTCTGTAAAGGTCAGTCTCCTCCCCTTCTCTCTCCCTCTCCTTCCCCTTGTCTCTCCCTCTCCTTCCCCTTCCCCCTCTCCCTCTCTCTCCCCCTCCCTCTCCCTCCTTCCCCTTCCCCCTCTCCCTCTCTCTCCTTCCCCTTCTCTCCCTCCCTCCCCCTCCTCTCCCTCTCCTGCCCCTTCCCTCCCTCCCTTTCCTGCCCCTTCCCTCCCTCCCCTGACCCTGCTCCTTCCCTCCCTCCCCTGACCCTGCTCTCCCTCCCTCTCCTGCCCCTGCTCTCCCTCCCTCTCCTGCCCCTTCTCTCCCTCCCTCTCCTGCCCCTTCTCTCCCTCCTTCTCCTGCCCCTTCTCTCCCTCCCTCTCCTGCCCCTTCTCTCCCTCCCTCTCCTGCCCCTTCTCTCCCTCCCTCTCCTGCCCCTTCTCTCCCTCCCTCTCCTGCCCCTTCTCTCTCCCTCCCTCCTTTCCTCTCCCTCTGCTTCCCCTCCTCTCCCTCTGCTTCCCCTCCTCTCCTTCTCCCTCTCCCCCTCTCCCCTCCTTCTCCTTCCCCTCCTCTCCTTCTCCTTCCCCTCCTCTCCCTCTCCCTCCCCTCCCACTCCTTCCCCTCCCTCCCCTCCTTTCCCTCCCCTCCCCTCCCTCTCCTTCCCCTCTCCTACCCCTCCTCTCCCACCCCTCCTCTCCCTCTCCTACCCCTCCTCTCCCTCTCCTACCCCTCCTCTCCCTCTCCCCATCAAACCTCCTTTCCCCCTCCCTCCTTCTCTTTTTCTTCAATGCTGGGTGCCAGGGTTAGGTTTGGCAGGATGATGGGCACCAGGATGCAGCAGTAGAAAGGAGAAACAAGGTGCACAAAGGATTGGGAGACACAGATAGCACTAGAGAAAGAAATAGTACGGTATTAGGTGGGGTCAGACTGAGAGAATACAAGGTCTAAGATAGGTTTACAGTGCTTGTGTGTGAATGCACTAAGTGTGATAAATAAGGTTGATGAACTGCAGGCGCAAATAAACACATGGGAATATGATGTCGTGGCGATAACGGAGACCTGGCTCAATAAAGGGCAGGATTGGGTACTAAATAGTCCTGGATATAAGGTGTTCAAGAAAGATTGGGAAGGAAAGAAAGGAGGTGGGGTGGCAGTATTGATTAAGGAGAATATTACAGTGCTGGAGAGAATGTCCTGGAGGGGTCAAGGACAGAATCTATTTGGTTAGAGTTGAGAAACAATAGAGGTGCCATTACACTACTAGGTGCATTCTATAGGCCGCCAACTAGTGGGAAGGATACAGAGGAGCAAATTTGCAGGGAAATTACAGAGAGGTGCAAGAACTATAGACTAGTGATAATGGGGGACTTCAACTATCCTAATACAGACTGGGATAGTGTAAAGGGCAGACAGGGGGAAAAATTTCAGAAGTGTGTTCAGGAGAACTTTCTTGATCAGTACGTTTCCAAGGAAGGAGGCATTGCTGAATCTGGTTCTGGGGAATGAAGTGGGTCAAGTAGAGTAAGTGTCAGTAGGGGAACATTTAGGGAACAGTGCTCACAGTATTGTAAGGTTTAGATTAGCTATGGAAAAGGACAGGGAGCAACAGTAAGAGCCCATGGGATCCAGGGCAATTTGGCACATTGGATCCAAAATTGGCTTAGTGGCAGGAGGCAGAGGGTGATGGTCGAAGGTTGTTTTTGTGACTGGAAGCCTGTGTCCAGTGGTGTACCGCAGGGATCAGTGCTGGGTCCTTTGCTGTTTGTAGTGTACATTAATGATTTAGATATGAATGTAGGAGGTATGATCAGTAAGTTCGCAGATGACACAAAAATTGGTGGAGTGGTAAATAGCGAGGAGGGAAGCCTCAGGCTACAGAACGATATAGATGAGCTGGTCAGATGGGCAGAACAGTGGCAAATGGAATTTAACCCTGAAAAGTGTGAGGTGATGTATTTTGGGAGGACTAACAAGGCAAGGGAATACAAAATGAATGGTAGGACCCTAGGAAGGACAGAGGATCAGAGGGACCTTGGTGTGCATGTACATAGATCCCTGAAGGCAGCAGGACAGGTAGATAAGGTGGTTAAAAAGGCATATGGGATACTTATATTCTATGCCTCGACGAATGAAGGCAAGAGCAGGGAGGTTATGATGGAGCTGTACAAAACGCTAGTTAGGCTACAGCTGGAATACTGTGTGCAGTTCTGGTCGCCACACTATAGGAAGGATGTGATTGCATTGGAGAGGGTGCAGAGGAGATTCACCGGGATGTTACCTGGGCTGGAGCGCTTCAGCTATGAAGAGAGACTGGACAGGCTGGGGTTGTTTTCCTTAGCGCAGAGAAGGCTGAGGGGGGAACCTGATTGAGGTGTACAAAATTATGAGGGGCATAGATGGGGTAGATAGAAAGGAACTTTTCCCCTTGTAGAGGGGTCAAGAACCAGGGGGCATAGTTTCAAGGTAAGGGGCAGGAGGTTTAGAGGGGATTTGAGGAAAAACTTTTTCACCCAGAGGGTGGTTGGAATCTGGAACTCACTGCCTGAAAGGGTGGTAGAGGCAGGAACCCTCACAACATTCAAGAAGCATTTACATGAGCACTTGAAACGCCATAGCATACAAGGCTACGGACCAAGTGCTGGAAAATGGGATTAGAATAGATAGGGCTTGATGGCCGGCGCGGATACGATGGGCCGAAGGGCCTCTTTCTGTGCTGTATAACTCTATGACTCTATGACTCAATCTAGAGTAAAAATACTTAATTGGAGGAAGGCCAATTTCAGTGGGTTGAGAATGGATCTGGCCCAGGGTAAACTGGAATCAAAGATCGGCGGACAAAACTGTAATCGAACAATCAGCTGCCTTTAAAGAGGAGATGGTTCGGGTACAGTCCAGATACATTCCCACAAGGGGCAAAGGCAGGGCAACCAAAGCCAGAGTTCCTCGGATGACAAAAGAGATAGAGAGTAAGATGAAGCAGAAAAAGGGGGCGTTTGACAGATATCAGGTTGAGAATACAAGTGAGAATCAGGCTGAATATAGAAAGTTCAGAGGAGAAGTGAAAAAGGAAATGAGAGGGGCAAAGGTAGCGTATGAGAATAGATTGGCAGCTAACATAAAAGGGAATCCAAAAGTCTTCTATAGGCATATAAATAGTAAACGGGTAGCAAGAGGAAGGGTGGGGCTGATTAGGGACCAAAATAGAGACCTACGCATGGAGGCAGAGGGCATGTCTGAGGTACTAAATGAGTACTTTGCAGCTGTCTTTATCAAGGAAGAAGATGGTGCCAAAGTCAGTGAAAGAGGAGGTAGTGGAGATACTGGATAGAATAAAAATTGATAAAGAGGAAGCACTAGAAAGGCTGTACGTCACCAGGACCGGATGGGATGCATCCTAGGATGCTGAGGGAAGTAAAGGTGGAAATTGCAGAGATACTGGCCATAATCTTCTAATCCTCCTTGGATACAGGGGTGGTGCCAGAGGACTGGAGAATTGCAAATGTTACACCCTTGTTCAAAAAAGATGCAAGGATAAACCCAGCAACTACAGGCCAGTAAGTTTAACCTCGGTAATGGGGAAGCTTTTAGAAACAATAATCCAGGACAAAATTAACAGGTCACTTGGACAAGTGTGGATTAATTAAGGAAAACCAGCACGGATTTGTTAAAGGCAAATCGTTTTTAACTAACTTGATCGAGTTTTTTGATGAGGTAACAGAGAGGGTTGATGTGGTATGCATGGACTTCCAAAAGGAGTTTGAAAAAGTGCCATATAACAGGCTTGCCAGCAAAGTTGAAGCCCATGGAATAAAAGGGACAGTGGCAGCATGGATACGAAATTGGCTAAGTGAATGGAAACAGAGAGTAGTGGTGAACGGTTGTTTTTTGGACTGGAGGAAGGTACACAGTGGGATTCCCTAGGGGTCAGTACTAGGACCACTGCTTTTCTTGATATGTATCAATGACTTGGACTTGGGTGTAGAGGGCACAATTTCAAAATCTGCAGATGACACAAAACTTGGAAGTATAGTGAACAGTGAGAAGGACAGTGATAGACTTCAAGAGGACATAGACAGGCTGGTGGAATGGGCGGACACGTGGCAGATGAAATTTAACGCAGAAAAGTGCGAAGTGATACATTTTGGTAGGAAGAACGAGGAGAGGCAATATAAACGAAAGGGTACAGTTCTAAAGTGGGTGCACAAACAGAAAGACCTGGGGGTATATTTGTACAAAATGCTGAAGGTGGCGGGGCAGGTGGAGAAAGAGGTTAAAAAAGCATACGGGATCCTGGGCTTCATAAATAGAGGCATAGAGTACAAAAGTAAGGAAGTTAAAATTGAACCTTTCTAAAACACTGGTTCGGCCTCAACTGGAGTATTGTGTCCAATTCTGGGCACCGCACTCTAGGAAGGATGTGAAGGCCTTCGAGAGGGTGCAGAAAAGATTCACAAGAATGGTTCCAGGGATGAGGGACTTCAGTTACGTGGATATAGACTGGAGAAGCTGGGATGAGAGGAGATTTGATAGAGGTGTTCAAAATCATGAGGGGTCTAGACAGAGTAGAGAGAGAGAAACTGTTCCCATTGGCCGAAGGGTCGAGAACCAGTGGACACAGATTTAACGTGATTGGGAGAAGAACCAAAGGCGACATGAGCAAAACTTTTTTACGCAGCGAGTGGTTAGGATCTGGAATTCACTGCCTGAAAGGGTGGTGGAGGCAGATTCAATCGTGGCTTTCAAAAGGGAATTGGATAAGTACCTGAAGGAAAAATAATTTGTAGGGCTACGGAGAAAGAGCAGGGGGGGAGTGGGACTAGCCGAAATGCTCTTGCAGAGAGCCGGCACGGGCTTGACGGACTGAATGGCCTCCTTTTGTGCTGTAACCATTCTATTATAATCCTGGGAAGTTTGTCCTCAGATTAAAAATATGATAACAATGACTGGTAAAATCTGAGGCACTCCATGGTTTCACTCACACTGGAAGATGCTATTTTGCTCATTTCTTCCTTCATAGTTTTGTTCCTTCTCGTCCTGGACCATCATCTCCAAGTATGCAGAATACAGTACTAATTGAAAAGGCAGTCACTGCCTGCACTAATCAGCAATGATTAACAAGGAAGGCTTTTGTAACCAACACAAACATTTCAACAAAGCATAAGAAATTTGCACCAGCAGGAAGCAAACCTACATGGGAACTAAATATTATTTCTCTTGAATCTCAGCACCATGAATGCAACTGGTGACAAAAGTGGCTTGCAATGCTATACATAGCACAGGAAGGGACATCATGTGACAGGACACATGGCTGCATTATTCAGGCAAGGGGAAGCGCACTTACTGACCTTAGTCCATGGCCACAGTGGGGAAAAATGCAAAAAAAGAGAGAAAATCAGCTTCCTCATTAATATGCAACATGTCCCAATTCCAATTTTTAGTTAACCTCATTCTCTGGTTCCTCTTTTCCTCCACCCTTGCAACTACTGTACACTTAAGTTCACATTTTTCAGTAACACATTCCAACATTGCTAAACTGGTGATTTTCTACTTCTCTTTAAAAAAAAAGTAGCAGTAACCTTGTTTCCCATCTTCAGTTATGCTGGAATAAAGAAAGGATCAGCAAATAGGGTGACTATTCTAGAATATTTTGCAAAGGGAACACAAAGGGCAATGTGGTAGGTGCTTCTTGCAGTTCACTCATTGAAAGAAAAAAGACTTCCATTTATTTAGTGCCTTTCATGACCTCAGGATGTCTCAAAGCACTTTACAACCAATGAAATACTTTTAAAGTGTAGACATTGCTGTAATGTATGAAACGCAGCAGCCAGGCAAGCTCCCACAAACAGCAATGTAATAACCGACCAGATTATCTGTTTTCAGTGTTAGTTGGGGGATAAATGTTGGTCAGGACTCCAGGAGAATTCCCATGCTCTCCTTTGAATAGTGCCGTGGGATCTTTTACATTTACCTGAGAGCAGACAGGGCCTCGGTTTAAGGCCTTATCCAAAAGACAGTACCTCAGACAGTGCAGCACTCCCTCAGTACTGCACTGAAAGTGTCAGCCTATCTTATGTGCTCAAGTCTCACTGGTCCCGAAATTCCTGGAAAGGGGAGGGCCACTCCACCAGCCTAAAGATAGTGTTAGATCAAAGGAAGAGGCTTATAATATTGCCAAAACGAGTAGTAAACCCGCGGATTGGGAGGATTTTAGAATTCAGCAAAAGAGAACAAAGAAATTGATAAAGAAAGGGAAAATAGAATGAGAGTAAACTAGCGAGAGACATCAAAACAGACTGTAAAAACTTCTATAGGTATGTAAAAGGAAAAGATTAGCGAAAGTAAATGTGGGTCCCTTACAGGTTGAGACAGGAGAAATTATAATGGGTAATAAGGAAATGGCGGAGAAATTAAACAAATACTGTGTGTCTGTCTTCACGGAAGAAGACGCAAAAAACTTCCCGGAAATAGTGGAGATCCAAGGCTCTAACTAGAATGAGGAACTGAAAGAAATTAGCATTAGTAAAAAAAAAAATAGTACTGGGAAAAATTAATAGGACTGAAAGCCGATAAATTTCCTGGACCTGATGGCCTACATCCTAGGGTTTTGAAAGAGGTGGCTATCGAGATAGTGGATGCATTGGTTGTGATTTTCCAAAATTCCATAGATTCTAGAACGGTTCCCGCGGATTGGAAGGTGGCAAATGTAACCCCACTATTTAAGAAAGGAGGGAGAGAGAAAACAGGGAACTACAGACCAGTTAGCCTGACATCAGTAATAGGGAAAATGCTAGAATCTATTATTAAGGACCTGGTACAGGGCACTTAGAAAATAATAGGATTGGGCAGAGTCAACACGGATTTATGAAAGGGAAATCATGTTTGACGAATCTGTTAGAGTTTTTTTGAGGTTGTAACTAGCAGAATATAAAAGGGGGAACCAGTGGATGTGGTGTATTTGGATTTTCAGAAGGCATTCGATAAGGTGCCACACAAGAGGTTATTAAACAAAATTATGGCTCATGGGATTGGGGATAATATGCTAGCATGGATTGAGGATTGGTTAACGGACAGAAAACAGAAAGTAGGAATAAACGGGTCATTTTCGGGTTGGCAGGCTGAAACTAGTGGGGTACCACAAGGATCAGTGCTTGGGCATCAGCTATTCACAATCTACATCAATGATTTGGATGAGGGGACCAAATGTAATATATCCAAGTTTGCTGATGATACAAAGCTGGGTGGGAATGTAAGTTGTGAGGAGGATGCAAAGGAGGCTTCAAGGGGATATAGACAGGCTAAGTGAGTGGGCAAGAATATGGCAAATGGAATATAATGTGGAGAAATGTTAAGTTATCCACTTTGGTTGGAAAAATAGATAAGAGTATTTTTTAAATGGAGAGAGATTGGGAAATGTTGGTGTTCAGAGGGACCTGGGTTGTCCTTGTACACGAATCACTGAAAGTCAACATGCAGGTACAGCAAGCAATTAGGAAAGCAAATGGTATGTTGGCCTTTATTACAAGAGGATTTGAGTATAAGAATAAAGACATCTTACTGCAATTATATAGGGCCCTGGTGAGACCGCACCTGGAGTATTGTGTACAGTTTTGGTCTCCTTACCTAAGGAAGGATATACTTGCCATAGAGGGAGTGCAACAAAGGTTCACCAGACTGGTTCCTGGGATGGGGGGATTGTCCTATGAGGAGAGATTGAGTAGACTAGACTGGAGTTTAGAAGAATGAGAGGTGATCTCATTGAAACATACAAAATTCTTACAGGACTTGACAGGGTAGATGCAGGGAGGATGTTTCCCCTGGCTGGGGAGTCTAGAACCAAGGGTCACAGTCTCAGAATAAGGGGTCGGCCATTTAGGATCGCGATGAGGAGAAATTTCTTCACTCAGAGGGTGGTGAATCTTTGGAATTCTCTACCCCAGAGGGCTGTGGAGGCTCAGTCGTTGAGTATATTCAAGACAGAGATCGAAAGATTTTTGAATATTAAGAGAATCAAGTTTATGGGGATAGTGCCGGAAAGTGGAGATGAGGTAGATCAGCCATGATCTTATTGAATGGCGGAGCAGACTCGAGGGGCCAAATGGCCTACCCCTGCTCCTATTTCTTATGTTCTTGAGTGCAGTGGAGTGGAACCCACCCAAGCCCCAGGCCGGAGACTCTGACCCCGATAGAGCAGACAGATCGCCGGGGGTGGATCATGGTTTTACAGGTAAGTTTGTAGGGCCTGGAGGAAATATTCATGCTCCTCCTGGTCCACAAGCAGTGCTGCAAAGGCTTATGGATGTAGCCCTTACCTCCGTTTACCAGTCAGGTTTCCCGAGGTAAAACCTTCCTGGGAAACCCAGCCGATTATGGTTAAAAATAGAATCACTGTTAAAATGGAGGCACACAGTCTCCCTCAAAGGTTTTAACGACCGACCTGCCTCCTGTGAGCAACTGGTCATCCGCCTCCTAAAACCAGACATGGGCGGATTTGAGGCGGGTTGGGCTCCTGTTTTAGATTTTTAAGCTGTTAACCTCCAACGCAAACCAAACCCACTCGCTCTTGGGTGTTAAAATTACCCCGTCTCAAATCATGGGGACAGAGTCATTTGCATATCTGGCGCGGACTACTGGCACCTGCAACAGGGCATTAGCATCGCCCATCCCGACCTGATCCACCTTTGCAAGACGGAGCTGCACCTTGCTGCACTGCCTGCAGTCTCCCAAAGACCCAACTAAGCCAAAGCAAAATGTTATTTGGCCAAGTCTTGGGGTCTTCAAAAGGCCTTAAAGGGACTCGGGCTAGGTTTCAGAATTACCCAAGAGATCCCATGTACAGATAACATGAACAGAATTGATTGATATGCCTCCACAATCAAATTGGCTGCCAAAACTCACCAAAAGCTTAAATGTGAAGAATACTCATTTAAGCAAGATACCAGAGAACAGCTAAATTAATTTGATACTTTTAGTGTCAGCTGTGGTTCACTGGGTAGCACCCTCGCCTCTGAGTCAGAAGGTTGTGGATTCAAGTCCCACTCCAGAGACTTGAGCACAAAAATTCTCTCACAGCTACCCTACCTGAAGAAGGAGCTACAGCTCCGAAAGCTTGTAAAATTAAATAAATCTGTTGGACTATAACCTGGTGTTGTGCGACTTCTCATTTTTGTCCACCCCAGTCCAACGCCGGCATCTCCACATCACAAAAATCTAGGCTGACACTCCAGTGCAGTACTGAGGGAGTGCCGCACTGTCGGAGGTGCCGTCTTTCAGATGAGACGTTAAACCGAGGCCCCATCTTCCCTCTGAAAAAGATCTCGTGGCACTATTTCGAAGAAGAGCAGGGGAGTTATCCCCGGTGTCCTGGCCAATATTTATCCCTCAACCAACATCACTAAAGCAGATTATCTGGTCATTATCACATTGCTTTTTGTGGGAGCTTGCTGTGTGCAAATTGGCTGCCGCATTTCCTACATTACAACAGTGACTACACTTCAAAAAAAAAAGTACTTCATTGGCTGTAAAGCACTTTGGGACATCCGGTGGTCGTGATAGGCGCTATATAAATGCAAGCCTTTCTTTTTTAAGTAAAGAGCGGTTAAAGTGCTGCATGTCCTGAAAATTTGTTGGATCCAAAAAGCTGTCTTAAGATTTGACAGATCTAAAGAAATGTCATAATATTTGTGATCATGAGACCAAAAAACAAAACAGCTGGGAAGTCTTTTGATTTGTGCTTACACTTTGTGTAACTGAATACAGTTCTAACCAAAGCCAGATGTTTACTTGTGCACAGATAAATTGCTTCTGATCGTAAAACTCTGAACACTCACTAGTTCATGTTGCTTTGAAATGACAGATCTATTGTTCTATTTTCTTCATCCCCCCCCCCCCCCTCCTCGGAAATAACATTATCCTGTAACACCAGATATACATCCTCCTTCCTGTCTGCTTTTTCCAGCTTCCCATCTCGCTTTTCATCAGTTTATACTTAATTACACAAGAGGAAGTCCAAGTCTTATTCTTTAAAGATATATATTATTTTCTCTGAGTTTATATTAATACAAAAAGGCATTCTTTTCAAAAATGGAAAGCTCTATTGCTGCTTTTATACCATGCAAGACCTGTGCTCTTATACCGCTGGTCCCCAACGCAAGGTTTCATGCAGCCAGTTGCAACTCAACAACTTGCGTTTACGTAGTGCCTTTAACGTAGAAAAATAGACGCTTAACTCAAAGGTTAACTGTCCAAATTTCTTAAGCATGGCTGCCAAGATGACCATATACTAAGTCCGATGCAAGCAAAGTATAAAAGCAGCTTATAACCCTCAGTAACAATAATAAAACCACAATAAAACAAAATCTAGGACATCCTAGAAACACCCTTCATGTAGAAGAACATATGTTGCTTCAGTTTACAAAAAGCTTAAGTACCAATGAAGATGATGCACACATTAAATATAGAAAATCAGCAAAACTGAATAAGACTTCCAGGCTCAGAGTTCTTCAGTTCTGCATTTTCTACCAACTTTTTTGGGGGTGATGTAATACTGTCTCTGAAGTTTCTGTTGTATTCCACAGTACTTTTGCTTTTCACTAAAATGTTTATTAAATGTTCTACTTGTTATTTTTAATGAGAAGATTTTCTGATGCCAAGAGACTGAACCTAAAATTGAGCTAGGTTCCATCACCAACCCTTTTGAGTTAAACATTCTCATTTAGAAACAAAGATCAGTTGTGCAGTTCAACTTCACTTGCATAAATAAGGATCCATTGTTAACATTTTACTAATTTGGTTGCATTTAGATCAGTCTACCATTTAGGCATGATCAAGCCCACAATCTGCAGTAAGCCTAAAATCTAACCAGACCCATGTTAGCTGACTGCTCTAAAAAGATAGAACTTCAATTGCAATTATAGTACTGTAAATAGAAAAACAAAACCACCTTCCCAATTCTAAGACATGCTTATTTTGTGATATATTTAATTTCAGAACAAGTAGGACACTATAACTTAACCTACTCATTAGCCAGAAAAATTCAGCTTCTAAATTGGACAACAAAAGGAACACTGCATTGCTTTGAAAACAGCAGCTCCTTTCAGAACACAAACTGATGACTGCTCAGCACCATAGCAACAGATGTTATGTGACATAAAATGATCCAGAACCTCCCTTTTCATACAGATCTTTTCGGACAGATTGAAAAAGACATCAATTTTGTTACAGTACAGGAAACTCTCGTTTAAACGGCACCTAAATATCCGGAATTCTCTAATAACCGGCAGAATTCATACTCCGAAAACTACAGTATACAGTCGTTTATAAGTTTTGTTTTACTGTTAAGTAATTAAAGAGTTATAGATTACCCTCAACTGGCATTACTGTACTTAATCAAGCATCTTCCACCATCCATTGAACACAACATTCTGTAGGGGAGTACCCAATTATACTGCACATTTCTTGATTTTTTTTATTTTTGTTAAAAATAACCTCGGTAGATATACCTCTCCGTTATCCGGAATTTTTAATCAACCGGCACCATCCCGGTCCCGTCGGTGCCGGATACGAAAGAGTTTCCTGTACTTTGCTTAAGTATACTTAAAAAGAGAATTCCGCAAACATTTCTAAACCAAACTAAATATGAAACTGCTGTTTCAAACTGTATATTTTATCAACATCAAACTGTATTTCTTTCTTCATTTTGCCCCCAATATTGTAGCTACGTCTCTCAACACCACAAAACCTCTTGCCGTGTTATCACTGCAGTTAAGACTGCCTTGTGAATTAGAAGGTGTGAATTTGTGGATTTAGCCTGCCATGCCAGTACTCAACAATGAATCCCAGCTAAAAGATTTTAATGGTAAAGCTGACCACAAGGAAACAATCATGAAGTAAACAAAATGTGGCTAATTGTATGAAGAAAAACTTCTATGTTACAAAATGAATTTACCTACAACAAAGCAACACAGTGTGGTCCCCAACACTCCCTAGGGGGTTCTTATCCATCACTTTATAGATTCGAACCTCATCAATAAGACTGGACATCAAGAAGTGGAAATCATAATTGGATGCTTGCAATAATCAGGTATGCTACAGGTTCAATTAAAAAAAATTGCACACACTTCAAAACTTCCTGACGGTGAATCCACGCAAGTCGATGGGAGATAGTTGGACTGGTCCTTTTGACCTAACAACTGCAAAAATCATACAGCAACTCATGCTGCCCATGTACACACACCAATTTTCACACAGAAACCTGCACCCATCCTTCCTTCCTTCTGATTAAAAAGAGCTATACTTCTGTGAAAAGCACCATTCTTTGGGGGCTTTGCTGCGACTGATGCAAGGACAAATAGGATGCCACTAGGAGGAATGCACCACTTGTCGCAACCAGCATTTTCACTCAAACTTCTCTCAAGTGATCAAGCTCCTAATCATAATCAAGTTCCACAAAAATTAAGTGAAGAATAAGTCTCACTATAACCCATCCCGAGCTGAGTGGGTGGGTAGCCTGCACCAAAGAGAAATCTGGATGAGCAGAAATTTCCTCCAAATAAATATTGGGAAGACCAAAGCCATTGTCTTCAGTTCCCACCACAAACTTTGTTCCCTAGCCACCAACTCCATCTCTCTCATTAGCTACTGTCTGAGGCTGAACCAGACAGTTCGCAACCTTGATGTCCTATTTGACCCTTAGCTGAGCTTCCGACCCCATATCCTCTCCATCACAATGACCGCCTACTTCCACCTCCATAACATTGACCATCTCTGCCCTTGCCTCAACTCATCTGCTGCTGAAATCCTCATCCATGCCTTTGTTACGTCAAGACTCGACTATTCCAAAGGGTCTCCTGACCAGTTTCCCACCATGCACCCTCCGTAAATTTTAACTCATCCAAAACTCTGCTGCCCGTATCCTAACTCTCACCAAGTTCCGTTCACCCATCACCCCTGTTCTCACTGACTTACATAGGCTCCTGGTCGGGCAACACCGCGATTTTAAAATTCTCGTCCTTGTTTTTAAATCCCTTTATCTCTAACCTCCTCCAGCCCAACAACCCTCCGAGATCGCTGCGCTCCTCCAATTCTGGCCTCTTGCGCACCCCAATTTTCTTCATTCCACCATGCCGGCCATGCCTTCAGCTGCCTAGGCCTTAGGCTCTGGAATTCCCTCCTTAAACTCCTGTCTTCCTTTAAGATGCTCCTTAAAACTTATCTTTTTGTCCTAATATCTCATGCGGTGCGGTGTCAAATTTTGTTTCATAACGCTGCTGTGAAGCGCCTTGGGACAATTTACTACGTGAAAGGTGCTAAATAATGCAAGTTGTTGGTCGAGTTGCTGTGGAAAGTTGTCAAAGCAGAAATCAGGCACTAATCATAGGAGGGAAAAAGGGAGGTTAAAGCACCCAAGTGTTGTGATGTATCCAATTTCAGGAAAGTGTGGAGAGACACCTTGAAAGAGCTTACCCAGCCACTCAGCTGGGTTATGGCAAGACTCAAAATACAGGAGGGGGTCTTTGAAAAGGGACTTAGTGGCACAATGGGTTTGGAACATTATCCAGCCATCTCGGTGGCTTGGGCTAAAATTTCGGTGATGTGATTAACATTTCCCCCAGCTGCAAGAGTCCCAACTTCATAAATTTGAGCAGTTTCAACCCAGTTTCTAAGGTTCTGGAAGTACTGAGCACAAAAACAAAAGCTATTAGCATTAATGAGCTCTGCTACAGCCAAAGGAAAAAAATGACTACTTTCCCACAGACAGTGTGCCAGATCTTTTTTTTTTAAAAAGGCTGAATTTAACAAGCGTTTTCTCGTAGAGGGGCCATTACACGTGACTTAGTTCTGCACTACAAAAAACACGGGGGCCTGATATACAATTACTTTCAATTAAGCTCACTTTATTTCAGCTAGATTTGCCAAGAATTCTAGTGATCATTGCCAAACCAACTTATCATGGTGATTTTTTGGAACATTTAAGGTTTTTATCTCTGGCCTCCCCCAATATAAAAACACACAAAGGTCTGAACTTTGCTCATTTTAAAACAAAAGAATTAATCTAACCAACAGAATAACAATCACTGATGAAGAAATGAATAAAGCTACATTTGTAGATGTTAAAATGAACATTCAGCCAAATTTCTGAACTGCTGGTGACAGTGTGGTGCTTCGTAGGCAGGTATGATTTTAGATCGGCCTGCGGTTACACACATCCATTTGTGGTATGCTCAATTTCCTGGCCTAAGATTTTGGGGGTTAAAATTAAGTCACAATAGTAGTAGCTTGTACAGGCCCGATTTGCATGGAATTTTTAATTTATATTAGGTCAAGGACCATCCATGACATGCTGCTAACCCATATTAATTGGTGCAACTGAAATCTTGGGGCCTGTCTTGCCCAAGCAGATCATCTGAATTTTTGTTTGTGGCATTTTCTGGTAAAAGCTTTTGCATTTTGTCTCATGCATTAGTTATTTTTGCTGGGAACTCTTTTTTTTGGGGAGGTGGGGGGGGGGGGGGCAGTATTATTGATTTCTGCAGATATTTAAATAGTATCGTACAAAGTGGTGAGCATGGGCATTTCCTGACAGTTTCCAAACACGCTGGGTGCTTCAGAGGTGAGGAACAGGAGTTCATGAAAGGCCATCAAATACAGGTGCAACATCAGAGGCATACTATCCGCAAAGTGGGCTAGGGACTCCCATCAGAAAACTGCAATGCCAGCCGTTTGTGTTGCAAGCACAAGCAAGTCTGCGCATTGAGCCAGCTAAACCCCATTATTGGAAAATTGGGGCTATCTAATCTCCCCAGTCCCTCAATTAGTAAAGGCACGACAAGGTATGGCACCAAGCTGTACAAAAGTTACAGATTTAAGCCCTTAAATTAATTGCTTGGAACAAATTATCATAATTGGCCTCGGTTACCTGGGAGGGGGAAAAAAGGCAGATTTCCTGCAACTAATTGCTATCCATTGATGTCTGCTGTTAACTGCACATCTGCGGGTGTTGGACCGAAACAGTATCGGGTTCGGCCATGATGTCGCTGTACTGATGAGATTTAAAAAAAATTAAATTGACTTTAGATAGAGTGAATGCGACTAAGAATGGGTTTTAGCTAGCTGTAGGTGAAAAGGATTCCCCTATCTATTAGAAAAGAAACCAATACACAAGACTGAATTCGAGCTAAAATGACATAGAATTACATAGCTGACAGCTGACTTCCCTTCAAGATGGATGCCTGGTGATTAATCTGGTTATGGGAGTAGATCAGGTTATTTGATCTGTAAATTAGTCAAGATGCAAAAGCTTTGTCTTGGGTGATAATGGAACAATACATGGTCAAAGCAGTAATAGATATATGGAATCTGGACAAGCGGGAACATCTGTCAGTCGGGATTATCTGTACAGGACCTTGATTGATTGACAATTCTATTCATAAGTCTTTGGACTGGGAGCAGTACTAGAGATTTAACTCCGATTCTTAATTTGGACTACTAGTCAGCTTGGCTCAGTGGCAGCATTCTCTCCTGAGTTGCAAGTCCTAGCTTCAAGCCCCACTCCAGGGTGAGCACAATCTCGGCTGACAATTCACTCCAGTACTGAGAGTGCTGCTTTGTCAGAGGTACTATTTTCTGGATCAAACATTAAACTGAAGTTCCTGTCTGCCTGTTCATAAAGGATCCCGAGTGTACATAAAAGATCCCCTGACATTTTTTTCTGAGAAGCGCAGGGAGCTTTCTCCTGGTGTTCAGGCCAACATTAATTTCTAATTCAAAGCTACAAAAGCAGATCAATTTTTATTTGTGTCACTGCCAATTGTGGGGACTTGTGTGAAAAATGGCTGCTATATTTGCCTATATCAACAGCAATGGCTACACTTCAAAAGTAATTAATTGGCTGTGAAGTGCTTGAGGATGTTGCAAGGAAATGAAAGGTGATATATAAATCCAAGTCCTTTCTTTGCTAGTTAGCTGGACTTCGTGAAGTGAACCAGAATTTCCTACAAAACCATCATCTAGTGAAGGTCTATAACTGCTTCATCCAAAAGCCTAACAAACTGTGTAAGAATGTACATTCTAGAAAGAGTATTTTAATAATTTCTGAACTGTTTTTGATTTTTATTCTGTTTTCTATTTGCACTTTTAAAATATTTGTTCTTGGGATGTGGTCGCAAGGCCGCATTTATTGCTTATCACTACGTTAACGGAGACGGTGGTGGTGGTGGTGGGGGGCCTTTCTCCTTGAATCACTACAGTCCTTGCAGTGATTTTGCTCGCACAATGATGGGAATTCCATGATACTGACCCAGCAATAAAGGATTAGCAACATATGTCCAAGTCAGGATGATGTGAGACTTGTAGGGGAACTTGGGAGGCGATGGTGTTACGATGCTATTGTCGCTCTTATCCTTCTTGGTTGTAGAGGTCACAGGGCAGGGAAGCGGTGCCAAAGTAACCTCGGTGAGTTGCTGCAATGCATCCTGTAGATCATACATACTGCAGCCACAGTACACAACTGATGATGGGGTGGGTACAGAGCCTGGTGACTTCTCTATTCTGGATGTTGTTAAGCTTCTTGAGTGTTACTGCAGTTGCAGCCATCCAGGCAATGTTGAGAATTCCATCATGCTCCTGACTTCAGCCTTGTAGATGATGGATATGCTTTGAGGGGTCAGAAGTACCCAGCCTCTGCCCTGCTTTTGTAGCCACTGTGTTCATATGGCTGATCCAGTTACGCATCTGGTTAACAATGACTCCCAAGATTTTGATCGTGGGTGGAAGTCAGCAATGGTAGAGTGGTTGAAGGTTAAAGAGAAATGACTAGGCTTTCCCTTGTTTTGAGATGGTCACTACCTGGCAAATATGTGGTGCGAATGTTGCTGCCTACTTGCCAGACCAAGCTTGGGTGTTAATCAGGTCATGCTGGAGGCTGGTATGGGAGGCGTCATTATCAGATGAGCTGTGAATGGAGCTCAACACTGGAATCATCAGCAAATAGTCCCTATGACAATGGGAAGGTCATTGATGAAGCAGCTGACGATGATTGGGCCAAGGACGTTTCCTTATGGAATTTCTGCAGTCCCAGTGGCTCTTGTGCAGCCATTCTCCATTACCAACACCTGCTATCAGAGAGAAAAATGGGCGCAGTGGCCAAGATCTAACATGTTGAACTCAATGTTAAGGCTGAAAGACTGTGAAGTGCCTAGTAGAAAGATACGGTGTTGTTCCTCAAGCTTGCATTGAGCTTACTGCTATTCATACTAACACCAGTGAGGGTTGTGATTTACAAGTTTTCTGGAAAAATAGATGAAATTACTTACTTTAATCCCCAAAACACTAAAACCATGTAATAAAAATGGAATTTGAATCATTTGGACATAAAAACTAATTGCCTTCATTGTGAATGGATGGAATTACAAAATGTAATTTCCAAAACACGGGTAAAACCCCAAATCCCATGTAATAAAAACAGATTTTGGCTTATTGAGCCACTATAAATCAGGCCCTGGCCATATTCTTTGTATTTGTTGACTTTAAAAAAAAAAACATTTATAGCGCTGCCTACCCACAGAAACAACATTTCTCCTTCACTTGTGCTGGAATCCAGTTCAACAGGTGCTGAGTGCCTTTGTACCTCAGCCAGTAAAGTTTCAGCTTGGTACCTGATTCTCAACAGACTATTTAATCATGAAGTAATGTTGCTGTTCAGCCTTTCTCGCAACAATTTTATGTGCTCATTGCAGAAAGGAAAGATTCCTAAACAGACTAAATCTCCAATGAATCAAAACCTGCACCTTTATGTATGCTATGATTGGGACAGCATACTATGAGAATAAGAATTACCCAATAATTATGGTATAACATATCAAGGTTATGTGGGTTACTCACCATATTCTCCTGTCTAGTCTGAAAGACAGTAAATATCACATTTCAGGCTAAAACTTGTAATAAGCGTTTATTTACAAGAAAGATATTGCACAGAAGCAGTGAACACAGCAATTTGCTGAAAGATCTAACCTGGCCACTTGCTGAACTTTCAGTCTCCTCCAATCATCAGTAAAGTGCCAGAAGGAGTCATCAACAGTGTCACCAAGCGACAGCTACTCACCAAGAACATGCTCACTAACACTCTGCTCACGTTTAGACGGAACTGCTCAGCTCCAGACCTCATCGCAGATGTGGACACAAAAGCTCAGTTCTAGGCAAGAGAAGTTGCCATCAATAGCAAGGCAGCATTCGACATAGTACCAAGGGGCCCTAGCGAAACTGAGGTTAATTGGGGAGTCCGGATGCAAACTTTCCAGTGGCTGGAGTCATAGCTAACATAAAGGAAGGCGGCTGTGGTTGTTAGATGTCAGTCATTGTAGCCCCAGATTTCCAGTATCCACAGTATTTTGCTTTTGCTGAAAAGGAGGGAAGGGAGGGAAAGAAAAAGGGAGGGCTTATATTTATATAGCGCCTTTAATAACCTCAGGGCGTCCCAAAGCGCTTTTACAGCCAATGAATGTAATGTAGGAAATACGGCAGCCAATTTGCCCACGGCAATGAGATAATGACCAGATAATCTGTTTTAGTGGTGTTGGTTGAATGATAAATATTGGCCAGGAGACCAGGAGGACTCCTCTGCTCTTATTCAAAATAATACCATAGGATCTTTTACATCCACCGGAGGGGGCAGGCGGGGCTGAATTTCCATCCAAAAGACAGTACAGCACTCCCTCAGTACTGCACTGTAGTGTCAGCCTGCATTATGTCCTCACATCTCTGGAGTGGGACTTGAACCCACAACCTCTGACTCAGTGGCAAGCATGCTACCTACTGAGCCACAACTGACACCTATATAAAAAAGAGCAGCAAAATTGATCGGTCCATTTGTAGTTGGCGAAGCAGAAAACATAAGGCGGCTCCCTGGAAAGTTTATCCAATGAGCAGCTGAGGAATACAGATCAGGAAGTTTAGTTGGTGAATCTTGTGCAAGGCAGTGGTGGGGATGTTACAATTCATCTCAGCAAACAAAGGAAGGGGGAAAAAATTGGCCAGGGTTTGCACTCCTGATCCCTAACTGGAAAGTGTGTGTGTGTGTGGACACTGCATGCCAACAGGATCAGGATTAGGTGTGATGCTCTCCAGGGTAGAATTGCTCGTCAATACTCACTGTTTAGGCTTTCACATGAAGAATGACCACTTAAGTGAGGTGCCAACACAAATTAGTGCCTTTAGAAGAGAAGGAGAAGCAATTGGGGAAAGTAGAGGGTGATACAAGTAATCCAAGCTACACTTATACGTAGCAAGTGGGTATTTCAAGAATTGTGTTTGCACTGTCCTCTTGTCCATGGTATGGGGCAGGGGAGAAGAAAATAAAAAATTACCCAAAATATCTACAGTACCCATGAGCATAAACTATTCTGTCACTAATTTGGCTGAAAATGCTCAATAAGTATAATGCATCAGCTGTGCTTCTGATCTTATGAAATTTCAGTCGCTTTGTGGCTGCACAGCAGTGAGTATGAAATAATGACCAGCAAGAGTCTTCTTGCCCTTGGAGTTGCAGGCAAAATGGAGGAAATGTAGGCAGGAAATGAAGTTATAGCAATTGTAGGAACTTGGTTCATCCCAGAAAATGGGATGAATTTCATCATGAAGGGTTATAGATTGTTCAAGAAAAGGGGCCAATTGCTGGGTGTGTGGAAAGAGTGCTAACTTGATATGTTTAAAAAAATTTGGAAATTAAGCAAGCTGAACTAATACAAGGAGTGAAACATAGTTAGCATGGAAAAACTTAGAAAGGACCTTGGGGTAATAGTCGACCTGTCAATTTCAATGTCGAGTCAATGTGACAAAGCAACCAAAAAAAAGGTTGGGGAAATATACCTAGAACAGTAAAGTACAAGTCTACGGCGATTATGCCAATACTTTATAATGCAATAATCTGATCACAGAGTACAGGAAACTCTCTTTTAACCGGCACCCAAATAACCGGAAATCTCTCTTAACCGGCAAAATTCTTGAGTAGGTAACCGGGGTTTTCCTTCATCTCTCCTTTAAAAATAACTTAAAAAAAGACCCCGAGGCGTTTGCCTTGTATCGGAGCGTGTAGATTGGGAGGGGAATGTGCAGCCCGGGGAGGCAGCGGACACGACAGATGGTCAGCTGGCGGTCCCCGGGGAGATGGAGCTCCGAATGCAGGCGCATGTCAGTGTGTACGGGGCTCTCGTACGTTGGGAGATATAACTCTCCGTTATCCGGACTTTTTGATTAACCGGCACCACGCCGGTCCCGTCGGTGCCGGTTAATAAAGAGTTTCCTGTACTGTGTTCAATTCTGATCTGTACTATAAAATGACAGATATTCATTTGTGGGGAGGGCAAAGAAGTGCAACGGCAACGAGCTAGAAGCAAAAACGAGAGAAGCTCACGCTCTAAAGTTGACGGAGCAGATGGTTAATGGGGTGGGGTGGGGGACCTAATGGAAGTATATATTAAATGTTATCAAGCAGGTAAACCCAGAACATTACTTTAAAGTAATTCAGCATCAACACACCTTAATGACAGACAGAAAGGAGATCCTAAACAGGCTGAAAGGGCTTAAAACAACAAATCTTCAGGGATAGACTGCATTTATCAAGACCAAAACCGAACAAGAACAGAGATAGATTGACAAATTTTGTTACACCACAAATAAAGGACTGGTTTAAACAAATTTTTTTTTTTATAAACAGAATTAACATATTTCTTAGGCTGTACAAATAGAATACAAAAAGCACATACATAGCCACTGGACTGCACTGCTCTATTTTATTATCCATTTAAAGCACTTGATAAAACTAGGAATCTTCAACAGGTACATATTTAGGTTAAACAAGCTCCATTTGAAATAAAACTCTCTCAACATGCACCTTTGTATTTCAATCAATATCAACAAGTATAAAAATGAATCAATGTGCATAGCAAATAAAACTGGACGAATGATATTTTTTTTGTTAAATAAATCGGGTACAGAATTCATATCCAGTAAATTTAGGAAAATAACTTGAACTGATGCAATTTCTAAGTTTTCCAAAAGATCAAGCCTAAAAATGTGGGTGCACCTTACAAATCTTGCCTTTGCAACAGAATACATGACAGTCTACATAAGAGCATAAGAAATAGGAGCAGGAGTAGGCCATTTGGCCCTTCGAGCTTGCTCTGCCATTCAAGTCTGATCTTTGACCTCAACTCCACTTTCCTGCCCTATCCCCATATCCCTTAATTCTATCGCTCTCGTCTTGAATATACTCAACGACTTGAGTATCCACAGCTCTCTGGGGTAGAGAATTCCAAAGATTCACAACCCTTTGAGTGAAGAAACTTTTCATCTCAAATGGCCGAGCCCTTATCCTGAGACTAGAACACCCTGTTCTAGACTCCCCAGCCAGGGGAAACATCCTCCCAGCATCTACCCTGTCAAGCCCTGTAAGAATTTTAATGTTTCAATGAGATCACCTCTCATTCTTCTAAACTCTAGGGAATATAGGCCTAGTCTACTCAATCTCTCCTCAAAGGCCTATCCCCTCATCCCAAGAATCAGTCTAGTGAAACTTTGTTGCGCTCCCTCTGAGGCAAGTATATCCTTCCTTAGGTAAGGAGACCAAAACTGTACACAGTACTCCAGGTGTGGTCTCACCAAGGCCCTATATAATTGTACGAAGACTTCTTTACTCTTATACTCCAATCCCTTTGTAATAAAGGCTAACATACCATTTGCTATCCCAATTGTTTTTACACAAATGGCTATCCTTTAACTATTCTTGTATTTTTTTCTAAAATACTGTTATGCGCAAGCAGACAACTACAGGTAAATACAACATTTGCAAATTGCAGGCAATTGTCACATGACCAAACTGCAGCAAATATGTCCAGAGTTGGCAATGGCAACCAAATGGCTGTTCTTATCCATAATTATCTTGATCTTGGGACAGAAATCTGCATTAGTGAAAATTAGGGGTGACAAATATTGAGAATAATCTCCCTTCCCAATTTTCTTCCCTCATTTCCTAACACTATTGAGTCATGTTGGGGTGTAGCTCCATGGCCACAGTGTCATATTGGACATCCATATAACTGCACTTTCCAGCAGGAGTCACTAGACTGCAATAAGGAACGTCAACCCTAGCTTATTTTTTCCTCTCCCTAGCCAGAGGACAATGTGGCTAATTGTAGCACCCCACTACAATTCTGGCCATCAGCTAATGGCACAGATCAGAGTTCTCTAGTGCAATGCTTCTTTAAATCTTTTGCAGAATGGTGACCAGATCCAAGTACAGTAGTATAAAAAGGGCATGAAATGCTAAACCAGCCTCCAAAAGTTTTTCCCCTTTGGAAGTTGGGTTGCATCATTCTTCTTTGTATACAGATCAATGGATAAACAAATGAGAAAATAGATGCAATATACAGAAAAATGTCCAAATCAAGTAGGACATTAAAATACACAGCTTCAACCAATTTACTAAAATAAATCAATATACACTCACCCGCTGGGGAAAAAATACAGCTGGAGCTATTATGTTAGCCGTAGAAAAGTACAGAGTTGTTTTGAAAGAAATTAGAAGCCAGAGACTGGTAACTGACTTCAGATGTTGAACTCCTACTATTAAATGAGATCACCTCAGGTAATCGTGCCAAGTGATGTTTAACCAAAAAAATGAACACACACGATTTGGGAAAGCAATTAACAATTGGAGAAGTGGGATTCAACTAAGAATATTTATCAAAGTCACTAATTTTCACATTTAAATGGTACCAAGTAAAATATTTATAAAATCGGAGTATCTTTATTTGATCTTGTATCTGAACTATATTCCATTGAATTATTACTGCAATTGTATATTTTTGGTAAATCCTGGAAAGAGAATTGGGTAACTAACTTTACTTTTGATAATCAGGAACGACAGCACAAAGTAATCCTTGGACAAATACTAACACATTTGTTCCAGCTAACAATTTACAGATGAGGACATTTAAAAAAAAATCAAATGAGTGACTTCCTACCGACACCCAATCGCCCGTGAAACTTAACACATGCTGCAAAGGCAACATCGGAAGTCTGCGAAGCAGCTGAAATTAGACTCGTCCTGCTCAGGAACTTGGTATGTCTTGCACTGGTGCAATGGCAACACATCCATAAGAGACTTGGAGGCAAATTCATTCTAAACTGAAGGTCACTTTTTTGACTTAAAACTACTACACCTGGGCAGCACTTTGATTTGTTAAGTAGCTTACATAAATTACCTTACACGCGACCATACTTCCAATAACATTTTGTTGCACAATATGTAACAGTTGAATACACACAAGATATTTTTCCTCCAATTAAAGGCAACAAATAATAAAAAAGTTATTTTAAATGTCAAAGTATTTGAACAGTAAAAGAGCACATAACAGTATCAAATGAATCCCAACAAGTTTAAGCAGATAGATTAGTGATGACTCGATTCACCTGCAATTTCTTCTGAAAATATAGTGAGCTTGTGTTTTTTTAACACTGCTTCAAATTCTTGATCGGCAAGATGGCAAAGATCCAAAAGCGTCTACTTTCAAGTTGCATCTTACAATAGTTTTGTCTTCACACTGTGATTGTAAAGTAAAATTCCCAGGCTCAAGACTGAGATTAAAAGCACAGCACCATTAATTTACTGCCTGCTTTCTTCCTGACAAAATACTTTATCTCAACACAGGAATCTTAAGGGAATGCAACACGGATAACATATCCACACGAATAGCAGACTGTCTCTTGCTTGGGGTGCTTAAGGGGAGGAGTAAAGCAAAACTCATTTGAATTCTCCAAGCTGCTTGTGAAATGGTTCATGATTTATTACTGGTTAAGATAAAAGTGATTCATCCCATGTTTCCAGAGTGTAGAAGCTACACAGTAAAATATGCAGGATAAATCACTTTCATTTGAAGAAAAATGGCTGAAATATTTGTTTTATGCGCTCTAAAGGCAGTTTTGCACTAACCTTAGTTTCATTTCATATAGCAATCCCTGAAATTCAGCCAAAATTCATCACACTACATAAATCAGCATCTGAAACTTAACAGAAATGTCAGAGGGCTCCTTATTCATGATTAAACAAAAGGATGCAAAAACATTTATTTTTATATAAAGCATTTTAGATCAAAGTATTTGCTGCTCCAATGCATCGTGGCAAGCCATATTAATGCTCCATTCTGCTGAGCTCCCCAACTTAGCCAAATTACTATGAGGAAGTGCCGAGTAGAGGTCAGGCACCACCTCATCAGGAGACAGAAAAGAAACAGAAAGAGTTGACCTAGAATGATCTACCAGTTTTTTTGGATAAAGTTTTGTTACAAATCATATGCCTGGTGCCCCCAATGGCTCAGTTGGCAAATGTTATCATGTGTAATAATGAGCCACTCAAACACTCATTTGCGCTAATTTAATTGACAACAACGGGGTCCTCATTATTGACCACAGGCTGGTCAGAAACGAAGAGAGGGTTTACAGCAAAAAAAAACAGGCATGGCTTCCTACTCAAGACAGTTATCCAGCAACACAGGCTGGTAAGAGCATGTTTGGATGTCAGGGGGAAGACAAAATTAAGTTCTGCTGCAGCCAGCCCTTACTATCACTCAAAAATGAAGATATTGGAGCACCGTCAATGCCCCATGGAATTGCACCTTAACAAAACTCAATGCATTCAGAAGAGAGAAGGCAAGAAAAATTGTTTGGGGTGAGGGGGGGGGCAGGGTTAAGAGGAAGTGTCTGATACCTGCCCCAGAATGGAGCATCTGGGTTCATAGGCTTACACCAACTCATTGAAGGAGATTCTTAATGCAGTACAATTTGAAGTCTATTATATGTTTCAAAAAGAAAAAAGTGGAATGTTAGCAAGTGTACCAAATTCTTCTCATGAATCAAGGATTGAGACACAAACATTATGTACAAGTAGGAAAGGAATAGGAATTAACATTTTGTTTTTGAATCAGTGGATTGAAATCATTCATTAGATCCTACCATTAGAAGTTTAACTACACCACATCCACTCTGCACAGCTACAATAATGACAATTATCTTTACTACAGTTCTGATCTTGTTCACAAGCTGTGATTTATACAGAAACAATGGTTAAATACTGGAATTGGCAGGAGTACATAAAGATACAGCGGATTCTAGTGAGACTAAACAGAAAAGCTGGGTTTGAATATGGTTACTGGTGGGAAGACCATATATTTAAGAGAACCTTTATAGTTTTCAGAACATCACCTACTGGGAGAGTAAACATTTTCTGTTTTTTCACACAAAATTTATATAACACATATATATTCATAGATATTCCCCAATTCTTTTTTGGATTGCATGATTGTGTTCCTGGGAATTTAAACTGCATTGCTTTATCTGCCATTTATGAAATAATGATGTACTCCAGTACCTAAAGTTCTTACTGAAAATCTAGATAACTGAGCTCCAGTTATAAATATAAGGATTTGATCATGAAGAAATTCAGTACTCAATAACTAAGCTGATCGTAAAAGTGGTACAGCTGGCTCTACAGAAAAACACAAGCATGCACATGTATGAAGTTTGAACAAAAGCAAATAAAATATTTCAAAACTGGTTATTCAGATCATGGACAATTTTATATAAAAAGATAACTGAATACAATGTACCTGAATATAAATAAATTTCCGTGTTGCGCCACTACAACAAAAGGTATCCATTTCATTTATTGTTCACAAATATGAGCATGAGTTGAAGGTGCACATTTTAACAAGTCATTAAAGTTATATTGTGGGAGGACCCCCCAATGACATGAGAAGGTAAAGGCATCCCACTGATGATCCTTATAACGGGAGTCACTGTACACTGGTATGGTAGTGGTAGATTGGAGCATTAATCTGACTTCCATTCAGTGTAAAATAATGGAATCAATTATCAGGAGTAAAATTGAATCTCTGTAAAACAGTAATCTAGTAATCAACAACTGGCATTTATATAGCGCCTTTAATTTAGTAAAACAGTAAAAAGCATTTCACAGGAACATTATCAATCAAGGGAGACATTCAAGCACTGGAAGCGATGCAGAGAAAAACCACAAAGCTGATCTCTCGTGTCCAAGGTGAGTCATCAGGAAAGACAGTTTAGGCTTATACATGAATGAATGGTTATCTCACTAACCACATTCAACAGATCATGTTCTGTAAAAATTATTATACAAATTGGTTCCCATACAGCTGCCATGACAGTTGCTCCTCACACTCTCCCAAGCCACTTTGTTGCAATCCCAATTCCCAGTCCAATGCAGCCCTGCCTCCCTTCTTCCCCCTCCCTCTCCCAATGTAGCGTAGCCCCAGCCTTAAGAACACCTAGAAACAGACTGCAATGTTTCACTAACAGCAAAATTCTTGACCTGCATGGTACAGATGCAAGATACACTAAATAAAGTAAGTTAGCTGTTTAAAATGGGAATCACTTATTTGCTCTTTGGTAAAGAGTTATGAAGAGAGAAAGTTTGAGAGGCAGATAGAGATAGGTGGAGGTGGGGGAGGGGGAAAGGAAGATGCAGATTTAGTCACAGAAGAACTGATGGCAAAGACAGAGGGAGATCAGAAAAACGAGGGGAGATATAAACAGGGAGTGAGACATAAATGGAGATAATTATGAGAAACACATTTTTTTGACCATAAATCGACAATATATTACAAATCTTGTGTTTGCTTACACTTCTTGTGTTAACTTTTCCTATGTTCACATGTATAATGGAAACTGCCTATGTAAACTTGTTAGACTCTAATTACACCCTTCTGGCAATGGCACACTGTAAGCACCTCTTTTACATCTCCCAGCTCCTAACCCTATGAAACTGCTATGCTGCCACCAACTGCTTCCCAAATTGCTGCAATTTTTGTCAAAGTGTTATATAAAAGTATGGACAGAACATATGATTTAAAATGGAGACTGAATTACATCTGCATGCCCGGTTTCAATTCTCCTTCCTGTAACCCTTCTTTCACCAGAACACTAGACCTTGTCTTCTCTCCCCATGTGCTATGTGATGCGATCTCTGCCCCAGTCAAGAACCAGTCCAGCTCCCTGTTGAAGACATGGAGAGTGTCAGCATCCACATACACGGGAATAAACTATCAATAGGTTATTGATATAAAATATATATCAGTATAAAAGTGCAGTATAAAAGTAACTCAAATGGAGTCTTCAGCACCGAGTTATACTAGAAGTCAACAGTCCATTAACTATAGAGTTACTTCTAACATCTCAGAACTAAAGCTTATCATTTACAGTGTAATTTAGGCATAGTTCCAGGCACTCTATGCTGCATACAAGAGAAAATGGTTTCGAGTAGTGCAAATACAATAGAAATCTTTCAAGAACCACTGATGGTAAACAGCAGACCGCTTCACACATGTCCCACAGGATATGCCTGAAGTTGTGATAAAAGGCACGAGTTTGATGACAGAATGGTTAGCCTTGCTGTGCAATAGAAACTAAATACAGATAACCAAAATAAATAAACAGGCATAGTAAGGCTTCTCATACAGCAGTAGTCAAAACAACTAAAGACAACATTAAGAATTACCAGATGCCTTTTTTGTTAATTAATTTAAGAATTACTTCCCCTCCCTCCCCCCCAACCCCCAACACTTTCCAAAAGGAAACTAAAGGTTCCAAACAAGTTCTATTTATAACCATGCTGTCATTGCTTTCACATGAATGTGATAAGTTTCAAACTCACACCATGTGAAAAGGAACAATATGACATCTCGAGTCAGGTTGATGATTGGAATCGCTGAGTGTACTAAAGCCAAAAGGTGCAAGATCAACTCTGGGAGGTAATCTCCAGTGCCTCTTGTACAGCAAGGCCCCAACACACAGACTCAAGATCTAGTTGTGGACAGTTATGATTTCATCTAAACAAGAACAAAGTTTCAAAGTAACCATTTCACTTACTGATAGCAGCTGTGAATTGCTCTGGGTAGAAAACTGGCACTATTTTACAACTCTGCTGGCTGAGATACACAGGATTGCCCGAGAGTCTCCTGGAATGGGTGATTGGTCTCTCAGGTGCTGCTGCTGCCAACCCAGGAGAAAAGGTCCTTGTATGTACAGTTCGTGAATGCGCAATAGCTTGGTTGTCTTCGCTTGCAGACAATCAGCAAAACACTCCCTGGTCCTGGCTGGTCACTCCGCTGTTGGAAAAACTCTCAGCTCCTTGCTGTACTGGGCATGTGGATTTTATAATGGAAGACTAGAAATGTCTTTTACTATCTTTGATGCTGGAGACATTCAGAAACCAGTTTGTTGCAGACAATTGAGCTGCATACTTTTCTCCACTTACCCCCCCCCCCCCACCCCCAATCGCTGTAGCCCCATGCAATGTTTTCTATCTCGCCCCCGCACTAGCTACCTAATTTTTTCCTTGCTCCATTTCATTACATGTTTTGCTGTCTCTCACTCTTGTGCTCTCCGTGTCGGTGTATGTCTCTCGGTTTGTGTCTCTGTCTCTCTCTCTTACAGTGGTAGAGGAGCTGCTGCGGAGAGGGAGTGGGAGAGGGAGAAGGAGATACCTGAGCTGGCAGCGCCTGGAAGGTAGAGAATCCCATCTTTGTGCACTGCATGTAATGAGGCCAGAGGATAAATACCTACCTGTCCTCTGCCTTTTGCAATTTCACTCCAATTATCTTCAAATTGGGGAGGAATATAAAAAAATGTTAAAGGAATTAATGGATATAAAATTAATTCATCTCTCGGTCAATGTTGTAACTTAGGATTCCTAACCCTCCTGGACAGCCTGGGAATCTTCCGGGATGGGCGACTGATCTCCAGAGCACTGCTGCCGGCGACCCAGGATGCGGGATTCACGCCTGCGACCATCAATTCCTGTCCTACACCATCCTGGCCATCTCCCACATGCTCGAGGTGCTGTCCATTTGGGTTTCAACCAACTAGCCATTCAATCCATGCTGGAATTTCCCCGTGGTTGGTCGCCCCGCCACCAGAAATGCCAACCTAAGAACTGGCTTAAAAAACTGCGAGCAAAGACACTCAACTACAGGGGACCCAACCTTTATAAGGCAAGTGCAAGTGCAACAACATTTGCAACTTGCAGCAATTGAATGTCATGCGAGTATCATGTAGTCAAGCCACGAGGAATACGTCCAAGCAGAGTTGGCAACCCTAGTCCACGCCCAGAAGACTTGATTTTAACTACGCATTCACTCCCTCCACCACCGATGTACCGTGGCTGCAGTGTGCACCATCTACAAGATGCACTGCAGCAACTCGCCAAGGCTTCTTCGGCAGCACCTCCCAAACCTGCGACCTCTTCCATCTAGAAGGACAAGGGCAGCTGGTGCATGGGAACACCACCACCTCCAAAGTTCCCCTCCAAGTCACATTCCATCCTGACTTAGAAGTTCCTCGCCGATCCTTCATCGTCGCTGGGTCAAAATCCTGGAACTCCCTACCTAACAGCACTGTGGGAGTACCTTCACCACACGGACTGCAGCGGTTCAAGGCGGCGGCTCAACACCACCTTCTCCAGGGCAACTAGGGATGGGCAATAAATGCTAGCCTTGCCAGCGACGCCCAGATCCCATGAACAAAAAAAAAATCGAACGTTTTTTCCACTCTCAGAATTGGGAAAAGTATTTCAACGTATTGATAACCACCCTACTGTTTACTAGAAAAAAAGCAATGGAGAGGATTGGAAGGGAAAAGAAAGTAGCTTTAAAAAATTTTTTTCATAAAACATAGAGCACTGCTTTGTTGTAATTTTATTTCAGAACCGCATCCAGCTGAATCTGTTCAATGATATATGCAAGACTACATATGGAACTGTTCAAAAGTTGCAATTGCAACGTTAAAAAAAAATAATCTGCACAAGCCTGCCCAAAGCCAGAACAAAATGGCAGCCCGTTCAAGAAAAAAAGCTCCCGAGGTGAAGCGGTGTACTGCTAGAGGCACTCGTGCCACATCATTTATATTATGGCATTGCTGCCGGAGTCAGGGTTAGCTTTGGATACAGCATTGTAAAAAAAAACATTCGTCTAGTTTGAAATCACTTAACTCAAATTATTGGATAATTCAATTTTGATTATCAGTAGACTGTTGTAGATTGCCAAGAATTTCAGCCACCACCAATCTAGGAGTTCTCAAAGAAATTGAGAAAATATTTAGAAACCTCTGCACATAACATTTATTCAAATGCTTTTAAAAAAAATAGATTGAGCAAATATCTCCTCCCTGCTGGAAAGAATTTTAGCTTCGTCATGTTTTTCCTGTCTGCAGAGGCCCACCATTTTAGATGCTGCTTGCATTATGAGCTACACTACTGATGTATTCTGATGAGGTGCTATGTACACCACAAAGTAGTGGCATTCATTTTGAAGGAAAGGGACAACCATGTGGGTCCAGCTTGGAAGCACTGGAGTAAAAAAAACACACTAGAATGCTCCAGCCTTCACCTGGTGTCTGTGCATTCACACAACGCAATAAAAGTAATTGAACATGGATCAGGAAGATTCCTCCCCTCCCCCAACCTCCACCCCACCTTCCCAACCAACCACCATGCCACAGGCACCGAGGTTAATTCTTGTGGCCCATAATGCCTCCATGACAAAGATCAGCTAACTCAATGATAATGCATCAAATCTCAGACCTTCCTGTTCTACATTAGCAACACACTAGGAAGCATATTTACAAACTAAGTCACTGGGGAATGCCTCTGGAATCCTCCACCACTGCAAATCTTATTTAAAAAATTCTGCCTTGTAAGAGGTATCAGAAGAGTGATATTAAAGGAGTATCACTTTATGAAAGTGTTGGAATAAATGAAAAAAGGTGCGTCTGCCTCATGATACTGAATATTTAAGTTCAAATGTAATACATAAATGCCTGAAATTACAGCACTGTTTAGCGGAAA
Organism: Squalus acanthias; assembly: GCA_030390025.1. NCBI lineage: Eukaryota > Metazoa > Chordata > Chondrichthyes > Squaliformes > Squalidae > Squalus > Squalus acanthias. Next base: position 8,850,095 of record CM059438.1, on the reverse strand, counting down.
AATAACAAAACCACTCCCTTAACAGATTTCCAAGTTTTCAAAAGCCAAATCGCAGAACCAAAAACATGTCACCACATAGTACTTTGCCAGCAATTAGGTGTTTACTATTTCCAATAAAAGGATATTGTATTTTTTTGTAAAGAGGAAGGCTGAAGTTACTTTAAAAAGTACAGATATATCTAACCTGATAAATTGTGCCTGTAAGTATGTCCAATTATTAATTTGATTATTAGCCATCAACAGTACAAGTCTGCAGCACTTGTCTCTTCTGTAGCTGTATGGGACTGCAGCTTGGCTCAACTGGTAGTATTCACATTTCAGTCAGAAGGTTACAGATTGAAACCTCAATCCAGGACTTGAACATATAATCTAGGCAGACACATCAATACAGTTCTTTGGATGAGGCATTAAATCAAAGCCCCGCCTACCAAGTCCTGTAGTTCAGATGGACGTCAAGACTACATGGCACAATTGGAAGAACAGCAAGACCATCATCCACCCTCCATAAACTTGAGCTCATCCAAAACTCTGCTGCCCGTATGCTTACTCGCACCAAATCCCGTTCACCCATCACCCCAGTGCTCCCGGTCCGGCAACGCCTCGATTTTAAAATTCTCATCCATGTTTTCAAATCTCTCTATGGCCTCACCCCTCTCTATCTCTGTAACCCCCTCCAGCCCTACAATCCTCAAAGATCTCTACGCTCCTCCAATTCTGGCCTTTTGCACGTCCTCAATTTTAATCACTCCACCATTGGTGGCCGTGCCTTCAGCTGCCTAGACCCTAAGCTCTGGAATTCCTTCCCTAAATCTCTCCGCCTCTCTCTTGTCCTTTAAGTTGCTCCTTAAAACCTACCTTTGACCATGCTTCTGGTCACCTGTCCTAATATCTCCTTAGGTGGCTCAGTGTCAAATTTTGTTTGCTAACACTCCTGTAAAGCACCTTGGGACGCTTTACTATGTTAAAAGGCACTATATAAATGTGTGTTGTTATTGTAGATTAACCTTTCATTGATTTTATTGCTGTTTGTAGGACCTCCTGTGAGCAAAAGCTGCTACAGTGTACTACAAAATAGTTAATTGTAAGTAAAGTGCTTTGGGACATTTCTAAAATAATTGACAGCGCCAAATATATTTATTTTCCTTCTACACCAAGTACAACACGGACCTATGAAAGCTACCCATTAAAATATGAGCAAGGCTCAAAATCTATACAGTGCAACTTAGAATATATGCCTTAATATGGTCCAGAAAAAATCATGGTAGTCAGGGCTTGGAGAGCAGCAGGAGCTGAGCTAGGCCAGGAGACTAGTAAGGGAAATAGAACATGTTTACCTCCTCTCAATTTGCAAAAAATTGTTTCTGTACAAATGGTGTTTTCAGAGCTAGACTCAAGAAACTTAGCATGCTCGTAAACTCTCTGGTGTAGTAACAATGCCCATTGAAGTCTGGGAGCTGTTGACTTGTTCTCAAATTATAAAAATGAAAACCACAATCACACAGTCAAATAATATATTGCTGCTTAACTCAGATACAAGTTTTGATTAAATTCTGCGAACACTTTTTTTTATTAGGAATTATGTTATTCATCAATTTTGGTTTAAATAAAGTGTAGTCTGGACTGTATTTTTACTATTAATACTTAATTGTATCTATAGAGTTCCTACTCATCAAGTTGTCTCCAAATGTTTCACACAAGTTACTAAGCGCAGTGGTTTACTCTGTAGGCAAATTAACCTTTTCAGTCAAACCTTGATTATATGGGTTCTCTCCAATTGAGGTTGTATGGCAATCAGAAATTCCCCGTGAAAATAATTGAGAAACTGCATCTGCTGCCAAACTATGCATTTCATGTTGTGTCCATGAAGTAGTTGTTCTGTAATAATCTTGGCTGCCAGTGCTGTGAAATCCGCCTCACTTACATTGCAGCTCAAATTATATGGCACTGACAGCAAGAACAACTGCTTGATTCATGACTGCTCTCTTCCTCCTGATGAAGAGGAAAGCCTGTTCAGGTCAGTGGACAGCAAAGATGGCAGCTGCATCACTAAAGCAGCATTTAGACTGCTAAACACAATATGAAACACATGGATCAGCAACAGATGTGACCCACAATCTTACAAATTTATTTTGACGTGGAATTTGTAATCAATTTATTAGACCGACTCATACATTGCTAGGTGGTCAGTACCATATATTTTATGACACAGAAATGCACAATTTGTGCATTCAAAACTGTCTACAGGTGTTGCTGCCTCCAGGGATATTGGGGGGGAAAATCTATTCATATGGGTCTCAGCATTTCCAAAGACTATAGGGCTGCTTCATTTTCCTTGCAGAGCTGCAGGATAAGTCAGCATTGTAAGGTGGATACACCATCAGTAATGTGGTACATTTTTACTGGGCTCCAAGTGGCATTAATGCGAGTTGGCCTATGCTGAGAACACTGTACACAAGATCACACTACCTAAAAAGAATATAGCTAAGTTGTTCTGAACATGGTGATTGTAATTTGCCATAAAACCTTCCAGAAGAAAAAACAGAAGGGAATCCAGAAACAAGACATCATGTGTGTATAGTTAAGGCAAGCTCTTTTTTTGAGGATTGCAATCAGCAGCATAATTCTCAAAAGAATAAAACATTTCCTACAGTATTTTTGCTGGTGTAAAGAACAGTTAATGTAACCCAAGTAACTGGGGCCAACAACTCCAGTATGTGTGAAATTAAGTTTCTCATTTTTTAATGTCCATACTTGATTTAAATACAGAGATTCAAGAGAACAGTCAATGGCCCCGTTGTTTGATCCAACCAAGATAGTAAAATGCTTTTCAATAAATAGCTCACTAATTTAGGAAAACTCGTGATGGTATACATTCCCCAGCTCAGAAATCTATTATAAACACATTGTTCTTGAATGTCAAATGACTAACAAAAATGCATTCATATTAACAGTGTGCTATAACCATACTTGGAGAAAACAGCCAACTATAGACTTGTATCTTGCTAGGACATGTCCCAAATGTAAGCTAAGAATTATTATTTGTGCGATATATACGAAGGAGATTAAACAAAAGTAGCAGCTCAAAAATGAACTGTTAAAATAATATCCATGAAAATTCTGAAATAAAATTGTTTTTGTATTAATCTATACAAAATACTGCAATATTTCAAACTGCAGGTGATAGTTGCATCCAAGATGGGAGCAATATGAACTGTGTTTGTACAACAATTTAGTCTAATTAAAAGTTGTGGCGACCATGGTCATAGATTTCAGTTGAGAACAGCTGTATCATCAGATTTCTAGTTCAATGTTCATCTATTTCAGTTGCTGGACTCCAAGTGGTTGGAGTTAATAGAATGTGATAGCTCCCTTAACACGGGCAACACGGTGGCATAGTGGTTAGCACTGGTGCTTCACAGCGCCAGGGACCCGGGTTCGAATCTGACCTCGGGTGACTGTCTGTGTGGAGTTTGCACATTCTCCCCGTGTCTGCGTGGGTTTCCTCCGGGTGCTCCGGTTTCCTCCCACAGTCCAAAAATGTGCGGGTTAGGTTGATTTGGCTATGATAAATTGACCCTTAGTGTTAGGGGGGGATTAAATATGTGGGGTTATGGGGATAGGATGGGATATGTTAGGGGGAATTAAATACGTGGGGTTACGGGGATAGGGTGGGATAGGTGCAGGCTCGATGTGGGGATTCTGTGTGAGAAAGCAGGGACAGGGTACTGGATTTGGATGATCAGCCATGATCGTATTGAATGGTGGAGCAGGCTCGACGGGCCGAATGGCCTACTCCTGCTCCTAGTTTCTATGTTTCTATGTTTCTATGTTAACGACTGACCATCATTAAAGGATACTCTGGCCACATTAAAGCTACAGCTATTTTTGATTTACAGATGAAAATTATTTCCAGCTTCCAATCCTACAGAAAAGCCTGCAAACATAGTTTGTTTTTTGCAGTTTCAAACAGTTAAGTAACTGTCCATCTTAATCCACTGAATGCCGGCATTTGACTCTGCAATAAAATTAAATGCAACATGGATTTTGTACATCTATGTATAGTTATGTACTGGAGAAAAAAGACAAAGGGAGGAGAAGAGGGAACAAAGTAACGTATCCTGTAAGTAAATTATTTTCAGCATATAAACAGTTATGGATTTTCATTTTTCACAAGGAAAAAATATGATGCTCTTCTGGTGGCTCAAATGGTAATTGCACTGCACAGTATAGTACTGAATCTACAGACTAGGAAGGTTCCAAATTAAACCTTTGGCCTATGTTGAGGATGTTGCTCTCAGGCAGTGCAACAGTTGGTGTGCTAAAATTGGCCTCAGAGCCCTTGGGCTTGGGAGAGTGGGAGAACAGGCTGGGCCAAGGGGTGTTTCTACTCCTGATCTCGTGACCTCTATTGGACAATATGCATATATCAGGTAAGGACACGATAGAACTTCAAATAGCTTTCTAGCGCTCACCATCTAATCTTAGACGTGAATAGTCCCAGTGTTGTTAGCTAAATCGATACCCAGCACGAGTCAGCAGGTTTTTTTGAGGTAGGAGAGAAATGATTTTTTGGCGGAGGAGTGCAAGGGGAAAAATAAGAAGTGCAATGCTGTAAATTTATCTTACGTTCACTTATACTGTTGAGTATTGTTCAGTTCAATTCTAGATTTTATTCCTCCAAATCTGGGTTGTGTCTGCAGAACTAATCAACATACAAGTGAAGTACTGGTGGCTATAGATCAGTCACTAGCAGTGTTAGTGGTTGGAGCAATTAAGGTCATGCCGGAAGAATGTCACATATTAAAATTTATAACCACAGTGAGTTTTCCTACAGCTCATCAACACTAACACACTAAATAAGCTTGGCAACCACATTTCAGGATCACCTATTTGAAAGTGTGAACTTGGAGGAGGAAGAAAATTATGAAACTTATTTATTAATGCATTCATTTCAACAGATCACCACCAGTAAACAAGTCAGTATCTGGCTAGAGAAAAAAATATAATTAACCATCTAAATGTGTAAACCTGGGCCATTCAAGAGATTATCTTCAAATGTGAAGTTGAAATGATACACTCATGTTGTAATTCCTTCAGATTCAAATTTTTAAGTACAACAACTACAACGCTCACTGTTCAGCAATTCACATGCAATAAGTCGATTGGACAAGCAACCGAGCACTGCTACCACTTTTTAGATCCATCTCCAACACGAGTCAAAGTGAGAGTTAGAGGAGAGAAAAAAATCACCTGCAATAACAATCAATACCAGTGAAAAATGGTTAATTTGCTTACCTTTATATGAAATTAAATCAGTTTCATCCAGTTTTCACAATCTTTGTTCACCTGTAATAAAAACAGTGAATTAGTCACTTCCAAAACTCTCAATTTTAACAACGTGAAAATTTTCAGTTTTGATGAGAGAGCCAGCTTGGATTTGTGAAAGGTAGGTGCCAGGGCAGGTTGAGAAAGCAAATAAAAAAGCTTATGGGATCCTGGACTTCATGAATAGAGGTATAGAGTACAAAAGCGTGGAAATTATGATGAACCTGTATAAAACACTGGTTCGGCCTCAACTGGAGTAGTGTGTCCAATTCTGGGCACCACACTTTAGGAAGGATGTGAAGGCCTTAGAGAGGGTGCAGAAAAGATTTACGAGAATGATTCCAGGGATGAGGGGGGAATTCAGTTACGTGGCTAGACTGGAGAAGCTGGGGTTGTTCTCCTTAAAGCAGAAGATTGAGAGGAGATTTGATAGACGTGTTCAAAATAATGAGGGGTCTAGACAGAGTAGATAGAGAGAAACTGTTCCCATTGGCAGAAGGGTCGAGAACCAGAGGACAGAGATTTAAGGTGATTGGCAGAAGAACCAAAGGCGATGTGAGGAAAAACATTTTTACTCAGTGAGTGGTTAGGATCTGGAATGCACGGCCTGAAAGGGTGGTGGAGGCAGACTCAATCACAGCTTTCAAAAAGGAGTTGGATAAGTACCTGAAGGAAAATAATTTGCAGGGCTATGGGGAAAGGGCGGGGGAGTGGGACTAGCTTAAGTGCTCCTGCAGAGAGCCGGCACGGGCTCGTCAGGCCGAATAGCCTTCTTCAGTGCTGTAACCATTCTATGATTGGTCATACCTGACAAACCTGATTGAATTTTTTGAAGAGGTGACTAAAGTAGTGGACAGGGGAATGTCTATGGATGTTATTTATATGGACTTGCATAAGGCATTTGATAAAGTCCCACATAAGAGATATCTAAGGTAGAAGCCCATGGAATTGAGGGCAAATTATTGACCTGGTTAGGAAATTGGCTGAGCGGCAGGAGACAGAGAGTAGGGATAATGGGTAGGTACTCAAATTGGCAGGATGTGACTAGTGGTGTCCCGCAGGGATCTGTGTTGGGGCCTCAACTATTCACAATATTTATTAACGACTTAGACGATGGCATAGAAAGTCATATATCCAAATGTAGTGTAGATGAAAGCATAAAATTACAAAGGGATATTGATAGAGTAAGTGAATGGGCAAAACTGGCAAATGGATTTCAATGTAAGCAAATGTGACGTCATCCACTTTGGACCTAAAAAGGATAGAACATGGTACTTTCTAAATGATAAAAAGCTAAAAACAGTGGCTGTCCAAAGAAACTTGGGGGGTTCAGGTGCATAGATCATTAAAATGCCATGAACAGGTACAGAAAATAAATCAAAAAGGCTAATGGAATGCTGGCCTTTATTAGCTAGAGGACTAGAGTGCAAGGGGGTAGAGGTTGTGCTGCAACTGTACAAAACCCTGGTTAGACCACACCTGGAGTACTGTGAGCAGTTCTGGGCACCACACCTTAGGAAGGATATATTGGCCTTGGAGGGAGTGCAGCATAGGTTTAGCAGAATGATACCCGGACATCAAGGGTTAAGTTACGAGGAGAGATTACACAAATTAGGGTTGTATTCCCTAGAATTTAGAAAGTTATGGGGTGATCTGATCGAAGTTTTCAGGATATTAAGGGGAACAGTTAGGGTAGATAGAGAGAAACTATTTCTGCTGGTTGGGGATTCTAGGAATAGGGGAAATAGTCTAAAAATTAGAGCCAGACCTTTCAGGAGTGAAATTAGGAAACACTTCTACACACAAAGGGTGGTAGAAGTTTGGAACTCTCTTCCGCAAACAGCAATTGATGCTGGATCAATTGTTAATTTTAAATCGGAGATTGATAGCTTTTGTTAACCAAAGGTATTAAGGGATATGGGCCAAAGGCAGGTATATGGAGTTAGATAGCAGATCAGTCATGCACTCATTGAATGGCGGAACAGGCTCGAGGGGCTGAATAGCCTACACCTGTTCCTAGTATGTGTTTATAGTAAAGAGCAGCCAGAGGTTTCCCTTGTTTTATGCATCATAAAAGTCCAAAATTTTAAGGGATAATTTTTTTGTGTGTAGGGATTGTTAGAAAGCTATGGGGTGTAGGCAAGGAGATCTTTGCAATAATGGAAAGACTTTTCCTTCAGGAAGTCATTCGCAGTTGATAATAGCTGCCTAATAGTTCCTCCCCTCATACTGCTAAGGTCAGTCTGCCTACAGTATAGTATTTTTTGACAGAGGCATCAGGACCAAGAATACCACAGAAGAAGCAAAAACATCTAGAAACAGATATCTGCTAAGTACAAATTTGGGGCACAAAATACAGAACCTAGATAAACTCTTAGTACAGATTTAAAGCAATGAATAAAAAAATAATTACAACTTGAAGCAATTTCAAAGCATATTATTTTATTCACAAGACCCAATTGTCTTTTCTCAAATCTATCCACAACAGAATATAAAATTAACAAAATCTTTATGCCCTTGAATCAGTTCCTAAAATACAGCCAGAGGTTTTGGTGCTGTAGAACAGACTCTATCGTACAGGGGCAACTACTGCAAAGTTTGAAAGTTGCGATTCACAATTTTATTTTTGACCATCGGCTTCCCATGATGTTTCCCTGTAACATTTTCCCCACTTCTCTCCTACTCTAATCTTTTCTCTATAACTTTCACACCAAATTGCTCTGGGTCGCACTTAATTTTTCCCTCTCTTCTCTTGTCCACTATACATACCTCCTTCACATTCTCTTTTCTCGTGATTGTTCTATCCATCCATTCATTCATTTTAACTTTCCCTGTCTATTGCCTTTTTTCTCTTTCCCCTGCTTTCTGATTATATCTAATTTATTTTGAGAGTGCATGTGCAAGCAACATTAACAAGCATTTAGTTCAAAGATGTGTATGGTCCCAAAAACTAGCATAGGCTGTGTATGTACAGAGTGGCAAAACACATCAGTAGAAGGACCAGGTGAAGACAGTATGAGAATGAAGCAGAAGGTAGGTTTCAGGCCAGAGTGGAAGAAAGTCATGTGTGCAGGAAAGCGGTTGAAAAATTGGACAGGCAAAAATAAGTTTGTATTTTCCAGAATAATTGATTTTTTTTTAATGGTAATGTTATAAATAAAAATGCCATGTTAGGGGTATATAGTGGAGTGGGTGGAGGACCAACAGAGGAGCTGAAAGGATTTGAAAGAAAAAAATTCTCCTGAGATTATGAAATTCAAGTTCCTTCTCTTTCAATTCCATTGTCTGAACTACAAAAAGTCTGTTCTAACCTTGAACTCTACTTTTACCCCAGAAGAATTTTCCAAGTCTTTGAATTTTTTTTAATATTAAATGTTTCAGTTTTCTCCTCATCATTCCGAAAGATACCAATTTGTGCTTGGGGGTGGTCCCAAATGTGCCAGCTATCCTCTGGTACTCCCCCCCCCCCCCCCCCCCGCACCCTCCACCGCCACCAACAATTAACTATTCTTGTTGTCTGAACCAAAGACAGTGACTATCAGCAGGTTATTTCGACTGTGGGAAGGCAGAAGGGCCAAGCCCAATCTAGTCCTTGACTATCCACAAGCACTTTCTGGAAGGATCAGGAAGTCCTGGTTTATTTTTCCTGTGTGCTGTGTTCAATTATAGGACCCAACTGTTGCCCTGGCTAATATCTTGTGACGCGAGGTAATTTGTCATTTCATTATAGCTGCCGAGATCCTCTGTGCGTTTTAATCAGATTTACGAAAAGAGGGCATGTTACATTATATTTAGACCACAAGTACAATGAAGATTTTATTGAGAAATAGAGTCACAACAGTACTGTCTATAAAACAGCAATAATTTCAATGCAGATTTGGATTCAATCAATTTTTTCAGGAGCCAAAGTGAAGGATCATCGCAACAGAGTGGACAACCTAAGGAAAGGTGAAAGGAACTGTGGTTTCACATCACGTAGGTACTAATGATAAAGAAAGACTTGCATTTCTATAGCGCCTTTCACGACCACCAGACGTCTCAAAGCACTTTACAGCCAATTAAGTATTTTTTGGAGTGTAGTCACTGTTGTAATGTGGGAAATGCAGCAGCCAATTTGCGCACAGCAAGGTCCCACAAACAGCAATGTGATAATGACCAGATAATCTGTTTTTGTTATGTTGGTTGAGGAATAAATTGGCCAGGACACCGGGGAGAACTCCCCTGGCTCTTCTTCAAAATAGTGCCATGGGATCTTTTACATCCACCTGAGAGAGCAGACGGGGCCTCGGTTTAACGTCTCATCCGAAAGACGGCACCTCCGACAGTACAGCACTCCCTCAGCACTGTACTGGAGTGTCAGCCTAGCTTTATGTGCTCAATGATATTGTGGATAAGAAGTTTGTTTTACAGGAGATCTACAAGCAACTGGTCCGCTGGAAAAATTAATGGTACTATGAGCCGACAAATCCCCTGGACCTGAGGGACTACATCCTAGGGTTTTAAAAGAGGTGGCTACAGAGATAGTGGATGCATTGGTTTTGATCTTCTAGAATTCCCTAGATTTTAGAATGGTTCCCACGGATTGTAAGGTAGCAAACGTAACCCCACTATTCAAGAAAGGAGAGAGAGAGAAAACAGAGAACTATAGGCCAGTTAGCCGAACGTCAGTATTAGTGAAAATGCTAGAATCTATTATTAGGGCCGTGGTAACAGGGCACTTAGAAAACCGGAATGTGATTGGGCAGAGTCAAATAGGATTAATGAAAGGGAAATTGGGTTTGACAAATTTATTAGTTTTTTGAGGGTGTAACTAACAGGGTAGATAAGGTGGAACCAGTGGATGTGGTGTATTTGAATTTTCAAAAAGCATTCGATAAGGTGCCATACAAGAAGTTGTTACACGAAAAATGGGGCTCACGGTACTGGGGTAATATATTAGCATGGATTGAGGATTGGTTAGAGTGAGAGGCCAGAGAGCCAGAGAGCGAGCGGGCGAGAGGGGACAGGGAGCGAGGCCAGAGAGAGAGGGAGAGAGGCCAGAGAGAGAGGGAGCGGAAGCGAGAGCGAGAGAGAGGGAGAGCGCGACCGAGAGAGAGACGAGAGAGAGAGACGAGACACGAGAGAGACGAGAGAGACGAGAGAGAGAGACGAGAGACGAGAGAGAGAGAGAGAGACGAGAGAGAGAGAGACGAGAGAGAGAGAGGAAGAGAGAGGCCAGACGCAGCTCGAGAGCACCAGAGAGAGAGAGAGAGAGAGAGAGAGAGAGCGTGAGAGCGCCGGGCAGAGAGCGAGAAGGGATAGGGAGAGAGAGAGAGAGAGAGGGAGAGAGGAGAGGGAGAGAGAGGAGAAAGAGGAGGGCAGAGAGAGAGGGAGAGAAAGGTAGGGCACACAGAGAGAGAGAGAGAGAGAGAGAGAGAGGCTGGCAAAGGGGTTGGGGGTGAAGCAGGCAAGCCATCTTGAAATCTGCTTGAAAAAATGGTATTACACAAGCATAAAAAAGATGTGCAAACAACAAACACTTAAAAATTCTCAAGTTATAGAATGTTTACAAAGTCATTTTGCTTGACATAGTACACAGACATACATTAAGATATTCAGACGGTTGCACAGATTTGACTGGCACTAAGCATCACAGTAAGGGTCAAGTCTATTTGCTGTCAAGAGTCTACCGAAATGGGATCCGACACATATTGGTTATGGATAATACTGAGGTGGTGGTACCCTTGGTTTTTTTTCTTGGACTGCTCTACTCTCAAATCATGAATCACAGGAATATTCCTATTGACTGCAGTCTTTTCTGGTTCGGTCATTTACAATGTTCCTATAGGGGAGGGTTAACTGGGGAGGGGGCGGGAGGAAAAGAGGCCCAATATTTCTCCAGCTATAAGCAGAACACATACATGCAAGTTAGCAGTTGTTCATATTGTTAGCATATGATTTATCCAGATGGTAAAGAGGAACACTTTCACTTTATTTGTTCACAGTACCAGCCTGCGTGTGGTGGGACTCCAGTCCTCTTAGCAGTGTTTTAAAAAAAATGCAAATCCAATGTGCCAATGACGATAGTAATGCAATGGGGCCAATGGATTTCCAGCACAATCAAACTGAATGCAAACTTCTACATATTTCACCAACACTTCTTTCACACAGTAAATATCTCAGTTGTACATTTACAAAATGAAGAAGATATTTCCAATCAATTATATATGTAGCTAAGAGCGGGAATCTAAAACGAAGTCCTTCTAATAAAACCACTTCCCCCGCACCCGCCAACTTCAACCCTTGAACCAGTGGCAACATACAAAATGAATTGTACGATGAAGTATCTCTCTACAACTTGGAAGCCACAAGAAATAAAACTTGCATCAAACAATGACATCTGTCTATTTGCTTACAGCTCTTGGCCAGCAGCACAGAAAACAATGACATTCATACCAGTTTTAAAGACTATTGGATATGGTCTGCTGCCTGGAAACAGATTCTATGCTTTCAAAACCAAGTCTTTTACCCAACCAAACCAGAAGTCTTTTAGAGAAACGGCTGCGAAGTATAAATGTTTTCAGTAATTGAACTAGTGACATTCATAAAACTATGCCTTCTGTTGCATGTTAAATTCCAATGACAATCAGCACAGTTGAAAATAATTAGAAATCTATTTCTTGCATAACCAATGACTACATTTGGAAAAACAGTTAGGTGACTCAATACAACTGGAATGTAGGAAAAACATTATCTTCACACTGTCTAGATATCAATAACACCAGCTGATCCAAAAAACATTTCTTGTTTAAATATTTGTGGTTCTACTGTAAGCTAAGTCACCTAGGCTCATTCACATGTACTTCTCCTAGGATACAGTTTGTAAGAAATTCTGCCATGGAGTACATGAGCTCCTGATGACTCAGTTGGTAAAGGCACAACACAGCTACGTAAATTCTGAAAATCTTAGGGTCAATCAATTATCAATCTTGAACAGGGTTATGATGGAAGAGGGGGGAGGACACCAGCAACACTCCTACTCCAAATTAGTATGCAGTGCCCTTCAAGCAAAATGCATATGTTGGTTGAGGTCAGGATCAGACTCAGCTGAAATGGTGCCAGCTGAATTGTCCACTAGGAACATAGGAACAAGTGTAGGCCATTCAGCCACTCGAGCCTGTTCCGCCATTCAATGAGATCATGGCTGATCTGTGATCTAACTCCATATACTTGCCTTTGGCCCATATCCCTTAATACGTTTGGTTAAGAAAATGCTATCAATCTCAGATTTAAAATTAACAATTGATCCAGCATCAATTGCTGTTTGCGGAAGAGAGTTCCAAACTTCTACCGCCCTTTGTGTCTAGAAGTGTTTCCTAGTTTCACTCCTGAAAGGTCTGGCTCCAATTTCTAGATTATGCCCCCTAATCCTAGAATCCCCAACCAGCAGAAATAGTTTCTCTCTATCTACCCTAACTGTTCCCCTTAATATCCTGAAAACTTCGATCAGATCACCCCATAACTTTCTAAATTCTAGGGAATACAACCCTAATTTGTGTAAGCTCCCCTTGTAACTTAACCCTTGAAGTCCAGGTATCATTCTGGTAAACCCATGCTGCACACCCTCCAAGGCCAATATATCCTTCCTAAGGTGTGGTGCCCAGAACTGCTCACAGTACTCCAGGTGTGGTCTAACCAGGGTTTTGTATAGCTGCAGCATAACTTCTACCCCCTTGTATTCTAGTCCTCTAGATATAAAGGTCAGCATTCCATTAGCCTTTTTGATTATTTTCTGTACCTGTTCATGACATTTTAATCATCTATGCACCTGAACCCCCAAGTCTCTTTGGACATCCACTGTTTTTAAGCTTTTCACCATTTAGAAAGTACCCTGTTCTATCCTTTTTAGGTCCAAAGTGGATGACGTCACATTTGCTTACATTGAAATCCATTTGCCACAGTTTTGCCCATTCACTTATTCTATCAATATCCCTTTGTAATTTTATGCTTTCATCTACACTGCCTACAATGCCGCCTATCTTTGTGTCATCGGCAAATTTGGATATATGACTTTCTATGCCATCATCTAAGTCGTTAATAAATACTGTGAATAGTTGAGGCCCCAACACAGATCCCTGCGGGACACCACTAGTCACATCCTGCCAATTTCAGTACCTACCCATTATCCCTACTCTCTGTCTCCTGCCGCTCAGCCAATTTCCTAATCAGGTCAATAATTTGCCCTCAATTCCGTGGGCTTCTACCTTAGATAACAGTCTCTTATGTGCCTTCTGGAAGTCCATATAAATAACATCCATAGACATTTCCCTGTCCATTACTTTAGTCACCTCTTCAAAAATTCAGTCAGGGTTGTCAGGCATGACCTACCTTTCACAAATCCATGCTGGCTCTCACTAACACCAATTGTCAGGCTCACAAACAAGCAGATACAGGACCAGAGTCATGTTTTTGGCAACCAAACTCTTGCTTTCCTCCCACTGATCAGTTCTTTATGACTTTCCTGTTTTTGTCTTTTTCCTTTCCTAAACCCCATGCATCCTGCACAGGTCACTCCCATCCCAGAACTGGTCCCAATGTCCCAGGAATGTGAACCTTTTCATCCTCTCCAACTAAACACTTTCCCCTTATATCCTGTTATGTGTATAATGATTAGTGCACACCGCCAGAAGTAATTCTGAGTTTACTACCCTTAAGGTCCTGCACTACATCTTGTAGCTCCTGAAATTCGCTTTGCAGGACCGCAATTCTATTTTTCAAGCCAAAGGTTCCAACATGAGCTGCAACTTCTGGCTGTTCCCCTGCCCTCTCCAAAATCTTTTGCACTTGTTCACTTGCATCCCTTACCTTGGTACCTGGGAGGCAACACACCATTTAGGACACTGTTGTGGCAATAAAAACAGTTGGCGGTGAAATCCACTTTTACTGCTGCACTTCACTATCCCTCCCCCTCCTCGACAACGATCTGCGACAAGAGTTCGCTCACAGCTACACTCCTCCAAATTGTTGCCTTTGTCACAGATAATGCTGAATAGCAGTTTATCAATTCAACACTCTCAGGGGATTCCTGCACTGTCCCCGTCTCCTCTTCCTACCCTAACGGATGGATGGTCAGCCACTTTCATTCCTCACGAACTCACTCTGCCTCTAGGGTGACCACTTCCAGGAATATACAATCCAGGAACCCTTCAGCTGCCCATGTGTGACCAAGTGTTTAAGCTCAGAAACCCAAAGTTAATTGGAAACGCAGACACTATGCACACTCTCCTGGCCTTCTGCACACCACTGGTCTCTTGCTGCTCCAGACTAATCTCTTGCTCAAACTCAAGGTATACTGTCTTAACTTGCGTAATAGCCCAACTATGCTACATGTTGCATGCTACATTTATGCCAAGACTAGGAACACAGACCATTGAGACATACCAAACTTGGTAGTCTGGAGGTAGATTGATATTGCATTGACATTATTACTTGACAAAATGCCGAGCAAGTCATTCTGTATCATGATGCAATTCAATTCTGGTGTTTAGAATTACCTACTGGGTATAAGCAGAACTCCTCATGTTCACAAATAATGTGCTGACAGTGTTTTTTTTAATTTGTTCATGGGATGTGGGCGTCGCTGGCAAGTCCAGCATTTATTGGCCATCCCTAATTGCCCTTCAGAAGGTGGTGGTGAGCCACCTTCTTGAACCGCTGCAGTCCATGTGGTGAAGGTATTCCCATAGGGGGGGGGGGGAGTTTCAGGATTTTGACCCAGCGATGATGAAGGAACAGCAATATATTTCCAAGTCAGGATGGTGTGTGACGGAGGGGAACTTGGAGGTGGTGGTGTTCCCATGGGCCCTTGTCCTTCTAGGTGGTAGAGGTCGCGGGTTTGGGAGGTGCTGTCAAAGAAGCCTTGGCGAGATGTTGCAGCGCATCTTGTAGATGGTATACATTGCAGCCACAGTGCGCCGGTGGTGGAGGAAGTGAATGTTTAAGGTGGTGGATGGGGTGCCAATCAAGCGGGCTGCTTTGTTCTGGATGGCGTTGAGGTTCTTGTTGCTGTAGCTTCACTTATCCAGGCAAGTGGAGAGTATTCCATCACACTCCTTACTTGTGCCTTGTAGATGGCGGAAAGGCTTTGGGGAGTCAGGAGGCGAGACACTCGCCGCAGAATACCGAGCCTCTGACCTGCTGTTGGAGCCACAGTATCTATGTGGCTGGTCCAGTTAAGTTTCTGGTCAATGGTGATCCCCAGGATGTTGATGGTGGGGGATTTGGCGATGGTAATGCAGTTGAATGTCAAGGGCGGTGGTTAGACTCTCTCTTGTTCTACATAGTCATTGCCTGGCGCGAATGTTACTTGCCACTTATCAGCCCAAGCCTGAATGTCGTCCAGGTCTTGCTGCATGCGGACATGGACTGCATCATTATCTGAGGAGTTGCGAATGGAACTGAACACTGTGCAATCATCAGTGAACATCCCCATTTCTGGCATTATGATGGAGGGAAGGTCATTGATGAAGCAGCTAAAGATGGTTAGGCCTAGAACACTGCCCTGAGGAACTCCTGCAGTGATGACCTGGGATTGAAATGATTGGAATCCAACAACCACAATCTTCCTTTGTGCCAAGTATGCCTCTAGCCAGTGGAGAATTTTCCTCCCGATTTCCATTGACTTCAGTTTTACTAGGGCTCCTTGATGCCACACTCGGTCAAATGCTGCCTTGATGTCCAGGGAAGTCACTCGCACCTCACTTCACCCCTCCTCTGGAATTCAGCTCTTTCGTCCATGTTTGGACCAAGGCTATAATGAGGTCTGGAGCGGAGTGGTCCTGGTGGAACCCAAACTGAGCATCAGTGAGCAGGTTATTGGTGAGCAAGTGCAGCTTGATAGCACTGTCGACAACACCTTCCGTTAATTTGCTGATGATCGAGAATAGACTGATGGGGCGGTAATTGGCCAGATTGGATTTGTTCTGCTTTTTGTGGACAGGACATACCTGGGCAATTTTCCACATTGTAACTGTACACTGTAACACTCTCTAAACTCCTTCTCCTGTAGAATGTCGCATCTACATCTGGGCTGTATGCCAAAATTTGAGTGTATAATCATAATATACAAGTACAGAACTAGTTTTAAGACCATTCATCTTTTATGGAGGATAGTGCAACTAAAACTAGGAAAAGTTATCTTCCAGGCTGTATGTTTTGTTATTTCCTGTAGGAACACTCAGTTCACATAAAAATGGTGTGGGTACTTTGCCAACCTTTATGGCCCTGGATTGTGGGGGGCCTTTACTGAGAATGAGTGGAATAAAAGGTTTGGTATTTTGTGATCCAAATTAAAAAGATAAACATTCTATACTTCGGTTAACTCTTACTGCACAATATATAAATCGCACTGGTTTAATACCCAATTTAAAAGGATGCAATAGGGAACTAACAATTTGGGCTTCTTCCAACAATTCTAGGTTGCACTCACACCACAAAGACAGTTTCAATAGCAGAAAGTTACATTCAGGCTAAATAAATAGATTTACAGAAAAGATAATTACACAGAGGACAGAAAATCCAGCAAGAGAATAGCAGTATAATAATGGACATACACAATACTGTACATGAACTGCTCAGCAACACAATAAATGTCCAAAATCATAGCAATTTGTTGCAATAGCTTATGACTCAAGTCTCTGATGAAACATTACACTGCTGATGACTGCATTGAGCTCCTCTAAGCCGCCTCACAGGCAGTGTGAAGCAGGAATCTGAGGACCCCAGAATAGCTGTGGCAGTGCAGGTTCCTTTGAAATAGACTTATCTGAAGATCAAACAGATTCTTCTCAAAAAGGCAATTAATATATTGACCATTTCTAACAATTGGCAACTTGTTTATTAGTTTGCTTTTGACATAACTGCAACAGAACCCATTCTTAATATCTATTAGAATTTACAAACGAAGTACCCATTGTCTTTCAAAGGATCAAAAATTTGATTCGTTTGAAGTCAAGGACAACTGGGGCTCTGGCGCAGACAATGCATCTGTGGGCCTCACACAATAGATAACATGAGATTCCCTTAGAAATACTGCTGACTGAAGGAAAACACAAGTGCCTTGTTTTAAGTCATTTAATAAAATGACTGCTTTTGAAGTATGTGTCCCCACCCCGTTCCTTTGCGTCTTGCAGTCCAGTTCCACAAGCACTAGCATTCCTCTAGTACCACCCACCGCTCCCCCTCCCCCCCCCCACCTTAAATAAGCTTTAAACTGTACGAAGGATCTCAGTCGAACCAAGTGATGTCCTTATCCAACATCTACGTGCACACTTTCCACCAGGGATTACTAGATAGCAATCTGAGACAGGGTTAATTAATTATCTTATAGTAAAGGATCCTCTGGGGGAAGAGTGATCATAAGATGATTCAAACTTAATATGACATTTTGAGTGGTGTGGTTAAGCCCAAAACTTGGGTCTTAAATTTAAACAAAGCCAATTACGGAGGTACGAGGGGCGAGTCATCCGAGGTAGATTGGGAAATTAGAGGGTAGATAATCAGTGGCAAACATTTAAAGAAATAATTCATAATTCTCAAGGAATATACATTCCCTTGAGGAATAAAAACTCCTCTGGAAAATTGGTAGAACCAATTAGAGAAGTTAAGGATAGTATTAGATTAAAAGAGGCTTACAATGTTGCCAAAAATAGCAAGCCTAAGGATTGGGAGGGTTTTAAAAATCAGCAAAGGATGACCAAAAAATTGGTAAAGAGGGAGAAAATAGAATGAGAGTAAAAAAAGAGATTAGTGAAAGTAAACGTGGGTCCCTTAGAAGCAGAGGCTGAGACAGGAGAAATTATAACAGGGAATAAGGAAATGGCAGAGATGTTAAACAAATATTTTGTGACTGTCTTCACAGTAGAAGACACAAAGAACATACCGGAAATTGTGGGGAATCACAAGAGGTTGTTACACATGATTCGGGCTCATGGGATTGGGGGTAATATATTAGCATGGATTGAGGATTGGTTTATGGACAGAAACAGAGAGTCGGAAGAAACGGGTCATTTTTGGGATGGCAGGGTGTAACTAGGAGTGCCGCAAGGATCAGTGCTTGATCAGTTATTTATGATGTATATCAATGACTTAGATGAGGGGACCGAGTATAATATATCCAACTTTGCTGACGATACAAATCTAGGTAGGGAAGTAAGCTGTGAGGAGGATGCAAAGGGATATAGACCAGTTAAGTGATTGGGCAAGAAGGTGGCAGATAAGAGTATAATGTGGGGAAGTATGAAATTATCCACTTTGGTAGGAAGAATGGAAAAGCAGAATACTTTTTTTTAAACTAGTTAATGTTGGTATTCAGAAGGATTTGGGGGTCCTTGTATACGAGTCACAGAAAGGTAACGTGCAGGTACAGCAAGCAATTAGGTAGGCAAATGGTATGATGATCTTTATAGCAAGGGGGTTGGAGTACAAGAGTAAAGAAGTCTTGCTGCAATTGTACAGGGCTTTGGTGAAACCACATCTTGAGCACTGTGTATAGTTTTGGTCTCCTTATCCAAGGAAGAATATACTTGCCTTAGAGGGTGTGCAACAAACGTTCACTCGATTGATTCCTGGGATGAGAGGGTTGTCCAAGGAGGAGAGATTGAGTAGAATGGGCCTATACTCTCTGGAGTTTAGAAGAATGAAAGGTGATCTCATTGAAACATACAAGATTCTGAGAGGGCTTGACACGGTAGATGCTGAGAGGCCATTTCCCCTGGCTGGAGAGTCTAGATCTAGGGGTCAGTGTCTCAGGATAAGGGATTGGCCATTTAGGACTGAGATGAGGAGAAGTTTCTTCACTCAAAGGGTTGTGAATCTGTGGAATTCTCTTCCCCAGAGGGCTGTGGATGCTCAGTCGTTGAGTATATTCAAGGCTGAGAGCGATAGATTTTTGGACTGTAAGGGAGTCAAGGGATATGGGTATTGGGCAGGAAAGTGGAGTTGAGGTCGAAGATCAGCCATGATCTTACTGAATGGCGGATCAAGCTCAAAGGGCCATATGGCCTACTCCTGCTCCTATTTCTTAGGTTTCTTTCTTATGTTAAATGAGCTATAGTGGGAGCTAGACATTTTAATGTCAATAACTATATTACAGCACATGAATTCATAACAGTAGCAAGAATTACAAGAGATCTACACCAAAGATGTTTCAACTCGAGGGTTGTATGGCCCTTTTGTATTGAGCAACTACTTGAATACCCTGCAATACAACCTCAGGCTTCCAGTGTTGCAGAAACTGGCCCCTTTAGATTATGAATAGATTCTGTAGCAGCCAGAAGAGCAAAGGAATTACGCACTGTCATAAGTAGCGACTTTAACCAGGGGTGCTACCTTATCCATTAACTGGTAAGGTCACGCCCGCAAAAGCAAAATCCTTTCTATATCTTAGCACCTCACCTTGCTAGCTGTCAAAACAATGGACGTCTTGTTTGGCACCACTTTTTAGATGCCTCCACACCAAATTATACTCGTGAACTAGAGACTTCTGTGAGAATGAGCTTTCGAGCTAGAATGATCTGAACTTCAAACCTGATTATTAGCATTGTCAGCCAATTTATTAACTTGTGAAAAAGAATTGACATTCCAACTTGTTCTCAGCACACCTGGATTCTAATTTAATCATACTGACTGAAGTATTACAGTGTAACAACTAGCTGTGTAATGTAGCAACAAGATTCCCTCACTCTGCTCAGTTCTGGAATTCAGTCTCGTCACTACAGAGAAGAGAAAAACACAATCGAATTGTCTTGTGGTACACTTGCACAATGCCTGGTAGCTTCCCTGGGCACAAACTGGAAATCCTTAAACACCTCAATTTTCCCTTCCTGTTATAGTGTACAGGCTTTAAATTGCAGCCGAACTACTAATAAAATTATCGTTTTCTCTCCTACCCTTTGTGACCTTGATTATGTCCTGAACTATGGCCTTGACAGTTTACCTCAGTTTCTTAATAATTAAAAAAGTTCTGAGCCCACCCACCTTGTGCCTATTGATTTCCCACAACAATTGCTGGAGATGTGGGAGCACCCACCAGTCATCTCTCATCGTCAGGGTGCATGATGCAAGGAGGCCATGAGGCAGAGGTGAAATTATAACTATTCAACTGTTACAAGACTTGTACTGCTAAAATCAAACTATCACATTGAGCTGCAATATAACAATGCAGTAGATGGTCAACCAAACCATCCTCCTCCAATGCCTCTCCTCCGTTGTCCAACTCAATGGGATTGCCCCCTCCTCTTCCTCATCTACATGCTGTTCCTTGCTTGGTTCCACTCTTCCCTATCTGATTGCTGCCATGCATCGCTACCAATGGATTCTCTTCCCACCCACACACCATCACCTCCGGAGACCCCTAAAGAGCCATCCTTGGCCCCCTTTTCCTCATCAACATCTACTCCTTGGCATCATCATCCACAGACATGGGGTCAGCTTTCATATGTACGCTGACAATACCCAACTCTACCTTTCTGCCACCTCTCTCAATCCCTCCACTTTGTCTGTGTTGTCACACTGCTTGCCCAACATCCAGTCTTGAATGAGCCAGATTTTCCTCCAGTTAGGAACGACTGAAGCCATCGTCTTTAGCCCCCGCCACAACATCCACACCCTTGCCACCGATTCCATCCCCCTCCCATTGTCTCGTCTCCACCCCTGCCTCAGCAACTCTCATCCACGTGTTTTGTCACCTCTAGACTCAACTATACCAATACTTTACTGGCTACCTCCCATCTTCCACTCTCCATAAACCATCTCATCCAAAACTCTGCTGCCTGTATCCTACCTGCAGCAAGTCCCGCTCACCCATCACCCCTGTCCTTGTTGACCTTCATTGGAGGACCGGAAGACAATTAAAAAAATTCTCAGTGTTTAAATCCTTGCATGGCCTCACTCCTCTGTAACTCTAACTTCCTCCAGCACAGCAACCCACCACCCTAAGAGCTCTTAGTTCCTCAAGACTCTGGTCTCTTCTGCAACACCCACTATCTTTGCACTACGATTGGTGGCTGTGCCTTCAGCCATCTGGGCACCATGCTTTGAAATTCCCTACCTAAATTCTTTCTCCTCTCTGAAATTACCTCCCTAAATTCCTCCAACTTTCCATCTACCTCTCCTCCTTTAAGGCCCTCTAACACTCACCTCACCCCTCCTAAAATCTCGATTTGGCTCAGCATCCATTTTTGTCAGATTACGCCTCTGTGAAGAGTCTTGGGACACTTTTCTACGTTAAAGGCGTTTTATTAATGTAAGTTGTTGCGGTAGATAATGTTCAAATTAAATTACCATTAAAAACAAATTTTAAACATAACATTTAGAACACTGATTATTAAAAAGTTGTGCAATCATTACAGATGTACTGCACAAGCTTATTCTTAAAGACTACCTTCCCATCCTAATAGTGATTAAATGCTACAGGAATCATCAAATTGTAGTTTTCACTGCCCATAATGCATTTTCTTTTCCAAAGCTTTTGCCAAGATCTTATCAGCTCCCCAGACCATCTGGATTACATTTGCTGTCATCCAAAGGAATCTAAAATGAACACAGACCCTATGCCATTATTTTCCCTTATCCTGTTTACATAGTTATTTCCACACAATTCCCTTCCATACATTGGACTAGGATCACATAATGGTCTAGTCTCTGACACAAGTGTTGCTTAATCTCTGAGAGGACTTGATGTGACAAAATCTTAGTACAAACTGTAATGCGAAAGATTAGCTCAGTACAGATAAAAATCAAACCGGTCTTTAATAGGAAGATTATACTATATAACTAAGAAGTTAAACTGATTTGCTGTTACAGCACAAAAGCACATAACTAGAGCAGACTCAAATCTGTTGTATGAACACAAACATGGAAATTTTGTGTCAAACTAAAAATTAAATTGATGTTCTTTATTTCAGGCTTTGAAGTGCATCCAGAGAAACTGCTGTCACAAGTATATAGCAAGGATTGATGACAGAGGGGGGAAAAAATGAGAGCGTAATCTTGGGTACATGTCACCTGCATTTCATTACTCTATTCTCCCAAGTCAGTTTTTCCCTTAGTAACAGACACAACCAGAGATTACATACATCAGTGTGACTTCAGAATCAAAAAATTAACTGATCTAGATGTGTGGTCGTATCAAATAAGCCTTAATTGATATTTATGATATAACTGAATATAAGTAGATTAAAAATAGGTCAATTATTGTAGTTACCCAGCAGTTCCATTATCCCTCGACAACAGCAATCGCATATCCGCACCAATATCTATCTTAATGGAAAGATTATGACAGAATCTCACAAGAGGAACCAACAAATCCAATTCAAACTACAGTAATAACTTTGTTGTAGCGAATAATGTGAATAGATTTTGTCTGGGTTTAAATTGTGAATTCTGGGAGATTCTCTCATTGCTAACTTACCTGACGAAGGAGCGATAGCTCCGAAAGCTTGTAAAATTAAATAAATCTGTTGGACTATAACCTGGTGTTGTGCGACTTCTCATTTTTATATTTATATAGCATCTTTCATATTGAAATCTGTCAAAGTACTTCAAGGAATGAATTACTTTTTGAAGTGGTCATCATCATGTAAGCAAATGCAGTAGCAATGTTTCACCAGAAACACTCCAAATAACCATGAAACAAATGACAAAAAAGTAGTTGAAGAAGAAATGTTGGCCAAGACACCAGTCGAATTCCTTGCTCTTTGAGTAGTGCAATGCAACTTAAATATCCACCTAAACTAGTATAACAAGCAGTTGGTACCAGGGATTATCAACTAAGCCAAAAGAAGGCACACCCTTCGATGCAATGCAGCTATCCTTGTAAACTCCTGATGGAGAGGAAAGAAAGAGTGCTAATAACTGACCCATGCTGACCTCCAACTAAATACATTGAGACTTAATGGCTGAAGTATATGTAGTCATGTCATGACATTTGTCTGGTGTGCTGATGTGCCACATAGAATAAAAAGGTCCCATGGCCAATCCCTGGTCTATACAGTTAGATGACAAGATGACCTCTGCCAGGGTGGTAAAGAGAGCAGAATAATTGGTCTGTCTTCCTAAATTGGAGGGGAAGGGAAAAGATGCCTAGCCTTGTGGATATTGCATGCAGGAATATTGGTTGAAGACAGGATTCAATTCAATAGTGATGCATTCAACAATCAAATTGTGTGCTGACGATCCCTGTCCAAGTTCATGCATAGAGAATGACCACTAGGGTAAGACACTAAAGGTTGCCAGAACCTGTGGAACTGTATCCCAGTCCAAGTTGACAACTTGAAGGAAGGAGGGCCGGAAAAATATAGCATTAAGCTCAGCCAGCACCTTTTAACTTTAGTCGGAGAAGCTTGTTTAAACTTAAGATCTGAAATCTGGAATCCCGTCGTAGAAATACAAACACCTTCTAAAGTAGGCTTCCTCTATCACTTAAAATATGTTTGGTTGGAAACTACCCCCTAGAACCAACCATACACATCATTCTCTTTCTCCCCCTTGACTTCCAAATGGACAACACACTTGAATGCATCAGAGGATCCTGCTATATAAAAAAATGCAATCTGACCGAATGGTTTGCCTGACTTAAGTAAGTAGTAAAATACATAAAATTGCTATTAACATAAGGTAATGCATTCATTAATTTTAAAACCTAGCACTCATATGCATCTTAACACATCAAAACATTGCAAAGTTTCTCACTGATGCTAAAAGAATATGCAATTATAACCACGAAGTACAGCTGGCATACAAGCCGAAAAAAATAGATCTGGGTGGAACCGGTAACCACACATTAAAAGGTTCACAATACTGTGGCTGCAACAACCAAGGAATGTGAAAGCATATCGAAGTAAGGACAAATAAAAGCAAATTCCAAGGAAGTGATACTATTGCAAAGCGCTGGTGTAATATATAGTGCTGATCCACTTTACAGGACGGATACATACAAAAATGATACTGATATAGTAGAAAGATTCTTAGAAAGGAAACAAACATAATTCTAGATCTTAAATCACTGAGCCATCAAGGATGACTTAATCATTTTGCTAACAAATGTAGAAAACAAATTAAATCCATAAATTTATGAACAAAAATTGTAACCAGTGTTAAAAACCCCCACAGAAATTAAGTTGCTAAAACTAAATGTCTGTGGCAGACATTTATTAGTAGATTTTCGGGCTTCAATTACGTGCCAGGTGTTGAGAAATTCCAGCTGGCATCCGAAAAAGGACTGACAAATGCCAACAAGTCTTTTGATGACAAAACAACCTGAATAGAAATGGACTAGAACATTGATTTTTCAAATTTATATCAGCTAGAAATTGTGGATGCAAAAGCAAGGTCATGATTCCGTTTAAATTTTAGCCACAATCACGATATTATTTACCTTGAGAAAACAAAGCTATTCAAAAGATCGAATCTCCTTTCAAGTCTACTGGGTGTTCTGTCGGACCACAAATCTTTTACTCTGGACAATGGGGTGTTAGCCAACCGTGATGAACTATGAATTTCCCTTCTTCATTTACTTTGGAGAATTCAACTGAAATTATTCTGGGCAGATTATCACTCTCTGTAAACAAGAGTATGGCATGTTACACAAATTGCTTTTATAATTGACACCAAAATTTAATTTCTTCATAAGAACAGTTTCATAAGCAATCCTCATTTTGGTTTTTGGCAACAGGGTTCTAAAGATCTTGTTCAGCATATCGAATAGGAGATAACTACCCTCGATGCATCAGATTTCAATTGTCAAGATCAAAAGGTACAATAATATAAAAATTACATGCAAACAGAAGTTCAATGTAAATGGTATTAAAAGACTTAGCAGAACGTCTCCTATCATAAATAGAATACATTTGGGCTGTTTTAATCCAGCTTTAAGCTTGTTCAAAATCCACAGCACAAACCTACCAGTATTTCAATACTAACTGGCATTTATTCAGCAATCTCACTCAAAGGTCATTAAGAGGAGCTAATCTGAAAAATGGAGATTCATGGAAATATAGTCAGGGTGGTCTTTTGGGTCAAGTGTGAGGACACAGCAATGAGGCAGCATAGAGGCAGCTTTAAGCTACCTCTAATTCCATACTGTGCTTGAGTAGAGTAAGATTGAAGTTGATACTGTGTGACCAAGAAAACTTGACATGCCAGTAGTTATTTTACTTTAACCTTGAATAAGCAACTCAAAAAACATCAATATCTACTTTGTGGAAACAATGAATATACACAAATGTTAAATTAAAGTAAGCCCAAGAACTGAAACAGTTCATGTAACTCCCTTTTCCGGAATGCTAATTTTAAACTTCAACTCAAATGAAGCCTTAAAATACAAGTAAACGCACACTCGGAATTTGTGCTATCCCTCCTTGTAGCTATCATCACTATCTAAAAGGAGGAACTCCAAATGCCAACTACTCTACTTTGTCACTTTAAGTTAAAGGATTAAACAAGACATAATTCGATCAAACACAACCAACCAATCTACAGTCGTCATTGGGTACAGTCTTTCTAGTCATTCAGTTGGTCATTCATCCATCCAACTTCTCTATTCTTGCTATGTCGATTCCCTGCTCATACAATTATTGGCCTGGATATACAATCTTCAGCGATAATTGAGTGGATGCATTAAGAAAAAACTCACAACTAAAACTGATGTATAATTTGTAATATTTTCTAAAATCCATTGCTCATGTTGAGAAATACGTCTATTTTGTAAGCTAAATCTAACTTTTTCAGTCGAACTGAAGAAAAAAAAAAGTTGGAAAAAATCAAAAACGTGCATCGACAAAGAATACAAGTCCACTGAACAAATAACTAGCAAGGACACCAATATACAAGCTATTTTCCAGCATCAAATACTAGAAATTATCCAAACTTTAAAAACATTGGCCTCATAATAAAAGCAACTTTATAAAAACAGAGCACCAGGATCAATAAAAGATTGAACACAAGTCATGAAAAGTTAATGTGAAAGGATTTGGAAATTATTCAAGTAGTCTCAATGGGACAAAAGTAAAGTACTCAGACACGTAGATGTTGTAAATGGAAAAGCTATTAGTAAAAAATTAACCTTGTTGTTTTAAACTTGGCAGTGTGATTTATTTAACTTGTTTCTGTAAGTTTACCCTTCAGCCTAGCATGGTAGGCAATGCGGGGTCAAAAAAGGCTATTTTATATTGCTGACTTTGGGGTCATTGCAGAAGTTCATTAAAGTAACATTTGAATGCAGTTCACGATCACCTACCTTTTTGTTGAAAATAAATGTCTGAAATAAAAGTCTATGCGTAATGTAGGACAAATATGAAAATGCAAGTTAAAAGACGTGGAGGTAGTGGACAGTGCAATAGATAAGGACATTGTGAATTTAATGTAGTTGAATTTTTTGAGGAGGTCACTAATAAGGTAGAGTCTATGGATATTATCTATATGGACTTCAAGAAGGCATTCGAAAAGGTTCCACACAACGTAATATTATTAAAGTAATACAGAATTGGAGGTAGCCTTTTGACTTGGGTTGGAATTTGGTTGCAAGGTAGAGACAGAGTGGGGATAAAGGGTATGCACTCTGATTGGTGTGATGTGACAAGTGATGTTCCCCAGGGATCTGTGAAGAGAGAAACAGAGTTAACGTTTCAGGTCGATGACCTTTCTCAACGACCTGAAACGTTAACTGACCTGCTGAGTATTTGCAGAATTTTCTGTTTTTATTTCAGATTTCCAGCATCCGCAGTAGTTTGCTTTTGTTTCCCCGGGGATCTGTCTGGGGCCTCAACTTTACACCATAGTTATTCATGTCTTGAATGATGGAATTGGACATCCAAGTTTGCAGACGACACCTTTAGAAGAGACCAAAAATAGTGCAGATGGGAGCGGAGTTAGTTAGATTTTTGTTAGATAAGGGTATCAAGGGATATGGAGCAAAGGCGGGTAAATGGAGTGGAGGTGCAGATCATCCATGAGCTAATAGAATGGCGGAGCAGGCTCGAGGGGCTGAATAGCCTATGCAAGAGCTGAAATCCAATTTCCAATGAGTGTGGTTCCATAGCACCAAACTTCAAGAGAATCCATAAGAGTGGCTGATGTAGGAAGAGAAAAATGTCACATCATTACAGTAGGGGTGCTCTTCTTATGGTGGGAGTTAAGGCATGTTGCTTGCCTACCTAAGCAGTGACTGAACTTCAAAGCAATTCATTGTGTGTGAAACACTATACATTTTCAGATATGTGATAAAAGTGCTATATAAATGCAAGTTCTTCAATTCCTGCATTTGAACTTTGCTATACCAAACTTGGTAACTATTTTCTTCAATTTTCTCCCTTCTCTTCCTTTCTTCTGGAATACACATAATCCCTAACTGGGGTATAGTCCCCAGGTGGCAATCATTATCAAGTACCTCACTAAATTGGGCATTATTCATGTACGTGCTTGAACTGCGAGTAAAAGCATGCCATCTGAGCATGGTGGACATCATAAATGGTGGTGCGAAGGGAGGGTGATGCACAAGAGCCAGAGGAACTGAGAGTTCAGGGGGTGGGGGTTTGTAGGGCTGGAGGAGGTTACAGAGAAAAGGGAAGGGCGAGGCCATTAAGAGATTTAAACACAAGGATAAGAATTTTAAATTAGAGATGTTGGGCGACCAGCAGCCAATGTAGGTCAGCAAGGACAGCAGTGATGAGTGAGCGGGACTTGGTGCAAGATACGATACAGGGCAGAGTTTTTGATGAGCTAAAGTTTTTGGAGGATGGAGACTGGCCAGGAAAGCCTCGGAATAGTCGATTCTGGAGACGATAAAGGCATGGATGAGAATTATCAGCAGCAGCTGGTCTGCGGCAGGGGCGGAGCTGGCTGATGTTACAGAGAAGGAAGTGGCGGACTTTGTGATGGACAATATATGGGGTCGTTTGGGTTCAAATTGGATGGCAAGGTTGTCAACAGTCTGCTTCAATCAGTGATAAGAGAGGGGGATGAAATTGGTGGCTGAATCAGCTATGAGCTGTTTACTGCACAAAGTTTGGTTTAAATCCAATGAGGTCGTTTATATTGCAGTGGCGGTGGCTGAAGACAATGGCTTCGGTCTTCCCAATACATCATGGAGAAAACTGTGGCTCATCCACAACTGGTTGTCGGACAAGCAGTCTCACAACAGAGACAGTGAAGGGATCAGAGGAGGTGAAGAAGTAGAGTTGGGTATTGTCAGGGTGATCTAATCAAGGTTTAAAATTATGAAGGATTCGATAGGGTAGATACAAAGAAACTGTTTCCTCTATTGGGGGAATCCAGAACATGGGGCATAATCTTGAAATTAGAGCTAGGCAAGTTAGGAGTGAAATCAGGAAGTAGTGAAAATCTGGAACTCTCTTTCCTCCAAAAGCTGTGGATGCTGGATCAATTTGAATTTTCAAGATTGAGATCGATGCATTTTTGTTAGGCAAGGGGAGCAAGAGATAGATAAAAGGCAGGTAAATGGAGTTGAGGTAATTGGCCATGATACAATAGAATGGCGCAACAGGCTCGAGGGGCTGAATGGCCTACGCCTGCTCCTGTGTTGTTCCTATGTCAGCATACATGTGGAAGCTAACCTTATGCCTTCAGATGATTGCGCAAAGGGGTTGCATGTAGATGAGGAAGAGGAGGGGCCAAGGATAGATCCATAGGGCATTCCAGAGTTAACAGTGTAGGGGTGGAAAAAATTATTTTGCTGGAGATGCTCGGTTTACAAATGGATAAGTAAGAGTGGAACCAAGTGAAGGTTGTCCCAGTGAGCTGGACAACAGAGGAGGACGGCGTGGTCGACCATGTTAAAGACTTGCAGAAAGGTTGAGGAGGAGAACAAGCAGTGAATAGAGTATGTCATGTATGACTTTGATTAGAGACAGAAACCTGAGCTGTGAGAAAGAGGAGCACATTTTGGGGAAGCAACAACATGTTCAAGAAAAGGGAGGTTGGAGATGGAACAGTAGTTTGCAAGGACAGAGGGGGCAAGGGTGTTTATTTTTTGAGATGGGGGTGAGCAGTTTAGTAGGAATGGAGTCAATGGTACAGGAAATCGGTCTCATGGACAAGCTGAGCTCGAGAGAGGTCATAAGGGGAGAGAGAGAAACTAGAGAAAGCATGTGTTTCAGTTTAAGCTGGAGACAAGGTTCTGACTAGCTAGTTTTTAAACTCAATGGCCCAGATTTTGCTGCCAAAATAACAAGTTTAATGGCACTCGTCGTTATTACTGTGTAGATCGTCCTGTAACTTGTGGCGAGGAAGAGATATCCCATGAATTGCCAATCACCAATAGTTGCTGGACGACTTGCGCGGCTCTGCAGTTAGCCTCATGGAAACGGCAGCTCACCCTTTGAGTTTCATGAAGTTGCTGCATTTGTGCATTAATTGCCAATTAAACTCACTGTAGAAAGCTAGGGCTGCTACTTAACAGCGTAAGTAATCTTTTTAATGAGCAGATTTATGTTTCTGCAATGCCAATCAACCTCTCCAGCCCAGAAGTGTGAAGTCTCATTCCTACAGGTAGTAAATTGTTGTTAAAAGATTTTAAATTTTTTTCTTCCTTTTCCTTTGTCTCTTTTTTTCTCTCAACCCAATCTTTAGTCCCCTCACATTATTTCTCTTTCTGTTCCTGACTTGACTCTAATTCACCCTATTTCCTTCTCCGTTGTTCCTCCATTTCTTTCTCAATCCTTAATTCTCATTGGTTAACGAGATAGACTATTGATCCTGTTGTTCACCAATGTCCCACATGCCCTGTTGCCCTCGCTATTAGCTTGCCCTTCCAGCAATTTACAGGGCAAAAAATTTGAGCTGAAGGATGAGGGAAAAAGTCTAATAGGGCACACAAGATACGTCACGCCTCCAAAATCTGGCCCATTATGACTAGTGATTGAATCAAGGAACCTCCCTACAAAGCTGAAACAAAACAGACATGATCAACTTTGTCAGTGACCACTGAACAGAAAAAACTACTTTGGGTGTCAACTTGAACAACATAAGCACACCGCACAAGTACTGGTGTCAACATTGGTCCAAAACCAACAGGAATGAGCTTTCTCACCAGATGACATCGGATAGGAGATTTACACTTACGGGAATGGGAACTAGTAATCCAGAGGCCTGGACTAATGATCCAGAGACGCGAGTTGAAATCCCACCACGGCAGCTGGAGAATTTAAATTCAGTTAATTAAATAATTCTGGAATAAAAAGCTAGTATCAGTAATCATAACCATGAAACTATCGGATTGTCGTAAAAACCCATCTGGTTCACTAATGTCCTTTAGGGAAGGAAATCTGCTGTCCTTACCTGGTCTGGCCTATATGTGACTCCAGACCCACAGCAATGTGGTTGACTCTTAATTGCCCTCTGAAATTGCCTAGCAAGCCACTCAGTTGCAACAAACCACTACAAGAAACAAGAATAAAACTGGACGGACCACCCGGCATCGGCTACGGATACGACAACGGCACCCCCAGCCCAATCGACCCTGCAAAGTCCTCCTCACCAACATCTGGGAACTTGTGCCAAAATTGGGAGAGCTGTCCCACAGGCTAGTCAAGCAACAGCCTGACATAGTCATACTCACAGAACCATACCTTTCAGCCAATGTCCCAAACTCCTCCATTACCATCCCTGGGTACGTCCTGTCCCACCGGCAGGACAGACCCATCAGGGGTGGCGGCACAGTGTCATACAGTTGGGAAGGAGTGGCCCTGGGAGTCCTCAACATTGACTCCGGACCCCATGAAGTCTCATGGCTTCAAGTCAAGCATGGGCGAGGAAACCTCCTGCTGGTTATTACCTACTGCCCTCCCTCAGCTGATGAATCAGTACTCCTCAAAGTTGAACACCACTTGGAGGAAGCACTGAGAGTAGCAACGGCACAGAATATACTCTGGGTGGGGGACTTCAACGTCCATCACCAAGAGCAGCTCGGTAGCACCACTACTGACCGAGCTGGCCGAGTCCTGAAGGACATAGCTGGCAGTCTGGGCCTGCGACAGGTGGTAAGAGAACCAACACGAGGGGAAAAACCTACTTGACCTCGTCCTCACCAATCTACCTGTCACAGGCGCATCTGTCCATGACAGCATTGGTAGCAGTGGCCACCGCACACAGTCATTGTGGAGACTAAGTCCCATCTTCACACTGAGGACACCCTCCATCATGTTGTGTGGCACTACCACCATGCTAAATGAGACAGGTTCAGAATAGATCTAGCAGCTCAAAACTGGGCATCCATGAGGCACTGTGGGCCATCAGCAGCAGCAGAATTGTATTCCACCACAATCTGTAACCTCATGGCCTGGCATATCCATCACTACCATTACCATCAAGCCAGGGGACCAACCCTGGTTCAATAAGGAGTGTAGAAGAGCATGCCAGGAGCAGCACCAGGCGTACCTAAAAATGCGGTGCCAACCTGGGGAAGCTGCAACACAGGACGACATGCATGCTAAAAAGCGGAAGCAGCATACTATAGACAGGGCTGAGCAGTCCCACAATCAACGGATCAGATCAAAGCTCTGTAGTCCTGCCACATCCAGTCGTGAATGGTGGTGGACCATTAAACAACTAACGGGAGGAGGAGGCTCCATGAATATCCCCACCCTCAATGATGGTGGAGCCCAGCACGTGAGTGCAAAAGACAAGGCTGAAGCATTTGCAACCATCTTCAGCCAGAAGTGCCGAGTGGATGATCCATATCTGACTCCTCGGAGGTCCCCAC
This sequence comes from Squalus acanthias, assembly GCA_030390025.1. NCBI lineage: Eukaryota > Metazoa > Chordata > Chondrichthyes > Squaliformes > Squalidae > Squalus > Squalus acanthias. Next base: position 8,818,015 of record CM059438.1, on the reverse strand, counting down.
CATCACAGAAGCCAGTCTTCAGCCAATTCGATTCCCTCCACATGATATCAGGAAACGGCTGAGAACACTGGATACAGCAAAGGCTATTGACCCCGACAATATCCCAGCTGTCATGCTGAAGACTTGTGCACCAGAACTAGCTGCGCCTCTAGCCAAGCTGTTCCAGTACAGCTACAACACTGGCATCTATCTGACAATGTGGAAAACTGCCCAGGCATGTCCTGTCCACAAAAAGCAGAACAAATCCAATCTGGCCAATTACTGCCCTATCAGTCTACTCTCAATCATCAGCAAAGTGATGGAACATGTCGTCGACAGTGCTATCAAGTGGCACTTACTCACCAATAATTTGCTCACTGATGCCCAGTTTGGGTTCCGTCAGTACCACTCTGCTCCAAACCTCATTACAGTCTTGGTCCAAGAATGGACAAAAGAGCTGAATTGCAGATGTGAGGCGAGAGTGACTACCCTTGACATCAAGGCAGCATTTGACCGAGTGTGGCATCAAGGAGCCCTAGTAAAAGTCAATGGGAATCGGGGGGAAAACTCTCCACTGGCTGGAGTCATACCTAGCACAAAGGAAGATGGCTGTGGTGGTTGAAGGTCAATCATCTCAGCCCCAGAACATCGCTGCAAGAATTTCTCAGGGCAGTGTCCTAGGCCCAACCATCTTCAGCTGCTTCATCAATGACCTTCCCTCCAAAATAAGGTCAGAAATGGGGTTGTTTGCTGATGACTGCACAGTGTTCTGTGCCATTCGCAACTCCTCAGATAATGAAGCAGTCTATGCTCGCATGCAACAAGATCTGGACGAGTTTCAGGCTTGGGCTGATAAGTGGCAAGTAACATTCGCGCCACAGAAGTGCCAGGCCATGACTATCTCCAACAAGCGAGAGTCTAACCACCGCCCCTTGACATTCAGCGGCATTACCATTACCGAATCCCCCACCATCAACATCTTGGCAGTCACCATTGACCAGAAACTTAACTGGACCAGCCACATAAATACTGTGGCAACAAGAGCAGGTCAGAGGCTGGGTATTCTGCGGTGGGTGTCTCACCTCCTGACTCCCCAAAGTCTTTCCACCATCTACAAGGCACAAGTAAAGAGTGTGACGGAATACTCTCCACTTGCCTGGATGAGTGCAGCTCCAACAACACTCAAGAAGCTCGACACCGTCCAGGACAATACAGCCCGCTTGATTGGGACCCCATCCACCACCTTAAACATTCACTCCCACCACCGGCGTACCATGGCTGCAGTGTGTACCATCTACAAGATGCACTGCAGCAACTCGCCAAGGCTTCTTCAGCAGCACCTCCCAAACCCGCGACCTCTACCACCTAGAAGGACAAGGGCAGCAGGCGCATGGGAACAGCACCACCTCCAAGCTCCCCTCCAAGTCACACACCAACCTGACTTGGAAGTATATGGCTGTTCCTTCATTGTCGCTGGGTCAAAATCCTGGAACTCCCTCCCTACCAGCACTGTGGGGGTACCCTCACCACACGGACAGTAGCGGTTCAAGAAGGCGGCTCAACATCACCTTCTCAAGGGTAACTAGGAATGGGCAATAAATGCTGGCCTTGCCAGCGACGCCCACATCCCATGAATGAATAAAAAAATCTATCAAGTATGCTTCAGAGTATAGTCTATCACAGATTCACTCCAAGATCAACTTAAAAGTGCCAACTACTTTCTCAGAAGCTGCATCAGGTTTCTTATGGACTTGAGCCATTACTATGACACATGTTAATAGATTAGATAGCCTAACAGGTTGCAAAAAGGAACAACTGTAACAAGGACAGATATCCTCCATATTCAACCATGGACCAAGCAAAAAGAGACATGAAGAAATTGTGCCACGATCCCAATATGTTAATTTACAGATTTCCTATAACCTATTTGGTGTTCCAGCCGCTCTAGAATCATTAACTAGGAGTTAGCAATGGTCAGTGGGGTAGGGGTGGGAGTAAATTGAACAAGTAGTAGGGGTATTATGTATTACATGACTCTCAGATTAATAATTTCACTCACTGATGCAATTAAATACTTAAAAGAATGTTTCAAGTGCTCTGACAGCACGTGGCATGGGCCTATAAGCAGCCAATTATTTTTGTGCTAGTTTTGGTTGAGGATGTAATTTGGCCTGGGGAACAAGAGAACTCCATGCTCTGCTTAGAAAAATGCTATGGGATCTTCTTTGTCCAACTGAGTAGGCAGAGTAGATTCAACGCCCTATTAGAAAGGCTGCACATTAGACAGTGCAGCACTCCCTCAGTACTGCAATGAAGAGTCAGCCTGGATTATATGCTCAAGTCCTGAAGTGGGATATGAACCCATAACCATCTGACTCAGGCGAGAGCACACTACCAAATGACTTAAAACAAATAGTAGCCACTTCATATTTCTTGGTGTTGTCCAGAAAAATTAGTACTATTTAATATCGCTTATTAGCAAATACTTCAAATGTATTTTTTTTTTTAAATGATCTTGACACGACAACCTTTAAACAGCTCTGATTAGTCAAGCAACTACAACATTGTTTCCAGATGGCAGCTTTCCTTGAAAGGTGTCTGCCACTACAAGAGTAATTACAGCAAAGAAACAGGCCATTCGGCCCAACTGGTCTATGCCAGTGTTTAGGCACCACACGAGCCTCCTCCCACCCCTCTTCATCTAACCCCATCAACATATCCTTCTATTCCTGAAATGCATCTATGATAGTCACCTCAACTACTCCTTGTGGTAGCGAGTTCCACATTCTAACCACTCTCTGGGTAAAGAAGTTTCTCCTGAATTCCCTTTTGGATTTATTGGTGACTATCTCATATTTATTGCCTCTAATGCCCATGGAACTTAACCATAACAAGTTTTCATACCTTCAGAAGATGGAGGAGGAAATAAATAAAAGGAAGGGTTTTTTTGGAATACATTTTTGACTTTCACACTTGTGAATTACAGATTTCTGTTCAGTGGCAAATCTACTAATCGGGGATAATTGGACTTGAAAAAATACTGGGCCCTTAATTTGACAAGTGTGTAAAACGTTCTACTGTGCAACACAAATTTAAATCAGTACTGCAATGCTGCAGTAATAAGTTTTACCACCAGAGAACCCTCTTGAGCCACTCTGAGGTTCTGTCAAGTTTCACATCAGATGATCCTTTTTTCACAAATATTTTGAACTCACGGGCGAAAAAAGATAAAGAAATATTGTTGAAGAGGCGCTTGGAAACATTATGTTCTAGACAGGAAGTGAGAGGTCAAGGCAGGGAAATGGAGCCTTTTTCTTTTAAACGTAGTCCCTACTCAATCGCCTCCTGGCTTATTTTTCTGTACGCACCTTCCACTCTTTGTATACTGGACTTCTCCTCACCCCTCACTCTCTCTGGTCCTGCGCTGTGGAATTCTCCATCCAGTTCCCTCCCTTTCTAATCTCAAAAACCTACTCAAAACCCGCCTCTTTGACCATGCCTCTGCTTCCCCATCCTAGGAACATGAGTCGGGCATTCAGCCCCTCGAGCTTGTTCTGCCATTCAATGAGATCATGGCTAGTCTGCGACCTAACTCCACATCCCTTAATACCTTTAGTTAACAGAAAGCTATCAATCTCCGATTTAAAATTAACAATTGATCCAGCATCAATTGCCGTTTGTGGAAGAGAGTTCCAAACTTCTGCCTCCCTTTGTGTGTAGAAGTCTTTCCTAATTTCACTCCTGAAAGGTCTGGCTCTAATTTTTAGACTATGTCCCCAGTCCTAGAATCCCCAACCAGCGGAAATAGTTTCCCTCTATCTACCCTATCTGTTCCCCTTAATATCCTAGCATCTCCGTTCCCTTCCTTTTGCCTGAGCTCAACATCCACCATATACTTTTCCTCCCGATTGTAAAGACATGTGAAGAGCGTGATAGAAATGCAAGTTCTTCTTGGATTGGAGAAAGGTCGTCACCCAAGATTGGCAGGCCCCAGCAATGGAAGTACTTCCCTTTAAGTTGTCGCAGCGTATTGAAGCTCTGATGTGCAATACGTAGCGACATGACATAGATCTGTATCTGAAATTCTCAATTAATGTGTTTATAACGATAAGTGTCCGATCACAAATAGGTACTTAAGCAGTGGCCAAGAAAGGGGATCAGGGAGGGAAGTGTGTTGTCGTGGACCACTCTAGCATTCCTCCTAGCAGCCAGAGTTAGAGCAAAAATGTGTGGGTTAGGTTGATTTGGCTATGATAAATTGACCCTTAGTGTTAGGGGGGATTAAATATGTGGGGTTATGGGGATAGAATGGGATATGTTAGGGGGAATTAAATACGTGGGGTTACGGGGGTAGGGTGGGATATGTGTACTGTGGGGATTAAAGCAGGGACAGGGTACTGGATTTGGATGATCAGCCATGATCGTATTGAATGGCGGAGCAGGCTCGACGGGCCGAATGGCCTACTCCTGCTCCTAGATTCTATGTTTCTATGTTTCTATGATATTGGCAAGTAGCCAGTTACCCATAAATACATTTATAGATAACTACTAATTTTTTTTTTTAATGTATTTGAATCACATCAATTGCAGAGATACCACATGGCAGGAAACTACTAGCCACCTGGGATAAAAATCAACTTCAGCTAAAATCAAGTACTGATTTACTTTTCAAAGATGACCCTTTTTCTAATCCGCGTTGAGCACTTCAGAGCCTAACTGAACCTATTCTCCCAGAGCAATATCTGTTCTGGATAAAAAGGACTCTTTCAAATCGATGTGCAAAAATACAGAACCATGTACAAATATAAAATGAATGACTGGCAAATTGTAACAAGTTTCCAAAAATATCTAAGTAGTAAGATTTTTCTTTAAAAAAAGTTATATGGGTCTTGAACAAGTTAAGAAACCTTTCGGTATAATTATTATATCTGTTAAACAAATTTCAAATCGCACTTGAAACACCTTAAAGTGGAAGATTTAGTAAGCGATATGATTTACAGTAAACAGCCAATACCCCCCACCACCCCCACCACCATACCTGCTCAGTAAACAGGATATTGTAACTTATATTTGGAAATAATATATACTGACATCTGTTGGAAATCTGAAATAAAAACAAAAAAATGCTGGAAACACTCATCAGATCAATCAGCATGTTGAAAAAGGAAGGTAGGGTTAACAGTTCAGGTCTGTGACCTTCTTCAGAACCTTATGATTGATGGTACAGGTTGAGTGTCCAAAATCTGGAGTTCCGGAATCCGGAATGTTCCGGAATCCGGGACGATTGGTGGCAGGGTCGTCTGGAATCTGTAAAATGTTCCGGAATCCGTAACTCCGGATTTTGGACGCTCAACCTGTACTTCAAAAAGCCATTAACTTTTGTTGTCTTTTTTTGAAAAATCCTATGAAAAATGCGAGTGATGCAATAAAACTTTCGTGTGTTTTATCCTCCTTAATCTGCACAGCTCCACTAAGTGTTTCCACCAGGCTGCGGCCACGGCACCACGCTCTGCAGAGCTCGCAGCATCCCTCCCCTTTAACAGAAGGGGAGGGACGAAGAAACAAGTCAGCGCTACGCGGAGCGGCCCAGGCATTCCCGGACTCGGAACATGTTTCTGATGTCCGACGTCCAGAAACGCCCGAGCCCAGGTTGCGATATTTCCGGACTTCGGACATCAGAAACACGTTCCGAAGTCCGGAAAAACACGAAAACCGGCTGGGCCTCGGTCCCGAGGTTGCCGGATTCAGGACGCTCAACCTGTATTAGCAGTCTAGTATCATGACAGTCAGTTGTGTATCTAATGTTACTCCAAGTCAAACTTGCCACGTCACTGTCCAGTGACACTCAAAAATTAAACATAATTACCAGACTGGCAAATTCACTGGCCAAAATTTAGTAGAGTGATAGCTGCCCTTCTATAAATGGCCCAACAATGCCAGTTGCTCTAAATACTGATATAATACTGTACTACTGCAGGCACTTAACAACATACCTAAGTGATGTTTTGAGCATAGGAGTAGCTCTGTGCAAGCATTTACAATACCCATCACTGGGTATATTTAATTTTTGTATTTATTTGGCACGATCATATTTAAACACACATTTTCAGAGAGTAATTTTGACTACCTCATCAATAAAAATAATTCTGTGGTTTACAAATCAATATAATTATGTGATTTACAAACTAGGATGAAAAATCAAATAGCTTATTATTCGGCCATGAAAGTTAAATTCACCTACACTAACAAATACAAAACAGCAGCCAAGTTCCAAAAGTTATTACCTGGAATCAATTCAGTGTTTTCCCACTTTTCTTTTCAGGAATTTGTTCCAACCTCCCGCCTACCCAGCCATCTTGATTTTATGTCTGCATGTACAATGAGTTTACACAACAGGAGTGCAGCCAAATGCAGACACATGGGTCTCCGCTCCATCGGCTGCACACTATAGTACAAACAATTCAGGATCCAGGAACTGACAGCATCACATATCCAAGAAGATGTAGATGAAAGATTGTGCCATTGGGATAAGGGAGTTCCATAATGTAAACATGGGGAAATCAGTTCCATATGTTTTCACTCGGTGTCCACACAGAAGTGGAGCCAGTTTGCCAGTCCAACTGCAAAAACACAAGTAGGCCACTGACGCTGCTCCCCTGAAATAGGATGCAGTGTCAAGTACAAAAATGCCTACAGTTTCAACAGAATTTTTAAAGCAGAAATATGAAGCAAAGTGTGTTCTTTGATGAATTACTATATAAATAAAAGTTAGGATCTGGGTTGTGTAAGCTGATCTCCACCAGACCAGTGATAGAATCATTGCATGTGGTCTCACTGCTACTTAGTAGTGACAGCTTGGGGGAGAAAGGCAGTCCAGGTTCCTGCTCCCAAATGCTATTTGGTAATCTCTACTGGCAAGTGCACGTGAATCTGAATCAGGCACTGCTATGATGTACCTCTTGATCAATGAGCCAACACTCAACATCTGGGTTGAAGAACGGCCCACCTTGGCATGGTACTGGAGGGTTGTCAGCACTCATGAAACCTCTCCTGCTGCATACCAGGAATTTGTACCTTAAAAAAAGAGGGGAAAAAGACACAAAATAAACTCTGATTTAAGTTAGAGAAGATAACCGAGAGAAAACTACATATATTCTCTGCCTCAATCAATAAATTCCTGAGGGTCTTACTTTTTTTGTTGCTGGTCTAAAGGGATAGTAACAATGTCCTGGCTGTTTGTGAGATGATGCTGGTACAGAATGGCTGCTGCGTTTGCCTACATAACAATCACAACACTTCAATAAGTAATTTATTGTGTGAAGTTTTTTGAGACATGGACAGGAGATAAATGTATTTGTTTTTAAATAGGCTCGCCACGGTTCTTTATGAGCTTTATCCAGCGGCATCCCAGTGGCCCCTTTCCCCATTTGCCTTTTTGTTTCACCATCACCCTTTTTCTTCTCTCTTCCCACAGTTTCAATTTTTCTCATTTTTGCAGATATATTTTCCCTGCCCTCCCCATGGAAAGATTTTCATTTTTACACTCTTGAAACACTTCCTCTCCTTTTTCAGTGTCCTTCCCCTAGCCCCTTGTAAGCCGCGTTAGGATTCCTGGATTTCATGATATCTCCTCTGCTGCAAGAGCAGTATTCTTGCTGTATCTCTAAATCTGATGTATATATTACACCTTGGCTGTTAATGTTTGACTGTTTTTACATTTTACCTGTTTGGATTGGTAGGTTTTTTTTAAACTTAATTTATTGTAACTTTCACAAGTTTAATTTTGCACAATGTCTACAAGCAGTGAACAAAAACTATGGCTTAATAAGTTGCCTACAATAATGCAATTATTTTATTTTACATTAGCCGTTTGCTTTTCTTCATCTGGCCATGCAGAGTGTTGGTTATCTTGCATGTAATGCACTGCAGAGTTCGAGGTGCCAAGAGGAAATGCAGCAGCACAGATCAAAAGTTGTTTAATGGACAGGAAAGAGTGTTTGGAAAAATTGGTGTTGAACAGATTGGAGAAGGGTTGGCAGTATTGTGCTCCAGGGGTCGGTGCTGGGTCCACTTTTGTTCTCCATATACAGATCTGGATTTGAGCATAAAAAGCACAATATCGAAATTTGCTGATGAGAAAAGTCTTGGCGAACAATGAGGACTGCGAAAGACTTCAGAAGACACAAGCTGGTTAGTGGGATGGGCGGACAGGGGTCAGATGCAATTTAATGTGGATGAATGCGAGGGGATACATTTTGGGAGGAGAAACCAAGGACTGGGAGTGTACACTCAATAGAAAGAAACTAAAGGGTGAGGATGAATCGAGACACCTAGGGGTTCAAATATGCAATTCCCTGAAAGTGAGTGCAGGTAGATAAAGCACTAAAAAAAACAGTAGTATTTTGGGTTTTATAAATAGAGTATAGAGAAATAAGAGTTAAGGAGTAATGATAAATGTATACAGAAGGTTAGGCCACAGAGTACTGTATGCAATTTTAGATATCCCATTATAGAAAGTACAATGTAGCTTCCCCAGGGTGATGTCTGGGATAGGAAACTATGGTTATGAGCAGAGACTTCCAAAACTGGGACTATTTCCACTGGAGCAGTAAAGGCTAAGAGGAGAATTAATCGAGATTTTTAGAATTATGCAGTTTTGAAAGAGTGAACTGGGAAAAGGTTGGGGAGCAAGTGATGATGGGCGATCGATTTAAAATTGTCACTGAGAGTGAGGATCAAGGTTAAGAGAAATTTCTTCACAGAGTTGTTGGAGCACAGAATGTAGGAAGAATAAGGAGGCCACATACTCATTGAAAATAAGTGTCTAAATGGGGTAGAGGAACAGAGGGATCTTGGGGCTACAGATACACAGATCACTATAGGTAGCAATGCAAGTTAATAAGGCCATTAAAAAAAGCAAACAGCACTGGGGTTCATTTCTAGAGGGATAGAATTGAAAAGAAGAGAAGTTATGTTAAACTTGTAAAGAACCTTGGTGAGGCCACACTTGGAGTACTGTGAACAGTTCTCGTCTCCATATTATAAAGAGGATATAGAGGCACTGGAGAAGGTGCAAAAAAGAGTTACTGGACTGATACCAGAACTGAGAGGTTATACCCTTCAGGAAAGACTGAACAGGCTGGGGCTCTATTCTCTCGAAAAGAGAAGGTCTTAAAATTATGAAAGGGTTTAATTGGATAGACGTAGAGAAGATATTTCCACTTGCAGGGGAAACCAGAACTAGGGGCCATAAATATAAGATTGTCACTAATAAATCCAATAGGGAATTCAGGAGAAACTTCTTTACCTAGAGAGTGAAACTTGCTACCACAGGGAGTAGTTGAGGCAAATAGCAAAGATGCATTCAAGGAGAAGCTAGATAAGCACATGAGGGAGAAAGGAATGGAAGGGTATGTTGATGGGGTTAGATGAAGGGTGGGAGGAGACTCGTGTGGAGCATAAACACTGGCATGGACCATTTGGGCCGAATGGCCTGTTTCTGTGCTGTAAATACTTTGTAATAGCCATTAGTAGTTTAAAAAATGACTAATCCCACACTGTTGCCCGAGCGAAGATCAGAATTGTGTCTTACCTTTTAGGGTTTAAAATTAAAATGTATTAAATCAGCAGGCACCACCTACTGGGTCATAAAGTTCAAGTACCAGGTTTCATCCTTGGGATGTCCCAGCTTAGCTGAGCCAAAGCAGCAACAAGGGCATAATTGGCCTAAGCACTTCTGCACTGAGGATGGGGAAAGAGCAAATAAGCATAAGGGTCCCTGCTCCTGATCGTTAGCCGGTGGCCCCTGGAAACTGCATTATATCTGTGTGGATGAAGACAGAATTGAGCTCAGTTCTGAAGCCAGCCACTACTAAATAGCCTTCTCCCCTCTGCTCCTGAAGCGGAAACCTTTGCTAGACTATAGTCCCATCATTATACTTTGCCCAGGTGGCCATTTTTCATGCATGAGCCTACACCAATTATCAGCATGGAGAGCATCAAACACCCACACATATGCACTATCCAGCAGAAATCACTAGAAGCCATCAGAAGCAGGAAGGCTGGCTGATATTTGTTTTTACTCCTCCTTCACCCAGGATTTCCAAGGCCAATTCTTGCACCTCAACTGCGATCTTGGCTGAGATTAGCTAATGCAGCACCCACCAGCAAACACACCTGGGCCTAGAAATTCGTCTCAGGCTGTGGTGAAAAACAGGCGGTATCGGATCGGCCGCCCATTATACACAGCGCCTGATATTCAGATCCATTGACTGCAATAGAACTGAATATCAGGCGCTGTGTATAACGGGCGGCTGATCCGAAGCTGCCCACTTTGCGCCACCGCCCGAGACGAATTTCTAGCCCCTGGGATCTTCTAGTCTGTATGGTGCAGTACTATGCAAGCGGAGAGCTGACCAGAAAAACCTTTTACATGGCTTATGAGAAAAGTGATTGGTAAAATAAATAGATAGTGGTCAAGAGTTCATTAAGTAGTAACTAAAGATTGTAATAACCTTAATAGATTCTAAAATGCTGGAAAGAGGTATTAAGCCCTTCTATGAAAGCCAACTCTGCCAGACATTTGAAAAGGTGTTGGCTCCAAAATTCAAAGGGCAGTAGTAGAATGTGCACACTATCTAACTGGAAAATCCAAGAGATTTCATATAAACAGCAAAGGTCTTAAGTTGTTGGGAGTCATTTATCAGACCAGAGTAATGAGGAGTATCCAGAAAGGAGCAGAGATACTATTCTTCAAGCCTGCATTGAGCTTGGTTGAAGCAGTATAGAAAGCCAAAGATGGAAAGATTGGACTGAGAATATCAGGGGGGTGAAATAAAGTGGCAAACAAGGAAGTCAAGACCATCCGTGTGAACAGAATACAGATGTTTGCAAAGTAGTCATTCAATTCACCGTGAGCAGCAACTACTGTAAAGTAGACTGAAAGAGGTAACAAGTAAAATTGCATTGTTTCGGTATAGTGCATGACCTTTTCCACTATAAAATTTATCCAAAAAATTTAAAGAATGTACGACAGCTGATTTTCTCCCCTGACAGACAGCCAGGTAACTTGTTTCCAGGCCTCTGGCAGCGTTACCCTGCAACCACAGATAATTTACAGATTTTTCCTCTTTCCCAAGTAAAGAATTACCCACTTCTGTCAGTGTGCATGAATGACCTAGGAATGAGAATACTCACACTATCAGAAATCTTTTGTATTTATTCCGTAGATGGGCCGAGCACAACACTTGCAATTTTGTTTCTTGTCCCTCATTCAGTGAAGTCCACTCATTGGAAACATGTATCTTTCCAAATGTTTTTTCATTACTCTGCTCAATACAATTACTGTTACAGATAAATGTTTCAAGCTCATGAGTCCACAATACATATCCAGGATTAGTAAAAGTGGCTCACTTGATAAAAGGCTATTAAACCGATTGAATTCCTCAGTTTGAAATGCATCAATATTTGACAAGTATGCTGTGACAAAGCATAAAACAACTTGCATTTTTATAGTTCTTGCACAAAGGAAAATATTGCCGAGCACTTTACGGGACGGGAGGAAGAGGGAGAGTCAACAATGAGCAGGAAAGAGGGTAACATATTGAAGAGAAGTTGAAATTAAAATATCAAAGCTCTTTTTTGAAAAAAGGAGACTTTTGAAAGCATGTGAAGTGATTTTGGGATAGAGTTCCAGAGGGCAGGGACATTGGTGATTAAATAATGGTTCACTGAATGTGGAGCAGGAAGAGTGATGAACAAGGTCAGTCACGCAACAGAGAATGCAAGTGCGCGAGTTTGGCGAGAGATCACCAAAGCAGGGTGTGGCAAGATCAAAAAAAGGGATTTGCAAATGAGGAAGATAAGGATCTTAAACAATTTACTGGGGGGTGTGGGAGGGGGAAGGTAGCCAATGGAGCTTGGCATAGAATGGGAGTGATGGATATGCAGAACTTTGCACAGGCGTCATAATCAGAGAGTCATAGAGGCACAGAAGGAGGCCATTCGGCCCGTCGAGTCTCACTCCCACGCTCTATCCCTGTAGCCCTGAAAGTTTATTTCCCTCAAGTGCCTATCCAGTCTCCCCTCGAAAACACGGAGTGTCTCCGCTTCCACCACTTCCGTCGGCAACGAGTTCCAGGTCCTCACCACTCGCTGCGTAAAAAGGTTTTTCTTCATATCCCCCCTGTATCTCTTGCCCAAAACCTTAAATCTGTGTCCCCTAGTCCTTGTACCATCAACTAGTGGGAACAGCCTTTCCCCGTCTAGCCTATCCAAACCAGTCATAATCTTATACACCTCTAGCAAATCGCCCCTCAACCTCCTTTGCTCTAATGAAAACAAATCCAGCTTCTCCAACCTGTCCTTGTAGCTAAGATTCCCCATCCCCGGAACCATTCTGGTAAATCTCCTCTGCACCCTCTCAAGTGCCTTCACATCCTTCCTAAAGTGTGGTGACCAGGACAGGACGCAATACTCCAGTTGTGGCCTAACCAGCGCTTCATAAAGATTCAGCATAACTTCTCTACTTTTGTACTCAATACCTCTATTTATGAAGCCCAAGATCCCATATGCTTTGCTAACCACTCTCTATGTCCTGCCACCTTCAGGGACCTATGCACATTAACTCCCAAGTCCCTCTGTCCCTGCACACTCTTTAAAACTGTGCCAGTAAGTGTATAACCCCTGTGCTCGCTGACCTACATTGGCTCCCGGTTAAGCAGCGCCTCGATTTCAAAATTCTCATCCTTGTTTTCAAATCCCTTCATGGCCTCGCCCCTTCCTATCGCTGTAATCTCCTTCAGCGCCCTCCACCCAGAGATATCTGCGCTCCTCTTTTTCTGCCCTCTAGAGGATCCCTGATCACTCAACCTTTGGTGGCCGTGCCTTGTTGCCTAGGCCCTAAGCTCTGGAATTCCCTACCTAAACCTGTCCGCCTCACTACCTCTCTTTCCTCCTTTAAGACGCTCCTTAAAACCTACCTCTTTGACCAAGCTTTTGGTCACCTGCCCTAATGTATCCTTATGTGGATCGGTGTCAAATTTTTTTGTCTTAAACTACTCCTGTGCAGCGCCTTGGGACGTTTTACTACGTTAAAGGCGCTATATAAATACAAGTTGTTGTTGTATATTGCCTCTCCCTGTTCCTTCTGCCAAAATGCATCACCTCACACTTCTCTGTATTAAATTCCATCTGACAACTTGCATTCTGAAGAGTGGAATTTGGGAGAAGTAAAAAAAAGTGGAGAAGTTGAGCCACAAGGTGGTAAAGGTGTAAATTAGGGTTTCACTAGTCATGAGGCAGAGCTGGAAGAGGCGGAAGAGGCAGGCAATGTTTTGGATAGTGTTATTCGAAACAGTTTTGGGGTTGAGCTTCATTCTGGGTTAGAAAGTATAGTTAATTGTTAATGGGGGCAGAAAGGAATAGCTGGGTGTTGTTCAGACATAAAAAAGAAAAAGACGTTGCATTTATACACCGCCTTACAGGTCATCAGGATGTCCCAAAGCACTTCACACAATTAATGTATTGTTTCTGAAATGTCATTGTTATTTTGTAGGCAAATGTGGCAACCAATTTACACACAGCAAGGTCCCACAGACAGCACTGAGATAAATGAACAATTAACCTGTTTTTTCTTGACGGATAAATGTTTGCAGAGACACAGAAGTCCCATACTCCTCTTCGAATAGTGCAATGGGATTCAGGTGTTCGCTGTGGCTCAGTGGTAGCACTCTCACCTCTGAGTCAGAAGGTGTGGGTTCAAGTCCCACTCCAGAGACTTGAGCACAAAATCTCGGCTGACATTTTAGTGCAGTACTGGGGGAGTTCTGCACTGGCGGAGGTGCCGCCTTTCGGATGAGATGTTAAACCGAGGCACTCTCAAGTGGACGTAAAACATTCCATGATATTATTCAAAGAGCAGTGGAGTTCTCCCCAGTGTTCTGGCCAATATTTATCCCTCAACCAACATCACAAACAGATTATCTGGTCATTATTGTATTGCTGTGTGTGGGGCCTTGCTGTGCACATACTGGCTGCCGCATTTCCTACATTACAACAGTGACTACACTTCAAAAGTATTTCATTGCCTGTAAAGTGCTTGGGATGTGTTAAAACACCAAAATTTGGGCCATTCTTCATCCATCTACAAAGGAAGATTTGCTTTCTGTTCAGTTCCACATTTCATCACTTTAAAAAAAAAATTAAACTTTCTGTACAGTTATAACCATTTGGGAGGGGAAGCAAGGAGAAGCGGGGGGGGCGGGAGTGACCATGCAAATCTTACTTCTTGCATATGTGCTGAAACTTGGTGCCTTAATCCAGGTAAAAATTTCAATTCAAGCAGACTGATTTAGTCGAGCCAACTTTTTATATACTGGTTGACAGTTCTTCATCATTGAGCCAAACAGGAGGGAAATAAAGGCAAACTTGAGGAAGAATCTGGGGACTTTATTGTGACTCCTCTGGCAGAGACTGGGACATGTCAGCGTTAGCACCAGAAGATCCAACGGAGGTGGATCTAATTTATGTTAATGCTTTTTAAAAAGTTCTTGAATTACCATGAAAGAGAGGCTGGACGTTAAGGCAAAGCTGTCTTCTATGAAACATGCTAGTAACACATGTATCCCTTTCCAAGTTCAAATAAGCAACAATGGGGCAGGAAGAGTGGTAATACAATGTAAACCTGTCTGAACAGGAACCAAAAGACCAGTGCAGTTCCGTTAAACTCATTAGGATTAGCAGCTGCCCAAACCTAGTTTGATGTAAGTGGGAGGATTTTCAGATATTCTATAAGAAGTTGAGCTTCAGGATAGCAAACACTGTCACTACGATAACTTTGTGGTAGCAGTAGTGGATTAATTCCATTAACTGCAGTAAAATGCTTTCTGTGGAGGGTTTACGCAAACGTTTTGTCTCTATAGGACACAAGTGTCCAATTGGATTTAACACATTAAATAGCCTAAGACATATCACATGCAATTATAAAACTAGCATTTCACTTTATCCTTGTGAGGCAAGGTAGATTGATAGGAATGCCACATTTGTACAAATTTAAGAGACCAAGTACAACTTAATCACATCACCAAATAAATTGAAGTAGTCCGTAGAAATTCTCACATTATAAAGACATGAATGTGGCTAATGACGAGAACAGAAGAAAAGCAACCAAACAATTTTTGGTCTACGGGGAAGGGGATACATGCAAGAAAGAAAATGTCATTATGAAAATTTTAATTTGATATCTGGATCATCATGGAAAGGAGTAAACAAGGAAGTATTCCATAATTCACTTGATTGTCAATAAAAATGTTTACACTTTTTTGTAGATTTACCTATTCATCATTCCCCTTCACTTTTCTTTCAGTTCCAATTGTCAGATCATTTCTCATGCACTTCCCATCATTTCTCCTGCTACTTAAATTTGGTGCCTACTAAATCTGTGATCCAGGAAACAGTGCCAAATAGCAAAATTCCAGAATTAAATCAGGCAATCGATTAAATGGAGCATATGGCAAAGCCTCCTGCTGCCCTCCATGTTACTCACATTTTATTTGAAAACATGTCCAGAAAGGGATTTCATGGTTAATTTCAAGCTTGTATTGCAATGTTAACTCAGACTGTAAATAACCAATTCATTACTCTGCCTCAGCAATCAGAAAATATCTCTCACCCCCTGCAGTGAAGCCTTTGGTTCCCTTTTCTAGCTATGAAGAGCAAATATTAAAACAGAGACAGATGCTAGCAGGCAGCTTTATGCAACAGGAAGGCTGCAAAGTCAGACAGTGGTGAGGGCAAATGGTGAGGCGAAGAAGAGGACAGTTAAAAGCCATCTAGTTTATACAAGACAACCCACAAATGTGGGGTAGCATGTCATATTCATTGTCTTATACTATTATTTGAAGATTAGTTGCATGGATTGAATCAAGGGCGTTCGATCACAGCTATTCTGTATGTTCACCTTACTGTGAAATAAAGTAACTAACAATTCATACAAGGCCTTGTTTTACCAAGTGCTTGCTCAGTCTGCCTTTGGAGATTAAGTACACAAATATCCAGTCCAGATCATAAGGGTGCTATTGATACATCCCTGGATTATGCTACTGTACAAGTAGATATAGGTCAGTGCAAGTCAAATGCCATAAAAGTAAGACATTCTGACTGCTTCCATAACCGACTGATCCCATTGAAACAGAGAAGGCATCTATGACAGGCCCAAATTATAACAGATCCATGAAAATGCATCAGGAAGTCAGTCCTTCGCGATTGCAATTGGATTCTGCCTTATATAGTGGACCCCTGCAGTAGCAACACCCAACTCAACAATTTAAAAAAGACTGGTGCACAGAGGTCAGTTCCAGAGAAAGGAACAGGAACAGTAAAAATAGGTAGTGGACAACATCTTTTGAGATTGATATCTTGGATTAATTCCAAACTGTTACAAAAACAGAGTGAAACAGCTTACAAAGACTAAGACAATATATAAAAACACCACAACTATATTTACAAACTTGAAAAATTAAATCATGATGCCCTTTGCTCTCAAAAAAAACTAGCAGAAATAAAAACAAGCACTGCTAGATGGACATTTTCTACTGTATGAAGTTGTACAGGTCTTTGCAGCAGTGATGCTGATCCAACAAAACTTAGTTTGGATATCTCCAATGAGTGAACCACAATACAAATATATTACATCGAATCTCTCCTGTTCAATGAACTAGAACTACAGGCAACTATTAAAAGAATGCTGGATGGCTGCCTGAGGATTACAAGGCGGTAATCCAGTCAAGGGGTTCAGATAATATCTCAAACCATGAAAGCAAAGTTTTAGCCAATGTAAAGCCAGAATGCTGAAATTCAACATGGTCACGTTACGTATATCCCAACTTCCAAAGTATAAAAACGTCAGAAAAGGACGGACAACTGATAATGAGTATAGTCATCGACAGTCCATAGAACCCAAATGTTTATCTACACAGGATTAAAAATGCTTTAATCCAGTGTGTGTGAAAATGATATAGAACATATGAAGCTACAAGTGCTAATAAGTATTCAAGTTACATTTGATGCATTTCAAAAGCATTTTGCAAACAAGAATAACTCCAAGAATGACTGTAATCCACACACACGTACCTTGTTTTAGGATAAGGGATAGACAGGATACTGCTGATTACTTGATTAGGCTTTCCATAACCTTCTACATACATATATAACAAAGCTGATCATAAAATAGGGGAAATTAAACTGGAATCATAACAGAAACTAATTTTATTCCATTTTTACTTTATATCCTGAATTATACTTATTAGAGAACCAGATTCAAATGTTTTTCATAGGATACTCCTGAACTCTGAAGGAATTTGGCAAACAGTGGATTAAAGTTATATACCAACAGTAACATTTGAATCCTCACTCAAATTATTTTGTAATGTATGCTTCTAGAAAGAAAATTAAACACAGTTTTGGTCTACAAAAGGCATCAGTTGTAATAAAAGTGATTGATCAGCAGTTGAACTTACTGTCTATGTCTGTACTGTGCAACTTCACAGGCGTGTTTCTTCTGAAGTTAAGCCCTTGCTTCAGATGTACGAGCGCTGATGCAGACAGATCTTTAATTCCACGTTCACTTTGGAAATAATTCACCTTCAGGCCAAAAGAAAATTAAGTGCAATCAATGTGATGCTTTGTTCAGTATAATTTAGTTCTTAAGATTCAAAATCATTAGTCCCTCATTGGGCTAAAATGAGGAAAAATACAGTACATAGTCTCTTTTTTCTATGCAACATAGTAATATGCACAAATTGAGGAAAACACCTACTTTGATGAAACAATTTCAACCCACTCCGTTCTCTCCTGAAGGCATCGACTCATGCTAGGATACTATTCCATACAATTTTAAATGAAAATGTATTTTAAATTCTTCACTTCCTCTCATTCCATCTTCTATTTCTCATCTCTATTTTTCCAGTTTTCATTCTTACCCAGTTTTCTTCAAAAACTAACTTCCAAGCTTTATTCCCCTCTCAATTTGCTTCTGCTTTCTTTTGGTGCTTACATTTTGTAGGTGGAAGTAAATTGCCTTCAGCAGCTTTAAAAAAATATCAACTGCTGTCTCATACCCCATTCCAAGTGGCCATCATTTATGTATGCAGCTACATAGGTGTTGACAGCTTATTCAACTGTAAAGGGCATCACAGCCAAGCCAAATACTGCCCTCACCCAATAGCCACACAAGTGCATTTTCGCACGAGAGTCACCAAACAGCAATCAGGAACTCGAGCTGATTTCCTTAACCATCCCTTCCCAACCAAGAGTGTGTGGGGAGGGGTTGCAGGTCTGTTTTGATACAAAAAAAGGGCCTACCTAAACCATTTTCCATTACTGATTGAATGGCTGTGCAGTTTTGAGAATTTCTGTTTTATTTCAGACTTCCAGCATTTGCAGTCTTCGGAACATAGAAACAGGAGTAAGTCATTCAGCCCCTTGGAGCCTGTTCCACCATTCAATGAGATCATGGCTGATCTATATCCTGACTCCATTTACCCGCCTTGGCTCCATATCGCTTAATACCCTTGGCTAGCAAAAAATCTATCGATCTCAGATTTAAAATTATTAATTGAGCTAGCATATACTGCTTTTTGTGGTAGAGAGTTCCACACTTCTACAACCATGTGTGTGAAGAAGTGTTTCCTAACTTCTCTCCTGAAAGGTCTGGCTCTGATTTTAAGGTTCGCTGCCCTTGTCCTTGACTCCCCCAGTCTCTATCTACCCTATTAATTCCTTTCAAAATCCTAAAAACCTCAATCAAATCACCCTTTAACCTTCTACATTGTAGGGAATACAAGCCTAGTTTATGTAATCTCTCCTCAAAATTTAACCCTTGGATCCCTGGTAATATTCTGGTGAATCTACGCTGCATTCTTTCTAAGGCCAATATATCCTTTCTAAGGTGCGGTGCCCAGAACTGTACACAGAATGCCAGATGTGGTCTAACCAGGGCTTCATATAGCTGTAGCAAAACTTATAGTCTAGCCCCTCTAGATATAAAGGCTAACATTCCATTAGCCTTTAATTATGTTTTGTACCTGATCACTACATTTTAGTGATGTGTATGTGGACCCCTAAATCTCTTCAGACTGCCACTGTTCCTAGCTTTTCATCATTTGAAAAATACTCTGAGCTATTCTTTTCATCCAAAATGGATGACCTCACACTTACCAGAGTTGAAATCCATTCACCACAGGTTTGCCTACTCACTTAATCTATCAATGTCTTTGTAATTTTACACTACTTACTATGTCACCTATCTTTGTGTCATTGGCAAACTTTGATATATGGCTCTTGATTGTGTTATCCAAGTCATTAATAAATAGTGAATAGTTGAGGTCCCAGCACAGATCCTTGTGGGACATTACTAGTCACTTCCTTCCAATTTGAGTACATACCCATTTATCTATACTCTGTTTTCTACCTCCCAACCAATCTCCAAACCAGGTCAATAATTTGCTTCAATTCCATGAGCTATAATTTTAGCTAACAGCTCAAATCAGCTCAAATTTCTCTAAGTGCTCAGTCACTTTGTCCTTAATTATAAACTCCAAAAACCTCCCCACAACAGATGTTAAACAGGTCTGTAATTTCCTGGTTTCTCTCTTTCTCACCTTCCTTAGATAATGGAGTTACATTTGCAATTTTCCGATCTAAAGGGACAATTCCTGAATCGAGCGCACTTTGGAAGATTATGGCTAAGTCATCTGCATTTCCTCACCTATTTCCTTTAAAACCCTGGGTTGGAAACCATCGGGTCCTGGGGATTTGTCAGTCTTTAGTCCCATTATTTTTTTGAATACACAGTTTTCTTGCTTACTTTAACTTTGAGTTTCAGTCCTTGATTCATTATTAGTTTCCCTGGAATGTCAGGTATATTATCCTATTCCTCTACCGTGAAGACTGACAAAGTAACTATTCAACAAGTCTGCCATTTCCTTATTTCCGTTTGCAATATTACACGCATCTGTTTTTAAAGGGCTCACATTACCCTTGACTACCATAATTGTAAAAAGTGTTCATCTTGATATCCTTCAAGTTTCTTTTTGTATTCCTTTTTGCAGCTCTTACTTGTTTCTTTTCTTTTGCTGTTCTTCATATTTCTCCCAGTCACTTGGATCTACCCTGTTCTTTGCATTTTTGTATGCTCTTTCCTTTAGTTTTATGTTATTTCTTACCTCTTGTCAACCATGGCTGTTTTATTTGGTAAGTAGAGCTCTTGCCCCCAGGATATATACTGGTCCTGTATTAAGCTAAAATCTTTTTTGAACACCTCTCACTGTTCATCTGTAGTTTTATCCGATTTTGCTTTTGTCAGTCTGTCTCATCCCATTAAAAAGTTAGCCATACCAAAATCTAGAATCTTAGTAACTGTGTTACGGTTTCTCCTCGTCAGACCCAACATTGAATGAGATCATATTATGATCACTGTAAGATAAATGTTCCCTTACTGGCAGATTAACCAAGTCTGGTTCATTATTAAATCTGGTCTGGTCTGCCCTCTTGTTGGTTCTAGAACATATTGCTCCAGTCTTAGAAATCTAAATAACGTTATTTAAAAATTCTGTAAAACCTACTTTGAGCCTTGGTACTCTTTCCCCTCATCAATTACGAGGAGCTGCCCTATTTTACAACTTACCCACAGAAATTCTCATTCTAAGCAGCTCAAATTGAGGGGCATTCCTACTTTGCAGAAACAATTTCAACCTCCTCTCCAATTATATGTGATTGCATAGAATCTTTACATATAATAAATGCTGAAAGCAGAAGCTCAGAATTTTTCCACACAAAAACCTATAAAAAATGAAAATCAAACAGCACAGCAAAGGCTCACCCAGTGGCTCAACTATCGAGTAGCAGAGTCATACAGACCAGAAGTCTCTACTATCAGTCTGGATCATTAGCTGATCTCAGCATCAATGGTAGTGGGAAATCACAACTAGCCTCAGCACCTCACGCTTAGAGGTGACAAAAATGCTAAATCAGCTAGGGCTCCTCTATTAGTCATGATGCGGAGATGCCGGTGTTGGACTGGGGTGGACAAAAGTGAGAAGTCGCACAACACCAGGTTATAGTCCAGCAGCTTTATTTGAAATCACAAGCTTTCGGAGCGCTGCTCCTTCGTCAGGTGAAAGTCATGATGAAGGAGCAGCCCGCTCCGAAAGCTTGTGATTTCAAATAAAGCTGTTGGACTATAACCTGGTGTTGTGCGACTTCTCACTTTTGTCCTCTATCAGTGCAAGTGGAGAACGAAGGTCTCCCTGCCCCCCAAGAAGGAGGAACGGTTGATGTACAAACATTCTACGAGCAAACAAAAACAACTGCATATAGCTTTTTTACAAGTCATGTTTGTAACTACTTTCTTTGGTGCCATTGCCTTACCCAACAGTTGAGGAAGGTTTGAATAAGGCAACAAAGGTGAAACTACTAGGTTAACTGTATGGAGGCAGGCGGCAGACATCAGTTGCTGAATCCACTGGTGCCATGTTAGCATATTATTTCTTTCCTAAAATTGTGTGCTCATCAGGCTAGAAGAGATGTCCGAATGGAATTCTATCCATTTCAGGCACCCAGTTCAGCATCAAGCACTCCTAGGTCAGGTATAACACAGACAGAAACAGAATGCACCTCCCTCTATTTTGTTCCAACAATATGCCTCAGCCCACCTTCAGAAGTGCACCCCATACTGCATTAGAGTGACACTCCACTCCCCCCGCACCCCCCCCCCCCCCATTTCCCATGCTAAACATCCTGTAGCCTTTGTGTGAGACTGCCAAATCGAAGAGTTGCTGCTGTGGATTAATGCCCACGAAGAACTGGTTTGAGATTGCCCAAATCCATTTTACTCAAGACATTTACAGCCAGCAGATAGAGGAGACTTGCACCACATTAGTCTGGACTGAGTTTGAATCCAGACCCCAGAGATGAAAGGCCAGTATCTAACCCACCGTGCCACCCAATTCCCCCTGCAAGATTTATATTGGTGCTATCAGCTGCACAGCTGAAAACCCGTGAGTAATGCCATCAAAAATTCTTAATATAAAAGGGTTAGCAGTAACTGCTGCATACCAATTACCCAAATATTTGCTTTTCTAAAAAAGTTTATTTAATGCAAGATTTAATCTTTAAAAAGGTGTACTATCGAAGGAATCTGCTCTTTCTAATGGGGAACCAAGGGGCTAATAAGAGTGAGAAACTTAAAGTAATTAATGTCAGTAGAGAAAAAGTACTTGAGAAACTATTGGGACTAAAAGCTTACAAATCCCCTGGACCAACATCCTAGGGTTCTAAAAGAGGTGTCTGCAGAGATAGTGAATGCATTGGTTGTGATCTTCCAAAATTCCCTAGATTCTAGAACAGTCCCAGCAGATTGAAAGGTAGCAAATGTAATCCCGCTATTCAAGATAGGAGGGAGAGAGAAACCGGGAACAACAGGCCAGTTAGCCTGACATCAGTCGGCGGGAAAATGCTGGAATCCATTATTAAGGAAGTGGTAACAGGATACTTAGAAAATCATAATATGATTAGGCAGAGTCAACATGGTTTTAAAAAGGGAAAGTGTTTAACATATTTATTAGAGTTTTTTGAGGATGTAACTAGCAGGGTAGATAAAGGGGAACCAGTGGATGTAATATATTTGGATTTCCAAAAGGCATTCGATAAGGTGCCACATAAAAGTTTGCTACGCAAGATAAGGGCTCATGGGGTTGAGAGTAATGTATTAGCATGGATAGAGGATTGGTTAACGGACAGAAAACAGAACAGGGATAAACGGGTCATTTTCCGGTTGGCAGGCTATAACTGGTGGGGTGCCGCAAGGATCAGTGCTTGGGCCTCCGCTATTTACAATCTATATTAATAACTTAGATGAAGGGACCGAGTGCAATGTATCCAAGTTTGCGGACGATACAAAGTTAGGAGGACACAAAGAGCCTGCAAAGGGATATAGACAGGTTAAGTGAGTGGGCAGTAAGGTGGCAGATGGAGTATAATGTGGGAAAATGTGAAGTTATCCACTTTGGTAGGAAGAATAGAAAAACAGAATATTTTTTTAAATGGTGAGAAACTATTAAATGTTGGTGTACAGAGATATTTAGGTGTCCTTGTACAGGAAACACAGAGTTAACATGCAGATAGAACAAGTAATTAGGAAGGCAAATGGCATGTTGGTCTTTATTGCAAGGGGGTTGGAGTACAAGAGTAAGGAAGTCTTACTACAATTGCACATGGCTTTGGTGAGACCACACCTGGAGTACTGTGCACAGTTTTGGTCTCATGAGGAAGGACATACTTGCCATAGAGGCGGTGCAATGAAGGTTCACTAGATTGATCCCTGGGATGAGAGGGTTGTCCAATGAGGAGAGATTGAGAAGATTGGGCTTATATATATTCTCTGGAGTTTAGAAAAATGAGAGGTAATCTCATTGAAACATAAGATTCTGAGAGGGATTGACAGGGTAGATGCTGAGAGGTTGTTTCCCCTGGCTGGAGAGTCTAAAACTAGGGGACATAGTCTCAGGATAAGGGGTCGGCCATTTAAGACAGAGGAGGAGGAATTTCTTCACTGAGGGCTGTGAATCTTTGGAATTCTCTACCCGAAAGGGCTGTGGATGGTCAGTCTTTGAGTATATTCAAGGCTGAGATATATAGATTTTTGGACTCATGGGGAATCAAGGGATATGGGGATCGGGTAGGAAAGTGGAGTTGAGGTCGATGATCAGCCATGGCTCAAAGGGCTGTATGGCCTACTCCTGATTCTTATGTTCTTTCAGCAATTGTTGAAAAAAAGTCTTTTTGCTTTCCATTTTATGGAGCTACTTTATCTTTCCAAAGTCCATTTTATACCTTGCAATTTTTCTACTTAGTGCTCGACTCCTAGGAGCAGCACAAGTGTCCCACTGCCAAATTTTCCTTCCCGTGGGAAACACCTGACCTCTGTTCAATCCTTCCCCAGATGACAAGCCATGAGGTGTGGTGAATCTTGGTCTCGAGTCCATGACCTGGCACTGTGCTGCTCCAATGTGTTGCGCCATAATATACTGCACACTGGCACCATTGGATAAAAATAGGAACTGATCGGATTCCTGAACTGATGTCAACAGTAAGGATTGCTAAAAAAATTACCTTAGTCTACTGTAAAGTTTACATGAATCAGGTTCTCACAAAATCATGGGTACAACAGCCGATATTCCCATTCCTAGTTGGTCAGACCAGTCGAAAGCTTAACGCAAAGGTTCAAACAGAGATGGAGTCAAAAATGTTATATCATATGGTATCTGTGTATACTATTTAAGCTTATGAATCATACTATTCTACAAATAATAAAGCTAATCTTAAACCAAATACAAAATTTGCTAGGGCTCCCTGAAGTGTGAGAAAGTCGATGGGAACAGGATTGGGTAATGATACCACATATAGTAGTCTGCCATTACTCACCTGTCTGGACTCACATGATACATGGCCACTTGGCAAAAGTTACTGGAAGACTACTACTACTACTACTACTACTACTACTACCCATAGAATAGACCCCAGAAAGCAGATCAACATCTTCAGGAGACTGGAAGGGATGAAATTTGGCAGAAAAGTATGTCAAAAAGGTAATTACCGATAAGGACGGCCATTTGGTGCATTTTAGTTGACCCATTTAGAATAAAATTAAAGTCGCCCACCAGTAGTCAATTGGTTCTTCAATGATTCCAGGGTTTATGCCTCTACTATTCCATCTGGGAGTCCATTCTGGATTGTATGTGTGCACGTACAAGATCTTCCTGATATCCGTACTAAATTTGCCTTCAACCATTTTGAACCTGTGGCCCCTTGACTTGCAATTATATAGTAATTTTCCAGATTTACCTTTTCCATACCATTTACAATCTTGTATATCTCATCTCTCAGATGCCTCCTTTCAAGGCTAAAAAACCAAAGTTTTCCTGCCTTTCCTCATGAGCTTTTACATTAGGGATGAGCCTTGTGGCTCCTTTCTGTACTACCTCCAATGCTTAAATGTCTCTTTGTCAGAGTGATTCGAACTGGACACAGTACTCGAGCTATGGTTTAACTAGAGCACTAGAGTTTGATTAGGACTTCATCTGACTTTTATTTGATTGTTTTGGTTAAACAGTTCAACATTCAATTGGCTTTGTTGCACTACTCTGCACTGGTTGGATTTTTGAGCATCAAGTCTATGAAGACTCCTAGGTCTCTTTCAACTTCATCCTCAGCTATTTCAACACAATTCATGGTGTAGGTGTGTTGTCTATTTTTCTTACATAGTACTTGACACTTCAAGTAGCCCT
The DNA here is from genome assembly GCA_030390025.1 of Squalus acanthias. Classification (NCBI taxonomy): domain Eukaryota; kingdom Metazoa; phylum Chordata; class Chondrichthyes; order Squaliformes; family Squalidae; genus Squalus; species Squalus acanthias. The sequence goes on along the minus strand of CM059438.1, from coordinate 8,792,693 downwards.
AGGAGTCCTCACCTAGACTCCAGACCCCATAAAGTCTCATGGCTTCAGGTTAAATATGGGCAAGGAAACCTCCTGCTGAATACTACCTACTGCCCTCCCTTAGCTGATTAATCAGTACTCCTCCATGTTGAACATCACTTGGAGGAAGCACTGAGGGTAGCAAGGGCACAGAATGTACTCTGGGTGGGGGACTTCAATGTCCATCACCAAGAGTGGCAAGGTAGTACCACCACTGACCAACCGGGCCACATCCTGAAAGACATAGCTATCAGACTAGGCTTGCAGCAGATAGCGAGAGACACAACACAAGGGAATAACCTACTTCACCTCGTCCTCACCGATCTACCTGTCGCAGACGCAGCTGTCCATGACCACTGCAGAGTCCTCGTGGAGACCAAGCCCCGACTTCACAGAGGACACTCCCCATATTGTGGTACTACCACCTTGCTAAATGGGATAGAATACCTGGCACAAAAGGAAGATGGTTGTGGCGTTGAAGGCCAATCATCTCAGCCCCAGGACATCACTGCAGGAACTCCTCAGGGCAGCATCCTAGGCCTAACCATCTTCAGCTGCTTCATCAATGACCTTCTCTCCTTCATAAAAGTTGGAAGTGGGGCTGTTTGTTGATGACCGCCGTGTTCAGCTCCATTCGGAATTCCTCAGATAATGAAGCTGTCCAGCCCACATGCAGCAAGACCTGGACAGCATTCAGGCTTGAGCTAATAAGTGGTAAGTCACATCCATTCCACACAAGTTATCAGGCAATGACCATCTCCAACAAGAGAGCATAACCGTCTCCTCTTGACATTCAATGGTATTACCATCGTCTAGTCCCACATCAACAACATCCTGGGAGTTATGATTGACCAGAAACTGAACTGGACCAGCCACATAAATGCCATGGCTACTAGAGCAAGTCAGAGAGGCACAAGTCAGGAGTGTGATGAAATACTCTCCACTTGCCTGGATGGGTGCAGCTCCAATACTCAAGAAGCTCGGCACTAGCTAGGACAAAGCAGTTCACTTGATGGGCACCCCATCTACTGTCTTAAACATAAAGGCCCTCCACTACTGGTGTACCATGGCTCTAATGTGTACAATCTACAGGATGTCCACATTACGAGAATGAATTAAAAAAAAAATCTGAGCTTCATTCTCTGATTCCACTGCCCACCTAGTTTAGTACCATCTGCAAATTTGACACGTTGCATTGGGTTGCGAGTTAAATTATTGATTTAACTTATAAAACAGTGGTGGTCCCAACAGCTTGCATTTATATAATGCCTTTAACATAGTTAAATGTTTCAAGGCGCTTCACAGGAGCAAATAGCAAACAAAATTTGAAACTTAGCCACATAGGGAGATATTAGAACAGGTGACCAGAAGCTTGGTCAAAGAGGAAGGTTTTAAGGAGCGTCTTAAAAGAGAGAGATAGAGAGGCGGAGAGGTTTAGGAAGGGAATTCCAGAGCTGAGGCCCCAGGCACAAACGCAATAGTGGAGCAAAGAAAATCGGGGATGCATAAGAGGCCAGAATTGGAGGAGTGCAGAGATCTCAGAGGGCTGTAGGGCTGGAAAAGATTAGAGATAGGTGAACCCAGCCAAAATTATACTCTATGCTATTCAAAGGTCCTCAGCTAGAGGCAAGCACTCAGCAACATGCACTCACTTCTAATATTCCCGCTGGCATCTTGCTCCAAGGTCAGCATTACCAAGCAACAGACTTTAAAATCGAGAGAGCATACCATACCTGTTTAAATGTGCTCTGTTCTACTGAACAAAGTGCCTGTGAGTGCAATGCAAACTACTCCAAAACATGACAAAGGAGCATGTTTAAACAGCCAGTTTCTCCAAGTAGGCAGCTCCAATCATTGGAGGCAAGTGCACACTGCCTTTAAGTAAGTGAACGGGAGAAAGATGATGTATGGGGGTTGTTGAGGAGTGCTGGTGCATGATGGGGATTTGGCTCTATACGAAAATGGTCAGGAAAGGCAGTGCATAGCATTACCTCACATAATCGCGTAATTGGGCTGGCTACAAGGTACAATCAAAAACATAGAAATGCAAATGTTGCAAGACAAAGGGGATGCTCAAGTTGTGTAACCACCCTAGAAACCAGACGGCCCTAACAATATCCCAAGGACATTAAGTAGATCAGGAAGCAGACACGAAGTCAACGATTCTTGGGACTAGGACAAAGGGCCAGTAAACAAATGCTAATAAGAATGAAATGATGTTATAATGCAGAACATTCTAGAAGGTCAGCGACGTGAAACGTTAACGGTTTCTCTCTTCACAGATGCTGCCTGACCTGCTGAGTCTCTCCAGCAATTTCTGTTTTTATTTCAGATTTCCAGCATCTGCAGTATTTTCTTGTATTCTAGAAGGTAGGCGGGAACAATGTATAGCACATCAAACTGTATGTATAAATATCTACTAACTGCTGTAACAATTCGGAGAAGCTTGACGAAGGCGCAAGCAGGCTGTCGCCCCACCGGTGCGAATAAAGGCTGTTTGGACCCTCGATCTCGGACTTGTGTTGAGTGATTTGAAATTACTCCACAACAATTGGCGTAGTCGGCAGGATCTCGCAGCGGACGGCAGACAGAAGCATGTCAACCGCGTGAGTACGTTTAAAATTACCACGCATAGTTAGGACAAAGTAGAAGTCTGCTACATGTCGGCTGCCCGAGAGATCCGAATCTGCAGGTCTGAACGAGACTCCACACAGCCTACGGATATAACAACCCCAGGTGAAACGACTCTTACTAATACTGTGTTGTCTAGATTGAATCAGTAACGTAGAGTAACGTTGCGAAAGTCGGTATAAGTTGCAAGTATCTGTCTCACTCGGGAAGAGTCTTGGGGAAAAAAAAGGTAAGATACCGCTGACAACAAATACCCATGGGGGATAGAGAGATGGATTGGGGACCAGAAGGGTCCCTGACTGAATATGTGGCCAAAAAGAAGAAAACGAATAAACCAGAATGCTAGCAAGTAATTGGGATCCCAACACTGTCCCCGCCAAACAAAAAGAATGGTGGGAAGGCGAAAAGAAAAACAAAGAGAAGGCAGTGATGATAATAACCCGATCGCATTGCGAATAAAGTAAAAGAACTAATGAATTCATAATAGCCCAGAAAAAGGAAAAATAATAAGGATGTCGAAGGATTAGTACTGTACAAGCAAAAATGCCAGAAGATAAATGGGGGTAACACAAAACAAAGGAGAATCGACTAGTGAATATGGGGAAAGGAAGTTCCAGAGCTTCCAAGCACATTCAGGAATAGTGGCAGGCCTTACCCGAGACAATATAGCCTTTCTAAAAATGTTTAAGGAAGGGTTCGCCCCAGGGTGGACAGGACCCTATGAAGTGATAATGACCAGTGATACGTGTGCATGTGTGGATATGAATGGTAAAGGACGGTGGAAACACTGGTCCCAGCTTAAAAAATATAGTGCATAAAAAACTGCTTTAATAGATGACAATGATGAGAAGTCGCACAACACCAGGTTATAGTCCAACAGATTTATTTAAAATTACAAGCTTTCGGAGCTGTCGCCCCTTCGTCAGGCAAAGGTACAGTGAGTGAATCTACATTACACCGTATATAAACACAGACACTGCAGAGATACAATCTTTCAGGGAAGGTGTCCTTACATCAAAGACATACCAGAGCACAGCCAAGACAATGAGATGTGTCACAGGGGGTCCAACGTGTCAAATCCTGCTGTCTGCAGTTGGTTTTTTTTTGGGTTTGTTTTTTTTAAGTGTTTTTTTTTTAAAACTGGAAAGACAGACAAAGATGTCGAGTCACGTTCTGTAGCGTGACATGAGCCCGATATCCCTATTGAGGCCATCCTCATGGGTGCGGAACTTGGCTATCAGTTTCTGCTCGATGATTTTGTGTTGCCGTGTGTCTCGAAGGCCGCCTTGGAGAACGCTAACCCGCAGATCCGAGGCTGAATGTCCTTGACTGCTGAAGTGTTCCCCGACTGGGAGGTAGCAATCCTGCCTGGCGATTGTTGCGCGGTGTCCGTTCATACGTTGTCTCAGTGTCTGCATGGTCTCGCCGATGTACCATGCTCTGGGGCATCCTTTCCTGCAACGTATCAGGTAGACAACGTTGGCCGAGTCACATGAGTATGTACCATGTACCTGGTGGGTAGTGTCCTCACGTGTGATGACGGTATCTGTGTTCATGATCTGGCATGTCTTGCAGAGGTTGCCGTGGCAGGGTTGTGTGGTGTCGTGGTCGCTGTTCTCCTGACAGCTGGGTAATTTGCTGTGAACGATGGTACTTTTGAGGTTAGGCGGCTGCTTGAAGGCGAGTAGTGGAGGCGTGGGGATGGCCTTCTAAGGCCATCCCCACGCCTCCACTACTCGCCTTCAAGCAGTCGCCTAACCTCAAAAGTACCATCGTTCGCAGCAAATTACCCAGCTGTCAGGAGAACAGCGACCACGACACCACACAACCCTGCCACGGCAACCTCTGCAAGACATGCCAGATCATGAACACAGATACCGTCATCACACGTGAGGACACTACCCACCAGGTACATGGTACATACTCATGTGACTCGGCCAACGTTGTCTACCTGATACGTTGCAGGAAAGGATGCCCCAGAGCATGGTACATCGGCGAGACCATGCAGACACTGAGACAACGTATGAACGGACACCGCGCAACAATCGCCAGGCAGGATTGCTACCTCCCAGTCGGGGAACACTTCAGCAGTCAAGGACATTCAGCCTCGGATCTGCGGGTTAGCGTTCTCCAAGGCGGCCTTCGAGACACACGGCAACGCAAAATCATCGAGCAGAAACTGATAGGCAAGTTCCGCACCCATGAGGATGGCCTCAATAGGGATATCGGGTTCATGTCACGCTACAGAACGTGACTCGACATCGTTGTCTGTCTTTCCAGTTTTAAAAAAAAACACTTAAAAAAAACAAACCCAAAAAAAACCCAACTGCAGACAGCAGGATTTGACACGTTGGACCCCCTGTGACACATCTCATTGTCTTGGCTGTGCTCTGGTATGTCTTTGATATAAGGACACCTTCCCTGAAAGATTGTATCTCTGCAGTGTCTGTGTTTATATACAGTGTAATGTTGTAGATTCACTCACTGTACCTTTGCCTGACGAAGGGGCGACAGCTCCGAAAGCTTGTAATTTTAAATAAATCTGTTGGACTATAACCTGGTGTTGCTCTTTTTGGTTGGACAACACAAATTTACTGTAAATCAATTAAAACTTGAAATGAAACTTAACAAATCAAATCAAAATTTGGAAGTCCGGGGTGACGATGCACTCCAGCCCCCGCGGCGCCCACCGGTCGCGGAAAAACTCAAGCGTGCCGGCGGACACCGCGTGCTCCATCTCCAGGGCCACCCGGGCGCGAACATGGCCGCGGAAGAGAGGCAGGCAATCGGGCCGAACGACCCCCTCGACCGCCCGCTGCCTGGACCAATTAATGGCTTTCTTGGCCAGGCCCAGGAGCAGTCCTACGAGGAGGTCCTCCGACCTACCCGCTCCCCTCCGCACCGGGTGACCGTAGATCAGGAGCGTGGGGCTGAAGTGCAACCAGAAATTGAGGAGCAGCCCCTTCAAATAATGAAAGAGGGGCTGCAACCTCTCACATTCAACATAAATGTGATAGACGGACTCCTCCAGGCCGCAGAAATGGCAAGCAGCCTGGGAGTCCGTAAACCTACTTAAAATCCTATTGCACGGGACTGCTCCGTGCAACACCCTCCAGGCCAAGTCCCCAATAGAACAAGGGAAGACTCCCGCGTAGAGAGCCTTCCAATGGGGACCTTCGCCTCCGCCGGACGGCAGGATGGTACGCCAAGGCGTGTCCGGACAGCAGACGAAGATGGCAAAGTGGAGAGTGTGCAGGAGCAGCCCGTACAGGAAACGCCTCCGTGCGGATTGAAAGGGCACAGAGGGCATTTCTCCGAGAAGGCTCAAGTGGTGAGGCGGCGGCTCCCGAGGGAGGATTCGGGGCCGGGCGCCGATAAGGAATTCCGTCCGAACGGGGGTCAGTTCGGACGGGATCGCCCCACGTGCTTGAGCCTCCTCGACACACCTAGTGGAGACGGGGCCCAGTGCCACTTTTAGCGACTCGATGGCTTTGACCGCGAGCCGGACGTTGACCCAGGACATGCGCCTCGCCAACTCCTCCGGCGCCATCCAGCCCGCTCCTCCGCCATCGAGCAGGTCCCCGACTCTGGTCACCTTACCGGGCACAGCCCTGCCCTCCGCCAGCCAGCCGAACCTGCGGTCGTGGAGGTGCGGATTCCTGAACAGCGGCTCCCGAAGGACGGCCGCCGCTCCTGACGGGGGAGAACTGCGCTCGGAGGCGATGCTGTTCCAAACCCATAGCAGTTCCTGGTAGAAGACAGGCAGCTCCCGCAGGCTGGCACGCGTGCCACCCACTCTCACAAACAGGAGCTGCGTGTCGTAATTGAGGCCGTGCAGCTGGCGGAAGAAATACGTCGCCAGCGCACGCCACCTAGGAGGATTCTCCACGTACAGGTATCTCTGCAGCGTCTGAAGACGGAAAGTCGCCGCCTGGGTGCGAAGGCACACCAGCGCCTGACCGCCCTCCCTAAGCGGGAGACTCAAAACCGCGGCAGAGACCCAGTGCTTCCTTTTGTCCCAGAAGAAGTCGACGAGCTTCTTCTGCATCTTGGCGACAAACGCAGGGGGAGGGATCAAAGTGACCAACCGGTACCACAACATGGCGGCCACCAGCTGGTTTATGACCAGCGCTCGGCCCCTGTAGGACAACACTCGGAGCAGTCCTGTCCAGCGCCCTAGGCGAGCGGTGACTTTGGCCTCCAGCTCTTGCCAGTTCGCCGGCCAGGCGTCCTCGGCCGGGCTGAGGTAGACTCCCAGGTAGAGGAGGTGCGTGGTGCTCCAGGCGAAAGGCCCGAACTCCTCCGGCAGGGAGTCCACCCGCCATGGGCCCACCAGGAGTCCAGAACATTTCTCCCAGTTGATCTTGGCGGAGGATGCGTCCGAGTAAATCTGCTGGCATTCTCGCATCCTCCGCAAGTCGACGGGATCCGTGACCGCGAGGAGCACGTCATCGGCGTAAGCCGAGAGGACCACCTCCACGCCCGGCCCTTGCAGAGCCAGTCCCGTCAACCTCTTCCGCAAGAGGCGCAGGAAAGGCTCCACGCAAACGGCGTATAACTGACCGGACATGGGGCATCCCTGACGCACCCCACTCCCGAAGCGAAGGGGCGCCGTCAAAGACCCGTTAACTTTAATCAGACACTCCGCGGCGGCGTACAGAAGTCGGATCCGGGCGACGAAATGCGTCCCGAACCCGAATGCGCGCAGAGTCCCGAAAAGATACTCGTGATCCACCCTGTCGAACGCCTTCTCCTGATCTAGGGAAAGGAAGGCGACCGACAGACCAGCCCTCTGGGAATGGTGGACCAGGTCCCGGACCAGATGGATGTTATCGTGGATACTCCGGCCCGGGACCGTGTAGGACTGGTCGGGGTGGATCATGCGGGCCAGCACGGTGCCAAGGCGAGCAGACATAGCCCTGGCGAAAATTTTGTAGTCCGTGCTGAGGAGGGAGACCGGGCGCCAGTTCTTAAGTAGGCGGAGATCGCCCTTCTTGGGCAGCAGGACGATGACCGCCCTGCGCCAAGAGAGGGGCATCTCCCCGGTCGCCAGACTTTCCCCCAGGACCCGCGCGTAGTCGTCCCCCAAGACGTCCCAGAACGCCCTGTGGAACTCCACGGTCAGCCCGTCCAGCCCCGGGGACTTGCCCCTCGAGAGCTGGCGCAGGGCGCCAGTCAGCTCCGCCAGGCTTAGCGGAGCTTCTAAATTCTCGGCGCCCTCCGGGCCGACCTTCGGCAGGTCCTCCCACAAAACTCTGCGCGCATCCTCGCTGGACGGATCCGAAGAGAACAGAGCCCCGTAATAGGCCCGGGCCTCCGCGCTGATGCCCTCCGGATCCGAGACCAGAGATCCGTCGTCGGCCAGCAGCCCCAAGAGCTGCTTACGGACCCCCCGTCTTTTTTCCAGCGAGTAGAAGAAGGGGGAGCCGCGGTCCAGGTCCCGCAGGAACTGGATCCGCGACCTCACGTACGCGCCTCGGGACCCGACCAGCTGCAGGTCCTTCAGCGCGCCCTTCTTCTCTTCGTACACCTTCCGCAGGGCCGGGTCCTCGACGACTTGACCGAGACGGGACTCCAGGTCGAGCACTTCTTTCTCCAATCGCCCGACCCGGGCCTCCCGCCTCTTGGTCGACCCCTTCGCGTACTCCTGACAGAAGACGCGGACGTGAGCCTTGCCCACGTCCCACCATAGCCTCAAGGAGGGGAAGCCTCCCCGCTTCCTTCTCCAGTCGGCCCAGAACCGGCGAAACGAATCCCGGAACCGCGCGTCCTCCAGCAGCAGGTTGTTAAAATGCCAGTACGCGGACCCCCCCCCCCCCCGCGCGCGCAGCGGAGCGAGCTCCGCCCACACCAGGTGGTGGTCCGTGCACGGCACCGGCCGCATGGAAGCCGCCGGAACGCAGGAGACGTACGCCCGGGAAATGTAAAGGCGGTCGATTCTGGACCTTCCTCCTCCAGACCTCACGCTCGTGAAGGCGCTGGAGTCGGGATGGAGATTTCGCCAGACGTCCACCAAGTCGAAGGACCCGACCAGGTCCCGCAACTTCTCCATCGCCGCCGGGCTTCGCGGGGGACCCGACCGGTCCCGCGCCTCGAGGGTACAATTGAAATCCCCCCCGAGGATGACGCACTCGCCCACGTCGATGGAGCCCAGAAGAGCGGACACTTCTCCGAAGAAGCGCACTTGCTGCGCACCGGTCCGGGGGGCGTACACGTTCACTAAATGGAGCGGCACGCCTCCCAGGCGAACAGTGACCTGGAGCAAGCGGCCCGGCACGTGCTCCTTGACCCTCAAGATCTCCGGCTGAAAATGCGGGGCCAGCAAGACAGCCACCCCGCAGGAATTGTTAGAGAGGTGACTCATGCTGACCCCTCCTTGCCACTCCAGGAGCCACGTGGCCTCGTCTCCCGGAACGGTGTGGGTTTCTTGCAGGAAGCACACCGCATATTTCCCGTCCCGAAGGACCGAGAAGTTATTGAATCTACGGCGCGCCTCCCTGCTGCCGTTGATGTTGAGGCTGGCTATGGTTATCTTCATCTCAGAAGCATAGTGCAACCTCTACCTAACGGAGGGGAGGGAGCGCGGTCACTGACGACCGCCACTCCCTCAGCAGCCCAGTGTGGAAACTCTTGAGCCGACGCAGCTCGAGCCGGCCAACGTCCTTGTCCGCGCCCATGATTTTAACGGCGGCGCGGACGGACACGACGAGCAGCGCCAGCTCCGACCACTTGTCGAGGGCCAGCCGGATCTTCTTGTGACGACCCTGGCTCATGGCCATAAAATCCCGGAGTTCCCCTACGGGGATGAGGGGAGAGTCGGTGAAGGGCACGAGGGCGTCCATCACCTCGCTGCCGATGGACTCCAAATCGTCCTCGATGCCCAGCACCGAGTCCCCGTCCTCCTCCGGGAGGTCGTCACCGGCGGCCGACCCGTCCGTCGCACAGGGTGCAGCGAACGGCTCGGCCGCACCGGCCGGCCCCGCCTCCGTCACGATCCCACCCCCAGGATCGGTGGCAGAGGAGTCCACCCTGGGCTCCTTCAGGGGCGCCGGGCCGGGAGGCGGCGGCGGCGGTTCGGGGCCCCCCCCCGCCTCAGGCGCCGGGGCGACCGGAGAAACCGGGGAGAAAATAATCCCAAATTCCTCCAGCACGTCCGGCGCCAACAACAGAGACGGAGTCAGGGGGCTTTCCGTCTCCCCGCCACCAACCTCCGACCCAGCGGGCCGGGGACTGCTACACTCCTCCACCAGGTCGAGCAGTCCCTGGGAGATGTCTGGGTTATAAAAGGCGGGCTCGGCTTCAGCCTCTTTGGCCTCGCCCGCCCCAGTCCCCAGGACGCCCGACCCGGCGAGGAGCAACGGTTCCGGAACTACATTTCCCTCCGCGGGTTGTTCCGCGCCCCCCCCCCCACGGGCAGGGTCTCTTCCCCATCCCCGGGAGGCACAGGTCGGACAGACTCGGCTGTCTCACCCTCCCGAGGGACAGACGACCCCTGCCGATCGCGCACGACGATGACGGTGGTGGGGTGGGGCGCAGCACCCGCGGCGGGCGACTGCCCCCCTTTTGCGGAGGGACCTTCCTCCTCGCAGTCCTCCCGCTGGGGGCGGAGCTTTCTTTTTAACAAGTTGGGGCCCGGAGAGGGGGAGGCCTCCATGTCTGCTGGGGCCTCCCTCTCTGCCCCCTTCCGACGACTGGGTTTCTTGGGCCCGAGCCCGGCCGCAGGTCTTGATTTAGCTGCCTCAGCAGTTGCGGTCACGGTCACGGGCCCGGGCACGAGGACCCCCCCAGTCTCATGCGTCCCGACCAACTCCGCGATGTACTCGGGCGTGAGTTCGGTCAACTCCGATGTTTCCTCCACGAGGGGATCCGCCCCTAGGTGTTTATTTTTCCTACGCGCCTTCCTTCCCCCCGGACGCTCTCCCTCCCCCCCGCCGGAGGCCGTGGTGGTGTTGGCCTCCGATTTCGACCGCGCATCCGTCGCCGTCGACGCGCGGACAGTATCAGGGGGAGGGGGGGCGGCGGCGCCAACCCTGGCCGCGCCAGGTGTCGTGGCGGCCTTGGAGGCGGGGCAGTTTTTGCGGACGTGCCCCACCTCCTTACAGGCGTAGCACCGCACGCCGTCCGAGGTCCAGAAGACGCGGTGGGCGGTCCCCCCGTGGAGCACCGTGAACGCGCCATCCGCGTCCTCCTCCCGCGCCAGCCGGACGAAAAGCTGGCGCCGGAAGGAGAAGACGTGCCGAAGGCTGGCTTCCCGGAAGCCGAGCGGGATGGGTGTGATCCCCGACCTCACCTCCCCCAGTTGACGTAGGTGGGGGAGGAGGAGCTCACCCGGAACAAAGGGCGGGACGTTGGAAACCACAATCCTCTGCGCGGTGGCCTCAAGGGGGTCCACTGGCAGGAAGGTCCCGCCCACGGTGAGCCCCTTCTCGATGGCCAGGGACACCGCCCGCTCCGACCCCAGGAAGAACACAGCCTTGCCGTACATTTTAGAGGCGGCGACGATGGCTGAAGGGCCGACAACCCCAGCCATGGCTTTTACGCACGCCTCTATTGTCATATTGGGGTGAGTGTAGCTCTTGACCCCATTCTTCCTCGTAAGGAGGGTAAAAGGTGACGGGGTAACAGGAGGACTCGTGGCTGCGGCCGTGGCCGCGGCTGCCACGCTTGCGTATGTCCTCGCTGCCCCCGCCACCGGCGAAGATGTGGTCGCCATGATGGGTTGATCTTTAAGGGCTACACTCACCCCAAGTCACAGGCCTGAAGGTGTTAATGGCCTCGGTTTTTTGTTTCTGTTTTCCCCTGAGCAGAGGGAGCTCTTAAATTGAAGGCACACCTCTCCCTTTATATGAATTAATTGGGAGAGGGGCCTTCTCCCCTCTGCTCAATAGGTACTTAATTAAAATAGATTGAGGTGCCTCTTAGAGAGAGAGGCAGAGAGAGACAAGAGACAAAGAGACAAAGAGAGAGAGAGAGGGGGTGGGAAGGAGGGAAGCCGCAAGGGCAGGGTCGCCACTCAGGATGGTGGGTGGGTGGGTGTTGGCAGGGGGGTGCACTCTCCGATGTAATAAAGGTCTTTGGTGGTGGTCTTCTGGTGGGGGGAGAAGATGTCTTCACCTGGGATAGCTGGAGATGCCCAGGCTCAGTCCTGCACCAGGTCTTAACGATGCCCAATTAGATTAAATTAATTGGGGACTTCACCTAGGCAGCTCCAGCTGTCCCAGGTCAGGCAATGGGAAAGGGGTGTTTAATATGGTGTGTGCGGCCTAGTTTTTTACAAAAGCCACACACACACACACACACACACCCACCCCTTAGATGTTCCGGCCCTCTTCTTTTCTTCTTTCCTCCCCCCACCTACAAAACAAAGTCTCTGGGAGAGTGCACCAGAATCACACCCACCTGTAGCTGATGTTCTTTCCTTCCTCCCTCCTTCCAAACAGATGATGTTTGTTTGTGATGTTTTCTCCCCTCTCTCCCTCTCCTAAAATGGAGGCCAATTGAGGAGGCAGTGTGGAAAGGCCTCTCCTCAGGTGTTGATGGCCTTGGCCTTCTTTTCTTTTCCTTCTCCTCTCCTCTCCTCTCTCTCCAGGCACCTCAGTTGTGGTTGTGGGTTGTTGGTGGTGGTCTACTGTCTGGTCTCCTTCTCCTTCTCCTCTTCCTGGTCACAGAGACCACCACTCTGCTGCTGCTCCTCAGTCAGCAGCTCCGAAAGCTTGTGATTTCAAATAAAACTGTTGGACTATAACCTGGTGTTGTGCGACTTCTCAATTTTGTCCACCCCAGTCCAACACCGGCATCTCCGCATCATATATATACTGTGTAATCGATTTGTATTCCCTCACTGTACCTGTACCTGAAGAAGGAGCAGAGCTCCGAAAGCTCGTAATTTTAAATAAATCTGTTGGACTATAACCTGGTGTTGTGCGACTTCTCATTTTTGTCCACCCCAGTCCAACACCGGCATCTCCGCATCATGATTAATAGATGACCACTAACTCTTGGTGACGACCAAAACCACATTCTGTTCCCACAGGTAAACCACCACGATGGAGTTACTACTGATATTTGCCGTAGCTTTAACTTAAACCGGCAACACAGAGGGAGGCACGGGCACGCGCTGGTGAAGCGGGACGCTCGCACACCAAACACCAATGTGCACTCCCTGCACAGAGGGGAAACCGGTCTGCCTCGAGGGCTGGAACGAGAACGAATGCCAGCAGTTGGCCTGCTGGAAGAGGGGTGATACCACACTAGTGCTGGCTCTACCCGGAAAACCTGGAAACAAGCAGACACCCTGCAGAGGCGGAGCAGGAGAAAATCCCTGGTGGAAGGTCTGCAAGCTAAACACAACAACTACCCCAGTGCCTACAGCATCATCTACAACAAAATCAACGATGTTACAAACCACAGCCACCACAACCTTGGAATGTCCAGAGGCAACCCCAGCACCAAAAGGAGGACTGGTATTAGTGGACAATGGCAGAATATATAACGTGCGCCATGAGCTTGTACCGGTGGAATTGAATTTGCCAACAATATATCCCCCAGCGTGGTGTAGCCCACAAGCCCAGCGGTTGTATAAAAAAAAATACAAAATGTTATAGACCAAGCTACCCAGGCGTCGGGAATGTGGAGGAGGGTTAGAAGGAAAAGAAGTATGCTAGGAGATGCGGGAGCAATATTTAACACAGGGACATCCCTAGTTAATGCCTTAGACAGCGAGGCAGTAGATAGGGAACTTGAAAGTCTGAGTGAAAAACTGAAACAGGTATTGAAGCAGACAAACACGGAGACTCAACAAGAGTCAGCTAGGGACCCACACGGTGGAAACCCGATTGGGAATTACTCATATCATAGAAGCCCACGCAAAAACCACTAACTGTCTAATAAATGCCACTGAGTATAATGAAGGGCAAACTAGGGCGCTTATGGGTCATGGATAACAGGCCAACATGAACCAGTTACATCAGGGGGAGGTCCCCAGCTGGATAAGCAACAAGAAATTGAAAGACTTGGCCAGTAGCTCAGGCAACATGATGGCATATCAATTACGAGGCCTGATCCGAGTATATCCTACGGACACAAACTGTATAACTAATCTCCTACAATACCTCGGGGTGGTTATGATGATACCGGTAATGACCAACGACCAAGCATCCTATCCCCTGTGCCAAGTAGAAAATATAGGGGTGAATCAGAGAAAGGCCCATGTAAGGTATTACCCAACCTGTAGCTATGCAGTAAGCAACCTTAATAACTGTAGATGACGATTTTAATGGGAAAATGTAGTGAAGCAATCTATGCCGGTCCACAATAACCACAGTATACTTGCAGAATTATGTACAAAAGACATTTTGTTGAATAAATGTGGCTTGATTTTGAGATTGACGCACCCTTTTAAATTAAAGGCAATAGGGCTAATACTGGTCATCAATCGGAGCCCAAATTGAGCATTTTTAATAATAATGATGGACAATAGTTTCCATTCACATTTGAAAAGGACGATAATTGTTATTTGGAAATCTGCTCCTTGAAACCAGTTCACTTAATCTCAATTCAGCATAGTATATCATTTGGAAATGTCCAATAATTACTTAATAGATCAAAGACAATTGTTAATAAAGAGAATTTTAAGCAGTATTTAAAAGATTTTTATGCAGCCAGTTTCTTCCCAGTCTCCAACTTTCTCCCCTTCCTCTCCATTCCTGCAGGGGTATAGTTCCACAGGTTGCAGGAGCTCTCCGAAAGCTTTCCATAGTGGCCATACCTCAGGCCTTGGCCAGGGCAGTGAGTTTCAGCAGGCCACTAAAAGGCATCAGAGATGAAGCTGATCGTAACCTCATGCCGTTGCCACGTGTGCACATTCCAACAGGGGCTAACAGATTGAGATGAGGAGCATCAACCCTGGTTGATGTTTTCCCATCTTAACTCAGACATTACGGAGGTCTTTGAAACCTCACCCAAGCAACGCTTCTCTGCGCGCCTAGACAGTTAGCACTGGAAGGCCGCATGCACGCATTCTTTAATGTTTTGATATCGCTGCTATAAATCCAGAGCATAGGGTCCAGACAGCTGAAGGCACAACCTCCAATGGCAGGGCAAAGGAGAGGGGGCAAGGCACAAAAGGCAAGAGTCAGAAAACGTAAAGTTCAGGGCATTATAGGGCCGGAGGGCAAGGCAATGATGGCATTTAAACACGAAAATGAGAATTTTTAAATTGGAGGTGTTGGGGGAACCAGGAACCAATACAGGGTACGGTAGCATAGTGGTTATGGTACTGGACTAGTAACCCACAGGTATGCACCAATGATCCAGAGATGCGATTTCAAATCCCACCACAGCAGCTGGGAAATTTAAATTCAGTTAATTAAATAAATCTGGAATAAAAAGCTAGTGTCAGTAATGTTGACCATGAAACTACAGGATTGTCGTAAAAACCCATCTGGTTCACTAATGTCCTTACCTGGTCTGGTTTATATGTGACTCCAGACCCACAGCAATGTGGTTGACTCTTAACTGCCCTCTGAAATGGCCTAGCAAGCCACTCAGTTGTGTTCAAGAAGGCGGCTCACCACCACCTTCTTGAGGGCAATTAGGGATGGACAATAAATGCTGACCTTGCTGGCAACGTCCACATCCCATGAATAAATTTAAAAAAACAGGGCGAGCAAGATAGAATACAGGCAACAGAGTTTTGAATCAGCTGTAGGAGGTGTAAGAAGGCAGCTAGGGCAGTATTGGAATAGTCGAGTCTGGAAGTGACAGTGGCATGGATGCAGGTTTCAGTGGCAGATGGGCTGTGATAGAGGTGGGTAATGCTACAGAGGAACTTTTCCATCCAACTGTAAAAGAAAACTGTACCTTTAAATTACAAGATTACTCAATGTAGTATGTAAAATGATTTGGCACAGTTTCTTGGAAAGTAACCCAGTCACAAAAACAATTAAATCAATCCATTGACTAATGAACTTGCATATGTACATTTCCTTTGAAATTTCATGCTTGATTTTTACCATTCCGGTTGCAGATGTTAGCCCACCTGCAGCCAAAACAATATAGCATCATGTGCCAGCAGCCCTTTGTTTGCTGTTGGCTGTGTTTTACTCCTCGTCAAAAGCCACCTCCTTTATATCACAGCACCACCTTCAAAGGCAGTATTATAGTGCAAGTGGGATATCACACTAATCTCTAGCATTAAAAGGCAAAGTTCAGACACATTCTTTTGTAGAACCTTTATTCTGCTGCCAATGACGGCCCAAATTGCAGGAAAACTGGCAGATTTCGCATTCACAAACATTATCCAGGTTATATTGGTGTCAGGTGAGAACACGATCAGGTTCATCTTAAATGGCCATTACATGTTTCAATTATCTGCAAGCACTCTGTCCAAACTAGGAGCAAGACTGCCCATCTGAGCAAACAGGGAACCACTGCCAACAGGGAACCACTGCCACCCATTTTACCATATCCAGCATGAAATCACTCCCTTAAAAAAAAACCTAAGAAGCATGGGGAGAAAATCCAAACCCATGACCTCTACCATCTTGGAGGACAAAGGCAGCAGGCACATGGGTACACCACCATCTGCAAGTTCCCCTCCATATCATACACGATCCTGACTTGGAAATCTATCGCCATTCCTTCATCGTCAATGGGTCAAATCCTGGAACTCCCTACCTAACATACTGTGGGAGTACCTTCACCATAAGGACTGCAGCAGCTCAAGGAAGCAGCTTACCATCACCTTCTCAAGGGCAATTAGGGTTAGGCAATAAATGCTGGCCTTGCAATGACACCCACATACCATGAATGAATAAAAAAGAGGTAAAATTAGAAAGAGGAATCTTGCCTAAGTGCAATGACGGAATCTCATTCGTTAGCAACAGTAAGCTTTAAAAAGAACCGTAACTTCCTGAAAGGTTATCGAATCCAAGTAATTCAACAGTTACAGGAGTATCCTACAAATTTTGGATGGTGGGTTGGGGGTGGGGGCGGGGGAGAATGGAAATGTGTAGTACTCGGTTCACAAGTTTTGCTTTTGAAATTTTTCGGGTACTGCCAACTATAAATGCCAGTTTTCCTCATGAACACCATTTTATTACAGGGAAATTACTGCAGAGCCAGTACTACATAGAATTACATGGAATATACAGCACAGAAACAGGCCATTGAGCCCAACCAGTCTATGCCAGTGTTTATGCTCCACTCAAGCCTCCTCCAGTCTTTCCTCATCTAACCCTATCAGCATAACCCTCTATTCCCTTCTCCCTCATATGCTTATCTAGCTTACCCTTAAATGCATCTGTACTATTCGCTTCAACTACTCCCTGTGGTAGCGAGTTCCACATTCTCACCACTCTCTGGGTAAAGAAGTTTCTTCTGAATTCCCCATTTGATTTCTTGGTGGCTATCTTATAGTGGCCATGATGCGGAGATGCCGGTGTTGGACTGGGGTGGACAAAAAAGTGAGAAGTCGCACAACACCAGGTTATAGTCCAACAGCTTTATTTGAAATCACAAGCTTTCAGAGCGCTGCTCCTTCGTCAGGTGAAGTGTCTGCTTTCTTGCATCTCTGTAGATACTTGATGTATGTGTCGATATGCGCGATCTTCTTGGAGATCCTCTCCACTTTGAGCCGGCAGTTTATGGTGTCGATAGTGGCCATGATGCGGAGATGCGCGGTGTTGGACTAGGGTGGACAAAAGTGAGAAGTCGCACAACACCAGGTTATAGTCCAACAGCTTTATTTGAAATCACAAGCTTTCGGAGCGCTGCTCCTTCGTCAGGTGACGAGCAGTGCTCCGAAAGCTTGTGATTTCAAATAAAGCTGTTGGACTATAACCTGGTGTTGTGCGACTTCTCAATCTTATATTGAAACACACACTGTGTCTATTCTACATGACCTCTATTAGGTCATCCCTCCGCCTTCTCATTTCAAGAGAAAAGAGACCAACAGCCTATTCATCCTTTCCCGATAGGTATAACCTCGCAGTTCTGATAACATACTTGTAAATTTTTTGCACCCTCTCCAGTGCCTCTATCCTTTTTATAACATGGTGACCAGAACGGCACACAGTACTCCCAAGTGTAGTCTAACCAAGGTTCGATACAAGTTTAGCATAACTTCTCTACTTTTCAATTCTATCCCTCTAGAAATAAACCTTAGTGCTTGGTTTGCTTTTGTTATGGCCTTATTGACCAGTGTCACAACTTAGTGATTTGTGAATTTGTACTCCCAGATCCCTTTGCTCCCCAAGTTGACAAAATGCTTTTTTTTTAAAATATATGTCATTAGGTTTTCGTGGACCACTCTTCTTTAGTTGCCTTATACTGGTCACCAGTATTTGTAATATCCTGGTTATTGAATACCTAGTCAAAAAACCTCTCCAAGAGAACTTTGAGAAAACTATTTGGTGTAACACGATCGGTGATGTGCTCACTACAGATATAAAACTTAGCAAAAATGCTATTGCAGTAGGAACCCAATTAATGCTTACTGGCAATATATTTGGCATGTGATAGCTAAAGTTACTGTCAAAGCTACGTTCTTGAAGGTGTTACTGTTTGCTTGGATATTGGGGCAGTTTGCTATGGTAACTGGGTCAGAGATGGTCATGGGAATTTGATGAGTGCCAAGTTTGACACAGAGGGCATCAAACTCAAAGATTATACTGAAGAAAAAACATTTTTTTTAAATGCTGTTTAGTCCCATTAATGCACATTTTTTGAGACAATGAATTCTCACTTTAAAATAATTGATCTCTTAAATACATAGTACCATTTTGCAACATATTTTGACATTTGTCAATCTGTAATATAACCAGCTTTTGAGGCACTCTAGATAATATCCCTTGTATTTCAGATATTTTTAACAGCACAAAACTTGCTAAACAATACATTTTGACCACAAGTATCAACAGTAACTATACATTTTTCAAGAATAAGTCCTTTGCTCGGCTCTAACAAGTGATTGTGGATTGGGGGCATCTTTTAATGACAGATTGATATGAATGTGTCACCATAATCTGCTGAGGCATCTCATAACTCTGCATGCAACAAAGCTGTGACAAATACAAATGAGCATGTATTAACAGAGTATGAATGAAAACTAAAACAGAAGTTTATTTAATGCAGAAATTAAAACTTGAACTGAAACTGAAGCGGAGCAACCAAATAGAAGTTAATTATGGCCCACAGATTTTTTTTGCTTTGTTCTGACAAATTTTGCATGGCTCCATTCAAGAATAATTTTACCACTTCCCAATGGCTCAATAGGTTAATCCACTGTGTAGAAGTAAGGAATATATTCTCCCTTTGTACTTCAGGATAACCTCTATTAATATACAATTCTAACAAAATATTTAAATTCAGGGAATCATTTCCCAGATACCACAATCTGCCTTTTTCATCCCTGCTGCCATTCCCACAATAAGCTTTTAGTATGCAAAAGAATTGTGGTGTTTTTGCATTTGAGGAAGAGAGCCTAGTGAAGGATGACTCAGCGAGCCATGGCCTCTGTGCGCTGCTGTTTATGTTGACTTTCTGCTGCCACTTTTAAGTTAAGGCTGTCAGAGGCGGAGACTTAAAATTTATTGGTAAGAGGGGAGTCCAACTCCAGACATTTAATTCTAAAAAGGGACAAGACAGCAAATTTTGAGACCCATGAAAATATGGGTCTCAAATGAATCAGTCCTCCAGCGTTTCATTGCAGAATGCCACAGATACACTAACTAAATGTAAAAGCCTTTCGATGTTGTGGACCAGGATATGTAGAAGTTATCAGATTTCAGTCCAAGAGTTACTCAATCTACAAGTTATTGTTCTCTTTATTGAACAATACATGAATGACAGGACTGTGATAAAAACTACTTGAAGTGCTCACTGTAGCTTCTCAAGCAGATTATAAATCACCGCTACAAAAAAATTGGTGCAACAGAAGGAAGGACGGTACTATTTAATTCAACAGAGCCTTGGTCAGACCCCATCTGCAGTACTGCAGTTTTGAACACCACACCTCCTCAGGAAGAATATACTGACATTGGATGGGGTTCACCAGAATAATATGAGGACAGGTTGAATATATTTGGCTTGTATTCCTGAGTTTAGAAGGTTGAAGAGTGATCTAATTGAGGTGTTTAAAATGATAAGATTTCTTTTCAGATAAAGGGTTGTGGAAATCTGGAACATTCTCCCACAAAAGGCTACGAAGGCTGGGTCAATTGAAATTTTCAAGACTGAGATTGATAGATTTTTGTTGGGTAAGTCTGTCTATCAAGGGATATGGTTCAAAGCCAGGCAAATTGAGTTGAGGTGCAGATCAACCATATGACTGAATGGCAGAACAAGCTTGAGAGGCTGAACGGCCTACTCCTGTTCCTAATAGCAGCAACCTAGTAACAAAATACTGTGCTCATATATAGCTCTACATTATAAATGAATATGTCATGTTCCTGGCATTATGATGAGACGTTAAACACCTGGATATAAAAGATCCCATAGCACTATTCAAAGAAGAGGAGGGAAGTTCTCCCGGTGTCCTGGCCAATATTTATCCCTCAACCAACATCACGAAAAACAGATTATCTGGTCATGTTTGTGGGACCTTGCTGTGTGCAAATTGGCTGCTGCGTTTCCCTACATTTCAAAAGTACTTCATTGGCTGTAAAGAGCTTTGGGACATCCTGAGGTCATGAAAGGCACTATATTAATGTAAGTCTTTTCCTTTTTATATACTGTACTACTCAGTGTAGCAATTGTTCTATGCATATCTTACTTGATTTTCATTAGACCATACTGTTGAGTTACAATTTACCTGCATGCTGTACATGGGTTATTTGTGTAATGACTGTTTAAATCTAGGACCAAAAGCACTGGTTAGGACAAATGATACGACTTCTCCCCTCAACGTTAGTCCATGTATTAAACGGGGTTTTGCCGTTCACTATTTTCTATCCCATCTCTTCTATCTACATCAAAAATTGTAGCAGTATTATGTTTGGCATAGTGGAGATGTCAGGATAGAAAACTATATTGCGATTTCAGTTGAGACTGCAGTTAAGCGACTACAACTGGCTTCAGCCACCCTCGGCTCAGAAGAGGAAGAAAACACCAAGGGATCATGCTCAATAGCTATGTGCTGAAAAGTATGGATGATGGGTAAGAACACAACCAGAAAGCA
Organism: Squalus acanthias; assembly: GCA_030390025.1. NCBI lineage: Eukaryota > Metazoa > Chordata > Chondrichthyes > Squaliformes > Squalidae > Squalus > Squalus acanthias. Next base: position 8,771,866 of record CM059438.1, on the reverse strand, counting down.
GCGGTGGCATCCACCATGTACAAATAGCGTGCCAACATTAATCATCTAGTACAAAAAGAAAATACTGCAGATGCTAGAAATCTGAAATAAAAACAGAAAATGCTGGAGATACTCAGCAGGTCAGGCAGCATCTGTGAAGAGAGAAACAGAGTTAACGTTTCAGGTCGACGACCTTTCCTCAGAACTGGAAAAAAAGCAGGAAATGGAAGAGATTTTTAAGCAAGTGTAGGAGCTGGGAAAGGGGGGAGGGGATAAAAGAACAAAAGGGAAGGTCTGTGATAGGATAGAAGGCAGGAGAGGTTAAGAGACATGAAGAGATATTCAAGGCAAAAGGAGATGGTAATGGGACAGGTTAAGAAACAAAGGATGGCTCTAGATGAAGTGTAAATTGCGCTGGCAGAATGAAAGACAGCTGCCATGTGGGAGAAGAACAGAAAACACAAACAAAAAAAACCCAAAAAAGTGTGGGAAAAAATATATATGATAGGGACCAAGGTTATGATCTGAAATTGTTGAACTCTATGTTGAGTCCAGAAGGCTGTAAAGTGCCTAATCGAAAGATGAGGTGCTGTTCCTCGAGCTTACGTTGAGTTTCAGTGGAACAATGTAAGAGGCCTAGGACGGTGAGGTCTGAGTGGGAGTGGAGCGGAGAATTAAAGTGACAGGCCACCGGAAGCTCGGGGTCCCCCTTACGAACTGAACGGAGTGTCCCGCAAAGTGGTCACCCAATCTGCGTTTGGTCTCCCCAATGTAGAGGAGACCGCATCGTGAGCAGCAAATACAGTATACTAAATTGCAAGAAGTACAAGTAAATCGCTGTTTCACCTGGAAGGGGTGTTTGAGGCACTGGACAGTGGGAAGGGAGGGAGGTAAAAGGGCATGTGTTGCATCTCCTGCGCTTGCACGGGAAGGTGCTGGGCGAAGGGGAAGGAAGGGGTGTTGGGGGTGATAGAGGAGTGAACCAGGGTGTCACGGAGGGAGCGGTCCCTTCGGAATGCTGAAAGGGGAGGTGAGGGGAAGATGTGTTTGGTGGTGGGATCACGCTGGAGGTGGCGGAAATGGCGGAGGATGATCCGTTGAATGTGGAGGCTGGTGGGGTGAAAGGTGAGGACAAGGGGAACCCTATCGTGGTTCCGGGAGGGAGGGGCAGGGGTGAGGGCAGAAGTGCGGGAGATAGAACAGACACTGTCAAGGGCCGTGTGAACCACAGTAGAGGGGAATCCTCGGTTGAGGATTAATCATCTAGACTCACCTGAAAAATGGCTACTTCAGCAAAGCAACAGATGATGTTACTGGCACCAGTGGAAATGTATTCCTCGCAAGAGTCAGTTTCTTCAGACAAGGGGAGAATGATGTCAAAGAAGTGTATCTCCAATATATACAGATGATGTGTTACAACCTACCACAAAGTTTCTTAATATTGTTTGTCCTTGGTGTGTGTGAAGGAGCAGAAACCAAAATTTATAACCAGGATTTTGGTAGCATGAATATGTGTAGGAAGGGGAGAAATATATACAAACCCTGTTGAGAATGCACGCGCCTGCTTCTAATAAACTCACTTTTGTTTATATTACCTGTAGACCACTGTGTCAGGACAAAATGGTTTGATTGTTTTCTCAATGTATGAGAGTTTGCAAGTCAGAACTGTTAACTCGAACGCCTTTTCCTATCACCCTGCTAGTATGGCTCAACTATGTGGCAGTTTTTCTTTGTCCTGGAAGTGAGAGACTGGTATGAATCAGGTACCTGAAGGCTTTTCTATGCGTAGAAAGAGCATTATTAAAGTGATACAGAAGGAAAACGATGCATCAGATGAAAATAACACTGGCCTTAATTCTCACCAATGCTTTAAATCTGTTTGCTTTTTTAAGTAAACATAAAAGACCTTTAGCCAGTTCAGCAATTCATGTGATCCCTTCGCATGGTTCCACCTCTAGCGTGAACCAGGATTCCATGATGCCTAGAAGCCCATAGATGGCATATAATCTCAAATGATGAGAAAATAGATTTAAAGGATACTGGAATCCATATTATGTTGTCCTCACAAATGAGTTCAGGTACTTATCCAATTCCCTTTTGAAAGCCACGATTGAATCTGCCTCCACCACCCTTTCAGGCGGTGCATTCCAGATCCTAACCACTCGCTGCGTAAAAAAGTTTTCCTCATGTCGCCTTTGGTTCTTCTGCCAATCACCTTAAATCTGTGTCCTCTGGTTCTCGACCCTTCCTCCAATGGGAACAGTTTCTTTCTATCTACTCTGTCTAGACCCCTCATGATTTTGAACACCTCTACCAAATCTCCTCTCCTCTCCTCTGCTCTCAGGAGAACAACCCCAGCTTCTCCAGTCTCTCCACATAACTGAAGTCCCTCATCCCTGGATTCTTACAAATTTCAAGTAACGAGTGGGCTATTTATCCACTACAAATTAGCTATATACTTAAAAGCCAGAGCTTTGAAGTCAGATGGTAAAATCATATGCGCCATAGCACCATTCGAAGGGATAATGCATCCGTGGTTGCTTAGACAATCCAACCTTTACCATATGTGGCACTTATAGATGGACCAAAAATGGAAACATCCCAATATCAGCAAAAGGTAACAACGTCGACCCTCCATAAACATGATCTCATCCAAAAATCTGCTGCCCATATCCTAATGCGCACTAAGTCCTGTTCACCCATTACCAATGCGCTCGCTGATCTCCATTGGCTCCCGGTCCACCAATGCCTCGATTTTTAAATTCTCATTCTCATGTTCAAATCCCTCCATGGCCTTGCCCTTCCCATCTCTAACCTCTTCCAGCCTTACAACCAACGTTCCCTTTAATTTTTTAGGTCCTATTCAAAATACCGCGCATGTGCGGTTTTTCCTATTTAAAAGCCGGCAAGCCAGCTACACAAGAGCTGCAAAGCGCTGCGTGGCCACGCAGATTAAAGGGAACATTGCTTACAACCAATGTTCTAGTTTAGCTGCACTGCTGTCTGAAACTCCCACGCAGGCCGCTTGCCGGTTTCTCAATGGAAAAACTGCGCGTGCATGGAAGTTTGAATGGGCAGTTCAGCCCCTTAAAGAGGCTGCGCACCCAAAAAAAAATTACAGGGAACATTGCTCACAACCCTACAAGAACTCGCCGTTCCTCAAATTCTGGCGTTGTGTGCATCCTTCCCTTCCTTCACCTTACTATTGGAGACTGTACCTTCAACTATTGAGGCCTTAAGGTCTGGAATTCCCTCCCTAAAACTCTCCGCTTCTTCACCTCTCTGACTCCCCTCCTTTAAGATGCTCCTTAAACCTACCCCTTTGAACAAACTTCGTCACTCGCCCCAATATCTCTTTCTTTGGTTCTGTGTCAATTGTTGTCTGATTCGGTCCCGTGAAAAGCCTTGCAACATTTTACTACATTAAAGGCGTTACATGAATGCGATTTCTTGTTGTTTGTGTTTATATTTTGGTATTTGGTGCCATTGGATGGATGGCACCTGTGATTTGAAAGCCATCTGCACACAAGGTGCCTAAAAAGAGCTGGAAGCGGTGTACATAGCATTTGCCATACAAGGCTTAAGCCTCAAGATATTTTCCAGGATACAAATCTTGATAGCCCAAACAATGAGAAATGATCTAATCATAATTATGCAAATAAGGTTCTTAACATTTTCCCGTGGGTTACGAGCAATCCTTGTAAGGCAGCATTTATTGCCAGCCACTTTTCAGGAATTTTGTCTTTTTAAACCAGACTAGCCAGTTTGTGGAATGTTGCCAATCACATTCGACTTCAAACAGAAACAAGAGTCAATCAAACCAGGATGGTGCCCACTCATTCAGAATCATAGTTGTGTCGGCTCTTTCAAAGAGCAATCCAGTTAGTCCCACTCCCCCATTCTTTCCCCATATCCCTGCAATTTTTTCTCCTTCAAGTATTTATCTAATTCCCTTTTGAAGTCTACTATTGAATCTGTATCTACCACCCTATCAGGCAGTGCATTCCAAATTCTAACCACTCATTGCGTAAACAAGTTTTTCCTCATGTTGCCTCTGGTTCTTTTGCCAATCACCTTAAATCTGTGCCCTCTGGTTAGCGACCCTTCAGCCATTGGAAACAGTTTCTCTTTATTTACTCTATCTAAACCCTTTATGATTTTAAACACCTCTAATCTACTCTTAGCCTTCTCTGGTCTAAGGAGAACAACCCCAGCTTTTCCAGTCTATCCACGCAACTGTAATCCCTCATCTCTGGAATTATTCCAGTAAATCTCTTCAGTACCCTCTCCAAAGCCTTCACGTCCTTCCTAAAGTGTGGTGTCCAGAATTGAACACAATACTTCAGCTGGGGCCGAACTCGTGTTTTATATAGGTTTAGCATAACTTCCTGGCTTTTGTACTTTATGCCTCTATTGATAAAGCACAGGCCCATATGCTTTATTAACTGCTTTGTTAACCTGTTCTGTCACCTTCAAAGATGTGTGCACAAGCACCCCCAGGTCTCTCTTCTTGCACCTCCTTTAAATAACAGGTTTCCCGAGATCCATATCCCAAGGGGTGGTTGTGGATGGACAAGAGCAGCCAGTTTTATTGAGGACTACTGGTGAATCCCTGAACATGGAACGTCTGAGGATCAGCTCTCTCACCTACTAGACACAGAGTGAATAAGCCAAAAAGACACATTAGAAATCAGTCATGAACTAAATGAATGAACTTGCATTTGTATAGCACATTTCACGACCCCATGAAAATCCCTAAGCACCTTACAGCCAACCAAGTACTGCTGAAGTGTGACTGTTATAACGGAGGCAAATGTAGCAGGATTATTTGACAACTCTACTGACCAGCCCTTCATCAAGGAAAGAGTTATGAATAAAATGACAACATTTCCTGTCCTGGGAGGCCTCACAAAGAACGGAGACACATGTTCAAGGTCAGTTCCAATAAAGGCTATTGGAGACAGCTTGGGGCAAGGCAGGAAATTAAGATATGGCAGGTTAGGTTCCAGCAAGGACTAACTAAAGATTTTTTTTAAAAAGTATTATGTCTACTAACCAGGATAGCATAGTGTGCTTTCTTGTTTTATATGTTACTGGAAGCTGGAACTACTACCTTGTTCAGTCACATGTATCCTGCAAATTAAAACAGATTTAACAGTTACTTCATTGCACCAGAATGTTCAGCAGTTCTACTTGCCAGGTGACTGGGAAAGCACGTGTGAGGTTATGTGCTCAGAACACAAGATCCAGTTTATAGGACAGGGAATTGTTATACTATCATAACTCTACTGTTCCAATGGTCTCCTGGCCAGCCTCCCACTTTGCAACCCCTAAACTTGAGCTCATCCAAAACTCTGCTGCTCATATCCTAATTCACACCAAGTCCCATTCACCCATCACCCCTGTACTTGCTGACCTAGAATGGCTCCCGATACGGCAACGCCACGATTTTAAAATTTTTCATGTTCTCAAATCCCTCCATGGCCTTGCCCCTCTGGGTATCTGTAAACGCCTCCCGCCAGCCTTATAACCCTCAGATCTCTCCGCTTCTCCAATTCTGGCCTCTTGCACACTCTCGATTTTCATTGCTCCACCATTGGTGGCTGTGCCTGCAGCTGCCTAGGCCCTAGGCTCTGGAATTCCCTGCCTAAACTTCAACGCCCCTCTCTCCACCTTTAAGATGCTCCTTAAAACTTCTCTCTTTGACCAAGCTTTTGGTCATCTGTGCTTTGGGATGTTTTACTACGTTAAAGGCGCTATGCAAATTGTTATAACTAGGCAGCAGTGCAGGCTAAAACTGCCACATAAGGGATGCAGAATACACTTAATGGAGGCTTCATGAATATCCAAATCCTCAATGATGGTGGACCCCAGCTCGCGAGTGCAAAAGACAAGGCTGAAGCATTTGCAACCATCTTCGGCCAGAAGTGCCGAGTGGATGATCCATATCGGCCTACTCCTGAGGTCCCCACCATCAAAAGAAGCCAGCCTTCAGCCAATTCGATTCACTCCACGTGATATCAAGAAGCGGCTAATCGCACTGGATACAGCAAAGACTATGGGCCCCGACAACATCCCGGCTGTCGTGCTGAAGACTTGTGCTCCAGAACTAGCCACACTTCTAGCCAAGCTGTTCCAGTACAGCTACAACACTGGCATCTATCCGACAATGTGGAAAACTGCCCAGGTATGTCCGGACAACAAAAAGCAGGACAAATTCAACCCGGCCAATTACCGCCCCTTCAGTCTACTCTCAATCATCAGCAAGTGATGGAAGGTGTCATCGACAGTGCTATCAAGCAGCACTTACTCACCAAAAACCTGCTCACTGATGCTCAGTTTGGGTTCCGCCAAGACTACTCGGCTCCCGACCTCATTACAGCCTTGGTCCAAACATGGACAAATGAGCTGAATTCCAGAGGTGAGGTGAGAGTGACTGCCCTTGACATCAAGGCAGCATTTGACTGAGTATGGCATCAAGGAGCCCGAGTAAAACTGAAGTCAATGGGAATCGGGGGGGAAAACGCTCCACTGGCTGGGGTCATACCAAGCACAAAGGAAGATGGTTGTGGTGGTTGAAGGTCAATCATCACAGCCCCAGGACATCACTGCAGGAGTTCCTGAGGGCAGTGTCCTCGGCCCAACCACCTTCAGCTGCTTCATCAATGACCTTCCCTCCAACATAAAGGTCAGAAATGGGGATGTTCGCTGATGACTGCAGTGTTCAGCGCCATTTACAACTCCTCAGATAATAAAGTAGTCCATGCCTGCATGCAACAAGACCTGGACGACGTTCAGGCTTGGGCTGATAAGTGGCAGGTAACATTCGCGCCACAGAAGTGCCAGGCAATGACTATCTCTAACAAGTGAGTGTCTGACCACCTCCCCTTGACATTCAACGGCATTACCATCGCCGAATCCCCCACCATTAACATCCTGGGGGGTCCCCATTGACCAGAAACTTAACTGGACCAGCCACATAAATACTGTGGCAACAAGAGCAGGTCAGAGGCTAGGCATTCTGCAGCGAGTGTCTCACCTCCTGACTCCCCAAAGCCTTTCCACCATCTACTAAGCACAAGTAAGGAGTGTGATGGAATACTCTCCACTTGCCTGGATGAGTGCAGCTGCAACAACACTCAAGAAGCTCGACACCATCCAGGACAAAGCAGCCTGCTTTATTGGCACTCCCATCCACCACCGCGTACCGTGGCTGCAGTGTGTACCATCTGCAAGATGCACTGCAGCAGCTCGCCAAGGCTTCTTCGGCAGCACCTCCCAAACCCACGACCTTTTCCACCTAGAAGGACAAAGGCAGCAAGCGCATGGGAACGCCACCACCTCCAAGTTCCCCTCCAAGTCACACACCATCCTGATTTGGAAGTATATCACCGATCCTTCATCATCGCTGGGTCAAAATCCTGGAACTCCCTACCTAACAGCACTGTGGGAGTACCTACACCACACGGACTGCAGCGGTCCAAGGCGGCGGCTCACCACCACCTTTGAGGGCAATTAGGGATGGGCAATAAATGCTGGCCTTGCCAGCGACGCCCACATCCCATAAACGAATTAAAAAAAATACCACGGCTTTAATTCCCATGGGTTTCTCCATGTTTTAAAATGGTCATGTTTCAAAATAGGAGACTGTAAGGTGCAGGCCTTGGCTTGGCACTGGAAGCGAAGATTCAGGTAATCTTTTTCTGCGGTTAGAAGTGATCTATAAAAGTGTTTTTGCAGTCTGCCTACTGAAATATTGGAGCAGTACATGAGATCATGTGCAAAGCCACTAGGGCCAATTTTAACTCGGTCCACCTGGCAGCCCTAAAATTAGAGTGCTGCAGTTACTACCCAGCCACATTTTTCCTGGGACCTTTAGAAAAGCGGCTCAGGTGTTCACCTTAAGCAGGCAGGTGCCTCATAAAAGTTTACAAATTGATGTCCTATGACGCACGCAAGACCAACTACAATTTCAAAGTACAAATCAGCAGATTGGCGCTTCACCCGATTCACCCATTTGTACCGGGTGGTGAGCAACCGAACCAGTGGTCCTTAAAGCGATCACTGGAGGCCAGAAAAATATACTTTTTTTTGGTTGGGGCAGAAGGAGCAAAAGTGATAATCCAGGCTGCTGCTAGCCCGTCCAAGGCCCCTTGCCCGTTCCGCTCCTGCCCTCCACCTCCACCCTCCAACTATTGGCCAGATTAGCGTGGGAGCCAGCCAATTTCCCACCCTCCCAGAGCCAACAAGCTGCAGCGGAGTGTCCATTTGGCGTTCACAGCTTGCCCGCAGAATGGAATTGAGGCCTGGGCCTACCTTAAGAGAATGGGTAGGCGGCTCGATCTGCCCATTCTCTGCTGGAAGTTAAAAATCTGTTCTACGATATCTAATTTGGAATACAAGGGGGACAACGTGAGGCAATAGTATTCCAATGACAGTGCTGCCCTTGTCATTCACAGTGGTCGGGGTCGCAGGGCTGGGAGGCGGTATCGAAGATAGCTTGGTGAGTTGTTGCAGTGCATCCTGTAGATAATACTACTACAGCAAGTGCACCGGTCGTGGAGAGGATGGAAACTGAGACCAGTGGCAGGGCGACCGATCAGGTGGACTATTTTGTCTTGGATGACATCAAGCTTCGAGTGTTCTTGTGGCTGCACCCATCCAGGGAACTGGTGAATATTCCATCACACTTCTGGCTTGAGCTTTGTAGAAGGTGGACAAATTTTGAGGGGGTCAGAAGGTGAGCAGCTCAGAGTACCAAGCCTTTGTTTTACTCTAGCATGGCTACAATGTTGATGTGACTGGTCCAGTTAAACTTCTGGTCAGAGGTGATCCTCAAGATGGTGAAGGGGGTTGGCGATGGTGGTGCCACTCAAGCTTAGAGGGAAGTGGTTGTACTTTTTCTTGTTGGAAATGACACTTATGCAGCATTAATATTAACTCCCACTTGTCAGCCCAAGTCTGGATGTTGTACAGGGCCTATAGCGATTGGCCTCCAACAACCATGACCAACTTCCTGTGAATCTAGTACAACTCCAGCCACTGTAGGGTTTCCGTACGATCCTCAATGAACTCAGTTTTGCTAGAACTCCTCAGTGTATTTTGATTTCTTCCAATCAATTTAGACAGTATACAAGATGGCATTCACAACTGAAAACTGACATTGACCCCAAAGTAATACTAATGTGATTTACTGAGAGAAGGAAACTACTAGAACTCTCCTCAAAGCAAAGTTCCCTATTTCTCGCACCCTTATCTAGCCCCCTCCCCCGAAAAACTGTGTAGGTCAGGAGTGGGCAATTATTTGGGCTGGAGGGCCACTTAACAAGATACGATAGCAAAATACTGCGGATGCTGGAAATCCGAAATAACAACAGAAAACGCTGGAAAAACTCAGCAGGCCAGGCAGCATCCATGGAGAGAGAAAGAGAGTTAACGTTTCAGGTCGATGACCTTTCATCAGAACTGGGAAGAGCCGGAAATCAAATAGATTTAAGGCCAGGGTAAAGCTGGGAAAAGGGGGAGGGGATAAAGGAACAAAGGGGGAGATGAGGAGACATTAAGAGACATTAAGAGATATGCAAGGCTAGAGGTGGTGTTAATGTGACAGATTAAGGCTGAATGAAGTGTGAAATCCACTGGCAGAATGAAGGACAGCTGCCAGCTTCTAGGAGGAAAAAAAAGGTGGGGGGGGGACAAATAAAAGGGTGGAAAAAATAAAATATAAGTGTGATTGGAGCTGAGGTTATGATCTAAAATTGTTGAACTCGATATTGAGTCCAGAGGGCTGTAGCGTGCCTAAACAAAAGATGAGGTGCTGTTCCTCGAGCTTACGCTGCGCTTCCGTGGAACAGTGTAATAGGCCGAGGACGGTGAGGTCAGAGTGGGAGTGAAGTGGTGAATTAAAGTGACAGGCCACCGGGAGCTCGGGGTCCCCCTTACGGACTGAACGGAGGTGTTCCGCAAGTTTTGGTGAGCTGTTGAGGGCCCCACACCAATGTTACCCCTAAGGTGCGGGGTCCCGCACCAATCACGAGGTCCCGCGCAGACCGCTCACTAACTCCTGCCGCTGGAAGAGATGCCGCGCAGCAAATTTAAAGGGGCCGCACACGGAAAAAAAAGTTATGGGGAACATTGCTGCACACATAAAATGAATTGCGTTAACAACAGCTACCATTAAAATTTGTTATGGCATTTATTGTATGAAGAACCCATCATGTCGTTGCCCCACTTAATAAAAATAACACTTAACATGCTAATGAACATGATACAGGTTTACGAGTCACTTTTAAAAGTGCACAGTCTGTTTATTCCAAATGGTCTAACAAATTCATTCTTAGTGGAAAATTAGAGATCGATTCTGCTTCCACTGGCAATTATAAACAAGGTATAAGGCACAATCAAAGATAAAATCATTAATACTACCTTTAAAAATTGCACGAGTGCTACTTTGATGCTTTTGAAACCTCGCTAAGAAATAATTAATGACCCAGAAAATGATTTATACTGCAAATTGCGCCCCAATTTGTTTCCTTACAAGTCTACATGAACACACAGATGCTCGATTTCTGGAGAATGAGCTGTAAGATGGTCTGCATTCGATATCGAAGCACTGGTTTCTGTCAAATTTGATTACAAGTACCAACAGTCTTGAATCTACCAGTGCAAACCAATGGGTCAATAACCGATCACATCTGCAAGCAGTACACAGACTATAAATGTATAGTTGCTGAAAAACTGAAAGCAGTTGCAATTAGTACATTTGCCGATGTGGTAACTTACAACCTGAAAGAAAAGCAGTTTACAGGCTTGGCTGGATTGGTTGATATTTGTGGCACCTTTCAAGTCTCCAGTGCAGATTGCGAGCATGGCTTCAGTTTAATTAATCAAAGCCAAGTCTCGCAACAGACTGGAAGTTACCTATCTGGACCATCTTATGGAGGATAAAATCCTATCTCGCAGCAAACGAGGATGTCAACCTTGACCAAATTTTCTATCACTGGAAAACTGAGACAGACAGACGGAAGAAATTTCAAGCATGATGTAACTGTAAGTCATGTTGAATAAATATCAACCTTATTTACTTGTATTATATATATATATATGCTTTCAGTGGTGGTTGTTGTTCTAGTAAAATGTAAACTTCCCATGGACAAAAATGTCACACTCAGGAGTTTGTGGCCCACCCAGAACAAATAAGAGATATAACATTGCTCCTGACATGTGACCAGTACTGGGAGTTCTCTGGTCCATCTCAAAGCGATTTAAGCCACTTCAATACATTGGTATGATTGCATCATTGTGCAGAGAGAGGGCTTGGAGTGGAATGCATTTCCGTCCCAATCCAGATCCTGTCCAGATGGCTCCTTCGCCGAGCCACAACAAAAAAGCTCGTAACACCAAACATTTTAAAAAGCATTAACAAATAACGAGAGTACACATAACCACAGTTCATATTTAGTGGTCATGCAATTAGCATAGACCAATGATATCATACAAGATGAACAAAAGGATACTTTCTTTTTAATGAATACAGAAGCATACATCACTCCAGCTTTTTCATTCTCGAGTGTAGTTTTTCCTTTGATGCCATAAAAATTGACATTTGGCAACCTTGAAAAAAATGAATAAATTTACATTTATACAGTGCTTTTTATGTCCTCAGGAGGTTCCAAAGTGCTTCACAACCAATGAATTACTTTTGAAGTGTAGTCACCACCTTTAGTAAATAAATGTGAGAGTTAATTTGCACACAGGAAGATCCCACAACCAGCCATGAGATGAATGCCCACTTAATTTGTGCTGGTCATACTGATTGAGGGATGAATGTTGGCGAAAACACCAAGAGAACTCTGCTCTGCCAAAAACTGTCTTTGGATCTTTTATCTAAACAGACAGATGGGAGCTTCAGTTTAACATCTGGTCTAGAAGTTAACACCTTCAACAATGCAGCCCTCCTTCAGTATTGTACTCAAGTATCAACCTAGGTCCTGGCATGGGGCATGAACCTACAACCTTGTGTCTGAGAGAGAAGTGTGCTACCACGGAGACAAGCGGATACTTGAAAACTGAATTTTACTATGAACTCCAGCCATCATATCCTGCTAAAGCAGATTTGTTTGGAAGGAATTAGGCCAGATTGCAGCGTTAAAAAAAAAAATCAGCAGTTCCAGTGGTGAAGTACATCATCGTAGAGTTGCGAAATTCAGTCTGCATTTGGCTGCCATGGGGTTCACATGGGAAATACAAGAATTGTTTTTTTAAACATAATACAGCAGTGTTGACCATGCTGTGGAAGCAGGCCAGTCTGCATAGTCATTATAGTTAGAGAGGTTTGCCAGAGTACAACGGGCAAAGACAGCCAATGCTATTTTTTTTTTTAAAACAGAAAAGTCACATTTACTTTTGCATTTTGAGCTATTTTGTTTGTTTCGATATGCAGGTTGCTAGTAACCACCTGATAAAATTACTGTCTTCACCCTGGTCGTGAATTTATGACTCCAACATTTTCACGATTAAGGATGCAGATGGTGTTAAATACAAAAACTCTTTCTTTGTTTGATTAACATAACTACCTCCCATCCTTCAATCTTCTGACAGCAATCGCTCACTGGGGTAGAATTCTACAAATTCCAGTATCACAACCAAATGGCTGTACTTCATGCACAAACCTGAGAACCTGTGTTGGCAAGCTACTAACCATGGGGGAAAAGGCACCCTCACATTAAGCTTGATCCTTGCACTCATCCGAGCTCAGGGTCAAATAGGATGCTGAAATTACGGACAATCAGGTTCAGCCCAAGACAGCAGCTGGGAAAGAGGATGGAATCGGAATCAGTGGTAAGGGTTTCTGGGTGCGGACCAAAGATGATGGCTTCGGTCTTGTTAAATTTTAGCTACAGGAAATTGCACCTCAGGTGGATTCCACCAAATACCAGTTCCACTCAGATTTATAGCCATCAGGGCAAGTAAGGCAGCAAACATAAAAGTAGGAAAAATAGTAGAATGACTGCATTTAACCAGTGAATCCTAAAGCTAATAACCAAAAATCTACAAGAATTTGAAGCAAACTGAATTCAAAACCCATGAAAATCACCACGAGTCTACAGACTTAACCAGAGCAAATTTAGGGTGTAGTATACCAGCGTCCTTTTCTTACAATGTAAATGACAAAAGTGCTTTAATTTCTTTTGAATGGAAAGCCAAAATATTGTTAATAAGTTATACATTTGCAGACCACAAGCTGGCCAGAATCAGGCCATTCTACCCAAAAAGCATTACCACAAATTAGACTGAGGCTTAAAGTTGCTATCTTTGTGTAGATTTTAATGGTCTATTGTTACACTTACTAAGGCACTCCTTGGGAAGCAAGATTTTATCCAGCAAAAGATTATTTGCGCACAGCACTGAAAATACTGGGTGTTGCCAAGTACTGTGTCACACATTAAGTCTTATTTATTATCTATTAACTTCTAAAACTTCCTCTTAATTTTAGGAGCAATTAATGCACGTTATCTGTATGTCTCACTATTGTTGCCTTTCCAAGTGTAAATAAAATTGCTCAACCAATACAGTATAGCTTTATCAACCCTTCAATCCATACAATTACCAATAGCATTAGCAGTTATATTAACACAATGCAGAATATTACATTGGAATCTAAATTGTGTAGCCATTCTTGGATTTTGTAATGAATTCCAAGTTGGTTGTTGTCTTAAGTTTTAACTCAAAAAGTAGCAATTGCACTTGAGGAGCAAAAACAAACAGAAGGCAGCATTTTATAGTGCTGGACAGGGTTCAGTGACATATTAAAAATTATTTAAAAAACTATGCTTTGATATCTGTTTAAATAACTGCTTCTTTCAAGCAAGGTAAACCTCTTTACCAGTGTCAGCTTTGCAGACTATTTACCTTTGTATATGGAATATGCAACATTTCTTTGAAAATTCAACAATACAGTGTCTTCCAGTAATTTAAGTCCAGTGTTATACTTCGAAGAAACAAAGACAAACTTATTGCTTAACAAACCGAATCTGGAAGCCTTCTTCTCACTGCAGCACCTCTCTCTATTCACAGTAACTAATGTAATTTTTAGATTTTGCATAACTACTCCCCCTATTTAAAAAAACAAAGTCATATTAGCACCAGTCATTTCCTAACTGACCATGCATGCTAACATTCTCTAGGCATATGGCTTCAGCTAAGGGAAGGTATAGAATGCTTTAGATTCGGTAAAATGAGCTCAACAGTGACTGCACTTCAAAAAGTACTTCATTGGCTGTAAAGCGCTTTAGGACATCCAGAGGTTGTGAAAGGCACTGTATAAATGCAAGTTTGTCTTTCTTTTCTATCTCTCAAATACAGAGAGAGATCCTTTTGTTTTGTTCTGAGCTTAGACCTATTTTTTGTTAAATCATATGCCATTCAAAGTGCCTATCAACTTAGAAGACAAAGTTTCACTTGATGAACCACAAATCACAGAAACTTGTTCCACACAGCACTCAATCGGTTTTCACAATATAGCATTAGTATTAAGAGGTCCAGAAACATAGAAGATAGGAGCAGGCCATTCGGCCCCTCGAGCCTGCTCCACCATTCAATGCGATCATGGCTGATCATCCAAATTCAGTACCCTGTCCCTGCTTTCTCCCCATATCCCTTGGTCCCTTTAGCCATAAGAAATATATCTAACTCCTTCTTGAATATATTTAATGAATTGGCCTCAACTGCCTTCTGTGGTAGAGAATTCCACAGGTTCACCACTCTCTGGGTGAAGAAATTCCTCCTCATGTCAGTCCTAAATGGCTTACCCCTTATCCTTAGACTGTGACCTCTGGTTCTGGACTCCCCCACAATCGGGAACATCCTTCCTGCATCTAGTCTGTCTAGTTCTGTTAGAATTTTATAAGTTTCAATGAGATCCCCCCTCATTCTTCTAAACTCTAGCGAATACAAGCCTAATCGACCCAATCTCTCTTCGTACGTCATTCCTGCCATCCCGGGTATCAGTCTGGTGAATCTTCGCTGCACTCCCTCCATGGCAAGAACATCCTTTCTCAGATAAGGCGACCAAAACTGCACACAATACTCAAGGTGTGGTCTCACCAAGGCTCTGTACAACTGCAGCAAGACATCCTTGTTCCTGTACTCAAATCCTCTCGCTATGAAGGCCAACATACCATTTGCCTTCTTAACCACCTGCATGCTTACCTTCAGCGACTGGTGCACAAGGACACCCAGGTCTCGTTGCACTTCCCCTTTTCCCAATCTATTGCCGTTCAGATAATAATCTGCCTTCCTGTTTTTGCCACCAAAGTGGATAACCTCGCATTTATCCACATTATACTGCATCTGCCATGCATCTGCCCAATCACCCAACCTGTCCAAATCATACTAGAGTTTCTCTGCATCCTCCTCACAGCACACACGCCCACCCAGCTTTGTGTCGTCTGCAAACTTGGAGATATTAATCTAGTTCCCTCGTCTAGATCATTAATATATATTGTGAATAACTGGGGTCCTAGCACCGATCCCTGCGGTACCCCACTAGTCACTGCCTGCCACTCGGAAAAAGACCCGTTTATTCCAACTCTTTGCTTCCTGTCTGCCAACCAGTTTTCTATCCAAGTCAGTACCTTACCCCCAATCCCATGTGCTTTAACTTTGCACGCTAATCCCTTATGCTGGACCTTATCGAAAGCCTTCTGAAAGTCCAAATACACCACATCCACTGGTTCTCCCTTATCTATTCTACCAGTTACATCCTCAAAAAATTCCAGTAGATTAGTCAAGCATGATTTACCTTTTGTAAATCCATGTTGACTTTGTCCGATCCTGTCACTGTTTTCCAAGTGCTCTGCTATTACATCTTTTATAATGGACTCTAGCATTTTCCCCACTACCGATGTCAGGCTTACCGGTCTATAATTCCCCGTTTTCTCTCTACCACCTTTTTTAAATAGTGGGGTTACATTAGCTACCCTCCAATCCATGGGAACTGTTCCAGAGTCTATAGAATTTTGGAAGATGACCAGCAATGCATCTACTAGTTCTAGGGCCACTTCCTTAAGTACCCTAGGATGTAGATCAGGCCCTGGGGATTTATCGGCCTTCAATCCCATCAATTTCCCTAACACCATTTCTCTACAAATACTGATTTCATTCAGTTCTTCCCTCTCATTAGACCCTATGTTCCCCAACATCTCTGGGAGTTTATTTGTGTCCTCCTTTGTGAAGACAGAACCAAAGTATGTATTTAATTAGTCTGCCATTTCTTTGTTCCCCATTATAAATTCCCCTGATTCTGACTGCAAGGGACCTACGCTTGACTTCACCAATCTTTTTCTCTTCACATATCTATCGAAGCTTTTACAGTCAGTTTTTATGTTCCCTGCCAGCTTACTCTCATATTCTATTTTCCCCCTCTTAATTAATCCCTTTGTCCTCCTTTGCTGAATCCTAAACTGCTTCCAATCCTCAGGTTTGCTGCTTTTTCTGGCCAATTTATATGCCCTCTCCTTGGATCTTATGCTATCCCTAATTTCCCTTGTTAGCCACGGTTGAGTCACCTTTTTTGTTTTATTTTTATGCCAAACAGGATGAACAAATTCTGTAGTTCATCCATGCGATCTTTAAATGTTTGCCATTGCCTATACACCGTCAATCCTTTAAAGTAACATTCCCCAATCCATCCTAGCCAACTCGCGCCTCATACCATCGTAGTTTCCTTTATTTAAATTCAGTACCCTAGTCTCTGAGTCAACTGCTACTTCACTCTCCATCTTAATGAAGAATTCTATCATATTATGAGTGCTCCTCCCCAAGGGGCCTCGCACAACAAGATTGCTAATTAATCCTTTCTCATTACATAATACCCAGTCTACGATGGTCTGATCTCCAGTTGGTTCCTCGACATATTGGTCCAGGAAACCATCCCGTATACACTCTAGGAATTCCTCCTCCACAGTATTGTTACTAACTTGGTTAACCCAATCTATATGTAGATTAAAGTTACCCATGATAACTGCTGTGCCCTTATGGCACGCATCTCTAATTTCCCATTTAATGCCATCCCCAACCTCAGCATTA
The DNA here is from genome assembly GCA_030390025.1 of Squalus acanthias. Lineage (NCBI taxonomy): Eukaryota > Metazoa > Chordata > Chondrichthyes > Squaliformes > Squalidae > Squalus > Squalus acanthias. Next base: position 8,754,799 of record CM059438.1, on the reverse strand, counting down.
CTGTTTGGGGGTCTGTATACAACTCCCACTAACGTTTTCTGCCCCTTGGTATTTCTCAGCTCTACCCATACAGATTCCACATCATCAGAGCGAATATCCTTCCTTACTATTGTGTTAATCTCCTCTTTAACCAGCAATGCTACCCCACCTCCTTTTCCTTTTTGCCTGTCCTTCCTGAATATTGAATACCCCTGGATGTTGAATTCCCAGCCTTGGTCACCCTGGAGCCATGTCTCCGTAATCCCAATTATATCATATCCGTTTACATCTATGTCGAGGAACCAACTCGAGATCAGGCCATCTTAGACTGGGCCATCTTAGACTGGGGGAGTCCAGAACCAGAGGTCACAGTCTAAGGATAAGGGGTAAGCCATTTAGGACTGAGATGAGGAGGAATTTCTTCACCCAAAGAGTAGTGAACCTGTGGAATTCTCTACCACAGAAGGCAGTTGAGGCCAATTCATTAAATATATTCAAGAAGGAGATAGATATAGTTCTTAAGGCTAAAGGGATCAAGGGATATGGGGAGAAAGCAGGGACAGGGTACTGAATTTGGATGATCAGCCATGATCATTAAATGGCGGAGCAGGCTCGAGGGGCCGAATGGCCTACTCCTGCTCCTATCTTCTATGCTTCTATTCATCCACCTTATTACGAATACTCCTCGCATTAAGACACAAAGCCTTCAGGCTTGTCTTTTTAACACTCTTAGACCTTTTAGAATTATTGTTTACTGTGGCCATGTTTGATTTACACCCTTAATTCTCTGACTTCCACTTTTGCTTTTCTCCTTCCTGTCTTTTGCTTCTATCCTTGCTTCCATTTCCTCTGTCTCCCTGCACAGGTTCCCAACCCCCTGCTATTTTAGTTTAAACCCTCCCAACAGCACTAGCAAACACTCCCCCTAGGACATCAGTCCAGGTGCAAACCGTCCAGTTTGTACTGGTCCCACCTCCCCCAGAACCGGTTCCAATGTCCCAGGAATTTGAATCCCTCCCCCTTGCACCATTCTTCTAGCCACATATTCATCTGAAATATCCTTCTATTTCTACTCTGACTAGCACGTGGCACTGGTAGCAATCCTGAGATTACTACCTTTGAGGTCCTATTTTTTAATTTACCTCCTAACTCCCTATATTCAGCTTTTAGGACCTCATCCCATTTTTTACCTATATAGTTGGTACCTATATGCACCACGACAACTGGCTGTTCACCCTCCCCCTCCAGAATGCCCTGCAGCCGCTCCAAGACATCCTTGACCCTTGCACCAGGGAGGCAACATACCATCCTGGAGTCTCATTTGCGGCCGCAGAAACATCTATCTATTCCCCTTACAATAGAATCCCCTATCACTATAGCTCTCCCGCTCTTTTTCCTCCCGTCCTGTGCAGCAGAACCACCCATGGTGCCAGGAAGTTGGTTGCTGCTGCCTTCCCCCGATAAGCCATCCTCCTCAACAATATCCAAACAGGTATATCTGTGAGAGGGGGATGATCACAGGGGACCCCTGCACCTACTACTCTGCCTGGCGGTTACCCATTCCCTTCCTGCCTGTGCAACCTTTACCTGCGGTGTGACCAACTCATTAAACGTGATATCCACAACGTCCTCAGCATCACGAATGCTCCAGTATGTATCCATTTGCAACTCCAGCGCCGCAATGCGGTCTGCCAGTAGCTGCAGCTGGATACACTTCCCGCACACATGGTCGTCAAGGACACAGGAAGTGTCCCTGATTTCCCACATAGTGCAGGAGGAGCATGCCACGGGGCCGAGCTGTGCTGCCATGACTTACCCTTTAATTAATTTAAATTAAATCAAATCAATACCACAAATTACACTACAATTAAATGATATAGTCAAGGGCCCTTGTTTACTAGCACTCCCCGCTACACAACTGAGACCTTAGAAACTATAACCACAAAATTAAGACCTTCTAATCTTTATAAACTATTAACCTTAACTGTCAAACTATAGAGTAGTATAAATACTCACCTGTCTGTACTCACCCAATCAGCTGCTTCCTCTTGCCCGCATCACTTTTTGAATCGTGACGTGGCTCTGGAACGCCGCCGCCGGTCTGCGAGATTGGTAAGCCTCTGAAAAAAGCCCGCGAAAGTGAGTTTAAATACTCACTGTACCGTCGCTCTCTCCGCTCCCAACACCAGCCTCTGAAAAAAGCCCACGAAAGTGAGTTGAAATACTCTCTGTACCGTCGCTCTCTCCGCTCCCGACACCGGCCACTAGGGTGATCTTATCGAGCAATGTAATGCTAAAATTCTTACATAAATTTGGATAAATATGGGCAAATTTCCTTCTGTAACCAAGTATATAGCAAATGAAACTTTTCAGGCATTCAGCCACCATGGCTTCTATGGCAAAAATGGATTTTTGTCGGTGTCGGATTTTTAAACTTATATTTTGTATTGCTCAAAACAGCAAGCAAACGGTTCACACCCAAGGTCATGCAGAACATTTTGATCAGCTACGACCAGACAGATTGACTAAGGGCTTCACCCGTAAGATGCAAGTTTCGAAAGCAAGCACAATGGATTTGTTGCAGGTGCTAACTGTTTGACTGTGATGACCATGGTAATTAATTACAACAACATCCTGGCACTAGTTAAATACTGGTTTTCCTTTCAATATTGATGGACACCTGTTGATCTAAGGTAATCATGAGAGATGCAGTTGTCTAATGTATTTTATTCCAATTCTGGATCATATTTCTGTGGGCAAAGCACACATGCAGAGATAGTCCCAAGCTACCTTGGCACAATTCAAACAAACAGGCCCACCCTCAGGTGGTGGGTTTGATGAACAGATCTTTGTGAACGGTAAAGGGTCATGTATTGGCTACAATCCTCTGCCGGCCAGCTCGGTGGTCAGGTGTCTCCTATTACAGGATATTGGGCTTCTTATTGAACAGTCTACTGTCGCTGTTGTTGACTGTTGGTGCAAGACTGGGAAAATAGATAAGGGAGAACCAGTAGATGTGGTGTATTTGGACTTTCAAAAGGCTTTCGATAAGGTCCCGCATAAGAGATTAGCATGTAAAGTTAAGGCACATGGGATTGGGGGCAAGGTATTGACTTGGATAGAGAACTGGTTGGCGGACAGAAAGCAAAGAGTAGGAATTAATGGGTCTTTTTCCGAGTGGCAAGCAGTGACTAGTGGGGTACCACAGGGATCGGGCCTTGGACCCCAGCTATTCACAATATACATTAATGATCTAGATAAGGGAACTAAATGTAATATCTCCAAGTTTGCAGATGACACAAAGCTGGGTGGGAGTGTGTGCTGTGAGGAGGATACCGAGAAACTCCAGGATGATTTGGACAGGTTGGGTGAGTGGGCAGAAGCGTGGCAGATGCAATATAACGTGGATAAATGCGAGGTTATCCACTTTGGTGTCAAAAACAGAAAAGCAGACTATTATCTGAATGGCAATAGATTGGGAGAAGGGGAAGTGCAACGAGACCTGGGTGTCCTTGTGCACCAGTCGCTGAAGGTAAGCATGCAGGTGCAGCAGGCGGTTAAGAAGGCAAATGGTATGTTGGCCTTCATAGCGAAAGGGTTTGAGTATAGGAACAGGGATGTCCTGCTGCAGTTGTACAGGGCCTTAGTGAGACCACACCTCGAGTACTGTGTGCAGTTTTGGTCGCCTTATCTGAGGAAGGATGTTCTTGCCATGGAAGGAGTTCAGCGAAGATTCACAAGGCTGATACCTGGAATGGCAGGAATGACATATGAGGAGAGATTGGGTCGATTGGGCTTATACTCGCTGGAGTATAGAAGAATGAGAGGAGATCTCATCGAAACATATAAAATTCTGACAGGTCTGGACAAACTAGATGCAGGAAGAATGTTTCCGATGGTCGGAGAGTCCAGAACCAGGGGTCATAATCTAAGGATAAGGGGTAAGCCATTTAGGACAGAAATTAGGAGGAATTTCTTCACCCAGAGAGTGGTGAACCTGTGGAATTCTCTACCACAGAAGGTAGTTGAGGCCAAGTCATTAAATATATTCAAGAATGAGTTAAATATATTTCTTAAAGCTAAAGGTATCAAGGGATATGGGGAGAAGGCAGGTACAGGGTACCGAGTTTGGATGATCAGCCATGATCTCATCGAATGGCGGAGCAGACTCGAGGGGCCGAATGGCCTACTCCTGCTCCTATCTTCTATGTTTCTATGACTGAAACAAGAGTTGCAGTCAAACATAAAAACAGATTATCTGGTCATTATCACATTGCTGTTTGTGGAAGCTTGCTGAGCACAAATCGGCTGTCGATTTCCTACATTACAACAGTGACTACACTTCAAAAAGTACTTTATTGGCTGTAAAGCGCTTTGGGATGTCCGGTCGTCGTGAAAGGCGCTATATAAATGCAAGTCTTTCTTTCAAAGGGCTGCATGTTTTAAGCTGAGCTAGGTCAATTGAAGCCACAGCAAGAACACTTCTATTTAAAGTATATTTGAGAGAGAAAATTAATGGTGTCTTTATTGCTTTATAGTTTGAGGAGAGTAGAGACATATATAATTCTTTGTTTTATACCATTTATTGTTCATTCACCTGTCTTATTTAAATAGAATCAGTTGTTGGCTCAAAGCCCGAGTCTCACAGAATACATATTCAATCTGCTTTTAGAGAGAAAAGTCACGTGGTACGATGCTATACATTCCAATAGCTGGTATACAGAGGCTCTCTTTTACTATCTCTTACCTAGATAATAGGTAGAAAAAGGTGCCCTCTGGATCACGCAAGGTCTGCTTACAAGAGTAGCTGGTGATGCTAAACCCAAGAAAATACTTGGTGTAAAACCTAAAAACGCAACTGCTTCTTTTGCTCAAGTAGATCATGCAAGTAATTTTTCCTGGTTGTTCTCAAGCCACAGGTTTGGTGGTGCAACAACCTGTGTGCGCCTTTCTCAGAGCTGACTTCCACTGTACATGCATAAAGAAAATGTTAACCGTCAGACTGACGACTTTAAATTCCAGCTCAATTCAGTGCAGATGACAGAGAAAGTAGTGGTATTTGGTTGGGTAAGTCAAAACCTGGCAAATGGCCTCATTCATCTGTACTGATTCTTGTGATTAAATAAAAGTAAATCCAGGGCACTCCTTCTGGTAAACCTTTAGGTAGAACAGGAAACAAAGTTCAAACTGGTGAACAGCAAATTTAGGACCAATGTTGGGAACAACTATTTTGTGCAAAGATTATCAATGTTAGATTGAATTTCCAGGTAGGTTAGTGGAGGCAATAAATTTGACAGTAGATTTTTCTTAATGATAGGCTAACCAGTCTGCCGAACCCATATTTACATTGTGATAAAAAAGTGCAATTGCATGCACAGACCGCCATAGCAAGATAATAGGAATTCCAAATACATAATTTAGTAACTTAACCAGTTCTGAATTAAGCATTGAAAATAACCCATTAACCCAAATACATTTAATTTTAACTCCTGGAACAATTTTTTCCTCCACCTTTTCCAAAGTAATTGACTCTTTCCTGGTGTATGGTGCCACAGGCACAGGATGCACTCCAATATCTTATCCAAATTATCCACTATTTTCCATAGGGAAGGGGAAAGCCTAGTCAATGATTGTTGGGTGGGGGTGGTGCGGAATGGTGCACATATGTGTGTGCATCTCCCAGGACATTGGACACGGAGTCAAGACCAAGTGTACTCTTCAGGTGAAGCAAGGTTAAAAAGGCATAAAGACATAATTCAGTCCCCATTTTAAAGTCATGGATTCTATCCTTATATTTCCATTATAAATTCCTATGTTTACATTTATAATGGAAACTACCTATGTAAACTTATGCTGCAATTGTACACTGCATTGGGGGTACTATAGAGCTTACACTGACAGGAGTGCAATTATAGTGTAACAAATTTACCTGGGCAGAAATGTGAACATAGGAATTTATAATGGAAAAGTTGATGGGAAGTGGACGTAGCTGCAAGACTATTATAGATAGTATAGGTTATTAAAAATATTATATCTACATGCACACCACAAAACTAGATTGCTAAAAAAAAAAATCACACGTGCATGTCATTTCTCCCCCCCAGTATAACTTATGTCCACATTTTTGTAGTTGTAGGTTCTGATCACTAGCTTGCACTACTTAGCTGTTTCCCCAAAAGTTGCTCATATTGTTTTCTGAAAATGTTTCCTGAAAATGTTTCATCTGCCGTTTTTCCTCAGTAACAAATTTCTGATGTCTAAAATAAGGATTTAAATTAAACATAATTCAGAAAAAAGTTACATTATCACAATAATGATAAATATATCCATTGAATTGGATGCAAGGGAGTTACTGAGCTAGTCAACAAATAGGCAGCCATGCCCTAGAGGGCTACAAAGTAAGGATTTGGTAGAGAGCTGGGGCAGTGCGCCCCACTTGAGGGTAGTGGGATTGGAGGTGGCCACAGAGATGGGGGGTGGTGAGGAAGTAATTAGAGATAGCCTCAGATGTGGGGAGATTGAGGGGATAAGAGAGAGGATAGTGATGAGAGGACAGGAGGGTATTGAAATCAGATTAACATGCAGGCAATATTCCCTCTAATTTTTTTTGGGTGTGTGGCCCCTTTAACGGACTGCGCGTCCCATTCAAATTTCCGCGCATGTGCGGTTTTTCCATTTAAAAGCCGCTGAGCGGGACCTCCAGACCAATGCGCGGCCGCGCAGCTTGACAGGAACAGTGCATGCAGGGTATTATTGTACAGGCTACTCACCGAAAAGGTGTAGTTACATTGAGCCAACAAATTTGTGCTCCTAAAGTGAAACCTGGGATTTTCAACTTCAATTTGATAAGGAGTCAAATTGGTGATGGCGCATTTCAGCTTTGCATCAGTACTACAGTTGGAGAATTGACATACTTTCAAGCTACTTAACTTGCCTTCTTCAAAAACCTGATTTAAACCACACACCAATGTTTGATGGATACATGTGTTAGGGTAAATTGATTTACTATTATGATCACGAGAAAAACAACAAAAAAATCACAACGGTAATCTAGAATAAGGCACTGAAAATAGCCTTTGCTTGTGCTTCTGTGAAAAAAATCACTTGGCATTTTAACACTTTTGTTTCATCAGTTTTGTGCTCAAGATGAATTGGACAATTTTCCACTTTTGGTACCCACAATCAGCATCACCCACTCCTTTTGTAGGCATACCAGCCAGACTGAGTATATTTCCCTCTGTTCTAGCCTAACAATGTTCTTTAACCTCCATATTAGATTAGGACCCTCCACTGCATCCATGTAAATTTTCACATTCCCACGTGAGCCATTCTTAAGTGAAAATCCCAAATTAAAGCAATTTGCCTTGTGTGCCAACATACAAGGAAAACTGGATTAAACTGCTCAAACTCATGTGTAGCAGCACCTTTACAGCAAGAAAGAAAGAGAAATCAAAGAACCTGCATTTATATAGCACCTTTCACATCCTTAGTATGTCCCAAGGGGAGAAGTTTACAATCCCATCAATCTAGGTTCAGTTCAAAATTCTTGTCCTAGAGATGAAAAGATAGCATATTATTCCCATGCACCATCCAATTCCATCCCAGTTTTGGAGGGAGAAGAGTGAAGCAATGTATACTATGGTCACAATGGAAATTTTCCACAAAGCTCAAACGTCTTGTATTCAATGTGTGTCAAATCCAGCAGCAAGTTACAATGCTATGATTCAAATTGATAGTTTCATTGACATAATTTTATGATATTCTGAAATCAGTGATTCAATTATACAGTCAGCGCCCAGCTGTTTTTTCTTTTGCACAGACCACGCTAAAAATTTCACCACCTGCAGCTCACAAAATTCTCACTCCTCCCAAGGCAGAAATTCAGAGATGTGGTGACCCAAGTACTTCCAAGTGGCTATTCTTCAAGCACGATCCTGAACATTAGCAGCAGACTACTGCATCTTGGAAGGTGGCACTTCAGCCAAGCTTGGTGCTTTCCTCACCAGACATTCACACAGACCTGGACGTCACAGGAGTTGAGTTACTGGATAATAATCAAACTCATGTACTTTTTATTTCCTACTCCTATTTAGTGCCCCAGTGCTGCCCTGGCTAAGATCAGGATCACATCTGACACTTTCCCAACCTGCCTGGCTTAATATCAAACCAGGCAATGCACTCACCCATCGAGCCAGTAGGATCTTTTATTTTGCTCAGGAATCTCCCAAAACTCCTATGAGCCAAAATGTCTACCAGTTTAATGTCAGTGCGTCAGAAAGAGGCCGTAACACAAGTGCTCCTACTCACCCTCACAAAGTGTTGGAAGTTGGAAACAGTTGAAGGATGTCGTACCAGGTCCCAGGAACAGTTACACCACCACAGGGACTGCACACAACCCCAGTCTCACAAAGCACCAGTTATGTGCTTCCCACAGGCCGATCAGATCACTATGAAACATGACTTCTTCCAAAAGGATGGCAAGCAGGTAGCTGGCAAATTGTGTCATATGCTAAATTGGTAAATTGAGACACTGTTTCATCACATGGTGTGCACAGAGCAATCATCAGATAACAGCTTCAGAAATTCAACTCTCAATCAAATAGACTATTCTACACTAGGCACATAGCATACCAAAGCCTAAATAAACAAGGCAATAAACCAGATTACAATACTCAACGTAAAGGTACATCACATCATATAATGGGTACCATATTCCTTTAGAAGGATGAATGTGCTAGTTCAATCTCATTCAGTTAGCTTTATAAACTGTAAGTGATGGTCAAATAGGTTGCAAACATCAGTAGAACCAGAAGCTTGAACTGCTGTCTTGTAACTCACATTTTTGGAATCAGTAACATAATTGCTGTTCTATGCAATGGCACAGTGAACAGCATAATGCAGGTGAAAAGATAATAGTCATCACCACAATTTTAAGTATGGAATGCATATGCCACCATGAGCCTAGTCATTGTGAATCAGTCATGGCTCAGTTGGTAGCACCTTTCCTTGGAGTCAGAATGTTGTGGGTTCAAGTCCCACTCCAGAAACTAGGCTGACACTCCAATGCAGTACTGAAAGAGTTGGAGGTGCCGTCTTTCGAATGAGACGTTAAACCGAGGCCCCGTATGCTCTCTCAGGTGGACATAAAAGATCCTGTGGCACTACTTCGAAGAAGTGCAGGGGAGTTATCCCCGGTGTCCTAGCCAATCCCATACAAAGTTGGCAGAGTACAGCTAAACTGCATGTGTCGACTCAACCAAGACAAGACTTCTGGTAAGTATGCACAACACACATCCAAGACCTGATGGTTTAAGAGAATTAAAAGACTTCTGATCCAACCATTTGAAAAGAAAATTGTTTTAGCAGTAGGTATACAAACTACCAAGTATAACACAAATACATACCGTGCAAATTGTACAGTAGTACAGCTCTGTTCAGACAAATGTAACAATTAAATCCAATGCAGCATTTTATTAGATGACATTAATTCACTACCTAAACCTATGCACAATGTGATGAAAGTTACATACACTATGTGTGGATAAACAGTTTCACTGTAATTTCAGCCACTGTTAATAAGACAAGACCTTTCAAATCCAGTCTGCATACAGAAAGGCCACTGCTCCAACAATTAATTGGCAACCAGCAGTCATGAATTGTGATTATTAAAACAAGCCTGGAGGCCACTGGGGGACTTCTCCCAGACGGGCAAGATTATCACACACATGTCAACAAATCCCAAGGATAATTATTTCCCACATTAAAAAAATGTGAAACAATTAATGCCAATTCTACTGTTTATTAAGGCAACACGTCAAGTCCATAAAGTTTTCCCAACACGACCATTTAGCTAATACAAGTTCGAAAACAAAACGTGTGTTACTGTTTACCAGATTCCATTTGTTGTATTGATGCCTCACGCAAAGTCCATTTACAAAGCAGATCTTAGTAATGGATCCTCTGCGATTACCGTTTATTAAGTGGTTGCATTTTTTTTTTTAAAGGCACTGTCTGCTATGAAAGTCAATCAACTTATCTGCTATTAAAAAATTCGTCCACCTCAACCACACAAACAAAAAGCTGAGTAACCACAATCCGTGCAACCTACGCGAAAAAAAAAACTCCACGAAATCCTCACCAGAATTTGGAGACACCAAAACTGCCAGAACCTACTCATTAAAAACCGGTTGAAACTCGCTGCTGCATCAAAACCATTTAAAAATATGCAGGACAGATTATGCAGCTGTGTGCGAAGAAGCAGCCACGCCGGGGGGGAGGTGTGGGTCAAGCGCCCGCACCACATACATACTCGTCCTCCTCACTCACCATTTAGTTGCACAACTGAAAGGCTTATTTATACAACACACTCTTAGACAAGATCGTTCGGATGGATGGGAGGGAGTGGGAGAGATTTGATTGCTCCTAACAACAGAGTGGGTGGGGGGTGGAATTAAAAGAAAAACCTTTCTAGCAGCACTTTAGAGCGCGTGTGTATAAAAGCATGTTCTTGAGTGTAAACAGGCACAGGCACGGACACTGATATGTTTCGGGGGGGGAGGGAGGAAACCAATGTACAAAAATATCGAGGGGAACCGATACCTCTTTATAGTCCTTCTTTCCCCCGCAGCGCGTCCGAAAGCATTTTGTCTGGCATTAAATCCTCTCAGCACACGGCCCGACGCTCAGCTCAGCTCAGCTCGGCTCGCCGCTTCAGCGGGCTTCTTCAGCGAGAAGAGCCGACACGACGCACGGCCCTCTGCGCCTGCGCACCGCCACCGCCGCCGCCCTCGCGACCGGGTAACCAAGGGTTTCCTCGCGCGAGATCGAACGCTCGAGCCCAATTTGAAAAAAAAACGGTTATTTATAATAATTTTTTTTTAAAACCCTCTCCTCTTCCTCCCGTTACCTCGCGGATGGTAATTTTTTTTTTGTAAAATTAGGCGGTTAAATTATCTTTTTGATTTATTTACAACAAGCGTTAATGAAGCCTAGCTTATGGTAAGCCTCTCTCTACACCATGCATTGCATTCGGCTGTGTGTGTGTGTGTGTGTGTGTATTTTAAAGGGGCGGGGATGGCTCCCCGGTGCATTTTTTAATTAATAAATGCGCATTTTCCTCCCTCCAATTTTACTGTTTGAGTATCATTACTAACCCGCAAAGTGCAAAAAGAAAACACACATCGCATTGCACGAAGCTGGCCCCCGGACTTTTAAAATCGACCACTGAGGATGGGTTCATTCAAAAAGCCTTGCGGTGGAAGAAGGGGCGGGGTGACTATTCCGGGTGGGGGTGACAAACTTAACTCAGGATATATTTTAATTTTTAAAAGTCTTTAAATCTGCACCATTGCCTGGCGAGTTAAATTTCATGGGGTCTTGGTCGAGTAACCACGAGCTAGCTACCTGAGGGAGAGAAACAGAGATCTCCCACCCCAGCAGCTGTGCTTTACACCAAAGCCCCTTCTCATAAAATCTTTAGTCCTTCGATAAATGTTAGCATTTAACTAGAATTAGGCACATGTCTGCAAGAAAACCAAATGAGTGCTCACCAGACGTTTTTTTTTTAATTTTCCGATTATTCTTACCCGCCTACCTTATCCCGTTGAGAAGCTGGAACAGAAAGAAGAAGGCGTGGATCCTGTGTGGGTTTTTTTTTGGTATGGCCTGATCTGTTTTTCTTAACTGTACGTGCAATAGCTGATAAAACCTTCCAGCATTGACCAGCTTCAATTGGTGCAGAGATTTTACTACTCTGTAACAGCACTTATCATGTGGTCAACAGCTGGAAGACTGCAGTATTACAAGACGTGAAATGAAATAAGAAATATATACTTTAGTATGTGCTCTGCAAAAACCTCATTTTGCATTTTTTTAAAGTTTGTGCTGTGTTATCTGTTTTTGGAGGGGGAGACTAAAGGCACAGTACAGTATGCAACATTTTTCAGCTCTCCCCCCCTAACTTGAATAAAACGGAGGATATTTTATAAATGGAATCATAAATAGTTACAGTAGAGCTTTAGTCAAAACTGCTGCAACTTTCTCAGTGTTGCTATGAACATACTTGCCAACACTGTTGACCCCTAATGTGGACTGGGTGGGGACTGCACAATGGGGAAATTTAGTGAACTCTGCAGTGAATTGGGGGAGGGGTGGTGTCTACTACAGCTGTAAAACACAAAGAGAACCAGAAACTTCATGCCATGTGTTGAATGCCAGGAAAAAAGTCATAACTATTTTTTTTTAAAACAGGACAGCTAGCTGGGATAAAATTGGGAGTGGTTAGAATAAAGTTTGGCTGTTGGCACGTACCATTTTGGTGTGCATATAGCTTGCACCCCAAATTTGAGTATTTCCTCTCCTCTGGGGGAAAAAAAAAATAACGTGCATATACATTGCATCCCCAAATTACAACAGACTTATTTTGATTTAAAACATGCAGCCTATGTATGTAAATTAATCTATTCATTTTAAACCCACGTTACCATTTTAGTTTTACTTAATTTTGAAGTACGTCCCAGAAGTCGAAAAATTATTCAGTGCTCTCCAACATTGACACTACCCTTTCTCAGGCAATCACTTCTTTCCTGTACAATGTATTTCATAACAATATGATAATTCCAGCTGATTATTTCTGAGACATCTGCACTCCCAACTATTTTAACACTATGCTTTTGGTTTACTTCAGATTGCAAAAGACCTGATTACCTGTGCAACAGCTCTCTGCATTTGCACTACTAAAATCGGCTTTGTTATACTGGTGCAAAGTTCCTTCTGTGATTTTGTCACCAATATAAGGGAGCTGGTGTTAGCATTGTATATGTTTCAATCAAACGCACAGATGTTGGTCTCCTGCAATGGAATGAAACAAGCACCACTATAAAAGCGTCTTTTAATAAGTGAGAATTAAAAAAAAAATTCTTTAGTTGTGGGTGACGCTGGTAAGGCCAAACCCTGAAAAGGCAGTAATGGGCCTTCCCTTTGAATTACCATAGTCCTTATGCTAATAGTGCTCCCACAATGGTGTTAGGTAGGAAATGTCAGGATATTGACCCAGTGATATATGTCCAAGTCAGAATGGTGTATGACTTGGAGGGCAACTTGAAGGTGTTCCCATGATCTTGCTATTCTTGCCCTTCTTGGAGGCAGAGTTCACAGGGCTGGGAGGTGCTATTGAAATAAGCTTGGTGAACTGCTGCAATGCATTCTGTAAATAGTAAATACTGCAGCCATGGTGTGCCAGTGGTGGAAGGGGTGGATATTCAGTCCATTGGCAGGGATGCCGATCAAATGGATTGCTCTGTCCTGGATGATGTTGAGATTCTTGAGTACTGTTGTAGCTCCAACCATCTAGGCAAATCACACTCCTGATTTGAGCCTTGTAGATGATGGAGAGGCTTTGAGGGCTGAACCACTCATCACAGAGTACTCAGCCTCTGTCCTGCTCATGTATTGATGGTGTTGATATGGCTGGTCCAGTTAAGCTTCTGGTCAGTGGTGACTCCCAAAATGTTGGTGCCCTTGGAGGTCAGGTAGAGGTAGTTTTTTAATTTTCTTGTTTGAGATGTACCAAAAAGCTGCCATCATTCAGGATGTGGGGCCATACCTCAGCAAGAATCAGTGCATTGAGGAGAGGTGGAGGGAAAACGCCTGGTGAAAATTCACTCCCTTGTGTGCAGCCTGAACAGAATTGAAGAGAAGGTGAACGCAGAATGAGTTGCAACCACAAGTATACTTGGCAGTTACAGTGCTAAAAAAAATCTCTAATCTCCCTTATATATTTTCTTTTGTTTAAAAGCTACCATTACCATAACTGCAAAGGTGTGTTTTCCCCACCTGCAGTCATTGGGTTTTACCTTCATCCAAAAATGATCCTTTACCCTATTTTAATTCCCAAAAGTAGCATTTCTTGTTTTATGTGTGAGTATATATGTAAATGCCTACTGTGGCATTCAGCCATAAAGACTAGGACAGTCCTAAGTTTCATCCATGGTCAGCGCTGAATTAATTTTCTCGCCCATATGAAGGTACTGAGGTACAATTCCTCTGGTGTTGGTAGTCCTCTGGTATTCAACTCTGGGTCGCTCCACAGCTGTGCCCTAATCCTGTCCACACTCATGCATTTTACAGCATTAGATAGAAACTATCTGACCCTTTCCTTTCCTAGCTCAGCAACACCGAGGCCCATTGTAACAGCCCTGCTTATTGTCCAGCTGAGATAAACTAAAGCTCTCCTGAGCAGGGACCTACCCCATTGTCTTCGCTGAGTATTACACTAGGTGGTAAATTTACCCACGGAGCCATCAGGGAGCTTTGCTTTTTTCCATTTATTATACTTACTTGAAATTAGGTACACTTACATGTCCAGCTTTTTTAGCATAATATGTTCAGTTTAATCAAATCAGTATTTTTCACTGGAAATGCTATTAATCATCAATAATAATTTTTTTAAATGGTAATTTACCTCAGACTTCAAAGTAATTTCGAAGGGCATGAATATTTTATTGTGTTTAAATTTTTCCCAGATAATATGGCCTTTTGTAAATCATCCCATTGTGCTTAAATCCAAGATGTATAAATTGTTCATGGCAACCGGTGATTTGTATGCTATCAATTCTTTACACATGATTTGGCCAAAGAATTTTTTTTGGCAGGAGCTCCTTTTGAATTGTAGAAGAGAAGTAAATGGTGCATTTTATCTGGAATTCAATGGAGTTTAACTGTACTTTGTCAGTCTTCACAGCCATCGTAGTATAATTAGAAAAACAATACATGCCATTCATCATATGCATTGCTAATACCTTGTTATTCTATCAAAATAAATGATGCATATAAATGGAGAATCTGGAAACATTGAACTTTAAAATACATTGATGTTTAAATCAACGATAGGATGTAAATAGTGTAACAGCCAGGGTTATGAATGCCCTTGGAGTAAAAATGTACACACATATGTATATTTGTTATGATGAGCTGTAACACAAAAGAATCCAATGGCTCTTCAAAAGAATGGAAGTACACATAGGTCCATAGGTTTGCTTCAGAGAAGATACTCACTTACCCAAATTTTTAAGACTATAATAACGTGGTTTCAAAATTATAGTACTTACAGGCTTCTAAAAATTACATTCAAAACAACTTTTGCCTCACTAATGTCACCCGCAGGAATGAAGCAGGATTCTCTTTAAATATGCAGATCAGAGCCTGATGACGTCATCGGGACCCAATCTGCAATTTTATTTGGAGGCCTTAACAGAGAAACAGTGATGGCTTCCCCCTCAGGCCACACCTGCCATAAGGTGGATCGTGGGCCAGAAGACGCCCAGGTATTTAAGCAATTACATTTAATTTTAGGTTTCCTTGTCGGCCATTTATGGTTTATGGCCAGGCCCTCCACTTCCCCAGACTCCCTGGATTCGCCACCCACTTTAGGATTTGCGTGCACCGTACCCGTCCCTTTAAAATCAGGACCAATAAGTTGCTATGTAAATTCAGTAATTTTTTTAATATTCAGTCTCGCGATGTGGGCGCAGCTAGCAAGGCCAGCATTTATTGCCCATCCATAGTTGCCCTGGAAAAGGTGGTGGTGAGCTTTCTTCTTGAACTGCTGCAATCCATGTGGTGAAGGTATTCCCACAATGCTGTTTGGTAGTGAGTTCTTATTCTTTTTTGTAGTGGTTTGATACAACTGAGTGGCTTGCTAGGCCATTTCAGAGGGACTGGAGTCACATATAGGTCAGACCTGGTAAGGACAACAGTTTTCCTTCCCAAAAGAACATTAGTGAAACAGTTGTGTTTTTACGACAATCTGACAGCTTCATGGACATTTTTACTGATACCAGCTTTATATTCCAGATTTTTAAAAAAAACGGAATTCAAATTCATGCCATGGTGGGATTTGAACTCACAGTTTGCTGGATTATTAGTCCAGGCTTCTGGTTTACTAGTCCAGTAACATAACGACTATGTTACCATACCTGTGGTACAGTGTGTTTGAGCATCAATGCTGCAGTGCATGTTCAGTTCCCTACATCAGTCTGAGTGTGTTCCCAATCTGCGATATGTTGCTTGGGAAAGGCTCCACTCCAAAACTAGGCACTTCCTCATATGACTGGAAAGTCAGAGAGAGTGGCTGCTCCCAGTTGCCTTCTGCCAATTGGTTCCCAGAGGTCTAGGAACAGAGCTTTTGCTTGACCTCTTGACCATGACTGTTGTTTGATCTTGGAATGGGACTGGAAAGATAAGAAAGTAAAAAGGAGGACAAATTGGAGGGTAAATAGTTTTTTTTTAAAACTATAAAAGGTGATGCAGCAAGTTAGTGCATCTGTGAGGTGTACCAGGAGTTTTAGGTTGTGGGTTTGTGCCCATAATTCCCAACAACTTCTCAGCTGATTATCAGAGGAAGCACTAAGTGCAAGTCAGGTACTTCTCCAAAGGAAGAGAGTGAAAAACCAGCATGGCATAGGCAATGGCCCTGGAAGCAGGTCACCGGCCTTTATTCTAGCTGCAGAATGGTATGTGGCACAGAGAACCAAAAAAAGGCAAAAGCCAATATATGCCAATCATCATATAAATATCACTAAGTGGTGCATTTTATGCTAAATGTACATATTCTCAGCATTAAATAGTCACAAAGTTACCAATGTGTACCAACTTGAATGTATGGTTCAGATATTTTAAGACTTGTTCATGCTGCAATAAGAGTGATTCATTACGTGATGAATTGTTCTGCACTTGAAATTGTGCAAACAAGAGATAGATTTCCAGATAGTCATGCGAGGAAGAGGATTCTATTGGCAGTAGAAGTGCTATATATAGTTTGCCCTGGTATTTAATATGGACTTTTTAGATTGAGGCTCTTGAGTTCTTGGCATAAACATGGAGTTCTAGCTTGTGCCAACAATTCTTGGTGGTGTTGGAATAGTGATGAATTTGTAGAGGACTGTTTTGGAACAGTGATGAATTTCTAGAGGGTGGTTATATTAAATACAATAATTACTTTGGGTTGCCCAGACTAACAAAGGGGTGGTGGAAAGTGCATCTATCTATAATATAAAATGTTATTTAATAAATATTTAACAATATTAATATATGTTCTTTCAACAAATTATGAATAAACTGATTGTAACTCAGGACTTTTAATATGTACACTATAGTGTACATATTAAAACACACAGTCACAGACTTGCAATAGATTTCTTACTGCTTTCTTTCAGAATTCAGCATTTGTGCTAAGCCAAAAGAATCAGTCCGACAGGGGTCTCATGTCCCTGTCTACCTTCTACTTCTTGAGTGCTGAGGATTGGGAGGATTTTAGAATTCAGCAAAGGAGGACCAAGAAATTGATAAAGAAAGGGAAAATAGATTATGAGAGTAAACTAGCAAGAGACATAAAAACAGATTGTTAAAGCTTCTCTAAGTATGTAAAAAGGAAAAGATTAGCGAAAGTAAATGTGGGTCCCTTACAGGCTGAGACAGGAGAAATGATAATGGGGAATAAGGAAACGGCAGGGAAATTAAACAAATACTTTGGGCTGGATTTTACCTTTTGGTGCGGCCTAGGGGTAGGACAGCTTCCTTCCGGGTTCCGATCCCGCCCCCAACGACGTCCGACGCACAGACGCTATTTTGCGACAATTGGCCTTGTTAAGCCTGCTCTGCGGGCTTGCCGGCCAATTAAGAGAAAGCCAGTGTCAGATGACGTCAGTTGATGACGCATCATCTGCCGGTTTTCTTAAAGGGGCCAGGCACAATTTTTTTTGACAGGTGATTTTTCAGTGTTTGACAGCATTGAGGTGCTGCAAACACTGACAATCACTGTACAACTGTTAACTGTTAATCCACTTATCTTTTATATGATGCGATCTCCTCCCCAGCAAAGAACCGATCCAGCTCCCTCTTGAAGGCATGCAGGGAACAAGCCGGCAAAGTAGTCCAGAGACTTACAATTCTCTGGGAAAAGAAGAACCGGCGAATATCCAGTCTATTCCTTCTCTTGCCTAGTTTAAAGTTATGTCCCTGGTCCTCCCCAATCTGTTAAACTGGAATAATGGGGGGGGTTTTTAACTCAAAAAAATGGGTGGGTTTGGATTGGGTGGGTAGTTAAAGTGTTAAAAGTCTGAATCCCGACCAGAACCCGCCTCCAACCTGCCCACTTCCGGTTTTAACGGAGGCGGGACGGGGGCAGGCAGCCAGCCTGCTCCCAGGAGGCGGGTCTACTATTTAAATATTATAATGAGGCTGCCGCACCTCAGATTTAACCTTCATTTAAAATTTAACTTTAGCTGATTGGGTTTTGCAGGCCTCGTGAAACCCGTCAGCTAAAGTAAGGCGAGGACTGCTAGATCCAGGAGATAAGTGCCTTTACACTTACCTCCTGGATCCAGTATCCCTGCCTAACCCACTCCCCGCGATCGGTGACATCGCCACGAGGCCTCCCCCAACCCCCATGCTGCTCCTAGCCCCCCGATCACCAGCTGCTCCCAGCCCTCTGATGCTCACCCGGCCCTCCCACCCACTCCTCTGGCCCTTCAATCATTGCCTATTCCCCCCCTCCGACCCCGCACTCCTCCGGCCCCCGATCATTCCGCTCCGGCTGCCGATCTTTCCCTATGCCCCTCCTACCCCGCTCCTCCGGCCCTTCCCCTGCTCTTCCAGCCCCTGATCGGTCCCAACCCCTCCCCCGTCCTCCGCTCCTCCGGCCCTACCCGTGCTTGTCTGGCCATCCCCCGGTCCCCATGCGATCTCTACCTCCCTCCTCTCTGCGGCCTAGTGCCGCAGGCCTACCCGCCTGCAGCCAGCCAGCCTCTCAATTTGGTTGGCTGCGTTTGGGAAACAGAGGCTTCCCATGCAAATTAGGCCCTGCCAAATTTATCAAATTTGTTAGGCATGACCTATTTTTTCAGAAGACGTGTTGTGAATTTCTCCTGTCCCTGTGGACGATTGTTTCTTTCTCCTGTATGACTACCATAATGGGAGGTTGTGAAATGGCCTGTCAGTACAGTACCTAAGGCAGCAAATGCAAATTATAGGTGAATCACCACAATATTACAATACTACAACGTTACAATATCCTACGTTACAACAGTGACTGCACTTCAAAAATACTTAATTGGCTGTAAAGCGCTTTAATATGTCCTAAGGTCGTAAAAGGCACTATATAAATGCAAGTCTTTTTTCTTTTATATACTGATTACAAGGATAGTCCAGTATTTCCATTAAGTACCTTTATTATTTGCCTTTCTTTGACAGATATATACTGATCCAAATTCTTGACGTTATAAACATTTGTACAAACTGAATTTTTTTTGGCATTTTGGATGTCAGCTAATGGGAGTCAGTTATGACTCCAGCCACTACAGTTTTCCGTCTGATTCCCATTGACTTCAGTTTTACTCGGGCTCCTTGGTGCCATACTTGGTCAAATGTTGCCTCAATGTCAAGAGCAGTCACTCTCACCTGACCTCTGGAATTCAGCTCTTGTGTCCATGTTTTGACCAAGGCTGTAATAAGGTCTAGAATTGAGTAGTCCTGACAGAAGCCAAACTGAGCATTCGTGAGCAGGTTATTGTTGAGTAATTGCTGCTTGATAGCACTTTTGATAACTCCTTCCATCACTTTGTTGATGATTGAGGGTAGACTGATAGGATGGTAATTGGCCAGGTTGGTTTCTCCTGCTTTTTGTGGACAGTTTGGGCAATTTTCCACATTGTCGGTAGATTTTTTTTAAATTATTCGTTTATGGGATGTGGACGTCGCTGGCAAGGCCAGCATTTATTGCCCATCCCTAATTGCCCTTGAGAAGGTGGTGGTGAGCCGCCTTCTTGAATCGCTGCAGTCCATGTGGTGAAGGTACTCTCACAGTGCTGTTAGGGAGGGCGTTCCAGGGTAGATGACAGTGTTGTAGCTACACTGGAACAGCTTGGCTAGAGGCACGGCTAGTTATGGACCACAGGTCTTCAGCACTACAGCTGGGATGTTGTCGGGACCCGTAGCCTTTGCTGTGTCCAGTGCACTGAGCCATTTCTTGATATTACTGTTTTATTTCATAGGGCTATGAGCACTGCCTCAAAGTACTACAGCTGGCCTATTGAAGTTGTTGCCATATCCCTGCTCAACAGTGCCTTTTCAGTACAACAGCTGTGCTAAGTGAGGTTGTTGCTATGTCCTTGCTTTCTGCAGGCCACTGCTTCTCCACTCTAGCCCCCCATATGAATGATGTTAGTGTCAGAAAACAAAAGTGACTCTTTTTGAGATATTTATACACCCACCAACTATTTTTGTATATTCTTGAATTCTCCTCTTGTGTGTGCATCAGATGATATGGCACTGTGTACACAATGCATTCATCCCTAAGAAGCAGACAGAGAGATGACATTAAAACAGTTTGTGAAATTTAGAAATTAATTTAAAGTGAGATTTGTGCACCCCCTTCAGGCAATTCAGCACACAACAGTAAAATTCATTTTAAGGATTTAAGGGAAAGCTCATTACAGTGGCTTCACCTTTTAAGTTTTAATTGAGACAAATATTCCTAGTCTATTTTTGTTAGATGCCCCCCTTTTCTTTCCTCCTCTCCTGAATTTAACGACCCCTTTAATTGATCTTACTGATACAGACTTTTTGGACTGAATGTTCTGTTTTATGTTGTAATGTTCTATGTTTCAAAAGTTCAATTGCTGCCAGCAGCCCTTTGGTATCATGTGGTGAGTTTTGCAAATAAGCGAGTTGGTAAATGCACTGCTCAATGTGGAACTAAGCCATTCAGATCTGGAAAATCTTGGGAAGTAGCAGTAACTGGAGCAGACTAAAAGGAAACCCACTGTGAATATGGGCCTGGTGCACTCGGCTGTCATTTGCATGCAGCTGGTGGGGAAGGAGTGTCCAGCAGCAGTCTCCGGCAGGGGGCAATGAGGCGGCGGTAGGCATCGGATAAGCTTCCACATAATGGCACCCAGCTGGCTCCCCTTCTCCTAACACATGGAATTCAAAGTCTTTTTCTATAAATTGCCCTCCCTACTCTTGCAACCTCCTCCTACCCTACATACTAGTACATGTCCTCCACTTTTCTGATTCTGGCCTCATATACATCCCCCTCCCACCACTCTACTTTTGATGGCAGAGCTTTCAGCAATCTTGGCTCTATACTCTGGGGCTCTCTCTGTAAACTCCCCTGTCTTGCAACCTCTATCTCCACTTTCAAAATCCTCAAAACCTATCCTTTCAAACACACCTTTGGTTAGCTCTCCTAACTCTTCTACTACTACTACCACTTGGTATCCATTGTTTCCTCTGTTATGTGCATTGGGATGTTTACTATGTAAAAGATGCTATATGAAAGCAAGTTAAGATTTTGTAAATACATAAGGCTAGTGTACACATGTCTGAGTAAGTAGTATACATATTGCACCTTGATGAAAGCATTCTCGATCATTCAGGCATCCTCTGCAAATCACAGAAACTTGTCAAATCTTGATTGGTTCTGGCAGCAGTACTGACAGTATTTTGGCAATTGTGCAAGTAATAAGTGCAATGCCTCCGTTTATCTTTACCTTTGGTGATTCAGCTAATATTAGGAACCACAGACACAAATTTAATTCTACCTACCATTGTTACAGCACCAAATCCAACATAATATTGCCTGTTCCCTATTTTTTATTCATCCCCATCCCCTTCTACTGCCCACCACCATCTATTAGGCAATCATGTTTCATGCACACACCATTCTCTAGCTAAGACAGTGACATATGACCCGTTCCCAGACCTTTCCGATATAGGTCTTCAATTGCTCACTACAGAGTTTTCAACATTGGGAACTGTTAAGAGTCATTTATCGTTAGCAAGAGTAACACAGTTGTAACCCTTTTTGAATACTTGGACCTATGTTTAAGAGTGACATACTTCACAAATGTGCACATTTTCTGAGAAGTAATGAATCTAGTGAAATATGAGATGTGATTTTGATTTTCTCTGTGGTAATTTCCAGCATAAACATATCCCTCTCCCACAGATGATCAGCCAGAGATCATGAACTTACTGTGTGGGGAAATGCAAGCATAAACATCACGGCCTACTGCTCTGTTGTATAGCATGTTGGAACACCAACATGCTGTGTCACCAGCTGCCTCAAACAGATGCAAAGAGGTATGAATTATATCATTTCATTGTACGTACTGAAAAAGGATTTTATCTGCCTCCCCATCAACTGGTTGGGGATCATGGGTTTCAATAGTAGATGGCCGCAGAGCACTTTGTTTTTACGTTCATCAAACTCAGCACTTTAGCAAGTCCCAATGTTATTTGTGTCATATGGAAAGAAGACCTTGGGTAACTCGGTGAGAAAGCAGCACATAACAAAATAACTAATTCTCGATTGTCACGTTTAGCCAGGTTCAGTTAAGGGCTATTTGTTCCATGCTACTTTCAGGGCTTCTCTTAGGTTTCCATTGTGTCTGCAAGGCAGCTATATTGGGTACATCTTACTTATTTACCAGATATTACTGTTTACATTTGGTCAACACCCAGAAAATGTATCCAGCAGATCTGTTTTGAAAAAAAGGGTTTGAGCAACCGAGTCAGGACCTCCCACTTCCAAAATTGGTACTGCTTTGGTATGGTTCCTACATTGTGTAAGGTTGGCAACTATTTATCTTCTACGATCTTCATCACTCATCCAATGATATCATACCTCACATGGCACAATCCATCCATACCATTCCTTCAGGCTAGGCTGGGTTATTGTTTGTTTTATGGCTGGGTGTGGTTAGGTTAGTCACTTTTAAGTTACTTTAGGTCAAAAGGGATGAGACTATTCGAGATTACCTGGACCTTTATACAGCATGGGGGCAGGAGGCCAAGGGTCAAGAGAATGGTTTGTGAAACATGATGGCCTGGAGTTTCAGCTCGGTTGCGCTGGTTTTTTTTCAGCGCAATTTCCCCAAACTCGGCCAAATCAGCACAAAAGATCGAGGAATTTCAAGCGCAAATTACGTTCAGTGCAATTCGAGTTTCCGTGATCTTTTGGGCTAGTTTAACAAACATCGCATGGGAAGCTGGCCCCGCCCACAAAACTGGCCATGCTCATAGATCAAATTAATCACCTTGGCGAGTTTCTGCTAATTGTGCCTGTTTGCGGGCCTTCGAGGAGGCTCTTAAAATTAAGCTGTTATTTTTAGGTGCAAGAGCACTAATAGGCCCCTCTGGAAAGCTTTTAAATATTAAAAAAATATATACTAAGAAACTGACTACTATACACTAATGAAATTAGTAAATGGTTCTGTATAGTTTTTTAAAGTCATTTTCAGTTATTTAAAATCAGGTTACTCACAGCTGGTGGACTAGACACGCTGATTAAAAATGCTTATTTTTTTTGTAATCAACCCACTTTCAGCTGTGTTGTTAAAACTGCACCAGGTTGCCACTCCTAAATATATCGAGGATTATTTTTGAATGCAAATTTAAAAAAAAAATGAAGTTCTAAAATGCTGCCTGATTGCGCTGGTTCATGGCAGATTTTATGTTCAGTAATATGCAAATGATTTGAGTGGAAATTTGAGCAAAAAAAAACTCACTTCTGAAAACTAGCACAGTCTTGACTGCAATTTGTGCCCGGATTTCTGATTGTGTCCAAAGTGGAAACTCTACCCCAATGTCTTAATAGGTGGTGGTGAGGAGGGGGAGGGTTTGGCATTGTAACAATGGTAGGTAGGATGCAGTTTCTTTCTGTGGTTCCTAATATTGGCTGAATGATGAAAGATCAACAAAAAAGGAGACACTGAACTTGCTGCTTGCACTATTGCCAAAATGCTGTCAGTAGTACATAGATGGCTGCATTCGAAAAAGCATTGAGACCGCAGTAACTGTATTTGGAACATTGGCAGTGATTTGTTAGAGGTATCTTTTTTGCAGCTGTTAACTCATTTCTTTTTTGGTATATACAAAAAATAATAATATTCATCGGTGGGCTGCATGCTCCACTGAAAAGTGCTGTGTAAATATTTCCTATGGAATTTCCAATGTAAAAATGTCTCCATTTAACTGTTACTTTTTCCTGTAGGTGGCAGTTTAATAGGATTTCCAATGTTAATCTAATCACTGACCTGTAACAGCTCATTGTTGCACCTATCACACCATCATGTGGTGCTGTATTTTGTCTTCCCCAGTAATCACGCAAATTATCGTTCACTATTTTTGTTAAGAAACTAAAACTTTTAACCTCCAAAATGAGGTCCTAAATTTTAAAAAAGTTTAAAAAATTACACAGTTCATAATAACATGATTAAATTTATCCTTCGATTATTATTGAGTTATAATTTGTATTTTTAGTGCATTCATTAAACTTTTTGCTTGAAGGCTTCAGTCTTTCACAAAAGTCTGGGCTTGGACTTGCTATTTTTGCCCAGATATGTGACTCTGTTAGCTGAATACAGATTGTGCAGTCTGAGCATATGTAGTGTACCCAATTTTTTATAATGCAGCAGTGTGATTTGGTCAACTGAACTTGTTTTTTTTAGCTTCTGGAAGCTTCTGCTCACACTTATTTGATAAAAGCTAGAGGAAAAATTTCAAAAGCTCTCCTCAACATAAGTTTACGTGAGATTTTTTAAACAAAGAGACTGTGTGTGTAAGGTGGGGAAATATTTTAAAAAGTGAGAAAAAGGACAGTACTGATTACACACCTATTGTAGGTTTTGTTTTGTGTTCTACAAACTTCAGAAAGCATATAAAGCTGAGAGAGAAAGCGACAGAGTATCATTCCTTACTCTAAGTTCATTGTTAAAAAAACACATGTTGAATTTTGAAGCAAACAGAAAGCCTCTGTCACCCTGTGTTTTGTTGACAGTTAAAAAATGTAAACATTCTAATGATTGAAACTTGTAAAAGAAATTGACAGTTATAAAATGGAAACTTTCTCACTAACACCTATGAGGCTTATAATGTTGCCAAAAAGAATAGTAAGCCTGAGGATTGGGAGGATTTTAGAATTCAGCAAAGGAGCCAAGAAATTGATAAAGGGAAAATAGAATATGAGAGTAAACTAGCGAGAGACATAAAAACAGACTGTAAAAGCTTCTATAGGTATATAAAAAGGAAAAGATTAGCAAAAGTAAATGTGGGTCCCTTACGGGCTGAGACAGGAGAAATTATAATGGGGAATAAGGAAATGGCAGAGAAATTAAACAAATACTTTGGCCAGAATTTCGCCAGTGCTCAGGGCGGGTTTGGAGGTGGGACATCTGGCAAAATTGCAAAGATTGATAGCGGGTCAGAAACCCGCTGTCAACCGGCCTCCAATCAATCTTCCCAAGTGTCGGGTCCCCGATTTGCGCATGGACCCGACACCTAGCGGCGGGAAGAGAATTATAGCCACTTAACTGCTTGTTAACTGGTTGTTAACAGGCAGTTAAGAGACTTTTTGCAATTTTGACAGTTCTACTGCGGGCTTCCCGACGTCCAGACACCACGTCAGGTACGTGTGGCGTGCTGTGGGTCTACTGTAATGTTTCTGCATTGATGACAGCTGCAGAAGTGGTGTGAAGGATCCAATGGTGCACTGGTGAGTTTCAGAGGAAAGAAAATGTTGGGAAAATCATTTTTAATGCATTTACACTTTTCTGTAGGTAACAAGTTTTGGATTGTAAGTGTAGTCCCATCTCATTGGGAGAACCTCTCTCACAAGTGACAGATCGCTTCTGTAACCTCACCTGCAGCTGCCATCTGCCTAAGGAGGGAGTCACTGGAGAGTCTGGGTGCAAGCGCTCACCTTTGTACAGTGATTGTCAGTGTTTGCAACACCTCAATGTTGTCAAACACTGAGAAATCAGCTGTCAAAAAAAATTGTGCATGGCCCCCTTAAGAAAGCTGGCAGATGACACGTCATCAACTGACGCATTTGACACCGGCTTCCTCTTAATTGGCCGGCAAGCCCGTAGGGTGGGCTTAACAAGGGCAATTGACGCAAAATCACGTCTGTGCGTCTGATGTCGTTGGGGGCGGGACTGGAACCCGGAAGGCAGCTGTCCCGCACCCAAGCCTCCTCGAACTGGAAAATTGCGGCCTTTGTGTCTGTCTTCACAGAAGAAGACGCAAAAAACTTCCCAGAAATAGTGGAGAACCAAGGGTCTAGCGAGAATAAGGAACTGAAAGAAATTAGTACTAGTAAACAAATAGTACTGGAGAAATTAATGTGACTGAAAGCCGATAAATTCCCTGGACCTGATGGCCTACATCCTAAGGTTTTGAAAGAGGTGGCTATAGAGATAGTGGATGCATTGGTTGTCATTTTCCAAAATTCCATAGATTCTATAACCGTTCCCGTGGATTGGAAGTTAGCATATGTAACCCCACTATTTAAGAAAGGAGGGAGAGAGAAAATGGGGAACTACAGACTAGTTAGCCTGACATCAGTAGTAGGGAAAATGCTAGAATCTATTATTAAAGACGTGGTAACAGGGCACTTAGAAAATAATAATAGGATTAGGCAGAGTCAATACGGATTTATGAAAAGGAAATCATGTTTGATTAATCTGTTGGAGTTTTTTGAGGTTGTAATGAGCAGAATAGATAAGGGGAACCAGTGGATGTGGTGTATTTGGATTTTCAGAAGGCATTCGATAAGGCAGAAAGAGAGGTTATTAAACAAAATTAGGGCTCATGGGATTGGGGGTAATATACTAGCATGGATTGAGGATTGGTTAACGGACAGGAAATAGAGCGTAGGAATAAACGGGTAATTTTCGGGTTAGGAGGCTGTAACTAGTGGGGAACCACCAGGATCAGTGCTTGGGCCTTAGCTATTCACAATCTATATCAATAATTTGGATGAGGGGACCAAATGTAATATATCCAAGTTTGCTGATGATACAAAGCTGGGTGGGAATGTAAGTTGTGAGGAGGATGCAAAGAGGCTTCAAGGGGATATAGACAAGCTAAGTGAGTGGGCAAGAACATGGCAAATGGAATATAATGTGGAGAAATATGAAGTTATCCACTTTGGTAGGAAAAATAGAAAAGCAGAGTATTTTTTAAATGGTGAGAGATTGGGAAATGTCGGTGTTCAGGGGGACCTGGGTGTCCTTGTACACGAATCACTGAAAATTAACATGTAGGCACAGCAAGCAATTAGGAAAGCAAATGGTATGTTGGCCTTTATTACAAGAGGATTTGAGTATAAGAGTAAAGACGTCTTACTGCAATTATATAGGGCCCTGGTGAGACCACACCTGGAGTATTGTGTACAGTTTTGGTCTCCTTACCTAAGGAAGGATATACTTGCCATAGAGGGAATGCAACGAAGGTTCACTAGACTGATTCCTGGGATGGGGGAATTGTCCTCTGAGGAGAGATTGAGTAGACTGGGCCTATATTCTCTGGAGTTTAGAAGAATGAGAGGTGATCTCATTGAAACATACAAAATTCTTACAGGGCTTGACAGGGTAGATGCAAGGAGGATGTTTCCACTGGCTGGGGAGTCTAGAACCAGGGGTCACAGTCTCAGGATAAGGGGTCGGCCATTTAGGACTGAAATGAGGAGAAATTTCTTCACTCAGAGGGTGGTGAATCTTTGGAATTCTTTACCCTAGAGGGCTGTGGAGGCTCAGTCGTTGAGTATATTCAAAGACAGAGATCGATAGATTTTTGGATATTAAGGGAATCAAGGGATATGGGGATAGTGCAGGAAAGTGGAGTTGAGGTAGAAGATCAGCCATGATGTTATTGAATGGCGGAGCAGTCTCGATGGGCCAAATGGCCTATTCCTGCTCCTATTTCTTATGTTCTTATGAGTGAAAGACATAGATAGAGAAGTAGGTAGATTGTCATTCCTCATCTTAATTTGAAATGTTACAAAAAGTTGAACTTTGAAAGCAAACAAAGGGAAACAGATAGAACAGGAAGATAGCAGAAATCAGGGAGAGAGCAGGGTGACCTCTGGCCTCTTTCCATCCACCCTTGTAGAAAGTCATTGGGAATGAGGGGGCGTATATGGAAGGTTAAGGGTGAGGTTAATACCTGGGCAATTTTGCACTTTGTCGGGTGTTGTAGCTGTACTGGAACAGCTTGGCTAGAGGCATATGGCAAACTTGTGATCTAATCGCAAGCGAACTAACCACAAGGCATGTTTACATCAAGATTTTTAATGGATGCCAGCTATTAATTTGATGTGGAGATGCCGGTGTTGGACTGGGGTGGACAAATGTGAGAAGTCGCACAACACCAGGTTATAGTCCAACAGCTTTATTTGAAATCACAAGCTTTCGGAGCGCTGCTCCTTCATCAGGTGAAGACGAAGGAGCAGCGCTCCGAAAGCTTGCGATTTCAAATAAAGCTGTTGGACTATAACCTGGTGTTGTGCGACTTCTCACAGCTATTAATTTAGCACACAGGATTGTCAATGGCATTTCTTTTCATCAAATAACACTATTGCCTCTTTAGACAACCAAATGCATTTTGACTACCACCTGTGCACTGATTCGCAATCCATTCACTCTTTAAGTTTAAATTGGATGCAAAGCTGTTTTGGGTTTCCACTAAGCTCAAATTTGTGAAGTGTGAATCAGATATCAAGGTTCAAACTGACTCCAAAGTGAAGTGGAGTGAGATTACTTTCTTCAGGGAGTCACGCTGCACTTTACTAGTTCAGGCTTTGACTCTGGACAGTGACTTCAGTGTTGATGCGAAGCAAAACCGATGCAACAGTTGCAATTTGAATGGACTGTGAAAAAGTATGTCGAGTCAGAACTCACTGACAACAAGGCATCTGTTTGATAAAAATTATTTTGAAATTCACTACAATTTTCACATTGTTTGTAATATAACTGAAGTTTCTACAGATCCTAAACATTAAAATATTTTCTGTTATTTATTTAAAGGAACTAGAAACAGCAGCACAATGAGTTTACTGGATTTTAGTTCTTTTAAAATAAAAGTTAAATGTGGTTTGGGTGGACCATTTCGGAAATGGAACTGAGCTGAGGTCTGAATGTACAATTTTATTAGATGCATTGTTGAGTTGGAGAAACGGATAACTTGAAGTGCTGGCACCACCTGTGATAAGCACCTGGACTTTGATTGTGTACATCAGGAAAGCACATCCTGTAGCAATAGCAGAAACATGAAACCACGTAAAGGTTTAAATGGGATTAATTTGAAAAAATTAGTAATTTCAAGTGAAGCGCAGCACTGTTCAGTATGTTAACTTTATTCATCATCAGTATATTTTATTCAGCAGTTTAATTTTTTGAGAAGTATTTTCCTCTATCCTGTTTTGGATATCATATTTGTTTTATTACATAGAGATTTTATGTTGTCATACATCATTCGCTTTCAGAACTGCTGTTCCTTTTATTGTAATGGGCCAGTAATACCGCAAATCTTGTGTCAATACAATGTGAGTTTAACATTACACCTACAGTACTTCACCAGTTTAATGCTGTTACCAAGAACATGAGAGTAGACAAAGCAACTTGCTAGCCTGAAAAAAAAATTACAGTCGCATGCATACCTTTGGCACATTTCCTTTTATTAGCTGGTCATCTACAACAACAACAACTTGCATTTCTATAACGCCTTAACATAGTAAAATGTCCCACGTCGCTTCACATGAGCGTTATCAAACAAAATTTGACACCAAGCCACATAGGAGATATTAGGACAGGTCAAAGAGGTAGGTTTTAAGGAGCGTTTTAAAGAAGGAAAGAGAGGTAGAAAGGTGGAGAAGTTTAGGGAGGGGATTCTAGAGCTTAGGGCCTTGGCAGCTGAAGGCATGGCCGCCAATGGTGGAGTGATGAAAATTGGGGATACGCAAGAGGCCAGAATCTGAGAGGAGCGCAGAAATCTTGGAGTGTTGTAGGGCTGGAGGAGGTTACAGAGATAGGGAGGGGTGAGGTCATGGAGGGATTTGAAAACAAGGATGAGAATTTTAAAATTGAGGTGTTGCCGGACCAGGAGCCAATGTAGGTCAGCGAGCACAGGGGTGATGGATAAATGTAACTTGGTGCGAGTTAGGATATGGGCAACAGAGTTTTGGATGAGCTCAAGTTTACCGCGGGTGCAAGGTGGAAGACCAGCCAGGAAAGCATTGGAATAGTCGAGTCTAGAGGTAACAAAGGCATGGATGAGGGTTTCAGCAGCTGATGAGCTGAGGTAGGAGCGGAGATGGGTGATGTTATGGAGGTGGAAGTAGGCAGTCTCGGTGATGGAGAGGATATGGGTTTGGAAGCTCAGGTCAGCGTCAAATAGGACAGTATTGTTGCGAATGGTCTGATTCAGCCTCAGATAGTTGTCGGAGTGGGATGGGGTCGATGGATAGGGAGCGGAGTTTGTGGCGGGGACCGAAGACAATGGCCTTGGTCTTCCCAATATTTAATTGGAGGAAATTTCTGCTCATCCTATACTGGATGATATCTAATTGTATGTATGTAACAAATTGTACAGATGAAGGCCTGAAACATTTTTAACTTACCATACCCCTGCACTGAGGGCCGTAGTCCATGATGGGATATAGTGCCACAGAGGTCTGCAATCCTTCAATTCCTTGTCCAAGTCTCCTTTCTTCACATATGAGCCTACCTAGTGTTTGTTGATTAGTTATTTAACCAAAAGATCATCAGAACAAGTCAATTCCATGTCACCCAATATCCACACATGAATACTTGCAGCAAGTTTAAACCTAGGACCTTCATGAGCTCCCCGATTATTTCCTGCAAAAATGTATGTATGGTGTTGTACTGAGACATATAGACCTTCAACGTCTCAGGATTCGATCACTGCTCTACTCTGGATTAGCTGATGTCAGCTATGGTGGCAGCAGGGTTCTACAATTGGCTGGAAGGGAAAATAATTGTCCGAATTAGTGCCCAGTGATCTGTGCTTGAAAGTACATGTGCATGAACATCAGGTGAGAACAGCATCAGGTTTGATTTCAATGATTCCCATAGATAAATAGCCTGCTGCCACTCACTGTCGAGACTCTCATATGAAGAATGGCCATCTACGTGAGGTAACTAGCACTTACAGGACTGTACTTTAACATAATTACATGGCTTCGGAAAGGAATGGGGAAACATTAGGGGAAAGCCTCGGTTGTCTTGTTCTGTTTAGCTCAGTCACACCACTCATGGTTCATTTGCCCATGGAACCATCAGGGGAGCCTAGTGAATGTCTGGATGAAGCCAGCAACATGAATGTTGCTGGCTACTGTCACTTTAAGGGTGACTGACAGTGCAGGAAAATTTGACAGTAGTCTTTTCACTCACTTTGCAATTTCTAACATAATTTAGCCAAGAATTGTTTGCTAAGTCTGAGAGCCTTTGGCATTACTCTCATTTAGAGTCACGTACTTCATAGGGGCATTGTAAATTCCACCTCTTTCTGGGTTCATTCTTCTGAGAATCTTCTTGTTGGTGAACAGTTCGTGCTGCATGCAAGGCTCAAGTGCAATACAGTACGCTCCTTATAGAGTTTGAGAGGGATTCAATAAAACTTCCATCTAGGCAAAATGCTGCTTCTTGTTAATGCTGGGATTTGTCATTGCTAATTGCAGGTCATTGTGGTTGTTTCCATTCTGCTTCATTTTTAGCTTAATTGCTGCTTAGTCACTAATTACTTTTGTTGAGTTGGTGTTCTGAACTGGCAGCAGATACACCAATCTGCAATTTTACTGCACCCGAAAGCTGTAATTATTAATGTTAAATCCACCCAGCTTCAGTAAGCATAAGAAAATTTAGGACCCTAAGGCTGTGTTCTGCTATGAACTTTTTGCTGAACTCTGTGCTGAATACAAAACTGGCATTGCAAGACTGCCTTCAGTGAGACCACCACAGGTAAGTGATCTGATGTTGGAGTAGCATTTTGCTGATTCCAATATAACAGCTGGAGCTGGCACAGCACACCAAAAACTAATGAGCAGTATGCTATACAATTACAGATCAATCTACCCAGGGGTGTGATTCTGACCATCCCCCACCTGACCCCTACCCAGGCCAATAGTCTATGCTAGTAAGTAGATTTTAATTGCTGGGTCTTCTAAAATCCAGAGTGTTCCTGTACATATGCCGGTATGCTAAGTACCAACACTTTTACACTTACTGACTGTGCACAAGTGCTTGACTTTAACTTTTAGAATCCAAGTGGGATTTTTACAGTACCAGCAGTTCTAATTTTATTAAAACAACCGTAGCTCATCAGGCATTATTAGAGTAGCCAGGTCGTATCCTGCACCAAATCATATTTGAATGCAGAGAGCACCACCTTGCCTTCTGCCATATCATTTTACATGTACAGCCAAATTGGACAAAAAATAGTATCAGTGAGCCAATTATTCTTGGGGTTAGTAGTTAGCAGAGATTACACACACAAGCAGGAAGAGTTCAAGAAAGTGCCATAGCTGATCAAGGATTGTAGAGCAGAGGAGGCCTAGAATTCAGTGAAAGTAAGAGTAAACTTGCTAAGAATCACAAGGGAAGAGCTTGTAAATAAGCAGTGGGGGGTAGGGGAAGTCAGCAAGCTGGAGCTTGCAAAATAATTTTAATGGGCTCAAAAGAGGAAGCATATAACCATATTGTGGTTAGAATGTGTGCCAAAGGAGGAAATGTTTACACAGATGTTGGAGTCATTGACCATTTCAAAAGCAAAAGCAAACAGGGTACTTTAATAGGAGTGCTGTACCAATAAATAAAATAGAAATTGTGTTGTATATTTAAGAATTTGGGGGCAATTTTTAACTTCCGCTTGTCTGTTCCTTGCCTGAAAAATGAGCGACCGGCAAAGGAAAATTGGGTGGGCACCTTGGAAACTCCTTTGTTGCCCAAGGTCTACCTGAATCAATTTTCAGGCAGGCCTTTAATTGGATGCACAACATTCTTGCCCAGATCAGGCGGAAAGCTGTTTAAATATGCAAATTGGGATCCTACACCAGTTGTAGGACCCCGATTGCCATTTTCATTTACAAATGGAGGGAGGGTGGACTGTGCACACGAGGCCCAGTTGTACCAGGTGTTGAGCGGCCTAACCAGTGGTCCTTAAAGGGACTGCTGGAGGCTACTCCAAAATGGCCTGCAAAATTTTTGTTGGGGCCTGGAGGAGCAGGATTGCGGCCCCACAAATCTACAGCAGCTCGCTGCCAATCCACTCTCGTCCTGCCAGGGATCAGCTCCCCCCACCACCCAACAGGCCTGACCTGCTAGCCGCCTCTGTGCAGAAGTCGGATGATTTTCAGCCTTGTAAAAACAGGGAGCTGCAGCAGAGAATCCATTTGGTGCCTGCAGCTTGGTGGTTAAATTCAAATGCTGTCCGAACCTGTATCAAGTATTCAAAGGAGGGGCCCAGCCATTCAATACGAATGCAAGTGTTCTGTGGGTTTTGTTTGAATATATGTTGATTTGCAGCTCTATTTAAGTTTACAAAATACATATTTAAATTTCCTTTGGCTCAGTCAAAATTTGAACATCTTTGTCTGAATTCTCCTCCTGTTGGCTGGTTAGCTGTGGGGCAGGACTTCCACCTGACCCTGTGTCTCCGCCACTGACTTGCTGAAATTTTCTCTCGGGGCAGTCATTTGGCCATGCAGGGTGGGTTGCGGCTGACTGGGTTACCACCACTGGAGAGAGTGCTGGTGCAGCCTTTAAAAGACTGCAGTCAGTTCAAGGGAGGGGCGCTACTTTTTCAGCAGCACTAAGCACAATTGCTCGGATGGCTAATGGAGCAGTAGCCTTGAGGGAAGGAAGGTCAGCAGCAGGGAGGGCTCTCGGATTCACAGTTGCTGGCTGAAGTCAGGGTCAAAAGAGATTGCCTGTTTGGCACTGAGGGCAGGAAGTCCCAAAAGAGGGTGATTCAGGTTGTATGGGGGAGGTTTCAGAAGCAGTCAGTGCAACTTCCACCACCCCAAGAACTGCTACACAATGCAGGAAGAGGTTCAGTGACCTCTCATGGATGGCTAAGGTACGGCAGGCACTGTTTGTTAATCCACATCCTGTAACGCTGCTGAAAGCTTCACTCACCTCATTACCGTTCATATAACTGGGTGTCAGGAAAATTCACTTATGCAAAGGAGAACGCTGAAGCATCGGCTGAACTCACAACCACATAGTCACAAAGGCTTCTGTTCGTCTTCAAGGATAGTTCATTTAAAAGGACATCTCTCATTATGCATGCACACATATGGGGCAAAAGCAAGTCTCCATGCCACTCAAGTTCCTTTATTATTGTCTTCTCTCCCCATAAGCAAAAGGTAGTGCACAACCGCTGACAGAGAATTGCAATTGGGGGAAGGAACATCACTATTGAAAACTCCTTTGTCCACATGAACAGGAAGCTCTCCAAATAATAGATATGATGCGGAGATGCCGGTGTTGGACTGGGGTGGACAAAAATGAGAAGTCGCACAACACCAGGTTATAGTCCAACAGTTTAATTTGAAATCACGAGCTTTCGGAGCACTGCTCCTTCGTCAGGTAAAGTGACGAAGGAGCAGCGCTCCGAAAGCTTGTGATTTCAAATAAAACTGTTGGACTATAACCTGGTGTTGTGCGACTTCTCAAATAATAGATAGACAGAAGAGGCTGTGGGAATCAGCGAGGCTCCAGATGAGGTGGCATCAGAAAGTTAGTCAAGGCAAGGATCCTCGTAAGTAATGTCAGCTTCATGTGCTTTCTCAAAGTATCGCAGTGCTGTATTTTCAAGGGCAAATGTCACTGTTTACACAGTTAAACAAGCTTTGCTTTGTTTTACATCATATGGAGTGGCTTGGAGGAAAAGGCTGGCCACTCCGACGATCACCCAGTCACTTCCAGAGCCGCAGGTATTTCCACTTCCAGATCTGTAATTTCTGCCATTTCATCACTACTCCATCTGGCATCTTACCTGCACAAGCACCAGCACAGAGACTTCCAGTTGGGAGAAAGTAGTTAGTGAGTCAGAAAGGTTTTCTGCAATATGTAATTGCTACTATTTACTTAACTGTTTGCTAATTCTGTTTGGCAGTTTACAATTTATGCCAGAGTCTAATGGAGTGCCTTCCAAACTCAAACCTCATGTAAGCCGAAATACAGTGATGAGGGTTTTCTCTTCGAACTGTGCGCTTGCTACAGGTTACTGAGATAATGAGGAAGGAGAGGTTCATGGGAAGTGAGGGCTTGCCTATGGGAGTTGTCTGAGATTCTGAACCCAAGAAAAGTACATGGAGTAAAAATCCAAACTGATTGCTCCTGCCCACATTCTGAAAACATTTGTAATGTAATGCCTGGAACCAGACTTCTGCAGATGCATGTAAGCACACTGTGTAAAATTCTTTTATGGCAGCCGGAGTATAGATTTGGAATGATCTGCCTGTTGTATAAATGTGGTGCTGCTAGTTGCAAACCACTGGTCTCAGAATAGTCGAGCAGTATAAAGGCAGCCTATCCAATGTGTAAGACATAGACTGAAGCTACAGTTTACAGTGGTGAGTCATCTCTCTGAGGATACAATCATTTATTTACTCATTCAGTGACTTCAGTTACATGAACAGGATGTCAATTTTTTGAGCTGTTTGGAGCTGATATTTGTATGTTGAGAGAATTTCTTGGACTAAACTTACAAAAGTGAGCTACGTAAGAAATAAAGCCGTATTGCTGTAGGTCCGTTAAAAATATTGAAATAGTTTTAGGTTTTGACTAAATATTTTTGGCAAAAACCTGAATTCTATTTAATTGTTGCCAAAAAATATTTAGTTTTTTGATGAGATAACAGAGAGGATTGATGAGGGCAATACGGTTGACGTGGTATACATGGACTTCCAAAAGGCGTTTGATAAAGTTCCACATAATAGGCTTGCCAGCAAAGTTGAAGCCCATAAAAGGGACAGTGGCAGCATGGATATGAAATTGGCTAAGTGACAGGAAACAGAGAGTAGTGGTGAATGGTTGTTTTTCGGACAGGAGGAAGGTATACAGCGGTGTTCCCCAGGGGTCGGTACGAGGATCACTGCTTTTCTTGATATATATTAATGACTTGGACGTGGGTGTACAGGGCAAAATTTCAAAATCTGCAGATGACACAAAACTTGGAAGTATAGTGAACAGTGAGGAGGATAGTGATAGACTTCAAGAAAATATAGACAGGCTGGTGGAATGGGCGGACACGTGGCAGATGAAATTTAACGTAGAAAAGTGCGAAGTGATACATTTTGGTAGTAAGAACGAGGAGAGGCAATATAAACTAAAGGGTACAATCCTAAAGGGGGTGCAGGAAGAGAGAGACCTGGGGGCATATGTGCACAAATCGTTGAAGGTGACAGGGCAGGTTGAGAAAGCAGTTAAAAAAGCATATGGGATCCTGGGCTTCATAAATAGAGGCACAGAGTACAAAAGCAAGGAAGTTATGATGAACCTTTATAAAATACTGGTTCGGCCTCAACTGGAGTATTGTGCCCAATTCTGGGCACTGCACTTTAGGAAGGATGCGAAGGCCTAAGAGAGGGTGCAGAAAAGATTTACAAGAATGGTTCCAGGGATGAGGGACTTCAGTTATGTGGATAGACTGGAGAAGCTGGGGTTGTTCTCCTTGGAGCAGAGAAGGTTGAGAGGAGATTTGATAGAGGTGTTCAAAATCATGATGGGTCTAGACAGAGTAGATAGTGAGAAACTGTTCCTGTTGGCGGAAGGGTCGAGACAGAGGGCACAGATTTAAGGTGATTGGCAAAAGAACCAAAGGCGACATGAGGAAGAACTTTTTTACGCAGCGAGTGGTTAGGATCTGGAATGCACCGCCTGAAAGGGTGGTGGAGGCAGACTCAATCGTGGCTTTCAAAAGGGAATTGGATAAGTACCTGAAGGAAAAAAATTTGCAGGGCTACGTGGAAAAGGCGGGAGCGTGGGACTAGCTGAAGTGATCTTGCAGAGAGCCGGCAAGGGTTCGACGGGCCGAATGGCCTCCTTCTGTGCTGTAACCATTCTATGATTCTGTTGCTATAACTGTTGCAAAAAAAAAAGTTCATTTCTAAAGGTGAAATACATTGAATACTGTTATAAGAGTTTGCATTTATATAGTGCCTTTACACATCTCAGAAATGTCCCAAAGCCTTTTACAATGAACTGCAGTCACTCTTGACATGTAGGGAAACACAGCAGTGTTCCACAAACAGCTACAATTGAATAATCTGCTCATCTCTTTTTTTGATGCTGTTGGTTGAGAGAAGAAGGCTGGCCAGGATACCAATCTCTCTCCTCTTCTTCGAATATTGCAATGGGATCTTTTACATCCAATCTGAACCACCAGAACCCATATGAGGTCTCAGTTCAACAACTCATCAGAAGGATGCAGCACTCACTCAGCATGGCATTTAAATGTTTGTATAGATTGTGTTCACTCCTGGAGTGGGGCTTGAACCCATAAACTTCTGATTCAGACGGTACCAACTGAGCCAATCTGACACCTGATATGAGAGATAAGTATTGTTATAAGCATGATGTTACATTGGTGAAATGCAATCCATTACAAAGGAGGTCAAAATCTTTATATGTGGTACTGTGTTACTCAGACCAGGAAGGTTCCAAGTTTGATCCCAGGTTTTTGTTGCATCAGGTGTGGAAGATTGAGCATTCTCATCACTCTGCCCATTGCCTGCCTGATGTATGCTGAAGGCAAAAATCGGAGTCACGTTGGCAAAAACAGCACCAGGCTTGGCCATAACAGCTTGCTACAGAGAGTTATCAGAGGGTTGCTAGGACAGAAGGATAAAGGAGAAAATTGATAAACATAACTAGAAATCAGTTACTTTCATGTTTAGGAATTTCAAACTTTTTATGCATGGATTTACCAGCAGATGTCACTCTTTCACATTTTTCTTGACAATCTCTCGACTTCTCAATATGCTGTTGAACTTAAAATACAGAGCTGCCTCACTGAAAGAAATGATTGTCTTGAGTTTACTAGAATAGGAGACAGTTTATTTCTATAACGTTGTCCTCAGATAGATAATAGTTAGTGGTAAACTATATTGAATAAATTATATTCCAAAAACGAGGGAGTAGAAGTGACTCATAAGTGCACAAAATGCTGGAAATACTCAACAGGTCAGGCAGCATCTGTGCTGAGAGAAACAAAGGCTGCGATCTTACCTCTCAGTGCAGCTTGGGGGCGGGACAGCTGCCTTCTGGGTTCCAATCCCGCCCCCAACGATGTCCGACGTACAGATGAGATTTTGCATCAATTGACCTTGTTAAGCCCGCCAATTAAGAGAAAGCCGGTGTCAGATGACGTCAGTTGATGATGCGTCATCTGCTGGTTTTCTTAAAGGGGCCAAGCACAATTTTTTTGACAGCTGATTTCTCAGTGTTTGACAGCATTGAGGTGCTGCAAACACTGACAATCACTGTACGAAGGTGAGCCCTTTCACCCAGGCTCTCCAGTGACTCCCTCCTTAGGCTAGAACAGATGGCAGCTGCAGGTAAGGTTACAGAAGCGACCTGTCACTGGTGAGAGAGGTTCTCCCAATGAGGTGGGACTACACAAACAATTCAAAACTTGTCACCTACAGAAAAGTCTAAATACACTAAAAATTATTTTCCCAACATTTCCTTGCCTCTGAAACTCACCAGTGTATCATTGGATCCTTCACACCACTTCTGCAGCTGTCATCAGTGCACAAACATTACAGTAGACCCACAGCACGCCACACTTACCTGGCTGTAAAGTGCCTAATCGAAAGATAAGGTGCTGTTCCTCAAGCTTACGTTGAGCTTCATTGGAACAGTGTAGGAGGCCGAGGTCAGAGTGGGAGTGGGGCGGAAGCTCAGGGTTACGCTTGCGGACTGAACGGAGGTGTTTCGCAAAGCGATCACTCAATCTGCGTTTGGTCTCCCCAATGAAGAGGGACCACATCGTGAGCAGCAAATACAGTATACTAAATTGAAAGAAGCACAAGTAAATCGCTGTTTCACCTGGAAGGAGTGTTTGGGGTCCTAGACGGTGGGAAGGGAGGAGGTAAAAGGGCAGGTGTTGCATCTCCTGCGCTTGCATGGGAAGGTGCCGTGGGAAGGGGAATGGGTGTTGTGGGTGATTGAAGAATGGACCAGAGTGTTGCGAAGGGAATGATCTCTTCAGAATGCTGAAAGGGGAGTGGGGGGCTGGAAGATGAGTTTGGTGGTGGCATCATGCTATAGGTGGCGGTAATGGTGGAGGATGATCTGTTGAATGTGGAGGCTGGTGGGGTGGAAGGTGAGGACAAGGGGAACCCTATCATGGTTCTGGGAGGGAGGGGAAGGGGTGAGAGCAGAAGTGCTGGAAATGGGACGGACACGGTCGAGGGCCCTTTCAACCATGGTTGAGGGGAATCCTCGGTTGAGGAAACGGGAAGACATATCGGAAGCACTGGTATGGAAAGATGGCATCGTCAGAAACAGATGTGACGGAGATGGAGAAACTTAGAGAATGAAATAGAGTCCTTACAGGAAGCGGGGTATGAAGGAAGTGTAATCAAGGTAGCTATGGGAGTCAGTGGGCTTATAGTGGATATTGGTCGATAGCCTATCCCCAGAAATGGAGATAGAGAAGTTGAGGAAGGGAAAAGTCGGAGATGGACCTTGTGAAGATGAGGGAAGGGTAGAAATTGGAAGCCAAGTTGATGACATTTTCCAGTTTGGTGCGAGAGCAGGAAATGGCACCGATACAGTCATCAATGTACCAGAAAAAGAAGTGAGGGAGGGGTCATGAGTAGGACTGGAACATAGAATGTTCCACATATCCCACGAAAAGGCAGGCATAGCTAGGACCCAAATAACAACAGAAAATGTTGGAAAAACTCAGCAGGCCAGGCAGCATCCGTGGAGAGAGAAACAGAGTTAACGTTTCAGGTCGAAGACCTTTCGTCAGAACTCTGAGTTCTGACGAAAGGTCTTCGACCTGAAACGTTAACTCTGTTTCTCTCTCCACGGATGCTGCCTGGCCTGCTGAGTTTTTCCAGCGTTTTCTGTTGTTATTTCGGATTTCCAGCATCTGCAGTATTTTGCTATCATAGCTAGGACCCATATGGGTTCCCATAGCAACACCTTTTATTTGGAGCAAGTGAGTGGAGTCAAAAGCGTATGTGTTCAATGTGAGAACAAGTTCAGCCAGGCGGAGGAGGGTGGTGATGGATGGGAACTCAAGGAAGAAGCGGAGGGCCCTCAGGCAATGTTCCCTGTAAGCGGCGCAGCTTTTGCAATGCAAATTTTGCATGCGCGAAACTTTGAATGGGCTGCGCAGCCCAAAAAGAAATTATGGGGAACATTGTCCTCAGGCCATCCTGGTGGGGCCGGGGGAGGGTGTGGAGTTGTAGAGGAACTGGACGTCCGTAGTGAAAAGGAAACAGTTAGGGCCGGAAAGTGGAAACTATTAAAGTGGTGGAGGATGTTGGAAGAGTCGCAGATGTAGGTGGGAAGAGACTGGACAAGGGGAGAAAAAGTAGAGTCCAGGTAGGAAGAATACAGTTCTGTGGGGCAAGAACAGGTTGAAGCGATGGGTCTACCAGGGCAGTCCTGTTTATGGATCTTGGAAAGGAGGTAGAAGCGGGCTGTGCAGGGTTGGGGGACGATGAGGTTGGAGGCTGTGGAGGGAAGATTTCCAGAGGAGATGAGGTCAGTGACAGTCTGGGAAACGATGGTTTGATGTTCGGTGGTGGGGTCATGGTCCAGGAGGAGGCAGGAAGAGGTGTCAGAGAGTTGGGCCGGAATTTTCTGTACCTGGGCAGGTCGGGTGTGGGCTGTCAGCGTGGTGGGTCACAACCCCGTTGTTGCTTCCATTCCGCTGCAGAAATTGACTTTGTGCTTATGGGGCCTATTAAGCCCGTCCTGCACGTTACCCGGCCCTATTAAATGGTACAGGTCTGATGTCATCCATGACGCTTTTTCAGCCAGGATATTTAAAGGAGCCATGGCCACATTGCATTTGAAGGTTCATCTAGGAGTGTGCAGGCAGCACACTGGAGGTTTTGATTGCTCCAAACAGTTGGAGAGATGGCTGCACAGAGGCAGAGGGCTGCACCCAGGTGCCCCGATGACTCTCTCCATATGCTTGTGGAGGGAGTCAGAGCACGTAGGGAGGTCCTCGCCCCTTCCAATGGGTGGAAGAGACCTTCCAAGGAGACAAAAAGAGCCTGGCTCCAAACTGCAGAGGAGGTCAACAGCAGGGATGTGTTCAGGAGGACCTGGGTGCAGTGCCGGAAACATTTCAATGATCTCATTAGATCAGGAAAGGGGAGTACAAAGCCACACTCAACTTCATCCTGCTGTGCCTCTCATCACATCCCCGTCACTCTGCCTCCCAACCCTACTCCTGCACATCCTTACTCATACCAACCTACCTTGCATGTCTACCCATCCTTCTCTCTCTATCTACATTATCACATCCCCATCTTACTAGCCACTCCTCACACTCAGCCTCATCCTAATGCAATCATACCAACTAATAACACGCAAGGAGGCCACTTGGCATTGCCACCCCAATCATCATAGTCTCCCTCTAAAGATGTAACCCATCCATTCTTTACACTCATTCCATCACTCTTGCTCAACCTTCTCTTCTTTCCCTCCTTGCAGAAGAGAGCGCAAGAGGGAGAGGGAGAGAACTGGAGGTGGGCCTCCATCATTTGCCACCCTCAACAGCAGAGGAGGCTGCGTTAGAAATATCGGGAGTGGCTGAGCAGCTGGAGGTGGGAGACAGTGAGAGGGGGACATCTCAGCAACCTGGTGACAGAATTACATATCATACGGCTACATGGCATACATCAGTCACTCATATGGGGACTGATGTCATCAGCCACTGAATGGTCGTCATGTGCATAATGGTATGTGTACCCATTCTTCATATGGCATATCTAACTCATCTCTTTACTCTCCCACAGGTCCATCAAGAGCCTCCCCCCCACTGTCCAGGAGGAAGAGGAAGACGACTCCTCAGAGGAGCTTCTAGCCTCTGAGGGCGCAGTGTCTCCAGACATGAGCGCTCCCAGCACCAGCACGGAGACGCACACCTCGTGGGTCCCACGCAAGATAGAGTAGTGTTGTTACCGGGTCCGTCACAAGTGAGCAAGAGCAGATGGTGGAGACTCCTCGCCGGAGGGCACAGAACGCTCCCAGCTCTGGTCAGCTGCGTGCAGATGCTGAGCTTAGGGGGGCCATCCAGAAAAAGGGCGATCCTGGAGATGCAGCAAGAAGTGCAGGAGGCTCTGACAGGTTTTGCAACCATGATGTCTGCAAATGTTCAGAGAATGGAGGAGTCCATCTCCAACATGAGCACCACCGTGTCGCAGGCGATGGTGACTGCAGGCTCTTCCATGTATAGGATGGCCACCTGCATGGAGCAGCTAATGTGCCACTCACAGGAGCACATGGTCTCTATGGAGCATAGATGGCAGAGGCTCATAGACCTCCTGTCTAGGAGGAATGGCAGCATTGACGTGGGTCCTCATGGCCCCACGAATGTGCAGCAAGGTACTCCCCAGCTCCTTGCTAGCAGGGAAGTGCGGGTGGCCCATGAGAGGGATGACAGTGAGAGGGAAGTGGGGGCTCCTCTCAAAGCGCTTACACTTCTCCCCTGTTGCCATCCCCTCAGTCAGAGCCCCAGATGACTCCTCGGATCGCGATGGCCGAGTCTTCCCCTGCACAGTCGCAGGAGGAGCAGACTTTGGCGGAGCCATCAGAGGCTCCAAAACCCAGAGGACATCTGCCAAGAGTGTCTAAGCAGTCACAGCAGGGAAGTGAGCAGGCTGCCTCTACTTCTGCTGAAGCCACAGGGGTAGCACCTCATAGAAGCACATGTAAGAGAAAGATGGCACACAAGTAGATTCACAAGGGTAGCCACTTGGGTGTTTTAATCAATGTTAATATCAAGTTTCCCTTAATGTATTGTCAACCATTAAAATCTTTATTTTCACCACTTTCCCGTCTTGGACACATTTGTGTGCACCTTTGGAAGTGGCTTAGGGAGTTGCAGTGAATGGTGAGACATAACAGTACCTCCAGCAATTTTGGTCAGTGTAAAAGGAATGGCTTGGTTATTGTAGGGATCCTTTATGGTGTTGCTGTGGGGTAGTGCCAACCTGGCGCAGCATGATATGGGTGTACTGCGTAAAGTTAAGTAAATCTGGACATGATGAGGCCATTCCTGGCCTCCCGGGCAGCAATGAGCTCGGGTGCTGGTGGGATCTGGCCCGCAGGTTCCTCCAGCTCCTGCTCCTCCTCGTGTTCCAGCTGATGCTCCTCCTTCTCCTGCTCCTCCTCCTCTGAAAAGGCTGTGCGCTCAGTGCCTTGTTCCTCATGCAGCGCTAATCCTCGCTGCTGTGCTATGTTGTGCAGGGTGCAGCAGACCACGACGATTCTGGAGACCCTGGCTGGTGCGTACTGAAGGGCTCCTCCAGATCTGTCAAGGCATCTGAAGCGCATTTTGAGCATGCCTATTGTCTGCTCTATGACACATCTGGTGGAAATGTGGCTTTCATTGTATCTCTCCTGGGCCTCAGTACTTGGCCTCCTCAAGGGTGTCATGAGCCACGTCTTCAGTGAATACCCCTTGTCTCCAAGCAGCCAGCTGGAAAGTCTGTTTGGAGGAGCGAAGAGCTGAGAGAGGGTGGACTGATGAAGGACGAAAGAGTCATGGCAGCTTCCAGGGAATTTGGCGCACACATGCATGATGATCTTCCTATGGTTGCAGATCAGTTGTACATTGAGGGAGTGGAAGCCCTTGCGGTTGACAAAGACTCCTGGGTTATGATGGGGTGCCCTGATGGCCACATGTGTGCAATCGATGACGCCCTGCTTCTGTGGGAAGCCAGCTAGAGTGGCAAAGCTGAGTGCCCGCTCAGTAACACTGGCTTCATCAGTGGCAAAGTTGATATAATTGGCTGACTTGTCAAAGAGGGCATCGGTGACCTGTGTGATGCATCTGTGGGCGGCCGACTGCGAGATGCCGCAAATGTCTGCTGCAGATCCCTGGAAGGAGCCTGAGGCGAAGAAGTTGAGAGCACCGATGATTTTAACAGCCACT
Organism: Squalus acanthias; assembly: GCA_030390025.1. Lineage (NCBI taxonomy): Eukaryota > Metazoa > Chordata > Chondrichthyes > Squaliformes > Squalidae > Squalus > Squalus acanthias. The sequence goes on along the minus strand of CM059438.1, from coordinate 8,710,828 downwards.
GGTAAGGCATGTCCACCCACTACTCTGGGCTGCAGGTCTTGCTCGAGCAATGTACGAATGTCTGCGATGACCTGGCACGATAGCCTGAGCCTCCTTTGGCACTGCTGCTCAGTCATGTTGAAGAAACTCATCCTCTGCCTGTATACCCTGTGTTGGGGGTATCACCTCTGACGCGGTGCAGCCCTGCGCTGATGCCCTCTGTCCTGTGGAGCATCAGGTGGTTGAGGAGAAGGTTGGTGGTGGTGTTGTTGGTGCTGCTGGTGTTGGGGTTCATCGTGGTCTGATTCTGAGGACCAAGGTGACACAGTATAAACGGCTCCCATGCTGATGGAATAGATGGCAGGTCAAGTAGAGATCAGAGGAGCAAGCTGTTATTGGTGTGATAGGTTGTAACAATGAGGTGAGACTGGATGGCGACTTTGCTAGATGCACTTACAGCCTGTCGAAAGCTAAATGTGTGATGGGAATGCAGCCAGCAACAGCTTCTGCCTGAGGAAAGTGATCAGCTGTGAGGTGGGAGGTTTTATAATATATTTCATGCTGTCATCTAATCAGCTGGAGCAATGGCCACTCAACTCCCGCCTCAGGCTGACAGACATGGTTCCTGAGCTGTGTGAATCCCGTGGGGAGCCAGGGAAATTCGAATGGTAGACTGAAAAAGGCTCTTAAGGGTCTGACAACTACCTGCTAATGATTTGAATTAGGTCGCCTGCCTCTGCTGGTCGGGTTGCTGCTGCACTGGCAAACGCGCCCGAGAGAAATGCGTGTGGGGGCAGGATGACGGAGGGTTCCCGACCCGCTGCAACTTTTTTCAAATTTCCCACCCGACCCGCCTCCAATCGCGCCCCCACGGACCCCAGAAAATTCCCGCCATGGTGTTCAGCCTCCGCAAGGTAGAGGTCGGTGCTGCTGGTTTGACTGAGTTGTGTAGATCCTGCTCATCTAGGAGATAAGCTCTGTATTTAGCAGCTTACATTGAGTGGCAAAAAATGTATGTTTTTACTCAATCAATTTTATTTTAGTCTGGCTCATTGTAAATGGAAATGAGAAGTCGCACAACACCAGGTTATAGTCCAACAGTTTAATTTGAAATCACGAGCTTTCGGAGCGCTGCTCCTTCGTCAGGTAAAGTGAAGGAATACCAATCAGCAAAGCGTATATAGACAGAGAACAATGTGTAGCGTACAATGTTAGACGACTACAGTAAATCTTACTGATTGCCCTCCATCACAACTCGGCAGAGATACAATCAGGTCAGTCAGGAAGGCATTACATCAAAGACACAGCAAAATACAGCTAAGACAATGAGGTGGGGTCACAGGGGGTCCAACGTGTCAAATGCTGCAGTCTGTATGGTTAAGCTTTTTACTTTTTTTTTAAAACTGGAAATCACATCTGTGAACAAGCCAACGACGACTCGAGTCTGGATGACTCTACGTCATGTAGCGTGACATGAAACCAAGATCCCGGTTGAGGCCGTCCTCATGGGTGCGGAACTTGGCTATCAGTTTCTGCTCGATGATTTTGCGTTGTCGTGTGTCTCAAAGGCCGCCTTGGAGAACGCTTACCCGCAGATCCGAGGCTGAATGTCCTTGACTGCTGAAGTGTTCCCCGACTGGGAGGTAACAATCCTGCCTGGCGATTGTTGCATATGAACGGACACCGCGCAACAATCGCCAGGCAGGATTGTTACCTCCCAGTCGGGGAACACTTCAGCAGTCAAGGACATTCAGCCTCGGATCTGCGGGTAAGCGTTCTCCAAGGCGGCCTTCAAGACACACAACAACGCAAAATCATCGAGCAGAAACTGATAGCCAAGTTCCGCACCCATGAGGACGGCCTCAACCGGGATCTTGGTTTCATGTCATGCTACATGACGTAGAGTCATCCAGACTCGAGTTGTCGTTGGCTTGTTCACAGATGTGATTTCCAGTTTTAAAAAAAAAGTAAAAAGCTTAACCATACAGACTGCAGCATTTGACACGTTGGACCCCCTGTGACCCCACCTCATTGTCTTAGCTGTATTTTGCTGTGTCTTTGATGTAATGCCTTCCTGACTGACCTGATTGTATCTCTGCCGAGTTGTGATGGAGGGCAATCAGTAAGATTTACTGTAGTCGTCTAACATTGTACGCTACACATTGTTCTCTGTCTATATACGCTTTGCTGATTGGTATTCCTTCACTTTACCTGACGAAGGAGCAGCGCTCCGAAAGCTCGTGATTTCAAATAAAACTGTTGGACTATAACCTGGTGTTGTGCGACTTCTCATTTTTGTCCACCCCAGTCCAACACCAGCATCTCCGCATCATTGTAAATGGGGAGGATGCCTTAATATGTCCATTAATATAGCCCTAACAGCTTTACATTTTAATACATTAGCATAGAGCTACTTTAAATTTTTATCTCCTTAACATTTGATACTTTAAAGATTACAATTATATAAATACATTTTTATCAGTGCTGGTATACATCATTTTCTCAAACTTACAGTAACAAGAACAGTTTCCACATCAGTTCCTTCCTCAAAAGATAATTTTCAATACAGTTATATTTATATTTACAATGGCAGTGAGTCTAGAAATTTAGAATAGCTTTGTGACAAATTAAAAAATATTATTTTTGGAGCACAAACAAAGCGGTGACTGAGTGCAACATGATAAAGTACTTCCAGTGAAAATAAAAGAACCATAGAATTAAAATGACATTGGCCCAGAAATTTGGGTCGGAGGCTTCCCGCGGGTGCAAGCATAGCGGGTGCACTTACACAGCGCGCCTGCCGTTGTGCTGTGGGCCCGCATGGGATTCCGATCCTGGGCCTCCTCTGGCTGCCGGTGTGCAGTGCTTGCGTATCCCAGCGGCGCAACTAGTTCGCACCGTCCCCTGGGATCACGTGGTCCATGGGGAGCCAATCGGAGCAGGGAATCTCCATTCATAGATTTGACAGGAAGACCTGTCAAATCTATGAATAGAGATCGGCCACAAAACCTCAGTAAAACTTCAAATAAATTTTTTAAAAAATTACATTTTTAAAATAACTATAAATTACATAAATTAACTATTTTAAACAAAAATTTAAATTTTTGAAAAAATTTATTTAAAGTTTTTAACGGGGCTAAAAATAAACTTACCTTTCTTTAAAGTATTTAAAAATGATAAACCTGTGGAAAAAATGTTTCAATTTTACTTAATTCACCTCTTAACTTGTTAAAAGCAGGCCTTGCGCCTGCTTTTTCCAAGCGCAGCTGCTAGGGACTTACCCGCACGCGGAAGTTCGATGCGTACGCGCTGCCTCTCCCGCGCACGTGGTTGACCCGTGAACCCCTTCCTTCAAAAGACCGTGCTAGCGAGTTGAGGAACAGGGAGAGAGTGCAGATAAACACGTGGCTGCAGGGATGGTGTAGGGGGGAGGGTTTCAGTTATGTGGATAATTGGAGCACATTCTGGGGAAGGTGGGACCTGTACAAACAGGACGGTTTGCACCTGAACCAGAGGGGCACCAATATCCTGGGAGGGAAATTTGCTACGGCTCTTCGGGGGGGTTTAAACTAATTTGTCAGGGGGATGGGAAAAAGGGCTGTAGTCCACGAGCCAGTGGTGAGTGTAGGGAGGTACTGAGGAGGGTATCAAGGTCGCAGGAATGTACCGGCAGACAGGAAGATGGCTTGAAGTGTGTCTACTTCAATGCAAGGAGCATCCGGAATAAGGTAGGAGAACTTGGAGCGTGGATTGGTACTTGGGACTACGATGTGGTGGCCATTACGGAGACATGGTTAGAACAGGGACAGGAATGGTTGTTGGAAGTTCCGGGGTATAGATGTTTCAGTAAGAGTAGGGAAGTTGGTAAGAAAGGTGGGGGAGTAGCATTGTTAATCAAGGATAGTTTAACAGCGGCAGAAAGGCAGTTCGAGGGGGATCTGCCGTCTGAGGTAATATGGGCTGAAGTTAGAAATAGGAAAGGAGCGGTCACGTTGTTAGGAGTTTTCTACAGGCCCCCAAATAGTAATAAAGATGTGGAGGAAGAAATTGCAAAGCAGATTATGAATAGGTGTGGAGGTCACAGAGTAGTTGTCATGGGTGACTTCAACTTCCCAAATATTGATTGGAACCTTTATAGGTCAAACAGTTCGGATGGGATAGTTTTTGCACAGTGTGTGCAGGAGGGTTTCCTGACACAATATGTGGATAGGCCGACAAGAGGTGGGGCCACGTTGGATTTGGTACTGGGTAATGAACCGGGCCAAGTGTTTGATTTGTATGTGGGAGAGCACTTTGGAGATAGTGACCACAATTTGGTAACTTTCACTATTGCAATGGAGAGGGATAGGGCCATACGGCAGGGCAGGGTTTATAATTGGGGGAGGGGTAATTATGATGCGATTAGGCAAGAATTAGGGAGTATAAGATGGGAACAGAAACTATCAGGGAAAGGCACAAACGAAAAGTGGAGCTTTTTCATGGAGCAATTACTGTGTGTCCTTGATAGGTATGTTCCTGTCAGGCAGGGAGGAAATGGCCGAGTGAGAGAACCATGGTTCACAAAAGAGGTTGAATGTCTAGTCAAGAGGAAAAAGGAAGCGTATGTAAGGATGAGAAAACAAGGTTCAGTTGGGTCGATTGAGGGGTACAAGGTAGCAAGGAATGAGCTAAAAAAAGAGCTTAGGAGAGCTAGGAGGGGGCATGAGAAGTCCTTGGCGGGTCGGATCAAGAAAAATCCCAAGGCTTTTTACTCTTATGTGAGAAATAAAAGAATGACCAGGGTGAGGGTAGGGCCGGTCAAGGACAGTAGTGGGAACTTGTGCATGGAGTCAGAAGAGATAGGAGAGGTGATGAATGAATACTTTTCGTCAGTGTTCACCGAGGAGAGGGGCCATGTTCTTGAGGATGAGAGTGTGATAATGGTGGATAGGCTGGAGGTGGTAGATGTTCTGAGGGAAGATGTTTTAGCAATTTTGAAGAACCTGAGGGTCGATAAGTCCCCTGGGCCAGATGGGATATATCCTAGGATTCTTTGGGAGGCAAGGGAGGAGATTGCAGAGCCTCTGGCTTTGATCTTTGGGTCCTCACTGTCCACGGGGATGGTGCCAGAGGACTGGAGAGTGGCGAATGTTGTTCCTCTCTTCAAGAAAGGAAATAGGAATGACCCTGGTAATTATAGGCCGGTTAGTCTTACTTCGGTGGTTGGTAAGATAATGGAAAAGGTCCTGAGGGATAGGATTTATGACCATTTGGAAAGGGGCAACTTAATCAGGGATAGTCAACACGGATTCGTGAAGGGTAAGTCTTGCCTAACAAATTTGATTGAATTCTTTGAGGAGGTAACTAAGTGTGTAGATGAAGGTAGAGCAGTTGATGTCGTATACATGGATTTTAGTAAGGCGTTTGATAAGGTTCCCCATGGTCGTCTCATGAAGAAAGTAAGGAGTTGTGGGATAGAGGGAAATTTGGCCGATTGGATAAGTAACTGGCTAACTCATAGAAGGCAGAGGGTGGTGGTGGATGGAACATTTTCGGACTGGAGACCAGTTACCAGCGGTGTGCCACAGGGGTCGGTGCTGGGTCCTCTGCTGTTTGTGATTTTTATCAATGACTTGGAGGAGTGGACTGAAGGGTGGATCAGTAAATTTGCTGATGACACCAAGATTGGTGGAGTAGTGGATGAGGTGGAGGGCAGTTGTAGGCTGCAAAGAGACATTGATAGGATGCAGAGCTGGGCCGAAAAATGGCAGATGGAATTTAACCCTGATAAGTGCGAGGTGATTCATTTTGGTAGGGCAAATTTGAATAAGGATTACAGGGTCAACGGCAGGGTTCTGAGGAACGTGGAGGAGCAGAGGGATCTGGGGGTTCATATCCACAGATCTCTGAAGGTTGCCACTCAAGTGGATAGAGCAGTAAAGAAGGCCTATGGTGTGTTGGCGTTTATTAACAGAGGGTTTGAGTTTAAGAACCATGAGGTTATGCTGCAACTGTACAGGACCTTGGTGAGACCACATTTGGAATATTGTGTGCAGTTCTGGTCACCTCACTATAGGAAGGACGTAGAAGCATTGGAAAGAGTGCAAAGGAGATTTACCAGGATGCTGCCTGGTTTGGGGGGGAGGTCTTATGAGGAAAGATTGAGGGAGTTGGGGCTTTTCTCTTTAGAGCGGAGGAGGATGAGAGGCGACTTAATAGAGGTTTATAAGATGATGAGGGGGATAGATAGAGTGGATGTTCAGAGACTATTTCCTCGGGTAGAGGCAGCTGTTACAAGGGGGCATAACTATAAGGTGCATGGGGGGAGATATAGAAGGGATGTCCGAGGTAGATTCTTTACTCAGAGAGTGGTTGGGGTGTGGAATGGACTGCCTGCTGTGATAGTGGAGTCGGACACTTTAGGAACTTTCAAGCGGTTATTGGATAAGCACATGGAGCACACCAGAGTGATAGGGAGTGTGATAGCTTGATCTTGGTCTCGGACAATGCTCGGCACAACATCGAGGGCCGAAGGGCCTGTACTGTGCTGTACTGTTCTATGTACTGTTCTATGTTCTATGCGCAATGCATGCGCGAAACCGGCACTTCCGGTGGCCCTACGGGTGAGTACACAGCGCATACTCACCCGTGGGGACCCGAATTTCTGGGCCATTATATGCCCAGAGACTCATGGTCACAAAGTGGCATCTGCCATCTCTAAAATAGTGACATAGTAATACTGCCACTGGTAAGTGCAATAACAAGAAATGCAGGAATACTGCTCCTGATTGCTTTGGAGCTGTGGATGCCATGGAGTTGCCATTGCAGAGCAGAGACTTGGGGAATACACCCGAATCCTGCATTGGACCTAGGGAAGCAAGATCTTGCAGTTATATAGCACCTTTCACGACTTCAGGACATTCCAAAGCCAATTAAGTATTTGGGAAGTGTAGTTACTGTTGCAGTATAGGAAACACGGCAGCCAATCTGTGCACAGAAAGGTTCAACAAACAGCAATGAAATAAATGACCAACTCATCTGCTTTAGGTGTTGGCTGAGGGATAAATGTTGGTCAGAACACCAACAGAACTCCCCTGCTCTTCTTCAAACAGTGTTGTGAGATCTTTTATGTCCACCTGAGAGGGCAGACGGGGTCTTAGTTTAATGTCTCATTCGAAAGGCGGCACATCTGACAGGGCAGCACTCCCTTAGTACTACACTGAAGTGCCAACCTTAACCTTAAGTGTGGTCAAGTCTCTGGAAAGGGGTTTGAAGCCACAAACCTCTGAGTCAGAGGCAAGAGTGCTATCACTGATCCAAAGCTGACACCTCGCAGTGTGGAGGACATAGAAGCAGAAATCAGAACTGGTGGGAACAAAAGAAACGGAGTCATAGATTTTCCTCCTCCTAAGCTACCCAATCCCCCACCCCAAAGTGATTTGTTTAGCTATACATCAGTCATTCTAGGACTACTGAGTTTGGAGGAGAACAGCCCATTCCATGCTTAAATAAGGTTGAATGCAGGTCACTAGTTAGATGCCTGCTGTCAAATAAAGGAGATCCACCAAACAGCTTTTGGAGAAAATTTGAGATCAATATATGCTCAACTGTCCTCTAGCAGATCTGTGAAGATATTGTCAGGGTCTGAATAGAACATTATACTAAGTTGGCATCTGACTCATCTGTATGGAAGTTGGATAAGCCAATGGAGTTGGATAAGCGCAGTTTAAAGGTCTTGATCATCCAGTTTGATGGAAGGAATTGCATTGTGCACAGCACCACTTAGCTAATGATGTGCTGCCAAGTGCAGAAAGTATTCATGTCAGATTCCTAAAAGCTGCTCTAGGTGAGAGGGTAGGGGAATGACAACAGTCTTGGAGAACAGTGCCAAGAACCATCAACCCATCTTGGAACTGCCCTTCTGCGGTTGATGGATCGGATTCTGTTTAAGGCACATGCACCCTGGGTATTCCAAAGCACAGTTGTGATCTCTATCCGTTAGAAGGGATTCATGAGCCTGAAAACTACTGAGGAATCTCACTGATAGCGATGGCTCTTCAGGTTCTCATGATGTTCATAACAGATGCTCTGGAGAAAAACGGTGGCATAGTGGTTACGTTACTGGACTAGTAATCCAGAGGCCTGGACTAATGATCCAGAGACGTAAGTTCAAATCCTACCACGGCAGCTGGGGAATGTAAATTCAGTTAATTAAATAAATCTGGAATAAAAAGCTAGTATCAGTAATGGTGACCATTGTCGTAAAAACCTATCTGGTTCACTAATGCCCTTAAGGGAAGGAAATCTGCTGTCCTTACCTGGTCTGGCCTACATGTGATTCCAGACCCACAGCAACATGGTTGACTCTTAACTGCCCTCTGAAATGGCCTAGCAAGCCACTCAGTTGTAACAAACCACCACAGAAAACAATAATAAGAATAAAACCGGACGGACCACCCGGCATCGACCTAGGCACTGGCTTCAGACACAACAACTCGGCACACCCAGCCCAGTCGATCCTGCAAAGTCCTCCTCACTAACATCCTGAAGGGCACAACTGCCAGACTGGACCTGTGGCAGGTGGTGAGAGAACCAACACGAGGGGAAAAAACCTACTTGACCCCGCCCTCACCAATCTACCTGTCGCAGATGCATCTGTCCATTGGTAGCAGTGGCCACCTGCACAGTCCTTGTGGAGACGAAGACCCGTCTTCACACTGAGGACACCCTCCATCGTGTTGTGTGGCACTACCAGCATGCTAAATGGGATAGATTCCGAACAGATCTAACAGCTCAAAACTGGGCATCCATGAGGCGCTGTGGCCATCAGCAGCAGTAGAATTGTACTCCACCACAATCTGTAACCTCATGACCTGGCATATTTCTCACTCTACCAGTATCATCAAGCCAGGAGACCAACCCTGGTTCAATTGGAAGTGTAGAAGAGCATGCCAGGAGCAGCACCAGGCGTACCTAAAAATGAGGTGCCAACCCGGGGAAGCTGCAACACAGGACTACATGCATGCTAAACAGCGAAAGCAGCATGCTATAAACAGAGCTAAGTGATCCCACAACCAACGGATCAGATCAAAGCTCTGCAGTCCTGCCAGATCCAGTTGTGAATGGTGGTGGACAATTAAACAACTAACTGGAGGAGGAGGCTCCATGAATAGCCCCATCCTCAATGTTGGCGGAGCCCACCACGCAAGTGCAAAAGACAAGGCTGAAGCCTTTGCAACCATCTTCAGCCAGAAGTGCCGAATGGATGATCCACATCGGCCTCCTCCTTACGCCCCCACCATCACAGAAGCCAGTCTTCAGCCAATACGATTCACTCCACATGATATCACGAAACGGCTGAGTGCACTGGATACAGCAAAGGCTATGGGCCCCGACAACATCTCGGCTGTCGTGCTGAAGACTTGCACTCCAGAACTAGACGCGCCTCTAGCCAAGCTGTTCCAGTACAGCTAGAACACTGGCATCTTAAACTTAAATAAAGCCAATTACATAGGTATGAGGGGCAAGTTGGCTAAGGTAGATTGGAAAAATAGATTAAAAGGTATGGCGGTAGATAAGCAGTGGCTAGCATTTAAAGAAATATTTCATTATTCTCAACAAAATTCCATTCCATTGAGAAACAAAAACTCCACTGGAAAAGTGATCCATCCATGGCTAACTAAAAAAGTTAAGGATAACATTAGATTGAAAGAAGAAACTTACAATGTTGCGAAGAATAGTAGTAAGCCTGAGGATTAGGAGTTTCAGAAACAAGCAAAGGATGACCAAAAAATTGATAAAAAGGGAAAAAATAGAATACAAGAGAAAACTGGCAAGAAATATAAAAACAGATTGTAAGAGCTTCTACAAGTATGTAAAAAGGAAGAGAGTAGCAAAAGTTAAACATTGGTCCCTTAGAGGCTGAGACAGGGGAAATTATTATGGGGAATAAGGAAATGGCAGAAACGTTAAACAAATATTTTGTATCTGTATTCACAGTAGAAGACACAAAAAGCATACCAAAAATGGTGGGGAACCAAGGGTCTAATAAGGGTGAGGAACTTAACGTAATTAATATAAGTAGAGAAAAAGTACTAGAGAAACTAATAGCTGACAAATCCCCTGGACCTGACGGCCTACATCCTAGTGTTCTAAAAGAGGTGGCAGCAGAGATAGTGGATGCATTGGTTTTGATCTTCCAAAATTCCCTAGATTCTAGAACAGTCCCAGTGGATTGGAAGGTAGCAAATATAGCACTGCTATTCAAGAAAGAAGGGAGAGAGAAAACAGGGAACTACAGGCCAGTTGCCTGACATCAGTCATCGGGAAAATGCTGGAATCCATTGTTAAGGAAGTGGTATCAGAGCACTTAGAAAATCATAACATGATTAGGCAGAGTCAATATGGTTTTACAAAAGGGAAATCATGTTTGACACATTTATTAGAATTTTTTGAGGATGTAACTAGCAGGGTAGATAAAGGGGAACCAGTGGATGTAGTATATTTGGATTTCCAAAAGGCATTCGATAAGGTGCCACATAAAAGGTTATTACACAAGATAAGGGCTCATGGGGTTGGGGGTAATATAATTGCAGTGATAGAGGATTGGTTAACAGACAGAAAACAGAGAGCAGGGATAAATGGGTCTTTTTCAGGTTGGCAAGCTGTAACTAGTGGGATGCCGCAAGGATCAGTGCTGGGGCCTCAGCTATTTACAATTTATATTAATGACCTAGATGACAGGACCGAGTGTAATGTATCCAAGTTTGCTGATGATACAAAGCTAGATAGGACAGTAAGCTGTGAGGAGAACACAGAGTCTGCAAAGGGATATAGATAGAATAAGTGAGTGGGCAGTAAGGTGGCAGATGGAGTATAATGTAGGGAAATGTGAGGTTATTCACTTTGGTAGGAAGAATAGAAAAACAGAATATTTTTTAAATGGTAGAAACTTTTAAATGTTGGTGTTCAGAGAGATTTGGGTGTCCTCATGCAAGAAACACAGAAAGCTAGCGTGCAGGTACAGCACGCAAAAAGGAGGGCAAATGGTATGTTGGCCTTTATTGCAAGGGGGTTGGAGTATAAGAGTAAGGAAGTCTTGCTACAATTGTACAGGGCCTTGATGAAACCACACCTGGAGTACTGTGCACAGTTTTATTCTCCTTATCTAAGAAAGGATATACTTGCCTTGGAGGCAGTGCAACAAAGGTTCACTAGATTGATTCCTGGAATGAGCGGGCTGTCCTATTATGAGAGATTGTGTAGAATGGGCCTATACTCTCTGGAGTTTAGAAGAATGAGAGGTGATCTCATTGAAACATACAAGATTCTGAAGGAGATTGACAGGGTAGGTACTGAAAGGTTGTTTCCCCTGGCTGGAGTGTTTCGAACTAGGGGGCAAAGTCTCAGGATAAGGGGTAGGCCATTTAAGACCGAGATGAGGAGGAATTTCTTCACTCAGATGGTTGTGAATCTTTGGAATTCTCTGCCCCAGAAGGATGTGGATGCTGAGTCTTTGAGTATATTCAAGGCTGAGATAGATAGATTTTTGGACTCCAGGGGAATCAAGGGATATGGAAATCGGGCGGGAAAGTGGAGCTGAGGTTGATGATCAGCCATGATCTTATTGAATGGTGGAGCAGGCTCGAGGGGCCGTATGGCCTTCTCCTGCTCCTATTTCTTATGTTCATGTTCTTATCTACCCGACAATGTGAAAAACTGTCCAGGTATGTCCTGTCCACAAAAAGCAGGACAAATCCAATCCGGCCAATTACTACCCCATCAGTCTACTCTCAAACATCAGCAAAATACTGGACGGTGTCGTCGACAATGCTATCAAGCGACACTTACTCACCAAAATCCTGCTCACCGATGCTCAGTTTGAGTTCTGCCAGGACCACTCGGCTCCAGACCTCATTACAGCCTTGGTCCAAATAAGGACTAAACAGCTGAATTCGAGAGGTGAGGTGAGAAAGACTGCCCTTGACATCAAGGTAGCATTTGACTGAGTGTGGCATCAAGGAGCCCTAGTAAAATTGAAGTCAATGGGAATCATGGGGAAAACTCTCCACTGGCTGAAGTCATACCTAGCACAAAGGAAGATGCTTGTGGTGGTTGGAGGTCAATCACTTCAGCTCCAGGCCATCGCTGCAGGAGTTCCTCAGGGCAGTGACCTTGGCCCAACCATCTTCAGCTGCTTCATCAATGACCTTCCCTCCATCATAAGGTCAGAAATGGGGATGTTCGCTGATGATTGCACAGTGTTCAGTTCCATTTGCAACTCCCCAGATAATGAAGCAGTCCATGCCCGTATGCAACAAGACCTGGACAACATTCAGGCTTGGGCTGATAAGTGGCAAGTAACATTCGCGCCACACAAGTGCAGGCAATGACTATCTCCAACAAGCGAGAGTCTAACCACCGCCCCTTGAAATTCAACGGCATTACTATCGGCGAATTCCCTACCATCATCATTCTGGGGATCATCATTGACCAAAAACTTAACTGGACCAGCTACATAAATACTGTGGCTACAAGAGCAGGTCAGAAGCTGGGTATTCTGTGGTGAGTGTCTCACCTCCTGACTTCCCAAAGCCTTTCCACCATCTACAAGGCACAAGTAAGGAATATGATGGAATACTCTCCACTTGCCTGGATGAGTGCAGCTTCAACAACACTCAAGAAGCTCGACACCATCCAGGACCCCATCCACCACCTTAAATATTTACTCCCTCCACCACTGGCGTACCATGGCTGCAGTGTGTACCATCTACAAGATGCACTGCAGCAACTCACCAAGGCTTCTTTAACAGCATCTCCCAAACCTGCGATCTCTACCACCTAGAAGGACAAAGGCAGCAGGCGCATGGGAACACCATCACGTGCAAGTTCCCCTCCAAGTTATAAAACATCCTGACTTGGAAATATATCGCCGTTCCTTTATCGTCGCTGGGTCAAAATCCTGGAACTTCCTCCCTAATTGCACTGTGGACTTACTTCACCACATAGACTGCAGCGGTTTAAGAAGGCGGCTGACCACCACCTTCTCAAGGACAATTAGGAATGGGCAATAAATGCTGGCCTTGCCAGTGACACCCACATCCCAGAAACGAAAAAAACAAAATGGAGCACTCAGAAAGGAATGGGCAGGACTTTGCTTTTATGAGGAATCTTCATGACAAACAGTGGCTTTATATTGATTTGGCAGAACATTGTAAAGCTTAGGGGAACTCCACTTGCACCGCTTTCATCAGTTTCCATAAGGCTTTCGATCAAGTGTTTCATGTTGTCCCCATGATGAAGTTGGAAGCTTGAAAGTACAAGGCCAAATCTTGGACTTTATTTGCATCTTTAATACAGCCCCAAGATCCATATTAGGGTAGATTGGAAACTTAGTGAACCTATCTCGGGAGATTACAAAAGTGAGCGAGAGCGGCTGGAGAGCGCCAAACCTCGGGAGATTTCAAAGGTGAGCGAGAGCGGCTGGAGAGCGCCAAACCTCGGGAGATTTCAAAGGTGAGCGAGAGCGGCTGGAGAGCGCCAAACCTCGGGAGATTTCAAAGGTGAGCGAGAGCGGCTGGAGAGCGCCAAACCTCGGGAGATTTCAAAGGTGAGCGAGAGCGGCTGGAGAGCGCCAAACCTCGGGAGATTTCAAAGGTGAGCGAGAGCGGCTGGAGAGCGCCAAACCTCAGGAGATTTCAAAGGTGAGCCAACTACAACGGACCGGTGAGTGTAAAGAAGTAAAAAGTAATCGAAGTGTGACGTCACCAGAAAGCAGGTAAGTGATTGGTTGGTGAGTATTTCTTTCTCGCTTTTATCCAAACTTAATTTTTGTGGTTTATAGTTTCTAAGGTCTCTGTTGTGTAGCGGGGAGTGCTAGTAAACAAGGGCCCATGAGTATATCATTTAATTGTAGTGTAATTAGTGGTATTGATTTGATTTAATTTAATTTGAATTAATTAAAGGGTAAGTCATGGCAGCAGAGGTCAGCCCCGTGGCATGCTCCTCCTGTACTATGTGGGAAATCAGGGACACTTCCTGTGTCCCTGATGACCATGTGTGCGGGAAGTGTATCCAGCTGCAGCTACTGGCAGACCGCATTGCGGCGCTGGAGCTGCGAATGGATACATACTGGAGCATTCGCAATGCTGAGGACATCGTGGATAGCACGTTTAGGGAGTTGGTCACACCACAGGTAAAGGCTGCACAGGCAGGAAGGGAATGGGTGACCGCCAGGCAGAGTAGTAGGCAGGTAGCGCAGGGGTTCCCTGTGGCCATCCCCCTCTCAAACAGATATACCACTTTGGATATTGTTGGGGGAGATGGCTTATCGGGGAAGGCAGCAGCAGCCAACTTCCTGGCACCATGGGTGGTTCTGCTGCACAGGACAGGAGGAAAAAGAGCGGGAGAGCTATAGTGATAGGGGATTCTATTGTAAGGGGAATAGATAGGCGTTTCTGCAGCCGCAAACGAGACTCCAGGATGGTATGTTGCCTCCCTGGTGCAAGGGTCAAGGATGTCTTGGAGCGGCTGCAGGGCATTCTGGAGGGGGAAGTGTGAACAGCCAGTTGTCGTGGTGCATATAGGTACCAATGATATAGGTAAAAAACGGGATGAGGTTCCTAAAAGCTGAATATAGGGAGTTAGTAGGTAAATTAAAAAATAGGACCTCAAAGGTAGTGATCTCAGGATTGCTACCAGTGCCACGTGCTAGTCAGAGTAGAAATAGAAGGATATTTCAGATGAATACGTGGCTAGAGGAATGGTGCAAGGGGGAGGGATTCAAATTCCTGGGACATTGGAACCGGTTCTGGGAGAGGTGGAACCAGTACAAACTGGACGGTTTGCACCTGGGCAGGACCGGGACCGATGTCCTAGGGGGAGTGTTTGCTAGTGCTGTTGGGGAGGGTTTAAACTAAAATGGCAGGGGGTTGGGAACCTGTGCAGGGAGACAGAGGAAAGGGAAACAAGGATAGAAGCAAAAGACAGGAAGGAGAAAGGCAAAAGTGGAAGGCAGAGAAATCAAGGGTGTAAATCAAACAGGGCCACAGTAAATAATAATTCTAAAAGGACTAAGGGGGAGAAATTCAGTATCGCCCCATTTGGGGCGCAATTATCGGCCGGGCGCAAAGATTAGCGCCTGGCGCTAATTATCGCCACCGACTGCAAACTTGACTTTTATCGCCCCTGGAGGTGATTGGAGCGCTAAATCAGGCGCTTCACACCTGTCTTAAGGCGCAAAGGCCGAGGAGCGAGGCGCTACCTCAGAGCGCTGGAGAAGCTCATGTAATGTCAGTCAGCAATGGAACACACACACAATGGCACGGGCCAGTTCTTAAAGGGGTGGTTAATCTTGCTTTCCATCCACATCCTGCTCATTGCAGCCTTGAATCTCGGCCTGGAGAGACCTGCACATCAAATCTGCTGGAAAGAACAATGGAGAGTACGAGGCAAAGAGCTCAGAGTGCAGCCCCCACAGTCTCTTCTAAATCGATACAAGGAATGGCAAATCAAAATGAACCTGCAAAGTGCTGCTCAGTACCCAAAACTCCTTCACACAATGTTGAATCTCTCCAGAAGTCTCTCTCTCTCTCTCTCTCTCTCTCAGAATGCGTAGTTCAAAAATGGCACCAACAATAAAAGGCAGGAAGCGGTCACCTTTAAATAGCGCTCCCCCTTTCCCTTCATGACTGCAGAACGCTCCCCTCAACCTGTCATTGCTAGCGTCAGGCAGTAAGGCAGGGGGCGCCACTCAATATCCGCTCCGGGGCGATACCGGGGCGTTGCGCACTCGACTGACGTCACGATATGCCGGCGCAGGAGATCGTGGCGGTAGTGTTTAGTGCCGCCGCAAAATGTCTAGTTAATTTCGCGAGCGGCGCAAACTTCGCCGCGCCTGGGCGCTAGATGCTTTGCGCCCCATTAGCGCCCTCTTAAGGCGCTAACGGGAGGCGCAACCAACTGAATTTTTCCCCCAAAGAGTGTTAAAAAAACAAGCCTGAAGACTCTGGGGGAAAAATTCAGTTGGTTGCGCCTCCCGTTAGCGCCTTAAGAGGGCGCTAATGGGGCGCAAAGCATCTAGCGCCCAGGCGCGGCGAAGTTTGCGCTGCTCGCGAAATTAACTAAACATTTTGCAGCGGCGCTAAACACAACCGCCACGATCTCCTGCGCCGGCAGATCTTGACGTCACTCGAGTGCGCAACGCCCCGGTATCGCCCCGGAGCGGATATTGAGTGGCGCCCCCTGCCTTACCGCCTGACGCTAGCAACGACAGCTTGAGGGGAGCGTTCTGCAGTCATGAAGGGAAAGGGGGAGCGCTATTTAAAGGTGACCGCTTCCTGCCTTTTATTGTTGGTGCCATTTTTGAACTACGCATTCTGAGAGAGAGAGGGAGAGACTTCTGGAGAGATTCAACGTTGTGTGAAGGAGTTTTGGGTACTGAGCAGCACTTTGCAGGTTCATTTTGATTTGCCATTCCTTGTATCGATTTAGCAGAGACTTTGGGGGCTGCATTCTGAGCTCTATGCCTGGTACTCTCCATTGTTCTTTCCAGCACATTTGATGTGCAGGTCTCTCCAGGCTGAGATTCAAGGCTGCAATGAGCAGGATGTGGATGGAAAGCAAGATTAACCATACCCTTTAAGAACTGGCCCGTGCCATTGTGTGTGTGTTCCATTGCTGACTGACATTACATGAGCTTCGCCAGCGCTCTGAGGTAGCGCCTCGCTCCTCGGCCTTTGCGCCTTAAGACAGGTGTGAAGCGCCTGATATAGCGCTGCAATCACCTCCAGGGGCGATAAAAGTCAAGTTTGCAGTCGGTGGCGATAATTTGCGCCAGGCGCTAATCTTTGCGCCCGGCCGATAATTGCGCCCCAAATGGGGCGATACTGAATTTCTCCCCCTCTGTGTCTTAATGCGCGGAGCATTCGTAATAATGTGGATGAATTAGCTGCGCAAATAGATGTAAACGGATATGCTATAATTGGGATTACAGAGACTTGGCTCCAGGGTGACCAAGGCTGGGAATTCAACATCCAGGGATATTCAATATTCAGGAAGGACAGGCAAAAAGGAAAAGGAGGTGGGGTAGCATTGCTGGTTAAAGAGGAGATTAACACAATTGTAAGGAAGGACATTAGCTCTGATGATGTGGAATCTGTATGGGTAGAGCTGAGACATACCAAGGGGCAGAAAACGTTAGTGGGAGTTGTATACAGACCCCCAAACAGTAATGCTGAGGTTGGGGATGGCATTAAACGGGAAATTAGAGACATGTGCAATAAGGGCACAGCAGTTATCATGGGTGACTTTAATCTACATATAGATTGGACTAACCAAGTTAGTAACAATACTGTGGAGGAGGAATTCCTAGAGTGTATACGAGATGGTTTCCTGGACCAATATGTCGAGGAACCAACTAGAGATCAGGCCATCTTAGACTGGGTATTATGCAATGAGAAAGGATTGATTAGCAATCTTATTGTGCGAGGCCCCTTGGGGAGGAGTGATCATAATATGATAGAATTCTTCATTAAGATGGAGAGTGAAGTAGTTGACTCAGAGACTAGGGTCCTGAATTTAAATAAAGGAAACTACAATGGTATGAGGCGCGAGTTGGCTCGGATGGATTGGGGAACGTTACTTAAAGGGTTGACGTTGGATAGGCAATGGCAAACATTTAAAGATCGCATTGACGAACTACAGAATTTGTTCATCCCTGTCTGGCATAAAAATAAAACAAAAACGGTGGCGCAACCGTGGCTAACAAGGGAAATTAGAGATAGCATAAGATACAAGGAGAGGACATATAAATTGGCCAGAAAAAGCAGCAAACCTGAGGATTGGGAGCATTTTAGGATTCAGCAACGGAGGACAAAAGGATTAATTAAGAGGGGGAAAATATAGTATGAGAGTAAGCTTGCAGGGAACATAAAAACTGACTGTAAAAGCTTCTATAGATATGTGAAGAGAAAAAGATTGGTGAAGTCAAGCGTAGGTCCCTTGCAGTCAGAATCAGGGGAATTTATAATGGGGAACAAAGAAATGGTTGACCAATTAAATACATACTTTGGTTCTGTCTTCACAAAGGAGACACAATAACCTCCCAGAGATGTCGGGGAACATAGGGTCTAATGAGAGGGAGGAACTGAATGAAATCAGTATTTGTAGGGAAATGGTGTTAGGGAAATTGACGGGATTGAAGGCCGATAAATCCCAGGGCCTGATAATCTACATCCTAGGGTACTTAAGGAAGTGGCCCTAGAAATAGTAGATGCATTGCTATAGATCCAAAATTCTATAGACTTTGGCACAGTTCCCATGGATTGAAGGGTAGCTAATGTAACCCCACTATTTAAAAAAGGTGGTAGAGAGGAAACGGGGAATTGTAAGCCTGACATCGGTAGTGGGGAAAATGCTAGAGTCCATTATAAAAGATGTAATAGCAGAGCACTTGGAAAACAGTCACAGGATCGGACAAAGTCAACATGGATTTACAAAAGGTAAATCGTGCTTGACTAATCTACTGGAATTTTTTGAGGATGTAACTGGTAGAATAGATAAGGGAGAACCAGTGGATGTGGTGTATTTGGACTTTCAGAAGGCTTTCGATAAGGTCCCGCATAAGAGATTAGCGTGCAAAGTTAAAGCACATGGGATTGGGGGTAAGGTACTGACTTGGATAGAAAACTGGTTGGCAGACAGGAAGCAAAGAGTTGGAATAAACGGGTCTTTTTCCGAGTGGCAGGCAGTGACTAGTGGGGTACCGCAGGGATCGGTGCTAGGATCCCAGTTATTCACAATATATATTAATGATCTAGACGAGGGAACTAGATGTAATATCTCCAAGTTTGCAGATGACACAAAGCTGGGTGGGCATGTGTGCTGTGAGGAGGATGCAGAGAAACTCCAGTCTGATTTGGACAGGTTGGGTGATTGGGCAGATGCATGGCAGATGCAGTATAATGTGGATAAATGCGAGGTTATCCACTTTGGTGGCAAAAACAGGAAGGCAGATTATTATCTGAATGGCAATAGATTGGGAGAAGGGGAAGTGCAATGAGACCTGGGTGTCCTTGTGCACCAGTCGCTGAAGGTAAGCATGCAGGTGCAGCAGGCGGTTAAGAAGGCAAATGGTATTGTAATGGAATAAACCATAACCCAAGAAATACATCATCCTATGAACAGATTTTGATAATATTAATACATGACATACTGAGTTTAAAAGTCTGGAAAGCCTCGGCGACACAGGCTGCAAACACAATACAGGCTTCTGAGATAAGGTGAAGTGTTAACAAAAGCTATAAAACACCACAAGCTTTGAAATGGGAGATGGTTGTAAACACAAAAACAATGCCCCTATTGAAGCAAACCATTGGCACTTCCAGAAGGTCTGGAGTTTGGGAGAAACACAATGGAATGACCCAAGTAAAGTGTTATAAGCCAACACTCAGGGAAACAGAAACTTAGAACATTAAGCAACCATATGCCTTCATAAAGTAACATCAAATAAGACAGGAAACACGATTAAATATGCAACCAATTGAGATAGCAAGAAAACAAGTAAACACCCTAAGAGAAGTGTTTTCAATTTACAAATTGTAAAAGAGGCTTTGAAGATATAATATCAATAGATGACACCAAGCAATTACATTGTGTTTGTATTGAACTTGGAACACCACGGAGTCACGATGTCTGGCTTACAAGCAGTTAAGTGATATTAAGAATTCAATAGAAAGACTTCCTAAGAATGGCATCAAATAGATAAATCGATAATAACCATAAAAATTATAAGTTTTTGAAACACCTAAAGGTAGAGACAGAATTCTAAAAGTTGGCAGCTGAAATGACAGTAAGAATAGAAAAGAATTCAATAGAGTATCACTAGAGACAATTCGCTTACATCAGTAGAAAACTTCAAAGAATATACCACTTAAAAAGAGTATAAAAATAAGAGCTTTTCAGATAGAGAGTCAGAAGTTGCTTGAAGGGCAAGCGTTTCTCAACTTCACAGGCACGCTCTGTAAGTTTTTAACTCTGAGTCTCGGGTAATCAAGGTATTTGATTCTGGTGGATATTCTGGATTAAGAAATAAGTAGAGGTGTGGAAATGTAACGAAGTTCAGATTTGAGAATAAGGATCTCTGATAAGAAATGTAAGCTATTTGTATTTTGAACGGTTAAAGTTGCGATTGCCATACCAGCTGTTAACTGAATGTCAGCTCTTAAATAAATCTATATATTTTTAGAATAGTCTCAAGTCGTATTTCTGTATCAATCTCGCGAATTCAATATCTGTACACTCTTTTGTAAGGAGTTGCAGAATTCTGGGGGGTTTTCCGAACCCTCATAATATCCGGAAGGTTACAGTCTAGTTAAACTTGTTAAAAGTGCCATCCGGAGGATGGTAACATCTTCAGGCTGTTTCTTTCCTTTAGGGAGAGGTAGTCTGACCTTTAGACCCAATTAAGTGTCTCTAGGATTCGGCTACCGCTAACTTTAGTTGAAGCTGAACGTCTAGGGAATACACCTGATCTGGGTAGCCTGAAAATGGCTAGGACTTGTAATTATCCCTTCAGTATGTTGGCCTTCATAGCGAGAGGATTCGAGTACAGGAGCAAGGATGTCTTGCTGCAGTTGTACAGGGCCTTGGTGAGACCACACCTTAAGTATTGTGTGCAGTTTTGGTCGCCTTATCTGAGGAAGGATGTTCTTGCCATTGAGGGAGTGCAGCGAAGATTCACCAGACTGATACCTGGGATGGCAGGAATGACGTATGAAGAGAGATTGGGTCAATTAGGCTTATATTTGCTAGAGTTTAGAAGAATGAGAGGGGATCTCATTGAAACTTATAAAATTCTAACAGGACTAGACAGACTAGATGCAGGACGGATGTTCCCGATGGTCGGGGAGTCCAGAACCAGGGGTCACAGTCTAAGATAAGGGGTAAGCCATTTAGAACTGAGATGAGGAGGAATTTCTTCACCCAGAGAGTGGTGAACCTGTGGAATTCTCTACCATAGAAGGCAGTTGAGGCCAATTCATCAAATATATTCAAGAAGGAGTTGGATATATTTCTTAAGGCTAAAGGGATCAAAGGATATGGGGAGAAAGCAGGGACAGGGTACTGAATTTGGATGATCAGCCATGATCTCATTCAATGGCGGAGCAGACTCGAGGGGCTGAATGGCCTACTCCTGCTCCTATCTTCTATGTTTCTATGTTGTACACTGTTGCCCAATCCTATTCAATGTCATCATTAAAGATGTTGTGGGTGGTATTGTACAACATCTTTGGCCTCAGAGTTTTTGTTTCAGGCATTTCTGACAATATTGCAACATTCCTTTTTGCAGATGATATTATGTGCCCTATTCACCATCTTGAGCAATGGGCTAACCAGTGAGATATGGTGGATGTTGCCAAATACAGTATTATGTCCTTGCATTGCTTAAGAAAGGACTTCAAAAGTATTGATTGGAATTTACAAGGGACACCTGTCCTAATTGTTGATTCCTGTCAGTACCTAATTTGGTGGGACAGGAGCAGATTGAAACAATAGGCTTCCCAGTCCACACCAGAAATGTTAACTTGTCTGTTCTCTTTACAGCTGCTGCCTGACCTGCTGAATGTTTCCAGCATTTTCTGTTTTTGTTTCACATTTGCAGTTTTTTTGCTTTTTATTCATAAGGGAGATATGCCCCTAAGGGTATAAAGTGTGTATTCCATACTGTGCAGACAGAAACACTATGGCCCAGAAATTAATGACGGAACCTTCGTGCGGGGGTAAGGCTTCCCCGCGATATCTCACTGCGCGCCTGCCTTTTCATTCCGAGCTCGCACGAACTTGATTTTCTAGACAGCAGCTGTGCAGTGCTTCCGTATCCCACAGGCGCAGTTAATTCGTGCGAGCTGTGGGATCACGTGATTCAGTTAGAGCCAATGGCAGCACACCATCTTTCATTCATAGTTTTCACAGTAAGTGCTGTGAAAGCTATGAATCTATACCCCCTCAAAAGAACAGCTAAACCTCAATTAAATTTAAAAAAAAACCATCACATTAATAAAATAAGTATAGTTAAATAAATTAACCACTTTAAACAAAAAATTAATTTTTGAAAAAATTTAAAATCTTTTAAAAAGTTATAAAAATAAACTTACCTTTCTTTAAAGTCTCTAAAAAAGATATACCTGTTGAAAAAAATTCAAAATAATACTTAATTAACTACTTACCTTGTTAAAAGAGGGTCTTACGCCTCCTTTCTTTATGTGCAAAATCTTCCATGCTTACCTGCGCGTTCAAAGCACTAAGTGCACTGCGTGCGTGCAGCCTGTAGCGTGCACGCGGTTCACCTAGGAACCGCCACCTTTTGAAATCACCAAGTGCCAGTTTTCAGCGCATGCACAGTGCATGCAGAAAACCAGCAACTGGAGACAGAATACGCGAGAGTACACAGTGCGTACTCTCGCATAGAGACACTAATTTTTGGGCCATTAGGTGTGCGTAGATTTATAAGTAGCTTGATTCCTCAAGATGCGATCGTGGCGCACTGGACTTTGCAGTCAGTGGGAGGGCACCTAATTTGCATGGGGCAGGCAGGTGGAAGTACCCCTATAGGCACACTCTGGCACCCACGCAGCCGAGAACTCCAACACCCATTCATCATTGGCAGGAGGGTTGCCTGACCCCTACCTCTCCAACTCCACCCCCCCCCCCCCCCCCCCAACCACCCAATCCCACTCTTGTTTCTCTCAGGGGGACAAACAGCAAAATTAAAAAATAAATGCCTTATGTTTCTTTCCGATCCAGGCTGCTTACCTGATCTGGATCCCAAAAGTTCTGCATCTTTCTGCATTTTAATTCGTATGATAGTGGACTTTGCTACTACAAGCAGAGAATATTTTCTTACATTTAGTTAATAGGTTATAGGATTAACTGAATAGAATGGATACCAGGTATGTTTGCTAACCAAAATTGTTCTCAAGCAAATTTATGATTGAGACCAGTGCAGAGTTTATGAAGAAGCCAGCTCAGGGTTGTACAACAAATATCTATGCTCCATAAAACTGAAGAGAGTGATGCAGGTTACCAAAGCCAACTAGGAATTTCTACAACACTTTTCATCCCCTCAGAATGTCCCAAAGCACTTCACAGCCAATGAAGTACTTTTGAAGTGTAGTCACTAATCTAAGATAGGAAAACACAGCAGCCAGTTTGTACACAGCAATGAGATAATGGACCAGCTCATGGCCTAGGAATTGGTCCTAGTAGCACCCGGAAAACTAATTAGGCCCCAATATAGCGGGCAGAAAGCTTGTGCACATTACCGGTGTGAAGTGCGCCGCCCGCCATATTGGGTAAGGACAAAAAATATGCGTCCTTACCTGTTAACTCCTTTGCATATGCAAATAAGGTGCCTAACACATATTTGAAGCCTCCTCTCCAAGACTGGATTGCTTTGAGGCAGCGTGCACCATCACTGGCTATACTCAGGAAAATCAAGCTGAGGGATCGCCTGCCAACCAAGAAGGCAAGTAACTTACCTGTATGTGGTGCCGGGAGGAGCAGGACCCTACTATTGTAACCAATCGCCCCCGCTCCCCCACAGCCATTCCGGGCTCCAACTCCCGCTCCCGGCCTCGACCACTGCTCCCGGCAATGACCCCCAATCTTGCACCCCGACCCCTAATTTTCCCCACTCCTGGCCCCACGACCCCCGATCCCAGCTCCATGACCCCAATCCATTGCCCTGACCCACAATCTTCTCTGGCCCCGCGACCCCTGGCCTACCCCGACCCCTAGATCCACTTACCTTGGCCCCCAATCCCTGGTGATGCGACCCTCGGACTCACTTATGTTAGCAGTGGCCAGATTTTCCACTACTCTTAACCGGTGGGTTTTAAGGCCACGCTGGCTCTATTATAATGAGGCCCGAGGCCTGAGGACACCAGACAAACACTCCAGTTCTATGAATAGTGCCATGGGAACTGTAATGTCCACCTGAGAGGGTTGATGGGGCAATGGTTTAACGTCTCATCTGAGAGACAGCATCTCCAAAAGTGTAGTGATCTCTGAGTATGATCGCTGTTACACTGTTCTTATTTATAGTTTATTACTTAAGGGAAAGTGATTTCGTTATCTCCGTATGATGTTTGATTGAAATCAAAATGCTTCTTCTATTGTAAAGTGGAGCACAGATGCAATATTTCTGATTATAAAAAATGGTTTCAGGTTATTTTTCCATTTCATTCAGGCGAAAAATTGGGAATGTTTCTACAACCGAAAAGCAGATATAATGGGGGTTATTTTGGTGAAAGGGTGAAAGCAGGCGCTAAGTGGGTGCTGTGGCAAAAAGACACGCCTGTTTGAAAGTGAGGTTTTAGCACGCAGTTTTGGTCCTAATTGCTGATTACCATAATTTGAACTTGCCTGGAAATGGTAAAACAGACACCTGCAGGTTT
Source organism: Squalus acanthias (assembly GCA_030390025.1). NCBI lineage: Eukaryota > Metazoa > Chordata > Chondrichthyes > Squaliformes > Squalidae > Squalus > Squalus acanthias. The sequence continues at coordinate 8,686,415 of CM059438.1, read as the reverse complement.
AGCACTTCCAGTAGATTAGTCAAGCACGATTTACCTTTTGTAAATCCATGTTGACTTTGTCCGATCCTGTCACTGTTTTCCAAGTGCTCTGCTATTACATCTTTTATAATGGACTCTAGCATTTTCCCCATTACCGATGTCAGGCTTACCGGTCTATAATTCCCCGTTTTCTCTCTACCACCTTTTTTAAATAGTGGGGTTACATTAGCTACCCTCCAATCCATGGGAACTGTGCCAGAATCTATAGAATTTTGGAAGATGACCAGCAATGCATCTACTATTTCTAGGGCCACTTCCTTAAGTACCCTAGGATGTAGATCATCAGGCCCTGGGGATTTATCGGCCTTCAATCCCGTCAATTTCCCCAACACCATTTCCCTAAAAATACTGATTTCATTCAGTTCCTCCCTCTCATTAGACCCTACGTTCCCCGACATCTCTGGGAGGTTATTTGTGTCCTCCTTTGTGAAGACAGAACCAAAGTATGTATTTAATTGGTCAGCCATTTCTTTGTTCCCCATTATAGATTCCCCTGATTCTGAATGCAAAGGACCTACGCTTGACTTCACCAATCTTTTTCTCTTCACATATCTATAGAAGCTTTTACAGTCAGTTTTTATGTTCCCTGCAAGCTTACTCTCATACTCTATTTCCCCCCTCTTAATTAATCCTTTTGTCCTCCTTTGCTGAATCCTAAACTGCTCCCAATCCTCAGGTTTACTGCTTTTTCTGGCCAATTTATATGTCCTCTCCTTGGATCTTATGCTATCCCTAATTTCCCTTGTTAGCCATGGTTGCACCACCTTTTTTGTTTTATTTTTATGCCAGACAGGGATGAACAAATTCTGTAGTTCATCCATGCGATCTTTAAATGTTTGCCTTTGCCTATCCACCGTCAACCCTTTACGTAATGTTCCCCAATCCATCCGAGCCAACTCGCACCTCATACCATTGTAGTTTCCTTTATTTAAATTCAGGACCCTAGTCTCTGAGTCAACTACTTCACTCTCCATCTTAATGAAGAATTCTATCATATTATGATCGCTCATCCCCAAGGGGCCTCGCACAACAAGATTGCTAATCAATCCTTTCTCATTACATAATACCCAGTCTAAGATGGCCTGATCTCTAGTTGGTTCCTCGACATATTGGTCCAGGAAACCATCCCGTATACACTCTAGGAATTCCTCCTCTACAGTATTGTTACTAATTTGGTTAGCCCAATCTATATGTAGATTAAAGTCACCCATGATAACTGCTGTGCCCTTATGGCACGTGTCTCTAATTTCCCGTTTAATGCCATCCCCAACCTCAGCATTACTGTTTGGGGGTCTGTCTACAACTCCCACTAACATTTTCTGCCCCTTGGTATTTCTCAGCTCTACCCATACAGATTCCACATCATCAGAGCTAATATCCTTCCTTACAATTGTGTTAATCTCCTCTTTAACCAGCAATGCTACCCCACCTCCTTTTCCTTTTTGCCTGTCCTTCCTGAATATTGAATACCCCTGGATGTTGAATTCCCAGCCTTGGTCACCCTGGAGCCATGTCTCCGTAATCCTAATTATATCATATCCTGCCTTTTCGTGGGATATGTGGAACATTCTTTGTTCCAGTCCTACTCAGGTCCCCTCCCTCACCTCTTTTTCCGGTGCATCGATGACTGTATCGGTGCCGTCTCCTGCTCTCGCCCTGAACTTGATAAGTTCATTCACTTTGCTTCCAATTCCCACCCTTCCCTCACCTTCACATGGTCCATCTCTGACTCTTCCCTGCCCTTCCTCGACTTCTCTGTCTCCATCTCTGGGGATAGGCTATTGACAAACATTCACTATAAGCGCACTGACTCCCACAGCTACCTGGACTATACTTCCTCCCACCCCGCTTCCTGTAAGGACTCTATTCTATTCTCCCAGTTTCTCCATCTCCGCTGCATCTGCTCTGATGATACCACCTTCCATACTGGTGCCTCCGACATCTCTTCCTTTTTCCTCAACCGAGGATTCCCCTCTACCGTGGTTGACACGGCCCTTGACCATGTCCATTCTATTTCCCGCACTTCTGCTCTCACCCCTTCTCCTCCCTCCCGGAACCACGATAGGGTTCCCCTTGTCCTCACCTTTCACCCCACCAGCCTCCACATTCAACGGATCATCCTCCGCCATTTCCGCCACCTCCAGCGTGATCCCACCACCAAACACATCTTCCCCTCACCTCCCCTTTCAGCATTCCGAAGGGACCGCTCCGTCCGCAACACCCTGGTCCACTCCTCTATCATCCCCAACACCCCTTCCCCTTTGCCCGGCACCTTCCCATGCAAGCGCAGAAGATGCAACACCTACCCTTTTACCTCCTCCCTTCCCACTGTCCAGGTCTCCAAACACTCCTTCCAGGTGAAACAGCGATTTACTTGTACTTCTTGCAATTTAGTATACTGTATTTGCTGCTCACGATGCGGTCTCCTCTACACTGGGGAGACCAAACGTAGATTGGGTGACCGCTTTGCAGAACACCTCCGTTCAGTCCGTAAGGGTGACCCCGAGCTTCCGGTCGCCTGTCACTTTAATTCTCCGCTCCACTCCCACTCTGACCTCTCCGTCCTCAGCCTCTTACACTTCCAATGAAGCTCAACATAAGCTCGAGGAACTGCACCTCATCTTTCGATTAGGCACTTTACAGCCTTCTGGACTCAACATTGAGTTCAACAATTTCAGACCATAACCTCTGCCCCTATCATTTTTTTTCTCTCTTTCACATGGCAGCTGTTGATCATCCTGCCATTGCCATTTACACTTCATCTAGAGTCATCTTTTGTTTCTTAACTTGTCCCATTACCATCTCCTTTTGCCTTGCACCATCATCCCTTTTGTCTCTTAATCTCTCCTGCGTTCCATCCTATCACAGACCTTCCCTTTTGTTCTTTCCTCCCCTCCCCCCTCTCCCTGCCCCTACACTTGCTTAAAAATCCGTTATGTCTCCAACTTTTTCCAGTTCTGACGAAGGGTCATCGACTTGAAACGTTAACTCTGTTTCTCTCGCTACAGATGCTGTCTGACCTGCTGAGTCTTTCCAGCATTTTCTGTTTTTATTTTAGATCCAACACTGCTTCCTTCCTCATTGGGCTAGATCCATACTGATTAAGGAAGTTCTCCTGTACACATTTTAGAAATTCTTCACCCTCCTTGCCCTTTACTCTGTTTTCCCCCCAGTCTATATTCGGGTAATTGAAGTCCCCTACTATTACTGCTCTATTATTTTTACATTTCTCTGAAATTTGCTGACAGATTTGCTCCTCGATCTCCTTCTCTCTATTTGGGGGTCTATAGCAAACACCCAGCAATGTAACAGATCCTTTTCTATTCCTTAACTCTAACCAAATAGATTCACGGCTAGAAACTCGGTACCTTAGCGCCTCCTGTTAGCGCCCGGGCGGGGGAGAAGAGGAGGAGGAAGAACACACCACGTCACTGCATGTCTCACCCGCAGGCAGCAGCTCAAATACTGGCACTACACATTCTTTAGAGGCTAGTATAGTAGTGGGATCTACACAGGGTGATGCACCGGGAACGAGTGGGCTGCAGCAAGGCCAGGAGGAAAGGGTAGCTCGGGGGCCAGCTCCCTGGCGGGCGAGTTCATGTGCGAGTTCTGCTGCACAGGACTCAGATGAGGACCTCGATGGGGAGGCCTTTAGAAGAAGGGTGATGGGCATGCACACACAGATCAAAGGTGCAATGGCAAGGATGCCCGAGAGCCTGTCGGCAATGGTAAGGAGCGTGGCGAAGTCCGCCTCTAACATTGCACAAAGCTCTGCGCACACCAAGGAGCCCATTATTTCCAGTCTGGAAAGGATGGTAGACTCTCAGGGAGACCGTGGTGACCCAGACCTGATGCCGCGTGTGATGGGCGATCTGGCAGCTTCCATTGCAGCACAGGCGGAAGTGACGCAACATCTTAGTGCAGTAATGCAGTCTATGGTTGGTGCCATTCAATCTCAGACTGCTCTCATGCAGTCTCAGCTTGATGCCACGCAAGCTCTGACTGCGGCCATTGTGGTTGGGTCTACCACCGTCGACCGGGGCTTTCACGGTGTCGCAGCAGGCCAGCAATCTGTGGTGCAACAGATTGCTAGGGATGCTGAGGTGCTGCCCCGGGCAGTGGCAGTGGGTCAGTGGAGCAGGAACCTGCTGTCCTCTCTCACGATGATAGCATTCCTGCTCCCACTGCTGCCACTCCGCCATTGCCCTTGTCGCTGCCAGTCATCCAGCCAGCCTAGAGTGCTGCCGCCCATGCTGAGGTGGTGCAGTCTACAGCCAGGCCTTCCAGGCCCAGAGCTGGTTGAGGGCGTCCTGCAAGGCCATCTGAAGTCTCCCGCACGGACACTCCACCAGCCCAGAGCTGGTCGAGGGCGTCCTGCAAGGCCATCTGAAGTCTCCCGCACGGACACTCCCCCAGCCCAGAGCTGGTCGAGGGCGTCCTGCAAGGCCATCTGAAGTCTCCCGCACGGACACTCCCCCAGCCATGCTGCAGCCACTGGGCCAACACTTCGTAGGAGCACTGGAGTAGGCAAAGGCACAGTAACGAGAGGCACTAAGGGATTGCACAAGGGTGAATAGTAAATATTGTTGTTGTAAAGATGTGTTCACTAATTATTGATAAATTTATGAATTCACTTCGGATAATTTTGCACTGTCTCTCATTTCAGCTGTGTGCTGTGATATGGCCTGCAACAGGGATGGAATGATGCCCGTATTATCTGAGCAACGGGGATCTGGAGTTGAATTTACTGGAACCACAGTCTGATGAAGCGGTCATGGACCCCCCTTCCGGAAGGCCGATTGAGTGGCTACCTCCTCCCTCGCTCCTGTTCCTCCTCCTCCTCCTCCTCCTCCTCCTCCTCCTCCTCCTCATTTCCTCCTCCTCCTCTCCCTCTTCCTCCTCCTGAGGTGGTCCCACAATCCCTGCTGGCAAGGGCTGGGCCCTCATGATGGCCAGATTGTGGAGCTTGCAGCACACCACGACAAAATGGGACACCCGCTCTGGCGAGTACTGGAGGGCTCCTCCTGAGTGATCAAGGCAGTGGAACCATTGCTTGAGCACCCCAATGGTCTGCTCAATGATTTTCCTGGTGGCAGCATGGCTCTCATTATATGAGTGCTGTGCAGGAGTGTTGGGGTTGTGGAGGGGAGTCGTGAGCCAGATGGACAACGGCTACCCCTTGTCTCTGACCAGCCAGCCGTGAGCTTGATGTGGAGGCTGGAAGACAGGTCTGGCGCAGGATGAAGGCATCATGGCTGCTGCCAGGATAGCGGGCATTCACACTGAGGATTCGCTGTCTGTGGTCGCACACCAACTGGACATTAAGGGAGTAGTAGCCTTTGCGGTTATGGAAGATCCCAGGATTGTTATGTGGTGCCCGCAAAGCCATGTGGGTGCAGTCAATGGCGCCCTGCCCCATGGGGAATCTGGCTATCCTGGCAAAGCCACATGCACATTCGTCCTGCTTCTCTCTGGTGATAGGGAAGGAAATGTAGTCCCTTCTCCTACTGTAGAGAGCCTCTGTGATCTCCCAGATGCAGCAATGGACAGCGAACTGCGAGATCTTACCTATATCTCCTGTTGCAGACTGGAAGGATCCGCTTGCGAAGAAATTGAGGGCAACGGTGACCTTGACTGCCACTGAGAGAGCTGTCCTCGTCCTGATCTGAGGCTCGAGGTCTAGTTGCAGGAGGTGGCAGAGTTCTGGGACCACATAGTATCATAAGGTTTAGATTAGCTATGGAAAAGAACAGGGAGCAATCTAGAGTATGAATGTTTAACTGGGGGAAGGCCAATTTCAGTGGGGTGAGAACGGATCTGGCCCGGGTAAACTGGAATCAAAGATTGGCAGGCAAAACTGTCGTGGAACAATGGACTACCTTTAAAGAGGAAATAGTTCGGATACAGTCGAGGTACATTCCCACGAGGGGGAAAGGTAGGGCAATTAAAGTCAGAGCTCCCTGGATGACGAAACAGATAGCCAATATGATGAAGCAGCAAAAGAGTGCGTATGACAGATGTCAGGTTGCAAATACATCTGAGAATCAGGCTATATACAAAAAGGTCAGAGGAGAAGTGAAAAAGAAAATAAGAGGGGTAAAGAGAGGGTATGCGAATAGAATGGCAGCCAACATAAAAGGTAATCCAAAAGTCTTCTATAGGCATATAAATAGTAAAAGGGTAGTAAGAGGAGGGGTGGGACCGATTAGGGACGAAAAAGGAGACCTATGCATGGAGGCAGAGGGTATGGCTGAGGTACTAAAATAGTACTTTGCATCTGTTTTCACCAAGGAAGAGGATGCTGCCATAGACATAGTGAAGGAGGAGGTAGTGAGACACTTGATAGTATAATAATTGATAAAAAAGAGATATTAGAAAGGCTGGCTGTACTTAAAGTAGATAAGTTACCAGGAGCGGATGGGATGCATCCTAGGATGCTGAGGGAATTGAGGGCGGAAATCGTGGAGGTACTGGCCATAATATTCCAATCCTCCATAGATACGGGGGTGGTGCCAGAGGACTGGAGAATTGCAAATGTTACACCATTGTTCAAAAAAGGGTGTAAAGATAAACCCAGCAATTACAGGCCAGTCAGTTTAACCTCAGTAGTGGGGAAGCTTTTAGAAACAGTAATCAGGGACAAAATTAACAGTCACTTGGATAGGTGTGGATTAAGGAAAGCCATCACGGATTTGTTAAAGGCAAATCATGTTTAACCAACTTGATCGAGTTTTTTGATGAGGTAACAGAGAGGGTTGTTGAGGGTAATGCGGTCTGACGTAGTGTACATGGATTTCCAAAAGGCGTTCGACAAAGTGCCACATAATAGGCTCGCCAGCAAAGTTGAAGCCCATGGAATAAAAGGGACAGTGGCAGCATGGATACAGAATTGGCTAAGTGACAGAAAACAGAGTGTAGTGGTGAACGGTTGTTTTTTGGACTGGAGGAACGTATACAGTGGTGTTCCCCAGGGGTCGGTTCTGGGACCACTGCTTTTCTTGATATATGTGAGAAGTCGCACAACACCAGGTTATAGTCCAACAGCTTTATTTGAAATCACAAGCTTTCGGAACGCTGCTCCTTCGTCAGGTGAAGTGAAGAGATGCATATAGGCACAGCATATATAGCCAGAGAACACTGCCAGATGATTACAGTTAATCTTTCTAACTGCCCTTTATCACACCTTGGCAGTTAGAAAGATTAACTGTAATCATCTGGCAGTGTTCTCTGACTATATATGCTGTGCCTATATGCATCTCTTCACTTCACCTGATGAAGGAGCAGCGCTCCGAAAGCTTGTGATTTCAAATAAAGCTGTTGGACTATAACCTGGTGTTGTGCGACTTCTCACATTTGTCCACCCCAGTCCAACACCGGCATCTCCACATCATTTCTTGATATATGTTAATGACTTGGATGTGGGTGTACAGGGCACAATTTCAAAATTTGCAGATGACACAAAACTTGGAAGTATAGTGAACAGTGAGGAGGAGAGTAATAGACTTCAGAAAGACATAAACAGGCTGGTGAAATGGGCGGACATGTGGCAGATGAAAGTTAACGCAGAAAAGTGTGAATTGATACATCTTGGTAGAAAGAATGAGGAGATTACATGTAAACTAAATGGTACAATCCTAAAGGGGGTGCACGAACAGAGACATCTAGGGGTAAGGTGCAGAAATGGTTGAAGGTGGCAGGGCAGTTAAAAAGGCCTACGGGATCCTGGACTTCATAAATAGAGGTATAGAGGACAAAAGTGTGGAAATTATGATGAACCTGCATAAAACACTGGTTCGGCCCCAACTGGAGTACTGTGTCCAAATCTGGGCACCACACTTCAGGAAGGATGTGAAGGCTTTAGAGAAAGTGCAGAAAAGATTTATGAGAATGATTCCAGGAATGAGGGACTTCATTTACGTTGATAGACTGGAGAAGCTGGGGTTGTTCTCCTTGGAGCAGAGAAGATTGAGAGGAGATTTAATAGAGGTGTTCAAAATCATGAGGGGTCTGGACAGCGTAGATACAGAGAAACTGTTCCCATTGGCAGAAGGGTTGAGAACCAGAGGACACAGATTTAAGGTGATTGGCAAAAGAACCAAAGGCGACACAAGAAAAAACTTTTTTACGCAGCGAGCGGTTAAGATCTGCAATGCACTGCCTGAAAGGGTGGTGGAGGCAGACTCAATCTTATCTTTCAAAAGGGAGTTGAATAAGTATCAAAGAAAAATTTTTGCAGGGCTACGGGGAAAGGGCAGGGGAGTGTGACTAGCTGAGAGTCGGCACGGGCTTGACGGGCCGAATGGCCTTCTTCCGTGCTGTAACCATTCCATGATTCTATGACCTCCTTGCTGAAGCGGAGCCTTCTAAGACACTACTCCTGGCTTAATTGAAGGTAGGAGAATTGCTGTCGGAAGACCCTCGGAGGGTAAGGCCTCCTGTTGATATGTTCCAATCTTTCTCGCTGCCTGCGCTCCCTCCGCAGTAGATCCTGGAGGGCGAGATCAACTGCCAGTACAGCCCCCATTAATGTAAGGAAGTGCAGCACTTTGATATTTTGTGAGAATAAATGTAACTAACTTTTAGAAGCCGCAACACTCCGGAGACAAAACAACCTTTGAATGACTGAATTCAACTCTTGAACTATCTCAAACTGTGAGAAGTCGCACAACACCAGGTTATAGTCCAACAGTTTTATTTGAAATCACAAGCTTTCGGAGCGCTGCTCCTTCGTCAGGTGAAGTGAAGAGATGTATATCGGCACAGCATATATAGTCAGAGAACACTGCCAGACGATTACAGTTAATCTTTCTAACTGCCCTTTATCACACCTCGGCAGAGAGATAATCTCGGCAATCAAAGGTGTGGATGGTGTTCAAACAGGTCAGTCAGGAAAACATTACATCAAAGACAATGAGGTGGGGTCACAAGGGGTCAAATATGGCAGATCCTGGTGTCTGTATGGAAAAGAAAGAACTTTTTTTGCTGGAAATCACAGCAGGTCCGGCCGCATCTGTGTAGAGAGAACAAGCCAATGACAACTCGAGTCTGGATGACTCTACGTCAGGTGGGGTTACATGTAGCGTGACATGAACCCAAGATCCCGGTTGAGGCCGTCCTCATGGGTGAGGAACTTGGTTATCAGTTTCTGCTCGACGATTTTGCGTTGTCGTGTGTCTCGAAGGCTGCCTTGGAGAATGCTTACCCGAAGATCGGAGGCTGAATGTCCTTGACTGCTGAAGTGTTCCCCGACTGGGAGGGAGCACTCCTGCCTGGCAACTGACAAGGGTGGACTGAAACACCAGTAACCTAACAGCTGCGACTCATTACATAAGAACATAAGAAATAGGAGCAGGAATAGGCCACTTGGCCCCTCGAGCCTGCTCCGCCATTCAATAAGATCATGGCTGATCTTGGGCTCAAAGCCACTTCCCCGCCCGCTCCCCATAAGCCTTCACTCCCTTATCTTGCAAAAATCTCTCTATCTCCACCTTAAATGTATTTAATGACCCAGTCTCCACAGCTCTTTGGGCAGAGAATTCCACAGATTTACGACCCTCTGAGAGAAGAAATTCCTCCTCATCTCAGTTCTAAAAGGGCGACCCTTTATTCTGAGACTGTGCCCCCAAGTTCTAGATTTCCCCACGAGGGGAAACATCCTCTCTGCATCTACCTTGTCAAGCCCCCTCAGTATTTTATATGTTTCAATAAGATCACCTCTCATTCTTCTAAATTCCAATGAGTATAGGCCCAGCCTGCTCAACCTTTCCTCATAAGTCAACCCCCTCATCTCTGGAATTAACCTAGTGAATCGTCTCTGAACTGCCTCCAATGCAAGTATATCCTTCCTTAAATAAGGAGACCAAAACTGTACGCAGTACTCAAGGTGTGGTCTCACCAATACCCTGTACAGTTGTAGCAGGACTTCCCTGTTTTTATACTCCAACCCCCTTGAAATAAAGGCCAACATTCCATTTGCCTTTTTGATTACTTGCTGTAACTGCATGCTAACTTTTTGTGTTTCATGCACAAGGACCCCCTGGTCCCTCTGAACTGTAGCATTTTGTAATCTCCCTCCATTTAAATAATAATTTGCTTTTCTATTTTTCCTGCCAAAGTGTATAACCTTGCACTTTCCCACATTATACTCCATCTGCCAAATGTTTGCCCACTCACTTAGCCTGTCTATATCCCTTTGCAGATTCTTTGAGTCCTCTGCACAACTTGCTTTCCCACCCATCTTTGTATCATCCGCAAACTTGGCTACATTACACTCGATCCCTTCATCCAAGTCATTAATGTAGATTGTAAATAGTTGAGGCCCCAGCACCGATCCCTGTGGCACCCCACTAGTTACCGTTTGCCAACCGGAAAATGACCCATTTATCCCGACTCTCTGCTTTCTGTTAGTTAGCCAATTCTCTATCCATGCTAATATATTACCCTCAATTCCGTGAGCTCTTATCTTATGCAGCAACCTTTTATGTGGCACCTTATCGAATGCCTTCTGGAAATCCAAATACACCACATCTACTGGTTCACCTTTGTCCACCCTGCTCGTTACATCCTCAAAGAACTCCAGCAAATTTGTTAAACATGATTTCCCTTTCATAAAACCATGCTGACTCTGCTTGACTGCATTTTGATTTTCCAAATGCCCTGCTACTGCTTCCTTAATGAAGGACTCCAGCATTTTCCCAACGACAGATGTTAGGCTAACTGGTCTATAGTTTTCTGCTTTCTGTCTCCCTCCTTTCTTAAATAGGGGTGTTACATTTGCGGTTTTCTAATCCGCTGGGACCTCTCCAGAGTCCAGGGAATTTTGGTATATTGCAACCAATGCATCCACTATCTCTGCAGCCACTTCTTTTAAGACCCTGGGATGCAGGCCATCTGGTCCAGGGGACTTGTCGTCTTTTAGTCCCATTATTTTACCAAGTACTATTTCCTTAGTGATAGTGATTGTCTTTAGTTCCTCCCTCCCTGTGGGCCCCTTGATTATCCATTTTTGGTTTGTGTCTTCTACCGTGAAGACAGATACAAAATATTTGTTCAGAGTCTCTGCCATTTCCCCGTTCTCCATTATTAATTCCCCAGTCTCATCCTCTAAGGGACCAACGTTTACTTTAGCTACCCTCTTCCTTTTTATATACCTGTAGAAGCTCTTACTATTTGTTTCAATGTTCCTTGCCAGTTTTCTCTCTCAATTCATCTTCTCTCTCTTTATTTTTTTTTAGTCATCCTTTGCAGGTTTTTAAAATTTTTCCAATCCTCTGGTCGCCCACCAATCTTGGCAACATTGTATGCCTTCGTTTTCAATTTGATACCATCCTTTACTTCCTTAGTTAGCCACGGATGGTGCTCCCTTCTCTTAAAATCTTTCTTTCTCACTGGAATATATTTTTGTTGAGAGTTATGAAATATCTCCTTAAATGTCCGCCACTGCATTTCAACTGTCTTACACTTTAATTTATTTTTCCAGTCCACTTTAGCCAGTTCTGTCCTCATGCCATTGTAATTGCCTTTGTTTAAGATCAGGACACTGGTTTGAGATACAACTTTCTCACCCTCCAACTGAATTTGAAATTCAACCATGCTATGATCACGCTTTCCCAGAGGATCCTTTACTATGAGATCATTTATTAATTCTGTCTCATTACACAGTACCAGATCCAAGATAGCCTGCTCCTGGTTGGTTCCATTACATACTGTTCTAGGAAACTATCCCGGATGCACTCTGTGAACTCCTCCTCAAGATTACCATGGCCAATTTGATTTGTCCAATCAATATGGAGATTAAAATCACCCATGATTATTACCGTACCTTTTTTACAGGCCTCCATTATTTGTTGATTTAAGAACATAAGAACATAAGAAATAGGAGCAGGAGTAGGCCAATCGGCCCTTCGAGCCTGCTCCGCCATTCAATAAGATCATGGCTGATCTGATCCTCACCTCAAATCTAAAGAACACAAGAAGTAGGAGCAGGACCCGGCCACTCAGCCCCTGGGCCCGCTACGCCACCCACAGGGCCTCGACCGATCCGAACTCAGCCTCATGTCCAATTTCCTGCCCGCTCCCTGTAACCCCTAATTCGCTTTACTTCTAGGAAACTGTCTATTTCTGTTTTAAATTTATTTAATGATGTAGCTTCCACAGCTTCCTGGGGCAGCAAATTCCACAGACCTACTACCCTCTGAGTGAAGAAGTTTCTCCTCATCTCAGTTTTGAAAGAGCAGCCCCTTATTCTAAGATTATGCCCCCTAGTTCTAGTTTCACCCATCCTTGGGAACATCCTTACCGCATCCACCCGATCAAGCCCCTTCACAATCTTATATGTTTCAATAAGATCGCCTCTCACTCTTCTGAACTCCAATGAGTAGAGTCCCAATCTACTCAACCTCTCCTCATATGTCCACCCCCTCATCCCGGGGATTAACCGAGTGAACCTTCTTTGTACTGCCTCGAGAGCAAGTATGTCTTTTCTTAAGTATGGACACCAAAACTGTATGCAGTATTCCAGATGCGGTCTCACCAATACCTTATATAACTGCAGCAATACCTCCCTGTTTTTATAATCTATCCCCCTAGCAATAAAAGCCAACATTCCGTTGGCCTTCTTGATCACCTGCTGCACCTGCATACTAACTTTTTGATTTTCTTGCACTAGGACCCCCAGATCCCTTTGTACTGCAGTACTTTCCAGTTTCTCGCCATTAAGATAATAACTTGCTCTCTGATTTTTCCTGCCAAAGTGCATAACCTCACATTTTCCAATATTGTATTGCATCTGCCAAATCTCCGCCCACTCACCCAGCTTGTCTATATCCCCTTGTAGGTTTTTTATGTCCTCCTCACTTTCTACTTTCCCTCCCATCTTTGTATCATCTGCAAACTTTGATATGTTACACTCTGTCCCCTCCTCCAAATCGTTAATATAGATTGTAAAGAGTTGGGGACCCAGCACCGACCCCTGCGGAACACCACTGGCTACTGGTTGCCAGTCCGAGAATGAACCATTTATCCCAACTCTCTGCTTCCTGTTAGATAACCAATCCTCCACCCATGCCAGAATATTCCCCCAATCCAGTGATTTTTTATCTTGAGCAATAATCTTTTATGTGGCACCTTGTCGAATGCCTTCTGGAAGTCTAAATACACTACGTCCATTGGTTCCCCTTTATCCACCCTGTACGTTATGTCCTCAAAGAACTCAAGCAAATTTGTCAGACATGACTTCCCCTTCATAAAGCCATGCTGACTATGTCCTATTAAATTATGTTTATCTAAATGTTCCGTTACTGTCTCCTTAATAATAGACTCCAAAATTTTACCCACCACAGATGTTAGACTAACTGGTCTATAATTTCCAGCCTTCTGCCTACTACCCTTTTTAAATAAGGGTGTTACATTAGCAGTTTTCCAATCTGCCGGGACTTTTGCTGAGTCCAGGGAATTTTGGAAAATTATTACCAAAGCATCCACAATCCCTACTGCCACTTCCCTCAAGACCCTAGGATGTAAGCCATCAGGTCCAGGGGATTTATCTGCCTTGAGTCCCATTATTTTACTGAGTACCAATTCCTTAGTGATTTTAATTGTATTTAGCTCCTCCCCCCCTAGAGCCCCCTGTTTGTCCAGTGTTGGGATATTCTTAGTGTCCTCTACCGTAAAGACTGAAACAAAATATTTGTTCAGCATTTTTGCCATCTCCATGTTTCCCACCATTAATTTCCCGGTCTCATCCTCTAAGGGACCTACGTTTGCCTTAGCCACCCTTTTTCTTTTTATATAACTATAGAAACTCTTGCTATCTGTTTTTATATTTTTTGCTAATTTATTTTCATAATCTATCTTCCCTTTCTTAATCAATCCTTTAGTTACTTTTTGCTGTCTTTTGAAGACTTCCCAATCTTCTATCCTCCCACTAAGTTTGGCTACCTTATATGTCCTTGTTTTTAGTTGGATACTATCCTTAATTTCTTTACTTAGCCACGGATGGCTGTCATTTCTTTTACACCCTTTTTTCCTCAGTGGAATATATATTTTTTGAAAGTTGTAAAATAACTCCTTAAATGAACACCACTGCTCATGTACCGTCTTACCCTTTAATCTATTTTCCCAGTCCACTTTAATCAATTCCGCTCTCATACCATCATAGTCTCCTTTATTCAAGCTCAGTACGCTTGTCTGAGAACCAACCTTCTCACCCTCTAATTGGATATGGAATTCAACCATGTTATGGTCACTCATTCCAAGGGGATCCTTAACTAGGACATTATTAATTAATCCTGACTCATTACACAGGACCAGGTCCAAGGTTGCTTGCCCCCTTGTAGGATCAGTTACATACTGCTCAAGAAATCCATCCCTAATACACTCAATAAACTCTTCCTCAAGGCTGCCCTGCCCAATTTGATTTGTCCAGTTAATATGATAGTTAAAATCCCCCATAATTATAGCTGTTCCCTTATTACATGCCCCAACTATTTCCTGATTAATACTTCTTCCAGCAGAGTTGCAACTATTAGGAGGCCTATATACTACTCCCACTAGTGTTTTTTTCCCTTTATTATTCCTTATCTCCACCCAAACTGTTTCATTATCCTGATCCTTTGACCCAATATCATTTCTCTGTAATACAGTGATTCCTTCCTTTATTAACATAGCTACCCCACCTCCTCTTCCTTCCTGTCTGTCCTTCCTGATTGTTAAATACCCTGGCATATTTAATTCCCAGTCGTTGTCACCCTGCAGCCATGTTTCTGTAATGGCCACAAGATCATTCCCATACGTAGTTATTTGTATCGCCAACTCGTCTATTTTGTTACGAATGCTGCGTGCATTCAGATAAAGAACTTTTAAATATGTTTTGTGACAATTTATTCCTGCTTTTACCCCCTTTACTACTTTACCTTTATCTTTATATATTCTGTCCCTTCCTGACACGCTCTGGTTTTTAATTACCCCACTGCTACTTTGCTCTATTGCCTTCTCCGCTGACATTTTAATTTTTTGCTCTCTTGAAACCTCCCCCCCACTAATTAGTTTAAAGCCCTCTCTACAGCCCTAGTTATTCGATTCGCCAGGACTCTAGTCCCAGCACTGGCCAAGTGAAGTCCGTCCCAACGGAACAGCTCTCTCCCGTCCCAGTACTGGTGCCAGTGTCCTAGGAAGCAAAACCCATTTCTCCCACACCAGTCTTTGAGCCACGCATTTAACTCTCTGATTTTATTTACCCTAGCCAAATTTGCACGTGGCTCAGGTAGTAATCCAGAGATTACTACCCTAGAGGTTCTGTTTTTTAATTTGGCCCCTAGCTGCTCATACTCCCTCAGCAGAACCTCATTCCTTGTCTTATCTATGTCATTGGTACCAACATGGACCACGACAACTGGATCTTCCCCCTCCCACTCCAAGTTTCTCTCTAGCCCAGAGGAGATGTCCTTAACCCTGGCACCGGGCAGGCAACATAGCCTTCGGGACTCTCGCTCTCAGCTGCAAAGAACCCTATCTATCCCCTTAATGATACTATCCCCTACCACTACAACATTTCTTTTTACTCCCCCCACTTGAATGGCTCCCCGTACCACGGTACTGTGGCCAGGTTGCTCATCCTCCCTGCAGTCCCTGCTCCTGTCCTCACAGGGAGTAAGAGCCTCGAACCTGTTGGACAAGAGCAAGGGCTGCGGCTCCTCCAACACTACCTCCTGGATCCCCGTACCTGCCTCACTCGTAGTCACACCCTCCTGTCCCTGATCACGGGCTACATCTGAATTAGTTAATCTAATTGGTGTGACTACCTCCTGGAACACAGAGTCCAGGTAACTCTCCCCCTCCCTGATGTGTCGCAGTGTTTGAAGCTCGGACTCCAGCTCATCAACACGGAGCCGGAGTTCCTCGAGCAGCCAACACTTACTGCAAATGTGATCACCGTGAACATCAATGGTGTCCACCAGCTCCCACATATTGCAGCAGTAACACATCACCTGCTCTCCCATTCTATGTAATTAATTAAATTTATTAATATTATTTACCCTTTAATTAATTTAAATTAAAACAATACACTTCTGTGACAGTTTGATCTGAGTCTCCTCACTCCGTCCTGTGGCAGTTTGATCTGAGTCTCCTCACTCTCCGTCCTGACAGTTTGATCTGAGTCTCCTCACTCCGTCCTGTGGCAGTTTGATCTGAGTCTCCTCACTCTCCGTCCTGACAGTTTGATCTGAGTCTCCTCACTCCATCCTGACAGTTTGATCTGAGTCTCCTCACTCTCCGTCCTGACAGTTTGATCTGAGTCTCCTCACTCTCCGTCCTGACAGTTTGATCTGAGTCTCCTCACTCCGTCCTGTGGCAGTTTGATCTGAGTCTCCTCACTCTCCGTCCTGACAGTTTGATCTGAGTCTCCTCACTCCGTCCTGTGGCAGTTTGATCTGAGTCTCCTCACTCTCCATCCTGACAGTTTGATCTGAGTCTCCTCACTCTCCGTCCTGTGGCAGTTTGATCTGAGTCTCCTCACTCCGTCCTGTGGCAGTTTGATCTGAGTCTCCTCACTCTCCGTCCTGACAGTTTGATCTGAGTCCCCTCACTCTGTCCTGTGGCAGTTTGATCTGAGTCTCTTCACTCTGTCCAACAGTATTGCTACTGTTCGGGGCCTGTAGACTATGCCCACCAGAGACTTTTTCCCTTTATTATTTTTTATCTCCACCCAAACCGATTCTACATCTCGATCTTCAGATCCAATATCAATTCTCACCACTGCACTGATCCCATCCTTTACCAACAAAGCCACCCCACCTCCCTTTCCTTTCTGTCTGTCCTTCCGAATTGTCAGATACCCTGGAATATTCAGTTCCCAGCCCTGATCATCTTGCAATCACGTCTCTGTAATGGCGATCAGATCATACCCATTTGTATCTATTTGTGCCGTCAACTCATCTATCTTGTTACGAATGCTGCGTGCATTCAGATAGAGAGCTTTTAACTTTGTCTTTTTGCCATTTCTCTTTGTTTTGGCCCCATTTTCTGTTGCACTCTCATTTTTAAACATTCTGTCCCTTCCTGTCACACTCTGGTTATTATTTCCACCATCTCTATCCTGCTCAATTGTTTTCTCATTTCTCATTGACTTTTTAAATTCCCGCTCACCTGGATCCTCCCCCCCACTATTTAGTTTAAAGCCCTCTCTACAGCCCTAGTTATTTGATTCGCCAAGACTCTAGCCCCAGCATGGTTCAAGTGAAGCCCGTCCAAACGGAACAGCTCCCTTTTATCCCAGTACTGGTGCCAGTGCCCCACAAATCGAAACCCATTTCTCCCACACCAGTCTTTGAGCCACTCGTTCATTTCCCTGATCTTATTTACCCTATGCAAATTCGCTCGTGGCTCAAGTAGTAATCCAAAGATTATTACCTTTGTGGTCCTGCTTTTTAATTTAGCCCCTAGCTGCTCATACTCTCTCAGCAGAACCTCTTTCTTTGTCCTACCTGTGTCATTGATGCCTACGTGGACCATGACAACTGGATCATCCCCCTCCACTCCAAGTTCCTCTTCAGCCCAGAGGAGATGTCCTTAACCCTGGCACCGGGCAGGCAACACAACCTTCGGGACTCACGCTCTCAGCTGCAGAGAACAGTATCTATCCCCCTAACTATACTGTCCCCTATTACTACAACATTTCTTTTTACTCCCCCCACTTGAATGGCTCCCTGTATCATGGTGCTGTGGTCAGATTGCTCATCCTCCCTGCAGTCCCTGCCCTTGTCCACACAGGGAGCAAGAATCTCGTACATGTTTGACAAGGCCAAGGGCTGAGGCTCCTCCATCACTACCTCCTGGATCCCAATACCTGCCTCGCTTGTAGTCACAGCCTCCTGTCCCTGACCATGGGCCAAATTGGAAGTAATTACTCCAGTGGGTGTGACTGCCTCCTGGAACTTAGCGTCCAGGTAATGCTCCCTCTCCCTAATGTGTCGCAGTGTCCGAAGCTTGGACTCCAGCTCATCAACTCTGAGCCAAAGTTCCTCGAGCAGCCAACATTTGCTGCAGATATGGTTGCCTTGGACCTCAATGGTGTCCACCAGCTCCCACATGCAACAACAACAACACATTGTCTGGTCTCCCATCTCAATTAATTAATTTAGTTTTAAAATTTGGAAAACGTATATCTTTTAATCTACACCAAGGCACTTAAATTTAGACTTCCAAGTTTGGAAAAAAAGCGAGTAATATAGAAATACTCACCAACCAATCACTTACCTGCTTTCGGGTGACGTCACACTTCGATTACTTTTTCCTTCTTTACACTCACCGGTCCGTTGTGCCCGCTCTCCTGGGCTCTCGCTCACCTTTAGTAGCTCCGAACTCTCACGCTCTCCTGGACTCCTGCTCACCTTTAGTAGCGCCGAACTCTCGCGCTCTCCTGGGCTATCGCTCACCTTTAGTAGCGCCTAATTCTCGCGCTCTCCTGGGCTCCTGCTCACCTTTAGTAGCTCCGAACTCTCGCGCTCTCCTGGGCTCCCGCTCGCCTATAGTAGCGCCGAACTCTCGCGCTCTCCTGGGCTCCCGCTCACCTTTAGTAGCGCCGAACTCTCGCGCTCACCTTTAGTAGCGTCGAACTCCCGCGCTCTCCTGGGCTCGCGCTCACCTTTAGTAGCGTCGAACTCCTGGGCTCCCGCTCACCTTTAGTAGCTCCGAACTCTCGCGCTCTCCTGGGCTCCCGCTCACCTTTAGTAGCTCCGAACTCTCGCGCTCTCCTGGGCTCCCGCTCACCTTTAGTAGCTCCGAACTCTCGCGCTCTCCTGGGCTCCCGCTCACCTTTAGTAGCGCCCCTGGAGCCGCCATCTTCCTGCTTGATGCCTCCTCTCCCTGTCGTTGTTGGGACCAGGCACCAAGGCAGGCAGCGATACTCAGTTTGGCAGATTGGGCACCCAGTGAGCGTTGCACGCTCGCTGATGTCACGATCTGCCTGGCGCTGAAGTCCCCGGCGCTAACTCATTGTGGTGGCGCTACGGGGGGGGGCCGAATTTGGCGTGTGGCGCTGGATTCGCCTCGCCGTGGCGCTACTGCCTCAGCGCCCCGTTAGCGCCCCTGCCAGGCGCTAACTGGAGGCGCTAAGGTACCGAATTTCTCCCCCTTTGAGTTTTTCCTTCTGTTTGTCTGGTGTCTGCCTCTCTGCTTCTTGCTGTCCCGTGCTGTTTAAATCTGCCGCTCTTGGTGCCCCCGATAAGCTCTCTTGACCTCAACTATGCTGTCAGAAGGAATGAAAGTCAACCATTTCCTTGCAGGGAAGAGAGAAAATTAGAGCACACATCACTTTCAAGAACCAGTAGGTAGTTACAGAGAGGGATTGGCAGAGTCTTAGGACGTGTACATGGTGTGGATAGATATACCAAAATCTTAGTGGATAACTGCACCGAATAGTATGGCACTGAGCCATACAGATCAAGAAAGTTTGAATTTACATCATTCACTAGTGCAGAGTTTGCTGCTCTTTGCTGTGGTGACAGTGGGGGCAGCACCACTGACTTCAGCCTGGTTGAAGAAAAATTGCTTAGGGATCCCTCTCCTGATTATGAGCCACAATCCCGCTTTAATGTTTTGAGTGTAGATGTTAGGTGAGAAGAGGGTCAGGCTTAGTTATTATAACCATTTAAATTAAGTAGTCTGCTGACACTCACTGTGGAGGGTTACACATCAAGAATAGTCCCAGGTAATAGAGACCTGAGATTATGCCTGAGTTGCTACTTTCTGGAGAGGTGAATTATATAAATTGGAGGAAAATTGTATAAAAAAGGAATTAGTATTTTTGTTGTGCTTATCAAGATGAACAACACCAGTGCCGGGGAATGCAACTTTCCTATTTCGGGCACTCAGCGCCAGTAGCATCAGTGAGAATTTTTCCGCTTTTTGCTCCAGCCATTCTTATGGCCTCTCTGAGTGACTCTGCCAATCTCGTGCCAATAGTGTTGGATGATGGGAAATTTTATGCAATTAACCCATACTCCACCTGGAATTGGATTGAGAATACTGAAATTGACTATTACAAAGGAGATAGATGACTTAAACCCAGATCCCAAAGGATGTACTAATCCATTTCACCATACAATCCCCTTATCTGATTTTCTTTACAAAAAATCTTTCTGCTCACTCATGGATTAGCTGGTTAAGGCACTGGGTAGCTGAACTATACAGACGAGAAACATTTTAGGTTCAGTCTCTAGTTTGTGCTGAGTTAGCTGATCTCAGATGAGGCAACGGTTGTGGCATCACGATTGGCCTGAGCAACCCTGAGTCTGGGAGGGGGAAATCAACCAGGATTCCTGTTCCTGATTGCCATCCAACAACCTCTACTGAAAGGGCATGTGACAGAAACAGGGATCCGTCCTGTTTAAACTTACACCATTCGGAAAGAAATAACTTACATTTATATAGCACCTTTCAGGACCAGGTACCTCACTGCAGGTGAGAACTTGGAAAATGTACACTTGAATGTTGTTGGGCTATTCATCCTAGTAGGACATCACAACTTAACAATCCTGTCCTCACCCAACTTCTATACACGTGCACTTTCAACTGGGTTCACTGTAAAAGTAATCATTGCATTTGTAAAAGTAATCATTGCATTTATATTAATTATAAGGCTGTTTTTAAGGCTTTATTTTTTTACTGTGATGGATGAATGTAATGGATTTACTATGTAATGGATTTACTATGTAATGGATTTACTATGTAATTGATGAGTTGTACAGGTATTATTGTTTTTGAATAAAAATATTTCAACTGGGCTCACTGGAGAGCAGACTTCTAGAGTGGGAATCCTAGTTAATTTTCCCATCCTAAGCCCAGCGACTGAGGAAAATGACAATGTCCCATCAGCATCTGGGTTGAGATGAGCTAAGTCAGCACAGATAAGGGATTGAACCAAATACCTTCCTGACCTGCATGAATCTGTGCGACTTCTCATTTTTGTCCACCCCAGTCCAACGCCGGCATCTCCACATCATGACCTCTACATGAATCTTGACCGTAAACATATAATGCATTCACATATGGAGCCATTGTGGAGCAATTACAAGTTTCTTTATTGAATATTTTGCTTCATATACAAAGTTGGAAGTAACACTCAAGATTTTTCATGCAATATATTGTACCTATAGGTGAAACAATAAAATGACCAAAATTGTTACTGAAGAGAAACTTTTAAGCTTATAACAGTCTCTGTAGTCATTGAACTGCAGCTAAATTGTTTGTCTTTCATAATTTAACTGGAGTGGCCCATTGTAATGGATGGACTATTATAGAATCAGAACAGTACAGCACAGAAGGAGGCCATTCGGCCCATCGAGTCTGCACCGAAGACTAGAGAGCGGAAAAGTAATCAGATCCTGATCCCTGTCCATCCACTCTTACTAGTTGTGTGTGCATAGTTGTTTTTATATTGCTGTACTGCCTTGTTGCCACCGGCTCCTGATGTGTGGGTCTCATGCAGCCAGCAGCAACCTTATATTAACTTGCTGGATTCACTAAGGCCAGCAGCTGGGAACACCCAGTAAAAGCACAGGTCTTCCTGGCTGCTGGCCTCAGCAAATCTGGCAAGTTTATTTTGGGGTCGTCGTGCCCAAGACTCATGTTGGCAACTGATGAGACGAGCAGAACAGTAAAGCAATATAAAACCAGTTTATGTTGCATTAGGAGATGATCAGAGTTGGTTATGATAATAGCCTGCCAAAACTCATCTTTGAGGCTTACACGTAAATATCGGCAACTTGGATAAGGTACTGTAGGGAGACCAGTATCCATGCAACCATATCCTAGCAAGGTGTCAATGCCTTCAGCAAAGAAGACAAAAGGATAATCTAACAAAGAGTCAACAACTTCATGAAAGAATGGGAGGGGATACCCTAGGAAAGTGTCAACAACTTCAGGAAAGAAGGGGGAAGACAAAATTTGTCAGGGAAAATTAGAGAAAAAACCCCGAAAACAATTGCATTCTGTTGTGCTCTTTTTTGATCATAAATAACCTTTGCACCTAATCGCTCTGTGACCTTGACAGCTCTGCTTCCTGTATCTCAGCCAATGAACTGTGTGTTGCCATACAAGAGAAAGTGCATCAATTTAAATAGGGAATGATTCATACTGTATTCAAAAATGATCTTTGTTTATGTGCAGTAAGCAGAAGCTATTTCAAATAGCTCAGAAATATTGAAGCCCCAAACAGAGTTTTGTAATATTTAGCCCTCAGTACTCCATGCTCCTGTGTACTATTACAAGAAAAGACTGTTTAACAACAACTTTGAAGATTTTATTTTTCAGAGTTTCTGTTTTTAAAGCTCCATAAAATGAAATCACTACCAAAACTTTGCTTGGCTGCATTTGATGTTAAAGGCCTCATTTGTTTATTTGAACAAATTGAAGATTACGAGCTTTAGCGAACTGTTAAAATGCTGTTGAACATAGTTAGCCAGTGTCAGCCTCAAGGTTGTTATAAAACCCCTCTACAAAGTTGGTGTCATTATACAGAATTAAAGCACAAGGCTGCCAACTTTAATTCATTTGAAGTTTCGTGCTCCTAAGAGTAAGAAGTGTTTACAGTCTGCTTCATTCTTTTCAGTGGTAAATCTCATCCCTACCATTTCCCAGATTGACAACTCTGAAACAAAGAAAAGAAAATAACTTGCATTCACCTTTCACGACCTCAGGACATCCCAAACCGTGTTCCAGCCAATGAAGTACTTTTGAAGTGCAGTCCCTGTTATAATGTAGGAAATGTGGCAATTTGTACACAGCAAGCTCCCACAAACAGCAATGGAATAAATGACCAGATCATCTATTTTTGGTGCTGGTTGAGGGATAAATGTTGACCAGGTCAGGAGGAGAACACCCCTGCTGGTCTTGGTGTGGGGCCATGAGATATTTTAAGTCCATCTGAGAGGGTGGACGGGACCTCCGTTTAACACAAAAGCAAAATACTGCGGATGCTGGAAATCTGAAATAAAAACAGAAAATGCTGGAAACACTCAGCAGGCCAGGCAGCATCTGTGGAGAGAGAAACAGAGTTAACGTCTCAGGTCGATGACCCTTCGTCAGGTCGATGACCTCCGTTTAACATCCCATCGCAAAAGTGACACCTCCGACAGTGAAACACTCCCTTAGTATTGCACTAGATTGATTATGTGCTTAAGTGGGGTTTCAATACATGACTTTCTGTTCCAGAAGTGAGAATGCTACCACTGAGGCAAGGCTGATACTTTGCATCACGATCCCTTTTGCAACAGCGTTTTACCAGGAAGAAATGTACAAATGTACAAACGCAGATTTCACGGTGATGTTGTGCATGCACGCCTGCCGTCTGTTTTCTTTCTGTCTGGTTACATGATTCATGCAGCGTGCAGTCCAGCATAACCTGGAAGCCAGCCCCACAGAAAGTTATGAGCCACGAGTGATTTAATTCACAGCTGGAGTTACTGTTAAACTAGAAAAAAGACAGAATTAATAACGGTTCAGCAATAACGGGCGCACTGGCAATTCTAAAAATATTGGGTTGAAAGAAATTAACATATTCTTGTACGGAAAATAGGTTTTCCAATTAAAAAAAACTGTACAGGCTATGTTAAATTAAATGAAACAAAATAAAACCAAGCTTTAAAATGTTCCGCCTTTGAAAACCACATTCAGACAGCCACAGCCACCTAAGTGGGCTGAGCAACATTGCAGCGACCCAATCGCAAGGCAGCTAGTCGAATGAGCCGAGCTATAAAACTAACTCGTGAAAGTTACGTCGAGTCCACATACATTGTGTGGTTCATCGGAGCCCCGTGGTCATGGCTTTAATGTGGAGTGTGCTGCTTGTTGCAGCGTTCGGTAAGTAATCTTTATTCTGTTCAGTACTTCAACTTAATTTTACAACACTTTACTTTGAGTTGTCAGGAATCAAACAATGCTTCAGTGCGGCTTCCTTTCAGCCTTTTTTTTAACGTGAACAGATTTTGTTTTGTCAAGGAAGCTTTTATGCCACAGCGCAAGGACGGAAAATAATTTCATTTTTTTTTTAAAGGATCGGTATCTGCCGAACGCTACATCGCTGATATAAACATGGCAGGAATTCGGGGGACCGTGGAGTTTAACACCACTTCTCAGAGGATCCTGATCAATTTGCCGGCGGCTTGCGGCCAATTTGACATCTCTCTACACGAATTCCCAGTCATGTACGGCAATTCCGAAGACCCCTGCAACGAGTCAAACATCGGTGAGAAAATTTATGGCTTCACGGCGAACAGTACGAACGAGACGCTGATGGAGAGCCGGCTTTTCCAGCTCAAGTCGGACCTCTCCGATCTGTCAGTCACCATCGAGGGCTGTGGAAACGCAAGTAAAGCGTGCGGCACTGTAAGGAAAGTTGGGAAGACCAAGACTTGGCAGGGGAAATTTTTCTCCTCCGTAGCCGGAGATGTCTACATCCGCCAGAATGAAGAGGAGAGCTCGGCAAGGATACTGACCGATCTGATGGCGATTAACAACAGCAAGGTGGCAATGAACGTGTCTCTCTACCTGCAAGTAGGGGCAGCGAGCTGTACCCCACTGGCACAGATCAACGGGCCAAAAAATTGGACATTGCTCGGCACGTTCAAAGTGGGCACCCCTTTAAATCCTGTAAAAAGTCGCAGTGATGGGGTCACTCTACCAGACGGGAGCCCCAAACAATTCCTGTACATGTACGATGGCACCGAGTGGTCTTGCACTGAAGTTCGGGCGGTAGAAGCAAAGCAGGTCTGGGCTTACATAGATATGAACGCTGTCAAAGGAACTTTCAGGTTTCGTCAAGTTTCCCCATTTGATACCACGGACTACACTGTGTCTCTGATGAATCTGCGACAGCTGGCTAGTGCCTACCATGTCCACAATTTCCCAGTGCCTCAGCGCCTGACTCCAGGAGATAAGCTTTGTGGAAATGATAATCTAGGAGGGCACTGGGATCCATTTAGGAAGGTTGCTTCCAGTCCTTCCTATCCCCAAGACACAAACGAAACCCATGATCAGTATGAAATAGGGGACTTGAGTGGAAGACATGGCTTTTTAAAGGGGCTGGACAAGTTTGAAAGCACTTTTAAGGACTGGAATCTCCCATTGTTTGGGCGGAATAGCATTGTTGGGCGTTCTGTAGTTGTCCACCACCCCAATTCATCTCGATGGCTGTGCGCTACAATTGGCTACCCGGGAGAAGTCATAACAGCAGTAGCCATATTTAAGAGCCCAGTGGCAGGAAGAATCATTTTTCGACAGCTGAAAAACAATCCCTATTCAGACTTATCCATTTTTATGGACCTTTCTTATGCCAACTCATCTGCTGCGACAACAGTTGATCACCTTTGGCACATTCATGAATATCCCATCAGCTCTGAGTTGGATTCTGACTCTCACATTTGCTTAAGTACCAAGGGGCATTTTAACCCTTTCAAAGTAGATGTTGGTAGTAAGTATAACATGGAGTGTAGCCCGGACAGCCCTTTCCGATGTGAAGTTGGTGACTATGCTAAGAAACATAAAGCAATAAAGCTCACCAACCTTACCAGTGCAGTTGACACCAAGTACTTCTTTACTGATAGTACTTCAGCACTTGCTGGGCCACTGTCCATTGTTCCTCGGTCAGTGGTCATTCATGGAAAAAATCGCGTAACCTTTCGCTTAGCTTGTGCTAATGTAACCTTTCTTCGTCCAGCTTCAGTGACGATTGATGCATGGAGGGGTGTTGGAACAGTAAATGGAAATGTGGCATTCAAACAACTTTCTGATTTAGACCGTACTATTGTGTACGTTCATTTAACAGATCTGAATAGTGAAGCAGGAACTTATAACATCCACACACTTCCCATCAAAACCGGTTCTTCTGACACCGATGCCTGTTCTGACACTAGTCTTAAAGGCCGTTACAACCCATTCAATGTGAATGGATCTTTATCCCCTGAGCCAGGCAATGGTACAGTTGACCAGTATGAAGTTGGTGATATCAGTGGGAAATTTGGAACACTGAATGGTCTGAACCAAACAACTAAAAAGTACATGGACATGAACATGCCCATGTTTGGACCTCACAGCATTGTAAGACGTTCATTGGTTATTTATCGGGCAGACGGATCACGGTAAGTTTACAAACTTGTCAATTTTTTGCTGCTTGAGGCTAATTGAATGGTTCACTACTCTTCTCAATACTCTAGACATTTTAGGCTTTGGATTCTAGGTATCCAAATGTATTTTTTTGTTTCTCCCAATTTACTCCTCTTTTCAAAAAGTGTCTCAGACAGGGATACAGTTCCATGGGCACCGGCAGCTAGCTACTCACTACCTTGCCCAAGTGGCTGGTCTTTATATGTGTAAGCCAAGATAGTGAGTGACAGCAACCTACTGAACTTGAGTGTTATAGCCCAATCCTGTTTTCATCCAACATCCACCATGCATACTTTCCATCAGAGATCACTGGATGGAGATTAGGAATGAAAGCCCTGGTTGATATTTCTCCTGCTAACTTTGAAGCGTTGGTTTAACTGTGCTGCCACCCTGACTGAAATTTGATAACTTAAAACAAACCAGGGATCACTCATGGGACTTTCTTGATTTGTATGGCTCAATGGATTTCAAAGTTGGGGAGAAGTTAAATAAAAAGGTAGGAGCTTAGCATTCTAGAATGTAAGGCAAATTCCTTGGCAAATCCTTTAACTAGGGGTTGGCCTTCTGGAATGCTAAACTCCTACATTTTTGTTTAACTTCTCCCCAACTTGAAAAGCCTACAATCTAATTCTTCTAACATGCCATTTGTTAACTCCTCTAATTCTTTCCCCATTACTCCTGTGTCTATGAAGTGTCTTGGGACATTTATTATGTTAAATGCATTCTATAATGAATGTTGTAGTTCCACTCCCTCTATCCAATTTTAAATCAACAACTGCATAAGCCTGCATTCAAGCCAGGAGGGAAAGTTGCCCAGCTGATTTGCACATATTCTTATGAGGCTGGGTGAGGCTGGGTTCACCTGTCTGAATTTGGCAGACCTAGTGGTTTGAAATGACTGTTTTCAAGGCTGCTCCCATTGTCGGATGTAGGATTTATCCATTAATAACAATATAAATACTGACTGTGAGATGGAGACTGGCACTAGTGCGTTAAAGGCAATAGCTTAGTGTGGTCCGTACCATGATGGACCTATTCTATCCTGTACCTTTCAAAAGGTAAGTTGCAAATCCATGCCTATCTCCACCTGCTATCATGTGTTTTCCTCACTAGCACCTTAAGTGCTAGCTTTAAACAGGAATGTATTTAATGTGTTGTTGAATTAATGCGGAGATGCCGGTGTTGGACTGGGGTGGACAAAAATGAGAAGTCGCACAACACCAGGTTATAGTCCAACAGTTTTATTTGAAATTACGAGCTTTCGGAGCGCTGCTCCTTCATCAGGTAAAGTGAGGGAATACAAATCAGATACAAAGCATTACAGGAATACAAGTGAGGGAATACAAATCAGATACAATGATTGTATCTCTGCAAACACATTGTTCTCTGTCTATATATGCTTTGTATCTGATTTGTATTCCCTCACTTTATCTGACAACGAAGGAGCAGCGCTCCGAAAGCTCGTAATTTCAAATAAAACTGTTGGACTATAACCCGGTGTTGTGCGACTTCTCATTTTTGTTGAATTAAACACTTGCTAATTGTGATACCAGCTGTTAACTTTCTCTATGGGTGGGGAGGTGAGGACAGGCAGAGATTCAATTAGGTAGAGAGAGTCAGGGAATTGGGTGAAGACTGGCTAAGACTTTGGGTGCAGAGTATAACACAACTCTGTGGCAATATCTTTCTAAAATGCTGATCATGCCCTCTGTCTAAAAATTGTTAAATATTTTTGTCTTGAGAGTAGTAACTGGGATCACTACTAGATTCTAACACTAAAATACAAGAACATTTGTTGCTCGGTGTTCGATGATCATGTTTCCTTTTCCTGGAGAACAGAGACTGGTTCTTAAGCTCGTAAATCCATGTGATACTGCAGTTCCAGGCCAGATGGTAATAAATTATTTAGAAAGATTACTTTGATATAGGTCAATCAATTGGTTTGGTTGGCATCTTTAATGTTGGTGAGTCACGTATCATATTTAGTGCCTTCTATTATTTCCCAAGAATACATAACTTTGCCTGTTCTACAAAGTAATGTTTAAAGCTCAGAAGTGAAGGATCTGGGAGACTGGATATCATGGTCAAGAAATTGAATTGCACCCAAATCTGAGCTCGATCCTGGTACTGTGCCCTCTGCACGTACCTAAATGAGGTCCATGAAAAATTGGTCCACTGGCCTCATTTGTTTGTTATTGGCGAGTGCTAATTGCAGCCCTAGACGCAACCAAGATCAGGCGCGTCCTGGATGCCCTACGCAGGTAACTTTACCACTAAGGCGGGTGGCGCACTTCCACTGTGGCATGGGTACACGCACGCAGTCTGCCATATACCAGAATGATACCAGGGCTTAGGGGGTTAAATTATGAGGACAGGTTGTATAAACTTGGCTTGTATTCCCTTGAGTATAGAAGATTGAGGAGTGATCTGATCGAGGTGTTTAAAATGTTGAAGGATTTGATAGGCTAGATATGGAGAAACTATTTCCTCTGGCAAAAGAATCAAGAACAAGGGGACAAAATCATAAAATTAGAGATAGGCTATTAAGCAGTGAAATCAGAAAGCACTTTTTCACATGCTAGGATAATTGAATCTGTCAAGACTGAAATGTACATTTTTTGTTAGATAGGGGTATCCAGGGATATGGAGTTGAAGTGCAGATCTGCACTATTATCTAATTGAATGGTGAAGTAGGCTTGGGGGGTTGTGGCCTACTCCTGTTCCTGTGGCCGACAGCGGCCCGCAGATTTAATGTGGAGCTGGGATGAGCAGGAGTGCTTCTCCCGGCTCTCCAATAAGGTGAGTAAAACAGTTCAAACTTACCTTTCTGGTGGTGGCCTTGGACCACTGATTTGGCTGCTAACCGCCTGAAGAAACTGATCTCCACATACATGGCTTATGCTCCAGTCATGCACAACCAAATTTTGCAAAGGGGGCCTCAAAACAGGTGATGGGCCCCATTTTTTGCATATGCAAAGTGCCTAACGTCTGTTTCAGGCGCCGCCCTGGTGCCTATGGAGGAACCTTTACCACTTCTGGCGTGGAATGAGCACATTGCCACTATATTAGATGCTTAGCTGCCTGTTTTACACCTGTAAAATGGGTGCAGCATGATCCAATTTCTGGACCATAATAGTAGTAGAAGTGATTGGTACTAAGGAGATATAAACATATGTTACACTGTGTAGGTATTTATCTTGTGATTACTATGTCATTTAGGGGGCTGGTCTTTCTGTGGGAACTAAGGGTACAGCCACATTAATCATGGGTTTAACTCTTGTATCAAGCATAGGTTATGAGAGAACATATGTCCAAATCTGTTTACAAGTCCAGAGATTAGGAAGGTTATATTCTGAAGCATTCAGTTAATGCAAGGACACAGTGAATTATTCTGTATATCCACTTTCTCTTGTCTGAAGTATTGCATACTATATGAAAACCAGCATTATTTAAAGAATATGTTAAGATTGCAAAGTGACTATCAATGTCTGAGTGTGTTACAAGATAGTGACACATTGATTCTGTGTTCGTGTGATTTGCCAATATCATCTGACATCTGAGATGTATTGTGTCCTTGAAAAATACACCATTCTGTATTATTTGTATAATGTATTGGTGGATCTCCTATTGTGTTGGATAGTGGATACAAAGAGGATTTCCAGTTTTACAGTGGTTTGTCATGTCGCAAACATCTTAGCGCTTCACTTCGTGAGTTACTTTATGTAGGCAAACATGTCAGCCATTTTACACACAGCAACACCCCACAAACAGTTGGATGAATGCTCCACTAATCAGATTTTGGTTGTGAGAGGAACACCGAGAACTCTCTATGTGAATACTATGCTATCTTTCATGTCACCTATATCACCAGAACAGACAGATGGGGCCTCACTAACATTTCATTTGTAGGATGGCACCTCCAACAGTGCAGCACTCCCTAAATATTCAACTGAAATGTCAGCCTGCATCATGTGTTCAAGTCCTTGAGTGGGGTTTATACCCTCAATCGTCTAACTCAAAGGCTACCAACCAACTAAGCCAAACTGACAAACATGCTAGGGGTCATTTTAACCTAACTTGCTGGCAGGAAGCCCACGGGATCAGGTAGAATGCTGGTTTCACATCCCCACCCAATAAAATCGGGTGCCAGCGTTGCACCCGATTCTGTCAGTTTCTCAACCGGTGGGTTAAAATTGCCCCTGGTGTTTTATATCAGGATGCGGAGATGCCGGTGTTGGACTGGGGTGGACAAAATTGAGAGGTCGCACAACACCAGGTTATAGTCCAACAGTTTTATTTGAAATCACAAGCTTTCGGAGCTATCGATTGCTCCTTCCTCAGGTGAAGTAAATTAGATACAGAATCGCCAAAGCATATATAGATAGAGAACAAAGCATGTGTACCTTACAATTGCAGACCACTAAATTAAATCATCCTGACTATCTGCCGAGGTGTGATAAAGTTAATCAAGTCAGCCAGGAAGGTACCACATCAAAGACATAGCAAGATACAACTGAGACAATGAGGTGTAGTCGCAGGGGTTCTAACGTGTCAAAAGCTGCCGTCTGTATGTAAAACGAAAAGCTTTAAAATTTTTACTTTTTTACTGGGAAAATTTTTACTTTTTTACTGGGAATCACATCTGTGAACAAGCCAACGACGACTCGAGTCCGGATCACGTCATGTATCGTGACATAAACCCAAGATCCCGGTTGAGACCGTCTTCATGAGTGCGGAACTTGGCTATCAGATTCTGCTCGATGATTTTGCGTTGTCGTGTGTTTCTAAGGTTGCCTTGGAGAACGCTTACCCGCAGATCCGAGGCTGAATGTCCTTGACTGCTGAAGTGTTCCCCGACTGGGAGGTAACAATCCTGCCTGGCGATTGTTGCGCGGTGCTCGTTCATACGTTGTCTCAGTGTCTGCATGGTCTCGCCGATGTACCATGCCGCGGTGCATTCTTTCCTGCAACGTATGAGGTAGACAACGTTGGCCGAGTCACATGAGTATGTACCATGTACCTGGTGGTTAGTGTCCTCACGTGTGATGGTGGTATCTGTGTTGATGATCTGGCATGTCTTGCAGAGTTTGCCTTGGCAGGGTTGTGTGGTATCGTGGTCGCTGTTATCCTGAAAGCTGGGTAATTTGCTGCGAACGATGGTACTTCTGAGGTTAGGCGGCTGTTTGAAGGCAAGTAGTGGAGGCGTGGGGATGGCCTTAGCGAGGTGTTTGTCGTCATCGATGACATGTTGAAGGCTGCGAAGAACATGGCGTAGTTTCTCCGCTCCGGGGAAGTACTGGACGACGTAGGGTACCCTGTTGGTTGTGTCCCGTGTTTGCCTTCTGAGGAGGTCTCTGCGATTTTTCGCTGTGGCCCGTCGGAACTGTCGATCGATGAGTCGAGCGTCATATCCCGTTCTTACGAGGGCGTTTTTCAGCGTCCGTAGGTGTCCATCGCGTTCGTTCTCGTCTGAGCAGATCCTGTGTATTCGCAGGGCTTGTCCATAGGGGATGGCTTCTTTAACGTGGTTAGGGTGGAAGCTGGAGAAGTGGAGCATCGTGAGGTTGTCCGTGGGCTTGCGGTAGAGTGAAGTGCTGAGGTGTCCGTCTTTGATGGAGATTCGTGTGTCCAGGAATGAAACCGATTCTGAGGAGTAGTCCATGGTGAGTTTGATGGTGGGATGGAACTTGTTTATGTTATCGTGTAGTCTTTTCAGTGATCCTTCGCCATGGGTCCAAAGGAAGAAAATGTCGTCGATGTATCTGGTGTACAGCGTTGGCTGGAGGTCCTGTGCAGCGAAGAAGTCTTGCTCGAACTTGTGCATGAAGATGTTGGCGTATTGGGGTGCGAATTTGGTCCCCATGGCTGTTCCGTGTGTTTGGGTAAAAAAATGGTTGTCGGAGGTGAAGACATTGTGGTCAAGGATGAAGCGGATGAGTTGTAGGATGGCGTCTGGAGATTGGCTGTTGTTGATGTTGAGTACTGAGGCTGTTGCAGCGATGCCGTCATCGTGGGGGATACTGGTGTAGAGTGCCGATACGTCCATCGTGGCAAGGAGTGTTCCTGGTTCAACTGGTCCGTGGGTGCTGAGTTTCTGTAAGAAGTCTGTAGTGTCGCGACAGAAGCTGGGGGTTCCCTGTACGATGGGTTTCAGAATGCCCTCGACGTATCCAGAGAGGTTCTCACACAGGGTTCCATTGCCTGATACGATAGGACGTCCGGGTGTGTTGGCTTTGTGTATCTTTGGGAGGCAGTAGAAGTCTCCCACGCGGGGAGTACGTGGGATGAGAGCGCGTAGGATGTTTTGAAGGTCTGGATCGAAGGTCTTGATCAGTCTATTGAGTTGGCGGGTGTGTTCTTTGGTCGGATCTGCGGGTATATCAGAGCATTGTAGTATGATACAGAATGCATTGAATAATAGACTTGGTGATGAGAATAGTGATTAAAATCTTAATCTCAGGAAATGTCAGTTGAAAAGGTAAGAAATTCTATGCCTAAAGGCACTTTTTGTTGAAGTCCTAAAGGACCAGTTTAAATTGGGTTGGAATTATGAAATAAGCTTTGCTCGTAACAACTTGTACAGTTTTGAAGATAGCGGCATAAGGCTAGTGGTTAGGAGGTCATAAGTAAAAGATGATGTGAAAAAAGTTGAGTTCCCTGTAGCCATAGTTAGTGAAGTGGAGCAGGGGAAGAGGGGGGTGGGGAAACAATGAAATGGGAAGCATAGCTGCAGAAAGTACAACTGGTTTGGGAATGGGAGAGATGGGCAGCGTGGATGGAGAACAGAGGACTTGGTGACGAGAGAAGGGCACATGCATTATGGTGGATGGCAGGGCCTATGAGTGCTAGGAATTGTGGTGTTAGCTAGGAGAAAGACTTCTGCAAGTGAGCATATTGTAATTTTATATTGGGACTTATTACTGTGGGGACTTATTACTGTGGGCCTCGAAGATGAGAAGCAAATTCCCTCAGTGGAGATGGAGATGGCAAAGGTTTAGATTAACTCCAGAGCTAAAGATGTTGAGAAGCTTGGTAGGATGCACCATGGTATTTGTGGAAGACAGAGGGAGAATTAGTTTAAAAAAAAATAAAAACATTTCATGCATTATTATTTTAGAAATGTTGTTTGATGGATAAAAAAAAATATAGCTGCTGAAGGGATTTGTGGAGATTGCAGAGCAAGTGTTAAAGTGCTTCATAATTGTTTTGTGGGATATATGAACCAATTTTTTTTATTACGGTACAGATATTTTTCCATAGCTGCATAAGAACATAAGAACATAAGAAATAGGAGCAGGAGTAGGCCAATCGGCCCCTCGAGCCTGCTCCGCCATTCAATAAGATCATGGCTGATCTGATCCTAACCGCCAATCTACTATCTATCACAGAACCATCTCCTGCATCTAACAGAATTGCACACACGAAATAGGAGCAGAATCAGGCTACACAGTCCCTGGGCCCGCTCCACTACCCACAGGGCCATGACCGATCCGAACCTAGACTCATGTCCAAATTCCTGCCCGCTCCCCGTAACCCTTAATGCCCTTTACTTCTAGGAAACTGTCTATTTCTGTTTTAAATTTAATTAATGTTGTAGCTTCTACAGCTTTTTGTGGCAGCATATTCCATGGACCTACCACCCTCTGAGTGAAGTAGTTCCTCCTCATCTCAGTTTTGAAAGAGCAGCCCCTTATTCTAAGACTATGTCCCCTAGTTCTCGTCTCACCCGTCATCGGGAACATCCTCCCCGCATCCACCCGATCCAACCCCTTCACAATCTTATATGTTTCGATAAGATCGCCTCTCATTCTTCTGCTGAACTCCAATGAGTAGAGTCCCAATCTACCCAACCTCTCCTCATATGACCACCCCCTCATCCCCGGGATTAACCGAGTGAACCTTTTTTGCACTGCCTCGAGAGCAAGGATGTCTTTCCTTAAGTAAGGACACCAAAACTGTATGCAGTATTCCAGGTGCGGTCTCACCAATACCTTGTACAACTGAAGCAATACCTCCCTATTTTTATATTCTATCCCCCTAGCAATGAAAGCCAACATTCCATTTGCCTTCTTAATCACTTGCTGCACCTGCATACTAACCTTTTGAGTTTCGTGCACCAGGACCCCCAGATCCCTTTGCACTTCAGTACTCTCCAGTTTCTTGCCATTAAGATAATAAATTGCTCTAGGATTTTTCCTGCCAAAGTGCATCACCTCACACTTTCCAGTGTTGTATTCCATCTGCCAAATCTCTGCCCACTTACTTAGCCTGTCTATGTCCCCTTGCAGGTTTTTTATGTCCTCCTCACTCACTACTTTCCCTCCCATCTTAGTATCATCTGCAAATTTTGATATGTTACACTTGGTCCCTTCCTCCAAATCGTTAATATAGATTGTAAAGAGTTGGGGACCCAGCACTGACCCCTGTGGAACACCACTAGTTACTGATTGCCAGTCTGAGAATGAACCATTTATCCCAACTCTTTGCTTTCTGTTAGATAGCCAATCCTCTATCCATGCCAGAATATTACCCCCAATCCCGTGATTTTTTACCTTAAGCAATAATCTTTTGTGT
This sequence comes from Squalus acanthias, assembly GCA_030390025.1. Classification (NCBI taxonomy): domain Eukaryota; kingdom Metazoa; phylum Chordata; class Chondrichthyes; order Squaliformes; family Squalidae; genus Squalus; species Squalus acanthias. The sequence continues at coordinate 8,651,642 of CM059438.1, read as the reverse complement.
GGCACCTTGTCAAATGCCTTTTGGAAGTCTAAATACACTACGTCCACTGGTTCCCCTTTATCCACTCTATATGTTACTTCCTCAAAGAACTCCAGCAAATTTGTCAAACATGACTTCCCCTTCGTAAAACCATGCTGACTTTGTCCTATTAAATTATGATTATCCAAATGTCCTGTTACTGTTTCCTTAATAATGGACTCCAAAATTTTACCTACCACAGATGTTAGGCTAACCGGTCTATAGTTACCAGCCTTCTGTCTACTGCCCTTTTTAAATAAGGGTGTTACATTAGCAGTTTTCCAGTCTGCCGGGACCTTAGCGGAATCCAGGGAGTTTTGAAAAATTATTACCAATGCATCTACAATCCCTACCGCCACTTCCTTCAAGACTCTAGGATGTAAGCCATCAGGTCCAGGTGATTTATCCGCCTTGAGTCCCATTATTTTACCGAGTACCACTTCCTTAGTGATTTTGATCGTGTTTAGCTCCTCTCCCCCTATAGCCCCCTGTTTGTCCAGTGTTGGGATATTCTTAGTGTCTTCTACTGTAAAGACTGATACAAAATATTCATTCAGTGTTTTTGCCATCTCCATATTTCCCACCATTAATTTCCCGGTCTCATCCTCTAAGGGACCAACATTTACTTTAGCCACCCTTTTTCTTTTTATATAACTATAAAAACTCTTACTATCTGTTTTTATATTTTTTGCTAATTTACTTTCATAATCTATCTTCCCTTTCTTAATCAATCTTTTTGTTATTTTTTGCTGCCTTTTAAAGTTTTCCCAATCCTCCGTCCTCCCACTAGATTTCGCTACCTTATATGCCCTTGTTTTTAGTCGAATACTATCCTTAATTTCTTTACTTAGCCACGGATGACTGTCCTTTCTTTTACACCCTTTTCTTTTCAGTGGAATATATTTTTTTTTGGAAGTTGTAAAATAACTCCTTGAATGTACACCACTGATCATGTGTCGTCTTTGCCCTGTGGAAGTTTGTCAGACGCAAGACTTTAATGTATATTTGTATTTTCTGTGGATTGTTGAAAGTGGGCATCATTCAAGCCAATAAAGTATTGTTAGCTTCTACAATTAAATTATTCTACTACACCGATGTTAACTTTTACAGTATGATCGCCATTACATGCCACAATGCACTAGAGCCCCTACTGAATAATGGAAATTGGCAGATAATCAAGACTTCCCAAATTTTGGCTTAACGCTTTTGGTACAACAGTACCCTAAACAAAGGAAATTGAATTTAATCTCTGCATTATAAGGTTGATCTTATGAGGGCGTCATTTTCAACTTTGGCACCTGGGCGATAACCCGGTGGAATGAATTGTCCGTTCGTTGTAGAACTTGCCTGGTTTTTCATTCCATTGTGTTGTACTGTTTTGAAATAACAAGTTAAAATGGAAAATGTCCTTCCTTACTAATCTAAAATGGTGACTGCAGGCAAATTCTTTAATTTGTCAATTAACAAGGATGTAGAAGCTTGGTTCCCGTTGGCCATCTGAGGTGCAATGTAAACTCTAGCTACTGCCCATTAGGCTTCAATTGCTGTTAAGTTCAGCTGTAAGCTTGCAGACTTTTGCTACATCTCAAATAGCTGAACCATCAAGGGAGCTTTGTCCCAAGGGGAATTCAAATTGTACATTGTTTAAAAATACTGAGAACCGGGTAAGATGTGATTTCAATGGACATATGGTGTAACCGGAAAACTGACAATGAAGGGTCTGCCTTTATATCAAAAAGGACACCTAATATAATTTATGGTTCATAAGTTCCCTGTTTTGCACTATTTAATAATGTAAACGGGAAATGAAAGGCTCTGGCGTCATCTCCCATGTAATGTTCATCAGCGTCTCAGGCAGAGGTTACCCGAAATAACTATCTTTTATGTTTGAATCTCTTTATATAATGTGCAAGTGTACTATTGTGCTTTTTCATTTCCTGCTGACTCTTCTTGCTTCTGTGTACAATTTTGCTTGTTAACAAATTCAACTATTCTAGCTTGAATATAATGGCTTGATAATGTGATACTAGCTACCTGTTGGAGTAGTTAGGCGAGCATGGTGGGCATGCCATGTAATCACCAGTACAGTATACTATGATTAAGGGATAATTTTTAGTCTCATGGCATGTTCTTTAGTATGGCATGTATAAAGGGTGCACGTTTTGATTCATAGGAGGCCAGGTTTGCATATGGAAACTTACTATTTGCTGTGAACACAAATTTAAGTGTTGAGAGAAAGGCTGAACCATAATATTGTCATTGAGGGAATTAATAGAGAAAATAAAATTCATACCAACTTACTATTTTTCTCCTTCCATCTGCTGACTACCTCCTATCCCTTCTTCTGGTATTTCTGCCTCTTGATTTCTCATCGCACTCTGATACTCATTCCACTGGGTGCCTTGGATCCCTCCTCCTGCACACATTTCTGATCTTGCTGCACAGCTATGCCACCACCACCAGAAGAAGGGTGCTGAAACATTAGTGTACAGGGGTAGAGTTAAAAGACAGTGAACTGTTCACATTCTCCTGTTTCCCTTTCCCATATACCCAATGCCCCTCCACAGTCTCCTTCTGGAAGCCTGAATCTCAGTCATATTGAACAAATTCTCTTGCTGTCACTCCAAGACACAGATCAAGTAAATCTATTGAGGAGGCTTTTGGTGTTTTTGTGTAGGCTTTTGGTGTTTGTGTACTCCGATCCGTTTATTACTACAGTACTGTAATTAATAGACCAGATTCAGTGTGTGACTGCAGCTGGGATAATCTTGGATCTGTTTCAATGTATCTGCAAGCGGAAAGAGTAATATTTGTGACCCACCTAAAAGCTAAAGAGAAACTTGAAGGTTTATTTTGTGGGGAGAAACCTGAGGTAAATTAGTGGTTAGATGAATATGGAAAGTTCTTTGGAAAGGTATCTGGCAGCAGCACCCAAGGTTTTATTATTAAGCCCTGCCCTGCCCAGAAGTTCTCATTATTGGCCAGCTGCCACGATGCTTAACCTTTAGCTGCCAGGTAGTCTGACGTACAGAATTTTACATAACCTCTGCCAATTTCATACTGTGATTAGTTAATAAGAGGTAAAGATTCAGTTACATCCTTATCACAAATGTCTCCTTGTCCTTAAACTTCACCGGGAACTGAAATAAGATTCCGTTACTATTTAGCTCAATTGGAGCAATTTTCCTGGTCTGGCCTCAATAATTTAAAGTTGATGAACTGCCAGCAGTAAAGGAGCACTGATAGGCAGCTTGCTGACTGAAGGTGTGGGAAATCCAGCTGCTCCTCTCTGGAATTGACTGGATCTTGATTTGCATACATTAATGAGGTTCCTACCTATTTTCGGCAGGAGCCTTGCTCACCTATTTCCCAGCCTACTTCGGCAGATCACATGTCGATGAGATTTGGAGCAATAAATCCTTCACTTTGATCTTTGTCTCTCTACTACCCACTCCTTCTTAAAAAATAGGACAGTAGAGAGACCCAACATGTCTTCTAGAAAAGAAGGTTGTAGCTTACTAATTTGATTGCATTTTTTGAAGAAGTCACCAGGTTGGTGGATGACTGTAGCCCAGTAGACATTGTCTACCTAGATTTTCAGCAAGTATTTGATAAGCTACCTCGCAATGGGTTACTCCACCAAATAGCATTTTGTGGAATTAGTGGGATGCTGTTACAGGGGAGTGCACACCAATTTCTAGGATTAGTATCATTTAATTCACCTTCACCCTTTTCCAAACTAAAATAATACTTTGTTTCTGTCGGTGTTCACCTTTCCATCTGACTCCAGATATTCCTGCCTACCCTCCTTTTTGGTGTTTGCCATCAGCTGTTAGATTGCAGTAGTACTGTAGGTGCAATCTCATTGGTGCAAATGCTGTGTGAAGTTTACAGCACACACAACCTTGCAGGATTGAAATAGTGCCTTTTGTGTTCCTGAGTGTGTGTATCACATTGATAAAACACAAGTAGCATTAATTCACTCTCAAATAAAGCAAATTCTGGGCTGTTTTTATTCATTCTTAGGATATGAGCATTGCTGGCAAAGCTCATTCCTTGAACTGTTGCAGTTTTTGTGGTGATGTGTGTTGAAACCATCAATGGCCCAAACCACAGCTGCATTTTTTTAAAGTGTATCATTAGGAATGAACCGGTTGGGAGAAACATACCAAATTATTCCACTAACTGTTTAGTACAAAGAACTAATGCACCCATTGTACATTATTTTTCACACTGGGTGTACAAAAACCTTTCCCATTTTGCTTCACTATCTTCACCAAGCTCTTTTACATTGGTGTCAGTGGGGCTTTGTGCAATTGGTTCTGGAAATCTTGGTCTTGCGCAGGTAGCTCAAATACCAATATAAGTCTGCTGGCTATGGTAACTCTGGCTGCCAGAAGGTACTTCTCTTTTAGCCATGGTGAAGCAGATGGTTGCGTGAGGCTGAAGCAGTTGTATTGTTGGTTCAAATTTAAATGTTAAACCTTTTTCAGAATTGCCATTAGTTGTTCTGCATGTTTGGAAACCGCAAAAAATTCAGAGTGCATTGACACCAGCAGCCGGTGCTGTTACCAGTTTTCCACTACTTTTATTGCACTATTCTATGGTTGCTAACTTTATACACCCAGCAGAAAACATAGGCCTTCGTAATTAGTATGGATGGATTTGGAAAGATTGCAGTAGCTCTGAATGGCACCGAAGTTGGAATCAGTAGACAGCAAAATCTTACACTCTCTCTCAAATCTCTGGAATGAAACCATTAAACTCTTAATCTTTCTTAATGAGGCACATTTGCCAGCTATGTAAAATATGTACAACTGTTATTATTCAACCTTTGTTATATTTCCTGACAATTAGTGGTATTTGCAACGCATGATGCAACATGTACATATGCAAATTCAGGTAAAGGTTGACATTTGTTAAGGTCTTTACGAGTTGTTGATGACATCTCATGAAAAATAGTGCAGTTTCCAACTGGGAGAAATTAGCAAACACAGAAAATACTGCAGATGCTGGAAATCTGAAATAAAAACAGAAAATGCTGGAGATACTCAGCAGGTCAGGCAGCATCTGTGAAGAGAGTTAATGAAATTAGCAAACACTTTGATCTAGAGTTCACATAGCAATGGTACTGCAACAGGTTAAAGTATCACCAAGCATTCAAGAAGTAAACCTTGAACTTTTTCATAATGAGCCGTGTCCCTCACACAGCCGCCCAGGAGAACAGACTTCTTAGAACAATAGCAATAAAGAACAAAACCTATCCCGGGGATTGGGTCAATCATAATAGAAGTAGTCACCTTGATCTTGCAGAGGAAAGGTTGCTGATCAGGCTCCGACTTAATGGGGGGGACTTTTAACCCCCAAAAGACTGGTGGGTTGGGGTCAGGTGCGAGGTTAGAGTTAAATCTGAATCCTGACCCCAACCTGCCCACTTCCAGTTTTAATGGATTGGGGCGGGCAGCCAACCCGCTCGCAGGAGGCAGGTTGGCATTTTAAATATAATAATGAGGCGGCATGCCTCATGGTGATCCACGTTTTTAAATTTAACTGTGGGCAGGCAGGTTTCCCAGGCATAACAACAGAAAACGCTGGAAAAACTCAGCAGGCCAGGCAGCATCCGTGGAGAGAGAAACAGAGTTAACGTTTCAGGTCAAAGACCTTTCGTCAGGCCTCTGGGAACCCGCTAACTGAAGGAAGGCGAGGACTGCTGGATCCAGGAGTTAAGTGCCTTTCCACTGACCTGCTGGATCCAGCGTTCCTGCCCTGCCAACCCTTCACAATCGGACATCATCCCACCCTTCCAACCTCTCTCTATCTCCCCCCAATAAGGTCTCCGATCTTTGGCGAGGTGGAAAGTGGTCACTGATTAAATTTATTATACTTTGATCAGCTAGTAAGAGAACTAAAATTCAAGATGGAGACTAAACTAAAAGTAAAATTATTTTTAGAACTAAAGCAACACAGTAGTCCACAACCTCTGGAATAAATATTGGAAATTGAAGCATCAGCTTATTATTTCTAAACATTGCTTGTAACTTGTGTGAGAAGTGAATAGTTATCTCATTATTATAAAACCTAGATTTTGAAATAATTCCTGCAAAATTGGAGCAAAAATCTAAATGGCAAAAATAAAATTTTTCTAGAGTAAAACTAAAATTTGGGAAATTTCTTAAGACCAGAAATAAAAATAAAACTCCTGGCCCACAGATGAGACTAAAATTAAAACTCTTTCAATGGCCACAATTTTGCCAGCGCTCGGAGGTGGGTCCGGTGTTAAATCCAAAAATGGTTGACGGTGGGTTCGGAACCCGCCTCCACGCCATTTTCCAAAGTGTCGGGTCGGCGCCTTCACAGCGGACCCGACGCCAAGCGGTGGGAGATATTTAAGGTTAGCAGCTTGTTAACTCCTTGTTAAATGCTATTTTGCTAAGGTAATTCCATTTACACACTTTCAATGTGTTTCACGCCATTCGGCAACCATGCCAGCGGAGTGTGTCAGGTTTTCCAATGAGCTGAATAGTTCGCAGCTGCAATTGCTGCATATAAACTTACCTATCACTTCAGTTCAATTTCAACTGTCTGATGTGGCTGAATTCATGATTTTGAGGAGACCTTTGAGCTGTATTGAGGTTGAGTATGTGCTGTGAACTCTATGCACTGTCACCTCCTCAGAATAAGGTCTCTCCCCATTGACTTAATCCTGAAAACATCTCTTCCTAAACTGGCAGATATAACAGCAGAATGGGAACCATTTATAATCTCACCTGGTCCTCTGATTTGGAAGAGGATCATCCGCGGCAGCAGCAGCACCAACAACATGAGCGCCAACCTTCTCAGCCTCCAGATGCTGCACAGGGCAGAGGCCGTCAGGGCTTGGCTGACCCGTGCCGCAGGAGATTTCCCCCAAAACAGCGTTTACAGGCAGAGGATGAGCTTCCTCAACGTGAGTGAGCAGCACTGCCAAAGGAGGCTGAGACTTTCGCGAGAAGTAGTCGCAGACATCTGCACAATGCTGGACCAAGACTTGCAGCCCAGAGGAGCAGGTGGACACGCCTTACCAGTGGCTATCAAAGTTGCCACTGCCCTCAACTACTTTGCGTCAGGCTCCATCCAGGGATCAGCAGCAGACATTAGTGGCATCTCCCAGTCGGCCACCCACAGATGCATCACGCAGGTTACCGATGCCCTCTTTGCAAAATCCGCCACTTACATCCACTTTTCAACTGCTGAAGTAAGAGTTACCGTGCAGGCGCTAGGCTTTGTCAATCTGACTGGCTTTCCACGGGTGCAGGGCGTCATCGACTGCACCCATGTGACCATCAGGACACCCCATCAGAACCCAGGCCGTATTTGTGAACCGCAAGGGCTTCCATTCCCTTAATGTGCAGCTGGTGTGTAACCACAGGAAAAGCATCATGCATGTGTATGCAAAGTACCCTGGCCGCTGCCATGACTCCTACATCCTGCGCCAGTCCACTGTGCCTCAGCATTTCGCTCCTCCAAATGACCTTCCAGGATGGCTCCTTGGAGACAAGGGCTATCCCCTAAAGATGTGGCTAATGACGCCGATGAGGAGGCCATCAAACTAGTCTGAGGAGCGCTACAATCCGCCACATCTTCACCAGAAATGTCATTGAGCAGACAATAGGGTTGCTCAAAATGCGCTTCAGATGCCTGGACAGATCAGGTGGAGCACTACAGTACGCACCACCCAGGGTCACGAGAATCATCGTCGTCTGCTGTGCCCTGCACAATGGGGATTAGCGCTGAGGAACACGTCGCACAACCTCTTCGGAGGAGGAAGAAGAGCCGAATGAGGTTGCAGATGAGGAACACCTGGAGGAGGCAGCTGACCCAGTGCGACCAGCACTTGAGCACATTGGAGACCGTCAGGCAAGGGATGGCCTTATCCATGCCTAAAGTTAGTTGAATCTGGCATCACTTACCTGTGGCTGCCACATGCACGTGAGGGTTCGGATGAGCTCACTTCCACACCATAGAGCATCCCTCCAATGAACTGTGCATTCCTAGCCCTTTCAACACCATTGCTTCAGATTTAAGGTGCCCTCACCCCTCGCTGTGCCACCTCCACTTGTGAGCACCCACAGGGTAATGTTTTGAAACATTCACATGACATCACTTTAATACAATAAAATAAAAACACAAACGTTACACTGATTTTATATGAAAGCACCCAAGTGACTACCCTTGTGACTATTTGTGTATTAGCTTTCTCTTACGTGTGCTTCTTCGTCGTGCTTCCCCTGTGGCTTCAGCAGATGCAGAGGCAGCCTGCTGCGCCTGCATAGACGCCTTTGGCGGCCGTCCTCTGGGTCGTGGAGCCTGTGAGGGCCCCGCCAAAGTCTGCTCTTCCTGTGGCTGTGCAGGGGCAGACTCGGCCATCTCTGTTGGGGGAGACATCTGGGGCTCTGACCGAGGGGTTGGCAATGGGATAGCAGTGTGAGCACTTGGAGAGGAGCCCCCACTTCCATTTCCCTTTCCACCACCATCCCTCTCATGGGCCACCCGCACTTCTCTGCCAGCAAGTTGCTGGAGAGCATCTTGCTACACATCAGTGGAGCCATGAGGACCCATCTCTGGGCTGACATTCCTCATAACAAGGACATCCATGAACCTCTGGTTTCTCTCCTCGATTGATGCCCATCTACCCTCCATAGCTGACAATCTGTTTAGAATTGTTACCATGTTCTCCTGTGTCTGGCGATTTATGTCTTCCATGGAGGTTGCCATCCTTTCTAGGGCGGCACCTATATTTGCCAGAGCCTGCACCATGGTGCTGCTCATATTTGAGAGGGACTCCTCCATTCTCTGCATACTCGCAGTCACCATGGTTGCTAACCCAGTCAGAGCCTCCTGCACTTGTTCCTGAAGCACCAGCACCCCACTCTTTCTGGATGGCCCCTGAGGCTCAGCGTCTGCATACAGCTCAGCAAAGCTAGGAGACTCCTGCAGGCCTCAGACGAGGACTCTCCACTGCTGTCCCTGGCTCCACCATCTGATCTTGCTCACTTGAGTTGTGAGACACCAGGTGACAACACTACTCTATCTTGCGTTGGACCCACCGAGGTGTGCGTCTCTGTGCTGGTGCAGGGTGCTCTCATTTCTGCTGACTCTGGAGGTTACTCTTAGAGTCCTCCTGCTCTTCATCCTGGACAGTAGGGAGGGGGGCGCTTGATGGTCCTGTGGGAGAGTAAAGACATTATTTAGACATGTGATATGTAGGTTGCAAACACATTCCCTTGTGCAAGTCATTAGCACTCAATCTCTAGGAACATCAGATCCCATATCGGTCACTCCTGAATGCCAAATCAGATGTTTGGTAAATATTTCCGTCACCAGGTTGTTCGGCAGAGCCCGGCTCTCCGTCCCCCACTTCAAGCTCCTCAGCACCTCCAACAATGTCCAGAGCTGACTCCTCAGCGTGGGTTAGCTGCGCCACAGATGGTGGTCCTCCTTCTGTTCTCTCCCTCTCCCTCTTATTGTGGCATCTTTTTCCTGCAATGGGGGCCACAAGTGCAGTCTTAGTGAGTGCTGGACTGAGTGTAAAGAATGGATAGGATAAATGTTTGGAGGGAGACTATGTTGGGAGTGAGGTGCCAATATCAATTTCCCACCTTGAGTTGTTAGTTGTTGTCATGGCATAACATTGAGAGTGAGTGTGAGGGGTGCATAGAAAGAGGGGGATGTGATTCTGTACATACGGAGAGAGGGATAGGGTGACAGTGTAAGGGATGTTGGCATGAGTAGGGCTGGCAATGCAGATTGATGGGGATGTGAAGACTGGCACAGCAGAATGAAGGTAAGTGTGCTGTTGTACTCGCTTTTGCTGAATGTAGGGGATCATTGAACCTCTTCCTACATTGGGCCCAGGTGCATGTACAGATGGACCTCGCACTTACCACCTCAGCAATTTGCAGCCAGGCTACCTTGGTTTGCTAAGGAGGCTTCCTCCTTCCATCCGAAGGGAACAGAACCTCCTTGCGCCCTCTTACTCCCTCCACAAGAACATGGAGGGAGTCATCATCAAAGCGGGTAAAAGCCTTTGTTCTAGGAGCAGTCATCTTGGCAAACAGCAGCACTCAGGAGAATCAAAATTTAAATGAAAGGCAAAGGGTACATGGCCCCCTTAAATGCAACTGCTTCAAAGGCGATCTGCAGACCTGAACCCACTGATTGGGCTGGGTAGCGTGCACAGCGGGCTTAATAAGCCCAATCTACTGAAAACCGTTCTCATTGCGGATCCAGCCGGCAGCGGGACCAGAACCTGCTAGACAGCGAACCCCACGCCAACCCGCCTCCGGACAGAAAATCCAGCCCAATGTCTAAAACAACTCTAGTTTCAAAGCACCTGTCACCGGGTATTTGACAGGAATCATCCACTACACCGTCTACTGCTGTACTAAGAATGTCACTGATGCACTCTTTTGCCATGCATGCAACTACATCAAGTTGAGCAATGGCCAACACTATGAAGTCAAAAATAGCTTATGTGGTGGGTTTCCCAAGGCGCAGGACATTAATCGCTGTACTTGCATAGCCATTTGTGTGCTTGCTAACCATCCAGTATGCTGGAATAGGAAGGCTACTATACCATCAAGTGGTATGTGATTGTTTACAAAATGAATATGTGCATCAGTGCTTTCTTCCCAGGGGACACGCATAACACCTACATTCAGAGCATATGAACATACGAAAACGACTAACACATTCTAAAATTATATTTTATAAATTCAAGCTCCGAGTGATGTGTTTCACCTGCCGGGAGCGCATATCAGGAATTCAAATGGTGTGAATATCTGGGGTACTTAAACAATGCTTCAGGCTCATTTAGAGTTGCCTAATACCTTCCAAAGAAATTCGACAAAATAGTGACCATATGCAACATGCTGCACAATATTGTTGTGGACAGGGAGACTACCATGGACATGAATGAGGACATGGAAGAGAATCAGAAGAGAGATATGGGACTACCAGCTGCAGTGAAGCACGGGCAAGGAGACTGACATGTCAGGAGTTGATTGTTTTTAATGAAATCAGCATTTGGGATGTTTGACTTGGCATGGGGACATATGCCAAGTGATTGTAGTGCCTTTTGTCTTAACTGAGGTTTTAAGACAAAGGCCATCATTGGATCAGTGTTTTTTTGTAGCTAACTGGTGTTGCCTTTTGTGCTTAAATGAAGAAGTATTGACCACATCTGAAAAGACAATCAAATTTATTCCCTTTGTAACTGTCTGAGTCAATAATTTTCATTAGCTCAAACAAAAGCAAATACTTTGGATGCTGGAAACCAAAGTTCTGACGAAGGGTCATCGACCTGAAACGTTAACTCTGTTTCTCTCTCCACACATGCTGCCTGACCTCCTGGGTATTTCCAGCATTTTCAATTTTCATTAGCTGTTCAAATGCCATACTACCCATAATTATCTCTCTGGCTTCATAACTCACCATGGATCCATTACAGCGTCTAGCATTGGCTGGCTACATATTTATAAGGGTGTACTATATTTTACTGAGTGTCTTCCCTGTGTTGTTCCTGTCATCTGTGCACCACTACTGACTTCTGCCTTTGCTATCCTATCTCCGTCTGCTTCCCTTGATGAAGGGGAACAAAGTGGAGGGGAGGATGGCTAAAGAGCTTTTGGAGATATCGGAGGATTCGGAAGGGTCTCTACTTTGATCATTGATAGACCAGTATCAGTGTCTTGAGATGTTGCTGCACCAAACACTACAGGGGAAAAATTGGGTTGATTTGCGCTTCCCAGGTGCGCTAACTGTGCCCCTATCCCCTAGCGCATGCGCGAGGCGCCACTAACTCCCACCGCGGAATTCAGCGGGAGATTAGCGGCGGTGGTAGCCAGTAGCACCTCATGGCGCTGCGCCGCCGGCGATGAAGACATTGTCGTGCGCAGTGCCCCACTCTCACCCCGGCCGCAAACTTGGGTTGCACCCCCTGACCTATCGCTGGATGATATGTCCATCAGGGTGGCGTTTTTGCAGCCGTGGCGGCGGTAGTAAAAGGGGCAGGTGTCGGGCGGCCATTTTTTTGGCCGACTGCCAGCACCTGCCCCCTTCCCCTTTTTTCTTCAGGATGCCGGCCACTGTTTACACGGCACCCCGCTCCCCGGTGGTCTAGCAGGGCCCCGGTGCGTGCAGCACTAGGCCCCTCCCCTTTAATCAGGGGAGGAGGCCTGCAATGACGTGGCGCTATGTGCTGCTGTTGCACGTAGCGCTGTGATATTCAGTTGTAGCGCCCCAAGAAGGAGGTGGAGCGCTTCCAGTAGCGCTCCACCTCCTGCTTGGGGCGCTACAACTGAATTTAAGGTGGAGGGTGCTAATTTTTTCGGGGCGCTAAAATTAGTGCCCCGGCGACGTTAGCGCCCCAAAAGGGGCGACTCAGAATTTTTCCACCTATGCTGAGAAGTATTGTGCTGCCACTTGTGGCGTCATTGTACTTCACAAATGCTGCTGATATTAGTGCCAGCTGGCACTTCCCTCTCTACCTGACTGATGCCACATTCTCGTATTCTCCAGTGATCTGTGAATAGATTTCATGATCTCTGAGTAGAGCCCACCAGACAATGGTGAGTTCTGCAAAGTCCTTGTAGTTGTCTTTTAATCTTTAACCAAGAGAATCAAATTCAGCCCTCTGCTTTGAAATTTGATTTATACTCTGGTTTTAGCATTGATGGAAAGTGATTTCTGCTTTGCACTAATGCTAACTTGTGGAGTGTAAACATCCTAAAATTGCATTCATGTTAGATCCATTTTATACTTTAAGTCGTAGGTTCTATGTTTTTTTTTTAAACTGAGTAAGTCAAACTATACTCTAGCATCCTACAGTTCCAGTCTTGACAAGACTGGATATTTAGAAATTTATTCTGTAGTTGACTTGAGAGTCGGCGCACTTTTTGAAAAAAAAATCTAGACATGAATAATTGGAAGGTGAACTGTTGTACTAATTTTGACATGCTTCTAATTTATTTATTTTTTCTTCTTTTGGTTGCCACGGTAATGCTGATGCTGGGGGAAAAGTTTACGATGTGCAAATCTGCTTGCTGTGAAGGCTACAGACGGAGAGTATGTTCGAGCCAAGGTGGTGTTTAATGGTACGGTGAATGGAACAATTACTCTGGTAAGGCTGTATATTTTTTTCAATTTTTTTTCCCCCACATTTAAAGATAAGATGGTTCCCTGTCCTGCTGTAGCATCATTGTAGAACTAATGACCGGCACAATGTGGTCATTTACATTTTTGTGATTGGTTCAATAATGTACATCAAGTTGCTCCTATAAGAAAACACACGTGCAATTCAGAATTCCCATAGCGTTCAGAAAAATGTCCAAAAAAGGCATATTTATCCTGAATTAACATAATGCTACATTTATGATTGGGCACAGTACCAGTAGAAGACAAAGGGCCTAACATTTTGGTATAGTTTTGGGCAAATGTTGGGCATTTCCAGTGCAGGGCGTTAGAATTTGGATTATAAATCAGATGTACTAGAATTACACACTTCCTAAAATTGTGATAAATTCTGATGGAACTAAGTGCTGGCAGAAGCTGTGCCCACTCGAAAGTGGTGCATTTATGTAAAGTGGTGCATTTATGGAAATTACAGAATAATGAGAGCTGCTGTCCCAGAAATCCTGTCACTTACGCCAGAATTACTCCTGACTTAACTTACACCTGTAGAAACGGAAGGCTACGTTTTGTGTGACTTATCAAACTCATGATTTAACTTTGCACAGTACTCCAACTAAAGGTTTTCTATAGGTTCACCATTACATCTCTGCTTTTATATTCCATTGGTTAGAAATGCATGAGCAGCGTGCACCCGAACCAAGAGGCCCAAGGATCGCTAGAAATTGGCCCTCTGGCCTCATCAGCATACTCTGAGCAAGCTGCTGGTGCTGGTCGTGCCTCCACAGTCAGCTCCTCCAACAAGAAAAAAACTATTTAGGGCCACCTAGCATACTGGCAGTGGTTCTTGAGTAATTCCTGGGGGGCAGGGGAGTTTGGAGTGTGCTACGGAGGGAAATTGTGCAGCCAGCGGAGCACTCTTACTCCTCCTGGCTCCAAAGGATGCTTATCCAGAAAGATACCTTGATGAATGCTGCACTTCTCTTGGCTTTTGCTGCCCTCCTTCTCTCACAGGCTGCCTGCTTCCGTCAGTGTTGCCATTTATCAGAATCCTGGCTTTGTTTGTGAAAAGGCTGATTTACAAGTCTGTAGACATATTGGTCCAGTAAACACTCCAGGAATTCCTCATCCATAGTATTGTTACTAATTTGGTTAGCCCAATTTATATGTAGATTAGAAGTCACCCATGATGACTGCCGTGCCCTTATTGCACGCTTCTCTAATTTCCCTTTTAATGCCATCCCCAATCTCCGCATTACTGTTTGGAGGTCTATATCACTCCCACTAACGTTTTCTGCCCCTTGTTATTTCTCAGTTCAACCCATACAGATTCCACATCATCAGAGCTAATATCCTTCCTTTCAATTGTGTTAATCCCCTCTTTAACAAGCAATGCTACCCCACCTCCCTTTCCTTTTTGCCTATCTTTCCTGAATATTGAGTACCCCTGGATGTTGAGTTCCCAGCCTCGGCCACCCTGGAGCCATGTTTCAGTAATCCCAATCAAATCATATTCGTTTACCTCTATTTGCGCAGCTAATTCATCCACCTTGTTCCGAATGCTCCTTGCATTAAGACACAAAGCATTCAGGCTTGTTTTTTTAACACTCTTAGACCTATTAGAATTAGTATTTACTGTGGCCATGTTTGATTTAAACCGTTGTTTTCTCTGACTGCCACTTTTGTTTTTCTCCTTCCTATCTTTTGCTTTTATCCATGTTTCCCTTTCCTCTGTCTCCCTGCTCAGGTTCCCAACCCCCTGCCATTTTAGTTTAAACCCTCCCCCAGAGCACTAGCAAACACTCCCCCTAGGACATCGGTCCCGGCCCTGCCCAGGTGTAGACCGTTCGGTTTGTACTGGTCCCACCTCCCCCAGAACCGGTTCCAATGCCCCAGGAATTTGAATCCCTCCCCCTTGCACCATTCCTCTAGCCACGTATTCATTTGAAATATCCTTCTATTTCTACTCTGACTAGCATGTGGCACTGGTAGCAATCCTGAGATTACTACCTTTGAGGTCCTATTTTTTAATTTACCTCCTAAGTCCCTATATTCTGCTTTTAGGACCTCATCCCGTTTTTTACCTATATCGTTGGTGCCTATGTGCACCACGACAACTGGCTGTTCACCCTCCCCTTCCAAAATGCTCTGTAGCCGCTCTGAAACATCCTTGACCCTTGCACCAGAGAGGCAACATACCATCCTGGAGTCTCGTTTGCGGCCGCAGAAACGCCTATCTATTCCCCTTCCAATAGAAGCCCCTATCACTATAGCTCTCCCACTCTTTTTCCTCCCATCCTGTGCAGCAGAACCACCTACGGTGCTAGGAAGTTGGCTGCTGCTGTCTTCCCCTGATAAGCCATCTCCCTCAACAATATCCAAAGCGGTATATCTGTTTGAGAGGGGGATGGCCACAGGGGAGCCCTGCACTACCTGCCTGCGCCTATTACTCTGCCTGGTGGTCACCCATTCCCTTCTTGCCTGTACACCCTTTACCTGCGGTGTGACCAACTCCCTAAACGTGCTATCCACGATGTCCTCAGCATCACGAATGCTCCAGTATGCATCCATCCGCAGCTCCAGCACCGCAATGTGGTCTGTCAGTAGCTGCAGCTGGATACACCTCCCGCACACATGGTGCAGGAAGAGCATGTCACAGCACCGAGCTGTGCTGCCATGACTTACCCATTAATTTAATTAATTAATTAATTAATTAAAATTAAATGGATCCCACCAATTACACTGGAATTAAGTGATATACTCAAGAACCCTTGCTTAACAGTAGTTCCCGCTACACAAAGAGACCGTAGAAACCACAAAATTTAAGTTTAGAAAAATTGAGAAAGAAAACACTCACCAACCAATCACTTACCTGCTTTTTGGTGACATCACACTACGAATACTTTTTGCTTCCCTCTCCCGGAACCTGCTCCTCCCGACCCCGGCCTCTGTATATAAAAAAAAAGCCCGCAAAAGTGAGTTTAAATACTCAGTGAACTGCCACTCTCTGCTCCTCCCAACTCCGGCCTCTGAAAGAAAGCCCGCAAAAGTGAGTTTAAATAGTCACTGAACCGCCACTCTCTGATCCTCCCGACTCCGGCCTCAGTGTTGAGTCAATGAAACTCTGGTCTTTCAGCAATAACAAAATACTGCGGATGCTGGAAATCCGAAATAACAACAGAAAACGCTGGAAAAACTCAGCAGGCCAGGCAGCATCCGTGGAGAGAGAAACCGAGTTAATGTTTCAGGTCAAAGACCTTTCGTCAGTCCAGGAGTCTATTGCATGTTTGAATCAGCCAAGTAGATGATATTTGGCTGGCATAAAGTTGGATATGATTGTGACATCAAGCATTACAGGGGAGCATTAAAAGGTACATTAAAAGAAGTGTATAATGTGCACTATATGCAATCTTTTAAATTTTATCATATAGATAGAAATGTATTCCATGTTTGTTCTAACCAACACGTGTTGGTCAGCACCTACCAGTGCATTACTTGTTCATGCTCATCAGCATAGTATGATACTTGAGATGATCCATTTCTTGATGTACAGTTGCACTCAACATAGCATCCATTGGCGCATGATACCACATATCAGTATGCCCACTGCTAATGTTGCTGAATGGTTTAAACATTGCTTTGGTGCAGCAGTGCCTTCACAATAACCAATAGACATAAGTGTCTACAGTGCTTTTCTTTGAAACACCAATATCACAAAGTCCCAGATATGTAGTCTTGCTACACAATAAAATTTAGCGGCACAAATGTGCATAGAGGATTTCCATCAATCTTACCATGTCAATGTGCGGCATTACTGTAACCTTGGCACTAGTTGGCCATCAAGCAGCCTTATTTCATTTGGCTGTCTGAATAAACTGTTCTTGACCGATAGCCCACATGTGCCAAGAAGAGCAATTCATTTTTAATTTTGAACAAGCAATTGTAATTTCTTCATTCTATCCACCTCCTCACAAATGTAGACAAACCCAATAACCATATGGTACACAGCAAAATTACATGAGATTATCAGGTTTTTTTTGTGTTGTTGGTTGAGGGAATAATGTTGGCCAGTACAGCAGGATCATTCTCTGTTCTTTAAATAATGCCACTGGATTTTAACATCCATTGAAACATCCCATGAAGGACAATACCTTTGACAATGTAGAATTCCATCAGTACTGCATTGAAGTGTTAATTTAGATTATATGCTTCAGCATGTTTGCCCAAAGGCCTCCTCCTGGATAGCGGAGTGAATTGTTAACTGTCACCATCTCTCTGGAAGGAAACCTGATGGCTGCATAAGAGATAATTCTCCCCATTCCATTGCTGCTTCTTGGCTTTCCTTAAAACCTGTATCTAATCAAAGTTTATGTAAAAGTGCTAGGTGGAGTAATTTAGCTGCATTTACTAAGTTTTACTGTTTGGATTTACCATCTGTAGTTGGCACCACCTTTGGCCAATCTCTCCTGCTATCTTGTGTTGCACAAGAGCCTTTCTACTCTTTCTCCTGAATATTATTGGATTAATTTTGTGATATGTAGAGGTTGCTGAATTCAGAAGGAAGACGATCTCCCATCTTGCACCCTTCGTAAACTTGAGCTCATCCAAAACTATGCTGCCCTTATCGTAACATGAACCAAGTCTCGCTGACCTACATTGGCTCCCTGTCAAATAATGCCTTGCTTTTAAAATTCTCAGACTTGTTTTCAAATCCCCCCATGGCTTTGCCCCTCCCTACCTCTGTAACCTCCTCCAGCCCTACAACCCTCCGAGATCTCTGCTCTCCTCCAATTCTGACCTCTTGCGCCTCCCCGATTTTAATCGCTCCACCATTGGCAGCTGTGCCTTCAGCTGCCTAGGCCCTAAGCTCTGGACTTCCGTCCCTAAACCTCTCCACCCCTCTCTCTCCTCCTTTTTAAGATGCTCCTTAATACCTATCTTTTTGTCCAAGCTTTTGGTCACCTGTCCTAATATATCCTTATGTGGCTCGGTATCCAATTTTGTGCGATGATGCTCCTGTGAAGCGCCTTGTGTTTTACTACGTTAAAGGTGCTATATACATGCAGGTTGTTGTTGCTGTCTTGCAGAGTTGTCTTCATTATTTGAAGAAACATTCTCCACACGTTGTGCGCCCATCTGACCATTCCTTCAGGCTTTGCAGAAAGTGCGTATAGTGATATTTCATTTCAATCAGTTCTCTAATAATACATAGCCACTCAAATATACTGCCAGTGCTTTTATGCCTTGTGGGGAGCCATCATCTGATGCTGGCATGCGCCAATGTAAAAATGATCATAAAGCCTATCACATGGCTTTCCCAGAATGTTTCGAGGCTTCTCGATTCCAGGGGCGTGTGGAGGATGGAGAATGAAGACCCTTTAAGGTAAGCAACCCTTCTATGCACCAGCATGAATATCATTCACCATGGTGAGCATAAAAATAAGTCATGAAGCAAAAGCCATCTGTTGTCTTTTTAGATGTCAGTGTTTTAAAAACTGATCTTCCCATTTCCTTTCAGATGTTTGTGAGAAGTCGCACAACACCAGGTTACAGTCCAACAGTTTTATTTGAAATCACAAGCTTTCGGAGCGCTGCTCCTTCGTCAGGTGACTTCACCTGACGAAGGAGCAGTGCTCCGAAAGCTTGTGATTTCAAATAAAACTGTTGGACTGTAACCTGGTGTTGTGCGACTTCTCACATTTGTCCACCCCAGTCCAACACTGGCATCTCCACATCATGGCTTTCAGATGTTTGACTGCTGATAATTCTTCTTCCTTCTTTTTCTTTCATGACTTCAAGATGCTGAAAGACAGGGTGAGGGATCTACAAGAAATGAAACCAGCCTAAATATAAACAAAACCGGAAAGATGAGCATAGGAAAGAGTAAAGTAAGGGAGGACATTGATGGCCAGGGAATAAATAGTTATAGAACAGGAGTTTAAAAAGATGGTTAAAAATAAAGTGAGAGGAACTGCTATTAAAAATGAGTTAATCTGTCTGTACAACAATGCACACAGTGCCCGTAATAAAACAGGGGAGCTGGAGGCAATCATGCGCTGCGAGGAACTAGACATAGTAGGGATTACTGAGACAGGACTGGGAATTAAACATTGCAGGATATAACATATTTAGAAAAGAAAGGGAGGGGAAAAAGGGGAGGTGGAGTAGCTGTACTTATTCGGGATAACACTATGGCAGTAGAAAAAAGTGACGTAGCTATCAGCAAAACAGAACAAGTATCCATGTGGATAGAGATAAAAGATAATAAAGGATCAATCATACTAATCCAAAGACCACATAATAGTGGAAGGGAGGTGGAGGAAGAAATATGCAAACTAATTAGAGAAATTAGTAAAAAACATGGAATAATAATCATGGGGGATTTCAACTACCCAGATATTAATTGGACAGAAGAGGTAGGTAAAGGGGATAAGGGAATGGAGTTCCTACAATGTGTACAGGACTCCTTTCTAACCCAATATGTAAAAAGCCCAATAAGGGAGGATTCGCAATTTGATCTAGTAATGCGGAATGGACCAGAGCAGATAAGACAAGTAAAAATAAGGGAACATATAGGCAATAGTGACCATAATATAATACTCTTTAAGATAATAATTGAGGAAGACATAAGTATGACAAAGACCAGGGTGATAGATTGGAGAAAAACTGATTTTTGAGGGGCTGAGAATAGAACTTGGGAAAATAAAATGACAATATTGGCAAACAGTGACAGAACAGCAATGGAAAACATTTAAAACGTGTTCGAGTGTCCAGGAAAAAAATATTCTGCTACAAGAACAAGAACAAGCTAAACACTAATGAGACACAGTGGACGAATAAAGCCATAAGGGAACAATTGAGGGTAAGGAAAGAGGCATACATTAAGTACATGGACAGCAGGAGAGAGCATAATAAGGGAAAATACAAAGAGATTAGGAGAGAAGTCAAAAAAAAAATTAGGAAGCAAAGAGGAACTATGAAATTAAATTATCACGGAACATAAAACAAAATAGTAAAATATTTTATAGGCACATAAATAAAAAAAGGAAGGTCAAGATGGGAATAGGGCCACGAAGGGATGGACAGGATAATACCACACAGTGATAGAGAGATAGCAGAGATATTAAATAATTACTTTGCTTCAGTATTTATCAGGGAGATAGAACAGGTGGAGATGACATTCGATAATGAGATAACTGCATTTAAAATAAAATGAGGAGATACATTAAATAAACTTATGAAACTCAGAGGATAAAACTCCTGGGCCAGACGGATTACATGTGCGCATTTTAAAAGAATCTAGGGAAGAGATAGCAGAGGCATTACAACACACATTTAGTAATTCATGGTGTAGTGCCAGAGGACTGGCAGCTAGCTAATGTAATACTTATATTTAAGAAGGGAAATAGAACATGTCCAGGGAATTATAGACCAGTCAGCTTAATATCGGTGGTAGGAAAAATAATGGAATTCCTACTAAAAGAGAAAATGTAAGAACATCTAGAAACCAAAAATATAATAACGAATAGTCAGCATGGATTTCAAAAGGGAAAGTCTAGCTTGACCAACCTAATTGAAGTTTTTGAAGAGGTAACAGAGAGAGTCGATGTAATTTATCTAGATTTTCAAAAGGCCTTCAATAAGGTACCACATAATAGACTAATGAATAAGGTCCAGGAATGTGGAGCCAGGGGACAAGTAGCAGAATGGATAGCTAGCTGGCTTCAAGACAGAAAGCAGAGAGTAGGGGTAAAGGGTAGCTACTCCAAGTGGCAGAAGGTGGGAAGTAGTGTTCCACAAGGATCAGTGCTGGGACCACTGTTGTTCACAATTTATATTAAGGATTTAGACTTTGGAATCAAAAACACAATTTCTAAATTTGCGGACGACGCCAAATTGGGGAGGGTGGTGGAGTATAGTCAATACTGAGGAGGACTGCAACAAATTGCAAGAAGACATTAATAAACTTGCAGAATAGGCATATAATTGGCAAATCAAATTCAACACAGATAAATGTGAGGTATTACATTTTGGTAAGAAAAATAGGGAGGTCACATATTACTTGGGCAAATAAGAATCTAAATGAGGGAGAGAAGCAAAGGGATCCGAGTACAAATACACAAATCACTAAAAGTATCGACACAGGTTAACAAGGCCATTTAAAAAAAAAACAAACCAAGCACATGGGTTTATTTCTAGAGGGATAGAATTGAAAAGTAGGGAAGTTATGCTAAACTTGTATCTGACCTTGGTTAGACCACACTTGGAGTACTGCGTACAATTCTGGTTGCCATATTATAAAAAGGATTTCGAGCCACTGCAGAAGGTGCAAAAAAGATTTACAAGATGATACCAGAAATGCGAGGGTATATCTATCCGGAAAGGATGAACAGGCTGGATCTCTTTTTTTCTTAAAAAGAGAAGGCTGAGGGGTGACCGAATAGAGGTCTTTAAAATCATGAAAGGTTTTGATAGAGTAGATACAGAGAGAGTGTTTCCACTTGTGGGGAAGAGCAAAACTAGAGGCCATCAATATAAGATAGTCACCAAGAAATCAAATCGGGAATTCAGAAGAAACTTCTTTACCCAGAGAGTGGTGAGAATGTGGAACTCGCTACCACAGGGAGTGGTTGAAGCGAATAGTATAGATGCATTTAGGGGGAAGCTTGATAAGCATATGAGGGAGAAGGGAATAGAGGGTTATGCTGATAGAGTTAGATGAGGAAAGACTGGATGAGGCTCAAGTGGAGCATAAACGCCGGCATGGACTGGTTGGGCCGAATGGCCTATTACTGTGCTGTATATCCTTAGTAAATCCTCCATCAAATTCCATTCTCACTGTGCACTGTTAAGCACTCAACCCCCTGCCACCATACACACTGTTAAAACTATTAAAATTCCATTACACTAATCAAGTTTGATTCTTCTGCGACTATCTCTTGACAGAAGCTTAGAGTTTCAGAACAAGTTCCTACCTCCTTCTGGCCAGGGAGTAGACATTACTTGGAATATTAGATAGTCTATACCTTAGATCAAGGATAAAACAAAAATGAAACTTGATTATAAAAATAATTGCTTGCTGTTATCACATCACTGACTGAATATTGAAAAAAGTTCCTTGTAGAACAAGTTTGCCTTTTCAAGATTTCTCTTTTTGGAGTTGTCTGTATCATAACATTCTACCCTCTGAGTAAGAACATAAGAAATGGGAGCAGGAATAGGCCACTTGGCCCCTCGAGCCTGCTCCGCCATTCAATAAGATCATGGCTGATCTTGGGCTCAAAGCCACTTCCCCGCCCGCTCCCCATAACCCTTCACTCCCTTATCTTGCAAAAATTTGTCTATCTCCACCATAAATGTATTTAACGACCCAGCCTCCACAGCTCTCTGGGGCAGAGAATTCCACAGATTTACGACCCTCAGAAGAAATTCCTCCTCATCTCAGTTCTAAAAGGGCGACCCTTTATTGTAAAACTGTGCTCCTGCGTTCTAGATTTCCCCACGAGGGGAAACATCCTCTCTGCATCTACCTTGTCGAGCCCCTTCAGTATCTTATATGTTTCAATAAGATCACCTCTCATTATTCTAAATTCCAATGAGTATAGGCCCAGCTTGCTCAACCTTTCCTCAAAAGTCAACCCCTTCATCTCTGGAATTAACCTAGCGAATCGTCTCTGACCTGCCTCCAATGCAGTATATCCTTCCTTAAATAAGGAGACCAAAACTGTACACAGTACTCAGGGTGTGGTCTCACCGATACCCTGTACAGTTGTAGCAGGACTTCCCTGCTTTTATACTCTAACCCCTTTGAAATAAAGGCCAACATTCCATTTGCCTTTTTGATTACTTGCTGTACCTGCATGCTAACTTTTTGTGTTTCATGCACAAGGACCCCCAGGTCCCTCTGAACTGTAGCATTTTGTAATCTCTCTCCATTTAAATAATTTGCTTTTTTATTTTTCCTACCAAAATGTATACCTCACACTTTCCCACATTATACTCCATCTGCCAAATGTTTGTCCACTCATTTAACCTGTCTATATCCCTTTGCAGGTTCTTTGAGTCCTCTGCCCAACTTGCTTTCCCACCCATCTTTGTATCATCTGCAAACTTGGCTACATTACACTCAGTCCCTTCATCCAAGTCATTAATGTAGATTGTAAATAGTTGAGGCCCCAGCACCGATCCCTGTGGCACCCCACTAGTTACCGTTTGCCAACCAGAAAATGACCCATTTATCCCGACTCTCTGCTTTCTGTTAGTTAGCCAATTCTCTATCCATGCTAATATATTACCCCCAATTTCGTGAGCTCTTATCTTATGCAGTAACCTTTTATGTGGCACCTTATCGAATGCCTTCTGGAAATCTAAATACACCACATCCATTGCTTCACCTTTGTCCACCCTGCTTGTTACATCCTCAAAGAACTCCAGCAATGTTAAACATGATTTCCCTTTCATAAAACCATGTTGACTCTGCTTGACTGCATTATGATTTTCCAAATGCCCTGCTACTGCTTCCTTAATGAAGGACTCCAGCATTTTCCCAACGACAGATGTTAGGCTAACTGGTCTATAGTTTCCTGCTTTCTGTCTCCCTCCTTTCTTAAATAGGGGTGTTACATTTGCGGTTTTCCAAACCGCTGGGACCTCTCCAGAGTCCAGGGAATTTTGGTATATTGCAACCAATGCTTCCACTATCTCTGCAGCCACTTCTTTTAAGACCCTGGGATGCAGGCCATCTGGTCCAGGGGACTTGTCGTCTTTTAGTCCCATTATTTTACCAAGTACTATTTCCTTAGTGATAGTGATTGTCTTTAGTTCCCCCCTCCTTGTGGCCCCTTGATTATCCATTTATTGGGATGTTGTTAGTGTCTTCTACCGTGAAGACAGATACAAAATATTTGTTCAGAGTCTCTGCCATTTCCCCGTTCCCCATTATTAATTCCCCAGTCTCATCCTCTAAGGGACCAACGTTTACTTTAGCTACCCTCTTCCTTTTTATATATCTGTAGAAGCTCGTGCTATCTGTTTTAATGTTTCTTGCCAGTTTACTCTCATAATTCATTTTGTTTTAGTCATCCTTTGCTGGTTTTTAAAAATTTCCCAATCCTCTGGTCTCCCACCAATCTTGGCAACATTGTATGCCTTTGTTTTCAATTTGATACCATCCTTTACTTCCTTAGTTAGCCACGGATGGTGTTCCCTTCTCAATCTTTCTTTCTCACTGGAATATATTTTTCATAGAATCATAGAATCATAGAAGATAGGAGCAGGAGTAGGCCATTCGGCCCCTCTAGCCTGCTCCGCCATTCAATGCGATCATGGCTGATCATCCAAATTCAGTACCCTGTCCCTGCTTTCTCCCCATATCCCTTGATTCCTTTAGCCTTAAGAAATATATCCAACTCCTTCTTGAATCTATATAATGAGTTGGCCTCTACTGCCTTCTGTGGCAGAGAATTCCACAGTTTCACCACTCTCTGGGTGAAGAAATTCCTTCTCATTTCTGTCCTAAATGGCTTACCCCTTATCCTTAGACTGTGACCCCTGGTTCTGGACTCCCCGACCATCGGGAACATCCTTCCTGCATCTAGTTTGTCCTGTCCTGTCAGAATTTTATAAGTTTCAATGAGATCCCCTCTCATTCTTCTAAACTCCAGTGAGTATAAGCCCAATCGACCCAATCTTTCTTCATACGTCATTCCTGCCATCCCAGGTATCAGCCTTGTGAATCTTCGCTGAACTCCTTCCATGGCAAGAACATCCTTCCTCAGATAAGGCGACCAAAACTGCACACCGTACTCAAGGTGTGGTCTCACCAAGGCCCTGTACAACTGCAGCAAGACATCCTTGTTCCTGTACTCAAACCCTCTCGCTATGAAGGCCAACATACCATTTGCCTTCTTAACCGCCTGCTGCACCTGCATGCTTACCTTCAGCAACTGGTGCACAAGGACACCCAGGTCTCGTTGCACTTCCCCTTCTCCCAATCTATTGCCATTCAGATAATAATCTGCCTTTCTGTTTTTGACACCAAAGTGGATAACCTCGCATTTATCCACGTTATATTGCAACTGCCACGCTTCTGCCCAATCACCCAACCTGTCCAAATCATCCTGGAGTTTCTCGGCATCCTTCTCGCAGCACACACGCCCACCCAGTTTTGTGTCGTCTGCAAACTTGGAGATATTACATCTAGTTCCCTTGTCGAGATCATTAATATATATTGTGAATAGCTGGGGTCCAAGGACCGATCCCTGCGGTACCCCACTAGTCACTGCCTGCCACTCGGAAAAAGACCCGTTTATTGCAACTCTTTGCATTCTGTCTGCCAACCAGTTCTCTATCCAAGTCAATACCTTGCCCCCAATCCCATATGCCTTAACTTTACACACTAATCTCTTATGCGGGACCTTATCAAAAGCCTTTTGGAAGTCCAAATACACCACATCCACTGGTTCTCCCTTATCTATTTTACCAGTTACATCCTCAAAAAATTCCAGCAGATTAGTCAAGCATGATTTACCTTTTGTAAATCCATGTTGACTTTGTCCGATCCTGTCACTATTTTTCAAGTGCTCAGCTATTACATCTTTTTTTTTGAGTGTTATGAAATATCTCCTTTAATGTCCGCCACTGCATTTCAACTGTCTTACACTTTAATTTATTTTTCCAGTCCACTTTAGCCAGTTCTGCCCTCATGCCATTGTAATTGCCTTTGTTTTAGATCAGGACACTGGTTTGAGATACAACTTTCTCACCCTCCAACTGAATTTGAAATTCAACCATGCTATGGTCACTCTTTCCTCGAGGATCCTTTACTATGAGATCATTTATTAATTCTGTCTCATTACACAGTACCAGATCCAAGATAGCCTGCTCCCTGGTTGGTTCCATTACATACTGTTCCAGGAAACCATCCCGGATGCACTCTATGAACTCCTCCTCAAGACTACCATGGCCAATTTGATTTGTCCAATCAATATGGAGATTAAAATCACCCATGATTATTACCGTACCTTTTTTACAGGCCTCCGTTATTTGTTGATTTATACTCTGTCCAACAGTATTGCTACTGTTCAGAGGCCTGTAGACTACGCCCACCAAAGACTTTTTCCCTTTATTATTTTTTATCTCCACCCAAACCGATTCCACATCTTGATCTTCTGATCCAATATCACTTCTCACCACTGCACTGATCCCATCCTTTACCAACAAAGCCACCCCACCTCCCTTTCCTTTCTGTCTGTCCTTCCGAATTGTCAGATACCCTGGAATATTCAGTTCCCAGCCCTGATCACCTTGCAACCACGTCTCTGTAATGGCGATCAGATCATACCCATTTGTATCTATTTGTGCCGTCAACTCACCTATCTTGTTACGAATGCTGGTGCATTCAGATATAGAGCTTTTAACTTTGTCTTTTTACCATTCCTCCTTGTTTTGGCCCCATTTTCTGTTGCACTCTTATTTTTAAACATTCTGTCCCTTTCTGTCACACTCTGGTTATTATTTCCCCCATCTCTATCCTGCTCTATTGCTTTCTCATTTCTCATTGACTTTTTAAATTCCGCTCACCTGGATCCTCCCCCCCACTATTTAGTTTAAAGCCCTCTCTACAGCCCTAGTTATTCGATTTGCCAAGACTCTAGCCCCAGCATGGTTCAAGTGAAGCCCGTCCAAACCGAACAGCTCCCTCTTATCCCAGTACTGGTGCCAGTGCCCCATAAATCGAAACCCATTCCTCCCACACCAGTCTTTGAGCCACTCGTTCATTTCCCTGATCTTATTTACCCTATACAAATTCGCTCGCGCCTGAGGTAATAATCCAGAGATTATTACCTTGTGGTTCTGCTTTTTAATTTAGCCCCTAGCTGCTCATATTCTCTCAGCAGAACCTCTTTCTTTGTCCTACCTATGTCATTGGTGCCTACGTGGACCATGACAACTGGATCCTCCCACTCCAAGCTCTTCTTCAGCCCAGAGGAGATGTCCTTAACCCTGGCACCGGGCAGGCAACACAGCCTTCGGGACTCACGCTCTCGGCTGCAGAGAACAGTGTCTATCCCCCTAACTATACTATCCCCTATCACTACAATATTTCTTTTTACTCCCCCCCCCCACTTGAATGGCTCCCTGTACCACGGTGCTGTGGTCAGATTGCTCATCCTCCCTGCAGTCCCTGCCCTCGTCCACACAGGGAGCAAGAATCTCGTACCTGTTGGACAAGGCCAAGGGCTGAGGCTCCTCCATCATTACCTCCTGGATCCCAATACCTGCCTCGCTTGTAGTCACACCCTCCTGTCCCTGACCATGGGCCAAATTGGAAGTAATTATTCTAGTGGGTGTGACTGCCTCCTGGAACTTAGCGTCCAGGTAACGCTCCCTCTCCCTAATGTGTCGCAGTATCCGAAGCTCGGACTCCAGCTCATCAACTCTGAGCCGAAGTTCCTCGAGCAGCCAACATTTGCTGCAGATGTGGTTGCCTTGGACCTCAATGGTGTCCACCAGCTCCCACATGCAACAACAACAACTCATTGACTGGTCTCCCATCTCAATTAATTAATTTAGTTTTAAAATTTGGAACACATATATCTTTTAATCTACATCAATGCACTTAAATTTAGACGCCCAAATTTGGGGGGAAAAAAGCAAGAAATATAGAAATACTCACCAATCAATCACTTACCTGCTTTCTGGTGACGTCACACTTTGATTACTTTTTACGTCTTTACACTCACCGGTCTGTTGTAGCTGCTCACCTGGGCTCCCGCTGTTTTAGTAGCACCGAACTCTCGCTCACCTGGGCTCCCAAAAAAGTATAGTGATTATGTGGTGGTTTTTCATTTTTAAAGGGGTTTTATCACCTTCTGGAACACCTCTTTTGTAAGACTTCACTGCCAAGCTGCTCTTCTGGCATCAGCAACAAGTTTTCACATGTACTCGTGTCATATATTTTGTTCAGTGTGAAAGTTTTTACCACTTTTGTAATGAACACAATTTTAAAAATATTACGTAGTGGCTGAGACTGTTGTGCCCCACCCTTCATGCGCAAAGTAAAATCTTTTCTAAGGCTTTATTTCCACACACTCCAGCTAATACTGGAGTCCTAGTGGAGTTTTACTCAGCATGACTTGACTTGATTGTTGTAACTACACTGCTTGTGAAGATTTGTAAACAAAATAGAGAACTGAATCAGATGACTGGTTCCCAACTAGATTTGAGTAACTGTGGACCAGATAGTCATGGTGAGTTTCTTAAGACTACTTCCCTACTGAGAAAGAAAAACCCTGCAGTGTGCCCACATCATACTCTCACATCATTTCTGTATAATTGTCATTGTGATTCATAAGAATGTATGCAAGAATATAAAATCATTTTTAGGAACTGGAAAAGGCCTTTTAGATCTAACAAACCCTTCCATTTTATCCATCTTCCTTCTCACCATAATCCTACAACTCCTTGGGGTAGATTTTCAACTTGCTGCCCAGGCATGAAACTGGCATTCTGGATCGGCTTCTCATTATTGAAACCGCCTGATTTTCATTTCCATTCCATTTCCAACTGGCAATGCCAATTTTATGCCTGGGCAGCAAGTTGAAAATCTACCCTGTTGTCTCTTCAGAAACATATCTAGTTCATGGCCTCTCATTTTTTTTCTCCCAACTTTCTCATTTTAAAATTTTTGCCCACTGATATTTGAACCCTTTCTAATAGTGACTTGAATCCCTTCCCAAATGGTCACCTTTAAGTATGCACTTTTCCAGAGAAAGCCTGTCTCATTTTTCAGCTTTCCTTCTAAGTAGAATCATTTTTGTTGCAGACCTGGGTACCTTTTCAAGGACAATTACACCTGCCGATGATTAAATGGCCAGATGTACACACCGTGCTCCAGATTGGATCTGACCAATACCTGATACAGCAACAGTACAATCACTCTTTGATTTATACTTTATCCCTCTGGTAGTAAAGCACAGGACTTTATTTGCATTTCTTACTGTAATCAAGCACTGTGCTGAAAATGTCGTAAATGTATCTGCTATAAACCTGGGATCTCCTCCTTGACCAAGAAGCTGTATGACCCTTCCATCCCACACATGGGGGCTTCACCCAATCACCCACCGTAAATTCGGCAAAAGATCTGCAGAAACCTCATGTTTCTCCAAGGTTTCCATGGATCTTCTGCTGAAGCTAAAGCAAATGATTGGGTGAAATTCACTCCCAAGATCTTTCTTGGTTTCTTCCTCGTATATTGTTTACTTATCCACACTGACTCACTCCCCTGTCCTACCCAACATTTATCCCTCAACCAACATCACGCTTAAAAAAAAAAACCCCCAGATGATCCAATCATTTTCACATTGCTGTCTGTGGGACCTTGCAATGACTACACTTCAGTAGTACTTAATTGGCTGTAAAGCGCTTTGGGACATCCTGTGGTCCTGAAAGGTGCTACATAAATGCAAGTATTTCTTTCTCGTACATAAATAGAAACAATATTTCTTTCTGTCTCTGCTTTTATTGCAATGTTTGCTTATCTTCGACCCAGTTTACACAAATGTGTCAAATATCTCAGCTGTTAATCTGTGGAATTCTTTTACTTTACAAACAGTTGTGTCATACTACATCAGTTTAAAAAAAATACTGTTCATTGCTTGTCAAATTAAGACATATTAATCTAAAATGCCAGACATTTCTGTAAACCGATGAAACAATGGAGTATATTCATAGGTCTTGAAACTTCCTTTAACAATTACAGACAAATGTTTGAGAAAGGGGTTGTTTCTCAACTGTAAAATAGATGGTCATTTTAGGCATAATTTCTACACTGAATTGCTTTTTGCCGAATTTCAAAGTGAACTGATCTTCTGATCCGTTTTACAAGGCATTTTACCAATTGTGCAGCTTTTGTTTCGAATACATTTGCAATTTGGCTGACAGGCAACATGACAATAGGAAAACGCCTCTTCTGAGAACACCTGCGTAAGCAGGGTCAGTGAGAAAACCGCCCTCTCAATGTGGAGGAGACGAAGTCGAGCATCAAAAGCAGCTACGTTGATTCAAGTTGCCCAACACCCAAGCTTGCAAAAGCCTCCCACTATCTACGTTCAGCCGAGCAGCAAACAGACTTGGATGATTTCCATGGAAATGAGAAAATTGATATTTAAAAAAAAATAGTGGATCATTTTGTATCTGTAATCATTTTTCACCCTAAAATGGCAGTGTATCTTAAGTAAATTGGGGCTGAAAATCTGCGGCCTTTGATCCTGGCACAAGTGTTAGGATCGGCCCACTGGGAATCTCCATTGCTGACCTCACCAGACTCTCCGTGGTGGAGGAAGTTCCCTAATTTTAATAATCAGGATGGTGTCCATGGCACTATGACCAGGGAAGCTGCAAAATGTGGTGGAGGCTGCCTGCTCCAGGATGAGTGGTGGTGGTTGCCAGGGCCCCCTTGGAAACATCCTGCAGCATGGTCCATTGTCCGCGCCCCCTTTGTAAGGAGGCCAAGAAAATTAAATGAAGGGAAATTTATTCAGCGGGTGCAAATCATGACCCAGTCCTAGGCTTCTACATGATTCCCGTTTGTGCTCCTCGAATGGCTGGTAAACCTCCCATCACTATGCGTGCAAGCTGCTGCTGTTCCACCAGACCGGGAATGAGGAAAATCTTGTCTTGGGAATCCCTCCCCTTGGCCCCACCCCTCTGATGTGGGTGACCTTGTTTGGGGTGGTAGGATATTCCCCCCCCGCCCCCCCCCCCAAAAACAAGACCCCACGGAAGTTGATGCCAGCAGGATTGCAGTGGGAAGGCCATGGATTTTCCGACTCGGTGTATATCCCCTGAGATGTTCCTTCACCTTTTTAAGTGAAAAGATACAAATGAAATTCAGACAATATTAACAGAAACCATCATGCACATTCAATACATTTAACTTGGACTGCTCCTATAGATTCTAGAATCAGTTCTGACATAGTAGTACCGTGGTAATCCAATAGTTATCTTACTAAAAAGGGTACTGCAGGCCAAGTAATTACAAAGATATTACCATCCAATGTAACTGATAGTTCAGTTGTGTTTTTAATTAAAGATACTTAAATGGGTTATTCCAGTAAAGGTTCGGAGATTCATTACAAATTGATTTCTGCCTGAGGGGGCCTGTGGGTTCAACATTGTAAAGGAGACAGAATGAGTACATTGAAAATAAGAAGTATTATGACTGGTGATGTGTCCAAGTCTTAATTTACTGATGGCATAAAGTCTTTTTTTCCCTAAATTACGATAATTAGCTGATGGGCTAATCCCATTGTCCAATACGCCACCAGGATTGATTTAAGGTAGGAAAGAAGATTAGGTTGAATCAAGAATTGATGATTAGGTGATAACAAGGTTGAATTTAAAAGACGATTGACTATTTGAATTATCTTTTTTTTTAATTCATTCGTGGGTGTCGCTGGCAAGGCCAGCATTTATTGCCCATCCCTAATTGCCCTTGAGAAGGTGGTGGTGGTGAGCTACCTTCTTGAACCACTGCAGTCCGTGTGGTGAAGGTACTCCCACTGTGCTGTTAGGTAGGGAGTTCCAGGATTTTGACCCAACGATGATGAAGGAACAGCAATATATTTCCAAGTCAGGATGGTGTGTGACTTGGAGGTGGTGGTGTTCCCATGCACCTGCTGCCCTTGTCCTTCTAGGTGTAACGAGGTCTGGAGCAGAGTGGTCCTGGCAGAACCCAAACTGAGCATTGGTGTGCAGGTTATTGGTGAGTAAGTGCTGCTTGATAGCACTGTTGACGACCTCTTCCATCACCTTGCTGATGATTGAGTAGACTGATTTGTCCTGCTTTTTGTGGACCGGACATACCTTTGCAATTTTCCACTTTGTTGGGTCGATGCCAGTATTTTAGCTGTACTGGAACCACTTTGCTAGAGGCGCGGCTAGTTCTGGAGCACAAGTCTTCAGCACTACCCGCCGGGATGTCATCGGGGCCTCTAGCTTTTGCTGTATCCAATGCGCTCAGCCGTTTCTTGATATGAGGGCGTGAATCGAATTGGCTGAAGACTGGCTTCTGTGATGGTGAGGACCTCAGGAGGAGGACGAGATGGATCATCCACTCGGCATTTCTGGCTGAAGATAGTTGCAAACACTTCAGCCTTGTCTCTTACACTCGCGAGCTGGGCTCCGAAAATCATTGATGATGGGGATGTTCATGAAGCCTCCTCCTCCCTTTTAGTTATTTAATTGTCCACCACTATTCACGACTAGATGTGGCAGGACTACCGAGCTTTGAACTGATCCGTTGGTTGTGGGATTGCTTTGCTCTGTCTATAGCATGCTGCTTCTGCTGGTTAGCATGCATGTAGTCTTGTGTTGCAGCTTCACCAGGTTGGCACCTCATTTTTAGGTACACTTGGTGCTGTTCCTGGCATGCTCTTCTACACTCCGCATTGAACCAGGGTTGGTCCCCTGGTTTGATGGTAGTGGTAGAGTGAGGGCTATGCTGGGCCATGAGGTTAGAGATTGTGGTGGAATACAGTTCTGT
Organism: Squalus acanthias; assembly: GCA_030390025.1. Classification (NCBI taxonomy): domain Eukaryota; kingdom Metazoa; phylum Chordata; class Chondrichthyes; order Squaliformes; family Squalidae; genus Squalus; species Squalus acanthias. Next base: position 8,618,911 of record CM059438.1, on the reverse strand, counting down.
TGCTGCTGATGGCCCATGGCCCACAGTTAGATCTGTTTTGAATCTATCCTGTTTAGCATGGTGGTAGTGCCACACAACACAATGAGGGTGTCCTCACTGTGAAGAAGGGACTTTGTCTCCACAAGGACTGTGTGGTGGTCACTCTTGCCAATACTGTCATGGACAGATGCATCTGCGACAAGTAGATTAGTGAGGATGAGGTCATGTTGGATTTTCCTTCGTGTTGGTTCTCTCACCACCTGCCACAGGCCCAGTCTGGCAGCTATGTCCTTCAGGACTCAGCCAGCTCCGTCAGTAGTGTTGCTACTAAGCCACTCTTGGTGCTGGACATTGAAGTCCCCACCCAGAGTGCATTCTGTGTCCTTGATACACTCAGTGCTTTTTTTCAAGTGGTGTTCAACATGGAGGAGTACTGATTCATCAGCTGAGGGAGGGCGGTAGGTGGTAATCAGCAGGAGACTTCATGGGGTCTGGAGTCAATGTTGAGAACGCCCAGGGCCACTCCCTCCCGACTGCATACCACTGTGCCGCCACCTCTGGTGAGTCTGTCCTGCCGGTGGATCAGGACATTTTTTTATTCGTTCCCGGGATGTGGGCGTTGCTGGCAAGGCCAGCATTTATTGCCCATCCCTAATTGCTCTTGAGAAGGTGGTGGTGAGCCGCCGCCTTGAACCGCTGCAGTCCCTGTGGTGAGGGTACTCCCATCGTGCTGTTAGGGCTTCTTATTGTTTTCCGTAGCGGTTTGGTACAACTGAGTGGCTTGCTAGGCCATTTCAGAGGGCAGTTAAGAGTCAACCACATTGCTGTGGGTCTGGAATTACCTATAGGCCAGACCAGAAAAGGATGGCATATTTCCTTCCCTGAGGGACATTAGTGAACCAGATGGGTTTTTACAACAATTTGGTAGTTTCATGGTCACCATTACTGATACTAGCTTTTTATTCCAGATTTAATTAATTGAATTTAAATTCCCCAGCTTCCTTGGTGGGATTTGAACTGGCGTCTCCAGATCATTAGTCCAGGCCTTTGGATTACTAGTCCAGTAACATAACCACTCTGCTACTGTACTTGTACTTCATATGAATTCCTTGACACAAAAAATTAATATAAAAACTGATTGATAGCCAAGGGTAAAATAATATTCTCATTCCCGTGGGAACAAGCCATTGGAAATGAGTAACAGTTCTACTTTCTCTATCAGTATCAGTGCCTTGTTGCAGTATTTTGACAAGGTGTGATTTTAAATGCCATTGAAGAGGTAATTTTAGCCACAATGCTACTAAAAATTGAGATCCGTAATCCTGAATGAAAAAGGAAGGTGATTATATTTATTTTCCATTATTATGTTGATGTTTTGACAGACTAATTTGTCAGTTTTCGGACTGGTGCTTAACTTCTAAACAAAGAAAGGTATACTGCACACTAACTCTCGGGATTTGGAGATACAGTATCTTTTTGTTGGTGAGGGGAACTGGAGTACAAAAAAGACAGAATGAGTCAGCACATATCCGAATGCCAGAGAAGTTGTTTGATTAGGAGAGAGGGACTGCAGTTTTGATTTGTCTTCAGTCTACTTTGTAGTATCAGTGAGGAGAGCATTTGTGTGATGCAAGGTCAATAAAAGCCACGAAGCTCCAGTGTGGAAACTGATGTGCTTTAAACACTGAAATGAGAATTACTTAGAAACATCCCATGAGTCATTGGGAGTTTTTACCTAATTGTGAAAGAAACAATGCCTTCCAATTTTAACCTTAAATGCCTTGTAATTACATTTTTCCTTAAAGCAGCAACATTTTCGTAGTGGGCAGTCAAGATTCACATAATTGGCGTTCACATATACACGTGCATTTTATTTTTCCAAATGAACCATATGTCGCATATCATTCAAATAACAGTCTGTCTCTCTACTTATCTGCATTATTAAAAGTATTTGTGTGTGTGTGTGTATGGTGCACACTTCTTGTCTGCAAATCTTATATCCTGTTGTCATGATTTTCTATCACCTTTTTATGTCAACATTTTATAATGATGTGGAGATGCCGGTGTTGGACTGGGGTGGACAAATGTGAGAAGTCGCACAACACCAAGTTATCATCCAACAGTTTTATTTGAAATCACAAGCTTTCAGAGCACTGCTCCTTCGTCAGGTGAAGTGAAGAGATGTATATAGGCACAGCATATATAGTCAGAGAACACTGCCAGATGATTACAGTTAATCTTTCTAACTGCTCTTTATCACACCTCGGCAGAGAGATAATCACGGCAATCAAAGGTGTGGATGGTGTCCAAACAGGTCAGTCAGGAAAACATTACATCAAAGACAATGAGGTGTTTTCTGGCTATATATGCTGTGCCTATATACATCTCTTCACTTCACCTGATGAAGGAGCAGCGCTCCGAAAGCTTGTGATTTCAAATAAAACTGTTGGACTATAACCTGGTGTTGTGCAACATTTATAATGTGGAAAACCCCATAGCAAGGTGTCAACAATTTTAAGATCAAAATTCCTTATCAACATTGTTTCACATACGTTCATTGTTTTATGAATTTATAACTAACCAGTGCCTGCTTCTCCATTTTTTTTTTTGGTGTATCCTTGGATCCATTAATTTATTTATACAGTTGTGGGTGCTTCTTGCTTCATCAATTGGTCAGCGGCGAAGTGACTGTCCTCGCTGCTGACCTCGAAGAAAGCTGCCCACAAAGATCTAGCGATCTCTGTGGCGTGGATTTCACCTTTCCCGATGTTAGTTTGATTCTGGCGCCAACTCAAGAAGATCTGTCAAGCAACAGTGATGTCATCAACAACAACAACTTGCATTTATATAGCGCCTTTAATGTAGTAAAATGTCCCAAAGCGCTTCACAGGAGCATTATAAAACAAAATTTGACACCAAGCCACAAAAGGAGAAATTAAGGCAGATGACCAAAAGCTTGGTCAAAGAGGTAGGTTTTAAGAAGCGTCTTAAAGGAGGAAAGGAAGGTAGAGAGGCTTGGGGAGGGAATTCCAGAGCCTAGGGCCTCGGCAGCTGAAGGTATGGCCACCAATGGTTGCGCGATTAAAATAAGGGATGCGCTAAGCAGCCAATCACATTGAAGAATTTTCACAGACCGCAAACCAGGAAGTAAAATGCACTGATTATCCTTCACTTTTTTAATAAATTTTACAGACTGTGAAATAAAGATTGGGACATAAACATGGCATTAAGGTAGAAGCTGAAATATCATAAACTTAAGAAAAATAATTTTTATTACATTGAAAACCTATGGAATTTTTATCATGAAAAAATTTGACATTCCACAAATATAAAATTAGTTTTTCAGGGCTAGAGAGGTTGTTCAGCAGTAGTTATGACTTAGCACACCATTAAAAACCCAGTTACACCTCATTCAAAAGGCTTAACTTTTTCGGGGTTTTTTAATGGCGATATTACAGCGTAAAAGGGGAAGTTCACGTCAGTCCAATTGATTTCTAAAGATTGCCGTCTGCTGGGACTTCAATAGCGTGCTCTGTATAGGAGCAGGGAATCACTGACACCAATTTCCGCATTTAACTGCGCATGTGCGGACGCCAGAAGTTGCTGTCAGTTTTGCAGAGTAATAATTGCGAGCGCTGACCGTTTCGCTGTCATTACAACTGCAAAATCCAGGCCATTGACTTGCTGGTGCCTGCTGCTTTGTTAACTAATGATTTGTTAGTATGCTTGCTGTTCTATTAATTTTTAATTCACTGATGCTTGCTTCTTCATTAACTTAATAATTGACTGGTACCCCCCTGATCATTAATTTATTGATGTGCTTACTGTTTTATTAATTCACTGGTGCCTGTTTCTTCCTACATTTATTGAATATTGTGCCCACTAGTCTATGAATTTATTAATTCATTCCTGTCTGTTTCTCCACTAATTTACTGCTGCCCACTGCTGCCCACTAATCCATTCATTTTTCATTCCTTGCAGTACCTGCTGTTCTATTGATTTTATTAATTTACTAGTGTCTGCTTAGGCATGCTACAGCATTTATCAGTACTTTTTGATGTTGATAATGAGCGTGTTGTGTTGGATTCTGTTATTTGAGTTTTCTTGTTGCGAGTGTATGGTGTCAAAAACCTATTTTGTTGCAAACTAAATTCCAGTTTATTCCATTTAATTTTAATCTCCATATTTATAATAGCTTCTGTTTTAGGGTGTCCTATCATCACCTACTTAAGGAACATTGAGAAAAAAAGTTTTCAGTATTGTACAGATCTTGACTCCCTGTGTGCAATGTCACAGTGGATCTTATAATAAACAATATAGAATTATATGCACACACTCTGGTGGCATTACTCACAGTAACTTGGATGATTTGTAAAGAAAGAAGTGTTCTCCTACGTAATTCACAATGTAATCTTCTAAGGCGAAGCAGTTTCCCATTTTAAGGCCACAAAGTTTGATTGTTGTAAAACACAGGCTCCGGTCATTCAGGATTAATTGCTGTTTAGTCAGTGGACTTTACAGGTTACAGTATGATTGTCAACTTCAGGGTACTCTTCAACTTCTACTAGTCACACAATTAATTTTTAAAGTGTCTGTAGCTCCTGTACTCGCTTCCCTCCCTCTGACTCTCATCTTCCTGGCCCGAAATCTGTCCCTGTTGCTGTTCTGCTTCTTCCTCTGTCCCACAACTGTACAAAATCTCCCTTTCTGCTCTCCTTCCGCAACTGAGTCTGCACAAAAAGTAATGGAACTCCAAAAACCCACCCCACAGCTCTTTGGGTCCTCTCACCCAGGACCCAGCCAGCCACTTGCTACTGTCTATTCCTCACCCCATTCTAAAAATCTGTGAGCTGCTCTTAGAACCATTTTGCTGTCCTGTGTGCTTTCTACTGCCTTTGGGACACAGGGTTTCTTGCCTGCTTCACTTTGCTGATGCTGACTTCACATACTTCCCTGACACTTGATGCTGACTTCCCGTACTCTTTTCTTGGCTCTGCTCCAAATATTGGTGCATCTAGAATCATAGAAATTTATGGCACAGAAGGAGGCCATGCAACTCATCGTGCCTGTGCCGGCTGAAAAAGAGCTATCTCGCTGAATCCCACTTTCCAGCTCTTGATCCGTAGCCTTGTAGGTTACAGCACTTCAAGTGCATATCCAAGTACTTTTAAATGTGAGGAGCGTTTCTCCCTTTACCACCCTTTCAGGCAGTGAGTTCCAGACCCCCACTACCCTCTGGGTGAAAATTATTCTCCTCAACTTCCCTTCTACCAATTACTTTAAATTTACGTCCCCTGGTTATTGACCTCTCTGCTAGGGGAAATAGGTCCTTCCTATTCATTTTATCTAGGCCCCTCATAATTTTATACACCTCAGTTAAAACTCCCCTCAGCCTGCTCAGTTCCAAAGAAAACAGCCCCCGCCTACCCAATCTTTCCTCATAGCTAAAATTCTCCAGTCCTGGCAACATCCTTGTAAATCTCCTCTGTACCCTCTCTAGTGCAGTCATATCTTTCCTGTAATGTGGTGACCAGAACTGTACACAGTACTCTAGCTGTGGCCTAACTAGTGTTTTATACAGTTTTTTAAAAGTTGCTTATGGGATCTTGGCGTCGCTGGCAAGGCCAGCATTTATTGCCCATCCCTAATTGCCCTTGAGATGGTGGTGGTGAGCCGCCTTCTTGAACTGCTGCAGTCCGTGTGGTGAAGGTGCTCCCACAGTGCTGTTAGGTAGGGAGTTCCAGGATTTTGACCCAGTGACGATGAAGGATCAGCGATATACTTCTAAGTCAGGATGGTGTGTGACTTGGAGGGGAACTTGGAGGTGGTGGTGTTCCCATGCGCCTGCTGCCCTTGTCCTTCTAGGTGCAAGAGGTCGCAGGTTTGGGAGGTGCTGCCGAAGAAGCCTTGGCGAGTTGCTGCAGTGCATCTTGTAGATGGTACACATTGCAGCCGCGGTACGCGGTGGTGGAGGGAGTGAATGTTTAAGGTGGTGGATGGGGTGCCAATCAAATGGGCTGCTTTGTCCTGGATGGTGTCTAGGTACTTGAGTGTTGTTGGAGCTGCACTCATTGAAGTCATCACAAGAATCCTCCTCAATCGCCTTCTCCCAGTGGCCAAAGAGCTCCTCCCAGAGTCGCAATGTGGATTCCGCCCACTAAGGGGCACAATGGACATGATCTTTACCGCACGTCAATTACAAGAGAAATGCAGGGAACAGCACCAACCGCTGTACATAGCCTTCTTTGATCTCTCAAAGGCCTTCGACCCTGTCAACCGTGAAGGATTATGGAGTGTTCTCCTCAAATTCGGCTGCCCTCAAAAGTTTGTCACCATCCTCCGCCTGCTTCACGACGACATACAAGCCGTGACCCTGACCAACGGTTCCACCACAGACCCAATTCACGTATGGACCGGGGTCAAGCAAGGCTGTGTCATCGCACCAACGCTCTTCTCGATCTTCCTTGCTGCAATGCTCCATCTCACCCTCAGTAAGCTCCCCGCTGAAGTGGAGCTAATTTACAGAACAAACGGGAAACTGTTCAACCTCCGTTGCCTCCAGTCCAGATCCAAGGTCGTCCCATCCTCTGTCGTCGAATTACAGTATGCAGATGACGCTTGCGTCTGCGCTCACTGAGGTTGAACTCCAAACCATCGTCAACACCTTCACCGTGCGTATGAGAGCATCGGCCTTACACTAAACATCCGTAAGACAAAGGTCCTCTACCGACCTGCCCCCGCCACACAGTACTGCCGACCGATTATCAATATCCACGACAAGGCCTTGGACAACGTGGACCACTTTCCATACCTCGGGAGCTTACTGTCAACAAGGGCAGACATCGATGACTAAGTCCAACACCGCCTTCAGTGTGCCAGTGCAGCCTTCGGTCGCCTGAGGAAGAGAGTGTTTTGAAGACCAGGACCTCAAACCCGGCACTAAGCTCATGGTCTACAGAGCAGCAGTGATATCCGCCTTGCTGTATGCCTCAGAGACATGGACCATGTACAGCAGGCACCTCAAAGCACTGGGGAGGTACCACCAACGCTGCCACCGCAAGATCCTGCAAATCCATTGGCAGGATAGGCGCACCAACGTCTGTGTTCTCGCTCAGGCCAACATCCCCAGCATCGAAGCTTTGACCACGCTCGATCAGCTCCGATGGACGGGTCACATCGTCCGCATACCCGATACGAGACTCCCAAAACAAGCGCTCTACTTGGAGCTCTGACACGGCAAGAAAGCCCCAGGTGGGCAGAGGAAACGTTTCAAGGAGACCCTCAAAGCCTCCTTGGAAAAAGTGCAACATCCCCACCGACCCTGGCCCAAGACCGCACAAAGTGGAGGAGAAGCATCCGGGAAGACGCCGAACACCTCGAGTCTCTTCGCCGGGAGCAAGCGGAAGCCAAGCGCAAGGAACACACCCACCATCTGCCCCACCTGTGACAGAGATTGTAGGTTCCGCATTGGACTCATCAGTCACCTATGAACTCAGTTTTAATGTGGAAGCAAGTCATCCTCGGTTCCGAGGGACTGCCTAAGAAGGAAGACTCATCTAGGCAAGTGGAGAGTATTCCATCACACTCCTTACTTGTGCCTTGTAGATGGTGGAAAGTTCAAACGTAACCTCCCTGCTCTTATATTCTATGCCTCGGCTAATAAAGGAAAGTATCCCGTATGCCTTCTTAACCACCTTATCTACCTGTCCTGCTACCTTCAGGGATCTGTGGACATGAACTCCAAGGTCCCTCTTTTCCTCTACACTTCTCAGTATTTTTTGGGCCTTTGTGCTATTACGTGGTCTGCTGCAAAAATCAGGTCCAGTGATCTAAGGTCTTGAAGCTCCTCAGGCTGTATAAACTTCAAGTGCTTATTGTGTTAAACTGAAGTTACAATGGCAAGCATAGGCAACTAAAGGAGAAGAATACAAAGGATGGGTTGGTGAGGAACATAACATTTTAATTTATAATCCTTATTGCTTTGTATTGAAGCTACTGGAAGCAGTATCAGGAATTAGGGAGCAGAGAAGAAACAGTTGGAACAAGAGAAAAGATATGGGAGAGTCAGGAGGGTACAGCAGGTGGCAGACGCTTAGGGAGTGGACAAGAGGTGACGGGAGTTAACGGAGCAGATACTTGCTGTGAGCAACACTGCAGGAAATCCACTAGTGTATATAAAAAAAAAAGAAGTTTTTGAACTGTTAACCAGCACTACATATAAACAGGGATGTGGTTGCTCGTTCAAGATTTTAGACTCGGTGAATTTTATTTCGTGGGAACTTCAAAACATGCTGAGCGATTGAATAATTTACTGATTCTGAACTCGCCAACACCAATCTGTAATGGTCTAAGTGGCTGTGGCGTTAATTCAGCAAACTCGATCTCGCCATTGATTTTAATATGATAATTAGCTGTTCAACTTTTTCGGCTAGTGTGTCAGTGGAGCAGCACAAAAGTCCCAGCAAATTATGGCGTGGCATAAGTCACTCATGGCATAATCACCTGCTTCTTGGAAAAGGCTGGGCCAAGGTAATAATCCGGAGAAGGTCTACTGTATCAGATTCCAGCTGGCAATGGCTTCTGCACCTTCTTCAGACTGCTGCTGATGCTTCTCCTGCTTATCTTGCTGATGTCCTTGATCCCCATCGGGGCTTTTGTCCTATAGACCTCCTCATGAGGGCCTAATTGTAAATCAAATTTGTACAGCACGCAGCACACCGGCATAATCCTTGAGACTTTCACCAGACCATACTTCAGGATGCCACTGAATTTATCCAGACACTAGAACCTCATCTTTAACATAAGAACATAAGAAATAGGAGCAGGAGTAGGCCATTCAGCCCCTTGAGCCTGCTCCACCATTCAATAAGATCATATCTGATCTTGGCCTCAACTCCACTTTCCTGCCCGCTCCCCATAACTCTCTTGATTCCCCTGTTTTATCTCCGCCTTGAATATATTCAATGACTCAGCCTCCACAGCTCTCTGGGGTAGAGAATTCCCAAGATTCACGACCCTCAGAAGAAATTCCTCCTCATCTCCGTCTTAAATGGCCTACCCCTTATTCTGAAACTATGCCCCTAGTTCCAGATTCCCCCACGAGGGGAAACATCCTCGCTGCATCTACCCTGTCAAGGCCCCTCAGACTCTTATGTTTCAATAAGATCACCTCTCATTCTTCTAAACTCCAATGGGTATAGGCCCAACCTGCTCAAACTTTCCTCATTAGACAACCCCTTCAACTCCGGAATCAACCTAGTGAACCTTCTCTGAACTGCCTCCAATGCAAGTATATCCCTCCTTAAATAAAGAGACCAAAACTGTACATTCCTATAGTGTGCTCAACGATGACTGGAGGATGAATGAACCTCGTGTGGTACTGCTCATCTGGAGTCATGGAAAAGTGCACAGGTGTTATCAGCCTTGGTGGTGGAGGATAGCCTTGATCTCTGCTGTGGCTCAGTTGGTAGCACACTCGCCTCTGAGTCAGAAGGTTGTAGGTTCAAGTCCCACTCCAGGGACTTGAGCACAAAAATCTAGGCTGACACTCGAGTGCAGTGCTGAGGGAGTGCTGCACTGTCGGAGGTGCCGTCTTTCGGATGAGATTTTAAACCGAAGCCCCATCTGCTCTCTCAGGTGGATGTAAAAGATCCCATGGCACTATTTTGAAGAAGAGCAGGGGAGTTATCCCCGGTGTCCTGGCCAATATTTATCCCTCAACCAACATAACAAAAACAGATTATTTGGTCATTATCACATTGCTGTTTGTGGGACCTTGCTGTGTGCAAATTGGCTGCCGCGTTTCCTACATTACAACAGTGACTCCACTTCAAAAGTACGTCATTGGCTGTAAAGCGCTTTGAGATGTCCGGTGGTCGTGAAAGGCGCTATATAAATGCAAGTCTTTTTCTGAACAGCTGCACAAAAACCTGCTTTTCTGGGTTATGGAGTGGTAGTACTGTGAATTGCCTTAAAATAAAGGCATTGCAGCAGCCCCCAGGAAAGCAAGCATTCACTTACAATGCTGGTATGCTGCTGGTCACAAATCAGCTGTAGGTTGAGAGATGGTGGTGCCGAAATTCAACATTTTAACATTGCTACTCAAAAAAAGGCCCCAAAACGTACAGGAATGTGGTATTTGTGGAGTTAGAAGGAGCAGGGTTCCACAAAGCAACTGCAGGTGGCCTGCCTTCGCTGCCTCCCCCCAGACGTACCTGTGAGCCTCCACGCCGGGCAGGCGAGCTGCAACAGGGTGCCTGATTGGTGCCTGCAGCTCAAATGTATTATTATGGTGAGGCCAGAGGACAAATTTAGGACAGTCCTTGGGCCTCTCTATTCCAGCATGTCAATATTGCGCGCTGTTGAATTGTGCCAATTTGGGGTGCTAACAAATTTAGGCCACGGTATCTTTTCCTGTTCATATAGATATGACCATTGATAAAGTGAGCATGTATGGCCACATGGGTGCAATCCATGACTTGGAACTTGGAGAATCAAAGCACACGCCCTGGTATTTCGCCCTTATATGGCTGGGGGAAGCTGATTAAATTGTTGACTCTGAAGGGTAATGCATCTGTGACATCCTTGATGCAACTCTGTACGGCTGTTTGACTGTATCCAGTAGCAGCCTGTAATGATCCCGTGCCTTAGTAATTAAGGGCAGTTGTGACTTTACATAGAAACATAGAAACATAGAAGATAGGAGCAGGAGTAGGCCATTCGGCCCCTCGAGTCTGCTCCGCCATTCGATCAGATCATGGCTGATCATCCAAACTCAGTACCCTGTACCTACCTTCTCCCCATATCCCTTGATACCTTTAGCTTTAAGAAATATATTTAACTCATTCTTGAATATTTAATGACTTGGCCTCAACTACCTTCTGTGGTAGAGAATTCCACAGGTTCACTACTCTCTGGGTGAAGAAATTCTTGCTCATTTATGTCCTAAATGGCTTACCCCTTATCCTTAGATTATGACCCCTGGTTCTGGACTCTCCGACCATTGGGAACATTCTTCCTGCATCTAGTTTGTCCAGACCTGTCAGAATTTTATATGTTTCGATGAGATCCCCTCTCATTCTTCTATACTCCAGCGAGTATAAGCCCAATCTCTCCTCGTATGTCATTCCTGCCATCCCAGGTATCAGCCTTATGAATCTTCGCTGAACTCCTTCCATGGCAAGAACATCCTTCCTCAGATAAGGCGACCAAAACTGCACACAGTACTCAAGGTGTGGTCTCACCAAGGCCCTGTACAACTGCAGCAGGACATCCCTGTTCCTATACTCAAACCCTTTCGCTATGAAGGCCAACATACCATTTGCCTTCTTCACCGCCTGCTGCACCTGCATGCTTACCTTCAGCGACTGGTGCACAAGGACACCCAGGTCTCGTTGCACTTCCCCTTCTCCCAATCTATTGCCATTCAGATAATAGTCTGCCTTTCTGTTTTTGACACCAAAGTGGATAACCTCGCATTTATCCACGTTGTATTGCATCTGCCACGCTTCTGCCCACTCACCCAACCTGTCCAAATCATCCTGGAGTTTCTCAGTAACCTCCTCGGAGCACACACGCCAACCCAGCTTTGTGTCATCTGCAGACTTGGAGATATTACATTTAGTTCCCTTATCTAGATCATTAATGTATATTGTGAATAGCTGGGGTCCAAGGACCGATCCCTGCGGTACCCCACTAGTCACTGCCTGCCACTCGGAAAAAGACCCATTAATTCCTACTCTCTGCTTTCTGTCCGCCAACCAGTTCTCTATCCAAGTCAATACCTTGCCCCCAATCCCATGTGCCTTAACTTTACACGCCAATCTCTTATGCGGGACCTTATCGAAAGCCTTTTGAAAGTCCAAATACACCACATCTACTGGTTCTCCCTTATCTATTTTACCAGTTACATCCTCAAAAAATTCCAGTAGATTAGTCAAGCACGAGCTACCTTTTGTAAATCCATGTTGACTTTGTCCGATCCTGTCACTGTTTTTCAAGTGCTCAGCTATTACATCCTTTATAATGGACTCTAGCATTTTCCCCACTACCGATGTCAGGCTTACCAGTCTGTAATTCCCTGCTTTCTCTCTACCACCCTTTTTGAATAGTGGGGTAACATTAGCTACCCTCCAATCTATGGGTACAGTTCCAGATTCCATCGAATGTTGGAAGATGATCAGCAATGCATCTACTATTTCTAGGGCCACTTCCTTAAGTACCCTAGGATGTAGATTATCAGGCCCTGGGGATTTATCGGCCTTCAATCCTGTCAATTTCCCTAACACCATTTCCCTGCAAATACTGATTTCTTTCAGTTCCTCCCTTTCATCAGACCCTATGTTATCCAACATCTCTGGGAGGTTATTTGTGTCCTCCTTTGTGAAGACAGAAGCAAAATATGCATTTAATTGGTCTGCCATTTCTTTGTTCCCCATTATAACTTCCCCCGCTTCTGACTGCAAGGGACCTACACTTGATTTCACTAATCTTTTTCTCTTCACATATCTATAAAAGCTCTTAGTCAGTTTTTATGTTCCCAGCAAGCTTACTTTCATATTCTATTTTCCCTTTCTTAATTAATCCCTTTGTCCTCCTTTGTTGAATCTTAAACTGCTCCCAATCCTCAGGGTTACCGCTTTTTCTGGCCAATTTATATGCCCTCTCCTTGGATCTTATGCTATCCCTAAATTCCCTTGTTAGCCACGGTTGAGTCACCCTTTTTGTTTTATTCTTATGCCACACTGGGATGAACAAATTCTGTAGTTCATCCATGCAGACTTTGAATGTTTGCCATTGCCTATCCACCGTCAACCCTTTGAGTGACATTCCCCAATCAATCCTACCCAATTCGCGCCTCATACCATCGTAGTATCCTTTATTTAAATTCAGGACCCTAGTCTCTGATTCAACTACTTCACTCTCCATCCTAATGAAGAATTCTATCATATTATGATCACTCTGACCCAAGGGGCCTCATACAACAAGATTGCTAATTAATCCTTTCTCGTTACATAATACCCAGTCTAAGATGGCCTGATCTCTGGTTGGTTCCTCGACATATTGTTCCAGAAAACCATCTCGTAAACATTCTAGGAATTCCTCCTCCACAGTATTTTTACTAATTTGGTTAGCCCAATCTATATGTAAATTAAAGTCACCCATGATGACTGCTGTGCCCTTACTGCATGCTTCTCTAATTTCCCTTTTAATGCCGTCCCCAACCTCCATATTACTGTTTGGAGGTCTATATACCACTCCCACTAACGTTTTCTGCCCCTTGTTATTTCTCAGTTCTACCCATACAGATTCCGCATCATCAGAGCTAATATCCTTTCTTTCAATTGTGTTAATCCCCTCTTTAACCAGCAATGCTACCCCACCTCCCTTTCTTTTTTGCCTATCTTTCCTAAATATTAAATACCCCTGGATGTTGAGTTCCCTGCCTTGGCCACCCTGGAGCCATGTTTCTGTAATCCCAATCAAATCGTACTCATTTACCTCTATTTGCGCAGCTAATTCATCCACCTTGTTCCGAATGCTCCTTGCATTAAGACACAAAGCCTTCAGGCTTGTTTTTTTAACGCTCTTAGACCTATTAGAATTAGTATTTACTGTGGCCATGTTTGATTTAAACTGTTGTTTTCTCTGACTGCCACTTTTGTTTTTCTCCTTCCTATCTTTTGCTTTTATCCTTGTTTCCCTTTCCTCTGTCTCCCTGCTCAGGTTCCCAACCCCCTGCCATTTTAGTTTAAACCCTCCCCCAGAGCACTAGCAAACACTCCCCCTAGGACATCGGTCCCGGCCCTGCCCAGGTGCAGACCGTCCCGTTTGTACTGGTCTCACCTCCCCCAGAATCGGTTCCAATGTCCAAGGAATTTGAATCCCTCCCCCTTGCACCATTCCTCTAGCCACGTATTCATTTGAAATATCCTCCTATTTCTACTCTGACTAGCACGTGGCACTGGTAGCAATCCTGAGATTACTACCTCTGAGGTCCTATTTTTTAATTTACCTCGTAACTCCCTATATTCTGCTTTTAGGACCTCATCCCATTTTTTACCTATATCGTTGGTGCCTATGTGCACCATGACAACTGGCTGTTCGCCCTCTCCCTGCAAAATGTTCTGTAGCCGCTCCGAGACGTCCTTGACCCTTGCACCAGGGAGGCAACACACCATCCTGGAGTCTCGTTTGCGGCCGCAGAGACGCCTATCTATTCCCCTTACAATTGAGTCCCCTATCACTCTAGCTCTTCCACACTTTTTCCTCCTAGCCTGTGCAGCAGAGCCACCCATGGTGCCAGGAAGTTGGCTGCTGCTGCCTTCCCCTGATAAGCCATCCCCCCCCCCCCCCCCCCCCATCAGTATCCAAAGTGGTATATCTGTTTGAGAGGGGGATGGCCACAGAGGACCCCTGCACTACCTGCCTGCACCTCTTACTCTGCCTGGTGGTCACCCATTCACTTCCTGCCTGTACACCCTTTACCTGCGGTGTGACCAACTCGCTAAACGTGCTATCCACGACGTTCTCAGCGTCCCGAATGCTCCAATATGCATCCATCCGCAGCTCCAGAGCCGCAATGCGATCTGCCAGTAGCTGCTGCTGGATACACTTCCCACACACATGGTCGTCAGGGACACAGGATGTGGTGGAGCGGTGAATTTGGTGGAGGTGGGCTGCAGGTCTGCTTCCAAAATGTGGCATAACTCTGTGGGTTACAGGCACGGCTTTGCGGTCAAATGCAGATAAGAGTGCAGTCTCTCTGTATAATCTGGTGTGGGGGGACTGGATGGTGGGTGCCATGCTGCTGCAGTACAGCCTCAAATACCTGGCCTGCCTCCATTGCTCCTCCTCCTCCCAATGGGCACGCCTCTGTATCCTATCTGAAAAGGGTGGACGCTAATTAATGGCAGCCCCTTGGGCAAATGACACAAATGTTGATTGCCAAGAGCAAAAAATATAGAAAACTCAACATAAATGACATGGTAAAGTTTTGATAGCACCAGTAAGTGTATAAGCTTGTTCCTTTTTAACTCACTTCTGCTTTTAAGGTATCGTATAGCAACCCTGGATGCCAGTTTTATTGTAAATGGTGAAAGCTATCCCAATACACATCATCACTACCTGATTGCCGTGCATCGACCTAGAAATGGCTAGGCACTTCTGCCAGCTACTGGAAATATTGTCAAAAAGGAATGGATAGAAATGTGGGCAAGGATCTCGCATAACTGATATTCTCTCTGTTTCCCACTGCCATTTGCCTGATTAGCAGCACATTGGGTGGACAGCTGCAGGAACTCCAGCAATACTTCTGAAGCTTTGACCCTGAAATAAGCTTCTGATCACATATCTGCGCCATCACGAAGACTGCCTATTTCCACCTCTGTAACAGTGCCTGACTCCGCCCCTGCCTCAGCTCATCTGCTGCTGAAACCCTCATCCATGCCTTTGTTACCTCCAGACTCGACTATTCCAACGCACTCCTGACTGGCCTCTCTCATTCTACCCTCCGTAAACTTGAGGTCATCCAAAACTCTGCTGCCCATGCCCGAACACACCAAGTCCCGTTCACCCAACACCCCTGTGCTCGCTGACCTACATTGGCTCCCAGTTAAGCAATGCCTCAATTTTAAAATGTTCATCCTTGTTTTCAAATCCGTCCATGGCCTCGCCCCTCCCTATCTCTGTAATCTCCTCAGCCCCACAACCCTTTGAGACATCTCCGCTCCTCAAATTCTGGCCTCTTGAGCATCCCTGATTTTAATCGCTCCACCATTGGTGGCTGTGCCTTCAGCTGCCAAGACCCTAAGCTCTGGAATGCCTTCCCTAAACCTCCGCCTCGCTACACCTCTCTCCTTCTTTAAGACGCTCTTTAAAACCTACCTCTTTGACTAAGCTTTTGGTCATCTGTCCTGATATCTCCTTGTGTGGCTTGGTGTCAAATTTTGTTTTGTAACGCTCCTGTGAATTGCCTTGGGACATTTTACTACGTTAAAGGTGCTATATAAATGCAAGTTGTTTATACATGCATCATACTTGACCAAAAACTTAACTGGATCAGCCACATAAATACTGTGGCTACACAAGCAGGTCAGAGGCTGGATATTCTGTGGTGAGTGATTCACCTGACTCCCCAAAGCCTTTTCACCATCTACAAGGTACAGGAATGTGATGAAATACTAGCCACTTGCCTGGATGAGTGCAGCTCCAACAACACTCAAGAAGCTCGACACCATCCAGGACAAAGCAGCCTGCTTGATTGACACCCCATCCACCACCTTAAACATTCACTCCCTCCACTATAACCTGTTTTTTCTGTTATGGAATCCAACCAGGAATCTAGATGGGTTAGATTCCACAACACTAAAAATGTAGTTTAATTTATCAGAAGTATTTTTTGAATTGGTTATCTGATATAACCTGAAATACAGGTTTGCACCAGTTGGTTGGTGATCTGACTGAGGAATGCTGCTGTATTGTTAGGGTTGTTTGGTGTGTAGATAACTTCAAAATTGTTACCAAGTGCTTGGCAGTTTCTCAAAATCTTTTGACCTACTTGCCACACTCTTTTACTTACTTGTATGGAACAATAGTGGCAGGTCGCAATGAACTTGCAAGGGACAACTTGGTAATTGGGAGAGATTATTGCAAAAATAGTAATAGAAGTGTTCCTTGGAGAGGTGAATATAGCATCAGAAATGCAATGGTGATATGTTGTGGAGACAAGTGATGACAACATGACATTACACCCGGGTCTGACTGAAATTTAGTTGTGTTATTAAAAAAATCTTTCAACCTCCTCCAATTTTCTCCACTTTTCTGAAAGCACAGATGTATATTAGGGTACACTTGCATGGCACAAGATGCCCTCCAGTCCTCCTCAAAATGGCCATTCTTCATGTTTACCTAGACACTTGAGTATCAGCAGACTATTCAAATGTGGGAACATCATAGTCAGGGCCGATCCTGTTCTCCACCAACACACTCACACATGCTGCACCAAGGATCCAAAATGGGAACCCTGCTATTTCTTCACTCCAAACCCTGAGGGCACTGATGCAGTTGTGGTGCGAACATCACTGTCCTGATGGAGCAGCTAACTCTGCATAAAACCTGGTCTTCTCATAATCTGTGCAATGTAATTACCATGTAACGCCTCCACCACCTTTTCAGGCAGTGCATTCCAGATCTTAACCACTTGCTGCATAAAAAAGTTTTTCCTCATGTCACCTTTGGTTCTTCTGCCAATCACCTTAAATCTGTGTCCTCTGGTTCTCGACCCTTCCGCCAATGGGAACAGTTTCTCTCTTTCTACTCTGTCTGGACCCCTCATGATTTTGAACACCTCTATATCAAATCTCCTCTCAACCTTCACTACTCTGAGGAGAACAACCCCAGCTTCTCCAGTCTATCCACATAACTGAAGTCCCTCATCCCTGGAACCATTCTTGTGAATCTTTTCTGCACCCTCTCTAAGGCCTTCACATCCTGCTTAGTGTGGTGCCCAGAATTGGACATAATTCTCCATTTGAGGCCGAACCAGTGTTTTATAAAGGTTCATCATAACTTCCTTGCTTTTGTACTCTCTGCCTCTATTTATGAAGCCTGTATGCTTGTTTTACTGCTTTCTCAACCTGCCCTGCCACCTTCAATAATTTGTGCACATATATCCCCAGGGATCTTTGTTCATGCACCCCCTTTAGAATTGTACCCTTCAGTTTATATTGTCTCTCCTCGTTCTTCCTACCAAAATGTATCACTTTGCACTTTTCTGCGTTAAATTTCATCTGCCACGTGTCCGCCGATTCCACCAGCCTGTCTATGTCCTCTTGAAATTTATCACTATCCTCCTCACTGTTCACTATACTTCCAAGTTTTGATTCATCTGCAAATTTTGAAATTGGGCCCTGTACACCCAAGTCTAAGTCATTAATATATATCAAGAAAAGCAGTGGTCCAAGTACCAACCCCTGGGGAACACCACTATATACCTTCCTCCAGTCTGAAAAAGAACTGTACACCACTACTCTCTGTTTCCTGTCACTTAGCCAATTTTGTATCCATGCTGCCACTGTCCCTTTTATTCCATCGGCTTCAACCTTGTTGGCAAGCCTATTATGTGGCACTTTATGAAACGCCTTTTGGAACTCCATGTACACCACATCAACCGCATTGCCCTCATCAACCCTCTTTGTTACCTCATCAAAAAGCTCAATCAAGTTGGTTAAACACGATTTTCCTTTGACAAATCTGTGCTGGCTTTTCTTAATTAATCCACACATGTCCAAGTGACTGTTAATTTTGCCCTGGATTATCATTTCTAAATGCTTCCCCACTACTAAGGTTAAACTAACTGGTCTGTAGTTGCTGGGTTTATCCTTACACCCTTTTTTTGAACAAGGGTGTAACATTTAGCTAATCTAAACCTTACGATACTATGATCACTGATCCCTAAATGTTCCCCTACTGACACTTGCTTCACTTCACCCACCTCATTCCCCAGAACCAGATCCAGCAATGCCTCCTTCCTCATTGGGCTAGAAACATACTGATCAAGAAAGTTCTCCTGAACACTCTTCAGAAATTCTTCCCCCTCTCTGTCCTTTACACTATTACAATCCCAGTCTATATTAGGATAATTGAAGTCCCCCATTATCACTGCTCTATAGTTCTTGGAGATAGAAAGATAGAGGACTTGCATTCATATAGTACCTTTCACAACCTCAGGACATCCCAAAGCGCTTTACAGCCAAATACGTACTTTTGAAGTATAGTCACTGTTGTAATGCGTACAGCAAGGTTACCCAAACCGCAATGTGATAATGACCAGATAATCTGTTTGTGATGTTGGTTGAGGGATAAATATTGACCAGAACACCAGGGCGAACTCCACTGCTGTTCTTTGAAATAGTGACATGGGATCTTTTACGTCTCCCTGAGAGGGCAGACGGGGCCTCGGTTTAACGTCTCATCCGGGAGACGGCACCTCCCACAGCATTCCCTCAGTACTGCACTGAAGCATCAGCCTAGATTTTCTGCTCAAATCTCTGGAGTGGGACTTGAACCCACAACCTTTTGACTCAGAGGCGAGAGTGCTATCTACTGCCCATGGCTGACACTAGGGGGATGGGGCAGGGGAAAGCATAGTAAATTTGGTTGTTTAGGTGTTTGCTTTACAATTGATCCATTCTCTTTCCAATTGATTCATTAAACCTTCTATAAGTTCTTTCTCATTTTGAAATTGAAAACTGTTTCTATGTACTACAACAACAACAACAACAACTTTGCATTTATATAGCACCTTTTAATGTAGAAAAATGTCCCAAGGTGCTTCACTGGAATGTAATCAGACAATAATTGGCACTGTGCCAAAAAAGGAGATATTAGGACAGATGATGAAAAGCTTGGTCAAAGAGCTAGATTTTTTTTGGAGGGAGAGAGGTGGTGAGACGGAGACGGTTTGAGAGGGAGTTCCAGAGCTTAGGGCCTAGACAGCTGGAGTGGAGGAGTGATCATGAGCCAGCATAAGTTGATCCAGGGGTCCAGTGGAGGTGAGTAATGGCTTCAGTGATTAGTAGTGCACACCAAAGGATGAATGGAGTTGGCGACAATGCGAAGTAGGCGGATAACAGTACAGGGAAGGTCATTCATCAGCAGTGCAACAAAATCCAGAGCTAGCTGGGGACCATCAGAAACAGAGAGTAGAGTTAGCTCAGCATAGAGTGAAAAATTCCCAGCAGAGGATTAAAAAACTGAGAATGTAACAGCAGGGACCAGATACTAGAATAGAGACCACCCAGCAGAGAATACAGTCTCTGTAGAAAACGGCAGCGACGTTAAGAGATCCAGAAGCAGCAGAGAAACTGACATTGGCCCAGAGGAAAGTGCATTTCTGTCCAGGACCCACACAGCAGCAAAATAAAGCTAAGAAACCAGCAGTGCACCGAAGTACAGTCAGCAGATCAGCAGGTAACAGCAGTAGGTGGGGGATGCGCTGTAGGCTAGAAAAGTATCTCAAATGCTCCAAAATTGGAAATAATCTGAAACATACCTTTACCTGTTTAAAGTCATATGAAAAAGACATAGACCATAGTTGAGTTTCCTGTAAAAGTTTCTCAGTTCAAACATGACAATAGATAAGCTTTGCTGAAAGAAACTCTAATTACCAACCCTCTTAGGAAAACCTTGGTTTCTTGTTCAGACTGAAGCCTTTGTTACCTCTAAACTTGACTATTCCAATGTTCTCCGGTGCAGCCTCCCATCTTCCACCCTCCATAAACTTGAGCTCATCCAAAACTCTGCTGCCCGTGTCCTAACTCGCACCAAGTCCCGTTCACCCATCACCCCTGTGCTCGCTGACCTACATTGGCTCCTGGTTAAGCAATGCCTCAATTTTAAAATTCTCACCCTTTTTTTCAAATCCCTCCATGGCCTCACCCCTCCCTATCTCTGTAACCACGTCCAGCCCTGAGATCTCTGCACTCCTCCAGTTCTGGCCTCTTGCCCATCCCCAATTTTAATCGCTCCACCATTGGCGGCTGTGCCTTCAGCTGCCTAGGCCCCTAAGCTCTGGAATTTCCTCCCTAAACCTGTCTGCCTCTCTACCTCTTTCTCCTCCTTTAAGATGCTCCTTAAAACCTACCTCTTTGACCAAGCTTTTGGTCATCTGCCCTAATATCGCCTTATGTGCCTCGGTGTCAGATTTTGTTTGATAACAGTCCTGAGAAGTTCCTTAGGATGGTTTATTATATTAAAGGCGCTATATAAATGCAAGTTGTTGTTGTCTTGTTATGGGCAGTATAGGAGTACACACTCCAGTAAGATGAAGTCATAACAGGAGTTTCTTTAAATTTAGAAACCTGGCTGAAGATCCAAGGTCCACGGTGCAGGCGAGTAGGAGAGGAAACAAAAGAAATTAAGCAGTGATTAAATTACACCACACTTATTTTTTAAACCGCTTTTGGTTATAGGAAGAAGGAATGACTGACATGGAATAATAATGCCATAGTTTTGAGGTTCTGGGTAAGACTGAGTTAGAGAAGGAGATATGATGCTCCTGAAATTCCTGGACTGAAAGAGGGCGTGAGTCCCTTTATGCCTTGGGAGGGGGGGGAGGAGGAGGACGGGATATGGGCCGGAATAAGCTTCACTGGAATTCCATCACATTTAGAATGGACCTTAAAATTCTGGACGGGGGCTGGACGGATCTTTTGCCCCGCTCTACATTAAGGTTACATGTCCGGGAAAGTTCCCAGGCAGTCCTGGGAATTCCACGTTTTGCACCCTTGAAAGGCCATGAGGGAGAACTCATGCCAGTTGAAATGTGGCACGAGTCACTTTTGGATCTTCTGATGGTACCCCCACCTTCATTAGAAAAAAGTAATCGATCCCAGAAAGGATCATTTACTTTGTCTAATGTCAGAGTGGCTCTAGTGGGAGCTAAAGACTTAAAAAAAAAAATACATGTATAATTTTCTTTGGTACATTTGGGGCTTGGGGGAGTCTTCAAGCAGAATGGCAAGGCGCTGCTCTACATTTGAAGGGCGGATTAGGTTGGTATGGGGCAGGCACCGCTGCTGTGCCCTTGCATGCACTGATGACTTGTCCTGGATATGCAAATAATCCTGATCCCAGGATTTGGGATGGAATTTCCAGCCCAGTGCAGGACCCCTGCCACATTTACGTCTACAGAACAGGCCCCCAGGAATTTTGGGGGAACCAAGTCGGGATTCTCACACAATGAGGATGCATGAAGGAGGAAAAATACGTCCGAGCTAATTCTCTTAAACCCCCCGCCCAAGTATTTAAATGGCTGCTTTCGCTGGTTTATTAAGCTCTGCATTTCAAATAAATTTCAGCTCCACTTACCGTGTGCTACATCTTAATCTTCCTGATTTAATTTAATATTCATCCTTCATGTGGAAGACTGGAAACAAATGGAAAGATCTGCTCCTTTTGTAATTTTTACATTGCAGGAGCTATGCTTAGGCTGTCACAAAAATATGACATCTGATCTATTTCATATTGAGGATAGTTTAGTCAATAATGGTTTGGAGTCTTGCAGTGCTCATTATCAGATCTGTTCATCTTTCCCTGTTTCTCAATGCACAGCAGCCTGTGAACATCAGCAACCTGGTTCTAATCCTGTCTTTGCCATATGTACCTGTCAAATTGAGAGTACATGGATTACGGACAACTAGAGAAACAGGGGCAGTTGCCAAGGCAATGTTTAATGATAGTTAGCCAAAAGTACATTCATTATCTCGAGAATGCAATAATGATCAGACTACAAGGGAATAAACAACAAATTAAAATTAGAAGACATTGAAGGTTCATCATTTGTTAACTTGTTAGCAAAATTAAAGGGATGGGATTAAAGGGACAGTTTCAGCATGGATACGAGATTGGCTAAGGGACAGAAAACAGAGAGTAGTGGTGAGCGGTTGTTTCTCATACTGGAAGGAAGTATATAGTGGTGTTGCCCAGGATCACTGCTCTTTTTGATATATATTAATGACCTGGACTTGGGTATACAGGGCATAATTTCAAAGTTTGCAGATGACATGAAACTCGGAAATGTAATTAACAGTGAAGAGGATTGTAAGAGACTTCAGGAGGACATAGACAGACTGGCGAAATGGGCAGACTTGTGGAAAATTAAATTTAACGCAGAGAAACATAGAAACATAGAAAATAGGTGCAGGAGTAGACCATTCGGTCCTTCGAGCCTGCACCGCCATTTAATGCGTTCATGGCTGAACATGCTACCTCAGTACCCCATTCCTGCTTTCTCGCCATACCCCTTGATCCCCCTAGTTGTGAGTATTATATCTAACTCCCTTTTGAATATATTTAGCGAACTGGCCTCAACAACCTTCTGTGGTAGAGAATTCCACAGATTCGCCACTCTCTGGGTGAAGAAGTTCCTCCTCATCTCAGTCTTAAATGGCTTCCCCTTTATCCTTAGACTGTGACCCCTGGTTTTAGTTTTCCCTAACATTGGAAACATTCTGCCCGCATCTAATTTGTCTAAACCAGTCAGGATTTTAAACGTCTCTATAAGATCCCCCCTCATTCTTCTGAACTCCAGAGGATACAAGTTCAGTTGATCCAGTCTTTCTTGATATGTCAGTCTGGCCATCCCAGGAATCAATCTAGTGAACCTTCGTTGCACTCCCTCAATAGCAAGAATGTCCTTCCTCAAGTTAGGAGACCAAAACTGCACACAATACTCCAGGTGTGGCCTCACCAAGGCCCTGTACAACTGTAGCATCACCTCCCTACTCCTGTACTCAAATCCCCTTGCTATGAAGGCCATCATGCCGTTTGCTTTCTTGACTGCCTGCTGCACTTGCCTTCCCACCTTCAGTGACTGATGTACCATGACGCCCAGGTCTCGTTGCACCTCCCCTTTCCCTAATCTGCCACCATTCAGGTAATAGTCTGCCTCCCTATTTTTACCACCAAAGTGGATAACCTCACATTTATCCACATTGTACTTCATCTGCCATACATTTGCCCATTCACCCAACCTGTCCAAGTCACTCTGTAGCCTCCTAGCATCCTCCTCATTGTTCACACTGCCTCCCAATTTAGTGTCATCCGCAAATTTGGAGATATTACAATTAATCCCTTCGTCCAAATCATTAATATATAATGTAAACAGCTGGGGCCCCAGCACCGAACCCTACGGTACCCCGCTGGTCACTGCCTGCCATTCTGAAAAGTACCCATTTACTCCTACTCTTTGTTTCCTGTGTGCCAACCAGTTCTCAATCCGCGTCAACACATTACCCCCAATCCCATGTGCTTTAACTTTGCACACCAATCTCTTGTGTGGGACCTTGTCGAAGGCCTTCTGAAAGTCCAAATACACCACATCTACTGGTTCCCCCCTGTCCACCCTATTGGAAACATCCTCAAAAAATTCCAGAAGATTTGTCAAGCATGATTTCCCTATCACAAATCCATGCTGACTTGGACCTATCATGTCGCCACTTTCCAAATGGTCTGTTATGACATCTTTAATAATTGATTCCATCATTTTACCCACCACCGATGTCAGGCTGACCGGTCTATAATTCCCTGCTTTCTCCCTCCCTCCTTTTTTAAAAAGAGGGGTTACATTAGCCACCCTCCACTCCTTCGGAACTGATCCAGAGTCTAAGGAATGTTGGAAAATGATCGTCAATGCATCCACTATTTCCAAGGCCACCTCCTTAAGTACTCTGGGATGCAGACCATCAGGCCCTGGGGATTTATCAGCCTTCAGTCCCATCAATTTCCCCAACACCTTTTCCCGACTGATAAGGATTTCCCTCAGCTCCTCCCTCTTACCAGATCCTTTGATCTCTTTTATTTCCGGAAGGTTGTTTGTGTCCTCCACAGTAAACACCGAACCAAAGTACTTGTTCAATTGATCTGCCATTTCTTTGTTCCCCATTATGACTTCCCCTGTTTCTGACTGCAGGGGACCTACGTTTGTTTTTACTAACCTCTTTCTTTTTACATATTTATAGAAGCTTTTGCAGTCCGTTTTAATGTTCTCCGCAAGCTTCCTTTCATATTTTATTTTCCCTGCCCTAATCAAACCCTTCGTCCTCCTCTGCTGAGTTTTAAAGTTCTCCCAGTCCCCGGGTTTGCTGCTACTTCTGGCCAATTTGTATGCCACTTCCTTGCTTTTAATACTATCCCTGATTTCCCTTGTTAGCCATGGTTGAGCCACCTTCCCTTTTTTATTTTTACGCCAGACAGGGATGTACAATTGCTGTAGTTCATCCATGCGATCTCTAAATGTCTGCCATTGCCCTTCCACTGATAACCCCTTAAATATCGCTTGCCAATCTAACCTCGCCAATTCACGCCTCATACCCTCAAAGTTGCCCTTATTTAAGTTCTGGACCATGGTCTCTGAATTAACTGTTTCCTTCTCCATCCTAATGTAGAACTCCACCATACTATGGTCACTCTTCCCCATGGGGCCTCGCACCACAAGATTGCTGATTAGTCCTTCCTCATTACACAACACCCAGTCCAGGATGGCCTCCCCTCTAGTTGGTTCCTCAACATATTGGTTTAGGAAACCATCCCTTAAACACTCCAGGAAATCCTCCTCCACCGTATTGCTTCCAGTTTGAGTAGCCCAATCTATATGCATATTAAAGTCACCCATGATAACTGCTGCGCCTTTTTTGCATGCACCTCTGATTTCCTGTTTCATACCCTCCCCCACCTCACTACTACTGTTTGGAGGTCTGTACACAACCCCCACTAACGTTTTCTGCCCTTTGGTGTTCTGCAGCTCAACCCATATTGATTCCACATCCTCCAAGCTAATGTCCTTCCTAGCTATTGCATTAATCTCCTTTTTAACCAGCAATGCTACCCCACCCCCTTTTCCTTTTATTCTATCCTTCCTGAATGTTGAATACCTCTAGATATTCAGTTCCCAGCCTTGATTGTTCTGGAGCCACGTCTCTGTAATCCCAATCACATCATATCAGTTAACATCAATTTGCACAGTCAATTCATCCACCTTATTACGGATACTCCTTGCATTAAGACACAGAGCCTTTAGGCTTGTTTTATTAACACCCTTTGTCCTTTTAGACTTATGATTTAGTATGGCCCTTTGTGTTTCTTGCCTTTGTTTACTCGGATTTCCCTTATTGTTTCTCACCCTTCTAACATTTGTTTCTGACTGCATATTACTTCCCCCTGTTTCGCTACATAGTTTCCCATTCCCCTGCCATATTAGTTTAAATCCTCCTGAACTGCCTTAGCAAATATTACCCCGAGGACATCGGTTCCAGTCCTGCCCAAGTGCAGACCGTCCCTTTTGTACAGGTCCCACTTCCCCCAGAACTGGTTCCAATGCCTCAGGTATTTGAATCCCTCCCTCCTGCACCACTGCTCAAGCCACGTATTTAATCTCGCTATCCTGTTCATGCTACTCTGATTAGCACGTGGCACTGGTAGCAACCCAGAGATTACTACCTTTGAGGTCCTACTTTTCAATTTAGCTCCTAGCTCCCTAAATTCTGCTTGTAGGACCTCTTCCCGCTTTTTACCTATATCGTTGGTACCTACATGCACCACGACAGCTGGCTCTTCACCCTCCATTTCCAGAATGTTCTGCAGCCGCTCCGAGACATCCTTGACCCTTGCACCAGGGAGGCAACATACCATCCTGGAATCTCGGTTGCGGCCACAGAAACTCCTGTCTATTCCCCTTACAATTGAGTCCCCTATCACTATAGCTCTACCACTCTTTTTCCCGCCCTGCTGTGCAGCAGAGCCAGCCATGGTGCCATGAACCTGGCTGCTGGTGCCTTCCCCTGGTAGGTCATTTCCCCCAACAGTATCCAAAACGGTATATCTGTTTTGGAGGGAGACGACCGCAGGGGACTCCTGCACTACCTTCCTGATATTGCCCTGCCTCTTGGTCACCCATTTACTGTCTGACCTAGCCTTTACCCGCGGTGTGTTCAACTCACTAAATGAGTAATCCACAAAGTTCTCGGCATCGTGGATGCTCCAGAATGAGTCCATCCGCAGCTCCAGTGCCGCCATGCGGTCCGTCAGGAGCTGCAGCTGGACGCACTTCCTGTACACACAGTTGTCAGGGACACTGGAAGTGTCCCTGATTTCCCACATAGCACAGGAGGAGCACGACACGGTTCCGAGATTTCCTGCCATGACTTAACCCTTATATTACTTTATTAAGTTAAGCCCCTGAAAACAAAATATAAATCGAACCTACCTTTTAAATTCCTCTACCCCTAAAGATTAGAGGAGGTGGGAGACACTACTAGTGTAGTGTCTCGGGCTTAGCAACAGCTCCACCTATATACGGGTACCAATGAATTGGCCCCGCCCTCTGACTTTGAAAAAAGCCCGCGAAGCTCCTTCCCCGCTGCCGACCGCTCTGTGGAAGAAAGAAAGGCTCCTCCTCCGCCGCTGTCGACGCTGGTGTGAGGCCTACCTGAGCCTCGGGGCTCCCTTTATCGACTCGCCGCCGCTCCCGCCGCTCCAACCAGGTCTGCTCCTCCTTTCCCGCTGCTGACCGCTCTGTGGAAGAAAGAAACGCTCCTCCTCCGCCGCTGTCGACGAAGTGTGTAATGATTCATTTTGGTAGGAAGAATGAGTAGAGGCAATATAAACTAAATGATCCAATTTTGAAGCAGGTGCAGAAACAAAGAGATCTGGGGTGTATGTACACAAATCTTTGAAGGTGGCAGGACAAGTTGAGAAGGCTGTTAAAAAGCATATGGGATCCTTGGCTTTATTAATAGAGAAGTCGCACAACACCAGGTTATAGTCCAACAGTTTTATTTGAAATTACGAGCTTTCGGAGCTCTGCTCCTTCATCAGGTACAGTGAGCGAAAAACCGCATAGACCTCCTCAGAAGACGAACACGGGACACAACCAACAGAGTACCCTACGTCGTCCAGTACTTCCCCAGAGCGGAAAAACTATGCCATGTTCTTCGCAGCCTTCAACATGTCATCGATGACGACGAACACCTTGCTAAGGCCATCCCCACGCCTCCACTACTTGCCTTCAAGCAGCCGCCTAACCTCAAAAGTACCATCGTTCGCAGCAGATTACCCATCTTTCAGGAGAACAGCAACCACGACACCACACAACCCTGCCACGGCAACCTCTGCAAGACATGCCAAATCATGGACACAGATACCATCATCACACGTGAGGACACTACCCACCAGGTACATGGTACATACTCATGTGACTCGGCCAACGTTGTCTACCTGATACGGTGCAGTAAAGGATGCTCCAGAGCATGGTACATCGGCGAGACCATGCAGACACTGAGACAACGTATGAACGGACACCGCGCAACAATCGCCAGGCAGGAGGGTTGCCTCCCAGTCGGGGAACACTTCAGCAGTCAGGGACATTCAGCCTCGGATCTGCGGGTAAGCGTTCTCCAAGGCGGCCTTCGGGATACACGACAGCGCAAAATCATAGAGCAGAAACTGATAGCCAAGTTCCGCACTCATGAGGATGGCCTCAATCGCGATATCGGGTTCATGTCACGATACAGAACGTGACTTGACATCATGGCCGATCTTTCCAGGTTTTGTTTTAAAAAGACTAATGGAGAGGATATGCAGCCAGCAGGTGTTTTGACACGTTGGACCCCCTGGGACACATCTCATTGTCTTGGCTGTGCTCTTAGTGTGTCTTTGATGTAGGGAAAGATTTGAATAGATTTTTTCTGTGTTTATATTGTGAATTCTGGGAGATTCTCTCACAGCTACCTTACCTGAAGAAGGAGCGAACAGCTCCGAAAGCTTGTAAAATTAAATAAATCTGTTGGACTATAACCTGGTGTTGTGCGACTTCTGAAATTGATACAAGGAATGGCAAATCAAAATGAACCTGCAAAGTGCTGCTCAGTACCCAAAACTCCTTCACACAGCGTTGAATCTCTCAGAAGTCTCTCCCTCTCTCTCTCAGAATGCGTAGTTCAAAAATGGCACCAACAATAAAAGGCAGGAAGCGGTCACCTTTAAATAGTGCTCCCCCTTTCCCTTCATGACTGCAGAACGCTCCCCTCAACCTGTCGTTGCTTGCGTCAGGCGGTAAGGCAGGGGGCGCCACTCAATATCCGCTCCGGGGCGATACTGGGGCGTTGCGCACTCGACTGACGTCACGAACTGCCGGCGCAGGAGATCGTGGCGGTAGTGTTTAGCGCCGCCGCAAAATGTCTAGTTAATTTCGCGAGCGGCGCAAACTTCGCCGCGCCTGGGCGCTAGATGCTTTGCGCCCCATTAGCGTCCTCTTAAGGCGCTAACGGGAGTCGCAACCAACTGAATTTTTCCCCCTTGGACTATAACCTGGTGTTGTGCGACTTCTCATTTTTGTCCACCCCAGTCCAACACCGGCATTTCCGCATCATGACCTTTATTAATAGAAGCATAGAGTATAAAAGCAAGGAAGTTATGCTAAATCCTTATAAAACACTGGTTAGGCCTCAGCTGGAGTATTGTGTTCAGTTCTGGGCACTGCACTTTAGAAAGGATGTCAAGGCCTTAGAGAGGTTGCAGAAGAGATTTACTAGAATGGTTCCAGGGATGAGAGACTTCAGTTATGCGGATAGACTGGAGAAGCTGGGGTTGTTCTCTTTGGAGCAGAGAAGGTTAAGAGGAGATTTGATATAGGTGTTCAAAATCAGTCGAAGCACTCTTGCCTCTGAATCAGAAGGTTGTGGATTCAAGTCCCACTCCAGAGACTTGAGCACATAATCTAGGCTGACCCTTCAGTGCAGTACTGAGCGGGTGTTGCACTGTCGGAGGTGCCGTCTTTCGATGGGATGTTAAACCGAGGCCTTGTCTGCCCCCACAGGTGGACACAGATGATCCCATGGCACTATTTCAAAGAAGAGCAGGGGGGTCCTCCCTGGTGTCCTGGCCAACCTTTGTCCCTCAACCAAAATCACTAAAAAGCAGATTATCTGGTAATTTATCTCATTGCTGTTTGTGGGACCATGCTATGCACAAATTAGCTGCAGCGTATCTGCATATCAGCTTAGATATGTTGGGCTCCAGCCTCAGGAATGGGACTTGAATCCACAACCTTCTGACTTACAGTTGAGAGTGCTACCACTGAGCCACAGCTGGCACCTGGAGAATTGGCTTGGGCAAATTATGAAAGTCAATTATTCCTTTCAGTAATGCTGCTGTGGGAGGTGCTGGACAGAAGGATAGCTCTTTTTTGAGCTGAGGGTCATTCAGCAGTCAAGAGGGATGCTAGAGTTGGGTAGATGGAGGTGTTAGAAAGAGTTAATGTTGTCTCACCTGCATAACATGGTTGCAACAGTCTCCTAGGGCTCGATTTTGCCGGCGCTCGGGGCGGGTTTGGAGGTGGGTCAGGTGGTAAAATGGCAAAAAATGACAGCGGGTTCCGATCCTGCCGTCAACCCGTCTCCGTGCAACTTTGCCAGAGGCGGGCTCGCAGACTCCCGTTCGGTCCCGCCACCAAGCGATGGGATAGGCCCTTAAGGCAGTCAACTGGTTGTTAACTGCCTGTATAATCCTATTTTGTCTGCCCTTTTAAATTTTACCACATTTTTAGCGTGTTCAATGTTGTTCCCAAACCACGCCAGCTATTTGTGTTGGGTTCACAAGTGGCTGCCTTCTTCACAGCTGCAGCTCCAGCATAAAAACGGAGCTTTCAGTGAGGATCAGTTGCAGGTGGCAGAACTTTGTTTTTTCAGGTCTTGGAAAACTTTTTGCAGGTCTACTGATTTTGGAAGTGGTGAAGCTGAGATCCATCTCCGCTAAGACCTCCTGGGAAAACCCTCTCCCCACATTGACTGAGCGCTTCCTCAACTGAGATATCTACCAGCAGCATGGGAACCTTTTATTTCCTTTCATCCTGGTCCTCAGATTCAGAGGAAAAGCAGCCACGGCAGCAGCAGAACCAGGAACAACAGCAGCAGCAACAACAGGAGCGCTAACCTGCTGCTCACCCACCTGATGGTGCACAGGGCAGAAGGTGTCAGCGCAGGGAAGCACGTCGCCGCAGGAGATACCCCCAACACGGTTTACAGGTCGAGGAGGAGCTTCCTCAACATGAGTGAACAGCAGTGCCAAAGTAGGCTAAGACTTTCGAGAGAGGTAGTCGGTGACATCTGCGCAATGCTGCACCAACACCTGGAGCCCAGAGGAACGGGTGAACACCCCTTACCAGTGGCTGTCAAAGTCACCACTGCACTGAATGTTTTTGCTTCAGGGTCCTTCCAGGGCTCATCAGCGGCATCTCAGTCGGCCGCACACCCCATCACAACCCAGCTGTTTTTGTCAACCTCAAGGGCTTCCACTCCCTCAACGTCCAGCTGGTGTATAACCACAAGAAGGACATTTTGCATGTTTGCGCCAAGTACCTTGACAGTTGCCATGACTCGTTCATCCTGCGGCAGTCTAGTGTGCCTCCGCTCTTCAATCTGCCAAACCAACTTTCCGGATGGCTACTTGGAGACGAGGGCTATCCCCTGAAGACGTGGCTAACGACGCCGTTGAGGAGGCCATCGAACAAAGCTGAGGAGCGCTACAATGCCAGCCACATTTCGACCAGATCCATAATTGAGCAAACCATTGGCTTGCTGAAGTTGCGATTCAGATACCTTGACAGATCAGGTGGAGCCCTACAGTACTCAGCTGCCAGGGTCTCCAGAATCGTCGTGGTCTGCTGTGCACTGCACAACATCGCACAGCATCGTGGCTTGCAGCTACCTGAGGAACAAGTGGCTCAGTGCATAGCCTCCTCAGATGAGGAGGAGGAGGAAAGAGACCTTGCGGAGGTGGATCAGCCAGCTGCAGCAGCACGCGAGCACATTGCTGCCCGTGATGCAAGGGATGCACTAATCTTTGCCAGATTCGCTTAGGTAGATGAATCAAACACATGTGGCTGGCACCTTCTTACCACACCATAGACAACGGACAAGAACCTGTGGCTTCCTATCACTCTGACCACCATCATGACAAATGCAAGTTGCTCTGAGCCCTCAATGTGGAACTTACATTTCTGAAATCACATAGGTCAGAACTTCAACAGTTTGTCGTCATCTTCTGCTTATTGTATTCACAAAAGCATGGCAATTAAAAAAATTTAACAAAATACAACACCCAAGTGACTACCCTTGTAACGAATTGTGCTTTATCTTCCTGTTATGCATGCTTCTACGTGGTGCTTCCCCTGTGGCTTCAGCAGATGTGGAAGCACCTTGCTCAGTTTCATGCTGCTCCTGCTTCGACACCTTTGGCGGGCGTCCTCTGGGTTTGCGAGCCTGGGAGGGCTCGGCAACAGTCTGCTCCTCCTGCAGCTGTGCAGGAGCTGAGACGTCCATCTCAGTTGGGTGAGGACCGAGGGCTACTCAGTGGCATGGGAGTGCGAGCGCTTGGAGAGGAGCCCCCACTTCCTTGTTGCCTGCCACCAACATCCCTCTCATGGGTCAGCCCCACTTCAGTGCTAGCAAGAGGCTGGACAACACCTTGCTGTACATCAGGGGGGCCATGAGGACCCATATCTGCAGTGGCAGTCCTACTCCAGAGGACTTCCATGAAGCTCTGGTTTCTCTGAAGCCATATCAGTCACTCATGCAATGTAAATGAGAGAGATGCAAAACTATTCTGTCACCAGCTTGCTCTGATGCGCCCGTCTGTCCGTCCCCCACTTCCAGATCCTCCTCGGCTCCAGCGATGTCTAGGGCTGCCTCCTCAGCGCTGGTGAGATGGGCTATTGAGGGTGGCCCTCCTCCTGTCTTCGCCCTTTCCCTCTTATTGTGGGCTCTCTTTTCCTGCAATGAGGGACACAAGTGGAGTTTGAGTGAGAATGATGGAGTGAGTGTAGAGAATCCATAGCATAGATGCTTAGAAGGACACAAAGATGGAGTGAGGTCCCAATACCAAGGGCCCTCCCTGTGTGTTGTTAGTTGTTGTCATAGCATAACAGTGATAGGGAGTGTGAGGGCAGTATAGTCGAATAGTGAAGTGATTGTGTACATAGAGAGAGAGGGATGGTTAAGGTTGCAAGGGATGTAAGGGTAAAGTGGGATGTGTAGGAGCAGGTTGACAATACAAAGTGCTGGTGCTGAGAGGAGATGGGGAGCAGAATGAGGGTAAAGGTGATGGTATACTCACTTTTCCTTTGCGGACAAGGTCACTGAACCTCTTTCGGCACTGCAGCCAGGCTCTGCTGCACATCGATCTGAGCTCACCTCCTGTGCCAGTTGCAGCCACACAGCTTTGGTCTGCTGGGGAGGTTTTTTCCTCCCAGAGGAAGGAAAGAGCACCTCCTTTTGAGCTCTGGCTCCCTCCCCCAGAGCATGGAGGGAGTCATCATCGAAGCGAGGTGAGGCCTTGGGCCTTGAACTAGACATCTCAGGAGTAGCAAAGACTTAGGACAGTAGTAACTCGAAGTACAGAGGCAGAAAATGAACCAAGGCTGCCTGGAGCCCTTAAATGCAGCTGGATAAATGACGTCATAAGAGGCGAGTTTCAGGCCCAAAAGACTAAGTGGGCCAGGGGAGCGCACCCGCAGGGAATCAATTGCCCAATTAGGGCAAAATGGCAAAATTATCCCGCCTGACAGCGGAGGCGGGTGCGGGACCCACTGACCACCTGACCCGCCCCCAACCCGCTACCAATGGCAAAATCGAGCCCATAGTCTTATCAGAAAAACAGCAGTGCAGCATTCCCTCAGTATTGGCATAAATTTTATGCTCAAGTCTCTGGAGTGGGACGAGCCCACAACCTTCTGACTCAGAGGTGAGAGTGCTATATACTGAGCCATGGCTGACCCTGATCTCAGCAAAAGGCTGCTTTGGGTGCATGCTTCCTGCCCTGCTCTAGAACTGTGAGGTATCAGCTAATGGCCCAAAAATTAGTGAGGGAGCCTTCGTGGTAAGGCTTCCCCGCGATATCTCACTGCGCGCCGGCTTTTTCATTCCCAGCTCGCATGAACTTGATTTTCTAGACAGCAGCTGGGCAGTGCTTGCATATCCCACAGGCGCAGTTAATTCGTGCGAGCTGTGGGATCACGTGATTCAGTTAGAGCCAATGGCAGCACACCATCTTTCATTCATAGTTTTCACATCAAGTGCTGTGAAAGCTATGAATCTATACCCCCCCAAAAGAACAGCTAAATCTCAATTAAATTAAAAAAAACCATCACATTAATAAAATAAGTATAGTTAAATAAATTAACCACTTTAAACAAAAAATTAAATTTTTGAAAAAATTTAAAATCTTTTAAAAAGTTATAAAAATAAACTTACCTTTCTTTAAAGTCTCTAAAAAAGATATACCTGTTGAAAAAAATTCAAAATAATACTTAATTAACTACTTACCTTGTTAAAAGAGGGTCTTACGCCTCCTTTCTTTATGTGCAAAATCTTCCATGCTTACCTGCGCGTTCAAAGCACTAAGTGCACTGCGTGCGCGCAGCCTGTAGCGCGCACGCGGTTCACTTAGGAACCGCCCCCTTTTGAAATCACCAAGTGCCGGTTTTCAGCGCATGCGCAGTGCATGCAGAAAACCGGCAATTGGAGACAGAATACGCGAGAGTACACAGTGCGTACTCTCGCCTAGAGGCACTAATTTTTGGGCCAATGTGTAGGAGCAAGTCAAAGGAATGTTGTTTCAGAATAGTTGTAAGATCTTTTGATAACATTTTTATAAAATGAGTTAGTTCTGAGCATTATTTAACAGCCAGCAAATTAAACCTTTTGTGAAATAAATTATAAATATGTAAAATTTTGTGTACCAATGCCCCCACCCCGCCCCACAGAGGGGTTGTTCATGTTGATGGTTGCAAATATAATACGCTGCACATAGTGACACCACTATTCCCGGCCAGAATGGAGATGGTTGGGTAATTCCCCCGTCAATCAAGCCTGGAGACCGCACTGCTGTAAGTGAGTGAGATCGATTTGACGCACATAATTTGTATTCTGTAACTATCCTCCACTCACTGCATTTTGCTGGAGAAATCACCCTTTTTTTATCGGGAGAAATAGCTGCAGTTTCGGTCATAAGTTCTGTTTGTAAAGACTCTTCAATTGGACTCTGTAAATAGAGGAACAGCACCTCATCTTTCGTTTAGGCACGCTACAGCCCTCTGGACTCAATATCGAGTTCAACAATTTTAGATCATAACCTCAGCTCCAATCACATTTATATTTTATTTTTTCCACCCTTTTATTTGCCCCCCCCCCACCTTTTTTTTTCTCCTAGAAGCTGGCAGCTGTCCTTCATTCTGCCAGTGGATTTCACACTTCTTTCAGCCTTAATCTGTCACATTTACACCACCTCTAGCCTTGCATATCTCTTAATGTCTCTTAATGTCTCTTCATCTCCCCCTTTGTTCTTTTATCCCCTCCCCCTTTTCCCAGCTTTACTCTGGCCTTAAATCTATTTGATTTCCGGCTCTTCACAGTTCTGATGAAAGGTCATCGACCTGAAACGTTAACTCTCTTTCTCTCTCCACGGATGCTGCCTGGCCTGCTGAGTTTTTCCAGCGTTTTCTGTTGTTATTTCTGTAAATAGACTTTGTTTGCTTTGCTGTTTGCTGAGTAAACAGACTTTGTTTGCTGTAAAATAGACAGTACACTGTAAGTGTTGCCAGAAGTTCTGCCTCACCTTCAACTCATTGGCTGACACAGTGGTGTCAACAGACACTCGAATATAACGTGCTCGTAAGTGCAGGTTACTGATGCCCGTTGAGGAATTTTTCATGATTATTCGTGCAGAAAATGGCCACCATTGATTGGCCAAAGTGATTGGAACAAAATAGAATGGATTAGATCTTATAGAATTGATCTTAGTCAACATGTTTTACACTTATGCAGGGAAAATTATGGTTTTGTAGGCAGAAACATTTTGATCTGAAGTGAAATGTAATCCATTGTTAATTTTAGGAAAGCACTAAAGACACATTCATAACTGCCCATAATTTGCTGTAGGAGTGAATCTAACAGTGTCTGCTGTTAGTTAAACTTGCCCTTGCACATTTAAGTTTTTTAATTTTTTGCGTGGCAATTTGCGGATAACGTCGCAGCGAGGGGAAAACGGTGCTTAGACTGAAATGGGCAAGGCTTAATTTTCTGTGGTGAGTTTAGTTCATAGTTACTGCACAAGTACAGCAACTTCACGCCATTCAATGCATGTCAATGGGGAGCCAGACAGCGAGATGCAGTTTTTGCGAAGCTAACGGCAGAGCGGCGCATCTCGGACAGCGACTTTTGGATTTCCACGTATCTGCTGTCGCCTAAAGTTGCTGTAGCATTTGCGCATAAATAAGGATGAGCACCATTAGCCTCGCTGTTATTTGACAGCAAATTATGGGCCAATATAATTTTAGTATTGAATTTACTGCAATGAAAATTAACTGTGTGGTGGTAATTGGAATGTAAAATGGGCTGCTGATTCGCTATCGCCCATTTTTCGCTACTGCCCAAGTCAAATTTCATCCCCCTCCCCCATATAGTGTGATGTTACTTTGGAGAAATATCTGACTGCCTACTTCCACCTCCGTAACCTCGCCGTCTCCGCCCCTGCCTCAGCTGACACCCACATCCATGTTTTTGTTACCTCTAATCTCAACAATATCAATGCTATCCTGGCCGGCCTCCCACCTTAAACCCTCCATAAATTTGAGCTCATCCGAAATTCTGCTGCCCATATCGTAAATCTCACCAAGTCCCACTCACCCATCACCCCTGTGCTGGCTGACCGACAATATCTCCTTATGTGGCTTTACTACAAATAAACAAGAACAACTTGCATTTATATATAACGCCTTCACCGTAGTAAAACGTCCCAAGGTGCTTCACAGGAGCGTTATCAAAAAAAATTTGATACCGAGCCACGTAAGGAGATATTAGGGCAGGTGACCAAAAGCTTGGTCAAAGAGGTAGGTTTTAAGGAGCGTCTTAAAAGGAGGAAAGAGAGGTAAAGAGGCAGAGAGATTTAGGGAGGGAATTCCAGAGCTTAGGGCCTCGGCACGGCCGCTAATGGTGGAGAAATGAAAATCATGGATGCGTAAGAGGTCAGAATTGGAGCAGTGCTGAGATCTCGGAAGGTTGTAGGGCTGGGTGAGGTTACAGAGATAGGGAGGGACGAGGCCATGGAGGGATTTGAAAACAAGGTTAAGAATTTTAAAATTGAGATGTTGCCGGACCAGGGGCCAATGTTAGTTAGCGAGTATAGAGGTGATGGGTGAACAGGACTTGGTGCATGTTAGTACAAGCAGTAAGAAATGATAATATCTACTTTGCATGATTAAATGCACAGTAAGTTTAGCAGAGTTGGTTGAAACATTCAGACTAAGGTATGATTGAACAGGAAGTTGGATTTAGCACTAAAGCAGGAATAAGGTAAAAGTGGTCTGTGTATTCTGAACAGGGAGCGAAGTAAGATAGCCAGACGTACTACTTTTACATTAGTTTTTCACTGGACGCTCATCAAATTTGCCATACATACCCCATAGAAATAACGCTGAGCCACATACAAACTAATTTGTGTGTGAAAAACAGTTACCATGGAGGGAGTTACAAGAAATTATACAATCAAAACTTGTAGACAGCATCATTAACTATGGGAATGAAACTTGAGTGAATGATTTGCACAAGTTATCTGAAGCTTAATATTGTGTTTGTGACATTTTAGTTATCTCCTGTCGAGTATTTATCTTATCAGTCCATACAATTTAAGCCTTACTTGCTGTGGTTTGATACTTCAGGTAACTTGATCTTGTTCTGGGAGCCAGCGGTTGAAGATGGTAAGCATTGTGACCGAAGCAAATAGAAATGCATTGATCACTGGTGGAAGAAGTTATTTATTTTTCTGGGCTATTTAATACATTTAATGCTATAATTGACACAACTCAACTTAAGAGCAATCATGATTTACTTGTCAAATTTCACAGGAATGGAAATCTTTAAAATGAACCGGTCTATATTGTAGGCCTTCATTACAAGAGGATTTGAGTGCAGGAGCAAGGATGTCTTACTACAGTTATACAGGGCCTTGGTGAGATCATACCTGGAGTACTGTGTGCAGTTTTGCTCTCCTTACCTAAGAAAGGATATACTTGCCATAGAGGCAGTACAGCGAAGGTTCACCAGACTGATTCCTGGGATGGCAGGACTGTCGTATGAGGAGAGATTGGGTCGACTAGGCCTGTATTCACTAGAGTTTAGAAGAACAAGAGGGGATCTCATTGAAACGTATAAAATTCTGACAGGGCTAGACAGACTGGGTGCAGGGAGGATGTTTCCCTTGGCTGGGGAGTCTAGAACGAGGGTCACAGTCTCAGGATATGGGGCTGGACATTTAGGACTGAGATGAGGAGAAATTTCTTCACTCAGAGGGTGGTGAACCTGTGGAATTCTCTACCACAGAAGGCTGTGGAGGCCAAGTCACTGAATATATTTAAGAAGGAGATGGATAGATTTCTAGACACAAAAGGCATCAAGGGGTATGGGGAGAGAGCGGGAATATGGTATTGAGATAGAGGATCAGCCATGATCATATTGAATGGCGGAGCAGGCTCGAGGGGCCAAATGGCCTACTCCTGCTCCTATTTTTCTATGTTTCTATTGTTGGATCGGGACCCCAACAGGTACTCTTAGGAAGGTGCCATTGTGATTTCAACCTACAGGCTGGTGAAAGATACCGCAGAACACTTGTTCCAGGAGGAAGTGCAGGTCATATCACAACCTTAGTCTGAATGTTTCAGCCAACTCTGCTAAAAATGACTGTGCAGTTAATCATGTATTACTTAGCTGCTCAACAACTGAAATTTGCTTTTTGTTGAACAGGCCAACTTCAGAATGAAATCATAAACTGCTTTAGAGCTTTATGTAATTAAATGGTTGCTAAGGGAACTGACAGAATGGAAAAGAAACGTGGCTGCCTTAATCATATTTTTTCTAGATCAGCCCCTTTGTAAATGCCGTGATTTCCATATGAACCTATTCATCATATAAATCTTGTTTTGTAATTGTATGTCTACAAATGTTTAATGCAGGAGAAATTCAAGAGGGCGCCCGAAGAAATACAGCTCTAAAAAATACATTATAAGTGGTCAGAGAAGCTGAACCAGTTGTCTACTTACAGTTATTGGAACATAACCAGAGAGCCAGCCAAGTGCTTAGATTTAATCTATGAGGTGATGCAAATGAGCAACTTTCTATATATATATAATTGTAGATTTTCAACCTGCCACTCTGGTATATAGCTGGTGTTGTGGATTGACTGCTTGTTACAGAAACTGCCCAATTTTGATTTCCACTGATTTTGAGGCTTCTCAAAAGTCCTTCTTTAGAACAGAAAAATGAAAGATGAGAAAGCACTTTAAATGAATCAGAAAAAGGAGAGGAGGAGGGAAACAAACAAGCAAACACAGAGAGGATGGATTGGTGGAATGCCCTGTAACCTGCTTGAAAGCAAAACAGGAGATTGATACAAAAACAGAAAATGCTGGAAATACTCAACAGGTCAGGCAGCATCTGTAGAGAGAGAAACAGAGTTAACTGTTTCTTCATCAGAACTGGAAAAAGTTGGAGATGTAACAGGTTTTTAAGCAAGTGTAGGGGCAGGGAGAGTGGGGAGGGGTGGAAAGAACACAAGGGAAGGTCTGTGATAGGATGGAAGGCAGGAGAGATGAAGAGACAAAAGGGGTGATGGTGCAAGACAAAAGGAGATGGTAATGGGACAAGTTAAGAAACAAAAGATGACTCGAGATGAAGTGGAGATTGATAGATGATTGACATGATCTTTGCATCAGCTAATGGCAAGAAGCATGAAGGAAATTAAAGACAGTGGAGAAACAAAGAATGTTGGACTACCAAAGGCAGTGAGAGGCATACCCAAGCTGAGAAGAGGGGAGAAATTCAAACTATAGAAAACCTGCAAATCAGGTCTGGAAATAAAACACAAGGTGGATCCACCAGCCCCTGCCAAAAAGTAGGCAAAAAAAATATTGGCCCAGAAATTGATCTCGCTCTGTTCCCGCGGGGGTAAGGCTTCCCCGCGATCTCTCACTCCGCGTGTGCTTTTTCAGATCCAGCTCGCACGAACTTGATGTTCCAGACATCAGCTGGGCAGTGCTTGCGTATCCCACCGGCGTAGTGAATTCGTGCGAGCTGTGGGATCACGTGACTCAGTTAGAGCCAATGGCAGCACACCATCTTCCATTCATAAGTTTCACATACGTGCTGTGAAATCTATGAATCTTACACCCCCCCAAAATAACAGCTAAACCTCAATTAAATAAAAAAAAAACCATCACATTAATAAAATAAGTATAGTTAAATAAATTAACCATTTTAAATAAAAAATTAAATTTTTGAAAAAATTTAAAATCTTTTAAAAAGTTATAAAAATAAACTTACCTGTCTTTAAAGTCTCTAAAAAAGATATACCTGTTAAAAAAAATTCAAAAAAATACTTAATTCACTACTTACCTTGTTAAAAGTGGGTCTTACTCCTCCTTTTTCCATTTCTAAAATCTTCCGTACTTACCTGCGCGTCCAAAGCACTAAGTGCACAGCGTGCGCGCAGCCTGTAGCGCGCACGCGATGCACCGAGGAACCGCCCCCTTTTCAAAAGACCAAGTGCCAGTTTTCAGCGCATGCGCAGGGCATGCAGAAAACCGGCAATTGGAGAGAGAATACGCGAGAGTACGCAGTGCGTACTCTCGCGTCGCGGGATGAATTTTTGGCCCATTGGTAATCAGCTGAGAGGGCAAATTAAGTAAAACTGAAAAAATAGGACTGGGCTGTCTACAGTAACAGGAGGTATTTATGGTAAGATGGGCTGGGAAGGGTTGTTATGTGTGAAGGCCCATACCTTGAGAAGGTAAACAAATTTGTCTTAATTTGTATTGCTTTTTACGAGCTAAGGTTTTCATTTTTTATGACTCCTTCGTGTTTGTGAAAGAAGTTTCGTTAGAACCTGATTGAAATTGAAATGGCCTTTACAAAAACATTAAAAAAAAATACAAGCACTACTTGGCTGGAAGCCATTTTCTATTTATTTTAAAGCTGGTTGAGTTGCATTCAAGCTCTATTTTGCTGTGTGCTGTGTGAGCAAACCATATGGAATGCTTTCTGTAAAAACAAATTACACATGCGTACCAATCCAATGAAAAGATCGAGGGCCAGAAATTTGATTGCGTAGCGCCCGTTGTTTGAGCGCTATGGGTGCTGTTTTGGGTCGTAAATGGTGTCCGAGCAGCGTGCGCACAATTCTGGTGTGGGCCGCTCTGGACGCCACCTTGGTGAGGGCGGTAACGTTGGTGCTGGTAGTGTATGCCAGAAGTATGTAGAGTAGGCAAATTGGGATATCAGTCAGTGTGCAACGCTGATTTGACGCCAGCGCTGCCATTTTCGTCCTCAACGCTGGAAGTAACGCCTTGTGCTAACCTCTCACAGCTGAACATACGTTCAGCAGCTGCAAGGACCCCCTGCCAGCGATATTTAAACAGATCAGCAACCACTCTAAAATTAATTTCAACTGGCTTTGTGTCAGGGGATCGGATGGGGATGGGTGTGGAGGAGAGGGGATCGAAGGGGGGTGGGGTGAGAGGAGTAGGGAGAGGAGTTCGCTAGGAGGGAGGAGAGGAGCTCGGGGTGGGGAAGAGGCGCTCTGAGAGGTGGGAGAGGGGAGCGCGCAGGTGGGAGAGGAGAGGAGCTCACAGTTGGGAGAGGGGAGGAGCTCACAGGTGGGAGAGGGTAGAAGGTCAGGAACTCGGGGGCAGAAGGTCAGGAACTTGTTGGGGGGGAGAGAAGCTTAGAAACCTGTTTAGGGGGGGAGCGCCGAGAGAACAGTGGGGAGGGGGGAAGAATGTAGTCCAAGTCTAAAGGAGTGGGGGGGTGATGAGAGCAAGAACATGATCCAGATGGGAAGATAGATCATGTTCTCCCACCCTCTGGTAGGCCTGGATCATGTTCTTCCACCCCCACCTCCTTTACACATGCACCACATTCTTCCTCTCCTCCCCCTCCAGACCACATTGGCTCAAGAAGGCAGCTACCACTCTCTCAAGGGCAACTAGGGATGGGCAATAAATAAATGATTTTAAAAAAATGAGAGTGTATTCTGTGTTGGTCCTGCCAACATGCCTGACATTATATTTGAGTTATTTTCTGAACTCGACTATTGTTCTCCTGCCTATCTTCCCATCTTCCACCCTCACTGAAATTGAGCTCATCCAAAACTCTGCTGCATGTATCCTAACATGCAGCAAGTCCTATTCACCCATCACCCCTGTACTCGTTGACCTACATTGGCTCATGGTCCACCAACAACGTCCCTGATATGCCGCACGGCCACGCAGCTGTCTGGAGGACCTGCGTAGGCTGCTTACCGGCTTATGAATGGGAGATTTTGTGCATGCGCAAAATTTTGAATGGGCCGCGCAGCCCATTAAAGGAACGTGCACCAAAAAAAAATTAGGGAGAACATTGTCCACCAACACCTTGATTTAAAAATTCTCATCCTCATGTTAAAATCCCTCCATGGCCTCACCACTTCCTATCTGAACTCGGCAGTGTGAGCGCTGTGAGTGCTCCTACCCCGGGGGGGTGAGCCCTGTCTGTTCTCTGAAAGCAGTAGTGTTGGCTAGGAGAACAATAGTCGAGTCCAGCAAATAACTCAAAGAGCTGTAAGAGCTGAAGACTGCCATTTTGGAATGATTTTTAATGTTTATTTTTTTCAGAAGGCGGTTGAGCTCTTAGGGCTAGAGACTGCCTATTTTAAATGACTTATTTTTTAGAAGGCAGTTCCCCTTTAAGGGCTCGAGACTGCTTTCTAAAATGACAGCCTCACTTTAAGAAAAGGCTGCCTCGCTCCAGGGAGGCTATGGCCGCACTGCACTGGGCCTCCTGCTGAGCGCATATTGTTACGCAAGATGAGGGCGTTGTCTCGCAAGATGAGGGCTTTGTCACGCAAGATGAGGGCTTTGTCACGCAAGATGAGGGCTTTGTCCCGCAAGATGAGGGCTTTGTCACACAAGATGAGGGCTTTGTCACACAAGATAAGGGCTTTATCACGCAAGATAGGGGCTTTGTCATGCAGGATAAGGGCTCATGGAGTAGGGGGTAATGTATTAGCATGGATAGAGGATTGGTTAACGGACAGAAAACAGAGAGTAGGGATAAACTGGTAATTTTCAGGTTGGCAAGCTGGAACTAGGGGGTGCCGCAAGGATCAGTGCTTGGGCTTCAGTTATTTACAATTTATAGTAATGGCTTAGATAAAGGGACCAAGTGTAATGTATCCAGGTTTGCTGATGATACAAAGTTAGGCAGGAAAGTAAGCTGTGAGGAGTACACAAAGAGCCTGCAAAGGGATATATTCAGGTGAAGTGAGTGGGCAATAAGTAGCAGATGGAGTATAATGTTGGGAAATGTGAGGTTATTCACTTTGGTAGGAAGAATAGAAGAACAGTATTTTTAAATGGTGAGAAACTATTAAATGTTGGTGTGCAGAGAGATTTAGGTGTCCTCGTACAGGAAACAGAGAGTTAGCATGCAGCTACAGCAAGCAATTAGGAAGGCAAATGGCATGTTGGCCTTTATTGCAAGGGGGTTGGAGTACAAGAGTAAGGAAATCTTGCTACATTTGTACAGGGCTTTGGTGAGACCACACATGAAGTACTTTTCACAGTTTTCGTCTCCTTATCTGAGGAAGGATATAATTGCCTTAGAGGCGGCGCAACAAAGGTTCACTAGATTGATTCCTGGAATGAGTGGGTTGTCCTATGA
The DNA here is from genome assembly GCA_030390025.1 of Squalus acanthias. Classification (NCBI taxonomy): domain Eukaryota; kingdom Metazoa; phylum Chordata; class Chondrichthyes; order Squaliformes; family Squalidae; genus Squalus; species Squalus acanthias. The sequence goes on along the minus strand of CM059438.1, from coordinate 8,575,631 downwards.
GGAGAGATTGAGTAGATTGAGCCTATACTCTCTGGAGTTTAGAAGAATGAGAGGTGATTTCATTGAAACATATACTAAGGGGGATTGACAGGGTAGATGCTGAGAGGTTGTTTCCCTGGTTGGAGAGTCTAGAACTAGGGGGCATAGCCTCAGGATAAGGGGTCAGCCAATTAAGACTGAGATGAGGAGGAATTTCTTAACTCAGGGTTGTGAATCTTTGGAATTCTCTACCACAAAGGGCTGTGGATGCTGAATCGTTGAGTATATTCAAGGCTGAGATAGATAGATTTTTGGACCCTAGAGAATCAAGGGATGTGGAGATCGGGCGGGAAAGTGGAGTTGAGGTCGAAGATCAGCCATGATCTTATTGACTGGCGGAGCAGACTCAAGGGGCCATGCGGCCTACTCCTGTTCCTAACTCTTATGTTCTTACAGCCTGAGGCAGTGCGTTCCTTGCTAGGCTCCAATCATTCAAATCAGCAGGCAGTGCCAAAATAATGGTGCAGCCTACGATCTTTTTACGGGCGCGTGCAAATCTCGCCCTGCGGTGGCACTGCCCTATTTCGGGCCTTATCGGATTTCTAGGCCATGGTGTGTGCTGACATTTTTGGCAACATTTTGAAGTGGCTTTGAGGAGATGGCATGAATGGAAGCATTGTGAGTTGATGCACACGGAGAAAGGTCTGCAGCTGCTGCTTAGCCTGGGTCCCAGGAAAGCATACAGGTATCATCAGCCATAATTGTAGAGGATCTACCCAGAGACTTGTCTTCCTGTGGTAAAGAGTAGTGGCATAGGTAGACTGCCTTAAAATAAAGGCATTGTAGCAGCTCCCAGGGAAGTAAGTACTGACTTCCATTATGGTATGGTCCTGGCCACAAACAAGCTGCACCTTGCAAAACCGGTAACCCTTCCTGTCTATGTACCTGTGACCATTGATGAAGGGAGCATGTATTGCCATGTGGGTGCAATCTATGAATTCTTGGACCTATGGGACTCCTGTCCCTCAGTAAAATTGCAATGCCCTGACATGTGGTGCCAGTTCTCTATCGGCGCTACCTGGGAAAATAGGCCACGGGGGCGCTAACCTTTTCAGGGCGCTAAAATTAGGTAGCGCCCCATACCATAAATTTTGTCCACATCAGTGAAGCTATTTGGATCTATTACAATCTTGTAACTAGGTGTGGTGATGTTTGTTTTCCAATCCTGTGAAATTTGATAGTTAGAGCTTATATACACTGTTTAAACAAAACCTTGACAACCTGTTCTATTAGATCAGATTAAAAAAACAGCCTTGCTAATTCCAACCTCCCAGAAAAATTATTTTTGCTCTAGTAGAAATTATTTTGCTTTCTTCACCAGGAGAAATTTTGTTTGAAGAAATGGAATTACAGGAGACTCAATATTTCCATTACATTCAGGGTAATTTTCTGTAATGTAGAATAAGTCTCTAAAATGATTCACTCTGCTTTCCTAAACCAACGTTTGCTGATGTATTCAGCCTTTCCTAGAGTCATCCATAACAAATTGCCGCAAGCCTTTCCTGTTTTTGTCCTTTATTTTTTACTGTCGTTTTCCTACAAGAACTTCCGGTTGGTTAACTTCTTATGCCCCAGTAACATGTTATACTTTTGCCTTGTCAATGTATCGATATCCAGGTAAAAAAAATGGAGCTGGGCTTTCTGCAAGAATTCCTTTCTTGTTGCATGGAGGATGAAATATAGGTTCAGATGAAGAAAGCCCTTTGGCCTATTTGATTTTGTGCATCCAGAATAGTAACCCTCACATCTGCAGCACAGCAATTTAAAAAAAAAAATGAGACCAGTGTCCTTGCCTCAGCCACCCTTCCTAGCAATTCATTCCCGCTGTTGATCACTCCCTGTGTAAATAAATACTTTCTGCTGACCTTCCTAAACTTGGCATACACAACCCTGAACAGTGCCATTTTTCTCTGTTGCCCTGGCATATCAGGAAATATAGTAGTGGATTCCAATCGTTTGTGCTGGGTTCTGGATCTGAGTGCAGGAGGGCAGTTCTGATGATCTCAGTTAAATCTGCAGACCCTGAGAAATAATGTCCTGAATCTCTTGGAAGCCAGTGGTCATCGTTCTCTCCAAAACGGGTCTCCAACTTTTGAAGGCCAATGATCAAAGCATCCATGTGGAATGCATTGACTGGTTTGGAGGCCTCTGTGTCAGGGGGGATGGCTACAGTTGTTTCTGGTGCTGCCACTCATTCCAGGTAGCACTACAATGTGTTGAATATTTCTCATATTGGCACTGAGGATGGCGTTGGACTCCCATCATGACCTGTGCCATCTGTCGGAGGTCCTCAGGACTATCAGAATTTCAGGCCCACTGTGTTTGCTGATCAAAGTGGAAAGAGCCCCAAAGTACCTCATTAAGTATGAAGCTGGCCCTGTAGAGCAGAAAGTAATTCCCCACACCACAGTTATGGATAAAAGTTACATTTTTCTGTCATATTTGCTGGAGACGTGCCAGAATGCCACTGAAGGAACTTGTTAGAATGTAATAGCTAACACATGAAGTAAATAATTTTCCAATACTTACCAGTGTTGAATTACATTGTTTTATAATGATCACCTGGCAACATTGCTTCTTTCAATTTCCTTCTTGATTACATTTCCCTGCTATCACGATTACCCTGTATTCTAAATATACATATTGTTTTGCTTTACTCTCACCTTGATATGGTCATACAGTATGACCATATGAATATGTCATAAGGTTGTGTCAGGAAGAGATGTGAAAGCAAAAGGTGCAAGTGGCAGTAGGTGAAATGGATATAATTACAACCGCGCGCACACACTTACATATTTGTATATGCTAAAAGTGCTCGAGCTGGAATCCCACAGGGGTTCTCCTGGTCTCCTACTGTAACTCTGGGAGTTTTCCTTAGTGCCTTGTAAAGAGCGGAATTTCTGTCCACCCATTTCAAAGCAAATAACAGGCCAGGCATTCCCTAATCCAGCAGTTTCTGATCCTGTTCCACTGTGGGGACCTGGTGTTGCAGTGGTGGCCGGTACGTCCAGTGAGTTGAGGCGTACGGGTGTCCTCAAAGGTGCATGTAAGCCCCAATAGTGGTTGCAGGCCAGGCAAGCAGCCTGGACTCATAAAGATCTAAGCAATTCAGGGCCGCTATCTCATTCCCTGGGGCGCTGTGGGAGGAGGTGGGCAGTGGAATTTTGGCAACTGTTTCTAAGCTGTTACCACAGTGATGTCATCTTTATGAACAGATCCTGAGCAAGAAACTCAGATTTCTCAGCAAAATTGAGCATGACAGCAGAAACTGCGAGGCTGCATTTTTACAATTATTCTTTTGTATTTGAAAGGATTTGGGTTTTGTTCAAGGTTTTATATGAAAATAGCACTTCTGAAACTAGTCAAAAAATAATTTGTTAATGTACAGTCCTTAGAAAATCTAACAGTGAGGCATTTTAAAATAATTTCATTTGACAGTTCCATGATGGTAGCTGTACGAGCAGCAGTATTGATGCCATTGTTGATAGTTCATCGCTGGGTTGTGGAGATAGAGTTTCTAGCTTGCAAGGCATTAATTCTTCAATGGTTGAGCACCTTCCACACTTTGGAGATTAAATAACATCTTGTATGCAATGTGCAAAGCTGAACAAGGGGTCACTGTAAGGGACAAGTTGGAGACATCTAAAACTCCTGTAACTTGATAATGTGCTGTAATCCCCTTTCTGGGCCCAAACCTCGTAAGTCCAGTTTGATGAAGCATACATTTAGAAAAGTACATTTCACATTGTACTATTGAATAGCAAAAGAATACAATAGGCACACAATGCATTTTGAGACTTGGATTGTTGGCTTATTTAATGGGCTAAATGAACCTCAGCTGGCCTGTGATTACAGGCTTCGACCGATATTGATTCTCAAGGTCTATGCAGCCTGGGGAATGTATTCATTGAATATTTGGTGACTGTTCGATCACCATTTTGTTTTGACCAGAACAGAATGGCAAACATGTATGACTCAGTAAAGTGGTACAAAAATATGGTTAAGTGATCCTATATTGTTCATAAGGATTGACTGACAAATCATTTGCTTGGTTTTGAGTACATTTGTTACATATGTACACATCCATTATCTGCAGTTTTTCCTCTGCATTATTACTAATGCAAGAGCACAGACTAAACATACATGACCAATGTGACATACATTGATTTAGAAACTTTGAAAATAAACTGGGTTCTGATGTAAGTCATTTAGGCATTTCTACAAACACTGTATGTGAAGTCAAACACATGTAACTGTGCCTATGGGTCTGCAGGAAAGGAGGGTATAAACTAAGAATGGGTGAGCATAGATTTCTTGAGATTAACAAGACAGAGGGTGTGGAAGCTTGTGGCTGGGTGCTGCTTCACAGGGATGCTGCAGTGACTATAAGAACATAAGACGTAGGAGTAGGTCATTTGGCCCCTCGAGCCTGCTCCGCCATTCAATAAGATCATGGCTGATCTGATCTTGGCCTCAACTCCACTTCCCTGCCCGCTCCCCATAACCCTGGACTCCCTTATCGTTCAAAAATTTGTCTATCTCCACCTTAAATATATTCAATGACCCAGCCTCCACAGCTCTCTGGGGAAGAGAATTCTAAAAATTCACGACCCTCTGAGAGAAGAGATTCCTCCTCATTTCCGATTTAAAAGGGTGCCCCCTTATTCTGAAATTATGTCCCCTAGTTCTAGATTCCCCCACGAGGGTAAACATCCTCTCTGCATCTACTCTGTCAAGCCCCTTCAGAATCTTATATGTTTCAATAAGATCCCCTCTCATTCTTCTAAACTCCAATGAGTATAGGCCCAACCTGCTCAACCTTTCTTCATAAGATAACCCCTTCATCTCCGGAATCAACCTCGTGAACCTTCTCTGAACTGCCTCCAATGCAAGTATATCCTTCCTTAAATAAGGAGACCAAAACTGTACGCAGTACTCCAGGTGTGGTCTCACCAATGCCCTGTACAGTTGTAACAGGACTTCCCTACTTTTATACTCCATTCCCTTTGCAATAAAGGCCATGTCGGTGTGCAACCATTAACCTTGGTGGCAGCACTGTGCAACTGACCTCACCATCTCCCATGGGTAGAGCAGAGTGCCTCATCAGCAGCTTTCTTATCATAGTGGGGTGAACTATTTGATGTTGGAGAGTCCATCTCTGGAGGCCTTCCTCCTGCAGACAGTGTGCACAAGCTTCTGCAACAAGATTGAGAGAATTAGCTAAAGGCAAGAGACTGAGCACAGTCTCCCTGATGGCATTGAACAACTGTTGTAAGAAATCTGGTGATATCACCCTGTTAAAGTGGAGGAAGGGGTTTTAAGGTTCTGCATGCAAGTAACAGCTATGTAAAAGCTAGTGCCTCCCTTAACCAGAGTGTAATATGAAGGGTTAGTTGTGCAGCTCTTCATTTCAAAAGGTGAATAATGCTTTGATGCCTAGAGAAGAAAAGGGATAGGGGCCAGTTCATTATCTTGCCTGCCCTTGTCTGGTCATTTTCCAGCACTGAGCTACAATTCTGGGGGTGAGGCAGGTGGCACTCAGTGCCAGTGACACCTCCCTGTACGTGACATGAAACATTTTTTTGAAGCTTCTTCCCATGGAGACCAAGTAGTTTTTCTCTCCTCTGCTGAATCTCCTGGAGGTCTGTCTCATGGAAGTTTTGCGTTCTTTTGTCCTTTGAAATGGCCTTTTCCCTTCTTTGGGTGTCTTTGCCAGATCTAGCAGTGGAAGACATTCTTGAAAAACAGGACGGAATCATACATGAGCCATCCAGTCCAGCCACCAGTCACAATGAGCCAAGCACTTTCCTTCTTAACTGCTGCTGCCCAATCTGCTGCTGCAATCTGCAGCCAGACTTAACTTCTTAAAGTGATATATTAGCAAAATACTGCGGATGCTGGAAATCTGAAATAACAACAGAAAATGCTGGAAACACTCAGCAGGTCAGGCAGCATTGAGGAGAGAGAAACAGAGTCAATGTTTCGGGTCGAGGACCCTTCGTCAGAACTGGAAAAGGTTAGAGAAGGACTCTCTTCTCTAACCTTTTCCAGTTCTGATGAAGGGTCCTCGACTCGAAACGTTGACTCTGTTTCTCTCTCCTCGATGCTGCCTGACCTGCTGAGTGTTTTCAGCATTTTCTGTTATTTTTAACTTTGAAAAGGCTGCATTCTAATTTTCAAGCACCCCAGCAAAGTCTTCCCATTTTGTCAGGGAATTTGTGTTGGAGAACCGCTAATGAGTTGACCAAGGAAATCCTAGCAGGATCAGCACTGCAGGGCATTGGTGGGCACCCTCATTGCTGCAAATCCAGTGCAGTTCACCTTGTGGAATGTCAGGGTGGATAGGTTGCACTTGTATGAATAAATGCCATTTCAACAAAAAATGGAATGTTGCTCTTCTGGGCTCCTTACCTCCCCAAAATGACAATAACTATGTGAAAGTCCCTTAACCTAGCAGTAATGGAATTCGTTCTTAATTTTGACTACTTTACTTGTGCCTTCAAATGTGTTTGGCTTTACGATTTAACAAATGCAACTTATAGGCCTTGATATTTACAACAACAACAAGTTGCATTTATATAGTGCCTTTAATGTAGGAAAACATCCCAAGGCGCTTCATAGCGTTATCAAACAAAATTTGACACCGAGCCACATGAGATATTAGGACAGATGGTCGAAGAGGAAAGTTTTAAGGAGCGTCTTAAAGGAGGAAAGAGAGGTAGAGAGGCGGAGAAGTTTAGGGAGGGAATTCCAGACCTTAGGGCCTCGGCAGCCACCAATGGTGGAGCGATTAAAATCGGGAATGTGCAAGAGGCCAGAATTGGAGGAGCGCAGATATCTTGGACGGTTGTAGGGCTGGAGGAGGTTACAGAGATAGGGTGGGGCGAGGCCATGCAGGGATTTGAAAACAAGGATGAGAATGTTAAAATTGAGGCGTTACTGGACCAGGAGCCAATGTAGGTCAGCGAGCACAGGGTTGATGGGTGAATGGGACTTGGTGCGAGTCAGGATACGAGTGGCAGAGTTTTGGATAAGTTTAAGTTTATGGAGGGTGGAAAATGGGAGGCCAGCCAGGAGTGTGTTGGAATAGTCAAGTCTAGAGGTAACAAATGCATGGATTAGGGTTTCAGCAACAGATGAGCTGAGGCAGGGGCAGAGTCGGGCGATGTTATGGAGGTGGAAATAGGCAGTCTTCGTGATGTCGCACATATGTGGTCGGAAGCTCATCTCGGGGGTGCGGGGGAGCACGGTAGCACATCTAAAACCCGGAAAGGCGGCGGTCCTGCCATATTAACTTTGAACATTTTCTGCTTCCGTTTCCCACCCGGCAGCCAGCCAGATGAAAAACCAGCAGCAGGAGACTGCAGCCAGGGACCGTTGGGGACGATCTCGGCAATCGGGAGAGATCAGGACTTGGGATCGGGCTGGGGGTGGGTCAGAGCGCAGCAAGACGCTCGAGATCAAAGCTTGGTCGGGGGGGCGGGATCGCCAATTGCGGCACCTACGCCAGGCCTAGGTAGCCTGGGAATAGCCTCAGACATATCCCCAAACTGCTACCAAGTTGGAGGAGGCAGGTAGAAAAAGTACCTGCTTCCATCTCTGGCAGGATTTGTTGGGCTTGGCGTCAAGACTGGAAATGTGGTAGATCTATGTTCTGCCCTAAATTCTCCTGCCTCCGCTGATGCTGCATCAGAATTTTGGCCCGCGAACGAGCAAAATTTCTCCCTCAATAGTCTGATTTTATCCTACTAATCTGGTGATGTCCTAAAGATTTTTTCACTCCTGCCATTATTAGGTTTGTGCACTGTATATAAGAAGCAAGCTCTAGTCACCCCACTTTGAATCTATTTATACTGCATAATATATGAATCACAGAATCCCCACAGTGCAGATAGAGGCCATTTCGGCCCATCGAGCCTGCACCGACACATATCCCACCCTATCCCCGTAACCCCACGTATTTAATCCCCCTAACACTAAGGGTCAATTTATCATAGCCAAATCAACCTAACCCGCACATCTTTGGACTGTGGGAGGAAACCGGAGCACCCGGAGGAAACCCACGCAGACACGGGGAGAATGTGCAAACTCCACACAGACAGTCACCCGAGGCCGGATTCGAACCCAGGTCCCTGGCGCTGATGAGGCAACAGTGCTAACCACTATGCCACCGTGTTGCCCTTTGGTAACAAATGCTGTGCAGTTATTATATATTCTCCCTGTTCAAAATCATTTCTGAATCAACAACAGCATTAGACTGAAATTAGATTGGACAGTATAGAAACATATGAATTTGAGACGGGAAAAATATATGGACTGTGCATATCCACATATTAAACCTTCCAAAAATCTCAGCAACAAAGTTTAGAATTTTAAGATATGGAATAATGTGACATTTGAATTAGATTTAAAAAAAAATCAGAATTTACAGTGACTTTAGGAGAGATTAGAACCTTCATGGTTTAATATCAGATTTATTTAGCTATCAAAGCTATTAATTCCGGTTATGTACCTGGGTTTAGTAGCATGTTAGCAAGGCAGCTTTGGTTTCAGCGACATAAACAGAAAATGCCTGTCCAATTACAAAGTTCAGTCGATAATTTCCAAGTACAATAAAAACAGGAAAAGAGTAAGTGCAGCATGTACTTATTTTTTATGATGATTTTAACCTATGATCATACTAATGTTTTCCATCACCCTCCCCTTTTCTGGTGGATTAAAAAATGTAATCAGCTTGTTTCAGTAAGGCAGTTTTAACAGCAGTGTACTGTGAGGAATATAAATATAAAGAAAGACTTGAAAACTTTTTTTGTTAGAATAATGCAGATTATAGGGTGATATGATAGAAGTGTTTAAAGTTACAAAAGGCTGAGAGATGATAGATAGAAGCAGACTGTTTCTAGTAGTTGAGGGGTCAAGAATGCAAGATTCAATGTAAAAGATTTCGAACAGAGGGCAGGAGAAACTTCAGAGTTGTGAGGCTATGGAATTCACGTACAGGGTTTGTGGTTGAGGCAGAAATGGTGTCACCATTCAAGATTAAATTGAATAGGTGGTGAGGAAAGGGGGATAAAGGGATATGGCAACAGGGTGGATAAATGTGGTTAGGACTATTTGCTCGCGAGAAGTGAACATCTGATGGGGACTGGTTGGGTCGAATGGTCTGTTTCATGTTGTAATTTCTCTATACATTGGGTGTAATTGTCAATGAAAAGCGACCAGTGAAGAAATCACAATTCTTAGTCAGGAAATGAGGGGTACAGTTTACTGTCGCTTTCATATCAATGCAAAGTGGTTTTGGGTGCACATTGATACAAAAAATAGCCCCATAACTCAGGCATCAAGTCTTGATCTGACTTGAATGCATTAAAGTGAGGTGATGTGAGACTCCAACCCTTCCGCCCCCCAACTCACCAAGTAGGCATCTCGCACCACTTTGAGTTCACATTGACTGCAGCATGATTCCAGCCTAGTGTGAAGCTTATGTTTCAAAACTGTACAGGTAGTTCACTGAACCTCTGGGAACTTATAAAACTTTGAATGGAATGTTGTTACTGCTAATTGAAAGCGCATGCTCCCATTGACCTCTGTTAAAATGCAAAATGAGTTGCTTGAGGAGTGTAAAGTATCGAAGCTTCAGTTTGGTGTTGGTCAGACTTAGGCCAATGTGCATAATAGCAAGGGTCTCCTATGTGCACTGCACCTGGCATATAGCAAGTTTTGGGTTGTTGTCACAATATGGTATAACTGGAACAATTTGCTGAGGAAAGAATATTATTTTTAGGAATTTGCTCAATTTTCAGCACTTCAAGTGGTCCTGTACTATGAATGTTATTTTGTTGCTCGTATTATTTTGGTACGATTGCATCCATTTGTTAGGCCTAGCACATGTCAGATACAATATTCCCTGTAATTTTTTTTGGCCCTGCACAGCCCCAGGCCATTTGAAATACCGCGCATGCATAATTTTTATATTGGAAAGCCAGCAAGCCGGCTGCGCGGGTTCCCTGGTGCGCTGCGCAACCGCGCATCTTTAAAGGAACATTGGTCAGGCATCTTTCCCTTTAGTTGAAGGAGAGCTGTCACCTCAAGGCCATGGTCAGTGGTCACTGACCCTGGTCACTTTATGGTAGACCATGCTGCAAAGTATCAGCTGTGGCTCAGTGGGTAGCACTTTCGCCTCTGAGTCAGAAGGTTGTGGGTTCAAGTCCCACTCCAGGCACTTGAGCACAAAAATCTAGGCTGACACTCCAGTGCAGTGCTGAGGGCGTGCTGCGTTGTCGGAGGTGCTGTCTTTCGGATGAGACATTAAACCGAAGTCCCGTCTGCGCTCTCAGGTGGATGTAAAAGATCCCATGGCATTATTTTGAAGAAGAGCAGGGTAGTTATCCCCAGTGACCTCAATCAACATAACAAGAACAGATTTTCTGGTCATTATCACATTTTGTGGGAGCTTGCTGAGTGCGTTTTCTACCTTACAACAGTGACTACACTCCAGAAGTACTTCATTGGCTGTAAAGCGCTTTGAGACATCCGATGGTCGTGAAAGGCGCTATATAAATGCAATACTTTCTTTCTTTCTTGTGTTAGCATCATTCAGCAAAAAAAAAGTAGAACAGGGTTGTTGTTGTTGCCATAACAGAAAAGGAGCAAATAAGAGAAAAGGATGATGAGATGTGAAAAGGTTGTAGAATGTAGAAATGTAGTGCAGTCAGAAGGTCATATGCTTTATATTGCTTCCAGTGAACAGTGACCAGTCCCTTTGTTTCCCTCCTCTTTCCACACTCAAGATATGAAAGATTATTACAGGAAATATGCAACATAAAAAAGTGGATATTATGTGTTTCCTGTTGATGATTAACACACTTTTCTTTTCATTTCCAGATGCAACAGATCTTCGCAGATGGGAGTTCAAGTGACACAACTATAGAAGTAGTCCTTGAGCCAGCCAAGCCTATTGCAGGTGGTGTAAGTGACAACATTATTCAGTACATTGCTTTTCATCTTGAGCCAGATGAACTTGAAATTAGTTCCAAGACTACTGTTGCAGTTAAGCTTTCACTGAAAACAATGGGTTCATGGGGTTACCAGATGCACGTTACAAAGCTGATTCTAGATAAAGGAATAAATGATTCAAACATAGTTTGATCCATTCTGTAGAACTCCAGTGTGCCACAGCAGATTTCAAAATTGTGCAAAATTTGTCGTTAAATTATTTTCATCTAAAAATCTAAAGTTTATAACATCAATATATTCTTGCTAATATTTCTATAATGTTAAATTGGATGTTTTTTTTTATGGTAAGTGTATTTCAGATTTCCTCTTACCCCTCTTGTTGTTAATCCCCTTCATTAACTTTCTTGGGAGAAACTTTAAGAATGTAAGACAGCATGAAATTAGAAAAGGCCATTCATCCCATCAATTTTGCATCTTCGACAGATCTTTAACCTATCATGAGATCTATCACATCTATTCAATGTCATGAAGGAAAGCTATGCATAAACAGTACCTAAACCCAAGCAATATTCATCAAATCCTACCCTCCCACTATTCATAGGATTACAAAGGATATACGGCACAGAAACAGGCCATTCGGCCCAACCAGTCCATACTGGTGTTTATGCTCCACTCGAGCCTTCTTCTGTCTTTCCTCATCTAAATCTATCAGCATAACCCTCTATTCCCTTTTCCCTCATATGCTTATCTAGCCTCCCCTTAAATGCGTCTATACTAGCGAGTTCCACATTCTCACCACTTCTTGGGTAAAGAAGTTTCTTCTGAATTCCCTATTGGATTTCTTGGTGACTATCTTGTCCACGCCGGCCATCAAGCCCTGTCTATTCTAATCCCATTTTCCAGCACTTGGTCCGTAGCCTTGTATGCTATGGCGTTTCAAGTGCTCATGTAAATGCTTCTTGAATGTTGTGAGGGTTCCTGCCTCTACCACCCTTTCAGGCAGTGAGTTCCAGATTCCAACCACCCTCTGGGTGAAAAAGTTTTTCCTCAAATCCCCTCTAAACCTCCTGCCCCTTACCTTGAAACTATGCCCCCTGGTTATTGACCCCTCTACTAAGGGGAAAAGTTCCTTTCTATCTACCCTAAATGGCCTCTAGCTATGCTCTTCCCCACAATTGGAAATGTTCTCTCTGTATCCACTCTATCAAAATTTTTCAGAATTTTAAAGAGCTCTATTAGGTCACCCCTCAGCCTTTTTCAAGAGAAAAGAGACCCAGTCTGTTCTTTCCTGATATGTATACCCTTGCATTTCTGGTATCATCCTTGTAAATCCTCTCTGCACCCTCTCCAGTGCCTCGATATCCTTTTTATAATATGGCGACCAGAACTGTACGCAGTTTCCTAAGTGTGGTCTAACCAAGGTTCGATACAGATTTAGCATAACTTCCCTACTTTTCAATTCTATACCCCTAGAAATAAATCCTAGTGCTTGGTTTACTTTTTTTATGGCCTTGTTAACCTGTGTCGATACTTTTAGTGATTTGTGTATTTGTACTCAGAGATCCCTTTGTTCCTCTACCCCATCAAGACTCTCACCCTCCAAGTAATAAGTGACCTCCCTATTCTTCCTATCAAAATGTAAAATCTCACATTTATCTGTGTTGAACTTAATTTGCCAATTATATGCCCATTCTGCAAGTTTATTAATGTCCTCCTGTCATTTGTTGCAGTCCTCCTCTGTATTGACTATCCCCCCAAATTTGGTGTCATCTGCAAATTTAGAAATTGTGTTTTTGAATCCAAAGTCTAAATCGTTAATGTAAATTGTGAACAGCAGTGGTCCCAGCACTGATCCTTGTGGAACACCACTACCCACCTTCTGCCACTGTGAATAGCTACCCTTTACTCTTACTCTCTGCTTTCTGTCCTGAAGCCAGCCAGCAATCCGTTCTGCTACTTGTCCCCTGACTTCACATTCTCTGACCTTGTTCATCAATCTATTATGGGGTACCTTTATTGAAGGCCTTTTGAATATCTAGATAAATTACATCTACTGCATTACCATTGCCTACTCTCTCTGTTACCTCTTCAAAAAATTCAATAAAGTTGGTCAAGCAAGACTTTCCCTTTTGAAATCCATGCTGACTATTCATTATTATATTTTTAGTTTCTAGATGTTCTTCTATTTTCTCCTTTAGTAGGGATTCCATTATTTTTCCTACCACCGATGTTAAGCTGACTGGTCTATAATTCCCTGGACATGTTCTATCCCCCTTCTTAAATATCGGTATTACGTTAGCTACCCGCCAGTCCTCTGGTACTACACCTTTTTCTAATGAATTATTAAATATGCGTAGTAATGCCTCTGCTATCTCTTCCCTAGATTCTTTTAAAATGCATGGATGGATTCTATCCAGACCAGGGGTTTTATCCTCTGAGTTTGATTAGTTTATTTAATATATCCCCTTTTTAAAATTTTAAATGCACTTATCTCATTACTAATCTCATCATCCAGTGTCATGTCGACCTGTTCTATCTCTCTGGTAAATACTGAAGCAAAATAATTATTTTAATATTTCTGCCCTCTCTCTATCGTTACTGTGGTATTATCCTGTCCATCCCTTAATGGCCCTATTCCCATCACAATCTTACTTTTTTTTATTCCAAAAGCAAAATACTGCAGATGCTGGAAATGCTTTTTTTATTGATGTGCCGATAAAATATTTGACTATTTTGTTTTATGTGGATTGATAATTTCATTTCATTGTTCCTCTTTGCCTCCCTAATTGTTTTTTTGACTTTTCTCCTAATCTTTTCATATTCTCTCTTATCATGCACTCCCCTGCTGTCTATGTACTTAATGTATGCCTCTTTCCTTACCCTCAATTGTTCCCTTATGGCTTTATTCATCCATGGAGTCTCATTATTGTTTAGTTTGTTCTTTCCTTTTAGTAGAATATATTGTCCCTGCACTCTGTTGAACACCATTTTAAATGTTTCCCATTGCTGTTCTACATCGTTGTTTGCCAATATTGTTGCCCATTTTTTTTCCCCAAGTTCTATTCTCAGCCCCTCAAAATCAACTTTTCTCCAATCTATTAACCTGGTTTTCGTCATACTTATGTCCTTCTCAATTATCATCTTAAAGCATATTATATTATGGTCACTATTGCCTATATGTTCCCCTACTTTTACTTCTCTTATCTGCTCTGGTTCATTCCCCATTACTCCAGTAGCGAATCCTCCCTTGTTGGGCTTTTTACATATTGGGTTCGAAAGGAGTCCGGTACACATTGTAGCAACTCCATTCCCTTATCTCCTTTATCTACCTCTTCTGTCAAATTAATATCGGGGTAGTTGAAATCCCCCATGATGATTATTCTATGTTTTTTACTCATTTCCCTAAATTGTCTGCATATTTCTTCCTCCACCTCCCTTAGGTGATCTGTAGATTATGCCTATTAGTGTGATTGATCCTTTATTATCTTTTATCTCTATCCATATGGATTCTATGTTTGTCTTGCTGATATCTGCGTCACTTTTTTCTACTGGCATTATGTTATCCCTAATAAGTACAGCTACTCCACCTCCCCTTTTTCCCTCCCTTTCTAAATATGTTATATTCTGCAATGTTTAATTCCCAGTCCTCATTTTTCTGCAGCCATGTCTCAGTAATCCCTACTATGTCTGGTTCCTCGCAACACATGATTGCCTCCAGCTCCTCTGTTTTATAACAGACACTGTGTGCATTGCTGTACAGACAGTTTAACTCATTTTTAATAGGATTTCCTCTCACTTTATGTTTAACCATCTTTTTAGACTCCTAGGGGGAGAAATTCAGTATCGCCCCATTTGGGGCGCAATTATCGGCCGGGCGCAAAGATTAGCGCCTGGCGCTAATTATCGCCACCGACTGCAAACTTGACTTTTATCGCCCCTGGAGGTGATTGGAGTGCTAAATCAGGCGCTTCACACCTGTCTTAAGGCGCAAAGGCCGAGGAGCGAGGCGCTACCTCAGAGTGCTGGCGAAGCTCATGTGATGTCAGTCAGCAATGGAACACACACACAATGGCGCGGGCCAGTTCTTAAAGGGGAGGGTTGATCTTGCTTTCCATCCACATCCTGCTCATTGCAGCCTTGAATCTCGGCCTGGAGAGACCTGTACATCAAATCTGCTGGAAAGAACAATGGAGAGTACCAGGGAAAGAGCTCAGAGTGCAGCCCCCACAGTCTCTTCTAAATCGATACAAGGAAGGGCAAATCAAAATGAACCTGCAAAGTGCTGCTCAGTACCCAAAACTCCTTCACACAGCGTTGAATCTCTCCAGAAGTCTCTCTCTCTCTCTCTCAGAAAGTGTGGTTCAAAAATGTCACCAACAATAAAAGGCAGGAAGCAGTCGCCTTTAAATAGCGCTCCCCCAGTCCCTTCCTGACTGCAAAACGCTCCCCTCAACCTGTCGTTGCTAGCGGCAGGCGGTAAGGCAGGGGGCGCCACTCAATATCCGCTCCTGGGCGATACCGGGGCGTTGCGCACTCGACTGACGTCACGATCTGCCGGCGCAGGAGATTGTGGCGGTAGTGTTTAGCGCCGCCGCAAAATGTCTAGTTAATTTCGCGAGCGGCGCAAACATCGCTGCGCCCGGACGCTAGATGATTTGCGCCCCATTAGCGCCCTCTTAAGGTGCTAACGGGAGGCGCAACCAACTGAATTTTTCCCCCTAGTCTATAATTCTATTTATTCCCTTGCCATCAATGTCCTCTCTTACTTTATCTTTTCCTATGCTCTCTTTTCCTGTTTTGTTTATATTTAGGCTGGTTATGTTTCTTGTAGATTCCTCTCCCCATCTTATTAGTTTAAAGCCTTTGCCACCTCCCTATTTACCCTTTCCGCTAGGACACGGGTCCCATCCCGGTTCAGGTGGAGCCCGTCCCATCGGTACAGCTCCTTCCTGTCCCAGAACTGGTGCCAGTGTCCCATGAAAAGGAACCCCTCTTTCCCACATCAGCCCTTTAGCCACGTGTTAATTCTCCTGATCTGTCTGCTTCTATGCCAATTTGTACGTGGCTCGGGCAATAATCCAGAGATCATTACCCTCAAGGTCCTGCTTTTTCATTTAGAGCCTAACTGCTGATACTCTTTCAGCAGGACCCTCCTCCCTGTTCCTACCTATGTTGTTTGTTCCAACATGGACCACAACAACTGGATTTAGCCCCTCCCTTTCCAAGTTCCTCTCTAGCCGCCGTGAGATATCCCTTACCCTGGCACCGGGTAGGCAACACATCCTTTGGAATTCTCGTTCTTGGCTGCAAAAGACGTTATGTATCCCCCTAATTATAAAGTCCCCTAACACTACCACATTTCTAATCTGCTCTTCCCCCCCCTTGGACAGCCTTCTGATCCACGGTGCCTTGGTCTGCATTGTGGCTGTCCTCCCTGCAGTCTTTCTCCTTGTCCTCTCAGGTAGTGAGTACATCATACCTGTTGGACAGGACCAGTGTCTGCAGGACCTCCTTCCCAACCTCTCCTAAATCACCGCTACCCGTCTCCCTAACAGCCACACCCTCCCTTTCCTGAACCTGTGCTTTCCTCTGGGGTGTGACTGTATTGTGGATAAAACTGTCCAGAAATTCCTCCCTGTCCCTTATGTGTGTCCAACTCGCACTGCAGCTCAATGACTCTGAGCCGGAGAGATTCGAGATGGAGACATCTCCTGCAGACGTGTTTGCTCAGGACAGTCTCACTATCCACAAACTCCCACACACTGCAGTCCAGACACACAACCTGCCCTGCCATAGCTTAGTCTAGCCTTATTTTATTTATTTAATTAGTTAAAGTCTTTATTCAATGATTATTTATAGTTATATTAATTAGTTTAACTAGTTAAGCTATAAATTTAATGCAGTATGTTATAGTTTCCTGCTCCAAGTTTAAACCACTGTCTTAGTTTAGAGAGAAAAAACCCTTAATATTCATCAACCAATCACGGAATGCTTGCCTTTATTAGCCGTGGCATAGAATACAAGAGCAGGGGGGTTATGCTTCAACTGTATAAAACACTAGTTAGGCCTCAGCTGGAGTACTGCGTGCAGTTCTGGTCACCACATTACAGGAAAGATG
Organism: Squalus acanthias; assembly: GCA_030390025.1. Lineage (NCBI taxonomy): Eukaryota > Metazoa > Chordata > Chondrichthyes > Squaliformes > Squalidae > Squalus > Squalus acanthias. The sequence continues at coordinate 8,558,518 of CM059438.1, read as the reverse complement.
TGATTGCACTAGAGAGGGTACAGAGGAGATTTACAAGGATGTTGCCGGGAGCAGAGAATCTTAGCTATGAGGAAAGACTGGATAGGCTGGGTCTGTTTTCCTTGGAACAGAGGATGCTGAGGGGAGACCTTATTGAGGTGTATAAAATTATGAGGGGCATAGATAAAGTGGATAGAAAGGACCTATTTCTCTTAGCAGATGGGTCAAAAACCAGGGGGCACAGATTTAAAATAATTGGGGGAAGGTTTAGAGGGGATTTGAGGGGGAAATTTCTTCACCCAGAGGGTGGTGGGGGTCTGGAACTCACTGCCTGAAAGGGTGGTAGAGGCAGGAACCCTAACCACATTTAAAAAGTACTTGGATGTGCACTTGGGATGCTCTAACCTGCAGGGCTGCGGGCCAAGAGCTGGGAAGTGGGATTAGGCTGGATAGCTCTTTGTTGGCCAGCGCGGACACGATGGGCCGAAATGGCCTCCTTCCGTGATTCTATGATCACCTACCTGCTGCCCTGTGACATCACACCTTGTTTTTTTTGAAATTGTGGAAGGTTCGGCCGCCGCCTCCGATTAGGTCCGCGCTGTTCCTCTGCTCTCTCCTTTATGTCCCGCCACCGCTGCCTCCGATTAGGTCCGCGCTGTTCCTCTGCTCTCTCCTTTATGTCCCGCTGCCTCTGATTAGGTCCGTGCTGTTCCTCCGCTTTCCTTTATGTCCCGTCGCTGCCTCTGATTATTCAGTCCTGGCCTCCGGTCTTATTCTAAAAAAGAAAAAACATTCCTTTTTGTATTATTCATTCTTGGGATATGAGCATCGCTGGCAAGGCTGGCATTAATTGCTCATCCCTAGTTGCCTTGAGGAGGTGGTGGTGGGCCTCCTTCTTGAACCGCTGCAAGTTATTCTTTGCAGTGTTGATTATTAGTCCAGTAATATAACCACTATATCACTATACCCTATAAAGCATCTTATAATGTCTCAGGATGTGCAAAATTCTTCATTTCCAACAAATTGCTTTTTGAAGTGGAGTCCCGTAGGCAAGTATGGGCAGAATATTAATAATGTAGTTATGAAGATGTTGGTTTCCACATTATGCAATGGAATTTTTTTACTCCACAGACTAATGATCTAAAGTGGCATGTTCATACCAATCCTCGCCAGAATACTGAGAACTGCAATGGTGTAGGAGGACACTATAATCCTTACAATATAGATACAGAGGTAAGTGGTGTCTCGCTTTAATCGCTTGATACAGACTACAAAAAGCAAAACGTTAAATTATACTGCTATTAAGTGGTTGTAGTTGGGCACTCATCTTTCAATAAATAATAAAGTATTCATTAATATTATTAAAGACATGAATAAATATTTTCCTTTGTGTGGAAAGTTAAAAGTTCTTTTACTAAATTATCATTGGTTTTCATGACATTTTAGTAAAACATATTTAAGTTTACACAGAAAGTAAAATAAACCACTAAGTCTATTTAAATTCATTTGATGGAATGGGCAGATAGTGATAACTCTCTCCCAAATTAGACCCATCCCTATAAAAATAGTTTAAAAATCAAAGCAGACCAAGTTAATAAGGGCTGTCTTTACTCAATAGACAGTATGGGACACTGACGCTTCACCATTCTGTGATTAGTCACCATGAACAATGATTCAAAGCGAGACAAGAAAGAGTACTGTCAGTTCCCCCACCCCCAGATTAATTGCGTCATAGACACATAGCCCTTCATCTGATGCTTGGCTGAGGATTGATGGAACTCCCACAACTGAATAATCAAGTATGAGTAACAGGCAACCTTATTTTCAACTAATGACTTTTTGACTGGGAGTCAATTGCTTAACTGCTTGAACTTATGGGCCTACCAGAAATGTCTGTGTTTTATCAATTGTTAGAAAAGCTGCTTCCTTAGAAAGAACCTGATATATTATCATCATCATTCAACCTTATTACTCCTTGTGGAGTATAAATCTTGTGCTGCTTTTTGCCATTTTGGGCAACCACTTACAACTGATCCCATGTGTCATACGCTCTTTTTACTTTATCATCCACAGTTCTGCAGCCACCGTTTTTTGGTCTGCCTAGTCTTTTTTCTGTGGGGATTCTATTTCAACAACTGTTACAGTGACACAGGTTTGGGGTTTTCTAAGGGTATGTCCAATCCAATCCCATTTTCTCCATCTTATTTGCAACTCTATTCTCTCCTGTTCAGTTCTTTCCCACAGTTCCTCGTTCTTGATGGTCTCTGGTCAGCGAATGCCCAAGGTTGTTCGTAGACATTTATTGACAAATATCTGTAATTTGTTTGCCATGGTCTTTGTTTCTCTCTGGGTTTCTGCTCCGTACAAAAGCACTGATTTGACATTGGTGTGAAAAATGCAAAGTTTGGTCTTTTGAGTTAAAGTTTTGGATCTCCAAATTTGCTGATATATAGCTTGAATTTTTTTAAGTTCCAATTTCTTTACACTTTGTTTCTGGTTTTTAAGCTAATTATTTATTCAGTGCCAATCTTTACCTATTTTGTGACTCTTCATCTCAGCCTTTAATTGTTAATTGAGATCATTATCACTGTTAGATTGCTGTAGCTTTGCATAATATTCTGTTATACCATAATAAAACTCTGTGATATATCGTAACATTGCTATTGTATCAGCGCTGTTCTAACAAAAGGTTATAATTTGGTGTGTGACTACTCAGTGAATCTGAGATTCTAGTGACAAAATTCCATCCCTAATGTTTGTGCAGTTCCTGAACTGGGATCAGATGCTTTTGTTTCTGTAGATAATGAAGTGTATACTTTCCTGCTATAGTCTAGTAAGCACTCTGTGGATTCCATCTGCTACGTATCTCGCCCTTGACATTGCACAGAATCAACTCTCTGAACTTTTTAATGTCAACAAATGATCAGCAAAAACTGTCATTTACACAAGGAAACAGAAAATGTTTTGTTTCTGAGTTATGGCTTTGGCAAGGTTGTGAAACAAAACATGCTGAACATAATAGTGTGACTTTCCTGTTTTTCGGTGGGAAATGGTACTCTGTTAGAATTTTACTTAGGTGTTTTTTGGAAAAGTTGTGCAGCAGGAAACCAAGGGATATCATTAATGACAACCAGTGCATGCATCCAAATATTATTGTATAATAAATGTCAGTAAGTAGCAGTTTACTACAAAGTAAATCACTGAGTGACGTCAGCGCGGCATGACTCACATGTGCTAAAGAGGTAAAATTTTCCACAATGTTCAAGCTTAGTGTAAATAAAAAAAAAAGAAAGACTTGCATTTTTATAGGATTTAGTTCTACCAGTGGGCTCTGGGAGAAGTAAATTACAGCTCGAATAATCACTCTCTATTGAAAATCAAAATGAAGTGGAGCTTTCTTATTATATTCTGTTGATGATGATATCATGTCACAGACAGAACATTGGCTGTTTGGAGTTTTTCAGGTAGCAGAGGTTGTTGCCTCAGTCGCCTGTGCATGAATCCAGTGCTACACAAAGTTACAGAGTTAAACCCAAATATTTTCCTCTGCTTATTAGTTCCAATGATTCTGGAAAGCTTACAAGAATAAACGTCTTGAAAGCCCTACGTTATCATTTGAGATCGTTGGCTAACTGGCTCAGCTATTTTCACCAGCCATCTATCTTCCTGACATGGTGGCCTAGAAATTAGGCCATGCAGCGCCTGTTTTTCGGGCCTCCTAAGCCTCCAATATGGCAAGCAGGAAGCACACGCTCATTACGGGCCAGAAATGCGCCGCCTGCCATATAGGTAAAGGCCAAAAAATTGATGAGCAGTGCACACGCCTGAAACAGGCATTCAGCCCTTTGCATGTGCAAATAACGGGCCTAACGCTCATTTGAGGCCCCCAACACAAGATTGGTTTGCCCTGAGGCGCCGGCTCCACTCAATAAAACCAAGCCTACATGCAGCTTAAAGGAACCGCCTGTTAGCCGCAACTAACAAGGTAAGTTTATAAAATATAGTTAACCTGAATGTGTGTGGACCTTGCTCCTCCCGACTCCACATTAAATGAACGTGGCCGCTACCGCCCCCGATTGCCACTGAACGTCCCCCTGGCCACCTTTCCCTCACACTATTGCCCACCTTTTCAGACTTGGTCGTCCCTCTTCCTCACCTACCTGAGGGCCACTGCTAGCGTCGCAGCAGCCCAATTTTCAATTATGCTTTGCTGCCTGAATTTCTAGGCCCATTTATAGTGCTACAAGGTAAGTGCCCATGCATGGTAGGCGATGTGATATCATAATGGCTTTATGATAAGATGATGGTGCTCTGTTCCAAATTCAGATTTACATACTGGAAGCAGGCCAATAGACTACTGGCAATGTTTTACCCTTGGATCACTGGTTATCATTAGAAATTAATTGATCATTTTTTCACTTACGTTTGCAGGCCAGCTACCAGTCCAGCTGTTCTTTAGCCTATCCTTTGCACTGTGAAGTGGGAGACTTAAATTCCAAACAGGGCCCCATTAGTCTTGGGATCAGACATTTGAAGAATGACATCAGTCTGCCACTTAACGGAGATTTTACTGGTAGGTTTATGCCAAATATGTGGACATATGTTTACTAAACTAGCATTACAGCGTGTGAGCTTGGAAATATTTTTAATCATCATCTAAATAGTTTTTACTTGTAATGCATGCCTTTATTTTGCGAAATATAGCTGGTATATATATTTTGCAATGACTTGGATGAAGAATAGAAAGTTGTATATCAAATAAAAACAGAAAATGCTGGAAATACTCAGCAGATCAAGCAGCATCTGTGGAGAGAGAAACAAAGTTAATGTTTCAGGTCGATGACCTTTCATCAATTGTATATCAAAGTTGCGGATGACACTCAGTTGGGTGGCACAGTAAGTAGTGGAGATGGGAGCAGGAGGTTACAAAGGGGTATAGATAGATTAAGTGAGTGGGAAAAACTATGGCAAATGGAGTTCAATGTGGGGAAGTGTGAGGTCATCCACTTTGGATCCAAGAAAGACAAATCAGAGTATTTTCTAAATGGTGGGAGACTAGGAACTGTGGAGGAGCAAAGAGATTTGGGGGTCCATGTACAGGAATCTTTTGTTTATCCGGCACCCAAATATCCGGAATTCTCGCTTAACCGGCAAAAATCATCCTCCGAAAACTCCTCTCAAATAACCGGCAATGTTGCCGAGTCGCAGTCGAGTCTCCCGCGAACGCCGAGTACTCCGAAAACTCCTCTCAAATAACCGGCAATGTTGCCGATCCCGAGTCCGAGTCCGCGAACGCCGATTTAGTCAGTAGGGGTAGTTTTCAAAAGTACCCAAATACTGTATACTGCACATTTCTTGATTTATTTATTTTTCTTTGTTAAAAATAGCCTCAGTAGATATAACTCTCCGTTATCCGGTACTTTCGATAAACCGGCACCACGCCGGTCCCGTCGGTGCCGGTTAATAAAGAGTTTCCTGTACACAAATCACTAAAAGCTAGTGGACAAGTACAAAAAGCAATCAAAAAGGCTAATGGCATGTTCATAGAATCATAGAATAGTACAGCACAGAAGGAGGCCATTCGGCCCATTGAGTCTGCGCTGGCTTTTTCGAAGAGCAATCCAGTCAGTCCCACTCCCCCACTCTTTCCCCATATCCCTGCAATTTTTTCTCCCTCAGGTTTTTATCCAATTTCCTTTTGAAGGCTACTATTGAATCTGTATCCACCACCCTATCAGGCAGTGCATTCCAAATCCCAACTACTCGTTGCGTAAAAAAGTTTTTCCTCATGTCGCCTCTGGTTCTTTTGCCATTCACCATAAATCTGTGCCCTCTGGTTATCGACCCTTCAGCCATTGGAAACAGTTTCTCTTTATTTACTCTATCTAAACCCTTCATGATTTTAAACACCTCTATCAAATCACCTCTTAGCCTTCTCTGCTCTAAGGAGAACAACCCCAGCTTCTTCAGTCTATCCACGCAACTGTAATCCCTCATCCCTGGAACCATTCTAGTAAATCTCTTCAGTACCCTCTCCAAAGCCTTCACATCCTCCCTAAAGCGTGGTGCCCAGAATTGGACACAAAACTGCAGCTGTGGCCGAACTAGTGTTTTATATAGGTTTAGCATAACCTCCTGGCTTTTTTACTCCATGCCTCTATTTAAAAAGCCCAGGATCCCATATGCTTTATTAATTGTTTTGTTAACCTGTCCTGCCACCTTCAAAAATTTGTGCATAAATACTCCCAGGTCTCTCTGTTCTTGCACCCCCTTTAAAATTGTACCATTTAGCATGTATTGTCTCTCCTCATTCTTCCTACCAAAATGTAACACCTCACACTTTTTTGCATTGAATTTCATCTGGCATGTGTCCGCCCATTCCACCAGCCTGTCTATGTCCTCTTGAAGTCTATTACTATCTTCCACACTGTTTACTACACTTTTAAGTTTCGTGTCACCTGCAAATTTCTAAATTGTGCCCTGTACCCCTAAGTCCAAGTCATTAATCTATATCAAAAACAGCAGTGGTCCTAGTACTGAGCCCTGGGGAACACCACTTTATACCTCCCTCCAGTCCGAAAAACAGCCAATCACCACAACTTTCTGTTTTCTAGACCTTAGCTAATTTTGTATCCATGCTGCTACTGCCCCTTTTATCCCATGGAGTTCAATTTTGCTAACAAGCCTAATATGTGGTACTTTATCAAATGCCTTTTGAAAGTCCATATACACAACATTAACTGCACTGCCCTCATCCACCCTCTCTGTTATCTCATCAAAAAATTCAATCAAGTTAGTCAAACACGATTTACCCTTAACAAATCCGTGCTCTCCTTTATTCGTCCATGCTTGTCCAAATGGCTGTTAATTTTCTCCCGGATTATTGTTTCTAAAAGCTTCCCCGCCTCTGATGTTAAACTGACTGGCCTGTAATTACCAGGTTTATCCTTCTCCCCTTTTTTGAACAAGGGTGTAACATTTGCAATCGTCTAGTCCATTGGCACCACCCCTGTATCTAAGAAGGATTGGAAGATTGTGGCCAGCACCTCCACCATTTCTACCCTCACTTCCCTCACCAACCTATAATGCATCCTATCCGGACCAGGTGACTTTTCCCCTGAAGTACTGCCAGCCTTTCTAGTACCTCCTCTTTATTTTTATCTCGTCCATTATCCCGACAACCTCCTCATTTACCATAGCTTTGGCAAAGTCCTCTTCCTGGATAAACACCGATGCAAAGTACTCATTTAGTACCTCAGCCATGCCTTCTGCTTCCTCTAATAGATCTCCATTTTGGTCGCTAATTGGCCCCACTGCTCCTCTGACGACCCTTTTATTGTTAAGATGCCTATAGAAGACTTTTGGATTCCCTTTTATATAAGCCGTCAATCTATGCTCATACTGTCTGTTTGCCCCTCTTATTTCCTTTTTCACTTCTCCTCTGTACTTTTTATATTCAGCCTGATTCTCCCTTGTATTATCAAGCTGACATCTGTCATACGCTCCCTTTTTCAGCTTCATCCTCCTCTCGAACTCCTTTGTCATCCAGCGAGCTCTAGCTTTGGTTTCCCTCCCTTTCCTCCTTGTGGGAATATACCTAAACTGTACCCGAACCATCTCCTCTTTATAGGCCACCCATTGCACCATTACATTTCTGCCTGCCAGTCTTTGACTCCAATTTACCCGGGCCAGATCCCTCCACAATTCGCTGAATTAGCCTTCCTCCAGTTAAGTATTTTTATTCTAGATTGCTCCTTGTCCTTCTACATAACTAATCTAAATCTTACGATACTATGATTACTATTCCCGAGATGCTCCCCCACTGTGACATTCTCCACTTGACCCACTTCATTCCCCAGGACTAGATACAGCAATGTCTCCCTCCTCTTTGGGCAGGAAACATACTGATCAAGAAAATTCTCCTGAACACACTTCAGAAATTCCTCCCCTTCTCTCCCATTCAATATTGGGATAGTTAAAGTCTCCCATTATCACTACTCTATAGTTCTTGCACCTCTCAGTAATTTCTTTGCAATCTGCTTCTCTATCTCGTTCCCACTATTTGGTGGCCTATAAAATACACCCAGTAGCGTAATAGCTCGTTTGTTGTTTCTTAACCTGTTAGCCTCTCAATCAAGGAGGCTGGGATATAAAAGAGAGGAAGTTATGATTCAGTTGCATAGAGCCTTGGCCAGACCCCATCTGGAGTACTACGTTCAGTTCTGGGCATCGCATCTCAGGAAGGATATATTGGCCTTGGAAGTAGTGCAACGCAGATTCACCAGAATGATACTGGGGCTAAAAGGGTTAAATTATGAGGACAGGGTGCAGTAACCTGGCTTGTATTCCCTTGGGTAGAGAAGATTGAGGGATGATCTAATCAAGGTGTTTAAAATGATAAAAAGATTTGATAGGGTAGATAAAGAAAAACTATTTCCTCTGGTTGGGGAATCCAGAACAAGGGAGCATAATCTTAAAATTAGAGCCAGGCCATTCAGGAAGTAAATTAGGAAGCACTTCATCACACAAAGGGTAGTAGAAATCTGGAACTCTCTCCCTCATAAGGCTGTGGATACTGGGTCAATTGAAACGTCAAGACTGAAATCGATAGATTTTTGTTAGATAAGGGTATTAAGGGATATGGAGAAAAGGCAAATAAATGGGGTTAAGGTACAGATCAGCCATGAACAGACGTGCTACTAGACTGAATTGGAAGAGAGCCTTATCTTGGTTCTTTCCTTCCTGCATTGGAGATAAATTTATAGAGTATCGTCCAATGCCTTGGAATTCAGAATTGTAAATGTTGCCAGTCCTTCCTTCAGGCTCTGGTACTGTCCTGTGATTACTTCTTTCTATCAGCTTTTGATTGTTCAATTTTCCATTATCCTTGTGATGTTGCATATTATTGCCCTTATACTTTTATTGTGAGCAGTAGTCTATGGTTTACATGAAGCTGGCCACAGACTGATCCTTTACAATAGTAGCGAATTTGACGGTTGTCAGTCCTCTGTAAGATCATCATTAATACAGCATCACATGACATGCTAGGGCTTAAGCTGCACCTGAAAATTCCTAAGCCAACTAAAACATTCATGCAAAGTACCAACTGGTAACTTTACACACCCTTTCTCCTGCCTGGGGAACTGTCTGCCAGACATTGCCATTGAATGGACCTCTGCCAATATATGCAGAAGTGCAAATGCAGTTAACCATTACTTGCTGAACCAGGGTTGATGGCATGTGCATGTTTTACCTTTTGAATAGAAAGTAATTGGGCCAAAAATTCGGCCCTTCCCGGGTGAGTACGCACTGTGTACTCACCCGTAAGGCGTCCTGAAGTGCCGGTTTCCTGCATGCACTGCGCATGCGCGGGAAACCGGAACTTCCGGTCTGGTGAAGGGGGCGGTTCCTAGCTGAACCGCGTGTGCGGTAGAGGCTGCGCGCACGCAGCAAACTTAGGGTTTTTTTCAGGTTTCTACGGGAGGGTAAGTATTGAAGAACCTACGCTTTTAAAAAGGAGGCGCAGGACCCGTTTTCAACAAGGTAAGTGGTTAATTAATTATAATTTTAAAATTTTTTCAACAGGTTTATCTTTTTTAGATACTTTAAAGAAAGGTAAGTTTATTTTTAGCACTGTTAAAAAGTTTTTCAAAAATTTAAATTTTTGTTTAAAGTAGTTAATTTATTTAACTTATAGTTATTTTATAAATGTGATGGTTTAAAAAAAAATTATTTTAAGTTTAGCTGTTCTTTTGGGGCCGATTTCAATTCACAGATTTGACAGGTCTTCCTGTCAAATCTATGAATGAAAGATGGTCTGCTGCCATTGGCTCTCCATGGCCCATGTGATCCCAGGGGACGCATCGCACTAACTTCGCCCCTGGGACACGCAAGCACTGCGCGCCGGCAGTTGGGAAAGGCCCAGGAGCTGAAGTTCCCATGGGCCCAGAGGTCAACGGCAGGCGCGGTAGGTAAGTGCGCGCGCGATCCTTACCCCCGCGGCAAGCCGGAGAGGCGAATTTCAGGGCCATTTTAAATGAAAGGACAAAAATGCAGAAGTAAACTTAAAAAAAGAACAGATAATGTTATATAAAAACAAAAAATGCTGGAAACACTCAGCAGATTCGGCAGTATCTGTGGAGAGAGAAAGGTCATCGACCTGAAACGTTAACTATGTTTCTCTCTCCACAGATGCTGCCTGACCTGCTGAGTATTTTCAGCATTTTCTGTTTTTATTTCAGATTTCCAGCATCCACAGTGATTTGCTTTTGAGATAATGTTATAATTCGTTTCTTTACTTCTAGTTGTGGGCAGATCAGTGGTGATTCACAATAAAGGACCTAGTGGAACCTTAATGGACTGTGCTGACATTGTTGCTGACTTTCCAGTGAAAACACTTGTTTTTCTAAATGTGAGCTCATTCAGCAGGTAAGCATTGGACTAAAATGGAAAGGTAGGAGTAAGATACATAGTATAGTATTTACAGCACAGAAACAGGCCATTTGGCCCATCAGGTCCATGCCAGTGTTTAAGCTCTGCACGAGCCTGCTCCCACCCTTCTTCACCTCACTCCATCAACATATTCCTTTCTCCCTCGTGTGTTTATCTAGCTTCCCCTTTAATGCATCTATGCTAGTCACCTCAACTACTCCTTCTGGTAGCGAGTTCCACATTCTTACCACTCTCTGGATAAAGAGGTTTCTCCTGAATTCCCTGTTGTATTTATTAGTGACTATCTTATACTTATGGCCCCTAGTTCTGGTCTCCCCTGCAAGTGGAAACATCTTCTCTACGTCTACCTTACCAAACCCTTTCATAATCTTAAAGACCGTCACCTCTCCGCCTTCTCTTTTCTCTCTGCCTGTTCAATCTTTCCTGATAGGTATAACCTTTCAGTTCTCGTATCATCCTAGTAAATCTTTTTTGTACCTTCTCCAGTGCCTCTATATCCTTTTTATAATATGGAGACCAGAACTGTTCACAGTACTCCAAGTGTGGTCTAACCAAGGTTCTATACAAGTTTAACATAACTTCTCTGCTTTTCAATTCAAGTCTAGAAATTAACCCCAGTGTTTTGTTTTTTATGGCCTAATTAACCTGTTTTGCTAATTTTAGTGATTTGTGTATCTGTATCCCCAGATCCCTCTGCTCCTCTAACCCATTTAGTCACTTATTTTCCAAGGAGTATGTGGCCTCCTTATTTTTCCTACCAAAATGTACCACCTCACACTTATCTATATTGAAGTTCATTTGCCAATTACACAACCATGCTGCAGGTTTATTGATGCCTTCTTTTATTTTGTCACAGTTGTCCTCTGTATTAACTGCACCACCCAATTTGGTGTCATTTGCAAATTTTGAAATTGTACTTCCGATTCCCGAGTCCAAATCGTTTATGTAAATGGTGAACAGCACTGATTCTTGTGGAACACCACTTCCCATCTTTTGCCAGTCTGAGTAACTACCTTTAACCCCTACTCTCTGTTTTCTGTTTTGTAGCCAGCTTGCTATCCATTCTGCTACTTGTTCCTTAACTCCACATGTGCCAACCTTAGTCATGAGTCTACTATGCGTACCTTATTGAAGGCCTTTTGGAAGTCCAAATATATTACCTCTACTACATTACCCTTATCTACCTTTTCTGTTACTTCTTCAAAGAATTCAGTAAGTTTGGTCAAGCATGACCTTCCCTTTTGAAATCCGTGCTGACTACTCTTTATTATATTTTCAGTTTCTAGATGTTTTTCTATTACATCTTTGAGTAAGGATTCCATTGTCTTTCCTACCTCTGACGTTAAGCTAATTGGTCTATAGTTCCCTGGACTTGTTCTATCTCCCTTTTTAGATATAGGAATCACATTAACTATCCGCCAGTCCTCCGGCACTATTCCCTTTTCGAATGATTTTTTATATATTTGTAATAGTGTCTCTGCTATCTCTTCCCTAACTTCTTTTAATATGTGTGGATGCAATCTAAGTTTGTCTCTAAGTTTGATTAGTTTATCAATTATTTGGCCCCCTTCTATCTTAAATGTCTTTATGTCTTTTTTAATCTCTTCTAATGTCATAAATCAACTACATAACAAAGTATTCAAGATCTATTTAAAATTGTAGGAAGAAAATGTGAATCTTATTACGATTAAATAATGAAATGAAAGAAAGACAGGTCTCACTCTACCTGTCATAGTGGCCACCTGATGATGCCTCCATTATGTTACTAGAGCTTGTGTCCACGCTCTTTCCATCTCCTTTTCAGACACTGATTATGCTTTAGCTCCACATTGGAACTCACTGCTGCTTCAAGCCCAGACTTGGAGCCTTTGATGGGACAGGTGGCAACTTACTGTATCTCACTAGATTTCCTTTTTGCAAGCAGATAAAACAATGGTAATTTGAAATAAATACAGAAAATGCTGGAAACACTCAGCAGGTCAGGTAGCATCTGTGGAGGGAGAAACACAGTTAATGTTTCAGGTCGTTAACCTTTCATCAGAACTGCACAAATCAAAACAGTGGTAGATTGGCGTTTTCATAATTTTCTTCCATTAAAAATCTAAGATACAGATCCCACAAAGTTCATTATCGATGCTTCTAAGTGACTCCAATCCACTGAATGACCCATCTTAGAAAAAGGACTTTTTTTTAACCTGCCCGTGGGTCCAATTGGCAGTTAGCTGGAGTCAATCCTCCTTCTGTTGCTGCTCCTCATCATCGAAAGGGAAAAGCCAGGCAGGGACCAGGAAGAGATGAAAAACAAGAAAAATAGGGTTCCACGTGCACATACCCATAAAGGTATGCGCTCCAAATTTCTTCCCCACCCCCCAAAAAAACCTTACCTGAATGAAAACCATTTGCTGTACAGAAACAGGAAACAACTTTATTAAGAGACTCTTGAGATGCCTTAGTTCCTTTATTCTGAAATGATGTTTTATTTTTAATGGTACTTCTGCTTTCAACGGTTATTGTATGGTATGAATATACCACATTGTACTTTCCCCAATTTCTATTCCTGATATGTTTATAATAAAACTAAAACTAAAACAAAAAATGGCAGAAATGGTACTAGGAAAGTGGCTGCGCCACTTCAATAAGCTGGCTTGGTTCCTGGAATAAATTCTAGTTAACATCAGCTACTGGGGAGATTTTTGTTGCAGCAGATGGTGTTTCTGCCACCATGCACACTTTTACAACATTGCTTTCATGCTTTGATATTCATTTTTAATGAAAATTTTATATAAAATTAAATATGCTTAACACCAGATGGTTTGGGAGATGGAATTGCTTCACCAGTTGTGTGAACAACAATTTGCATTTATATAGTGCCTTTAATGTAGAAAAACGTCCTGAGACGCTTCGCAGAGGTGGAGTCAGACAAAAATGGACACCATGCCAAAGAAGGAGATATTAGGAAGGGTGACCAAAAGCTTAGTCAAATAAGTGGGTTTTAAGGAGGGCTTTAAAGGAGGAAAGGGAGGTGGAGAGGCAGAAGGGCTTAGGGAAGGAATTCCAGAGCATGAGGCCCTTACAACTGAAGGCACGGCTGCCAATAACGGGGTGAAGAGAAGGGTGAATTATGAGGAAGGAGTGGGGGCTTGTAGGGCTGGAGGAGGTTCCAGAGATAGGAAGAGGCAAGATCATGAAGGGATTAAACCCCAGGATTAGATTTTTAAAGTAGTGGTGTTGGGGGACTGAAGCCACTGTAGGTCAGTAAGGACAGGAGTGATGGGAGAGTGGGACTTGTTGCAGAATTGGATACGGGCAGCAGAGTATTGGTTGAGCTGAAATTTAGAGCGTGGAGGATGGGAGGCTGGCCAGGAAATTAAGGGAAGATATAGGAACTGCCAAATGGGTGCAGCTGGAGTTTAGTCGGCTAAAGCCGCACAACTTACCAGCACAGAGCACCAGTAAGCTTCCCGAAGCTTGGACAGCTAGAACTACTCTAACAGTTAGTCTAGTAACTGGCTGGATTATCTGGAGCTGATTGGAAAGAGTCACAGCCCCCCACCCCTTCCAGGTCCTATCAATAATTCACCAGACACATTAGGACAGTAACAATGCCCTGGAATAGTACGGATCTGTCTGGCTCGGGTATCGGATTACCAAGTCTCCCAACTCAGGCGTGTCATTGTGGAGTCAACTCGACTTTAATGAGACCCCACTTGCAGGATGAAAATAATCTACTGGCAGTATTTTTGTACCAACTGATGACTTCCTTTGTAACAGATATTAAAACAGCTCTTTATTATTTTATTATAGATTATTTCTGTTATATAAATACAAGTTGTTGTTGTTGCTAAGTGTAAACTCAGCACAATTTAGTTCTATATGCTATTTCTGTTTAATCAGAAGTCACCGCCCTCAATATCTGATATTGTCAGGGAAACTGGCTCATTATTTGAAACCTGCACACTACATATTCTGATAAGCTTTTGGAAAGCACAAAAAAGTTTCTGAAAGAAGCGTTGTACACTATTTACCAGTGCAGTTTTCTGATATTGGCTCAAGCTACTGAGAGATCACCTTAGATAGAATTTGTGCCAAAGAAAATCTTCATTTTAACAGGAAATGATGTGTCCTCTGAATTCGACAGGAAATTGCGATGAGGATGACTTTGGAGATTGATATTTGTCATCTCAGCTCTCAAACTCGTATCAAAGAAGCACTCAGCTAATATTAACAGTGGATCCATCAGTGATTGGCTTATTTCTCAGTCCTGGATTTCAATTGGGAGGCATCAGTAACTTTCAAGTCCTGTGCTGGCTGTGTACCACTGTGTATGTAGAGGACCTGAACTGGCATTGATATTACCTGATCAGCAATTTTTCAAGTTGAGAGTAGGTGTGTCAGATCAAAGAGTACTTGGTGAAGCACTTCATACCAGTGACCTTTGATATCATTTAACAGTTTTCAATTAAAAGGTTCGCAGGTCAATGGACCCATTAGCTCCCTCTCTTTTATCATCTTCCTTTTCCGCTCTTCCCATTTTGCTCTCTCTTTCCAACCTTATTCAAATGCCTCCTTTTCTTTGTTGTGGGATTTCTCTCTGCCCCAAAGCAGACGGAGACGAGCGTGTACTGGTTCCAAGCGATCTTTATTCAAGCACGTGCAGGGAGAGGCCCTCTCAGTCTGAGCTGAGACGGGAGTCTAATTTTTACATTCGAGCAGTTGGCTTATATACAATCTTACATCTTGTTTCCTTCACATCTTCGGGACTTGGCCAATTAATTGTCCAAGCCACGTACACTTAATCACATCTCCACAAAACACATCTTGTTTATCTCATTTGCCCTGTTTCCACATCTGCCATTGTTCTATCCAATTTACGTACACTTAACCACATCTTCGCAAATCACATCTTGGCGGCCCATTGTTCAATGCATGGCCTCTTTGCCTTCCTTCACTCCCCCAATCATCGTGTAATATGCTTTTTCCAACTGTCTTATGGCGAGAGAGCGGGAATATGGTATTGAGATAGAGGATCAGCCATGATCATATTGAATGGCGGAGCAGGCTCGAAGGGCTGAATGGCCTATTCCTGCTCCTATGTTTCTGCCAGACTTCTCCTTTATTACATCAGCCAGCTAGTCAGTTAAGCCGCTAATCTATCTTTTAACCCTTTCATCTTCAGTTCTGAAGTTACATACCTGAAACATCAAAACTTGTCATTTTTATTTTCTCTTTAAATATCCTGACTGACCTGCTATATATTTCCAGCATTTTCTGTTTTGATTTCACATTAACATCGAATGACATAAAATTTACAACACAGAAACAGGTCATTCAGCTCAACTAGTTTATGCTAGTGTTTATGCTCCACACGAGCCTCCTCCCTCTCTATTTACTTCATCTCACCCTATCAACATATCATGAATGTATAATTGTTCAGAGACCCTGGATACTGCTGAAATTCTATTGGTTTCAGTCTTTAGCGTTTGAAAGATACTAGCCATTTGTGTTCGAAAGTACTTTTGAATTGTAGTCACGATTGTAATGTAGGAGACGTGTCAGCTAATTTGTTATATAGGGAGATAGGAACAGGAAAAGGCCATTCAGCCCCTCAAGCCTGTTGTAGTTCTCATTCAATACAGAACTGTACCCTTTTTGAACAATAAGGGAGTTATGGGGAGAGGGCAGGGAAATGGAGCTGAGCCCAAGATCAGATCAGCCATGATCTCATTAAATGGCAGAGCAGGCTCGAGTGGCCAAATGGCCTACTCCTGCTCCTATTTCTTATGTTCTTAACAGAAAGAAGTGTATGATTTTAAAAAAGAGTTTAACATACATAGGACTAGAAATTGGTATGCATTGCACCCGTTTTTTGGTCGTAAACTGCGCGCAAAGCAGGCCAGTTTAGCAGTGGAATGGCCTGCGCCCATTTTGCACAGGTGTTGGTGTCGCGGGCGGATGCCTAAAACAGGCGGTAGGCCTCTTGAATATGTAAATGAGGAGCATAATCGAACTCTTATGCTCACTCCCCATACCCTTTAATATTCTCTTTTTCAAACAACTAATTCCTTTTTAAAAGAATTTGTAGACTTTACATTGAGAGAATTCTATATTCTAACCATCCTTTTGTGAAGAAATATTTTCCAACCTCCCTATGAATTCTTTCTGTGATTATCTTAAATGTGTGACTTCTCACTGACAAATGGAAACAATATATTACTATTTACCTTACCATCGTGAAGTCATTCTTTTACCTTCTTAGCTGAAGTGAAAAAAAGCCCTAACTTGAATATGAGTTTGAATCCAGACAGATTTGATAAGTTCTCCTTCTGCCCTAATGTGAAACTGATTTAGGTCAATCTCAGTTCAGTTCCTAGTAGATGTGAGTCCACAGCTTAAAGCTCCCGACAGTTCGGCATTTAACTATCAGGATTTGCCAGTGTCACAAGTTGCACACTGAATGTAATAAATTGAAATGTGTTTCTCTTTCTAGGTATGAATTCCGCAGTACCGTTGCTGATGTTCTGGGGATTCCTGTCTGGAGAGTAACCATTTTACCAGGGGGTCCATCTGCAGCCAGCACAGAGGGATGCCAGAAAATCACCTTCTACATGGCAGGCAAGTTTTCCAACACATTCTATTGAACAGTTGCAATATTTATGCGAGAGAAAAGGTGTCTCAATAATCTTGTCTTCAATTAGCTCTGCTAACTCTTTTCCCAATCCCAGCTTGGTGTCTGAATTTATTCCTTTCCCACCCCTAGTGAAGATGTTTTACTAAACTAAAGGAATTATCTAATTGTTAGTTGTTGTTGCAACCTACAGAGTAAAAGGATTTTATGTAATACCAGCAAGTGTAGTAAGTCCAATGCAAAAACATTTAAACGATTGGGTTCAGGTAGGAAAAATAATAGTGCATTTTCTTTCAAGGATATTTACTTGTGTTCTAAACCAACAATACCATCAACCATAAATAGTAAACATTCTGAAGTTATTTTTGGTACATTTCCAAGCTGAGATATTATGGATGATGTGTTTGCGAGGGGAAACACACATTTCCTGCCACTGCTGAACACACTGGAGTGAATATTCACTTTTACTGCCGGGCCATAGCGGATTGGCTGCCTACTTTACACACTGCCCGATTTATGTTTCCATTTGGAAAGGAAAATCAGGCGGAATGTAAAACATGCAGCCAATCCGCTTCTCTCGGCAGTGAAAGTGAAAGCTCCTCCCACTATTTTCATACACTGCCTGTCATGAAGCTGTTATCTTTTTGAGGCAGTTTACCTGGAACAATGTAAAACTACAAACAAAACACACACGGAAAGAAAAGTAATAATATACGTTAGTTAACCATGTATAAAGAGAAATTTCAAAAAGCACCAGCTGCACTGTACGTAAGTAAATAACTTAATTCAAGGTTAAAATACAAAAGAACGGCAGCTTTTGAAGGTGGCACGTGTTAAGCTGCTTCTTACTAATTTGTCAAAGAGCCTTTAAGTGGCCCAGTGAAGATTCTAAATGATGTGTTGATGATGGTCGTAAGAATCCTCTGTCTCAGTTAATTAGGTGAGGAAGGTACGGAGGCTGAGAACCAATTATAGTTCAAGGTCATTAGGTTTCAAAAATCATGGACCACTCGTAAAAGCTGCAATTTACTTATAAAAGTAAACCTCAAAGGTAGTAATCTCAGGATTGCAACCGGTGCCACGTGCTAGTCAGAGTAGAAATAGAAGGATATTTCAGATGAATACGTGGCTAGAGGAATGGTGCAAGGGGGAGGGATTCAAATTCCTGGGACATTGGAACCGGTTCTGGGGGAGGTGGGACCAGTACAAACTGGACGGTTTGCACCTGGGCGGGACCGGGACCGATGTCCTAGGGGGAGTGTTTGCTGGTGCTGTTGGGGAGGGTTTAAACTAAAATGGCAGGGGGTTGGGAACCTGTGCAGGGAACCAGAGGAAAGGGAAGCAAGGATAGAAACAGAAGACAGGAAGGAGAAAAGCAAAAGTGGAAGGCAGAGAAATCAAGGGTGTAAATCAAACAGGGCTACAGTAAATAATAATTCTAAAAGGACTAAGAGTGTTTAAAAAAAAAACAAGCCTGAAGGCTTTGTGTCTTAATGCGAGGAGCATTCGTAATAAGGTGGATGAATTAACTGCGCAAAAAGATGTAAACAGATATGATATAATTGGGATTACGGAGACATGGCTCCAGGGTGACCAAGGCTGGGAATTCAACATCCAGGGGTATTCAATATTCAGGAAGGACAGGCAAAAAGGAAAAGGAGGTGGGATAGCATTGCTGGTAAAAGAGGAGATTAACACAATTGTAAGGAAGGATATTAGCTCTGATGATGTGGAATCTGTAGGGTTGGAGCTGAGAAATACCAAGGGGTAGAAAACGTTAGTGGGAGTTGTATACAGACCCCCAAACAGTAATACTGAGGTTGGGGATGGCAGTAAACGGGAAATTAGAGACACGTGCAATAAGGGCATAGCAGTTATCATGGGTGACTTTAATCTACATATAGATTGGGCTAACCAAATTAGTAACAATACTGTGGAGGAGGAATTCCTAGAGTGTATACGGGATGGTTTCCTGGACCAATATGTCAAGGAACCAACTAGAGATCAGGCCATCTTAGACTGGGTATTATGTAATGAGAAAGGATTAATTAGCAATCTTGTTGTGCGAGGCCCCTTGGGGAGGAGCGATCATAATATGATAGAATTCTTCATTCAGATGGAGAGTGAAGTAGTTAACTCAGAGACTAGGGTCCTGAATTTAAATAAAGGAAACTACGATGGTATGAGGCGCGAGTTGGCTAGGTTGGATTGGGGAACGTTACTTAAAGGGTTGACGGTGGATAGGCAATGGCAAACATTTAAAGATCGCACGGATGAACTACAGAATTTGTTCATCCCTGTTTGGCATAAAAATAAAACAAAAAAGGTGACTCAACCGTGGCTAACAAGGGAAATTAGGGATAGCATAAGATCCAAGGAGAGGACATATAAATTGGCCAGAAAAAGCAGCAAACCTGAGGATTGAGAGCAGTTTAGGATTCAGCAAAGAAGGACAAAGGGATTAATTAAGAGGGGGAAAATAGAATATGAGAGTAAGCTTGCAGGGAACATAAAAACTGACTGTAAGAGCTTCTATAGATATGTGAAGAGAAAAAGATTGGTGAAGTCAAGCGTAAGTCCCTTGCAGTCAGAATCAGGGGAATTTATAATGGGGAACAAAGAAATGGCTGACCAATTAAATACATACTTTGGTTCTGTCTTCAAAAAGGAGGACACAAATAACCTCCCAGATATGTCGGGGAACATAGGGTCTAATGAGAGGGAGGAATTGAATGAAATGAGTATTTGTAGGGAAATGGTGTTAGGGAAATTGACGGGATTGAAGGCCGATAAATCCCCAGGGCCTGATAATCTACATCCTAGGGTACTTAAGGAAGTGGCCCTAGAAATAGTAGATGCATTGCTGGTCATCTTCCAAAATTCTATAGACTCTGGAACAGTTCCCATGGATTGGAGGGTAGCTAATGTAACCCCACTATTTAAAAAAGGTGGTAGAGAGAAAACAGGGAATTATAGACCGGTAAGCCTGACATCGATAGTGGGGAAAATGCTAGAGTCCATTATAAAAGATGTAATAGCAGAGCACTTGGAAAACAGTGACAGGATCGGACAAAGTCAACATGGATTTACAAAAGGTAAATCATGCTTGACTAATCTACTGGAATTTTTTGAGGATGTAACTGGTAGAATAGATAAGGGAGAACCAGTGGATGTGGTGTATTTGGACTTTCAGAAGGCTTTCGATAAGGTCCCGCATAAGAGATTAGCGTGCAAAGTTAAAGCACATGGGATTGGGGGTAAGGTACTGACTTGGATAGAGAACTGGTTGGCAGACAGGAAGCAAAGAGTTGGAATAAATGAGTCTTTTTCCGAATGGCAGGCAGTGACTAGTGGGGTACTGCAGGGATCAGTGCTAGGACCCCAGCTATTCACAATATATATTAATGATCTAGATGAGGGAACTAGATGTAATATCTCCAAGTTTGCAGACGACACAAAGCTGGGTGGGCGTGTGTGCTATGAGGAGGATGCAGAGAAACTCTAGTATGATTTGGACAGGTTGGGTGATTGGGCAGATGCATGGCAGATGCAGTATAATGTGGATAAATGCGAGGTTATCCAGTTTGGTGGCAAAAACAGGAAGACAGATTATTATCTGAATGGCAATAGATTGGGAAAAGGGGAAGTGCAACGAGACCTGGGTGTCCTTGTGCACCAGTCACTGAAGGTAAGCATGCAGGTGCAGCAGGCGGTTAAGAAGGCAAATGGTATGTTGGCCTTCATAGCGAGAGGATTCGAGTAAAGGAGCAAGGATGTCTTGCTGCAGTTGTACAGGGCCTTGGTGAGACCACACCTTGAGTATTGTGTGCAGTTTTGGTTGCCTTATCTGAGGAAGGATGTTCTTGCCATGGAGGGAGTGCAGCGCAGATTCACCAGACTGATACCTGGGGTGGCAGGAATGACATATGAAGAGAGATTGGGTCGATTAGGCTTATATTCACTAGAGTTTAGAAGAATGAGCGGGGATCTCATTGAAACTTATAAAATTCTAACAGGACTAGACAGACTAGATGCAGGAAGGATGTTCCCGATGGCGAGGGAGTCCAGAACCTGGGGTCACAGTCTAAGGATAAGGGGTAAGCCATTTAGGTCTGAGATGAGGAGGAATTTCTTCACCCAGAGAGTGGTGAACCTGTGGAATTCTCTACCACAGAAGGCAGTTGAAGCCAACTCATTAAATATATTCAAGAAGGAGTTAGATATATTTCTAGAGGCTAAAGGGATCAAGGGATATGGGGAGAAAGCAGGGACAGGGTACTGAATTTGGATGATCAGCCATGATCTCATTAAATGGCGGAACAGGCTCGAGGGGCCGATTGGCTTACTCCTGCTCCTATCTTCTATGTTTCTATGTAAAAGTTGCCACAAATAGCTCAGGATCATAATTGTAGACAGAACAGAGGTGTTTAGCAGAGTGGTCAGCTAATCTGTGTTTGGTTTCTCTAATGTTAAGGAGACTGCACTATAAGCAGTGATTGGAGGAAGTACATGTAAATTGCTGTCTCAGATGGAAGGACTGTTTTGGGCCCTAGACAATGGGGTGGGAAGAAGTAAATAGGCAGTGTTGAATCACCTGTGTTTGCACAGAAAGATGCTGGGGCAAGATTGACTAGAAGTTGGTGTGGTGGAGGACTGACCCAAGGCATGTTTTCTCTGGAAAGTGGAGAGGGGAGGTGTGTTTGGTGCTGGGATCATGTTGTAGGGGGTGGAAATGGTGGAAGATGATTCGATGCATAAAGAGGCTGGCGAGGATCTTGGGACTCTGTCACAGTTGTGAGAGGAGGAGAAGGGGGTCAGAGCAGAAGCACAGGAAATTAAATGGACCTAGTCAAGGGCCCTGTTGACCACTAAGTGGGGAATCATCGGCTAACGAAAAAGGACAACATTTCAAAAGCTTTGGTGCGGAAAGCACAGTCATCAGAAGAGCTGTGATAGAAATGGAGAAACTGAGGGAAAGAGATGGAGGGGGAAATTTTGAGGCCTCCCATGCAGCAGAAACAGGACAGTAGTGCCCCAAAAACAGTGGGGAATGACTTACTGAGTAGGACTGGAACAAAGAGTGTTCCACATATCCTACAAAAAGCAAGCATGGGTAGACCCCAGGAAGGTTCCCATTGCAACACCTTTGATCTGAAGGAAGTGAGTGGAGTTAAGAGAAGCTGCTCAAGGTAAGAACAAGTTCAGCTGGCCATAGGAGGGAATTAGAGAATGGGGACTAGTTGCTCAAGGAAGATATAGAAGGTTTGCAGGCCATCGCAGTTAGGAATGGAAGTGTAGAGTGACTGTACGTCCATGATGAAAAGAAGACAACTGGGGCTGAATAATCTGAAATCATTAAAGTGGCAGAGGGCATCAAAGAAGTTGCAAATGTAGATAGGCAGTGATTGGACAATAGGGTGAAAGAAGAGTGTCAAGGTAAGAGAAAATTAGTTCCATGGAACAGGAACAAGCTGACATGATTGATCTATTGGGACAGTCTTATTTGTGTATCTTGGGGAATAGAGAGAAACAGGCTGTGTGAGATTGGGGAACTATGAGGTTAGAGGCAATGGGAAGAAGATCCCCAGTAAAGCTGAGATCAGTAACAGTCAGAGAAATAATGGCTTGGTGTTTGTAGTGAGATCATGAGTGTCTTGGCCAACATTTATCCCTCAACCAGCATCACTAAAAACTGATTTTCTGGTCATTATCACATTGCAGTTTGTGGGAGCATGCTGTGTACAAATTGCCGCGTTTCCTACATTACAACAGTGACTACAATTCAAAAGTACTTTATTGGCTGTAAAGCACTTTGGGACATTCTGAGGTTGTGAAAGGTGCTATATAAATGCAAGTCTTTTTCTTTCTATGGTAGGCGGAGTCGGGGTGTGGTTATTCAACCTCAGCCAGGTAGAAGTCCTTCCCCCATACAGCAACATGCCTATTTTGTTAGAAACATAGAAACATAGAATCTAGGAGCAGGAGTAGGCCATTCGGCCCGTCGAGCCTGCTCCGCCATTCAATACGATCATGGCTGATCATCCAAATCCAGTACCCTGTCCCTGCTTTAATCCCCACAGTACACATATCCCACCCTACCCCCGTAACCCCACGTATTTAAACGTTAGGTTTGACAATGATGATGGGGTTAGTACTGAGTGGAAAACTGAAATAGTCAATGGCCCTGAATTTACGGTCGGAGGCTTCCCGTGGAGAAATGCCTTCAATCCGCAAATAATATACGCGCCTACCTGGTGGTCCGGGAGTTACGGAGTCTCGCGGTCCTGGGTCTTCCCAGGTACCCGCGGGAAGAGGCCCACGTGTCCCAACTGCGCAGGCGGATCGCAAGCACCCCTGGGATCACATGGGCCAGCCCAACGAATGACAGAAGGGAATCCCTATTCCGTACGTACGGAACCCCATAAGTATGAATGGGAATACCCAAAAAAATACCTTTACACTTCAAATAAATTTAAATCACACATGGGCAACACGGTGGCATAGTGGTTAGCACTGGTGCCTCACAGCGCCAGAGACCCGGGTTCGAATCTGACCTCGGGTGACTGTCTGTGTGGAGTTTGCACATTCTCCCCGTGTCTGCGTGGGTTTCCTCCGGGTGCTCCGGTTTCCTCCCACAGTCCAAAAATGTGTGGGTTAGGTTGATTTGGCTATGATAAATTGACCCTTAGTGTTAGGGGGGATTAAATATGTGGGGTTATGGGGATAGGATGGGATATGTTAGGGGGAATTAAATACGTGGGGTTACGGGGGTAGGGTGGGATATGTGTACTGTGGGGACTGAAGCAGGGACAGGGTACTGGATTTGGATGATCAGCCATGATCGTATTGAATGGCGGAGCAGGCTCGACGGGCCGAATGGCCTACTCCTGCTCCTAGATTCTATGTTTCTATGTAAAACTAATTAAAATGGCATTTAATTAAATATTTAAAACAAACATTTAATTTTTTGAAAAATAAATTTACATGTTTTAAAGGGGCTAATGATACCTTATTTCACAGGTTTTAAATGCATAAATTATTGATAAAATTAAATTTTTTGTTTTTAAAACTCTTAGGGGTAGAAATTAGGTCGCGCCCCATTTGGGGCGCAAATATCGTCCGGACGCAAATATTAGCGCCTGGCGCTAATTATCGGCACTGACAGGAAACTTCACTTTTACCGCCCCGGGAGGTGAGTGGAGCGCTAAAGCAGGCGCTGCACACCTCTCTTAAGGCGCAAAGGCCGAGCAGTGAGGCGCTAACTCAGAGCGCTGGCGAAGCTCATGTAATGTCAGTCAGCAATGGAACACACACACAATGGCACGGGCCAGTTCTTAAAGGGGATGGTTAATCTTGCTTTCCATCCACATCCTGTTCATTGCTGCCTTGAATCTCGGCCTGGAGAGACTTGCACATCAAATGTGCTGGAAAGAACAATGGAGAGTACCAGGCAAAGAGCTCAGAGTGCAGCTCCCACAGTCTCTGCTAAATCGATACAAGGAATGGCAAATCAAAATGAACCTGCAAAGTGCTGCTCAGTACCCAAAACTCCTTCACACAACGTTGAATCTCTCCAGAAGTCTCTCCCTCTCTCTCTCAGAATGCGTAGTTCAAAAATGCCACCAACAATAAAAGACAGGAAGAGGCCCCCTTTAAATAGCGCCCCCCCCAGCCCCACAGCGATTGATAGCGTTCCAGTCTTCTGGTCGTTGGAAGCGCCAGGCGGTAAGGCAGGGGGCGCCACTCAATTTCCGCTCCGGGGCGCCACAAGGGCGTTGCACCATGGAATGAAGTCACAATCTGCGCGCGCAGGTGGTCGCAGCGGTAAGTTTTAGCGCCGCCGCACAATCTCAAGTTACGTTCTCGAGCGGCGCAAACATCGCTGCGCCCGGGCGTTAGCGGCTTTGCGCCCCATTAGCGCCCTCTTAAGGCGCTAACGGGAGGCGCAACCAACTGAATTTTTACCCCTTACTCTGGTAAAAGCAGGCCTTACTCCGGCTTTTACCAGGCATAAGAATTTCACGGACATTCGCTGGGCAGAAGTTGGGCAAATAGCCCAACTCTCCGTCCACGGATGCCTTTTTCCATGGGTTGCGGATGTTCTGTCAAGAAAATTCTTGACCGATCGCAAGTTATTGGTTTTATCGCATGCGCAGCACATGCCTAAACCCGGAACTTGCGCAGCCCCTACTGGCGCGTACGCACCCGTAGGGGCCGCAAATTACGGCCCAATAGCACAGTGGCAGTTCACATTGAAAATATTGAGGTAAGAGTCAAAGAGAGGGGTCCAGGTGGATAGCAAAGGCTGGAGAGGGAGGGCAGATAAAATTGAAGTATAACGGATCAGGAGGTAGGCTGGCATCCAAGAGTTGTTTGAGTTTCTGGTCAGGAAGGAATATAGTTTATTATTACTGGAATTGTACACTGTTCTAACAAAGCTGAATGCAAGCTTCAAGAACAATATCTAGGCCTAGTAATTGGATCGGGCAGTAATTGTTATTCAGGCGGAAAATAGGCACTGAAGGGATCAATATAACGTGTGGTGTGCACGCTCTCATTCTGCACCGGGTGTGTGCTGCACACCATATTGGCTAGCGTACCCTGTAGTTGCCCAGGGCGCCCACTTGAAACAGGTGTTAGGCCCATTGCCTATGCAAATCAGGGGCCTCAAGCCTATTTCAGGCCCCTTTCTGAAATTGGTCCATGCCTGACCACAGCATATGCTGTGAATGCTGCGGTCAGTTTGCTCAGGTACTCAGCAGCCAAACCAACGCTCTTTAGGCCCTCTTGAGGCTGCCACCGAAAAGGTAAGTGACAAATTTTTACTTACCTGTATGTGGGGGCCAGGAGAAGCAGGAGTCCTTCCTCCAGCTCTACATTAAAACTGAGGGCAGCCGCTGGCTACTGCTCGCCTGCTCCCGATTTCCTCCCTCTCTACCAGACTCACGGTTGTTCCAGTGCTAGCGTCGGCTGATAGTCACCTTCTTCATGACCGGCGCACTGTCTCTTGGGCGTGACCGGTGTTCTCAGCACATTAGCTGTGGCTCAATGACGCAAGAAGACCAATTTTGTGCGGTCCTCTTGCTCATCAGTTTTGGCGTGGATGTTCGCATTTGCCACTGGATTCGCCCCCAAAGTCATGCACAAACCAATTTCTAGGCCCTAAACGTTCTCCTAGGCACCTGGCCTGATCACTGACTTCAATGACTTAAGGCTTTAAGAACATAAGAAATAGGAGCAGGAGTAGGCTATTTAGCTCTTCGAGCCTGCTCTGCCATTCAGTAAGATCATGGCTGATCTTCTACCTCATCTCCACTTTCCTGCACTATCCCCATATCCCTTGATTGCCTTAATATTCAAAAATCTATCGATCTCTGTCTTGAATATACTCAACGACTGAGCCTCCACAGCCCTCTGGGGTAGAGAATTCCAAAGATTCACCACCCTCCGAGTGAAGAAATTTCTCCTCATCTCATTCCTAAATGGCCGACCCCTTATTCTGAAACTGTGACCCCTGGCTCGAGACTCCCCAGCCAGGGGAAACATCCTCCCTGCATCTACCCTGTCAAGCCCTGTAAGAATTTTGCATGTTTCAATGAGATCACTTCTCATTCGTCTAAACTCTAGAGAATATAGGCCTAGTCTACTCAATCTCTCCTCATAGGACAATCCCCCCATTCCCAGGAATCAGTCTGGTGAACCTTCGTTGCACTCCCTCTATGGCAAGTATATCCTTCCTTAGGTAAGGAGACCAAAACTGTACACAATACTCCAGGTGAGGTCTCACCAGGGCCCTATATAATTGCAGTAAGATGTCTTTAGTCTTATACTCAAGTCCTCTTGTAATAAAGGCCAACATACCATTTGCTTTCCTAATTGCTTGCTGTACCTGCATGTTAACTTTCAGTGATTCGTGTACAAGGACACCCAGGTCCCTCTGACCACCAACATTTCCCAATCTCTCTCCATTTAAAAAATATTCTGCTTTTATATTTTTCCTACCAAAGTGGACAACTTCACATTTCTCCACATTATATTTAATTTGCCATGTTCTTGCCCACTCGCTTAGCCTGTCTATATCCCCTTGAAGCCTCCTTGCATCCTCCTCACAACTTACATTCCCACCCAGCTTTGTATCATCAGCAAACTTGGATATATTACATTTGGTCCCCTCATCCAAATCATTGATCTAGATTGTGAATAGCTGCGGCCTAAGCACTGATCCTTGCGGTACCCCACTAGTTACAGCCTGCCAACCCGAAAATGACCCGTTTATTCCTACTCTCTGTTTTCTGTCCGTTAACCAATCTTCAATCCATTCTAGTATATTATCCCCAATCCCATGAGCCCTAATTTTGTTTAATAACCTCTTGTATGGCACCTTATCAAATGCCTTCTGAAAATCAAATACACCACATCCACTGGTTCCCCCTTATCTATTCTGCTAGTTACAACCTCAAAAAACTCTTAACAGATTTGTCAAACACGATTTCCCTTTCATAAATCCATGTTGACTCTGCCCAATCCTATTAGTATTTTCTAAGTGCCCTGTTGCCACGTCCTTAATAATAGATTCTAGCATTTTCCCTACTACTGATATCAGGCTAACTGGTCTGTAGTTTTATCTTCATATTCAAACCTGTTTTAATATCATACCTGACCACAGCAAGTAGTCATTCAGTAGAGGATGGGAGGAGAGAAAATTGCCAAGATTTCTTTTGAAATAAGGAAGAAAACAACAACACTACAGCCAGATCTGACTTGAGCACAAGTCAGCATAATTGAACCGATCAATGAGCCGAACTCGCTATCATTTAATCAGTTCTTCCTTATGCAGTTTAAATCGGAACTAAAGGACATCAACCACACCTGAATGGTTTTTCAGTTTGATGAGGTTCAACCTGTAATAGCCAACACACAAAGCGTTAAAACACTTTGCAATTAGTCTCTTAAAGTAGCAAATTGATATTTGAGTTAGATACTGACTGCAGTGATTCAGTTTCCCTTTCATCTTGTCTAAAACTGCTTTTTGCCAATTTATGTTCCTTCTTCTGTTCACAACAAATTCCATTTTCCTATGTTTCTTGGTTTAACATTATTTTACTCATCAGCTCTTGTTGGCCTGCATGTTTATAGCTAAACCTCAAGAATGATTTTTAACAAAAATCTCGGAATATGGAAAGGCTGTTCAGTCCATTTGGCTCATTTAATGATCCAGGTATTGTTTCAGGAAGCAGTTTGACCATTTCTGATTTTTTTTAATCTACCCCAAACTCACATCCTTTGGCTTCGTTGATGGCTTCTCACTCCTTTATCTGCTACTTTAAAGAGGCGTTAACTCATTTATTTTAAACAGGTTAACATCTCTGTTAAAATAATGGCCATCAAATTTTTATACCAAATATTTGCAATGTAGTTTCAAGGCCTTTGTAGTGAATGAAGGACACGAGATCGTAATTGCAGACAGGGTAGGCCATCAGAGAGATCCTAATGTCCACCCATTGCAGTATCCAATTGGTTCAGGGTTTTTGCCTCCACGACTCTATCTGGACATTTATTCCACACGTTTATCATTCTTTGTGTGAAGAAGTATTTCCTGATATCCAACTGTGCTTTACTTGATCTAGGAATGCATGATACTAATAATGGGGTACCCAAAATGGGAAAGTGTTCCCAGTGATAACATCCTAAGCTTAATGAACACAAAAACATTACTAGAAAGAAAACGTTTGTTTTTTCAAAAAAAAAGCATCTCAAGTACCCAAACCTGTAGGGATTAATACCTGTTCAGAATAATTTTCTTATCACCATGACATTTCTTTTTGAATCTGCTCATACATTGTCAAGTAGACTGATGGATGGAAGAGCTGCCTGATGGTACAGCACACTGGTGAGCTAACCCTGTGCTGTACTATGGTAGGATGTGGGTTATATCATAGTGGCTTGTTCCTTGGTGAATTGCTAATCTTATCCAGGCCTGTTCAAGGCTTCCATGGGGAGGAAGTAATTAGTCAGAAGCCAAGCTAATGTACAGCTTTGTCACGTACTCGGTAGCGACTGACTCCAAAGCACTTTCGGCAGAGGCCTGGGAATAAACTGATTGATTTACCTCTCAGTAGAGAATAGTGTGTGGGTGAGTGGGAGTTTGGGAAGGGGGAAACACCTAAAAAAGGAAATAACTTACAAAATGGGAATTAAAAAAAAAAACTGTCTGCTGCATATATCCAAAGTGATGTTAATGCATTTTAACTTTGAGTCAAAATGTAACCAAAGTAATCCTGAGGGAAGATTTCTTCTCGTCGCTGTGTGTCAGCAGTGTTCTAACCATAGCAAGAAGATTTCTTCTAATTGCTATCTCTGGTGAGATTGTGAATATATTCTTTTAGAATGCTTTTGTAATTTTCCTAAACAGTGAACATAAGAAGTCTCCCTGCTATATATATATCATGTTGCTAATGAGGAAAATAATTTTCAGAGGAAATTCTCCCCCCAACCTTTTTGGTAAACACCAGTGCATCAGAAATGGAAAATACTTGTTTCTAAATGATGTATTGCTATATTTTTGTACCCAGTGAAAGACCCAGCTGGTAATAATAATTCATATAGGTCTGAGAGCATTAAAAAAACAAGCTTGAAGGCTTTATGTCTTAATGCAAGGAGCATTCGGAACAAGGTGGATGAATTAGCTGTGCAAATAGAGGTAAATGAATACGATTTGATTGGGATTACAGAAACATGGCTCCAGGGTGGCCAAGGCTAGGAACTCAATATCCAGGGTTATTCAATATTTAGGAAAGATAGGCAAAAAAGAAAGGGAGGTGGGGTAGCATTGCTGGTTAAAGAGGGGATTAACACAATTAAAAGGAAGGATATTAGCTCTGATGATGCGGAATCTGTATGGGTAGAACTGAGAAATAACAAGGGGCAGAAAACGTTAGTGGGAGTGGTATATAGACCTCCAAACAGTAATACGGAGGTTGGGGACGGCATTAAAAGGGAAATTAGAGAAGCATGCAGTAAGGGCACAGCAGTCATCATGGGTGACTTTAATTGAGATATAGATTGGGCTAACCAAATTAGTAAAAATACTGTGGAGGAGGAATTCCTAGAATGTTTACGAGATGGTTTTCTGGAACAATATGTCGAGGAACCAACCAGAGATCAGGCCATCTTAGACTGGGTATTATGTAATGAGAAAGGATTAATTAGCAATCTTGTTGTACGAGGCCCCTTGGGTCAGAGTGATCATAATATGATAGAATACTTCATTAGGATGGAGAGTGAAGTCGTTGAATCAGAGACTAGGGTCCTGAATTTAAATAAAGGAAACTATGATGGTATGAGGCGCGAATTGGGTAGGATTGATTGGGGAATGTCACTCAAGGGGTTGACGGTGGATAGGTAATGGCAAACATTCAAAGACTGCATGGATGAACTACAGAATTTGTTCATCCCAGTGTGGCATAAGAATAAAACAAAAAGGGTGACTCAACCGTGGCTAACAAGGGAAATTAGGGATAGCATAAGATTCAAGGAGAGGGAATATAAATTGGCCAGAAAAAGCGGTAACCCTGAGGATTGGGAGCAGTTTAGGATTCAACAAAGGAGGACAAAGGGATTAATTAAGAAGGGGAAAATAGAATATGAAAGTAAGCTTGCTGGGAACATAAAAACTGACTGTAAGAGCTTTTATAGATATGTGAAGAGAAAAAGATTAGTGAAATCAAGTGTAGGTCCCTTGCAGTCAGAAGCGGGGGAAGTTATAATGGGGAACAAAGAAATGGCAGACCAATTAAATGCATCTTGAACTGTACCCATGGATTGGAGGGTAGCTAATGTTCCCCCACTTTTCAAAAAGGGTGGTAGAGAGAAAGCGGGGAATTACAGCCTGACATCGGTAGTGGGGAAAATGCTAGAGTCCATTATAAAGGATGTAATAGCAGAGCACTTGAAAAACAGTGACAGGATCGGACAAAGTCAACATGGATTTACAAAAGGTAAATCATGCTTGACTAATCTACTGGAATTTTTTGAGGATGTAACTGGGAAAATAGATAAGGGAGAACCAGTAGATGTGGTGTATTTGGACTTTCAAAAGGCTTTTGATAAGGTCCCGCATAAGAGATTAGCGTGTAAAGTTAAGGCACATGAGATTGGGGGCAAGGTATTGACTTGGATAGAGAACTGGTTGGCGGACAGAAAGCAGAGAGTAGGAATTAATGGGTCTTTTTCCGAGTGGCAAGCAGTGACTAGTGGGGTACCGCAGGGATCGGTCCTTGGACCCCAGCTATTCACAATATACATTAATGATCTAGATAAGGGAACTAAATGTAATATCTCCAAGTCTGCAGATGACACAAAGCTGGGTGGGAGTGTGTGCTGCGAGGAGGATACCGAGAAACTCCAGGATGATTTGGACAGGTTGGGTGAGTGGCAGATGTATGGCAGATGCAATATAACGTGGATAAATGCGAGGTTATCCACTTTGGTGTCAAAAACAGAAAGGCAGACTATTATCTGAATGGCAATAGATTGGGAGAAGGGGAAGTGCAACGAGACCTGGGTGTCATTGTGCACCAGTCACTGAAAGTAAGCATGCAGGTGCAGCAGGCGGTGAAGAAGGCAAATGGTATGTTGGCCTTCATAGCGAAAGGGTTTGAGTATAGCAACAGGGATGTCCTGCTGCAGTTGTACAGGGCCTTGGTGAGACCACACCTTGAGTATTGTGTGCAGTTTTGGTCGCCTTATCTGAGGAAAGATGTTCTTGCCATGGAAGGAGTTCAGCGAAGATTCACAAGGCTGATACCTGGGATGGCAGGAATGACATATGAGGAGAGATTGGGTCGATTGGGCTTATACTCGCTGGAGTATAGAAGAATGAGAGGGGATCTCATCGAAACATAAAATTCTGACAGGTCTGGACAAACTAGATGCAGGAAGAATGTTCCCAATGGTCGAAGAGTCCAGAACCAGGGGTCATAATCTAAGGATAACGGGTAAGCCATTTAGGACAGAAATGAGGAAGAATTTCTTCACCCAGAGAGTGGTGAACCTGTGGAATTCTCTACCACAGAAGGTAGTTGAGGCCAAGTCATTAAATATATTCAAGAATGAGTTAAATATATTTCTTAAAGCTAAAGGTATCAAGGGATATGGGGAGAAGGCAGGTACAGGGTACTGAGTTTGGATGATCAGCCATGATCTCATTGAATGGCGGAGCAGGCTGGAGGGGCCGAATGGCCTACTCCTGCTCCTATCTTCTATATTTCTATGTACCATTAGAGTGCTAAAACAGTGAAATCTATAAAATGGTCATTTATGGACATTTTTCTTTTTTTTTTATTACATTTTATTCATTGGAGATGGGTCAGATTTTAACTGCAGCCAGTGTTTGGCAGGTAAGCAGCGGTGTAAGATAGAAACCCAACCGCTGCTCCAAACATTAGGCCTGGGGTATTTTAACAGCAGGTAAGTAGTGGGATCGGCTGTCGGGCTATCCGTGGGAGTCCTGCGATTGGTGATGGTGGGTAGGAGGGTGAGATGATGTCGGGGGAGACCTAAATTTCCTTGTGAGGCCTGGAGGAGCACTCCTGCTTTTCCTGGCTCCGTAAGAAAAACAACAACAACTTGTATTTGTATAGCGCCTTTAAAGTAGTAAAATGTCCTAAGGAGCTTGGAAGGGAAAAAAAATGTAAAAACTTACCTTTTGGGGCCTCTTGTGACCCATCTTTCTTGCTGGGTTGGCCTGGCAGAAAACATACGGCTGCTTTCTGCTCAGGCTGCTAGATAAACGTTGCAGTCAGGTCCTGATAACATCATCGGGATTTGACATGCATATGCTAAAAGGACCCCGCCAGCTTTGGGCGTGTATCTTTGCCACCTGCTCAGTTGAGCAGTTGAAAATTGCAGGTGGTCAGCTCCGTGACCGTGGCGATATTAACTCCCCATCTGGTGGGTAGGGGTTAAAATTGCCCCCAGAGTATCTGACTCCGCCTCATGGGTTGATGGGCCGTTCGCTACTGTTATGGGCTGTCTGATTATCTGTGGCTCATGGAAACATTGGGGGTAATTTTCAGCTTCAATGGAATGAAAATCGTACGGGTTCTACAGTGGGCGGACGATCTGCTCTGCCAGGTTACCAGCCAAGTGGCAAAGTTGAAAATTACATCCCATTGTGTCGGGCCAAACATGGAACCGTCTTCATTATATAGAACAGATTAGCTGACCTGCCACAAGTATAGAAGTACTTTAAAGTCTTCCCTGATTGCAGTACAGGAAAACATCTTTAATGTTTGTTCCTGTGAAACCATTTTGCACTAGTGGTAAAAGTAATATTTACAATGTTGGATACTGTTAAAGAACTTAATTATTTTGAGGTTCAAGTAGCTATTTCATCATTGGATAACCTGGCAGCTGTAAGTGGTTTTCTCAGGCGCACCGAAAACACACCTCTTACTACAAGTTCTGGACGATGGAGATTATATGGACAGATCAGACTCGGACACCCGTTTGAGCTCAACCGTATTGTGTTTAATAGGATTAACAATAACACTCGCAACAGTACAAAACAATACAACCCTGGCTTGTCCAACAAGCCATACCGTGCTAAATTACCACGGTCTAATAAAAGAACCCTCCCCGTGAAATAAACTAACATAGGACCCTAGCACTAAACCCTTCTAAGGTTTGGTTGGGACTGACAATCATCCCCTCACACAGCTAAGTGGTCTTGTGGATGTGTAGGCGCAGGCAATATGCTCACCCCGATTGCCCGTTGTCTTGCTTGCAGCTTCTTCCTGTACGTTTCGCTCCTGGTTCCGTACTGCTGACGCAGTATCCAAGTTCCAGTTTGAGTCGAGGTCCGTTGATGAGGGATGAAGAGCAGCGCTCAGCTTCTGCCGGTGTTCCGTCGAGCCAAGTCCCACTCGGGAGACTCGCTGTAGATTGATGCCAAGGAGAAGAGAGAGAGCGAGCAGCCCCCGAACGCCTCCTTATATACCCAAAACCCATCACCTTTTCTCCCGCCAATACTGATCGATGTATTGACTCAGGTGATCTGTCTGGACCCCCCTGTGGCCTGGAGTGGCTTGAAATCTTTGTGAAAAATGATATTCCATTTCCCCGCTCCCAGGCCTGGCACCTGGAGAGACAATGGGCTGGATTTTGATACTGGGGCGGGTTGGGGTTGTGTCATCCACATTTCGTGTTATCCAACCGACTGCAATTAGATGTGGGAGATTGATGCAATTTTCACCGAATTGGGCAATTGAATTCCAGCATGTGGGAACCCATGAACCAATTAGTGGTTTCAGTCTGAAAGTCGCCTCTGATGATGTCATCATTGCTGCTGCATTGAAGGTCTTCAGAGACTGCCTGGCCTTTGCTGTGAGTGGACCTGGATGCAAAATGTGCAGCAGCTCAGAGAGAGAGAGAGAATGAGAATTTTTTTTGCATCCAGGTCCTCTCACAGCAAAGGCCAGGCAGTCTCTGAAGACATTCAATGCAGCAGCATCAGAGGCGACTTTCAGACCTAATACTACTACTACCTTCATCACATCTCTGTTGTAATAGTGGACCTGCAGCTGATAGTCAGCTATCCACTTGTGCTCCCGCCAGGTTTCACTGGCGTGTTTCACATCAGGCGTGCTTCACGTCGGAAAAGGGTTAAACTAGCTAAAACGTTTCAAAATGGCATTACAGAGCCAATTTAGGGCTTGTTAAGGGCTTTAATGGCCTCTCCCGCCTCTTGGAGGCGGGACGGAGTTGGGAACACCGCACACGATTTTATCAAAATTGCATGGAGGTGGGATCAGGTCCGCCCGCCACTTTTCGCAATTTTAACCCCCCACACGCCTCCAAACCCGCCTCCACGGCCCTATGAAAATCCAGCCCAATGAGTGCTGAAACCCTGGATGTCTGTCATTTCCTGAGTTAGCAGGTAATGGGTTTCAATCTCAAACCAAACTTGCTTAACTGGCTTATCTCCTGGAAGACAATGGCCTGGCCATCTCCTGCCTTCCACCAGTTTCGGTTGGGATTGTGCTTTATTGATGTGAGGGCATAGTGTCTCTGAGTTACCTCTCTGGGTATTGTTCCCAGTAATCATGTTAGATGGTGATGACGTCAATCGGCCTGGGTTCCCTTCCACCCAGCCTGTCAGTGTGAGATGGCAGTTTGCAAATGAATGCACCTTAGTCAGGTTAGCCTGGCTTGCAATCCTATTCCCTCAGCCACTCCCACAAGCTTGCCCAACAGTACAGTTCTTTCTTGGGGTTTTGGATATAAAATATGATTCATAAAAATGGCCAGAAAGCTGGTGCTACACAGCACAGTACTGGTCTGGAAATGTGCTGTGCTGTGGAACTTGTGATTTTCTACAGAGTCTGTGACTTTTGTGATCTTGAACAGAGGCCAAGTCTATACCATTTAGCAGTCTGCCTGAAACTGACCTAGAGAAAGGTCTGGGAACAGAGAATAGGAGGGGAATTTAAAATGAGAAGAGGGTATCATTTACAATAGCTTCTTATGGTTCACTTACAAATACTTCTGCTGCCCTCTCTATCTACTACCCCTGCAACAAACTTTCTGGTCGTAAGCTCCTAAACCTTTTTCCACCAGACCAAGGAGACGTTGTTTAATTTCCACTGGGAACAAGCTATTTCTTTATAATCTGTGTAACTGAAGAACTCTGCAACTGTTACTTAACGCCAGTAGCTGCAGATGGACCCTTCTTTCTCTATTCATTCTGCTTTCAGGAACTCCCTATATGTTCTGCTCATTAGGTCCTTTTAGAATACAGAAATAATAAACAAAAGGGAATCTTTTGATGCAGTTCTTCCCCATCTTCATAAGGGCTTCTGTTGCATGTTTATTTTTATTTGTTTATGGGATCTGGGCGTCGCTGGCAAGGCCAGCATTTATTGCCCATCCCTAGTTGCCCTTGAGAAGGTGGTGGTGAGCCGCCGCCTTGAACCGCTGCAGTCCGTGTGGTGATGGTACTCCCACAGTGCTGTTAGGTAGGGAGTTCCAGATTGCATCTTGGAAAAAGTTCCTGTTGAAAACATGAATGAACTATTCCTATTTCCAGGTCTTTGCTGGTCTAATCATGCAGTCCGTGTGGTGATGGTACTCCCACAGTGCTGTTAGGTAGGGAGTTCCAGATTGCATCTTGGAAAAAGTTCCTGTTGAAAACATGAATGAACTATTCCTATTTCCAGGTCTTTGCTGGTCTAATCAAGGAAGTGTTACTAATTCAGTCAGTGATCAGTTATGCAAAAAGTAACTCCAATATCTGTTTGACTGCTTATGTGGGAGATTTGATGAGATTACCCTATAAGCTTCACTGTTGTCTTTTGTTCAAACCAAATGTCTTTAGAACCTCAGTTAAACTGAACTCAAGATATGTAAAATGGTATAAGCAACACATACAGTAGATATTTGAAAACACGGCTCGAGTGGATGTGACATGACCCACAGAGGTAAAACAACACTAGCCCCTGCAGCATAAACAGAACAAGTAACATGGCATGGCAGACAATGTTCCCTTAAAGGGGCCGCATACCCCCAAAAAATCAGGGGAAACATTGATGGCAGCAGATCAGTTATCACTTGGCTCTGCTCAGAAACTGGTCATTTCATTGCCTCCTTGACTTTTTATGCAAAGTTGCGGCATTGGACAGCACATCGCACTGCATGTGGTAACAGCGGTTGTGGGATTTATCTCAAGTTAGATACAAAACATAACTCCCTGTGTTCTGCCCCAACAACATGCCTAATCTTAGAAGATTCTCCCCACCCCCCCCCCACCCCCCACCCCGCCCCGCTCCCCTCAATAGACCAGGTTGAGATTTCCATTTCCTGATGCTGATAGTAGATGTTACATTATGTGTAGCCTTGTGTGAGCTGAGCTGGACCTATTAATATCTGCTTAAGCAGGTAAGTATCAAGATGGACTATCATTGCCTCTTTATCATTCTTATTTTTCATTGTGTTAATAAAACAAGAAGAAACAAAGAAATTGTATTTATATAGCACCTTTCACGACCTCAGGACATTCCAAAGCGCTTCATAGACAATTAAATATATTTGATGTGTAGTCACTGTTGTAATGTGGGGAAACACAGTAGCCAATTTGCGCACAGCAAGGTTCCACAAACAGCTATGAGATAAATGATCAGATAATCTGTTTTAGTGATGCTAGTTGAGCGATAAATGTTGACCAGGACACAAGGAGAGCACCCCTGCTCTCTTCAAATAGTGCCGTGGATCTTTTATGTCCACCCGAGGGGGCAGATAGGGCCTTGGTTTTACATCTCATTTGAATAAAGGCACCTTTGACAGTGCAGCACTCCCTCAGTACTGCACTGTTGTGTCAGCCTAGATTATGTGCTCAAGTGTCTGGGGCTTAAATCCACAACCTTCTGATTCAGAGAGGGGGGAAGAATTTCTGAAATGTGTTCAGGAGAACTTTCTTGATCAGTACGTTTCTGGCCCAACGAGGAAGGAGGCATTGCTGGATCTGGTTCTGGGGAATGAGGTGGGTCAAGTAAAGCAAGTGTCAGTAGGGGAGCATTTAGGGAACAGTGATCACAGAATCATAAAGTTTAGACTAGCTATGGAAAAGGAAGGGGAGCAATCTAGAGTAAAAATACTTAATTGGAGGAAAGCCAATTTCAGTGGATTGAGAATGGATCTGGCCCGGGTAAATTGGAAACAAAGTTTGGCAGGTAAAAGTGCAATCGAAAAATGGGCTTCCTTTAAAGAGGAGATGGTTTGGGTGCAGTCGAGATACATTCCCATGAGGGGGAAAGGTAGGGCAACCAAAGCCAGAGCTCCCTGAATGATGAAAGAGATAGAGAGTAAGATGAAGCAGAAAAAGTGGGCGTATGACAGATGTCAGGTTGAGAATACAAGCGAGAACCAAGCTGAATATAGATATTTAAGAGGGGAAGTGAAAAAGGAAAAAGGAAATTAGAGGGGCAAAGAGAGACTATGAGAATAGATTGGCAGCTAACATAAAAGGAAATCCAAAAGTCTTCTATAGGCATATAAATAGTAAACGGGTAGTAAGAGGAGGGGTGGGGCCGATTAGGGACCAAAATGGAGACCTACGCATGGAGGCAGAGGGCATGGTTGAGGTACTAAATTAGTACTTTCCATCTGTCTTTACCAAGGAAGAAGATGCTGCCAAAGTCATAGTGAAAGAGGAGGTAGTTGAGATACTGGATGGGATAAAAATTGCTAAGGAGGAGGCACTAGAAAGGCTGGCTGTATTAAAGTAGATAGGTCACCAGGATGGGATGCATCCTAGGATGCTGAGGGAAGTAAAGGTGGAAATTGCAGAGGTACTGGCCATAATCTTCCAATCCTCCTTGGATATGGGGCTGGTGCCAGAGGACTGGAGAATTGCAAATGTTACAAAAAAGGGTGTAAGGATAAACCCAGCAAATACAGGCTAGTCAGTTTAACCTTGGTAGTGGGGAAGCTTTTAGAAATGATAAACCGGGACAAAATTAACAGTCACTTGGACAAGTGTGGATTAATTAAGGAAAGCCAGCACGGATTTATTAAAGGCAAATCGTGTTTAACTAACTTGATTGAGTTTTTTGATGAGGTAACAGAGGGTTGTGGTGTACATGGACGTCCAAAAGGCGTTTGATAAAGTGCCACATAATAGGCTCGCCAGCAAAGTTGAAGCCCATGGATTAAAAGGGACAGTGGCAGCATGGATACGAAATTGGCTAAATGACAAGAAACAGAGAGTAGTGGTGAACGGTTGTTTTTTGGACTGGAGGAAGTGGTGTTCCCCAGGGGTCGGTACTAGGACCACTGCTTTTCTTGATATATATTAATGACTTAGACTTGGGTGTACAGGGTACAATTGCAAAATTTGCAGATGAGACAAAACTTGGAAGTATAGTGAACAGTGAGGAGGATAGTGATAAACTTCAAGAGGACATAGGCTGGTGGAATGGGCGGACATGTGGCAGATGAAATTTAACGCAGAAAAGTGTGAAGTGATACATTTTAGTCGGAAGAATGAGGAGAGGCAATATAAACTAAAGGGTACAATTCCAAAGGAGTTGCATGAACAGAGACACCTGGGAGTATATGTGCACAAATCGCTGAAGGTGGCAGGGCAGGTTGAGAAAGCGGTTAAAAAAGCATACAGGATCCTGGGCTTCATAAATAGAGGCATAGAGTACAAAAGCAAGGAAGTTATGATGAACCTTAATAAAACACTGGTTTGGCCTCATCTGGAGTATTGTGTCCAATTCTGGGCACCGCACTTTAGGATGTGAAGGCCTTCGAGAGGGTGCAGAAAAAATTCATAAGAATGGTTCCTGGGATGAGGGACTTCAATTATGTGGATAGACTGGAGAAGCTGGGGTTGTTCTCCTTAGAGCAGAGAAGGTTGAGAGGAGATTTGATAGAGGTGTTCAAAATCAAGACAGAGAGAAACTGTTCCCATTGGCGGAAGGATCGAGAACCAGAGGACACAGATTTAAGGTGATTGGCAGAAGAACCAAAGGCGACATGAGGAAAAACCTTTTTACGCAGCGAGTGGTTAGGATCTGGAATGCACTGCCTGAAAGTGTGGTGGAGGCAGACTCAATCGTGGCTTTCAAAAAGGAATTGGATTAGTATCTGAAAGGAAAATTTGCAGGGCTATGGGGAAAGGGCAGAGGAGTGGGACTAGCTGAAGTGTTCTTGCAGAGAGCTGGCATGGGCTCGATGGGCTGAATGGCCTCCTTCTGTGCTGTAACCATTCTATGTGAAGTTATCCACTTTAGTCGGAAAAATCACAAAGCAGAATATTTTTTAAATGGAGAGAGACTGGGACATGTTGGTATTCAGAGGGACCTGGGTGTCCTTGTACATGAATCACAGAAAGTTAACATGCAGGTACAGCAAGCAATTAGAAAAGCAAATGGTATGTTAGCCTTTATTACAAAAGGATTGGAGTATAAGAGTGAAGTCTTACTGCAATTATATAAGGCCTTGGTGAGACCACACCAGGAGTATTGTGTACAGTTTTGGTCTCCTTACCTAAGGAAGGATATACGTGCCTTAGAGGGAGTGCAACAAAGGTTCACTGGACTGATTCCTGGGATGGGTTGATTGTCCTTTGAGGAGAGATTGAGTAGACTAGGCTTATATTCCCTAGAGTTTAGACGAATGAGAGGTGATGTCATTGAAACATATAAAATTCTTACAGGCCTTGACAGAGTAGATGCAGGGGGGATGTTTCCCCTGTCTGGGGAGTCTAGAACTAGGGGTCACAGTCTCAGAATAAGGGGTCGGCCATTCAGGACTGAGATGATCGTTGAGTATATTCAAGACAGAGATCTACAGATTTTTGGATACTAAGGGAATCAAGGGATATGGGGATAGTGCGGGAAGGTGGAGTTGAGGTAGAAGATCAGCCATGATCTTATTGAATGGTGGAGCAGGCTCGAAGAACCAAATGGCCTACTCCTATTTCTTATGTTCTTATGTTCCCCAAAGCTATATCAGTTCTAATTCAGAACATGTTTTCCTCTTTTCAGGAGATGTTGATAAGAGTAAACTGGACAATTTAGAGCATCAAGAGAAACTGGGTAAATTCAAAGCCTCCAAAAAATGTACAGCAGGTATGTTACTGTGTTAGCTTTGTAAATACTTGAACATATATGTTTTTCGTGCTTTGTTAAGTAACTAATGACAATGGAGAATGAATCATGTCTCCATTCCAATGTTATTGCAGCTCACACTACATAAGTACATACTTGATCTGAGTATAGAACTCCAGTGTACCAATTCCATTCTCTCCCATGTTGGCCAGTATTCATTCAAGCTTAGAACTCCATTATATCACCCAATACA
Organism: Squalus acanthias; assembly: GCA_030390025.1. Classification (NCBI taxonomy): domain Eukaryota; kingdom Metazoa; phylum Chordata; class Chondrichthyes; order Squaliformes; family Squalidae; genus Squalus; species Squalus acanthias. The sequence goes on along the minus strand of CM059438.1, from coordinate 8,517,597 downwards.
AAGATGTAAATTGTGTTCAACTGCATCATTGTATCACTTGCACAGTATTAGTGATGTATGATGAGACGTTGCTGTATATATTGTGGCTCAGACGGTGTGCAATTTACAGACGCTTTTACAATATTCTGTGACTCGGTGGGACAGTAGGTTAGTGCACTGCCATTTCACCTCTCAAGATTGAAATTTCCTTTCTCTGCTGGTTGTATGGGTTCTACATGAAATGAGTTTTTCAGCAGCCTCAGTCCAGTTCCGAGTGGGTAAAGAACTACAGGTAAAGATGACCTATGACTGAGCACTAATTGTCACCCAATCACCAATTTTGTTCAGATGTAATGAGGATGGCTAGAATAGGTAATTAAAATGTTACACTGGTAGGGTAGTATTTTTCTCAGGTTAAAGTGAATTATTTGAGCAATGTAAAAACAAATTCTACATGTAACTCATGCTGCCTGGGAGTGCATGATTCTGACCCAGAGTGCACAATATGGAAAAATGATCTGTTTCCCAGCACTGACATCATTCACACTAATGACGGTAAGGTTAAAAAAAAACTTCACATTGCTGTGTTGGAGTATTGGTCAACATATTGTATGTCCAAAAAACTGAGATTTAAAATATTTAACATGGCACAGAGGCAAGGCTCATTGGAGCTTTGTGCTGTTATGTTGAAGGGTATTGAGAAGCTGGTTTTAAGCCCAAGGTTCCCTATGTGGTGAATTCTTGATCTAAGCTGTACTGTGGCAAGGAGGAACTGAAGGAGTCCAGCCCCATCTACACTAGGAGCTAGGGGAAATCGGCAAGCCAGGCACTCCAGTCTTGTAAATGTCCTTATGGCTAGTTGTAGGTTTCTCTTGATGGCAGTTTTGGAGCATATCTCCAGCCTGTCTAAAATGGTTTTTGGGACAAAGAAAGAACATCATAATTTAAAAAAATCTCTGCCAAAAAAAAGAGGTAAAGGTGGATATTCCTAAACTAGCCAACATTTAAATGTATCTAGTTATGTCTTGTAAATTGCCTGATTAAGCGGTAATGCAATCTGGGCTGCAGTCATGCAGATAACAATTTACATGAGGCCAATTTATTTTTTCTCATAATTGATAAATGGATAGAATCATTGTAATTTCTTTGTGATTTTTAACAGGTCCTAGTGGTGCAGCTCCAGGCCTTTTCCTGAATGTCGAACAATTTGTTTTCTGGATACTGACTCTGATGGTGCAGCTTGTCCTGTACAGTGTACTTGAATAGTTACATTGTAAATGATGTCAGCCATTTGCTTCAGCAGCTTCATCTGGTCCAGAATGCTGCCTTCATGACAAAAAAAAAATCATGTAATGCATTTAAATAAACCCAGGGGTTTTACTTCTATTGATTTCCTTAGATTGCACCAAATGGTCCATTCTTAGACTTGCACTTTATTTTCCTATGAATCAATGTGTATTGTCCTGAAATTAGGATCTTTAAATATTAGTGTATGAATATTTAAAGTTCTTAAGAAATTCATTTGCCTACTATTTTAAAGACGCGAGTTAATGCCTCCAATTAAACAGCGGACAAAGAAACATCATACCAACACAGTAAGCATTCGTACACTAATATTCAAAGAGTGTAATTTTAAGGCATCAGAGATCTAAAGCGTCATAAAATAATGAACTCAAGGAATGTGTTTTTGGTAAATATTATACAGTATGTCAAGTAAGAACACACGCTTGAATAAGATTCAAGACTATATTCTAATCAGTATGTTATATAAACAGGTGGCAAGTTGGCCACATCATACTATAGAGAGAAATTGAACAGATATTTAGTTCTAAAACCATACTGGTAGAAACGGTATATATTCAGCACAATGAAGATTCAAGATGAACCTTGAACTGTGTAAAATTCATATGCACTGCGACTCGTGCAAGTGTATGACACTTGTGTAGAGAATGATTGTAAACCTTGTGTGTACTTGCATTCTCTCTATCTGTACACTCTATGATTTCCTCAAAAAATTATATTAGTCAAACACAACATGCCCTTTATATGATTAGACCACGCTTCTGCATATGGTCACTAATTTAATTTGTATTATGAACTCTAGAACTTTATCTACAACTGAGGTAAGACTAATTGGCTTCTAATTTCCTGGATTTTCACTTTACCCTTTCTTGAACAGCGGTGTAACATGCGCAACACTCCAGTCCTTTGGACAATCCCTGTTTACAAAGACTTTTTGAAAGTTATGGTTAGTGCCTGTGCTAGCTCCTTCTCAACCCCCTTCAGTATTCTGGGACAGTTCTACTTTTGGTCCCATTGAATATTTATCTGCAGTAGCACTTTGTCCAGATCCCCTTCAGTTACTCCTGCATTCCCACTTCCACCTCTCTTTGTGAAAACTGAGGCAAGTTACTTTCAAGTACAAGATGGCCTCTTTGTCTCTATCCCATCTTTAACTATCCTTTTACTTCTGATGTGCCTGTAAAAGCTCTTTCCCTTTATATTGACTGCCATATTTCTTCTTCGCATTTTCAGTCTCTCTTTTTACTGATCGACATACTGCAATGTTATCCACAAATAATTTGCAGTCGATTACCAGGAAATTCTATGCCAGTGAATATTGTCTATGTGTATATATATTTTATAATGCCAATAATGGTTTACTGATATATAAACTACTTGTGAGTTTTTGAGCCCTGTAGTTTAGTTTAGATAAATCAATTTATTTGTCAGGAAACCACTGCTTGCAATATTTTTAACCTGTTTATACCACATTTATTACTGAAATTAATAAAATGGCTCCCGAGGTAACTCATGCGAGAAATAAACCAATCCTGGAGCAACCACAAGTACAATATAATTTGCAGCAACACCAGATAAACAAGTTATTCTGACAGATTTCTGAATATATTTACCAAAGTACCTTTTGAGTTCATTGTAGATTAATTCATTTGTGTTTTAATGTTTTGCTTTTAATTATATTTGTTACGTAAACATGAAAAAAATGTTGCATTTGAAAATTGATGCTGTGCTATCTGAAATTAATCACTTAGCAGATTTTATGTACAGTCATGGAATTTTTATGTAGATTAGAATATTGCAGTTTTCATTATAAGGAGCTTAAAGTTGATTAGATCTAATTAGCTAGTTTGAATCTGTTAATCTGTATATTTGTATGTGACTTTCCAGAGAGACAATGGGAAGTAATCTGTATTGTAATTATCTTTGTATTGGATATTTTAGATGTCGAACGACATATAAATAGTTTGGGAATTTGGGAAGCAAGTACTGTGTGTGGCTAAATCTGAAAGCAGAAATAAAATCAGGTATTGGACTAATATGAGGGTTATTTTCACCTTGACCACTTAGGCAGTAACCCGGTGGAGAGGATTGCCCACCCATTGTAGAAACTGCTCGATTTTTTATTTTCATTAAAATCGATGGAAATCAGGCGAGTTCTATCATAGGCGGGCACCAATTTACCGCCCAAGCAGTGAGGGTGAAAATGACCCCATATGGATTGAAAAAGGGTGAAACAGAATTCAGAATTAGAGTAGCAAAATGACAAGTATTGGGAAACTCTCTTACCAATGCCATTTACACTAATTGGAGTTGCTTCATAGTCCCTCATTGTAATGTGTTTCATCTGTTTAAATGCTGCCTGTATTGCATTCTTTGATAAGTGCCTTTAAAAGATTGGCTTTGGGGAAAGATAGCTTATAGTGGTGACATGTATGTGACAACAGCAGTAGTGCCTGAACCCAGAATCTTTGGTGCAAAATCTAGTTTCTTTTCTTAACAGTTAAATTTTTTGTTATCTTTTTATGTACAAGATTTTACATTCATATTGGATTTTCAAAACTACCCAAGAGATGTTATTGTAAAAATGGTGGCAAGACTCATGCTTTCTATCAGCCAGTTTTTTTTCCAATTTTCTTTTCCCTCCTGAAGTGCTGACTGATGCTGGGGTCTGTTTCCAGGAGCACCAGCAGCTCTCTGCCACCTCATCAAAGTGACCGTGCTTCACTTGTGAGCATTGACAGTGAGCTTTGGCAGGCTATTGACCGTGGACAACATCACAACCAAACTTGATTCTATTCTCACCCCACATCCACCTTCCATGCAGATCACGGGATATGATTCAAAAATTGATACCCTGTCTGATTTATTTCACCTCAGTAACGCAGGGCATTGAGATCAATTTCAGGATCCAAACCACTACCCCAGCTATATCAGATAACTCTTCACAGTCTGCTCTGTATGGTGTCGTAATATACCAGGCATTGCCTTAACCAGTTAGGCCATTGGGAAGCTCATCCACAATTTTTTCTTATAACCAAATTTGCTGCTCATTCATCAGCAATGCAAATGCCGCCATGAGTTTATGGCTTGTAAGCCGTGAACTTCTGATGGAAAATTGGGTAGTTACGGTTTTATTGTATACCACCTCTTCTCAACTCTTCCTCCGCTCTTTCAATATCATAGTAATAATGAGACTATCACCTTCTTTAGTGGGAAATCTTATAATGCAACACTGACGCACAAATAAGAGACACAGCTGCAATGTCAGTGACCATATCACCCACACTAAGATGTATTGATTCCTTCTGCTTTATCACTCCTACATGATTAAACCAACCTATTTAGTTAGGGAAGCCTTATGGATTTTACTTAGTTCTAAGTAATGATTGGTGTTGTACTGGAATTAAACAGTCTCGCTTTGTTGGGTACCAACTCCCCAAAATTAAGACAGTTCAAATACTTAAAAATATAAATGAGTTTGGTCTAAAGTAATTCATTTGGGATGAGAATTTATTTTACTAAAGCCATTTTTATATTAGACTTTTAAGTTGGATTTCAGGATCCCGGCATCGATGAACTGGCTCCCGATGTGCTGGTAATTCCAGTTTCCATAGACTGACACAGACCTGTAGACTGAATTAGAACTGGGACTGCCACTGAAACTGGATTCAACAGCATAAACACGAAAATCTGTCTTAATAGAAGACCAATGCAAGAGGCCCTTGAATTTGAGTTTGGGGTATCGTATTACAATAGGCATACATACTGTTTCCACATGAACAGCAGCAGGCTCCAAACTTTCTTTCTTTGGATTCAGCTTATTTTTTTGCTGGTGTAGTATCGATGAGAAAGCAGGAAACCCAGAAATCTTTCACTCAATGTTGTGAATGTGCAGAGGTTAAATTAACAGTTTCAGTTAGGAATTGTCTATCTTGTTGAAAGGAACATTGCATAGCACAAGTGCTTGGGAAGGGGGTTGGTGTGGGAATAGATATAGGTCACACACTTGAGACTACTAGTGTATGCCATTTGGTTCTCGTCACTTTTTACATTTAAGTATCCATTAAAAGTCTTTATAGGGGATAAAGAAGAGCCAGAACAGATGTGTATATTTTTTTGTTGAGTTAACATCATGTGCAAGTCATACATTAAAGTTTTGGCAACACAACAGCATGTTTCTATGTGTATTGCTTCAGCACATAAAAATGTTTGTTTGACAAACATTTAAGTTTTGCCAAACACTCCTTAAGAAGATTGTGTATCCTTAAATTTTAAGGATTTAGGATGAATCTTTACAGTAGATAAATGTTCCTTTCTCTCAGACACTCAAACATAATACGGGCCCTCATTGATAGCACCCGCGCTGGCAAAAATCCCCATTTTGTGGCTTTTGCTGACAAGGAAAATAATTCAAAATTTTATAATGTTCATAGTTCTGGCAGAAGAAAGTGTTGCTTGGGTATTTCAAACAGCATCAGGGTGCATCAACGTTAAAGCAACATACTTGTTTTTAACTGTCTTAAAATTATTCCTGCAGTTGGGAACATCTATTTATAATATATTAAAAAATCTTCTATCTGAGCACTCTTCTGTATATTTTCCCATTATAAATTCCTACGCCCCGTTTATAATGGAAACTATCTCTGTAAACATACCTCACTGTAATCGTATTTTCCAGCCAGGAAGTGCTGCAATGGAGGTGCTACAATGCCAACACTAGTAGGAGGAGGATGTCATTACAGCGTGGCAAGTTGTCAAAAGCAGTTTCTAGTATAAATATGGAAATAGAAATTTATAATGGAAATATAAAAATAAGACAATGTATGACTTTGAAATGGGAACTGAATTATGTCTGCATGCCCTGGTCAAATCATACGCCACCCTTCAATCCCGATTCACCTGAAGACTACACTTGGGCTGAGAAATTCCTCAGAGCAGCTCCTGCTCCGCGGCAGTATCTGCGCCGGAAGTGTGATGGAAGCCTGTTTACACACACAAGCGGGGTTTCCACCGCACTTCCAGTGAAGGCACTGTCGCGGAGCAGGAGCAGCTCCGAGGAAATTCCCAGCCTTGGTCTTGACTCCCCCTGTGCAAATCCATAGCAGATTGGCTCTTAGGACTATACTTTTGGTTTGTGTAGGCATTGTGCATCTAGATTTTACTTATATATATTTTAAATAACTGTAAGAAAGGACTCTTCTCCAATAAATTATTTAAATGGAAAGCACTGCGAAAATTAGTCAGAGGGCGCGATCTTACCAGCCTTGGGGAGACGGGTATGGAGGCGGGACTGTCGGGAAAATGGCAGAATCTGGGGGCGGGTGCCCAACCTGCCTCCGTGCCATCTTGCTAGGAGGCGGGTAGCCGACCCGCACCGGGTCCTGTCTCCTTGGAGGCGGGAAAGGGATTAGTGCCACTTATCTGCCTGTTAACAGGTAGTTAACAGGCAGATAAGAGGATTATCCCCATTTTGTCCACAAGTGCGGGCTTCCTGAAGGCACCAAACCCCGCCAGGGTCACCGAGGCGAGCAGTGGGTCTGCGGGGGTCGGAGGGGTGCAAAAGTGCGCTGTGGAGGTAAGTGATGGGTGCAAGTGTGGAGAGGTGAGTATGTGAGGTAAGTGGAAAGTGTTAGTAAAAGTTTACTTACCTTTGTTTCTTCCTGCAGACTTCAATCGGTGGGTATGCGGAGAGTCTCGCACCTCCGCGGCAGAGATGACAGATGGCCGCTGCATTCTCCAATGCAGCAACCATCTAATTTCTGTTAAATAAAGAGGTTTGATGAGTCTTGAATTCAAGAACTCATCAAACTACAGAGAGTGTCAGTGTTTGACAGATTCACAGAGCTGTCAAACGATGACAATTCATCTGTCAAAAAATTTTTGACAGATGAAACGTCATACGTTGATGTTCTCTGTAACTGGCTTTCCCTTAATTGGCCTGCTAAGCCTGCTGGGTGGGCTTAACAAGGTCAATCAAGGGAAAAATAGCGTGGGTTGGCCAGAAGTTGATGGAGGCGGGACTGAAACCCGACAAGTGGGAGTCCCGCCTCCAAAAGCTCCCCATTGGCAAAATCCAGCCCATAGAGTCATAATGGCACAGAAGGAGGCCATTCGACCCATCGAGACCGTGCCGGCTCTCTGTAGAGCAATCCAGTCAGCTCTATCCCCGTAGCCCTGCAAGTTTATTTCCCTCAAGTGCCTATCCAGTCTCCCCTTGAAAACATTGAGTGTCTCCGCTTCCACCACTTCCGTCGGCAGCGAGTTCCAGGTCCTCACCACTTGCTGCGTAAATTTTTTTTTCCTCACATACCCCCTGTATCTCTTGCCCAAAACCTTAAATCTGGGTCCCCTATTCCTTGTACCATCAACTAGTCTAGCCTATCCAAACCCGTCATAATCTTGTACACCTCTATCAAATCACCCCTCAACCTCCTTTGCTCTAATGAAAACAAATCCAGCTTCTCCAACCTGTCCTTGTAGCTAAGATCCTCCATCCTGGAACCATTCTGGTAAACCTCCTCTGCACCCTCTCAAGTGCCTTCACATCCTTCCTAAAGTGTGGTGACCAGAACTGGACGCAATAGTCCAGTTGTGGCCTAACCAGCGCTTTATAAAGGTTCAGCATAACTTCTCTACTTTTGTACTCAATAACTCTATTTATGAAGCCCATATGCTTTGCTAACCACTCTCTCAATATGTCCTGCCACCTTCAGGGATCTATGCACATTAACTCCCAGGTCCCTCTGTCCCTGCACACTCTTTAAAACTGTGTCATTAAGTATATATTGCCTCTCCCTTTTCCTTCTGCCAAAATGCATCACTTCACACTTCTTTGTATTAAATTCCATCTGCCACTTGTCTGCCCATTCTGCTAGCCTTTCTATGTCCTGTTGCAGTCGATTGGTATCATCATCACTGTTTGCCATACCCCCAAGTTTGGTGTCATCAGCAAATTTAGAAATTCTACTCTGTATTCCAATATCCAGGTCATTTATATATATATATCTCAAAAAAAGCAGTGGCCCCAGCACTGACCCTTGGGGAACACCATTGTCTACCATCCTCCAGTCTGAAAAACAGCCATTTACCACAACTCGCTGCTTTCTGTCCTTAAGCCAATTCCTTATCCAAGCTGCCACTGACCCACCTATTCCATGAGCCTCAATTTTGTTAACCAGCCTTCCATGTGGTACTTTGTCAAACACCTTCTGAAAATCCATGTAGATAACATCCATTGCATTCCCTTCATCAATCCTCCCTGTTACTTCATCAAAAAATTCAATTAGATTAGTCAAACACGATCTGCCTTTTACAAATCCGTGTTGGCTCCCTTTAATTAGCTTAAACTTCTCCAAATGCCCGTTAATTTTTTCCTTGATTATTGTTTCTAAAACTTTACCCACCACGGATGTTAAACTGACCGGTTACTAGGATTGTCCTTACACCCTTTCTTGAACAATGGTGTCACATTTGCCACTTTCCAATCCTCTGGCACCTCCCCCGCATCTAGGGAAGATTGGAAAATTATGGCAAGCCCTTCCGCTATCTCCTCCCCCAATTCCCTTAGCAACCTGGGATGCAAGCCATCTGGACCAAGCGACTTATCCACTCAAAGCATATCCAGCCTTTCTAGTACATCCTGTCTATCAATTTTCACCCCTTCCATTGCTTCTACCTTTTCCACTTCTACCGAAAGTTTGTCAGCATCCACCTCCTTAGTAAACACCGATACAAAGTACTCATTGACTATTCTAGCCTTGCCCTGCGCCTCTAAGCATATATCACCTTTTTTGTCCCTAATAGGCCCCACCCCGCCTCTTACCACCCGCTTACTGTTTACATGCCGGTAGAAGATTTTTGGGTTCCCTTTTATGTTAACCGCCATTCTACTCTCATATTCTCTCTTTGCCAATCTTATTTTCATCTTCACTTCCCCTTTCAACTTATTGTATTTGGTCTGGTTCTCCCTTGAAGAATTCACCTGACATTCATCATACACCCTCTTTTTTTGTTTCATCATCTTCTCTATCTCCCTCGTCATCCAAGGAGCCCATGCTTTGGTTCCCTTACCCTTCCCTCTTGTTGGAATGTACCTAGCCTGTACTTGGAACATCTCCTCCTTAAAGATCACCCATTGTTCCGTTACAGTTTTTCCTGTCAGTCTTTGGTTCCATTTTACCCTGGCTAGATCCTTTCGCATCCCATTGAAGTTAGCCCTATTCCAGTTTAGAAGTTCCACTCTAGATTGTTCCTTGCTCCTCTCCATTGCTAATCTAAATCTTATGATACGATGATCACTCGTACCCAAGTGTTCTCCCACAGACACTTGGTCGACCTGGCCCACCTCATTCTCCAGCACCAGATCCAGCAATGCCTCCTTCCTAGTTGGGCAAAAAACATACTGGTCAAGGAAATTCTCCTGAACACATTTCAGAAATTCCTCCCCCTCCTTTCCCTTTACCCTAGCATTATCCCAATCGATATTTGGGTAATTAAAGTTCCCCAATATCACCACTCTATAGCTCTTGCATATCTTTGCGATTTCTCTGCAGATTTGCTCCTCTACCTCCCTCTCACTATTTGGAGGCCTGTAGAATACCCCCAATAGTGTGATCATACCCTTTTTGTTCCTCAACTCTAACCAAATGGATTCTGTCCTTGCCCCCTCAAGAGCAACATCCCTTTCCAACACTACAATGTCTTCCTTAATCAGCACTGCCACCCACAACCCTTTTTTCCTTCCCTATCTTTTCTGAACACCTTGTACGCTTGAATATTAAGTGCCCAGTCCTCACCGTTTTTAAGCCACATTTCTGTTATTGCCACAACATCATATTGCTACATGGCTAATTGTGCTTGTAGCTCACCAACCTTATTCACCACACTTTGCATTACATACATGCATTCTAAACCCATTTTTGAATTTTTTGTAGACTTTCTTAGTCTGCTCCTATCTAATATGGTGCTACTTCCGCCTCTAGTTCTACTTCTCTAGTACTATCCAACACACTCACTCTTTTATGCACCTTATTCCTCTTTTCTACTCCTATATGCTGGTGTCCATCCTGCTGCCAAGCTAGTTTAAACCCTCCCCAACAGCACTAGCAAACTTCCCCACGAGAATGTTGGTCCCGGCTCTGTTGAGGTGTAACCCGTCCGGCTTGTACAGGCCCCACCTTCCCCAGAAATGGTCCCAATGCCTCAGGAATCTAAAGCCCTCCCTCCTGCATCATCTCTCCAGCCACGCATTCATCTGTTCCATCCTCCTATTCCTGTACTCACTAGCACGTGGCACCGGGAGTAGTCCGGAGATTACTACCTTTGAGGTCCTGCTTTTTAATCTCTTTCCTAGCTCCCTATAGTCTGCCTGCAGGACCTCATCCCTCTTTCTTCCTATGTCGTTGGTACTGATATGGACAACAACCTCTGGCTGTTCACCCTCCCCCCTCAGGGTGTCCTGCAGCCGCTCAGTGACATCCTTGACCCTGGCACCAGGGAGGCAACATACCATCTTGGAGTCACGTCTGCGTCCACAGAAACGCCTATCTGTTCCCCTAACCAATGAATCCCCTATCACTATTGCTCTTACACTCTTCTTCCTCCTCCCCCCCCCCCCCCACCCCGTGCAGCTGAGCCACCTGTGGTGTCGTGGCCTTGGCTCTGGCTGCTCCCCCCAGAGGAACCATCACCCCCACCAGTTTCCAGAACTGTGAACCGGTTAGCGAGCGAGATGCACTCTGGGGATTCCTGCCCTACCTGCCTGGTCCTCCTTCTCTGTCTGGCGGTCACCCATTCCCTCTCTGCCTGCACATTCTGAGGCTGCGGGGTGACCACTTCTAGAAACGTGCTTTCCAAGTATTTCTCAGCCTCGTGGATGCACTGTAGTGACTCCAGCTGCCGCTCAAGCTCTGAAACCCAGAGCTCAAGTTGCTGCAGTTGGCGACACTTCCTGCACACGTGGTCGTCCAGGCCGCAAGAAGCGTCCAGGATTTCCCACATGGCACAGGATGTGCAAATCACAGGACTGAGCTGCCCTGCCATGCCTCTATTTACCAGACTATGGAGGTAATTTAGCAGAAATAAACTTAAAACTTAACAAGAAACACTCAACAGCTACCCACCAATCAGCACTTCCCTCTATTAGATAGGCGATGATCTACTTAGCAGAAATATACTCAAACAGAACAAAAAAACTTACCACAAATACTCACCCTATACTCACCTATCAGCTCCTTTGTGCCAGCGACACCTTTGAATTCTGACGTCGCTCCTTCGTTGTGTCGCTTGTCGACTGTCTCCCTCGCAGGTAGTCTGCTCACTCAGACTCCCAGGCCTCTGCTCCGTGCTGCCTTTATCCCCGGTCTCCGACTCTGTACCTGCTGCAGGTTCGCTCACTCAGACTCCCAGGCCTCTGCTCCGCGCTGCCTTTGTCCCCGGTCTCCGACTCCATTCCTGCCACAAGTCCACTCACTCAGACTCAAGGACTTGCCATCCATTCTGTCCCTGCATTTAAAGAAATTACCTTTTTACCAATTTTGTTAGGAGCTGCATTGTGCAATTATTTCCATGTTAAAAAGCTCTGCTTTGGGCCTTAAGGTCTGGAATTCCCTTCCTAAACCTCTCCACTTCTCTACGCCTCCTCCTTTAAGACGCTCCTTAAAACCTACCTCTTGGACCAAACTTTTGGTCACCTGTCCTAATATTGCTTTATGTGGCTCAGTGTCAAATTTTGTGTGTGAAGCGCCTTGGGACTTTTTACTATGTTAAAGACGCTATATAAATGCAAGTTGTTGTTGTTGCTGCTTGCTGTGACATAATTCAATATAAATATCCCCATTTGTCATCAAGTACAAAGTGCGGTATTGAAGATGAGCTTGTCTCGCAGCTTAATGCATCTTTAAAATTGGGCCTATATCTGGACTAGGTTTAGAGGACGGTTAGTTACAAAGCTAAACATTGATATACGACTGCTCAATGTTAAGTGCCTATAAATTTTGTAAATATTTCGAATTCATTAAATGTTCATAAATAGATAGTGTCATTCAACATGTATTGCTTTGTGTGGTAGATAATATTGTCAGAATGGCTCTTGTCTCCTATTTTGTTTCGCTTTTGCTTATATCGTGTAGCTCGTGGTCCAAATTAAAAAACAGGGATTATGTAGAAAAGGTGATGGACCTATATTATTGCTGGTGTTGACTACAGTGGTAATAGGTCTTACCAGAAGATGCCACCACCTTGGTCAAACAGGCATCATGTGCCAACATTCCACTGTTATGAAGCATAACTCTCGACTCCACAGGTTCACTTGACATAACACAGTTAACAGCAACGCTATGAATTTAAATCAGAGTGATAAATGTCTATAGAAACCATGCATGTTGCTCTAGTTTCCAATTAATTATATACGCTGATGTAATTTCCTGGTTAAAAAATAACATCCGTAGTGAGCATCTTGAGATGTTTGAGTCTGTTTTCTTTACTTCTTTTCCAATTTTCCACCCCTCTTGAAGATGCCGATTCATGCTGCAGCAGGGATGAATGTGTGGAGGGGGGAAGGAAGAGGAGCAGCATTCCATCCCAAGTGTCCAGTCCCCATGTGCACGATCAGTATCATTGGGCTATTCAACTATAGCGAAAAGGAGCAGGATTTTCTACGCCCTAGTCTGGAGACACGGGCCAATTTTGTAGCTGAGAGTAGCTTGCTCCTCATAGATCATACCTGGGGCTTTTGCATTGACATTTATTGACTGGATATAACTTCAATGGAAATAAAAAGGGGGAGAGATGTAAAACCGATTCTCTAGCACCCGTTTTACACTATTTTACACAATTCTACACAAAGTCAAAATTACCCCCTGCTTGTTTAGATTACACTTTTCTTTCATATTTAATATACTTTCAAATGTTCTCTATTTTTGCTTGACTGACTCTTTTCTTAGTAGTACACTTAATTTATTTTAGTCTGTCCACTATTCTGCTGAAGATTGTTTTCTTGAAATCATATATTTCTGCCCTGGTCCTTGCTGACACCAAATAGGAACAGGAGTAGGCTATTCAGCCCCTCGAGCCTGTTCCACCATTCAATGAGATCATGGCTGATCTGCGATCTAACTCCATATACCCGCCTTTGGCCCATATCCCTTAATACCCTTGGTTAATAAAAAGCTATCAATCTCCGATTTAAAATTAACAATTGATCTAGAATCAATTGCCGTTTGCAGAAGAGAGTTCCAAACTTCTACCATCCTTTGTGTGTAAAAGTGTTTCCTAATTTCACTCCTGAAAGGTCTGGCTCTAATAGACTATGCCCCCGAGTCCTAGAATCCCCAACCAGCAGAAATAGTTTCTCTCTATCTACCCTATCCTGAAAACTTAGATCAGATCACCCCTTAACCGTCTAAATTCTAGGGAATACAACCCTAATTTGTGTAACTCTCCTCGTAACTTAACCCTTGAAATGATCTCAAATTTGGTCATATTTTGATAAATTGTGTTCTCAGATTCCATCACTTCTAAATTGTGGATGGCATTCTGATTGTTAGGAAGAACCAAGGGTAGATGTGAGTTCCTTCTGTGGCACATGTCGGTAGAAATTACTAGTTGGTGATGTATTCATACAAATACTTTTTGTGCTCATATCAAATTCCTCTCTGGCACCATCTTAAAGGTGTTTTATTTTAAACAGGTTAATGCCCCTGTTAAAATATGGACAGGAATTTAATAGAAATGTGTTTACAGTTGCCAATGTTAACATCAGCAACTGTAATCAGTCGTGTGCCATGTTCCCTGGTTCAGATTCTGTTGCCACACTTCCACTTGGATGTTCCCTGTGTGATGGGGCGGTCTTAGTCCATATCTAATAATATTTGTAAATATGCTGCTGGGCCAAGTTATTTCAAAGTTTTAGATTGCACAATAGTTGTGAAAATAAAATAAAAATTGTAATTGCATAAAAAGTAATAAAACAGATTTCCTTTCAAGCCTCTCTTGTAAATTTGATGAACAGAGTATGCTTGATTGCCACCACTGCAAGCCACCTCTTTGAACAAGCTTTTGGTTACCCCATCTAATATCTCCTCCTTGGTGTAGCTGAGTCCATTTTTGGCATTAATCCTCTGTGAAGCACTTTGGGACATTTTTCTACGTTAAAGTTGTTCTTCTATCCACCCCCCCGCCCCTCCCCACCATTGGTGTACTGAGCTACGGTATGTATGATCTACAGGAGGCACTGCAGCAACCCATCAAAACGCCTTCCTCCCTTGCAACGTCTACCACTAAGAAGGACAAGAGTAGCAATGTTGTGGGAACGCCAACACCTCCACATTTCCCTCCAAGTTGCACATTATCCTGACTTGGACATATATCGCTGTTCCTTCAACACCACTGGGTCAATATCCTGTAATTCCTTAACCAACATCATTGTTAGAGCACCATCATCATAAGAACTACAGCAGTTGAAGGATAAGGTCCATCACCACCTTCCCAGGGCAACCAGAGATGGACAATAAATGCAGCTTTGCCACATCCCAAGGACAAATAAAAATAAAATGTAAAAAGTGTAATCGGGAGTATTAATAATTAAAGGAAGTAGGAGTGACATCATTTCTATGTCAATTGATTTCAAAGGTTCCTGACAGTAGTAGGCATTGACTAAGAGAAATACTGGGGAGGACAGTCTCTTGTCCAAAGTGATGAATCTACCTGTTTCTAAGGGGTATTGAAGTAATAATGAAAAGCTTCTTCAGTACATGGGGTACGAAATGTCAACACTCCCTTGTTAAAGTGGGGATATTCCCTTAAAGGGGGATGTGGGCTGGATACGTGCATCTTGCTGGTGGTGAGATTACTGTTAAATAGCATGCTGGTAGCATGCACTTTTAATAGAATAACTGATGAACTGGGTGAGTCAACCTCCTTAAAAGGAGGCCTGGTGGTCTGACTGTCTATTCAAACATTTCAAATGTGCAGCGTGGTTAACCTCAGAAGGAAATAGAAGCAGAACCCAGAACTGCTACAAATGAAACTATTGTAAATGAACAGGAATTGAAAATAAACTTTGCTTTTCACCACCTGTATGTGAGTCTGATTTTTAAACTGGGTATTTACAGAAATGTTAGTTCTCACTCAGAGAGAGAGTTTCAATTAAATACAGCTTTTTTCAACCAAAGAGTCTGGGAATTTTTATCCCATTGTTCCTTGTTTAAACTATTCGGTGAAGCTCTCCCTTCATATTTTAAACATACACAAGTTTAAAGGTACGTGGAATCACCGCGGAATGCTGCAAATCACAATCGACATGAATACTCTGGGTAAATTGTCACTACTGGTGTGAAGACGCTACTTCAGTAATCCCTAAGTGAGCTTTGGAGGTTGATATAGTCAGCTGCATCAGAGTGAAATCTTCTGCCTGGTAAATAGCTTTGCTTACTAATTTACAAAAACAATATAATTCAAAATGACCAAATTTCATTTTTAAGTATCTACTGTTTGATCCCGACGATAATTTCAGTAACAAATACAGTACGATGGGCAACAATCACCTCTTGCACGTTATTCGATCGGGTTTACTCGCTATATGAAAATAACATTCAGTGGGGAACCTCAGAGCACCTTCAATATCGCACTTCCCCAAAGCATGAACCGAACGGTTGCTGCACCCTCAGTTTGTTTGTTTTAACTCTTATGAGTTACGTTTCAAGAACGCATGTGATCAATTCCTACCGACAATTAAATTCCTGAAATTCTTAAGCAGTGCAAGAAATACATTTACTTAAAGGAACACTGTCTTCAGGGGAAAATGTTTGGCCAGCCTTTTACTACGCGGGGTAGGAGAAGGGCTGGAACAACTGTGTGGCATACTCGTCATGGCAAGAGGATGTGCACATGAGGGCGGGGGAAATGTGTTTTTGTACAATTTGGACCATTGTGCCACCTTTGTAAACATATTTGAATGAAGAGAGTCCCTTTAAGATAGTGTGCCACTCCTCGTTTTAATGTTTTTGTGAGTGTTGTGCTCATCAAAGCATTCCATTGTAAGCCAGTATAAGTTAGGTGAAGTGTAAAGCTTCCTCTCGCCTGCCACAAAAACTTGCCAGATAACACAGGACCATTGCCCAGCACACGTCATTCTACACAACAGTAAGGCCGCTAATTTGGTGCTAATTAGGGTCTGTTTTGTGCTGTTATTCCAGACAAACTGTTGGGTGTGTCTTGTCCTCCAAAGGGACCAACCAGAAATTTGGTCTTGTCCTCCAAGGGGACCAACCAGAAATCTGGTCTTGTCCTCCAAGGGGGCCGACCAGAAATCTGGTGTTGTGAATAAACACGACCTACATTAGAACAGGATTGAGGCTGCTCAATCTATTTCATGCAGGAGTTCTGCAGCCAACAGAGCGAGGATTCTCTCGTCACATCAGTCTGAGCTGGATCTGAACCGAGGTCCAAAAGGTGAAAGGACAGTGAGCTAATCCACTGTGCCAATCAGTAATCACACCCCATCCCACCTCACTCAAAGCTAAAGTGCAGACAACTCTGGAGTCGGTTGCTACCAGTCCTGGTAGAGGTGATGGTCAGATTTTTAAACCAGGATCTGCCTTTCCTGTTTAGACACTACGTTTTATGCCCTTATCACAGATTTTCTTCTTCAAGCCCTGTTGAAGACTGATAAAAGTTATTCAAATGAAGTAACTGAGTTAGGGCGACATGAAGCTGGGTACTTAAACTCTTAAACTTGTGATTACAAGTCACATACTCCACTGCTTCAGGTACGAAAGCATAGTCATTCTTGGGGGGGATGGTCTTATGGAAACTTAACTCAAAAATAATAACAATATAGGATAAACATAATTGTAATCTGGGACAATGTTTCAAAATCAATTATTTATTCAAATAGTTAAATAAAAGCTGTAATTCTTTGATTCACTAAGATTGAAATATTTTGCACACAGGATTGCTGAATTTCTGATGCTGAAATAATTATTACGACAACTTTATTGGTTAATGTTTTGTGGTTTTCAACATTCTTTTGTCTGTGTTGACAGAAATTGATCACATTTTCACATCGCTCCAATGCAAGAGGAACGTTACACCAATTCTTCAATAACAGCAGTTAGGGACAGCTCCTATTCTATTCAGGCCTGGAAAAACAATCTCTCTCCACGTCGCACTATAGAGTATTCATTAACATTCAATGTAGCCATGTCATTTATTATGCATGCACACCGAAGGCTCTCCAGTACTGCACACGGTATTATCTTTACTATTAATAGCTGTGTAACTGTTGTCAAACTGTGTTCCGAACAATGATACTGACTTTTGTCATTATTTTTCTTTTGTGAAGTTTGTGCTCATCAAGGTGAGCTGAGCTGATGTTTGGGTAACAGGACACTTTCATGTTTCTGATCCCTAGCATCAAGTGACTGAGTTATGGAGAAAATTGGACTCTTTAGCCCTGAAAGGGTATAAAATGTTTCCAGTGGCAGGAGGGTTGGTAACCAGAAGCAACAGATTTAAGGTAACTGGCAAAAGAACCAGAGGCGACACGAGGAAAAAAATTTCACGCAGCGAGTTGTTATGATCTGGAATTCACTGCCTGAAAGGGCGGTGGAAGCAGATTCAATAATAACTTTCAAAAGGGAATTGGATAAATACTTGAAGTGGAAACATTTGCAGGGCTATGGGGAAAGAGCAGGGGAGTGAGACTAATTGGATAGCTCTAGCAAAGAGCCGGCACAGGCATGATGGGCCGAATGGCCTCCTTCTGTGCTGTATCATTCTTTGATTTTTAACTGAGAAGAGACCTTATAGATGTATCTCAGGTAGTAAAGGGCATATTTCAACTTAAACCATGGCATTAGGACAATTTGGCACAAATTCCAATTGGTGAAAGGCAAATTTAGGACTAATGTCAGGAGGTTCTTTGTGTAGAATGATCAATACTTGGAATGTACTTCCAGATAGGATGATGGAGACAAAAACCCGGAATCATTTAAGAGGAAAAAGCTTAACAGAGAGAATTGGATGCTGCAGTGGAGGCACTGTGGGATTTTCTATCTAGCGGTGTTGTGATTATGCCAAGTTCTGCTCTTTTTTAGCCTTTTTGGGGCAGAAATTCCGTTCCCTACGGGTGGGTACGCGCTGTGTACTCACCCGTCGGGCCAACGGAAATGCCGGTTTAGGCATGCACAGCGCATGTGCTGGAAACCGGCATTTCCGATCTGTCAAGAAAGCTCTTGACAGATCCTCCGGCTGCCCGGGAGCAGGGCCTCTGCGGGTGGAGAGTTCCGTTTTTTGGAGACACTCCGCCCGCAGAAAACACTTACAATTCTTACGCCTGGTAAAAGCAGACGTAAGGCCTGCTTTTACCAGGATAAGAGTTGAAAAAAGTAAAAAAAAAAATTTCCACTGATTTATCATTTAAAAATACTTTAAAGAAAGGTAAGTTTATTTTTAGCCCTGTTAAAAACTTTAATTATTTTTTTCAAAAAATAAAATGTTTGTTTAAAATACTTAATTTATTGTAATTTAAAGTCATTTTAAAAATGTGATTTTTTAAAAATTTATTTAAGTTTTATTATGTTTTGGGGGTGATCTCTATTCATATATTTGACAGGTCTTCCTGTCAAATGTATGAAGGGAGATTCCCTTCTCTGATTGGCTCCCCATGGCCCACGTGATCCCAGGGACGCTGCGAACCGCCTGTGCCTCTGGGATACGTGGGCCCTGCGCACCGGCAGTTTGGAGAGGCCCAGCAACGGAACTCTGCGCCTCCCGGGAGCCTTCCAGTCCAGGCGCAGATTTTTCCAGATCGCAGCCCTCCGCCCGCGGGAGGCCTGCGAACGGAATTTCTGGGCCAATATTTTCCTAATTTATGACAGTGGGACACCTCGTGGCCAGAAACATTTCAGCGCAGACCCCACACACTTTTACAAAAGCAAAATACTGCGGATGCTGGAAATCTGAAAATAAAAACAGAAAATGCTGGGAATGCTCAGCAGGTCAGGCAGCATCTTAACAGAGTTAACGTTTCCTCGGCCTCCGACACTCTTCCAATGAAGCTCAATCTAAGCTCAAGGAATAGCACCTCATCTTTCAATGAGGCACTTTACAGCCTTCTGGACTCAACACTGAGTTCAACAATTTCAGATTTTAACCTCTGCCCCCATTTTTTTGGACGGCAGCTGTTGCTGCTGATTTTATCTACTTCCATTTACACCTCCTCTAGACCCATCTTTAGTTTCTTTACTTGTCCCATTACCATCTCCTTTCGCCTTGCACCATCATCCCTATTGTCATTTAATCTCTCCTGCCTTCCACCCTATCGTAGACCTTCCCTTTTGTTCAAAAAAAGAGTTCTGACGAAGGGTCATCGACCTGAAACGTTAACTCTGTTTCTCTCTCTACAGATGCTGCCTGACCTGCTGAGTATTCCCAGCATTTTCTGTTTTTACTCCAGACACTTTTGTTGGACCACCGCGGCGTTCAACAAATCACTACTACTGTACTTATACTTCAGAGGCTTTCGGCTATGTAGATCTTAAGGTGACAATTTGTTATAGCAATGTCGCTCTAATAAACAACAGTAGGTTTCACCGCTTTTGTATGCAAGAAAATTAGAATCTGACTGAAGCATATTGAGTTCAAAACAAATTCTGCCCTCTTGTGGCAAACAGTAGGCCATTCAGGCAGATATAGCTTTATGCACTTTTGATTTTTATCACTATTAGGAGCAGCAATTTTGCAAAAGCAAGATGGAAAATTGCAGTTTTGGAAAAACCGGTGCAGATTTTTCCTCTGCACGGTTCTCGGATGGCCAGCAGCCCACCTGATAGTGCCAGAGGGAGGCTCAATCCTTTTATGAGGCCTGCGCCTCATTTAACATTTGGCCAGCAATATCGGAACATAGGAACAGGAGGAGGCCATTCAGCCCCTCGAGCCTGCTCCATTCTATTAGATCACGGCCGATCTGCACCTCAACTCCATTTACCCGCCTTTGCTCCGCATCCCTTGATACCCTTATCCAACGAAAACTTGGCAATCTCAGTCTTGAAACATTTTCAATTGACCCCCAGCATCCACAGCCTTTTAAGGGGAAGAGACTTCCAGTTGAGCAGCCTCTGGGCTTGGGAAAAGGGTAGGTCTGGGGAGGGGGGAGGGAGAGGGGCTGGGGCGAGAGGTGGGGGCGGAGGGGTCCATTCTCATGATCCAGTGTGGCAGCTGCCCAACTTGTTTCTGTTGAGTCCGGAGGAGAACACTGGCTCCTCCCAGACACTCAAATATAAATTGAAACCTGCCTTCCGGGACTCCTCTTCGGCTGGACCGCAAGCTGAAGCTGGGTACACAGAGCACGTTCTACTCAGTTGACTTCAACAATTGCAATCGGGATCCTGTGAATGCCACAGGATCCCAATTTGCACATTAAAAAAGCCAACCGTCTGACTCAGGCGAGCGCTCCGGCTGCCCATGATTGGGTCCTTGGGAAGATTGTTGACAGGAATGGGGCGGTAAGTCAGTGCCTTTCATCTTCAGGGCACCACCACCCCATTCCTGCGCAGCAAGCGGCCCAATAACCTCCTCCCCCAACATGTCAAATCACTGTGGAACAGCAATAAACAATGTTAACTGAATGCTGAATGCTTAATCATATTGCTAGGTCAGTTTAGGACCAAAGATATCATGTCAGAAAAGCTAAGAGGTCCCCTGGGCAGGCTCCACCTCGAGTAGTGTTTCGTTTTGATTTTGAAGCCAAAGTGGAAATATTGAGTCCATGGAGAGGAGCCAAGAGGCTGAACCTTGGCATCAAAGCATTGAGTCACAAGGAATGATTACAGAAACTGGAGCTCTTTAGCTTTGAAAGGTGGCATCTGAGTCGGGACTTTATAATAGTGTACAAGACGTTATCAGCATAGATAAGGTTAATCAGAGTACAACTTCAACATGTGCCAGGGTGCAAGAACTTGAGTGCTGTCTGTCACAGTCTGGCTCTGTTCTGTTCTGTCAGCCTGGCTGAGTGCTGTCACAGTCTGGCTGTGTTCTGTCTGTCACAGTCTGGCTGAGTGCTGTCACAGTCTGGCTGTGTTCTGTCTGTCACAGTCTGGCTGAGTGCTGTCACAGTCTGGCTGTGTTCTGTCTGTCACAGTCTGGCTGAGTGCTGTCACAGTCTGACTGTGTTCTTTCTGTCACAGTCTGACTGAGTACAGCACAGACTCCAGGGACATAGGGATAGGCAGCTCAGACATCAGAACCTGAGGGCACACAATGAGGATTCCAGTGACACTCCTCGGTGTCCCTGAGCTCTCTCCCAGGTGTCAGACTTGGCTCAGTGGCAGCAAACTTGCCTCTGAATCATTGGCCCAAAAATTAGTGCCGCTACGCGAGAGTACGCACTGTGTACTCTCGCGTATTCTGTCTCCAATTGCCGGTTTTCTGCATGCACTGCGCATGCGCTGAAAACCGGCACTTGGTGAATTCAAAAGGGGGCGGTTCCTCGGTGAACCGCGTGCGCGCTACAGGCTGCGCGCACGCAGTGCACTTAGTGCTTTGAACGCGCAGGTAAGCATGGAACATTTTAGACATAAAGAAAGGAGGCGTAAGACCCTCTTTTAACAAGGTAAGTAGTTAATTAAGTATTATTTTGAATTTTTTTTAACAGGTATATCTTTTTTAGAGATTTTAAAGACAGGTAAGTTTATTTTTATAACTTTTTAAAAGATTTTAAATTTTTTCAAAAATTTTATTTTTTGTTTAAAATGGTTAATTTATTTAACTATACTTATTTTATTAATGTGATGGTTTTTTTTTAAATTTAATTGAGGTTTAGCTGTTCTTTTGGGGGGGTAGAGATTCATAGCTTTCACAGCACTTATGTGAAAGCTATGAATGAAAGATGGTGTGCTGCCATTGGCTCTAACTGAGTCACGTGATCCCACAGCTCGCACGAATTAACTACGCCTGTGGGATACAGAAGCCCGGCACAGCTGCTGTCCAGAACATCAAGTTCGTGCGAGCTGGGACTGAAAAAGCCAGCGCGCAGTGAGAGATCGCGGGGAAGCCTTACCCTCGCACGAAGGCTCCCTCACGAATTTTTGGGCCATTAAGTTTGTGCGTTCAAGCCCCACTCTAGAGCATTAAGCACATAATCTAGGCTGACACAAGTGCAGTTCTGAGGTGGTGCTGCACTGTGGGAGATGCTGCCTTTTGGATGAGACATTAAACCAAGGCCCCCTGTGCCATCTCAGGTAGATACAAAAAATTCCATGGCACGTTTCGAAGGAATGCACAGGAGTTGTCCTGGCCAACATTTATCCCTTAACCAATAGCACTAAAAACATTATCT
Source organism: Squalus acanthias (assembly GCA_030390025.1). Taxonomy (NCBI): domain Eukaryota; kingdom Metazoa; phylum Chordata; class Chondrichthyes; order Squaliformes; family Squalidae; genus Squalus; species Squalus acanthias. The sequence continues at coordinate 8,494,979 of CM059438.1, read as the reverse complement.
AATCATTTATCTCATTTCTGTCTGTGGGACTTTGCTTTTTTTAATTCGTTAATTGGATGTGGGCGTCGCTGGCAAGGCCAGCATTTATTGCCAAATCCCTAATTGTCCTTGAGAACATAAGAACATAAGAACATAAGAAGTAGGAGCAGGAGTCGGCCATATGGCCCCTCGGGCCTGCTCCGCCATTCAATAGGATCATGGCTGATCCGAACCTAGACTCACGTCCACTTCCCTGCCCGCTCCCCATAACCCTTAATTCCCTTATCAGCTAGGAAACTGTCTGTCTCCGTTTTAAATTTATTTAATGTCGCAGCTTCCACAGCTCTCTGAGGTAGCAAATTCCATAGATTTACTACCCTCTGAGTGAAGAAGTTTCTCCTCATCTCAGTTTTGAAACGGCAGCCCCTTATTCTAAGATTATGCCCCCTAGTTCTAGTCTCACCCATCAGTGGAAACATCCTCCCCGCATCCACCCGATCAAGCCCTCTCACAATCTTATATGTTTCGATAAGATCGCCTCTCATTCTTCTGTATTCCAATGAGTAGAGGCCCAACCTACTCAACCTTTCCTCATAAGTCAACCCCCTCATCTCCGGAATCAACCGAGTGAACCTTCTCTGAACTGCCTCTAGAGCAAGTATATCTTTTCTTAAATATGGAAACCAAAACTGTACGCAGTATTCCAGGTGTGGCCTCACCAGTACCCTGTATAGCTGAAGCAAGACTTCCCTGCTTTTATACTCCATCCCCCTTGCAATAAAAGCCAAGATTCCATTGGCCTTCCTGATCACCTGCTGTACCTGCATACTAACCTTCTGTGTTTCATGCACCAGGACCCCCAGATACCTTTGTACTGTAGCACTTTGCAGTTTCTTTCCATTTAGATAATAACTTGCTCTTTGATTTTTTCTGCCAAAGTGCATAACCTCACACTTTCCAACATTATATTCCATCTGCCAAATTTCTGCCCACTCACCTAGCCTGTCTATGTCCTTTTGCAGGTTTTTTATGTCCTCCTCACTCACTGCTTTCCCTCCCATCTTTGTATCGTCTGCAAACTTGGATACGTTGCACTTGGTCCCCTCCTCCAAACCGTTAATATAGACTGTAAAGAGTTGGGGTCCCAGCACTGGCCCCTGCGGAACACCACTAGTTACTGATTGCCAACCCGAGAATGAACCATTTATCCCAACTCTCTGTTTTCTGTTAGATAGCCAATCTTCCACCCATGCCAGTATATTATCCCCAATCCCGTGATTTTTTATCTTGTGCAGTAATCTTTTGTGTGGTACCTTGTCAAATGCCTTTTGGAAGTCCGAATACACCACATCCACTGATTCCCCTTTATCCACCTTGTTTGTTATGTCCTCAAAGAATTCGAGCAAATTTGTCAAGCATGATTTCTTGATGATGGTGGTGAGCCGCCTTCTTAAAACATTGCAGTCTGTGTGGTGAAGGTACTCCCACAGTACAGTTAGGGAGGGAGTTCCTGGATTTTGACCCAGCGACGATGAAGGATCGGCGATATATTTTCAAGTCAGGCGGGTGTGTGACTTAAGAACATACGAAATAGGGGCAGGAGTGGGCCATATGGCCCCTCAAGCCTGCTCCGCCATTCAATAAGATCATGGCTGATCATTGAACACAACTCCACTTTACCGCCCGATCTCCATATCCCTTGATTCCCCTAGAGTCCAAAAATCAATCTATCTCAGCCTTGAATATACTCAAAGACTCCACATCCACAGCCCTCTGGGGCAGATAATTACAAAGATTCACAACCCTCTGAGTGAAGAAATTTCTCCTCATCTCAGTCTTAAATGGCCTACCCCTTATCTTGAGACTATGCCCCCTAGTTCTAGACACTCCAGCCAGGGGAAACAACCTCTCAGCATCTACCCTGTCAATCCCCTTCAGAATCTTGTATGTTTCAATGAGAGCACCTCTCATTCTTCTAAACTCCAGAGAGTATAGGCCCATTCTACACAATCTTTCATCATAGGACAGCCCTCTCATCCCAGGAATCAATCTAGTGAACCTTCATTGCACCACCTCCAAGGCAAGTATATCCTTCCTTAAATAAGGAGACCAAAACTGTGCACAGTACTCCAGGTGTGGTCTCACCAAGGCCCTGTACAATTGTAGCAAGACTTCCTTACTCTTATACTCCAACCCCTTGCAATAAAGGCCAACTTTCTTATTGCTTTCTTATTTGCTTTCTTATTGCTTGCTGTACCTGCATGCTAGCTTTCTGTGTTTCTTGCATGAGGACACCCAAATCTCTCTGAACACCAACATTTGAAAGTTTATCACCATTTAAAAAATATTCTGTTTTTCTATTCTTCCTACCAAAGTGAATAACCTCACATTTCCCTACATTATACTCCATCTGCCACCTTACTACCCACTCACTTAGTCTATCTATATCCCTTTGCAGACTCTTTGTGTTCTCCTGACAGCTTACTGTCCCATCTAGCTTTGTATCATTAGCAAACTTGGATACATTACACTCGGTCCCTTCATCTAGTTCATTAATATAGATTGTAAATAGCTGAGGCCCCAGCACTGATCCTCGTGGCATCCCACTAGTTCCAGCCTGCCAACCTGAAAAAGACCCGTTTATCCCTACTCTCTGTTTTCAGTCTGTTAACCAATCCTCTATCCATGCTACTATATTACCCCCAACCCTATGAGCACTTATCTTGTGTAATAATCTTTTATGAGGCACCTTCACGAATGCATTTTGTAAATCTAAATATACTACATCCACTGGTTCCCCTTTATCTACCCTGCTAGTTACATCCTCAAAAAACTCTAATAAATTTGTCAAACACAATTTCCCTTTCATAAAACCATGTTGACTCTGCCTAATCAAGTTATGATTTTCTAAATGCCCTGATACCACTTCCTTAACAATGGATTCCAGCATTTTCCTGACAACTGATGTCAGGCTAACTGGCCTGTAGTTCCCTGTTTATTCTCTCCCTCCTTTCTTGAATAGCTGTGTTACATTTGCTACCTTCTAATCCGCTGGGACCGTTATAGAATCTAGGTAATTTTGGAAGATCAAAACCAATGCATCCACTATCTCTGCTGCCACCTCTTTTAGAACCCTAGGATGTAGGCCATCAGGTCCAGGGGATTTGTCGGCTTTTAGTCCCATTAGTCTCTCTAGTATTTTTTTCTACTTATATTAATTACGTTAAGTTCCTCGCCCTCATTAGACCATTGGTTCCCCACCATTTTTGGTATGCTTTTTGTGTCTTCTACTGTGAAGACAGACACAAAATATTTGTTTAACATTTCTGCCATTTCCTTATTCCCCATAATAATTTCTTCTGTCTCAGCCTCTAAGGGACCAACGTTTACTTTTGCTACTCTCTTCCTTTTTACATACTTGTAGAAGCTCTGACAATCTGTTTTTATATTTCTTGCTAGTTTTCTCTCATTCTATTTTTTCCCTTTTTATCAATTTTTTGGCCATCTGAGTTTCTGAAACTCTCCCAATCCTCAGGCTTACTATTATTCTTCGCAACATTATAAGCTTCTTCTTTCAATCTAATGCTATCCTTAACTTCTTTAGTTAGCCACAGTTGGATCACTTTTCCCGTGGAGTTTTTGTTTCTCAATGGAACGTAATTTTGTTGAGAATTATGAAATATTTCTTTAAATGCTTATCTACTGCCATACCTTTTAATCTATTTTTCCAATCTACCTGAGCCAATTCGCCCCTCATACCTATGTAATTGTCTTTATTTAAGTTTAAGACTCTAGTTTTGAATTTAGGCAAACCACTGTTAAACTTAATGTGAAATTCTATCATATTATGATAGTGTCAGCTGTGGCTCAGTTGGTAGCACACTCACCTCTGAGTCAGAAGGTTGTGGGTTCAAGTCCCACTCCAGGGACTTGAGCACATAAAGCTAGGCTGACACTCCAGTGCAGTGCTGAGGGAGCGCTGCACTGTCGGAGGTGCCGTCTTTTGGATGAGACGTTAATCCGAGGCCCCATCTGCTCTCTCAGGTGGACGTAAAAGATCCCATGGCACTATTTCGAAGAAGAGCAGGGGAGTTATCCCCAGTGTCCTGGCCAATATTTATCCCTCAACCAACATAACAAAATACAAATTATCTGGTTATTATCACGTTGCTGTTTGTGGGATCTTGCTGTGCGCAAATTGGCTGCCACATTACAACAGTGACTCCACTTCAAAAGTACTTCATTCGCTGTAAAGTGCTTTGAGACATCCGGTGGTCGTGAAAGGCGCTATATAAATGCAAGTCTTTCTTTCTTTCTTTATGATCACTCTGCCCCAGAGGATCCTTTACTATGAGATTGCTAATTAACCCTGTCTCATTTACACAATACAAGATCTAAAATAGCCTGTTCCCTGGTTGGTTCCATAGAAACATAGAAGATTGGAGCAGGAGTAGGCCATTCGGCCCCTCGAGCCTGTTCCACCATTTAATGAGATCATGGCTGATCATCCAAATTCAGTACCCTGTCCCTGCTTTCTCCTCATATCCCTTGGTCCCTTTAGCCTTAAGAAATATATCTAACTCCTTCTTGAATATATTTAATGAATTGGCCTCAACTGCCTTCTGTGGTAGAGAATTCCACAGGTTCACCACTCTCTGGGTGAAGAAATTCCTCCTCATCTCAGTCCTAAATGGCTTACCCCTTATCCTTAGACTGTGACCCCTGGTTCTGGACTCCCCCGCCATCGGGAACATCCTTCCTGCATCGAGTCTGTTTAGTCCTGTTAGAATTTTATAAGTTTCAATGAGATCCCCTTTCATTCTTCTAAACTCTAGTGAATATAAGCCTAATCGACCCAATCTCTCTTCATACGTCATTCCTGCCATCCCAGGTATCAGTCTGGTGAATCTTCGCTGCACTTCCTCCATGGCAAGAACATCCTTCCTCAGATAAGGCGACCAAAACTGCACACAATACTCAAGGTGTGGTCTCACCAAGGCCCTGTACAACTGCAGCAAGACATCCTTGCTCCTGTACTCGAATCCTCTCGCTATGAAGGCCAACATACCATTTGCCTTCTTAACCGCATGCTGCAACTGCATACTTACCTTCAGCGACTGGTGCACAAGGACACCCAGGTCTCGTTGCACTTCCCCTTTTCCCAATCTATTGCCGTTCAGATAATAATCTGCCTTCCTGTTTTTGCCACCAAAGTGGATAACCTCGCATTTATCCACATTATACTGCATCTGCCATGCATCTGCCCAATCACCCAACCTGTCCAAATCATCCTGGAGTTTCTCTGCATCCTCCTCACAGCACACACGCCCACCCAGCTTTGTGTCGTCTGCAAACTTGGAGATATTACATCTAGTTCCCTCGTCTAGATCATTAATATATAGTGTGAATAGCTGGGGCCCTAGCACCACTAGTCACTGCCTGCCACTCGGAAAAAGACCCATTTATTCCAACTCTTTGCTTCCTGTCTGCCAACCAGTTCTCTATCTAAGTCAGTACCTTACCCCCCAATCCCATGTGCTTTAACTTTGCACGCCAATCTCTTATGCAGGACCTTATTGAAAGCCTTCTGAAAGTCCAAATACACCACATCCACTGGTTCTCCCTTATCTATTCTACCAGTTACATCCTCAAAAAATTCCAGTAGATTAGTCAAGCATGATTTACCTTTTATAAATCCATGTTGACTTTGTCCGATCCTGTCACTGTTTTCCAAGTGCTCTGCTATTACATCTTTTATAATGGACTCTAGCATTTTCCCCACTACCGATGTCAGGCTTACCGGTCTATAATTCCCCGTTTTCTCTCTACCACCTTTTTTAAATAGTGGGGTTACATTAGCTGCCCTCCAATCCATGGGAACTGTTCCAGAGCCTATAGAATTTTGGAAGATGACCAGCAATGCATCTACTATTTCTAGGGCCACTTCCTTACGTACCCTAGGATGTAGATTATCAGGCCCTGGGGATTTATCGGCCTTCAATCCCGTCAATTTCCCGAACACCATTTCCCTACAAATACTGATTTCATTCAATTCCTCCCTCTCATTAGACCCTATGTTCCCCAACATCTCTGGGAGGTTATTTGTGTCCTCCTTTGTGAAGACAGAACCAAAGTATGTATTTAATTGGTCTGCCATTTCTTTGTTCCCCATTATAAATTCCTCTGATTCTGACTGCAAGGGACCTACGCTTGACTTCACCAATCTTTTTCTCTTCACATATCTATAGAAGCTTTTACAGTCTGTTTTTATCTTCCCTGCAAGCTTACTCTCATATTCTATTTTCCCCCTCTTAATTAATCCCTTTGTCCTCCTTTGCTGAATCCTAAACTGCTCCCAATCCTCAGGTTTGCTGCTTTTTCTGGCCAATTTTTATGTCCTCTCCTTGGATCTTATGCTATCCCTAATTTCCCTTGTTAGCCACGGTTGAGTCACCTTTTTTGTTTTATTTTTATGCCAAACAGGGATGAACAAATTCTGTAGTTCATCCATGCGATCTTTAAATGTTTGCCATTGCCTATCCACCGTCAACCCTTTAAGTAACGCTCCCCAATCCATCCTAGCCAACTCATGCCTCATACCATCGTAGTTTCCTTTATTTAAATTCAGGACCATAGTCTCTGAGTCAACTACTTCACTCTCCATCTTAATGAAGAATTCTATCATATTATGATCGCTCATCCCCAAGGGGCCTCGCACAACAAGATTGCTAATTAATCCTTTCTCATTACATAATACCCAGTCTAAGATGGCCTGATCTCTAGTTGGTTCCTCGACATATTGGTCCAGGAAACCATCCTGTATACACTCTAGGAATTCCTCCACCACAGTATTGTTACTAACTTGGTTAGTCCAATCTATATGTAGATTGAAGTTACCCATGATGACTGCTGTGCCCTTATTGCACACATCTCTAATTTCTCATTTAATGCCATCCCCAACCTCAGCATTACTGTTTGGGGGTCTGTATACAACTCCCACTAACGTTTTCTGCCCCTTGATATTTCTCAGCTCTACCCATACAGATTCCACAGCATCAGAGCTAATGTCCTTCCTTACTATTGGGTTAATCTCCTCTTTAACCAGCAATGCTACCCCACCTCCTTTTCCTTTTTGCATGATGTATTGTTTTAGGAAACTGTCCCGAATGCTTTCCATGAACTTGTCGTCCAGACTACCTTTGCCAACTTGGAGGGGAACTTGCAGGTGATGGTGTTCCCATGCGCCAGCAGCCCTTGTCCTTCTAGATGATAGAGGTCACGGGTTTGGGAGGTGCTGTCGAAGAAGCCTTGGCGAGTTGCTGCAGTGCATCTTGTAGAAGGTACACACTGTGGCCACGGTGCGCCAGTGGTGGAGGGAGTGAATGTTTAAGGTGGTGGATGGAGTGCCAATCAAGCGGGCTGCTTTGTCCTGGATGGTGTCGAGCTTCTTGAGTGTTATTGGAGCTGTACTCTTCCAGGCAAGTGTTAAGTATTCATTAACACTCCTGACTTGTGCCTTGTAGATGATGAAAGGCTTTGGGGAGTCAAGAGGTGAGACACTCGCCGCAGAATACCCAGCCTCTGACCTGCTCTTGTAGCCACAGTATTTATGTGGCTGGTCCAGTTCAGTTTTTGGTCAATGGTGAGCTGCAGGATGTTGATGGTGGGGGATTCGGTGATGGTAATGCTGTTGAATGTCAAGGGGAGGTGGTTAGACTCTCTCTTGTGTGGTGTGAATGTTACTTGCCACTTATCAGCTGTCCGCATATTGTCCGCTGTGTTTCCCTACATTACAACAATGACAGTAATTCATTAACCATCAGGCACTTTGGGACATTCCGAGGTCTTGAAAGGTGTTATATCAATGCAAATTGTTTATTTCTCTCTCCTCAGTGTCCTTGAACTTTGTATGACCTCCCTCTCCTTAATGCTGAATCACAGTGCAATTCAAATTTCCTAGGAGGCATGCCCCGTAAGCCACAGGAAGTAAATTTTTACATAGCCAATACTCTCCATCCTTTGCAAAATTTACTCTGCTGTGCATTTCAGTCCTTTTCCCTACAATACAACTGACGAAAAAGTGGATACAGCTGCTGACACGACAAGTTCATTTCCCGCCACACTCCCATTATAAGTGCTTCTTTTCATAGGATGTATAAGAACGGAAGAACTAGGAGCAGGAGTAGGTTATACGGCCCCTTGAGCCTGCTCCACCATTCAATAAGATCATGGAAGCGGCTGCTGCCAACGACGTTGAAGTAGCTGTGCACGCGCAGTTTCAGTGGTTTTTTTTGGTTGTTTGCGTTTGATTATAATAAAAATAATTCTGGGGATGGGCAGTGCCGAAGGGGTTCATTTTTTTTTGACAGTTGTTTACAACAGTGGTTTGGGCTTCACTCCGTAAACATCTTTCACCTCTTGCTGGAGATTTAGTACCTCGGAAACAGTGAAAGATTACATTCACAGTTATTGGGGGTGGAAAAAAAAAGTTTTTTGGTCCTATATTAAAAAAAATGGTTTTGTTTGCCATGGCAACATGCAAGACTGAGCAAGTCAACATAACCTATTGGCATGGCGAAGTCAGGCCTCCGATCGTTTTGGAGCCGCTATAGGTTGTTTCCGATGACAATCATTGGATCTAGACAGCTGATTAAGTAGTTGCGGATTCTGCGCAGCTTCCGGTTGTTGGCACCAGCTTCTGGTTCATTGGCAGCTGTCACACTGTAAGATCATGACGGATCTTCGACCTCAACTCCACTTTCCCGCCCGATCCCCATATCCCTTGACGCCCCTAGAGTCCAAAAATCTATCCAACTCAGCCTTGAATATTCTTCTTCTTCTTAGGCAGTCCCTCGGAACCGAGGATGACTTGCTTCCACACTAAAAATGAGTTCTCAGGTGACTGATGAGTCCAATGCGGGACCTACAATCTCTGTCACAGGTGGGGCAGACGGTGGTTGAAGGGGCGGGTGGGTGGGGTGCTTGGGTTGACGTGCGCTCCTTCCGCTCCTTGCGCTTGGCTTCCGCTTGCTCCCGGTGAAGAGACTCGAGGTGTTCGGCGCCTTCCCGGATGCTTCTCCTCCACTTTGTGTGGTCTTGGGCCAGGGATTCCCAGGTGTCGGTGGGGATGTTGCACTTTTTCAAGGAGGCTTTGAGGGTGTCCTTGAAGCGTTTCCTCTTCCCACCTGGGGCTCTCTTGCCGTGTCGGAGCTCCGAGTAGAGCGCTTGTTTTGGGAGTCTCGTATCGGGCATGCGGACGATGTGGCCCGTCCATCGGAGCTGATCGAGCGTGGTCAAAGCTTTGATGCTGGGGATGTTGGCCTGAGCGAGAACACTGACATTGGTGCTGTTAGATTCGAATTTGGAGAAACTCTAGACGGAGACGGAATTGAGGACAAGAACAAAATTTATTAAAACAACTAAGAGAGACTTGTGCACAAGGGGAGCCACCCAGCTTCCTCAAGCTTGAGGTGCACTCACAAAGGAAAAACAGTGGTTCATTCAAGATATACAGTTCTATAAGGAACGCCCACTTACTACAGAATGGGGGGCGTACACGTACAAACAAGGTCACCACAGTTACTCTTTATTGGTTTCGGTGTTTAGTCACTCAACTGTTGGGCCCATCCCCTGAACTCAGGTGCCCCTCCCCTGCCCATGCTGGACACAGATGTTGGGAGTAACCCTACCTCCACATTCCTGTTGTTATCTCTTCCTCGCTATAAGCATAGTTTATTGTTCGAGAGGACCGGTTTTACCCTTAACTGCCGAACAAGCACAAAGCCACAGTGATTCATGTGTCCAGCGAACTCGTACCATGTTTGATAATTGGTACTCTTATCTCCTGGGAGGACAGGCCGTGCTTGGACAGTGACTCCACTAACGCGCTGTGAATACACATCCCGAAGTTTAATTAGTGAAGAGACGCCTTGCAGCCTGCAAAAGTGCCTGTTCCTTGTATTTTACGATCCCCTTATCACTTTTACTGGTCTCTGATGTTCGATATTCGACCTCGCTTACATCCCTGCTATCTGTTCCCAGCTGCATGTTGTCAGTCTCCGTTTTAATTAAGCCCCATCTTTGAATCTACAGCTGTTCCTTACAGGTGCCTTTTTTATGAGAGGGTTAAACCAAGCCAAGTATCCCAGAATTCTTTGGGAACTAGCTGGATCCTTCAGTCCCCCCTTCCAACCCCCGAAAAGGACCCTTGAAGCGGGGTTGGAGAATGTGCTCTCTATGCTACGATAGTGTGATAAGCTGGTGGGTTTATAGTATTGCAGAAACGCATATAGGTTTTCCCAGATCAAATAGCATGAATGATGAAGGTTTTCCTGTAACCCCCCGCCCCAATTTGTTCTATACTCCCCCCTTAGGCCTTTGGCTATTCCAGGTAGGCCGCTCATTTGTTGCATATGGTCTGTTGTGAATCCTGTCGGGGTGGCCAACCGTCGAGGCACCAGGTATGTATCAGATGAGTAAAGTTAATAATTAGGCATTCCCCAATTCATCATACGATTGCTTCATTATTCATACACTTGATTTTTCCAACATGTTGCTAAAGTCATCGTCTGAAACACTAGGAGTAGGAGCAGTACAAGCATTAACAGTTTTAACCACTTGTTTTGCAATTTGTTTCGCCTGAGTCCGTTTATATTTCCTGCATGTCATACATAACAAGGTCAGGACAATTACTAACTGCACCACGACTAATACATGTGAAATCAGTCGGATCCATGGATGGATCTGTGTCTTTAGTCCCCAGTCCCAAATGTCATCCAGCCATGTGGTCACCTTGATCGCGTCGATGTCTTTCTTCAAATCCGTGTTCCGATGTTGTAGAGTATAGTACACCTTCTGGGAGAGCTGTATCGCCTTCCGCAACTGCCTCAGGTGTTCCGGCAGTGGGGGTATAGGATACCCAAAGGTGTTGATGTAGTTCCATAATCCATACTTGATGTCTTCAGACACCTGAAGAGAGGTAATATTAAACTGGTGTATGTCCACCAACTCCTCGTGTCCAATCCGTACCGGAACTGCTGATGTGAAGCAGAACTCTGGACTGGGGATGTCGCAAGTTAGATTGGCATACTTAAAAGTCTCCAAGTTGGTCGTTACACAGTATTCGCCTTTGCCGGCGTATGCCACCTGGGTGGGCTTTGAGGCTGCATCCAATGCCTCCATGGTGTAGACCATGATCTTGGTGCTGGGTTTGAGGTCCTTGTCTTCAAACACTCTCTTCCTCAGTCGACCGAAGGCTGCACTGGCACACTGAAGGCGGTGTTGGACTTTGTCATCGACGTCTGCCTTTGTTGACAGTAGGCTCCTGAGGTATGGAAAGTGGTCCACGTTGTCCAAGGCCTCGTCATGGATTTTGATAATCGGGGAGCAGTACTGTGTGGCGGGGGCAGGTTGTTAGAGGACCTTTGTCTTACAGATGTTTCGTGTAAGGCCCATGCTCTCGTATGCTTCAGTGAAGGTGTTGACGATGGTTTGGAGTTTGACCTCAGAGTGAGCGCAGACGCAAGCGTCATCTGCATACTGTAATTCGATGACAGAGGATGGGATGACCTTGGATCTGGACTGGAGGCGACGGAGGTTGAACAGTTTCCCATTTGTTCTGTAAATTAGCTCCACTCCAGCGGGGAGCTTACTGAGGGTGAGATGGAGCATTGCAGCCAGGAAGATCGAGAGGAGCATTTGTGCGACGACACAGCCTTGCTTGACCCCGGTCTGTACGTGAATTGGGTCTGTGGTGGATCCTTTGGTCAGGATCATGACTTGCATGTCGTCGTGAAGCAGGCGGAGGATGATGACAAACTTTTGAGGGCAGCCGAATTTGAGGAGGACACTGCATAATCCCTCACGGTTGACAGTGTCGAAGGCCTTTGTGAGGTCAAAGAAGGCCATGTACAGTGGTTGGTGCTGTTCCCTGCATTTCTCTTGTAGTTGACACGTGGTGAAGATCATGTCCATTGTGCCCCTTAGTGGGTGGAATCCACATTGCGACACTGGGAGGAGCTCTTCAGCCACTGGGAGAAGGCGATTGAGGAGGATTCTTGCGATGACTTTCCCTGTGGCAGACAGCAGGGAGACTCCTCTGTAATTACCGCAATCGGACTTGTCACCTTTCTTGAAGATGGTCACGATTACGGTGTCTCTGAGATCCCCTGGCATGCTCTCCTCCTTCCAGATAAGAGAAATGAGTTCATGTATTCGCGCCAGTAGTGCTTCTCCGCCATGTTTTAGCGCCTCGGCGGGGATTCCATCTCAGCCTTGAATATACTCAGTGACTGAGCATCCACAACCTATTGGGGTAGAGAATTCCAAAGATTCACAACCCTCTGAGTGAAGAAATTCCTCCTCATCTCAGTCTTAAATGGCTGACTCCTTATCCTGAGACTATAGGGTAAAAATTCACTTGGTTGCGCCTCCCGTTAGCGCCTTAAGAGGGCGCTAATGGGGCGCAAAGCCGCTAACGCCCGGGTGCAGCGATGTTTGCGCCGCTCGAGAACTTAACTTGAGATTGTGCGGCGGCGCTAAAACTTACCGCTGCGACCACCTGCGCGCGCAGATTGTGACGTCATTCCATGGTGCAACGCCCTTGTGGCGCCCCGTAGCGGAAATTGAGTGGCGCCCCCTGCCTTACCGCCTGGCGCTTCCAACGACCAGAAGACTGGAACGCTATCAATCGCTGTGGGGCTGGGGGGGGGCGCTATTTAAAGGGGGCCTCTTCCTGTCTTTTATTGTTGGTGGCATTTTTGAACTACGCATTCTGAGAGAGAGAGGGAGAGACTTCTGGAGAGATTCAACGTTGTGTGAAGGAGTTTTGGGTACTGAGCAGCACTTTGCAGGTTCATTTTGATTTGCCATTCCTTGTATCGATTTAGCAGAGACTGTGGGAGCTGCACTCTGAGCTCTTTGCCTGGTACTCTCCATTGTTCTTTCCAGCACATTTGATGTGCAAGTCTCTCCAGGCCGAGATTCAAGGCAGCAATGAACAGGATGTGGATGGAAAGCAAGATTAACCATCCCCTTTAAGAACTGGCCCGTGCCATTGTGTGTGTGTTCCATTGCTGACTGACATTACATGAGCTTCGCCAGCGCTCCGAGTTAGCGCCTCACTGCTCGGCCTTTGCGCCTTAAGAGAGGTGTGCAGCGCCTGCTTTAGCGCTCCACTCACCTCCCGGGGCGGTAAAAGTGAAGTTTCCTGTCAGTGCCGATAATTAGCGCCAGGCGCTAATATTTGCGTCCGGACGATATTTGCGCCCCAAATGGGGCGCGACCTAATTTCTACCCCTATGTCCCCTAGTTCTAGACTCTCCAGCCAGGGGAAACAACCTCTCAGCAGCTACCCTGTCAATCCCCTGTAGAATCTTACATGTTTCAATGTGTATGTGAGGCTTCGACCTGAAACGTTAACTCTGTTTCTCTCTCCACGGATGCTGCCTGGCCTGCTGAGTTTTTCCAGCGTTTTCTGTTGTTATTTCAGATTTCCAGCATCTGCAGTATTTTGCTATTGTATGTGAGGCCGTTGGGTTTTGCACAGAAAACCAACCTGAAATATAGAACATGATCCCAAAACCCTGATAAAATCCCTAAAACCCAATGTATTAAAGAAGGAATTTAACAGATTCAGTCAGCCTGAGGGAGTGGCCTTGATTCAGAGCTGCTCTTCAGTTGAATTTTGTTTATTTTGAAGCTGTTTGTTAAGTTTTTCCAAGATTTTGAGGTTGATGAGGGAGTAGGATTGGCTGAACGGCTTGCCTCGTCTATTTTTATCTTGTGATCATATGAACTCCAAATACATGAATAATATTTTAAATAAATTGAGAATATTCCAAGACTCCAACCACACAGGCAGACATTCAAAAACATCTCCCAGCGCGCATGCGCTTGCTTCTCCTCCGAGTTGCGCCTGCGCAGATCCAGGCGCCAAGACCCGGCAGAGTTTGATTTAACACGCATGCGCTGCTGCACTCCTCAAAAACCGGACGCATTCGCAGAGCAGGAGGCTCGTCGGTGACGTCATTTACAAATGGCGGCCCCCAGCCGGTGAATAAATCAGAGGAGGAGAAAAGGAATCGGAATCAGGCGAGTAACGGAGCAGAGTCAGGCGGGGCGAGGGGCGAGGGGCGAGGCAGGGGTAATGGGCAGAGCGGGGCAAGGGACCGAGTGAGGGCAAAGCGGGGTAAAGGGCAGAGTGGGGCAAGGGGCAGAGTGGGGTAAAGGGCAGAGCGGGGCGAGGGGCAGAGTGAGGGCAGAGTGGGGTAAAGGGCAGAGCGGGGCGAGGGGCAGAGTGAGGGCAAAGCGGGGTAAAGGGCAGAGTGGGGCGAGGAGCAGAGTGAGGGCAGAGCGGGGCGAGGGGCAGAGTGAGGGCAAAGCGGGGTAAAGGGCAGAGTGGGGCGAGGGGCAGAGTGAGGGCAGAGCGGGGCGAGGGGCAGAGCGGGGCGAGGGGCAGAGTGAGGGCAGAGCGGGGTAAAGGGCAGAGTGGGGCAAGGGGCAGAGTGAAGTCAGAGCGGGGCGAGGGGCCGAGTGAGGTCAGAGCGGGGCAAGGGGCCGAGTGAGGTCAGAGCGGGGCGAGGGGCCGAGTGAGGTCAGAGGGGGTCGAGGAGCAGAGTGAAGGCGGTGCGGGGTAAGGGGCAGAGTGGGGTTAGCGCAGGGCAAATGATGAGGGAAGGGGGAGGGGTGTGGGGCAAGGGACAGGGTCGTGCAAGCGCTGGGCAAGTGACAGAGCAAGAGAGGGTTGGGAGATAGAGACAGCGCGGGGCAGGAGCAGTACCGCATCGTCTACCCAGACTGAGATGTCCGAAGCCTGACAGTGAGTGAGTCTCCCAACCGGTTGCAAGCTCAGCCATTATCCCTCTTGGTTGCCAGTTCTGCTGTGTTTAAAAGGGTTTCTAATCCGTCCCAATCTGACTATTGCCTCACTCCTAACTTTCCTCTTCAGAGCGATTCTCCCAGTCAGAGGCAGATCTGTCTGGCATATGTTACTCATCAGCAGTGAAGGTCACTCACATTATCAAAGCAGATGGAGAAGACACGATTCAGTCTACCTTAGCTCACCCATCCATGCAAAACAAAAACAGCAGTCTTAGTCATATCATACAGCTAGATTTTGGATGAATGAGAGGTATTTGTCTCCACTACCATACCTATAAAACAAACGTGAATGTTAATAACTTTTTGCCTGAAATTTTTTTTTTGATGCCTGCTCTCAATTAATCTCATCTTGTCCTTGGAGGGAGTGCAACAAAGGTTTACTAAACGGATTCCTGGGCTTGAGTAGAATGTCCTATGGGGCGAGATTGAGTAGACTAGGCCTATATCCCCTCGAGTTTAGAAGAATGAGAGGTGATCTCATTGAAACATATAAAATTCTTACAGGGTTTGACAGGGTAGATGCTGGGAGGATGTTTCCCTTGGCCGGGGAGTCTAGAACCAGGGGTCACAGTCTCAGAATAAGGGGTCAGCCAATTAGGACTGAGATGAGGAGAAATTTCTTCACTCAAAGGGTGGTGAATCTTTGGAAATTTCTACCCCAGAGGGCTGTGGAGGCTCAGTCATTGAGTATATTCAAGACAGAGATTGATAGATTTTTGGATGCTGAGGGAATCAAGGGATATGGGGATAGTGCAGGAAAGTGGAGATGTGGTAGAAGATCAGCCACGATCTTATTGAATGGCGGAGCAGGCTCGAAGGGCCAAATGGCCTACTCCTGCTCCTATTTCTTATGTTCTTATGCACTCTCTTGCCTTACCGTGACAATTTATTCTGCCTACGCCTCCTCGAGGTGATGCAGCAGAGATCAGGAGCCTACAGTTCCGCCCAAGTCCACGGTGTTACGCGAGTGTGTTAACATATGGCGTTAAAAATGTTAGATTTCCAATTATATTGAATGCATCGTGGGTAAATAGGTTAAAAATTAAAAAAACAAGTATGGAAAGCATTTAAAAATAACATCACGTGGGACTGGAGAAAGGAAGAGCCTGCATTTATATTGTGCCTTTTATATCCTGAGGACATACAGGGCACGTCACACCGAAATGAATTACTTTTTGAAGTATAGTCGCCGCTATTTTGTTGGCTAGCATGGCTGTCAAAATATGCACACAGCAAGATCCCACAAGCAGAAATGACTAGTTAATGTTTTGGGTGGTGTTGGCTGAGAGAGAAATGTTAGCCAGGACACCGGGAGAACTCTCTGCTGTTCTTCAAAAAAAAAAGTGCCGCGGCATCTTTTGCATCCACCCGAGAGAGCAGACGCAGCCTCGCTTCAACGTCTCATCCGAACGACGGCACCTCCAACAGTGCAGCACTCCCTCAGCACTGCAGTGCAGTGTCAGCCTGGATTGTGTGCTGAAGTCTCTGGAGTGGAGCTTGAACCTAAAATGTTCTGACTGTTCGGCTGAGCCAAACTGTTACTTAAATGTGAGAATACTTGGTCCCAATATTCTCACCTTCGTAATCAAAGAAAAAAAAAATGAATGATTTGAACTAATTTTGCAGAATATTTAGCAGGGTGTCGTAGAACAACTCAGTTGATTCAGCCGTGCTTCAGTTTTGAGAATTGTGAATCCAGTTGATCAAACTAGTTTAATAATTTACTTCAAATACTGTGCGGAATGTCTGAGTTGATTATAGTCATAAGTTGTGCTGGGT
The DNA here is from genome assembly GCA_030390025.1 of Squalus acanthias. Classification (NCBI taxonomy): domain Eukaryota; kingdom Metazoa; phylum Chordata; class Chondrichthyes; order Squaliformes; family Squalidae; genus Squalus; species Squalus acanthias. The sequence continues at coordinate 8,478,341 of CM059438.1, read as the reverse complement.
TTGCCGGCCAGTTTATTTGTGATAAAATTCTGGGCGGCCTCTACGCTGGAATGCACAGTACCCAGCGCAGTCAGCCTGGCTGAGTAAGCAAGAGACTTGCTTGGGAGCTTAAATCTGAAGTTCCGACCTGGTAGTTCCACAATAAAATTGTGCGTGTTTTAAAAAAATTACCTGACTGTGCCGATTTGGTGCTTCCTTTACTGGTATCCAAAGTCTACAGCTTTACAATAATATAAATTAGAATCACCCCACCCTCCCTCGCTTACTAAATTAAGCTGACAGTAAAATAGCATTTCACAATAATGGCCCTTGAGCAAGTTTATTGTAGTTGAGGTTTAATGTGTTACAGGTTTAGGTGCCGTTTTGTGCTCTATAAGAAAAAAAATACTGATAACGGATTGGCACGTGACCGTTGGATTATAAAGGGCAAGGGCATATCAGGTTCTTCCTAGCATTGCACTTCTGACATCTCAAGGCACTCGCAGTGTACCCACAAAACATGGATATCGGAGGTAAGGGATCTGTGTTATACGCCTTAAGATTTTTTAATGAACAAAATTTTTAAGAGTTGTGCAGTAAATCTGTTGGCATGGTTGCCGTAAGATGTAAGGTGTTCCGAGGAATGTTCAGAAATAACAGCCGTTGGAAGCAATATTCTGGTTAAGCTGTGCGGCCGCGCAGTGGTCTGGAGGTCCCGCGCAGCTGGCTCACAGGCTTTTAACTGGAAAAACTGCACCAGCGCGGAAACTTGAATGGGCCACGCAGCCAAAAAAATTAGAGGGTACGTTGGTTGGAAGGATTGTAGCCCCGGTTGTGTCTGGGTGGTTTCATGGCATTATGATGACTCCTGCCTGGGTCCCAAACTACACACTTTTTTTGTATTGGGTTATTTATACTGCGCAGAAGGTGTCGTATAAATCGGGAGGGAAGTCGCTGAGATCGAGCTCTGAAGTGGTACATTCGTGCCTTCAGAAGGTTAGTCACAGCGCTCCCCTTCACATTGGGTGCAGTACGTAGTTCGGAAAGGTAAGTTGTGCTTTAAGTTGCATCACGACAAGGAGACCTGGGTGCAAACCATTGAAAGGTAAGTGTGATTTCAGGAAGTACTTCTTCACGTTAAGAGTAATCCATATCTGGAATGGTGTTTGGGTAAGGTGTTGGAGGCCAAAGCTTTGGGGGTATGTGGAATCGTAGATTGCTGTGGAAGGCCTTGCTTATCTGTTCTTCTCCTTGTGATCTTTGTGAGCCTTATGGCCAAGGTCCAACTATCTGTTTGCTCACACTAAACATTAAACCAGCGTTTGGATGCCGGTGAGAGGACCTGTACACATCTAAGTATAAATGTGTAGAGATGCCCATGAGTGATGCGGAGTTGGTAGTATAAGTCCTTACTTACTGTCCACCCATGCTCATTCGGCCACTGTCCTCTGAACTCCCAGCCCAGTTCCCCTTCTACTTCCTTCAGCCGTGCCTCTGACACCACATCCTAACCCTCCATTTTTCTATCTTCCCCCTCATACTTGACACCTGCTGTTTGTTATAGAAAAAAGAAAAAGACTTGCACTTATATCGCGCTTTTCACGACCACCGGACGTCCCAAAGCACTTTACAGCCAATGGAGTATTTTTTGTAGTCCTTGTTGTAATGTAGAAAACGCAGCAGCCAATCTGCGCACAGCAAGCTCCCACAAACAGCAATGTGATAATGACCAGATAATCTGTTTTAGTGATACTGATTGAGGGATAAATATTGGCTAGGGCACCGGACATAACTCCCCTGCTCTTCGAAATAGTGCCATGGGATCTTTTACATCCACCTGAGAGAACAGACAGGGCCTCGGTTTAACGTCTCATCCGAAAGGCGGCACCTCCGACAGTGTAGCACTCCCTCAGCACTGCACTGGGAGTGTCAGCCTAGATTTTTGTGCTCGAGTCTCTGGAGTGGAACTTGAACCCACAACCTTCTGACTCAGAGGCAAGGGTGCTGTCCCACTGAGCCACGGCTGACACTATCCTTAATGTAAAGCATATCTTTCTGCATGTGAAAAATGTTACAGAAATGCAAGTAATTGTTCTACTGTAGATACAGTTTTGAGTTTACGACAGTGCCATGCTAAAACCTAGTAGCACCATTTAGTCGAGTGATCTGTTTACCTACTGAATAGTCCCTTCAAAACATTAATACTATACTGTTGTATACTATATCAATTAAATATAAGGATGATTTAGAGTAAAAGAAGAAAAAACTTTCATTTGTATAGCATCTTATCATGTCTTCAGTGTGTCCTAAAGCGCTTTACAGTCAAGGAGCATCTTTTCAGGTGCAGGCACTGTTATATTGGTAATTTGGGCACATCAAGTTCTTGCTTGGGGGCGGAATGTTGACCAAGATATTCAGAGAACTCCTTGCTCTTTAAATGGGATCTTTTATGCCCACCTGAGAGGGCAGATGGGGTCTTGGGTTTAAATTCTCATCTGAAAGGTGGCAATTCTGATGATGCAGAATCTCTGAGTACTGTGGTGAAGTGTCAGCCTAGATTTTGTGCTCCGGTTGGAGTGGGCCTTGAACCCACAATCGTCTGTCTCAGATGTGAAAGTATTACTAACTGATCCAAGCTGACACTTGAGAGAGTACTGTGTTTTGGGCAATTCTTGATCCCTTTGTGCAACATTTGTTGTTTGGTCTTAACAGCTTCAAGGAAACGGACCAGCATTCAAGCACAATTAATCACATATTGATCAGTACATCCTTGGGAGTGTTTACAAAGTTGTATTTCAACTTGTCTTTCAGATGAGACGTTAAACCGAGGCCCCGTCTACCCTCTCAGGTGGACGTAAAAGATCCCACGGCACTATTTTGGAGAAGAGCAGGGGAGTTATCCCTGGTGTCCTGGACAATATTTATCCCTCAACCAACATCACTGACCTAGATGATCTGGTCATTATCACATTGCTGTTTGTGGGAGCTTGCTGTGTGCAAAGTGGCTGCAGCGTTTCCTACATTACAACAGTGACTACACTTCGAAAGTGCTTCATTGGCTGTAAAGCGCTTTGGGACGGCCTGAGCTTTTGAAAGGCGCTATAGAAATGCAAGTCTTTCTTTCCTTTAGCAGTTTCAGATGACCATAGAAATGGTGACACTGCAACTTGAGTTTGTGCAAGTCATCTGTTGGCTCAGCACATCTTACAAGGCAGAGGTGGAGAGACTTTGGGGCAAAGGTATTACCAGTGCAGTTACTTTGGACCTGAGGATTACCACGTGATGTAATCAATAATGCAGTATTCTGAGGTTATTTCAGGTAATAGTTTACTGGTTAATAAACTGTGCAGTCGTATATAATGTATGCCAGCTAATGCGCTTTAATTTCAAAGTAGTCTTTGGTATTGTGGTCATCTGTGTCATGTATCATAGAATCAGAGAAATTTATGGAACAGAAGGAGGCCATTCGGCCCATCGTGTCTGTGCCGGCCGAAAAAGAGCTATCCAGCCTAATCGCACTTTCCAGCTCTTGGTCCATAGCCTTGCAGGTTACGGCACTTCAAGTGCATATCCAAGTACTTTTTAAGTGTAATGAGTGTTTCTGCCTCTACTACCCTTTCAGGCAGTGAGTTCCAGACCCCCATCACCCTCTGGGTGAATAAAGTTCTCCTCCACTCCCCCGTAATCCTTCTATCAATTACTTTAAATCTATGCTCCATGGTTATTGACCTCTCTGCTAAGGGAAATAGGTCCTTCCTATCCACTCTCTCTAGGCCCTTCATAATTTTATAGAATCATAGAATGGTTACAGCACAGAAGGAGGCCATTCGGCCCATTGAGCTCATTCCGGCTCTCTGCAAGAGCACTTCAGCAAGTCCCACTCCCCCGCCCTTTCTCCATAGTCCTGAAAATGTTTTTCCTTCAGGTACTTATCCAATTCTCTTTTGAAAGCCGTGATTGAATCTGCCTCCACCACCCTTTCAGGCAGTGCATTCCAGATCCTAACCACTCACTGCATAAAAAAGATTTTCCTCATGTCGCCTTTGGTTCTTCTGCCAATCACCGTAAATCAATGTCCTCTGTTTCTTGACCCTTCTGCTAATGGGAACAGTTTCTCTCTTTCTACTCTGTCTAGTCCTCATGATTTTGAACACCTCTATATCAAATCTGCTCTCAACTTTCTCTGCGTTAAGGAGAACAACCCCAGCTTCTCTAGTCTATCAACGTAACTGAAGTCGCTCATCCCTGGAACCATTCTTGTAAATCTTTTCTGCACCCTCTCTAAAGCCTTCACATCCTTCCTAAAGTGCGGTGTCCAGAATTGGACACAATACTCCAGTTGAGGCCAAACCAGTGTTTTATAAAGATTCATCATAACTTCCTTGCTTTTGTACTCTATGCCTCTATAAAGCCCAGGATCCCATATGCTATTTTAACTGCTTTCTCAACCTTGCCCTGCCACCTTCAATGATTTGTGCACATATACCCCCAGGTCTCTCTGTTCCTGTACCCTTTAGTTTATATTGCCTCTCCTTGTTCTTCCTACCAAAATGTATCACTTTGCACTTTATACACCTCAATTAAGTCTCCCCATAGCTTCCTTTGTTCCAAAGAAAACAACCTCACCTTATCCAATCTTTCCTCATAGCTAAAATTCTCCAGCATCATCCAGGCAACATCCTCGTAAATAAGCTCTGTAGCCTCTCTAGTGCAATCACATCTTTCCTGTAATGTACTGTATTCTAGTGACTTTTCTGGTCTGGACACCTGACATGGTGATTTTCTGGTCATGCAGCATTTTCACAGTGAAAGTAAGTAATTGGGGTCTCCCGTTTCAGTACCAGTCTGATCGCAGCGGAAATGGCAATGGGCATTCTGCAATCTGCAATCATTTGCCAAGATTCCCCCTCGGGTGGAACCTGCTACTTGCAGATGTCAGTAGAGGGCCAGTTTGGGATCCGCTTTGATGCTCCCCTTACACTGAATGTCCTGCCAATGTTCACCGTTTCAGCTTGTATATGATCATTGATCACTTGGGTGAGGTACTTATAGGTGTTGTGCAGTCAGTTACATCTAGCTAGCTAATCTGACAATTTCATCAGCCTAATCTTCCTTAAAAACCTAGCCTGCTTTCTGAAATTTCAGGTAGTGGATGCTCTGGCTATCCTTGTTCACCAATTTAGTTACCCGCTGACCACTCCTAATGGCCTTTGTGCTTTTTTCATGAGCACTGCAAAATGCTCTTGTGCAATTTTCTGACTCTGGCTGTTACACTATCTGGCCTATCATTCATCACTTAATATCTCATTGCTGTCCTGAATATTAGGATAATCTTTATACTGTGGTCCTCCGGAAAAGCGCCTCTATTTAAAATATGAAACAAAGCCTCTTGTACTTCAACACTCGTAGCCTCGAGGATTCTTTGGTATCATCCCATCTGGCCTGTAAACAGTTAATTCCTTGGCTTTCTTCATAATCCATGACAAAAGGTTCCCGAGCCAGTCTCAATGGATCTAGAATTTGTCGTCTTCTGACATGGTGCTCCAAAGGGGATTGGTCCACAAGGTTTGCAGGAACTAAACGAGGGAAGCTTCTGGAGCGGATCAGAAATTGGTTCAATCAGAGGAAGTAAATGGTACTTGTACATGGAGCTTTGTTCCAGTGGAAGAAGTTGGTTTCTATCTCTGTAATCTCCTCCATAAGAAGCAGGAGTAGGCTAATCGGCCCCTCGAGCCTGCTCCGCCATTCAGTAAGATCATGGCTGATCCAATCTTGGCCTCAACACCACTTTCCCGCTCTCTCCCCATATCCCTTGACTCCCTTGTAGTTCAAATGCCTGTCAATCTCTGCCTTGAGTATATTCATTGACTCCGCCTCCACAGCTCTCTGGGGTAGAGAATTCCAAAGATTCACGACCCTCTGAGAGAAGAAATTCCGCCTCATCTCCGTCTTAAATGGGCGACCCCTTATTCTGAAACTATGCCCCCTAGTTCTAGATTCCCCCACTAGGAGAAACAACCTCTCAGCATCGACCCTGTCAATCACCCTCAGAATCTTACATGTTTCAATAAGATCACCTCTCATTCTTCTAAACTCCAATGAGTATAGGCCCAACCTGCTCAACCTTTTGTCATACGTCCACCCCTTCATCCCAGGAATCAACCTAGTGAACCTTCTCTGCACTGTCTCCAATGCAAGTATATCCTTCCTTAAATATGGAGACCAAAACTGTACGTAGTACTCCAGGTGCGGTCTCACCAGCGCCCCCCCCCCCCCCCCCTCCAGCCCCATAACCCTCCGCGATATCTGCACTCCTCTAATTCTGGCCTCTTGAGCATCCCCGATTTCAATCGTTCCACCATTGGTGGCCGTGCCTTCAGCTGCCAAGGCCCTACGCTCTGGAATTCTCTACCTCTCTTTCCTCCTTTAAGACGCTCCTTAAAACCTACCTCTGTGACCAAGCTTTTGGTCATCTGCCTCAAGAGCTCCTTATGTGACTCAGTGTCAAATTGTGTGATATAATGCTCCTGTGAAGCACCTTGGGATGTTTTACTACATTAAAGGTGCTATATAAATACAAGTTGTTGTTGTTAGCGGGCTAGAGATGTTACTGTCTACATTGTATGCAAGTGATTTAGAAGTGGAAAGAGAAACTAAGTTTTCTAAGTTTGCCGAAGATTCGAAATGGGAGTACTGCAATTAACAGTGAAAAAAGCATGTCAAATGCAACAGGGAGCTGGATAAATTGGGGGATTTGACTGATAAATGGCTTGGCCAGCTGGTCTTTGCCAGTCGTGAACATACCTATATTTTTATGGTCGCTGGTGAGGACGGTGGTGAAATATCTGTTTACCATATCTGCTAGTTCCTCATCTTGCATATTATTTAAATTGAATGTATCCCTTGAGGACTGTTACAAATTTAGGGTCTTGCCTTCGATATTCTCTCGAGTCCAGGTGGTGCTAATCATTCCTGTAAGTGGTCTCAACATCGTAAGTGTACCCATACTGGCCAATATCTAACTATACTATAGTGTAACCCAGGGGTGTAGCAATAGTATCCTTTTGAGATCTGACCTGGATAAGTCATGTCTTTTGCACGTATGCTTATAAAATCTATTTTAAGGCAGGCGGAGGAAATACTTGGTAAGACGAAGCTGGTTATGAATCGTAAAGCTGCTTTATTTCACAGTGAGTGCCCATAACAGGACAACAGTTGTAATCAGATTCGCTTAGTTCAGTCAGTACAACTTGTCGTTGGGTAACATTGCAAAATAATGAATGAACCCGCTATACTTCCCTACATCAGTAGGTTAAATTGCTTGACTTAAACAAGCAACTTCTAATTACTCTCCTGCATTCTAACCTTCTCGAAGCCTTTGCTGGGACTGACTGCCTGTTCCCAGGCCAGACGCCTTTTTCAAGCACCTGGGATCGAGACTTCCTAATGCAATAGATGTGAGATGTTGATCAATCATCACGATGCTATTGTTTACATTCTTTGGGGAAAACAACTTCTATTAGCATATTGACCACCGATCATCTTTGTGCCTTTTTGTTTTTAACTGATGTGAATACATTATGCTTTGAAACTTAATATTTAACAAGTAACTTTTTTTCCCCCAAAATTCTTTCTGCAGAAAAATGGTCAAAAATATCCTGAAATGTGACAAGGCGCATCTGGTCTTTAGCGCACTCGTAGTGCTTGCATTGCTGAAAAATTGCATTATCTTCTTGCCAGTCCTCCTTTCTGTCATCGACTTCTACATTTAATAACCATTTTGTATGACTCCAAGGACGTGTTCAGTTTTGATTTCTTTGTAAAATCTCTTTAGCCTTTCCTGAGCCACTGCAATCCTGCTCTTGGTCCTTGCCACCTTTTTCTCATGGTCATACAGCTCCATTGCAAATCCCTTAAAGCAGTTTGAAAGCGCAATTTTCTTCCTCTTGTTATGTCTTCTTCCTGTCGCACAATTCTGCAAAGAACATTTTTACTCGTTCCAGGATTTTGACCCAGCGACGATGAAGGATCGGCGATATATTTCCAAGTCAGGATGGTGTATGACTTGCAGGTGGTGGTGTTTCCATGCACCTGCTGCCCTTGTCCTTCTAGGTGGTAGAGGTCGCGGGTCAAGGTCTTTTGTCATCTCAAAGCTCACCATTGAAGCCTTGCACTTCTGAGTTGATTTTGACGTTGGTGGTCTTCACTATATTAAATCTAACTATTGATCTGCTTTCAGGTTATTGATCAATTGTTGTGGACTGCTAAATAGTCTAATCTAATAATAGTCCCTATTATCTTGATTCACGTGCTGTGTTAAGCAGCACTCACTACCTCGAAGAAATTCCTTGCACTTTCACTTTCCCTTTGGTGGTTCCTCGCCTGCTCATTTTATGTCTGGCTTGTTGAAATCCCTCTTGATTTTCATATAAAGAGAGATTTTCCTTTTCTCCTCTCTTCTGAAAGCAATAACTTTTTATTCATTCACGGGATGCAGGCATCGCCGGCAAGGCCAGCATTTATTGCCCATCCCTAGTTGCCCTCGAGAAGGTGGTGGCTTGCCAGGCCATTTCAGAGGGCAGTTAAGAGTTGACCACATTGCTGGAGTCACATATAGGCCAGACCGGGTAAGGACGGCAGATTTCCTTCCCTAAAGGACATTAGTGAACCAGATGGGTTTTTACGACAATCCGGTAGTTTCATGGTCACCATTACTGATACTATACTAGCTTTTTGATTCCAGATTTATTTAATCGAATTTAAATTCCACTGCTGCCGTGGTGGGATTTGAACTTGCGTCTCCGGATCATTAGTCCAGGCCTCTGGATTACTAGTCCAGTAACGTAACCACTGTGCTATTTTTCTTGTTGGGGTACAGATCTACAAGCGCTGGTTGCCCTTTGCTACCTTGCCCAAGTGGCCATTGTTCATGGCTGAGGCTGAACATTGAATGTTGCCCGCAGGTGATTCGAATCCTGTCCTATCCACGCACACTTCCAACAAGGTTTGCTGGATAGTGATCAGGAGTGGGAACTCTGGCTAATTGTCGCCTCTGTAACCCAGGGATACCGAGTCCCTACCTCTACCTTGGCTGAAATCAGTTGATTGAATGCAGACTGGGGGTTAAATCTGCAGGCTCTTGTATTTGTTCCAAATGTTCTATCTACATATTCGCTTTGAGCTGCTGATTACATAGATATACAGCACAGAAACAGGCCATTTGGCCCAACCAGTCCATGCCGGTGTTTATGCTCCACTCGAGCCTCCTCCCGTCTCTCCTCATCTAACTCCAGCAGCTTATCCTTCTATTGCCTTCTCCCTCATGTGCTTGTCCAGCCTCCCCTTAAATGCATCTATACTATTCGCTTCAACCACTCCCTGTGGTAGCGAGTTCCACATTCTCACCACTCTCTGGGTAAAGAAGTTTGTTCTGAATCCCCTATTTGATTTCTTGGTGACTCTCTTATATTGTCGGCCGTGTAACCACACACGCACCCAAAAAAAAATGAGAGGGAACATTGATGAGGTTCCCTTTTGGAAGTGACTGGTGACTCTGAACCCAAGAAAATATCTAGCGTACCGACCCAAAAAATGTGACTTATGCCCTGTGCTTTTTATCCCCAAGTTTCTCGGTGCTGCTGCTAACTTTCCTCTCGTCATCGCGTTCGTGTGGGTACACGGCTGATATTAATAGAGCGACGTTGGAGCTGAACTGAGCTTGGAGACCAGTGGGAATCCACTATCCAAGGCTATCCTCATTCGAACTCTGCTGCCTGCAAGACTCGCTGAGCGTGTTTCAAGTTCCTTACAGGTGTGCCCTCTGGCACAATGCCCTGGGTGTACAACGTAACAGTAGCTGAGCCGGAATAACAACAGAAAACGCTGGAAAAACTCAGCAGGCCAGGCAGCATCCGTGGAGAGAGAAAGAGAGTTAACGTTTCAGGTCGATGACCTTTCATCAGAACTGGGAAGAGCCAGAAATCAAATAGATTTAAGGCCAGGGTAAAGCTGGGAAAAGGGGGAGGGGATAAAGGAACAAAGGGGGAGATGAAGAGACATTAAGAGACATTAAGAGATATGCAAGGCTAGAGGTGGTGTTAATGTGACAGATTAAGGCTGAATGAAGTGTGAAATCCACTGGCAGAATGAAGGACAGCTGCCAGCTTCTAGGAGGAAAAAAAAGGTGGGGGGGGGACAAATAAAAGGGTGGAAAAAATAAAATATAAATGTGATTGGAGCTGAGGTTATGATCTAAAATTGTTGAACTCGATATTGAGTCCAGAGGGCTGTAGCGTGCCTGAACGAAAGATGAGGTGCTGTTCCTCGAGCTTACGCTGCGCTTCCGTGGAACAGTGTAATAGGCCGAGGACGGTGAGGTCAGAGTGGGAGTGAAGCGGTGAATTAAAGTGACAGGCCACCGGGAGCTCGGGGTCCCCCTTACGGACTGAACGGAGGTGTTCCGCAAAGCGGTCACCCAATCTGCGTTTGGTCTCCCCAGCTGAGCCGACCTGGAGGCCTGGAGGCCAATGGAAATCCACCCTCTGCTATCCTCATTTGAATTTTGCTCCTTCCGACCTTAATTAATTATGCAAAAGTTCAGAGGTAACACGATTGAAATGAGGATAAAGAGGGTCACATTACTACTGGCTTCCAGACTCGGTTCCAGTTGCACCAAAGGTGTGTTTAATGTTGCGTCTCTCAGCACACCTGTAGACCTGTATGTAGAGTGGCCTTTCACCTTTTCAACCAGTCCTACATAAAGCTGAGCTCAGTAGGAGTTTCCCATACCAGTGCATTCAAAAGGAACGTCCGAAAGGTTTACAGTGCAGTTCCCTTCACTAGCTGCTACTAGCGCAGGTTTTGTTTTAAACTTTACTGCTTGTTTGATCTTGTTAACTTACATTAAAAAAAAACGCTGCAGTTCAGAAACATTTGACGAATCTGTTCTTGGTTTGTGGCGTCAGGTTGGTGTAGTTCGTAGCACTCGCCTCGGAGTCCAAAGGCCATGAGTTCAAGGCCTACTCCAGGATTTGAGCGTGTCGTCTGCGCTGACACACCTGTGGCGTACTGAGGAAGTGCTGCATTGCCAGTGATGCCGTGCTTCGGATGAGGTGTTAAACTGAGGCCCTCCCTCTCTGCCTGCTTAGGTGGCCCTGTTTGAAGGATAGGTCGAGAATCTATCTGGCGTCCTGGCCAATACTCCGACACGACCAAGACCATCAAAAACAGAACTGATTGTTCATCTTGAAAGAGAAAGCATCGTGCTGCTCTTTGTGGGATCTTGCTGTGCACACAAATAGCTGTTAAGTACTTTGGGTCGTTTCGGAGCGATATGATAAGGTGTTAATGCAAGTCTTTCTGTCTTTATTCGCTAGACAGTACAGTAAAAATACTCAAAACAAAACCTTGCCCCATATTTTTAAGGGCTTTGGCTCAGACTGCCCGGGCTAGAGGTCTAATTTTAGGGATAAAAAGTGAAACTGGCAGTCTGAAACAGAACGTGTTTGGCATACCGACTGGGCTGGGGCAACTGAACGAGAAAGACTGGTTAATTTTATGGGTTCCACCCAAAGATGTTCAGGTGTTGACCAGTCTGCGTTCCTATTTCTAATGCGACTCATTTTCTTTTCTTTTTAACATTGTATTCTGCTGGTGTTTGCTAGTCGGAGCCACCAACACGTTGGAAAATACTGCGAGTGCTGGAAATCTGAAATAAAACCAGAGAATGCTGGGAACACTCAGCAGGTCAGGCAGCATCTGTGGAGAGAGAGAAACAGAGTTCACGTTTCAGGTCGATGACCTTTCGTCAGAACTGGAAGATGTTAAGCAAGGGAAAAGGGGTGGGGGGAGGCGGGCAGTGTGGCGGCAGGGAAAGAACAAAAAGGAAAGTTCTGTGATAGGGTGGAGGCTCTGATCATATATTCTAGTTACTGTATGGCAATCATTGACAAATCTGCTGCCTCTTCAATGTGAACGAGCTGACTTAGGTTTTACTGGATCAGTAAAATGTTTATTTGGTGCAAAGTACTTTTCATCATTTTAAAAAATGATCGGCCTACACGCAAAAGTAACATGACGATGCAGTTGGCCTACAGCGAACATCTGCCCTCTGTAAAATTAAGGTTATCTTTTCCCTGAGACGTAGAATACTAATCTTTGGATTACTTCTTTTAAAAAAAATGTTTTTATTCCATATGTTGTGTGAATTTCGAGCTTGGGATGTTAGGGACATTGATACCCGGTAGTGGAACACTCCACTTTAGGCACCCAGTGCCAGCATCAAGCACTCCCAGTCAGGCACACCATGGTTAGATGCAGAGCCAAGCTCCCTCTTTTCAGTCCCAGACTCCGATGAGCACCTCTTATGGAGCTGGTGTGATGGTTTCCAATTCCATACAAGATGCACTGCAGCCACTCGCCAAGGCTTCTTCGGCAGCACCTCCCAAACCCGCGACCTCTTCCACCTAGAAGGACAAGGGCAGCAGGCGTATGGGAACACCATACGTTCCCCTCCAAGTCGCACACCATCCTGACTTGGAAATATATCGGCCGTTCCTTCATCGTCGCTGGGTCAAAATCCTGGAACTCCCTCCCTAACAGCACTGTGGGAGCACCTTCACCACACGGACTGCAGCGGTTCAAGAAGGCGGCTCACCACCACCTTCTCAAGGGCAATTAGGGATGGGCAATAAATGACGGCCTTGCCAGCGACACCCACATCCCGTGAACGAATAAAAAAGAACAGCCTACCTTGTAACCTCTGAGATGACTAATTTTGGGACCGTTTTGTGTTGTGCTTTCTCAGCCACTAGGAACCCGATTAGGACTACTCGGGCTCATCTGGCACAGGACAGGACCTTTACAGCCAACAGAAATTGCTGTGGGTTTGGGGAACTGTTTTGATAAACAATAGCCCAGAAACTAGACTGGGTGACACTGTCGGAACGATTCATGCATTTGTATCAAATTATTTTAATGAAGGCATTAATTAATTTAAAATACATGTGTTAACTCCTGGACAGAGGAATTTGAAACGGGCATATCGAACTGTTTCTCTGATAATATCGCACAGAGTAATTTTCAGGATAATGTGCTTTAAAGAAAGAAGGCACTTGGATCTATAATGTGCCTTTCACGGCCTCAGGATATCCGACGCACTTCATAAATGAAATACTTTTGAAATATAATCGCTTGTTTTGCAGACAAATGCAACAGCCAATTAGCACAGAGGAAGGTCCTACAAACAGCAATGAGATGAATGAGCAGTGTATTCTGAATTTTGGTTGAATGTTGGCTGGGAGACCGGGTAAACTCCCCGCTCACCTTTGGGGGGGAAAAAGTGCCACAAGAGCTTTTACATCCGCGTGATCAGGCAGAGTGGGCCTCGGTTTAACGTCTCCTCCAGAATGCAGCACTCCTTCAGTATGGCACAGCCCAGGTTTTATGCGTTCAAGTGCTGGAGTGTGACTTGAACCCCACACCTCCTGATTCAGTGGGTGATCGTTCTACCACCGAGCCAAGCTTTTTTCCACATGCGTGCGTGGTTTTGCATTTCTTCCACTCATCATTTTCGTTGCGGGTAGATTGAGGGAACTAAATATCGCTGGCCACCTGCAGCTTTGGTGGGTTTTTGCCTGCGGTGTCTGACACAGGGAAATGACCAATCACTGTACCTAACCTACAGCCCATGGAAGGTGGTGGGACCTGTTTGCTTAAGGGTGTTCGCTGGTGCCAGCTTTGTGGAAAAGGGAAAAAAATCCCCAAGGGAAGAAATTTTGATTTTATAAATCTTTAGAATGTATTCCATGTTTCTCATTTTATATATAAAAAAAAATGACCAACCCTTTAAATAATATTTGGTGGCACTGGTTTGATTGAGGAAAGCAAATCCTGCTTTTATTATGTGGAATTCTGGAATTTCTAGCCAGTATTGTGGGGATTACATTCTGCAATATTACATCTGTTTCTTCGCCCCCACCCTCCCCTGAAAACCAGTGCCTTTTTTCAACTTGCCTATCAGTAAGGAGTGATTGTTGCAGTCGCTGACACTACATTCATTGCCTGATTTCTACAGGAAAAGGGATGTCCCCGAAAGTCACAACGGAGCTGCTGAAGCAGCTGAGGCTGGTGATGAAGAACACCACGTACATGACTGAACCAATCCAAGCCCTGATTGTGCCATCGGGAGACAATCATCAGGTATCCGGACCAGCCACTTAATCACTATCTCGCTACAATTGCTAGATTAAAGCTTCAATTTTGTGTATATATCCATAACGATGCTTGATTAGATTTTGGAAGCCACAAAGAATGGGACCACTGGTTTTCCTAGTTTCATTTATCTCGTGATTAAGGCCTTATCTGTGAAAGGTTAAAGAACTCGGAACAAGACTTATGTTCTGTGTTCACCGCAGAATCTTTAGAATGTATTCCATGTTTCTCATTATATTTTGCTTTCTCTCAACATTTTTCCCTTTTCATTCTCCCCCTAACTTCCCATGTGAGTGTCGCCATTCCCTACTGTATGTGTCAGTTGGGATGGTGGTTTACGACCTTCTCTGCAACTCCAAAACCGATGCAGCCTGTGTTTGCTGTTGCGTTGGGCTGTGTCCTTGCACTGTGCTGATATTCTTCTCACATTCTTCATCTCCAACCCCAATCTCTCCAACCCCAACCATGACATGGGAGACTTTGGTAAACAGTGAAACCATTCACTGAAGAAAATTGCCTGATTACGTATGGGTCTGGATAATGGACAGCACCCTCAGCCTCAAAGCCACAGGTTTTATTACAAACCACTGTGATGCTATGTTGCAAATCATTCTTCAAGAAAGTGGATGCTGTATTAACACCCTTGCAGATGTTCATGTTAGAGCTTCAATCTTCGCAACATCATGTTTGTGATGATGTTTTTGCTTCCCGTACTATGGAGCCTTAAGGCCATATATAAAGTTTAAATCCACATCCCCATTGATTTGTATTTATCAAGTTGTTGATGCAAACAGATCTTGGTATTCTGATTTAGGGATTCATCCACCAATTAGACAGCAGCGCTAAAAACAGCCCTTCCTAAATTTCCAGGCCCACAACATTCAAACAGGGAAAACCAGCAACCGAGAAATTTAAGTACAAGAAAGGACCGAGGTTGCCTGGGTTTCGAGCGGCCGATTGCCGGGGACTGTGTGTGGCCGTTTCGTTACCTCTGGTCAAATCTCACTAGGACAGGCTATTCTTTTCTAGTTTCTAAAACTGCTCTCCCACTATAGAATTTGTTTTTCTTATACGACAAGGTGTATGCTAATATAAAGGCCTGTGCGCGTTGCATTGTAATGAAAAGGAATTAGCAAATGTTCAGGGCAAAGCTAGTTAACTGGTCGGCAATATTCCTTTTGAACTTGACCTTAACCAGGAATTTAGGAGGTTAAGGGGTGATTTGATCGTGGATTTCAAGATATTGAGGGGAGCAGATAGGGTAGATAGAGAGAAACTATTTCCGCTGGTTGGGGATTCTAGGACTAGGGGGCATAGTCTAAAAATTAGAGCCAGACCTTTCAGGAGTGAAATTAGGAAACTCTTTTACACACAAAGGGTGGTAGAAGTTTGGAACTCTCTTCTGCAAACGGCAATTGATGCTGGATCAATTGTTAATTTTAAATCTGAGTTTGATAGATTTTTGTTAACCAAAGATATTAAAGGATATGGGGAAAAGGCGGGTATATAGAGTTAGGTCACAGATCAGCCCTGATCTCTTTAAATGGCGGAACAGGCTCAAGAGGCTAAATGGCCTGCTCCTGTTCCTATGACAGTAGATTTTATATTTGTGATTGGTGTGGTTTCCGAATAGCTCCATTCTTCCAGCTTGCTGTTAATAAATGTAATTTTTTTTTGCACCTGCCAGCCCATTTACTCTCGTAATCAGAATTGGCCTTTTGCGACCTTATGAGCATCATCTGACATTTACATTAACGAGACTAATAACTGTGCTTCTCTGCTCACAGAGACATCTGCTTTGCTAATTAACCTGAAGTAGTTAATCTGCGTTGTCTAATGGTGTGCCTTGGTTTCTGTGCCTAATTAAGGGGCTTTTGTGCTTTTCAGAGTGAATACATTGCTCCATGCGACTGTAGACGAGAGTTTGTTTCGGGCTTTGATGGCTCTGCAGGTCAGTGATAATAAAGGAAAAGCATGGATATGAAAGAATACACTAAATGCTGATAAAATAGAATAGATTAATGTGGCTGCTGCATTCTTTAAATGATTAAGTAACTTGAATATTTTGTGCAAATGTACACTTCCATTTAGATCAGTACCCAGAACATTGGCATGTAATGACATTAAACGTTGGCATGCATTTTTTTCCCCCCTCCGATAGAAACCGCCACACTGTGCAATATCGCCCGTCTCCGCCCCTGCCTCAGCCCACCTGCTGCTGAAACCCTCATCCATGCCCTTGTTACCTCCAGACTCGACTATTCCAATGCTCTCCTGCCCGGCCTCCCTTTCTTCCACCCTCCGTAAACTTGAGCTCATCCAAAACTCTGCTGCCCGTGTCCTAACTCGCACCTAGTCCCGTTCACCCATCACCCCCTGTGCTCGCTGACCTACATTGGCTCCTGGACCAGCAATGCCTCAAGTTTTAAAATCCTCATCCTTGTGTTCAAATCCCTCCGTGGCCTCGCTCCTCCCTGCCTCTGTAACCTCCTCCAGAAAAGCGTTCGAAAAAGTTCTTCTGTTGGTTAGTAAGAAAGAAAAAAGAAAGACTTGCATTTATATAGCGCCTTTCACGACCACCGGACGTCCCAAAGCGTTTTACAGCCAATCAAGTACTTTTTGAAGTGTAGTCACTGTCGTAATGTAAGAAATGCGGCAGCCTATTTGCGCACAGCAAGCTCCCACAAACAGCAATGACCAGATAATCTGCCTAAATGATGTTGTTTGAGGGATAAATATTGGCCAGGGCACCAGCGATAACTCTCCTGCTCTTCTTCGAAATAGTGCCGTGGGATATTTTACGTCCACCTGAAAGGGCAGATGGGGGCTCGGTTTAACAAATCATCCGAAAGACGGAAGGAAGGATAAGGCTCGTGAAATAGATGACAAATTGTCTAGATGAACTGAGGATTGGCTTAGCAACAGAAAACTGAGGGTGTTGATAAATTAAAAATACTCGTGTGTGCGTATGCGAGCATGTGTGTGCACAAGCGTGTGCGTATGTGTGTTGGAGGTAGGTGGCAGCAACCAGTGGTGTTTCACAGGGATCTTTTCTGAAACAGCTTATTACAGAGTAATTGCAGCACAGAAACAGGCCACTCAGCCCGACACGTCCATGCCGGTGTTTATGCTCCACACGAGCCTCCTCCCACCCATCTTCATCTTACCACATCAGCATATCCTTTCTCCTCATGTACTTACCTAGCTTCCTCTTGAATGCATCTATGCTATTCGCCTCAACTACTCCCTGTGGTAGCGAGTTCCACATTCTAACCACTCTCTGGGTAAAGAAGTTTCTCCTGAATTCCCTATTGGATTTATTCGTGACTATCTTATATTTATGGCCCCTAGTTCTGGTCTCGCCCACAAGTGGAAACGTGGATCAGAAATAAAGCAGAATAAGTTTACATTTAGCTCCGAGTTAAGCAGCGAGGTAAAGGATAGTATTCCCATTATGCCTTTCTCCCCTCGTCACATGCAGACTGAACGCCACTTGCACAGCATCAGCTCCGTGGCTAGCCTGGGTTACACAAAAAACATAAAAATCCAGAGTGACAGAAGGCCATTCAACCAATATCCCCTTTAAGCTGCGCGGCTGTGCAGCGCTCTGCAGCTCCCACGCAGCTGGCTCACTGGATTTTAAATAGGAGAAACCGTGCATGCGCTGTATTTTGAATGGGCCGCGCACCCATTAAAGGGAGCATTGCATTCAACCCGTCAAACTTGCTCCATTCAGCGCCCATGTTTATTCTGCCATGACTTTCATCCTTTCCTCACACTACCACCTGTTGGGCTTGCATATCAAGAAATGGTGTGTGAATATCCCACAATTTTCTGTCCATTCATTTCAATGGAAGTAAATTGGCGGGCTGCGTTGAGTGATTTCCCTATACCTGCCCCCGGCGGGTGAGAGCCGCGATAAGAACATAACGTAAGAAATAGGAGCAGGAGGCGGCCATTCGGCCCATCGAGCCTGCTCCGCCATTCAATAAGATCATGACTGATCTTCTACCTCAACTCCACTTTCCTGCACTATTCCCATATCTCTTGATTCCCTTAACATCCAAAAATCTATTGATCTGTCTTGAATATACTCACCTGACGAAGGAGCAGCGCTCCGAAAGCTTGTGATTTCAAATAAAGCTGTTGGACTATAACCTGGTGTTGTGCAACTTCTCACTTTTGTCCACCCCAGTCCAACACCGGCATCTCCACATCTTGAATATACTCAGCAACTGAGCTTCCACAGCCCTCTGGGGTAGAGAATTCTAAAGATTCACCACCCTCTGAGTGAAGAAATTTCTCCTCATCTTAGTCCTAAATGGCCGACCCCTTATTCTGAGACTGTGACCCCTGGTTCGAGACTCCCCAGCCAGGGGAAACATCCTCCCTGCATCTACCCTGTCAAGCCCTGTAAGAATTGTGTATGTTTCAATGAGATCACCTCTCATTCTTCTAAACTCCAGAGAATATAGGCCTAGCCTACTCAATCTCTCCTCATAGGACAATCCCCCCATCCCAGGAACCTTCGTTACACTCCCTCTATGGCAAGTATATCCTTCCTTGGGTAAGGAGACCAAAACTGTACACAATACTCCAGGTGTGGTCTCACCAGGGCCCTATATAATTGCAGCAAGACGTCTTTACTCTTATACTCAAATCCTCTTGTAATACAGGCCAACATACCATTTGCTTTCCTAATTGCTTGCTGTACCTGCATGTTGACTTTCAGTGATTTGTGTACAAGGTCACCCAGGTCCCTCTGAACACCAACATTTCCCAATCTCTCACCATTTTAAAAAATGCTCTGCTTCTCTATTTTTCCTACCAAAGTGGACAACTTCACATTTCTCCACATTATATTCCATTTGCCATGTTCTTGCCCACTCGCTTAGCCTGTCTATATCCCCTTGAAGTCTCTTTGCATCCTCCTCACAACTTACATTCCCACCCAGCTTTGTATCATCAGCAAACTTGGATATATTACATTTGGTCCCCTCATCCAAATCATTGATATAGATTGTGAATAGTTGAGGCCCAAGCACTGATCCTTGCGATACCCGACTAGTTATAGCCTGCCAACCCGAAAATGACCCGTTTATTCCAACTCTCTGTTTTCTGTCCGTTAACCAATCCTCAATCCATGCTAGTATATTGCCCCCAATCCTATGAGCCCTAATTTTGTTTAATAACCTCTTGTGTGGCACCTTATCAAATGCCTTCTGAAAATCCAAATACACCACATCCACTGGTTCCCCCTTATCTAGTCTGCTAGTTACAACAACAACAACTTGTATTTATATAGCGCACCTCAAAAAAACTCCAACAGATTCGTCAAACACGATTTTCCTTTCATAAATCTGTGCTGACTGAGTTGTAAGCAATAAGAAATGTGCTGAGAACTTGTAGAATCATAGAAATTTACGGCACAGATGGAGGCCATTCAGCCCATCGTGTCTGTGCCGGCTGAAAAAAAGCTATCCAGCCTAATCCCACTTTCCAGCTCTTGGTCCGTAGCCTTGTAGGTTACGGCCCTTCAAGTGCATATCCAAGTACTTTTTAAATGCAATGAGTGTTTCTGCCTCTACCACCCTTTCAGGCAGTGAGTTCCAGACCCCCACCACCCTCTGGGTGAAAAAATTTCGACTCAACTCCCCTCTAATCCTTCTACCAATTACTTTAAATCTATGCCCCTTGGTTATTGACCTCTCTGCTAAGGGAAATAGGTCCTACCTATCCACTCTATCTAGGCCCCTTATAATTTTATACACCTCAATCAAGTCTCCCCTCAGCCTCCTCTGTTCCAAAGAAAACAACCCCAGCCTATCCAATCTTTCCTAGAGTCATAGAGTTATACAGCACAGAAAGAGGCCCTTCAGCCCATTGTGTCCGCGCCGGCCATCAAGCCCTGTCTATTCTAATCCCATTTTCCAGCACTTGGTCCGTAGCCTTGTATGCTATGGCGTTTCAAGTGCTCATCTAAATGCTTCTTGAATGTTGTGAGGGTTCCTGCCTCTACCACCCTTTCAGGCAGTGAGTTCCAGATTCCAACCACCCTCTGGGTGAAAAAGTTTTTCCTCAAATCCCCTCTAAACCTCCTGCCCCTTACCTTGAAACTATGCCCCCTGGTTATTGACCCCTCTACTAAGGGGAAAAGTTCCTTTCTATCTACCCTATCTATGCCCCATATAATTTTGTACACGTCAATCAGGTCCCCCCTCAGCCTTCTCTGCTCTAAGGAAAACAACCCCAGCCTGTCCAGTCTCTCTTCATAGCTGAAGCGCTCCAGCCCAGGTAACATCCTGGTGAATCTCCTCTGCACCCTCTCCAATGTAATCACATCCCTCCTATAGTGTGGTGAACAGAACTGCACACAGTATTCCAGCTGTGGCCTAACTAGCGTTTTGTACAGCTCCATCATAACCTCCCTGCTCTTATATTCCATGCCTTGGCTAATGAAGGCAAGTATCCCATATGCCTTTTTAACCACCTTATCTACCTGTCCTGTTGCCTTCAGGGATCTATGTACATGCACACCAAGGTCCCTCTGATCCTCTGTCCTTCCTAGGGTCCTACCATTCATTGTGTATTCCCTTGTGTTGTTTGTCCTCCCAAAATGCATCACCTCACTTTTCAGGATTAAATTCCATTTACCACTGTTCTGATCACCTAACCATCCCATCTATATCGTCCTGTAGCCTGAGGCTTCCCTCCTCGCTATTTACCACTCCACCAATTTTTGTGTCATCTGCGAACTTACTGATCATACCTCCTACATTCATATCTAAATCATTAATGTACACTACAAACAGCAAAGGACCCAGCACCGATCCCTGCAGTACACCACTAGACACTGGCTTCCAGTCACAAAAACAACCTTCGACCATCACCCTCTGCCTCCTGCCACTAAGCCAATTTTGGATCCAATGTGCCAAATTGCCCTGGATCCCATGGGCTCTTACCTTCTTGACCAGTCTCCCATGTGGGACTTCGTCAAATGCCTTACTGAAGTCCATGTAGACTACATCAACTGCACTACCCTCATCCACACACCTAGTCACCCCCTCAAAAAATTCAATCAAATTGGTCAGACATGATCTCCCCCTGACAAAGCCATGCTGACTATCCCTGATTAATCCCTGCCTCTCCGAGTGGAGACTAATTCTGTCCCTCAGAATTTTTTCCAATAATTTCCCTACCACTGATGTTAGGCTCACTGGCCTGTAATTCCCTGGTTTATCCCTACTACCCTTCTTGAACAATGGTACTATGTTAGCTGTTCTCCAGTCCTCTGGCACATCCCCTGTGGCCAGAGAGGTTCTGAAAATTTGTGTCAGAGCCCCTGCAATCTGCTCCCTTGCCTCACATAGCAGCCTGGGATACATCCCGTCAGGGCCTGGGGATTTATCCACTTTTAAGCCTGCTAAAACCGCTAGTACCTCCTCCCTCTGAATATTAATTTGTTCAATTATATCACAATCCCCCTGCCTGATTTCTATGCCTACATCACCCTTCTCCATAGTGAACACAGATGCAAAATATTCATTTAAAACCTCACCTACATCTTCCGGCTCTACACACAGATTGCCACTTTGGTCCCTAATGGGCCCTACTCTTTCCCTGGTTATCCTCTTGCCCTTAATATACTTTTAAAACACTTTGGGATTTTCCTTTATTTTGCCCGCCAGTGTTATTTCATGCCCCCTCTTCGCTCTCCTAATTTCTCTTTTAAGTACCCCCCTGCACTTTCTATACTCCTCTAGGGCTTCCACTGTTTTTAGTCCTTTGTATCTGCCAAAAGCCTCCCTTTTTTTCCTAATCCATTTTTGTATATCCTCATAGCTAAAATTCTCCAGTCCTGGCAACATTCTCGTAAATCTCCTCTGTACCCTCTCTAGTGCAATCACATCTTTCCTGTAATGTGGTGACCAGAACTGTACACAGTACTCTAGCTGTGGCCTAACTAGTGTTTTATGCAGTTCAAACATAACCTCCCTGCTCTTATAATCTATGCTTCGGCTAATAAAGGAAAGTATCCGTACGCCTTCTTTAAAATTTGGTTTACCTGTAGGCACTGCGATTGTAACAGAGGAACATGCCGCAATGTGGACAGATGGCCGTTACTTCCTTCAGGCTGCCCAACAAATGGATAACAACTGGACCCTGATGAAATTGGGTGAGTGGATACCTACAGCAATGTTTAGGTGTGTGCATTTATTAATACTTGCTGTATTACTGAACAGGGTACAGGAATTCCAGTGTAGCAAGGTCAGGATAAAATCAGATTTAAGGTGTTCCGTCCATCATTCGGAGCAGCACCAATGTAAGAAATTAGTCAAGATATTTTCTGACCCTTAATAAAAAGGTTTATACAATGGAAGCTGATTTTTTTTTTATGCTGATTTTTTTTGCATGCTTTCTCAGGCATCCGTTATTCTGGAATATGTGCAAACCAATAGAATGATACAGCACAGAAGGAGGCCATTCGGCCCATCGTGCCTGTGCTGGCTCTTTGAAAGAGTTACCCATTAGTCCCACTCCCCCTGCCCTTTCCCCTGATACTGATCAGACTTGCTTAACAGGGCTTGATCTGTGAAATAGAATAATTTTACTTTTCTTGTCCTGTTCTAGATTGATGAGCTTCAATTACATAAGCATTCTCTTAAATTACTGGGAAGCTTGGACAAAGTGTTTTTATTCTGTTTATTGCAGCTGTTTATACACCTCATTCTTACTGTGAAAAGCTTTCAATATCTCTGTTACTGGACACTTGCCTTCAGTTTTCTGCAGGTTCTCCTCCTTTCAGATTATGTGTTATGCTAAGTTGACAGGCCAGTGTAACGCTCTAACTGTTTGACACCTGCCGACTATTCTGAGGTGGAAAATCTGTGCCAACAATTGATGAGAGCATTTATTCCTGAATCTATTCCCTCTTGTGTTGTAGGTCTGAAGACCACACCTAGCCAGGAAGATTGGCTAATAAAGGTACTCCCTGAAGGGTCAAAGGTTGGCGTGGATCCTTTTGTCATTGCAGATGGTAAGTGCAATTTATATACTGCCGTAATATTAAGAAAGATCACCTCTTATTTGTATGCATTAATTTTTTTTCCCCGTTGTGTTACATTGTATAACATTTAAAATCAAAATAAGTTTAGGAACTTGTTGACACATTGCATTGTCTGCTTATCTTTCTGGGTAAAAGCGTCGCATCTATGTGATTTTTTTTTCTGAGAAGCATTAAGAACTTCAAAAAATTAATCTTTTAAGCCATTTCTCAATTTTAGATGTGACGCAGCAGTAGAATTATTGGCCCCGAATTTCCGATCGGAGGCTTCCTGCGGGCGGATGCCTCTGATCAGAAAAAATGTCCGAACCTACCTGCTGGTTCCGTAGATCCCGAGGCTTGCGATCCTGGGCCTCTCCTCTTCGAAATGCGCAGAGGCCCAGGTATCCCAGGGGCGCGTGCGGTTCCTGCTTTTACCAGGTGTAAGAATTTGACAGTCATTCAGAGGGCGGAAGTTGTGTAAAAAGCGCAACTCTCCACCCGCAGAGCCACTTTTCTTGTGCATGCGGATGATCTGTCATTCTTGACAGATCGCAAGCGCCGGGTTTCAGCGCATGAGCTTCGCATGCCTGAAACCGGCACTTGCACGGCCCCTACGGGCGCGTACGCATCTCGTAGAGGTCGCAAAATCTGGCCCAATTTTTTTTCCTTTCCAGCAGTTAAGGCTTTATGTGAGAACTCGTGTCGGAAGCACTTACTTTTATGCCCAGGATCTGCTAGCTTAGTCAAAAGTAATACATTTTTAAAAGATACTTCACGGGACCACGTAGTTGGCAAGAACTATTCGGCCCTTAAAGTTTTAAGAAATATTTGTGTTTACCGTGCTGTTGGGATGGTCAAACTAAGGTTGGGAATGGAGAGATCACAACGGTCTTTTACTTTTCTGTGTCCATTAGCTGATGTGTTGGGACACAACTGTGTTTATTTTTCAGACCAATGGAAGAACCTGTCTAAAGCACTGAGGAGTGCTGGACATTCCCTTGTGCCTGTCAAAGAAAACCTTGTCGATGTGGTTTGGAAGGACCAGCCGGGCCGACCTTGTAAACCTTTGTTGGTTATGGATCTCAGTTATACTGGTGAGTCTGTTCTCTGTCAGGAATCTTTCTTCTGTCGCCTTGTACTTTGTTGCAAACTAAAGTTCAATAAAATAAAGTTTAATCTGAGTAAATATCATTGATGGTCAGACGACATTTGGTATAATTGTGAAGTTTTTTTTAGTATTTAAGGCATTCCATGCTGCTGTTTTGAATACAACGTAATATTTAAAAAAAAATTTGATCTTTATCAGACTCTAAGTATTGCGTGAAATTTGTGATTGGCATTTTCATTTATGATTTTACTCCTTGTAAACTCCCAGAGATCACCTTCTGCGTCAGGGCAACTGGGTACTTTCATCCCTCGATATTGTCCCATTATGTTAATCAACCACTTCAAAAGTGAAAAAGAAAGACTTGTGTTTCTTACCATTTCTTTCAGTTTTAAAAGATAAACATGCAAGTAAATTAATTACGTGACTATTTCTAACGCAGCTTTCAAAAAAATGTTTGCAGCAACATGAGATTAAAAAAAAATTTTGAACAAATTTCTTGTCATGAATATTGCAAATCAGATTTAAAAGTATTGTACACTAGAACATAAGAAATAGGAGCAGGAGTAGGCCTTTTGGCCCCTTGAGCCAACTCCATCTTCCCACCCTATCCCCATATCCTTGATTCCCTTAGTGTCCAAAAATCTATGAGATCGCTCTTGAATATGGAATCATAGAATGGTTACAGCACGGAAGAAGACCATTCGGCCCGTCGAGCCCGTGCTGGCTCTCTGCTAGAGCACTTCAGCTAGTCCCACTCCCCCGCCCTTTTCCCGTAGCCCTACAAATTTTTTTCCTTCAGGTACTTATCCTACTCCCTTTTGAAAGCCGTGATTGAATCTGCCTCCACCACCCTCTCAGGCAGTGCATTCCAGATCTTAACCACTCGCTGCGTAAAAAAGTTTTTTCTTGCGTCGCCTTTGGTTCTTTTGCCAATCACCTTAAATCTGTGTCCTCTGGTTCTCGACCCTTCTGTCAATGGGAACAGTTTCCCCCAATCTACTCTGTCTAGACCCCTCATGATTTTGAACACCTCTATCAAATCTCCTCTGAGTCTTCTCTGCTCCAAGGAAAACAACCCCAGCTTCTCTAGTCTATCAAAGTAACTGAAGTCCCTCATTCCTGGAATCATTCTCGTAAATCTTTTCTGCACCCTCTCTAAGGTCTTCATATCCTTCCTAAAGTGTGGTGCCCAGAATTGGACACAATACTCCAGTTGGGGCCGAACCAGGGTTTTATACAGGTTCATCATAGTTTCCACACTTTTGTACTCTATACTTTTATTCATGAAGCCCAGGATCCCGTAAGCCTTTTTAACTGCTTTCTCAACCTGCCCTGCCACCTTCAACAATTTGTGCACATATACCCACCCCCCAGGTCTCTCTGTTCGTGCACCCCCTTCAGGATTGTACCATTTAGTTTATATGTCCTCTCCTCATTCTTTCTACCAAAATGTATCACTTCACACTTTACTGCGTTAACTTTCATCTGCTACGTGTCCGCCCATTTCACCAGCCTGTCTATGTTTTCCTGAAGTCTATCACTATCCTCCTCACTGTTCACTATACTTACAAGTTTTGTCTCATCTGCAGATTTTGAAATTGTGCCCTGTACACCCATGTCCAAGTCATTAATATATATCAAGAAAAGCAGTGGTCCTAGAACCGACCCCTGGGGAACACCTTCCTCCAGTCCGAAAAACAACTGTTCACCACTACTATCTGTTTCTTATCACTTAGACAATTCTGTATCCATGCTGTCGTTGTCCCTTTTATTCCATGGGCTTCAACTTTGCTGGCACTTTGTCGAACGCCTTTTGGAAATCCATGTACACTACGTCAATTGCATTACCCTCATCAAACCTCTCTGTTACCTCATCAAAGAACTCAATCAAGATAGTTAAACACGATTTGCCTTTAACAAATCCGTGCTGGCTTTCCTTAATTAGTCCACACTTGTCCAAGTGACTGTTAATTTTGTCCCTGATTACTGTTTCTAAAAGCTCCCCACTACCGAGGTCAAACTGACTGGCCTGTAGTTGCTGGGTTTATCTTTACACCCTTTTTTGAACAATGGTGTAACATTTGCAATTCTCCAGTCCTCTGGCACCACCCCACCCCCCCCCCACGTATGTAAGGAGGATTGGAATATTATGGCCAGTACCTCCGCGATTTCCTCCCTCAATTCCCTCAGCATCCTAGGATGAATCCCATCCGCTCCTGGTGATTTATATACTTTAAGTACAGACTGAGCATCTACTGGGGTAGAAAATTCCAAAGATTCACAACCCACTGAGTGAAGAAATTTCACCTCATCTCAGACCTAAATGGCCGACCCCTTATCCTGAGACTGTGACCCCTGGTTCTAGATTCTCCAGCCAGGGGAAACAACCTCTCAGCATCTACTCTGTCAAGCCCTCTAAGAATTTTATACGTTTCAATGAGATCACCTCTCGATCTTCTAAACTCCAGAGAGTATAGGCCCATTCTACTTGATCACTCTTCATAGGACAGCGCTCTCATCCCAGGATCAATCTAGTGAACCTTCGTTGCACCCCCTCTGTGGCAAGTATATCCTTCCTTAGGTAAGGAGACCAAAACTGTGCACAGTACTCCAGGTGTGGTCTCACCAAAGCCCTGTACAATTGCAGCAAGACTTACCAATATTTTCTAGTCTCTCATCTTTTAAAAAAGTATTCTACTTTTCTATTCTTCCTACCAAAGAGTATAATTTCACATTTCCCCACATTATACTTCATCTGCCACCTTCTTGCCCACTCACTTCACCTGTCTATATATCCTTTTGCAGCCTCTTTGCGTCCTCCTCACTGCTTACTTTCCCACCTAGCAGAACCATGAAATATTCTGTTGTTTGTCGTATTCTCTTAGGGAACCAAAATTGTTACTTTGTTTCATACTACTCCAGTGTAAAGGAGCCATTGTAGTCGTCTTTCCATAGTGGTGTCGTTTTGAAGAATATAAATTGAGACTAGCTTTATGGAGTTAGATAATTGCATAATTTCAGACATAATCACCACTGAACATGGAGATCTTTCTTGGCGGGGGGGGGGTGGCGGGGTCTCGGGCAGCTGTTCGTTTATTGATCCTGTGTAATGCTGCTTGGTTGCTGCCAATACTGGGCTACCCGGGCACCCAAAATGGAAATCTACTCTCTGCGATCAGGCAGGTAGTCCTCATTGCCCACCGTGAAAGGGGAACCGACCCGTGCAGCTAGGGTGGTGGAAGACGGGAGTAGCCGCTCTCCCAAAATTCCACCAGGGAGAGGGGAGAGAAAAGGTGATCCACCCAAGGATGCCCCAATACCAGCCAGCCTGCCTGCCTGCCTGCCTGCAAAGCCACCAACAACAATCCATTCCAATCTTCTCGGGTACAGTCGTGGTCAAACACTTCCAGCTTGGCCAACACGCTAGGTGCACGTCTGTAAGATACCAATGTCTGTACATACATGGTGTACATGGACAGATACGGCAATAGATGTTAAAAGTAAAAAAAAAAAATAGTGGGAGAGACTGATGTTAGTGGTAGATTTGAGGGAAACTCCAGGTCTTAATTAAAGTAATTTTTTCCAGCATTTATTTCTGTTGAAATATATCCGCTAATGATCTAATTTCCAATTTCCCACTCTCTTTTTCTGTTCCAGAACTTGCTCATGATGGGTAGATATTTTAATACAACATTTGAATCATATTTTTGCCAACATCGTAAGGCAGTGTTTTTGCAGGGCCTCAGTTTTCACTGTCACTGTTCAACCGCGGAGCATTGATCTGACCTGGGAAGCCATTACAATGTATTAAATTTAGCAAAGCTAAGAGCTGTAGAATAATTTGTTGTGTGTGACAGAAATCAGGACAGTGATCTGAAAATGATCAATGTGAAGGCGTTACGCTGTAATTTAATCATCCATACGTCAATTGGAGCGATGTGTCTTAGTAATGGAAACACAAAATAAAAATAAAGCTATGCAACATGGTTCAAAAACCTTTCCAAGTGTGAAATGCTGATCTAGTTTTTTTTAACGCTATTTAAGAGATGTATTTTTCTTCTGTTCTTGGGCCCCATGTGCCGTTCCTTGCCTGGGAGTGCAGACTTGGTTCTCTTCACTCAGTTACAAAAACATATGTTGGATCACTTGTAGATTGATGAGTTTATCCAGCTCAGCCTTACAGACTAAGAAAGTCCCAGATTAGGTCCTTGATCTGTGCTGCGATAGCTCACCTAAGCTAGTGTGGTAGTAGGGAGGCTACAATTGGTCTCCGCTACCCTCAGCTCGAGTGGCCTGAATCCCTACCCTTGATCAGTATAAGAACATAAGAATTAGGAGCAGGAGTAGGCCATACGGCCCCTCGAGCCTGCTCCGCCATTCAGTAAGATCATGGCTGATCTTCGACCTCAGCTCCACTTTCCCGCCCGATCCCCATATCCAGTGACCCCTATTGAAATCATAGGAATGGACTTTGGGCAAGGACAGGTTCAGGCTGTGAGATACGAGGATGCATGGTGATCTTGGAACTCTACTCTCGCAAGGGTTGAGTGTCTTCAGGAGGGGGGAGAAAATTGGTGTGGGAAGGAAAAGAAAGTTGACCCAGGCATGATCTCCCTTGAAGTCTTATTCCCTTCATCCAAAACTTTTCATCCCAACTTCTCTTTGGTGGCACCTCTCTCTTGGATGGGAGAATTGTAGAAGAATCACAAAGGCATAGCCATACCCTACAACCCCATGGTAGATGGCATTGGGCAGAAAGAAAGAGAGACTTGCATTTGTATGGAGCCCTATCACTCCATGGCACTCAAAAACAGCTCAAAGCACTTCACGTGCAATAAATTACTTTGAAGTTCAGTAACCGTTATATAAGTAAATGCACCAATGATCTAGCAAGGTGCCCACAATTGGGCGGAAGTGAATGACCAGCTAATCTCTTTTGGGTGGTGCTGGTTGAGGGAATAATATTGGCCAGAACACCAGGAAAATTTCCCGCTCTTCTTGGAATAGTACCAGGTGATCTTTAACGTCCACCTGAACCACAGGAATGGGTAGACAGAACATTGCTTTAGCATCTCATCGGAAGGATTGCACCTCCGACAAAACCACTCTTCAGTTCTGCACCGGAGTCTGGGTTATGGGGTCAAGAGGCTGCTTTTTGTGTTTCCCACATTAGGGTCTCCGATAAATATGGAGTGGAATGTTAGCCTTTATAGCTGGAGGGCTAGAATATAAAAGGGAGGAAGTTTTGCTACAGCTGTACAAAGCCCTGGTTAGACCACATCTGGAGCACTGTGTACAGTTTTGGGCACCGCACTTTAGAAAGGATATATTGACCTTGGAAGGAGTGCAGCGCAGATTCACCAGAATGTTACCAGGGCTCCAAGGGTTAGGTTATGAGGAGAGGTTACATAAACTAGGCTTGCATTCCCTGGAATATAGAAGGTTAAGGGGTGATTTGATTGAGGTTTATAGGATTTTGAAAAGAATCGATAGGGTAGCTAGAGAGAAACTTTGTCCGCTGGTGGGGGAGTCTAGGATAAGGGGAAATAATCTTAAAATCAGAGCCAGGCCATTCCAGAGAGATGTTAGGAAACACTTCTTCACGCAAAGGGTGGTAGAAGTGTGGAACTCTCTCCCACACAAAGCAGTAGATGCGAGTTCAATTAATAATTTAAAATCAGAGATTGATAGATTTTTGCTATTAAAGGATATGGAGCCAAGGCGGGTGGATGGAATTAGGATATAGATCAGCCGTGATCTCATTGAATGCGGGAACAGGCTGGAGGGGCTGAATGGCCTCCCCCAGTTCCTCTGTTCCTGAATACTAATGTAAATCCTTGCTTCGTCTTGTAGAAGTAATGCTTATAGCTTCCAGTAATTGTGTTTTAATTCCCTTTCAGGTATGTCATGGCAAGACAAGATTGTACAACAGCGTGCGAAGATGGCAGAGAAGAATGCCAGTTGGCTGGTGATCACAGCCCTTGATGAAGTTGCATGTGGGTACATTTTCTTTTCTTTGAAGAATTTAACAATTGAAAAACCAATGCTATTTAAAAACAAAGTTTTAAGGACGAGGAAAAATTTACATTTATATAGCACCTATTCATGTCTCAGAAATATCCCGAAGTACCATACAGATATTTACATTAAATTTACACCACAGAAACAGGCCATTCGGCTCAACTGGTTTGTGCTGGTGTTTATGCTCCACACGAGCCTCCTCCCACCCTACTTCATCTAACCCTATCGGCATAACCTTCTATTCCTTTCTCTCTTATGTACTTATTTAGCTTCTATGCATCTATGCTGTTTGTCTCAACTACTCCCATGTGGTAGCAAGTTCCACATTCTAACCACTATCTGGTTATAGAAGTTTCTCCTGAATTCTTTATTGGATTTAATGGTGACTATCTTATATTTATGACCCCTAGTTTTGGACTCCCCAATAAGTGGAAACATCATTGTGCGCACAGCAAGATCCTACAAACAGCAATGGGACGAATGTCGAGTGAATCTGTCTTATCTTGGTGTCGGTTGAGGGAGGAATGTTGGGCCAGGATAGCACCAGAACTCCGTGCTCTCTCTCAAGAGTGCTGTGGGATCTTTAACACCCACTTGAGCAGCCTCTTTGTAATGCCTCATCTGAAGGACGGCACTTGCGAGAGTCCTTTATTACTGCATTGCAGTGTTGGCCTAGATGATGTGTACGAGCCCTACAGTAAGTTTTGAATCCTCAGCCTTCTGACTTTGAATGCTCCTAACTAAGCCAAGGTTATAGTAAATAGTGGTGTAGTAGTGGGTGCCTTGATGTACAATAAAATCTTTTCTTTTAAGATACCACTGTAAAGGTCGGAATCATCCTCCATCCAGAACTCTCTTAGGGGCAACTTGAACAATAAACATTTTTAATATTTTACTCCAGAATCCGCAGTGAAGTCAGCATTTTTCTCCCCCTCCCCTATCACAAGTGCCGTCCTTCAGATGAGGCATTATAAAGAGGCTGCTCAAGTGGGTGTTAAAGATCCCACGGCACTCTTTCAAGAGAGAGCACGGAGTTCTGGCACTATCCTGGCCCAACATTCCTCCCTCAACTGACACCAAGATAAGACAGATTCACTCGACATGCGTCCCATTGCTGTTTGTAGAATTTGCTGTGTGCACAATGATGTGACTGCTCCTCTGGAAGCCAGACAGCTTCAGTCTGGAAATGCACAGCAAGTCGCTGAGCACCTGAAAGACAAAGATAGGCAAATATTGCGAGTGGGATCATGAAGGTTCCCACCTACTGCATTAAACTTTCTCTTCGATGCTCACTGACGAGCTCCCGATCTTCAGCTTGTTCTGATCTTATTCACCAGGCAAGGTAGTAGTGTCAAACTCAAATAGGGGTGTTAAAAATGCAGTTAGACTCTAGGCTGCGAGAGGTAGGGTACTAGCGTGGTGAGCTTCAGTGGACCAAATGGACTTTTCTTGTTCTTTACTGTGTTTGTGTTCTGATTTCCGATTGCCAGCATTGATAGTATTTCTTTCACCTTTGTTTTCTGCTGTTTGCTATTGCGGATTAGGCCTTCTAATTAGTTTAAGCAGCTCATTCTAACGATACCAACATCCGCTCCTTTATTATCTTGGGACACTTTTAAAGAGAAAAAAAAAATCTTGCTCTGGGGCCATTCTTGTGAGCCGAGACACTTAGGGGGTGATTTTACCAATGGGGGCGCGTTGGAGGCGGGACTGCTGCTTGTCAGGTTTTAGTCCCGCCTCCATCGACTTGTGGCCAACCCACGCTATTTTCCCTTGATTGACCTTGTTAAGCCTGCCCAGCGGGCTTAGCAGGCCAATTAAGGGGAAGCCGGTTACAGAGAACGTCAGCGTATGACGTTTCATCTGTCAAAGATTTTTGATAGATGAATTGTCATCGTTTGACAGCTCTGTGAAGCTGTCAAACACTGACATTCTCTGTTGTTTGATGAGCTCTTGTATTCAAGACTCATCAAACCTCTTTTGTGAGCAGAAATTAGATGGTGGTTGCATCGGAGAATGCAGCGGCCATCTGTCCTCTCTGCCGGTGAGATGCGAGACTCTCCGGTTCCCCAACTGTTGAAGCCTGCAGGAAGAAACAAAGGTAAGTAAACATTTTCTATCACTTTCCACTCACCTCACATACTTACCTCTCCACACTCGCACCCATCACTTACCTCCACAGCGCACTTTTGCACCCCTCCGACCCCCGCAGACCCACTGCTCGCCTCGGTGACCCTGGCGGGGTTTCCCGACGTTGGGAAGCCCACACCTCTGGTGGAAAAATGGGGATAATCCTGTTAACTGCCTGTTAACAGGCAGTTAAGTGGCTGTAATCACCTTCCTGCCTCCAGGAGACGGGACCCGGCGCGGGTCAGCTACCCGCCTCCTGGAAAGAAGATGGCATGGAGGCGGGTTGGGGGCGGGATGGGTATCCACCCCCAGATTCTGCCATTTTCCCAGCAGTCTCAC
This sequence comes from Squalus acanthias, assembly GCA_030390025.1. Lineage (NCBI taxonomy): Eukaryota > Metazoa > Chordata > Chondrichthyes > Squaliformes > Squalidae > Squalus > Squalus acanthias. Next base: position 8,445,507 of record CM059438.1, on the reverse strand, counting down.
CTCCAAACCCACCTCCCCAGGCCTGGCAAAATCCAGCCTTATATGTCAACAGGCTATTTGATTGTAGGAGCATCACAGCTGAGGGCAATCTTGCTCTCCCCTATGTGCACTTCCAGCTCCTGTCACTAGAGAGCGATCAGGAGTGGAAGGGTTGTCTGGTTTTTTTCCCCCCATTCCTTAACCCAGGCATGCTAAGGTAAATTGCGCTGATCCAGCTGCCATCCGGCCTGAGATCAGCCAACTAGCACAGATTGGGGATAGAACCTGGGGCGCCTCCTTGTGTATATGGCTCAGTTCCAGATTGAGCTCTGCACTCACCAGCATGAGCTGGGAATATTATCACTTCCCCCCCCCCCCCCCCCCCCATCCTTGAATTCTTGCACCTAAATTGCAGTGTCTGGCAAATGATCCGTTTGACAAGTAAGACATATGCGATCTGTTGTACATCTGTTCTGCAGCATATAGCGTAACTTTGCAGGCAATGTTCCCTCTAATTTTTTTTGGGGTTGGGGGGGGGGTGGCGTGCGGCCCCTTTAACGGGCTGCGCTGCACATTCAAAATTCCACGCATCTGGCGTTTCCATTTAAAAGCCGGCGAACTGGCTGCACGGAACCTCGCGTGCTGCACGGCCGCGCAGCTGAAAGGGCACGTTGTTTGCAGGGTAATTATTGCACCACCGTTTAGTACTGGCCCACACTTCTCTTGAAATTGTGTGCCTCTACTGCACGTTTTTTTCTTCAATGTTTGTGAAATGTTGTTAAGTAATGATTGCAGCTTCTTCTGTCCGATTATTGCAATACTTGTACTCCGCCACTAGAAGGTGCTGCAAGTCATATAACTCTTGCTTCCAGTGGTGGTTATGTATGAAATTATAAAGTTATATATGAAGCGGAAGTTATTTTCAATCAACTTTATATCTGACAGTGATTTTTGAGCTGTACTTCTTTAAACTCTAGCAGCACTGAATTCATGCAACATCTACATAATTTATTTACATATATATTACATTCGGATAAATGCATTAAACCAGAACTCATTTCGTAACTTACAGTATTCATTGAACACGTGTGTTTAAAAGAAATCCCACCTCAGAGGCATGATGCAAGAACTTGGTTTAACGTTTGGACTGCGGAGTAGTATGCTGATGTTACGGAGAGGGAAGTAGGCAGTATTTGTGATGGAGGAGAAATGGGGTCGTGAGCTCGGGGTCAATAGCATGTCGAGATTTCTAGCAGTCTGCTTGAACCTGAGGCAGTGGCCGAGGGTGGGACTGGAATTGGTGGCAAGGGTATGGAGTTTGTGGCAGGTATAACTAAAATCGTAACAAAAGCAAAATACCGCGGCTACTGGAAATCCGAAATAAAAACAAAATGCTGGAAATACTCAGCAGGCCAGGCAGCATCTGTGGAGAGAGAAACAGAGTTAACGTTTCAGGTCGATGACCTTTCGTCAGAATTGGCAAAGGTTAGAGATGTAACGGGTTTGAGGCAGTGAAAGAGGGGGGAAGATTAGGAAAGAACCAAAGGGAAGGTCTGTGATAGGGTGGAAGGCAGGAGGGATTAAATGACAAAAGGGATGATGATGCAAGGCAAAAGGAGATGGTAATGGGACAAGTGAAGAAACAAAAGTTGGGTCTAGAGGAGCTGTAAATGGCAACAGCAGAATCATTACCAGCGCCTGCTGTCCAAAAAAAATGAGAGCGTTGGTTATGATCTGAAATTGTTGAACTCGATGTTGAGTCCAGAAGGCTGTAAAGTGCCTAATCGAAAGAGGTGCTGTTCCTCGAGCTTCCATTGAGCTTCATTGGAACAATGTTAGGCGACTGAGGTCGGAGTGGGAGTGGGATGGAGAATTAAAATGGCAGGTGACCGGAAGCTTTGGGTCACGCTTGCGGACTGAACGGAGGTGTTCAGCAAAGCGATGGCCCAGTCTGTATTTGGTCTCCAGCCTTGACAAGATTAAGTTTCATTGTAATGTTTTCTTAAGTTAACACCTTGGCTGTACTATTTTGATTTTTTTTTCCCCCACAGGGCTGTTCAACCTTCGTGGCTCTGAAATAGAATACAATCCGGTGTTCTTCGCCTTCGCTATCATTGGCCTAAACTCCATTAGGTAATTTGGGCGCAAAAAGCACCCTCCATTTTATGTTACCTAAAACATTGCTGCAAAGCTTAAACATTTAAATTTAAGGGTTTTTTAATGTAATTTTAACATTGCCTGACATCAAAAGTTTCAAAACTGTAAATTCAGAGGGATGAAGGAATTCAGTAATGTAGAGAGACTGGAGAAGCTGGGATTGTTCTCCTTAGAGCAGAGAAGGTTAAGGGGAGATTTAATAGAGGTGTTTAAAATTATGAGGGGTTTTGGTAGAGTAAATAAGGAGAAACTGTTTCCATTGGCAGGAAGGTTGGTAACCAGAGGACACAGATTTAAGATAATTGGCAAAAAAAAGCCAAGGGGGGAAATGAGGATAATGTTTTTTTCTCAGCACGCTGTTATGATCTGGAATGCACTGCCTGAAAGGGTGATGGAAGCAGATTGAATAGTAACTTTCAAAAGGGGAGTTGATATATAGGTAAAAAGGAAAAATTTGCAGGGCTACAAGGAAAGAGCAGGGGAGTGGGACTAATTGGACAGCTCTTTCAAAGAGCCGGCACAGGCACGATGGGCTGAATGGCCTCCTTCTGTGCTGTATGATTCTATGACATGCATTTAGAGCTAGGCAGGAAGACTGACTGAAAGAGGGACATTCAAGGCCAGGGAAACATGCTCTGGAGTTAGTATACTTTTGCTTCCTTTGTGTATGAATGGGCATATTCACTAAAATGTCGTAGGACTGTGGTGGAATTGGGAAAATGAAATGCACTTTATGTTGCTTCTCATCTATGTTACAATATCTTCAGACATTTACATTGTGATGCTGTCAATCAAAAGCCCTTTAATGCAAAGTATTTCAAACCAACCACCACCCAAATGAAATACTTAATCTCGGGAGCAGAAATAAATTTTTTCAAGTGTTATTTTTAAATATAAGTTAGACTACCTACATGTCAATTTTTATAGGCATGTACTAATACAGAAGCATAAATCCTATTCCACCATATTTTTACCCTGTATGTTATAGCTGTAACATTAAAAATCTTAGATCTGTGCACACTTCCTGTCTGCACAACTTGACTTTCTGTTGTCACTTTTTGGTGCACTTTTATGTCAACTTGTTCCCATTATACGTTCCTGCGTCCACATTTAAAATGGGTTTTGCCTTTGCAAACCTATCAGGCTGGTTGCACTATCTGACAACTGGATTCCCACAAAATCACTTCATACTTTCTGAAAACGTTTATGATCTGCCATTTGTTTTCTCACCAACTGAAATTTCTTATGTCCAAAATAAGAGTTTAAACAATTTCACATAACCTGTTTAAATTTATCTATTTAGTAGGCTTTTAAGTTTTTTAATGCCTTAAAGATTTTACTTGAAGACATCAGCCTTTCCTAAAAGTTTAAGCTTAGTCCTTTTATCCAGAGCTGTGACTCTGAGCTGGACTCTGATTGTTCAAGTACAGTGTGCCTAATGTCTCAGGATCTATCAGAACCATTGAGACAGCTACACCGATGTATTATTGTAGCAGTTTCTGGTCAAAAGTTTTTCATTATTAGAATAGCTAGGGGACAATTTTCAAAATCTTTATTCAGGTAAAATTGATAGTTTTTTTTGTATATAGACTTTTTTAAACAGGCTGTTTGTGTGAGAGTGAGGGATAAAAGACTCCTGATTGCACACCTGTTGTAGCTTTTGTTTCCAATTCTATAAACTGAAGAAAGTGTTTTTCTCGTCGTCGTAATTAAATTCCAAAGTTCACAAAAGTCAGTTGAAATTTGCAGCAAACAGCCTGTAATTATCTTGCGTGATTAGAACTGGTTATGTTGACAGTTAGAAAATACAAAAATTCTAATTTCTAGTAGCTATCAGACACCGAGGCGCAGAGAGACAGCAGCTTTCCTCATTTAATATGTTATAAAAAACAAAGTTGAATTTTGAAAGTTACAAGCCTATGCAAACGTGTCACACTGTAATTGCACCCTCCCACCAGTGTAGTGCTGCAGTGCCTCCACTGAGGGCGAGTGTAATCATACCATGACCAGTTTACATAGGCGTGTTTCTATTATAAATGTGGACACAGGAGTTTATCGTGGGAAAAGTTGGCAGGAGGTGCGTACGGATGTTAGGATTTTGTCCTTTTGCTCAAAATAAGTAGCTAACTGGCTATTGATATTTTAATATTTAGTATCCCCATCAAGATCTGGAAAGGGAGCAGAGATGGGTTGATGTTTTGGCTGTCAGAACCATGAGTATCTGAAACGTTAATCTATCCCTTCTCTTTTTAGATGCTGTGCATTTCCAGCATTTTTGTAGTTTCAGATTTCCAGCATTTGTCATATTTGCTTGTTATCTCTCTTTTGATATTTATTATTCCAACCCGTGGTTTGAAGTGTAGGACTACTGTGCATTTAGATCTCTGATTAAATGTGTTTTTCAAGTAGGATTTATATTTTGTACCTGCATTAATGCCACTTACCTGATGCTAACTCATTAGCTATTCAGGTTTATGTTAAAGCAAGCAGTCATCTGTTCAAATGTTCTCCTTGTTTGTGCGTTCACTTGATTGCAGCTCCCTGATCGACTGAAACCCTATTATTAACATTGTTTTGTATGAATCCACTCTTTTTTTAATATACCTTCCTATTAATTTTTACACAATCTTGTTTTCTGTCATTACAAAGCCAGTTCACTGTCACTAATTTTCTAGGTTCATTTTGTTTCCAAATTGTAATCAGATTTATTGCTGCTCTCTTGTCAGTCTTCCACAGCAGTGTACATTGCTGTGTATGTGATGTGTAAATAGCTCTGACAATACATAACTAGTGTCTTTAAGATAATTGCTTTAAACTGTCCTTCCTGTTCTTCAGTGTTTCTTCAGCTCTCTTGCTTCTCGTGTCACTTTGCCTGCTCCATCCACCTCTCCTCAATTCATTTGCTAACTACATTCTACTTTAAGCCACTTTCACACTATTATAGTATTTACAGCACAGAAACAGGCCATTCATAGAAACATAGAAAAATAGGAGCAGGAGTAGGCCATTCGGCCCTTCGAGCCTGCTCCGCTATTCAATATGATCATGGCTGATCCTCTATCTCAATACCATATTCCCGCTCTCTCCCCCATACCCCTTGATGCCTTTTGTGTCTAGAAATCTATCTATCTCCTTCTTAAATATATTCAGTGACTTGGCCTCCACAGCCTTCTGTGGTAGAGAATTCCACTGGTTCACCACCCTCTGAGTGAAGAAATTTCTCCTCATCTCAGTCCTAAATGTCCTACCCCGTATCCTGAGACTGTGACCCCTCATTCTAGACCCCCCAGCCAGGGGAAACATCCTCCCTGCCTCCAGTCTGTCTAGCCCTGTCAGAATTTTATACTTTTCAATGTGATCCCCTCTCATTCTTCTAAACTCCAGTGAATACAGGCCTAGTCGACCCAATCTCTCCTCATACGACAGTCCTGCCATCCCAGGAATCAGTCTGGTGAACCTTCGCTGCACTCCCTCTATGACAAGTATATCCTTTCTTAGGTAAGGAGACCAAAACTGCACACAGTACTCCAGGTGTGGTCTCACCAAGGCCCTGTATAACTGTAGTAAGACATCCTTGCTCCTGTACTCAAATCCTCTTGCAATGAAGGCCAACATACCATTTGCCCAACAGGTCCATGCCAGTGTTTATGCTGCACATGAGCCTCCTCCCACCCTTCATCAAAATATCCTTTTATTTTTTTCTCCCTCAAGTGCTTATCTAGCTTCCCCATGAATGCATCTTTGCTATTCACTTCAACTACTCCCTGTGGCAGCGAGTTCCACTCTCTGGGTAAAGAAGTTTCTCCTGAATTCCCTATTGGATTTATTAGTGACTATCTTATATTTATGGCCCCTAGTTCTGGTCTCGCCTGCAAGTGGAAACATCTTCTCTACATCTACTCTATAAAACCCTTTCATAATCTTAAAGACCTTTATCAGGTCACCCCTCAGTCTTCTCTTTTCTGGAGAAAAGAGCCCCGGCCTGTTCAATCTTTCCTGATGGGTATAACCTCTCAGTTCTGGTATCATTCTAGGAAATCTTTTTTGCACCTTCTCCAGTGCCTCTATATCCTTTTTATAATATGGAGACCAGAACTGTTCGCAGTGCTCCAAGTGTGGCCTAACCAAGGTTCTGTACAAGTTTAACATAACTTTTCAAGTCTATCCCTCTATAAATGAACATGCGCTGCGTTTGCTTTTTTTATGGCCTTATTAACCAGTACTGCTGAGTTTAGATTGCGGGAGACTGAAGTCGGGAAGCTGGCTCAAGTATTTGCAACACTAAATCCAGCTGGCTTATCTGAGTGGCAGGTTTGCTAACCCAGTTTTTTTTGTGCAGATCTGCAGGTGTGCTGCTGGGGCAGGAGAGCTGGATATGGTTGTGTAAACGCTCGGGGCTTACTCTCTGACAGCAGCTTAGCCTCATTTTGTTTCTCTCCTTAATTCTTTTAAGTCTAAGCACTTTAAATGTTTTGAACAAATTGGGCGCGCTAATAGGAGGTCACTGCAATTCATTGCTTGCCATCCATATAGACACAGTTTTACATTTTACTTTCAATGCCTTGTCACAGCAGCAAAACATTTCGCCTCAGAGGAAGGCTGGATGTGAATTTTAGCCTTTGACAAGTTAAGGTCCTGGTGGTGGACTTGGAGCTACACGGCAACAAATGTGTGAAGAAGTCTGAGCCTTCTGCCTCTGATTTCTGAAGTGCCGTGTGTTGCTCGCACAGTTATGTAAAAAACATAAGAGGAAAATGTAATGACTTTTTTTCTTCCTGATTTGTTCCGTCCTCTACTGAAGGCATTGACTCCTTGCTGAGGTACTGTTCCAGATACCTTCTGGTACCTCACCCAATTCACAACCATCCATTTGTGAGCCTTGCCAGTGAGTGTTGGCAGGATATTCAACTGCACGGAGCCCGATTCCCCCAGGCCCCAGTGTTCATCTGTGCACCTCTAGCAGCAGCTGCTGGATAGCAATTTGTAGTGAATATTGATGATTTTTTTAAATAGATGACTTGCGCCCAATTAATGCCCCAAAAAAGTCAGGCATTTTGTATGACATTCACATTTTTGGGCTTTTTTTTCCCCAGCTCAACGTGATATCTCTATGATTGTGTCAGCTGTGGCTCAGTGGGTAGCGCCCTCGCCTCCGATTCAGAAGGTTGTGGGTTCAAGTCCCACTCCAGAGCCTTGAGCACATAAAGCTAGGCTGACACTCCAGTGCAGTGCTGAGGGAATCCTGCACTGTCGGAGGTGCCGTCTTTCGGATGAGATATTAAAGCGAGGCCCTGTCTGCTCTTTCAGGTGGGCGTAAAAGATCCCATGGCACTATTTCGAATAGAAGCAGGGGAGTTCTCCCTGGTGTCCTGGCCAATATTTATCCCTCAATCAACATTACTAGTAAACAGATTATCTGGTCATTATCGCATTGCTGTTTGTGGGAGCTTGCTGTGCGCACATTGGCTGCTGCGTTTCCTACATTACAACAGCAACTACACTTCAGTTGTGCTTCATTGGCTGTAAAGTACCATGGGACGTCTTGAGGTTGTGAAAGGCGCTATATAAATGCAAGTCTTTTTTTGTGACTTTTACATGAAACATTAAAGACTGCGTGTCAAATTATTTTCCCTGTTTTGTTTACTTTCATTTCTCTCGTTTGCTTCAGAAACAAGGTCATACAGGCTGCAAAAATGCAATGCAGGAAAAGAGTAACTGCATCAGTGCATATGAACATAAGAAATAGGAGCAGACGGTAGGCCGTTCAGCCCTTTGAGCCTGCTCCGCCATTCAGTAAGATCATGGCTAATCTTCTAGCTCAACCTCCACTTTCCCGCCCGATCCCCATATCCATTGATTCCCCATGTATCCAAAAATCTGTCTCGAATATACTCAATAACTGAGCAGCCACAGCCCTCTGGAGTAGAGAATGCCAAAGATTCACCACCCTCTGAGTGAAGAAATTTCTCCTCATCTCAGTCCTAAATGGCAGACCCCTTATCCTGAGACTGTGACCCCTGGTTCTAGACTCCCCAGCCAGGGGGAACATCCTCCCAGCATCTACCCTGTCAAGCCCCTTAAGAATTTAATACTTTTCAATGAGATCACCTCTCATTCTTCTATAGAGGCCTAGTCTACTCAATCTCTCCTCATAGGACAATCCCCCCCCCCCCATCCCAGGAATCAGTCTGGTGAACCTTTGTTGCACTCCCTCTAAGGCAAGTATATCCTTCCTTAGGTAAGGAGACCAAAACTGTACACAGTACTCCAGGTGTGGTCTCACCAAGGCCCTATATAATTGCATTAAGACTTCTTTACTCCAATCCTCTTGTAATAAAGGCTAACATACAATTTGCTTTCCTAATTGCTTGCTGTACCTGCGTGCGAAAGAGTTTTATTTATTTCAAGCAAGAGTACATTTGGGAAAAAGAAAGCCAGTGGCTCAATAATTCTCAGGAGCTGGTTACTAACAACACTGTTTTGTTTCTCTCTTCACTGCAGACTGTTCATCAATGAGATGCATATGAAAGATCCTGTTGTGAGAGGGCATTTGCAGCTTGACAGCGATACAGCACCCAGCTTCAAAGTACACGTACTCCCGTATGAATCCATTCTGACTGAAGTGCAGACTATTTGCTCCAATTTGACTTCTAAGGAAAAAGTCTGGATCAGTAGCAAGGCCAGCCATGCTCTGTCTGAAGCGATCCCAAAGGTCTGTTGACCGGCAGTGCAATCCAATATTAATTTGTCGAAACAAAAAAAAACTAGTAGTCAAGCCTTTGTGAGTCAAACGGGTACCCGAAGGATTCTGCAGGCGTGTGGCTATCGAATAAAAACTGGGGGGGGGGGGGAAGCGGCAATTGCAAGAAAAAGATTCAATTGTGGCTTTCAAAAGGGAATTGGATAAGTACCTGAAGGGAAAAAAAAATAGCAGGGCTACGGGGAAAGGGCGGGGGGGCGGGGGGAGTTGGGCCTAGCTTGACGTGCTCTTGCAGAGAGCCAGGATGGGCCGAATGGCCTCCTGTGCTGCAACTGTTCTGTGATTGTATTGAGAATGAGAGGAGACAGCATAGAATCTCGGGGGTGCTGTGTTGATTCCCAGTGGCTCTTGGTTTAAATTCCAGCCTCCGCAGGCATTGAAAATGAATTGGAGCAAGCTTTGCTCATTCTTGGCATGGTTACCAAGTGCTACTAAGAAGGGCTTCACCTCAGGGAGCTGGGGAAAATTTGACCAGACAGTTGACGTGTCTGCTGGCAACCACAGCGTAGTGTATGCACCATACTGTTCCAGCTGGAGAAGAAAATGGGGCAGTGGTGATAGGAACTGGAAAAATCTCATACAAGTGCTGGCAGACTGTTGATGGTTGTAACAGTGAACCTATGATCCAAGGGTGACTCCGGGTGCATTTCCATTGTAGACTGGCAGCTGCAGTTTGGGTTCCAGCCAGGCAGAATGTTGCTTACTGCGTTTGGCTCCTGCCTGGAACTCTAACCATTCTGACCAGAAGAGAGAGGGCCTGCACATGGTCTTGATACACTCCTGCGCGGGGCCCCGCCACACACCCTGCACGGGGCCCCTATCCCAACTAATAAGAAATTTAAATGCTTGGACAGCCAGTAGGGCAAAATCCCTGCTCTGTGAAGATTTACGTTGCGGTCAGGGTTAGTTTTTTTTTAAAAATCCAGAATTTACAGCCCATGTGGTGATGAATGTGAAGGGTGTTCAATTACTGCTTCTGGGGAGTATCACTGCTTCACTCTCGAGTCAGGTCAGGCTGTGACTCTCAATTTATTGACACTGTAAGTTAGGAGTTGGTGAGAAGTGGAATTCACCTTGCAGCAGTAAGGTTGTAATGTCAATGCTCTCTAAATTTTGGCCTCGTGAAATATGTCATACTCTATCAGCTCAGGGAAATGCATTTTGCGAAATGGGAACCTTTCAGAGGCTGCAGTTTGTGTTGCCAGCAGACTGTCGTCTGTTCTAAAGAAACAGAAACCGCTGGAAATGTAAGTTGATCAGCCCCCCGAAAGCTAACCCATCAGAAGTGCTTGAAGGCTCCACCCCTCGTGGTGGGCCTTTCCATTTTTTGATACCAGTTGATCCAATGTTTTTCTGTTTTTATTTCAAGTCTCCGGCATCTACGATTTTTTTTTTTCTCTGTGATATTCTCTGTTCTGTGTCTTGATGGCAGTTGTGTTCAGGGTAATACTTTCAATTCTGTTCATTTCAGTCGAAGGCTGTAATCAAAGTATCATTTTAATATATAAAAAAAAGTATTCACTGCAAAACATCTTTGTGCGCACTTAAAATGCGTGTAAACTTAGATGTTTCAAGATAGCCGTGTATTTATAGACACCGAGTTGTCAAACTCTAGGGGTTGGAGGCCTGCTGAGTGTTGCCTATGTCAATGCAGAGCCGATGTGACATCATGCTGCCGTCATTGCTAAATGTTGGCAATTTCGACAGATTGTCAGGCTGTGCAGAGGCTGTTTTACCTTTGACAGTCCTTAATTCAGCGCTGCCATGACATCACTTGTCCAGAACGGACCAGATTTCTACAACAGAAAAAAAGAGTATGATGACAGGAATGCGCAGCAGGTTAGTCAGTAATTGAAGGAGATTCTGTCCAACCTGCTGCGCATTTCCCGTTTTATCTGTTTTTAGTTCCATTTTCCAGCTTTTGCTGTCTGTTTTTAAATCTCTTATTAACGTCACATGCTGGGCTGACCCCTGCACTTAAGAATTGTGGAATTTCCTCCCAAGTGTGAGAATTTCTGATTTGTTTCTTTTTCCAGTTTTATTCACCTTATGTCCCCCCCCCCCTCCCCACCCCCCACAATTATCATGATTTCCTCCTCTGACTTCAGGCTATCTATGACTCTTGTCATTTTCCCTTCCGTCAAAGCATGGCCAAAGTCAGGAACTCGCCATGTTTATACACCTCTCCAACGTTCCCCCTAAACTGCACGGCCTCCTGCGCGACTTGCTGCCCCCCAAATGCGCGGCCCATTCAAATTTTTGCGCATGCGCGGTATCTACAGTGGGAAAGCCGGTGAGCGGCCTGCGCGGGACTGCGCAGCCTAGCGGGAACATTGCACCACTTCCCAATTTTAATTTCTATTGACTTGGAAAGGAAAGTGGGCAGCGTTGTATAACGGGCGGCGGATCAGATATCGCCCGTTTTACACTATCGGCAAAAGTTAGAATGACCCCCATTGTTCCTAAATACCTTTTGGTCCCTGATTCACGGTGTCGCGCCGTGTTAGTTGGAATTATGGTACAAAAATGGCAGTGAGCAAAAATAAGCTATTTGTTTTGATCTTAACAGATGCATAGAATGCCGACCATTTATACCCCCATCTGCATTGCGAAAGCTGTGAAGAATGCGACAGAAATTGAAGGCATGAGGCAAGCTCACGTGAGTAATAAGTAATAATTAAACTCCCAAAGTTTAAATTTAGTGTATTTACGCTTGCTGTCATCTCTCTAACCTTTTAGCCAGTTTGAACAATTGGAGATGACGCTTAAATGCTTTGTACGTAATCTGCCCTCATTATTGTTAGTTATTATAACCGGATTATCTGGTCATTATCACGTTGCTGTTTGCGGGATCTTGCTGTGCGCAAATTGGCTGTCGCGTTTTCTACTTTAAAAAAAAAAAAATACTTAATTGGGTCTAAAGCGATTTGGGACGTCCAGAGGTCCTGAAAGGCACTATATAAAAATGCAAAGTCTTTCTTTTCTTATTACTAGTTGAAATTGATTTTAAGAACATAACATAAGAAATAGGAGCAGGAGTAGGGCCGCTCGGCTCTTCGAGCCTGCTCCGCCATTCAATAAGATCATGGCCGATCTTAGAATCATAGAAAGTTACAGCACGGAAGGAGGTCATTTCGGCCCATCGTGTCCGCGCCGGCCAACAAAGAGCTATCCAGCCTAATCCCACTTCCCAGCTCTTGGTCCGTAGCCCTGCAGGTTAGCGGATCCCAAGTGCACATCCAAGTACTTTTTAAATGTGGTTAGGGTTCCTGCCTCTACCACCCTTTCAGGCAGTGAGTTCCAGACCCCCACAACCCTCTGGGTGAAGAAATTTCCCCTCAAATCCCCTCTAAACCTTCCACCAATTACTTTAAATCTGTGCCCCCTGGTTTTTGATCCCTCTGCTAAGGGAAATAGGTCCTTTCTATCCACTTTATCTATGCCCCTCAATTTTATACACCTCAATAAGGTCTCCCCTCAGCCTCCTCTGTTCCAAGGCAAACAGACCCAACCTATCCAGTCTTTCCTCATAGCTAAGATTCTCTATTCCCGGCAACATCCTTGTAAATCTCCTCTGTACCCTCTCTAGTGCAATCACATCTTTCCTGTCATGTGGTGACCAGAACTGCACGCAGTACTCTAGCTGAGGCCTAACTAGTGTTTTATACAGTTGAAGCATAACCCCCCTGCTCTTGTATTCTATGCCACGGCTAATAAAGGCAAGCATTCCGTATGCCTTCTTAACCACCTTATCTACCTGGCCTGCTACACTACTCAGTGTCCTACCATTTAATGTGTATTCCCTTTCCTTGTTAGCATTCCCCAAATGCATTACCTCACACTTCTTCGGATTGAATTCCATTTGCCACTGTTCTGCCCACCTGACCAATTTATTGACATCTTCCTGCAGTCTACAGCTTCCTTCTTCAGTATCAACCACACAGCCGATTTTAGTATCATCTGCAAACTTCTTAATCATACCCCCTATATTCAAGTCTAGATCATTGATATGTACCACAAAAAGCAAGGGACCTAGTACTGAGCCCTGCGGAACCCCACTGGAAACAGCCTTCCAGTCACAAAAACACCCATCAACCATTACCCTCTGCTTCCTGCCTCCGAGCCAGTTTTGAATCCAACTTGACACTTTGCCCTGGATCCCATGAGCTTTTAATTTCGTGACCAGTCTGCTATGTGGAACCTATCAAAAGCCTTGCTAAAGTCCATATACACTACATCAAACGCACTACCCTCATCTACCCTTCTTGTTACCACCTCAAAAAATTCAATCAAGTTTGTCAGACACGACCTTCCCTTAACAAATCTTTGCTGACTATCCTTGATTAATCCGTGTCTTTCTCAATGAAGATTTATCCTGTCCTTCAGAATTATTTCCAATAATTTTCCCACCACCAAGGTTAGGCTGACTGGCCTGTAATTACTCAGTCTATCCTTTTCTCCCTTTTTAAACAAGGGTACCACATTAGCAGTCCTCCGGCACCATACCTGAAGCCAGAGAGGATTGAAAAATGATGGTCAGGGCCTCTGCTATTTCCTCTTTTGCTTCGCTTAACAGCCTGGGATACATTTCATCCGGGCCTGGGGATTTATCCACTTTTAAAGCTGCTAAACCCCTTAATACTTCCTCTCTCACTATGTTTATTTCATCTAATATTTCACACTCCTCCCCCCCTGATAGCAATGTCTGCTTCGCCCCTCTCCTCTTCCCGCACTATCCCCATATCCCTTGATTCCCAATCAGTTCCTGGAACTCCCTCCCTTACAGCACTGTGGGAGTACCTTCACCTCACGGGCTGCAGCGGCGGCTCACCACCACACTCTCGAGGGCAATTGGGGATGAGCAGTAAATGCTGGTTTTGCCAGCGATGCCCAAATCCCGTGAATGAATTTTTAAAAAGTCGTGATGCTTTCAGATGTTTTCTTAAAAACCCTTCTATTTGTGGAGCTTTTAGCTCTCCATCCACTTTCACCTTTTTCTCTGCACTGTAAAACACTTTAAGACATTTTTCTTACATGAGAATTTCTATAGTTGTTACCTGCTTCAGGGTCAGGTTGTGGCCATGGGAGACGATGTGTTGGGTTTCACTCAGACAGGGATCCACAGGGGTTGCCCTACCTTGTCTAGTTAAACAAATCTTTTTTAAAAGAAGTAACGAGAAGCAAGCTAGCACAGAAGAAATTGTTGGGAATAAACTCTTTGTTTTTTTTGTTTCTAAATGCTAGATTAAAGATGCTGTGGCTCTCTGTGAGCTGTTTGCCTGGCTTGAGAAGGAGGTAAGAACTTTCTCATTGTACATATCGGCACCAGTGTTACTTGTGGAATCAGTCCCCGGGGTCTTGCACATTCTTGGTGCAGGTGTTCTGCCGAGTGACCATCACAAGGCACTATGTCGACTGTAATAAAAACAGAAAATGCTGGAAATGCTCAGCAGGTCAGGCAGCATCTGTGGAGAGACAAACAGAGCTAACGTTTCAGGTCGGTGACCTTTCGTCAGAACCCTGACGTCATAGACCTGAAACACGGCACAGACACGATGGGCCGAGTGGCCTCTTTCTGTGCCGTAAACTTCTATGGTTCTATGAAACGTTGACTCTGTTTCTCTCTCCACAGATGCTGCCTGGCCTGCTGGGTATTTCCAGCATTTTCTGTTTTTATTTCAGATTTCCAGCATCTGCAGTGTTTTGCTTGTGACTATGTATACTGTACCATGTATACTAAACCGTGTATAGCATATACTATGAATGTAATTTATATCAACGTGCTGCAACTACTGAATAATTGTAATAAAATCATCACTTAGACTGAGATTCGCTCAGTTGCAATTTAATTTTTTGTAGCACTTCTACTGTTTCTGATGTATCCACTAAAATTGCAATGTTGCAGGTTCCAAAAGGCAACGTAACTGAACTAGATGCTTCAGACAAAGCAGCTGAATTCCGTAGGTAAGGCCTCATGCTGCAACCTGTGTGACGTAAGTTGATCTCTGTGAGTGAATTATTTTGCGGCAGCCCAAATTCCATCTGTTCCTGTTTCACTAGTTCGGAACATTCGTGAAAGGTTTTCTTAAGATTGTGATTTCGTAGTCCGTACCCCGATTCTCACCATTGCTAATTTTAAGTGTTTGGATTAAATAATGGAATGTGATCTCGAAACTCCAGTGAAAATGTTGGAATAAAACAAAAATTTGATTTATGTTGAAATAAAAACCAAAACAAAATTTCAGTCACCAAAAAAAACAGGTTTTCTAATTGTTAACAGGCAGAACGTGATTCTCAAGATGCCAGTACATAATCTTGCAATCTCCGGTAATTAAAATTTAATTTGACTTAATCGGTCATCGTTAATCAGTGGCCCGGGTTAATTAGCCAGTGTATATATCAAAGATCTCTAAACTATGTGGCTCTTCACCCCTGCAAATTCAGGCAACTCAGATCTATTTGCACCGATATTACCATTTGCTGATTTGTCATGTTTGCATTTTGTGAGCCTGGAGGTTTGGAAAGGGTTGTTCTCTGTGCTTTTGTCATGTTAAATCAGAATACCAAGATGTGATTGCATCGGCAACTTGAGATATATGCACACCAATGGGGTTAAACTCTATAAGTGAGGATCCATGGTATGCACCTTCGTGGCCCATGAAGACCAGAAGATTGGGCCCTCTGTTATTAAAGAATAAAGACTTGCATTTATATAGCGCCTTTCACGCCCTCAGGACGTCCCAAAGCGCTTTACAGACAATGAAGTAAATTTGAAGTGTAGTCACTGTTGTAATGTAGGAAATGTGCCGCCAATCTGCGCACAGCAAGCTCCCACAAACAGGAATGTGATAATGACCTCATAATCTGTTTTTTTAGTGATGTTGGTTGAGGGATAAATATTGTACAGGACACCAGGGATAACTCCCCTGCTCTTCTTCGAAATAGTGCAATGGGATATTTTACATCCTCCTATTATTATCCTGTTGTAAGCTCTTCTCTTCCCCCCCTGTTTCCTCTCCTCCCCTCTCAAAGCACTGATCCATGCTGAGATCGATTTCACCGATGCCCAGCTACCCACTGGTACTGTGCCCATGTGCCCATTTTCTATATGTCGGACTACCTGGGGAGTATCAGCACCTGAGCCGCCTTAAGCTCATTGGTGCTAAATATCCTACTCGTTAATATGAATATAGGGAGCTAGTTGGCAGTAAGATTCATAGTGTATATTTCAGTGGTTCTGGTGATATCATAGGAACAGGAGTAAGCAATTTAGCCCCTCGAGCCTGCTCTGCCATTCAATAAGCTCATGGCTGATCTGTGATCTAACTCCATATACCCGCCTTTGGCCCATATCCCTCAATACCTTTGGTTAACAAAAATCTATCAATCTCAGATTTAAAATTAACAATTGACCCAGCATCGATTGGTGTTTGCGGAAGAGAGTTCCAAACTTCTACCACCCTTGGCGTGTAGAAGTGTTTCCTAACTTCACCCCTGAAAGGCCTGGCTCTAATTTTTAGACTATGCCCCCTAGTCCTCGATTCCCCAACCAGCGGAAATAGTTTCTCTCTATCTACCCCAGCAGTTCCCCTTAATATCTTGAAAACTTCGATCAAGTCAGCCCGTAACCTTGTAAACTCTAGGGAATACAACCCTAGTTTGTGTAAATCCCTAACCTGCGGTGTGAAATCAGTGAGCTTTCTGAAGCTTCTGCAAGAATGAGATTGAATTTTGGCCATTTGTCGTTTACAGTCTCTATATTATCTGATGGCGCTGCAATGCAAAGTGCTGAGGAACGATGGGGCATAGGTTTACACCCCCCCCTATTCCCCACATGGGAGTAGGATTGTCTCTGGGCACTTGAGTATCGCAAAATCGTAATCTTGTTCTTCGCGATGTTGTTACACACAAAGGAACGCTTACCCCATTGGGAGTTAAGGATATTAGCTGAGTAGGGGGTTAAGTGCAGCAAAGAAGGGAATATTGAAGAGAGAGTTGCATGGGGCGATCTTGAGCTCCTTCATGCGCTGAATTATAAAGCTACATGGGTGGAGGTCTGGAGGCAGGCCAGCTGTCTGCTGCCTTTCAAGGTAAGTGTATAGTCCAGGAAGATTAGCATGAAATATATCCTGCATGAAACGTTGGATCACACTTTCCATCTATAATCTACTTACTTGAAGCTGGGTTTTATGTGCACCAAAAAAATTTAAATATTTGAAATAAGCAATGGAAATAGCACAGCAAAGTGTTTTTTTTAGTGCTAACATGTTGAATTGATCAGATGCTTTGAATTAAGTGGAATTGACGGTATTCCTGTTTTAATCAGCGTATATTTTCTTCATGAATAAAGCACGCCATGTGGGTTTGGAGTAGCTTTTGGAATTGTGAAATTGGATAGTTGAATAAAATACAAGATCGATATTAAAAAGTGGTAAATTATACCGAGAACATTTTGCAATGTATTTGGTATTGAGTTCTGCTGTTAAAGAATGGATTTCAACGTATAAACAGTTTTTTTTTTTAACCCCTTTATTCATGTTTTGCAGTCAGCAAGATAAATTTGTCGACTTGAGTTTTTCCACCATCTCCAGCACAGGTCCAAACAGTGCAATAATTCACTACAGGTAATAAATGCATGGATTGAGCAGTTGCGATGTTGCATTAATGCTGAAAGGTAAAAATATTTAAAACCGGAGGGTTCTGTTTTAGGATCTATTGACACATTCTTTCTAAAGGCAGATGCTTAACAGAGTCCTAAGGGTATGTGTGAATGATGATTAAAATAGTTCATATTTCTTTGTTTAAGAAAAAGACCGGCAACGAATATTGATAGCAAAAATAATGGAATAAAATAATATTGAAAGGGCGATGATAGATGTGGATCTGTGCTTTAGCACATTTTCAGATTGGCTTGCTGTTTTAGCCCTATGGCTGTTGCCATGGAAATCTTGAACAATTGATCAGATTGTGAGCGAGCGTGTTTTTGCCTCCCCTCACCGTACATATGGTAATATAATTTATCGATACAGAAACTGTCTTGCTTTAGAAATGAAAATGTTGCTGTAGTTGTATAACAAAATAGATGGCTCACTCCTTCAGTGATTTAAACCAGAAATTAAAAGGTGATCTGTAGACTCTTATCGACAGACGCTTTGTCACAGATGTGATGCTTTCTCCGAATATAGGATAACAGGATCGCATTCACCGGAGGGTTCAGTTGATACTCGAGAATAAGTTGTTCTCTGTTTTATGACCTTTCTTAGAGTTCATCTGGGTCCTTCATTGCTGTACAATGCTATGAATTGGAAGGTTTTGGGTTAGGTTGTCAGTGTCAGTTAGGGCTGATGTTATGTAGGCAAGTACAGCAGCCAATTTTCACACAGCAAATTACCGCCAACAATAAATAAGATGAAAGACCAGATCATCTGTATTTTTTTTGATGGTAAGTGTTTGGGGGTGGAATATTAGCCTGGGCACTGGGAGAACTCCCTGTTCTTCTCAATAGTGCAGTGGGATCTTTTATGTCCACCTGAACTGCTGGAGGGGTTCGACGTCTCATCTAAAAGTTGACAACTTGGTAGTGTTTTGCTGTCACTCTGAGCAGATTGTTCTGGACTTCAGAGAAAGAAGTCTTTCCCCTTTGGTTCCCTGCTCCCCTGAAGACGAACTCTTCCAAGGATGCAGTTCGTGGGTGTTGGCATTCTGCCATTGTTCATATGTGAATGTCAGCAGGCAATTCGCCAATGTAGTGCATCACTTCTGGTCCTTATCCCATGCCCCCCATAATATCTACACATGAATAGCAATCAAGATTGGGAACTGCGACTCTTTTTTTTGCCCCCTCTAGTACAGAGGTGGTGCTGCTAATTATAACACTCCGATTGAGATCAGTAAATTCAACACAGAGTTGGGATCAAACGTGCGGCTTTCTGGGTCTGTGGGGCTCAGTATCACACAACTGTGCTGTGTTTACCAACTCGACTATGTACTGCACTACCGAATGCATCGTTATCACATTTATAAACAAACAATTTTCAGTCGCTGAGAGTTAGGTAAGGGCATTAAGGGATATGGAATAAAGGCAGGTAAATGGAATTCAGATACAGATCAGCCATGATCTAATTGAATGGCAGAACAGGCTCGAGGGGTTGACTGGCCGACTCCTGTTCCTATTGCAGGGAAATTCTGTATGCAGTGTACGTAACAACATACAAGATTATTTAAATTTCAAACTTGTTTTGTTATTTTCAGGCCTACCCCGAATACAAACAGAACTTTATCAATGAGTGAAATCTACCTTTTGGATTCTGGTGCCCAGTACAGGTAAGACATCGTATTAAATTAACTTGCATAAATGCTGCCCTTTTTTTAAAAGCAAAAATTATTTGGGGGTGTGATCTATATGCAAGTTAATAGTTATTTCCACGGCGAAAAGCGAGAAAGACTTGCATTTCTATCGCATCTTATCATGTCATTAAGAAACATCTCCAAGTGCTTCACACAAATAACTTTTGAAATGCACGGTTCGGCAGACAAGTCCAATTGTGCACAGCAAGATCCCACAAATATCACTGCGACGACTGACCAGTTAATCTGTTTCGGTTGAGGGAGTTATATTGACCAGGACACCAAGAGAACTCCCTGCTTTTCTTCAAATGGTGTCACAAGCTATTTAACATCCACCTGCACGGGCAGCCGATGCCTTGATTTGAAGACTCATCTGAAAGATGACGTCTGCGATCATGGATCACTCCCTTGTTACTGTGCGGATGTAATATCTTGGGTTTTTTGCTAAACTCCTTGAGTGAGATTTGAACCCGTGGATTTTGATTCAGAGGTGAGAGTGCTTCCAATTGACGGTGAAGAGTTGGAGCTGGAAACTAAAGAAATCTGGAAGGGCGGATGCCCATATTTACAATGAGGTGGGTTGTTGTCTCATGCCACCTTTAGGTGCGCCTCCTTTGGTTGGCTATAGTCCATAATGTTAACGTGTCTGGATCCTTTCGATCGGTGGAATTGTAGACCCATGGACATATGGATCTATAATCCTGCCATTGGGGTGAGGGAGGCAATTTTAACAATGTACATTGAGGCGAAGGCTCCTCGTTGTTTAGTGATTGTGGGGCTCCATATAGTGGTGCATTCAGTGAAAACAACTTAACCACTTTGAATGTAAAAGCAGGAGAATTGCACACGGATGATGTCAGCTTCACTACTTGGGTATACTCTATTGGCATGCAGAAGTTCAACACAAGAGAATTACCAACCTTAAGTGCAGTCTCCTTCACTCTTTGAAAGAGGTTTCAGCCTCCGCATGCAAGCTTTCTTGCCGATCCCTCACTTCTCTTCTGATCTGACATGCTGGGGAGCCATTTTATTCTTTTCGATATTTAGCACTCTTGATGTTGTTTGGGGTTTTTCCTGTTGTTGCCTCCTGTGAAAGAAATAAAGACAGGATCCAGAATGTGGTTTTCATGAACAGTGATAATGCCCCGAGGTGTTTCAGTCCCATGGCATGATGACAATCCGTGTATGCAGTCTGAACGTTTGGTAGCGCTCTCGCCTCTGAGTCAGAAGGTCGTGGGTTTAAGCCCCACTCCAGAGACTTGAGCGCATAATCTAGTACTGAGGGAGTGCTGCACTGTCGGAGGTGCCGTCTTTTGGATGAGATGTTAAACTGAGTCCCCGTCTGCCCTCTCAGATGGACGTAAAAGATCGCATGGCATTATTTCGAAGAAGAGCAAGGGGAGTTATCCCCGGTGTTCTAGTCAACATTTATCCTTCAACCAAACGTCATTAAAACAGATTATCTGGTCATTTTCACATTGCTGTTTGTGGGACCTTGCTGTGCGCAAATTGGCTGCCGCGTTTCCTACATTACAAAGTGACTGCACTTCAAAAGTACTTCATTGGCTGTAAAGCACTTTGTGTCTTCCTGAGGTTGTGAAAGCCGTTATATAAGTGTCAGCTTGTTCTCTCATTCTATAGAAGAATATGGAGATCAGTTATCTAATATTATGGGATCTTGCAGCTTTAATGCGGCCACCTTTAATTGTAAATCCAAGTGAAGCATTTGGTTCTCTGTGTCATGATGTTTAGATGGCCAGTTCTGCATAAAAATAAAAGCCTGCTGTTTGTGCTTCAACTAGGGATGGAACTACAGATGTCACACGCACAGTACATTTTGGTACTCCCACTGAGTATGAGAAGGTATGTTGCCCTCTTTGTGAGCACCAATCTAGCATTGACCAGTTAATTGTGCAAAAAGCTGCTAAAGATACCAGAACTGCGAGGTTCTACTTATCAGGAAAGGATGAACAGGCTGTGAGTGTCTTTTCTCTTGAAAAGAGAAGGCTGAGGGGTGACCGAATAGAGAACTTTAAAATTATGAAAGGTTTTAATAGAGTGGACACAGGCCGGAATTTTCTGGTGGAAGGTGGGTGGGCTCCGATGCAGTCGGGAAACCCAGGAGGCTGGGTTTCCCGCAGGCCCTGCCGACTTTAACGGCAGGGCCTCATTTGCATGTGAGGCCTCGATTTCCCGCCCACAGAAAGCCAGATTGAGAGGCTGGCTGGCTGCGGGTGGGGAAGCCTGCGGCCGGACGGAGCATGGAGGGAGAGTTCGCGTGAGGGCCGGGCAAAGCATCGAGGGGGTGGGGAGAGACGATCGGGGCCGGGGGAAGCACCGGGGGGGTGGTCGTGGGGGGGGCGGGGGAGAGACAACCAGGGATCGGGGCCGGGGGAAGCACCGGGGGGGGGGTTGGTGGGGGGAGAAACAACCGGGGATTGGGGCCGGGGGAAGCACCGGAGGGGGTTGGTGGGGGGAGAAACAACCGGGGATTGGGGCCGGGAGAGGGAACTGGGAATGGGGCAGGGGGAAGCATCTGGGGGTGGGGCAGGGGAGGGGGAGACAACCGGGGATTGGGGCCGGAGGAAGCATCGGGGGGTGGGGGGTACCTAGGGAGGTGATCGGAGGCCTCGTGAGGGGGTCTCCGATTGCGGGGGGTTGGTTAGGTAGGGACCCTGGATCCAGGAGGTAGGTATAAAGCCATTTACCTCCTAGATCCAGCAGTTCCTGCCTCGCTTTAACTGCAAGTTTTCACGAATTGTGTGAAACCCGTCCACATGCAGTTAAAAACAAAATGGAGGTTAAAAAAGAGGCTTCCAGCCTCATTATAATATTTAAATTGACGTACTGCCCCCTGAGAGCGGGTTGGTCGCCTGCCCCCCCGTCCCTCCTCCGTTAAAACCGGAAGTGGGGGAGTTGGAGGTGGGATCGGGTCGGGAATCCCATTTTTAACAATTTAACTACCCCCACGCTCCAAACCCACCTTTTTTTAGCTTAAAATTCCGGCCACAGAGAGGGTGTTTCCACTTGGGGGGGAAGAGCATAACTAGAGGCCATCAATATAAGATAGTCACCAAGAAATCCAATAGGGAATTCAGAAGAGACTTCTTTACCCAGAGAGTGGTGAGAATGTGGAACTCGCTACCACAGGGAGTGGTTGAGGTGAATAATGTAGATGCATTTAAGGGGAGGCTAGATAGGCATAAGAGGGAGAAGGGAATAGAGGGTTATGCTGATAGAGTTAGATGAAGAAGGATGGGAGAAGGCCTGAGAGGAGCATAAACTGGTTGGGCCGAATGACCTGTTTCTGTGCTGTATACTCTTTGTAATTCTATGTAAAGTTATTTTTAACCTCAATTAAGTGATATCGCGTCTGTCCTCTGCAATGCGTTCCCCATGCCTTGACATTAAGGATAGTTCCGAATTAATTTTATCCTTTTTTTGGGCACTGAGTAAGTAGCCTTTTCTTTGGAGAGCCTCAGGGTCGAAGGTTTCTTTACTAACAGCAGTGACCT
Source organism: Squalus acanthias (assembly GCA_030390025.1). NCBI lineage: Eukaryota > Metazoa > Chordata > Chondrichthyes > Squaliformes > Squalidae > Squalus > Squalus acanthias. The sequence continues at coordinate 8,422,749 of CM059438.1, read as the reverse complement.
GGTTAACAAGCGACTCATTTGCATGCGTGGATCTCTACCAGTGAGTCTGCTGGTTTGCAAAGGTTTATCAGAGCTTGCACAGGTTTACATCCGTGATTAGGTGACTGAAGTGAGGGGATTGTGGCAGATTGCCACAAGTACGTGTCCTCAATTGCAAGAGTGAAGATTGCTTAGTTTATCACTGTCTAGGTTAGACATCGCTTCGAAATCACTCCTTGGTCTCTGGTGTTTATGAATACCTCTGGAGGTTCGCACGGTTTAGTTTTTGACCAGTTTTTGTGACCATCAGTCTCAACCCTGGTGATGCTTGGATAGCCGAATGGAGTTCACAGGAAGTCACAAACAAACACCTCGTGAAAGACCCGACGCGGAAGATCTCGGGCTTCGAACTTCCGCGAAGCTTATGAGCAACTTAAACTGCATCTTTTTGTTTTATTCGTTTATGGGATGTGGGCGTCACTGGCAAGGCCAGCATTTATTGCCCATCCTAACTGCCCTTGAAAAGGTGGTGGTGAACTGCCTTCTTGAACCGCTGCAGTCCGTGTGGTGAAGGTACTCCCACAGTGCTGTTAGGGAGGGAGTTCCAGGATTTTGACCCAGCGATGATGGAGGATCGGCGATATATTTCCAAGTCAGGATGGTGTGTGAGTTGAAGGGGAACTTGGAGGTGGGGGTGTTCCCATGCGCCTACTGCCCTTGTCCTTCTAGGTGGAAGAGGTCGCGGGTTTGGGAGGTGCTGCCGAAGAAGCCTTGGCGAGTTGCTGCAGTGCATCTTGTCGATGGTACACACTGCAGCCACGGTACGCCGATGGTGGAGGGAGTGAATGTTTAAGGTGGTGGATGGGGTGCCAATCAAGTGGGCTGCTTTGTCCTGGATGGTGTCGAGCTTCTTGAGTGTTGTTGGAGCTGCACTCATCCAGGCAACTGCACAAACCATGGCAGATGCGGATACTTGATGCACAAATGGTGAATAAAAAACTCTCCAGTCTGCGACTGTGGTCACCCAGAACAGACCACGGAACTTATAACGACTCCGTGCCCGATTCCCAAATACGAAGGAGGCATCACAGCGACACACTCCGCTACTCCTGGCGCGATTATCTGGCTTAACCACCGAAATGTAAAATTATAGCTGTTGCTCTACATCTACATCAGCCGTATGAAATATATACAGTGTCCTGAGAGGATCAATAATTATCATTGCAACAGTTTTGTGGATATATAACGCATGGCTGATTAAGGGTTATTCTGTATCCAGTATGTTATATGGTCAAATTCATGTGATTATTTCTTAAAAAGTAAAACTATCAGCAGTTCACACCAACAATGAAATACGTTTGCGGTGAGATATATTTTATCTGCTCTTATACGTGCCCTCTGTTGTCTTCAGGAGTGCTTCACTTTTGTGTTGAAGGGACATATCTGTCTGGGTTCGGCAGTTTTCCCAAGTGGTACCAAAGGTAAGATAGTTTGGTGATAGTTTTTCAATAAGGTCATGGCTGATCTTAGACCTCAACTCAGTGTCAGCCAGTGGTTCAGTGGCTAGCACCCTCACCTCTGAGCCAGAAGGTTGTGGGTTCAAGTCCCACTCCAGAGACTTGAGCACAAAAATCTAGGCTGACACTCCAGTGCAGTGCTGAGGGGGTGCTGCACTGTCGGAAGTGCTGTCTTTCAGATGAGACGTTAAACCGAGGCTCGTCTGCGCTCTCAGGAGGCTGTAAAAACTCCCATGGCATTATTTCGAAGAGCAGGGGAGTTATTCCAGGTGTCCAATATTTATCCCTCATTCAGCATAACAAAAACAGATTATCTGGTCATTATCACATTGCTGTTTGTGGGAGCTAGCTGAGCGCAAATTGGCTGCCGCATTTCCTACTTCAAAAAGTACTTCATGGGCTGTAAAGTGCTTTGGGACATCCGGTGGTTGTGAAAGGCGCTATATAAATGCAAGTCTTTTTTTAATTCTACTTTCTCGCCCAATCCCATATCCCTTGATTACCTTAGAATCCAAAAATCTCTCTATCTCAGCCTTGAATATACTCAATGGCTCAGCATCCACAGCCCTTTGGGGTAGAGAATTCCAAAGATTCAGAACCCTCTGAGTGAAGAAATTCCTCCTCATCTCAGTCTTAAATGGCCGATCCCTTATCCTGAGACTGTGCCCCCTAGTTCTAGACTCTCCAGCCAGGGGAAACGATCTCTCAGCAACTACCCTGTCAATCCCTCTCAGAATGTTATATGTTTCAATGAGATCACCTCTCATTGTTCTAAACTCCAGAGAGTATAGGCCCAATCTACTCAATCTCTCCTCATAGGACAACCCTCTCATCCTAGGAATCAATCTAGTGAACTTTCATTGCACCGCCTCTAAGGCAAGTATGTCCTTCCTCAGATAAGGAGACCAAACTGTACACAGTTCTCCAGGCGTGGTCTCATCAAAGCCCTGTATATTGTAGCAAGACTTTCTGACTCTTGTACTCCAACCCCATTGCAATAAAGGCCAACATGCCATTTGCCTTCCTAATTGCTTGCTGTATCTGCATGCTAACTCTCTGTGTTTCCTGTACGAGGACACCTAAATCTCTCTGAACACCAACATTTAATAGTTTCTCACCATTTAAAAAATATTCTGTTTTCCTATTCTTCCTACCAAAGTGAATAACCTCACATTTCCCCACATTATACTCCATCCGCCATCTTATTACCCACTCACTTAACCTGTCTATGTCCCTTTGCAGGCTCTTTGTGCCCTCCTCACAGCTTACTTTCCCACCTAGCATTGTATCATCAGCAAACTTAGATACATTACACTCGGTCCTTTCTGATCCTTGCGGTACCCCACTAGTTACGGCCTGCCAACCTGAAAATTACCTGTTTATCCCTACTCTCTGTTTTCTGTCCATTAACCAATCCTCTATCCATGCTAATACATTACCCCCAACCCCATGAGCCATTACCTTGCTTAACAACCTTTTATGTGACACCTTATCGAATGCCTTATGGAAATCCAAATATACTACATCCACTGGTTCCCCTTTATCTTCCATTTGCTACCTTCCAATCCTCTGGGACCGTTCCAGAATTGAGGTAATTTTGGAAGATCACAACCAATGCATCTATTATCTCTGCAGCCACCTCTTTTAGAACCCTAGGATGTAGGCCATCAGGTCCAGGGATTTGTCGGTTTTTATTCCCATCAGTTTCTCAAGTACTTTTTCTCCACTGATATTAATTACTTTAAGTTCCTCACTCTCATTAGCCCCTTGGTTCTGCACTATTTTTGGTATGCTTTTTGTGTCTTCTACTATGAAGACAGATACAAAATATTTGTTTAAAGTCTCTGCCATTTCCTTGTTTCCCAATATAATTTCTCCTGTCTCGGCCTCTAAGGGACCAACACTTACTTTTGCTACTCTCTTCCTTTTTACATACTTGTAGAAGCTCTTACAATCTGTTTTTATATTTCTTGCTAGTTTACTCTCATATTCTATTTTCTCCCTTTTTATCAATTTTTTGGTCATCCTTTGCTGGTTTCTAAAGCTCTCCCAATCCTCAGGCTTACTACTATTCTTCGCAACATTATAAGCCTCTTCTTTTAATCTAATCCTACCCTTAACTTCTTTAGTTAGCCACGGATGGATCACTTTTCCTGCGGAGTTTTTATTTCTATTTTACTAGGGTAGTGGGTGATGACAGGGTTTGTGTAGAGACTCATTCAAATGCGTTCACTAGTACTGGAATGCTATTTTAAAAGTTATTCACCACCTGATGAGTAGGAGTGTTTTGTTTTTAAACAAAACCAAGAAATTGGTGAACCTTTGAAAATCTATCGACATAACTGAGCAAGCAGTGGGATTTTAACTTGAATTTGCTTCAACTAAGCTTTTGCTCATCAAACACTGTTGTTCAGATTTAAACGCTGGAAATAGATTTTCTTCTTAAAAAAAAACATTTAGCGCCTGAACTGAGGATTAACGCAATGGGGTAGTGAAGTCAATAGATTATAAAAATTCAGGTACAGTTGGGAATCAATATACTAATATTACTGGCACTAGAGGAGTTGCAAAACATTTTTACAAGGGTGATAATAGAACTAAAAGGATATAGCTATCAGGAAAGACTAAACAGACTGGGGCTCTTTTCTCTAGAAAAGAGAAGGCTGAGTGGTGACCTAATAGAGGTCTTCAAAATTACAAATGGAATTAATAGGGAGACGTAGAGAAGATGTTTCCACTTGTGGGGGAGTCCAAGACTAGGGGTCATAAATATAAGATTTAGGCAGTCCCTCGGAACCAAGGATGACTTGCTTCCACACTAAAAATGAGCTCTCAGGTGACTGATGGGTCCAATGTGGGACCTACAGTCTCTGTCACAGGTGGGGCAGATGGCGGTTGTTGGGGCGGGTGGGTGGGGTGCTTGGGTTGACGTGCTCTCCTTCCGCTGTTTGCGCTTGGCTTTCGCTTGCTCCCGGCGAAGAGACTCGAGGCGTTCGGCGCCTTCCCGGATGCTTCTCCTCCACTTTGTGCAGTCTTGGACCAGGGATTCCCAAGTGTCGGTGGGGATGTTGCACTTTTTCAAGGAGGCTTTGAGGGTGTCCTTGAAGCATTTCCTCTGCCCACCTGGGGCTCTCTTGCCGTGTTGGAGCTCCGAGTAGAGCACTTGTTTTGGGAGTCTCGTATCGGGCATACGGACGATGTGGCCCGTCCATCGGAGCTGATCGAGCGAGGTCAAAGCTTCGATGCTGGGGATGTTGGCCGAGAACACTGACATTGGTGCGTCTATCCTGCCAATGGATTTGCAGGATGTTGCAAAAGGGAGATTTAATAGACGTTCAAAATCATGAAGGATTTTGATAGAGTAAAATGTCCCATTTAGTTAATAGAGCTCCACAGTTGTATACTCGCCTGGTTCGAATCCTGCAGCACCTGAGCAGTGCTTTGTGATGAAGCCCTGAAAAAAAACAGCACCCCACAAATTTCCTTGCTTGGGGGGGTGGGTGTGGGCGGCGGGGTCTTTTGACAGAGTTGGGGGTATATATGACACCGCAGTATGTTCACTTCTGCTATGCTCCTTCCTGCCAGGGCACCTCCTCGACTCTTTTGCAAGAGCCACCCTTTGGGATCATGGTTTAGATTACCTCCACGGCACGGGACATGGAGTTGGGTCTTTCCTGAATGTCCACGAGGGGCCTTGCAGTATTAGTTACAAAACGTTCGCCGATGAGCCTCTTGAAGCTGGAATGATTCTGAGTGACGGTGAGTAAATGTGACATACGAGTTGAATAGTGGTGTCGCTGGTCAACGGGCGAGAACTCTGGGAGGGGGGGGTGGGGGGAGGGGGGAAGGGCGGCTGTGTTCCATGATTGAGACAAGTCCACAGGGCCCGACAGTGGGGATATGTAACCTGTTCGGCAATGTCCTTGAAAACTGCTTCCTTTTGCAAGTAAACACAAAGCTGCTCGGGTTGTCCAGAAGCCACCATCAACCATGTGCTATTTGTCATACTTGCCACGGGCAGTGGATATGCCATCTGTGTACAGTATGTGTTGTACTGCGACACTCTGAATTATATTTACAAATAAAATAAAACAGCAAAAGCCTGCGAACAATTGCAGTACCGTTTTCCTGTCACCAGATGTCAATATATCACACTCTTTGAATTGTCTATTACAGATTATTCATGAAGTATGATGGACATCTAGGGAGTGAAATTCCTCCTGTCAATAGCTTCACTGAAAAAAGTCTCCATGAGTTTAAAAAAAATGGGAATTCCCAGCAGAAGGAATTTGGGCTTCCTCTCCTTTCCCCATCCCTTCCATGAATGAACAAGAAGGAAACTTTTTCATCAGCAAAATGGTAAAAATGTTTTGAGACGCAGTTCTAGCTGACTCTATGCCTCTTCAACCAGTTCAGTATTTGACAGAACTGTCAGCAGTGGAGGGGTGAAAGTGAGGTCTTCTGCCTCATTCAGGAGTTGATTGATCCAGCACATTGGCATGAATTATTTCATAGTAGCATTAGTGCTGCAGAGGAAACAGTGACATTACACATTACTACAGAATTATGTTGGGGACCATCTACAGCAGGATTTAATCTTACTGTAAACAACTGTTCATCTAAATAATGAGCTCCTATTTTTGCAAAGCTTGTTTTCTACCACTAAAGGACACTAGAGATTTAAGCATAGCATTAACTTTAAGAGCTGAAATGTTTCTAATTAGTTTAATGTAAACATGCACTTCTGGTGGCTATTTTTAACATTAGTCACATTCTTAATGTTACTGTTGTTTGAACCAGCTGGATTCCAGGATATTTCTGAGTGTGTCCTTTCCAACAATCTCCCTCGCCCAACACCACTAGGATTAATCTGTTCATTTATCTCGTCGTCAGCCGTGGCTCAGTGGGCAGCACTCTCTCTCTCTCCTCTGACCCAGAAGGTTGTGGGTTCAAGTCCCACTCCAGAGACTTGAGCACAAAAATCTAGGCTGACACTCCAGTGCAGTGTTGAGGGAGCGCTGCACTGTCGGAGGTGCCGTCTTTCGGATGGGACATTAAACCGAGGCCCCGTCTAAGGTGGATGTAAAAGATCCCATGGGCACTATTTCGAAGAAGAGCAGGGAAGTTATCCCCCAGTGTCCTGGCCAATATTTACCCCTCAATCAACATCACTTTAAAAAAAAAACAGATTATCTGGTCATTATCACATTGCTGTTTGTGGGAGCTTGCTGTGTGCAAATTGGCTGCCGCACTATATAAATGCAAGTCAGTCTTTCGTTGCTGTTTTGTGGGGTTTTGGTGCGGTCAAAATGCCTGCCACATTTTCCTACATAACAGCAGTTCATTGCACTTTTGAAGTAATTGTTACACGTTAAGCGCTTCGAGCTGCCACTGAGAGAAGTGGTTAATGTAAGTCTTTGTGACTTTTCCTGTTTTGGCTCTGGCACATTGACAGATAATAGCAAAACAATCGCGTCTGCCACTGCACAAGGTGTGCGACAAATTCACTTACAGATTAAATAAGCAATATAGACAGCAGCACAATAACCAAAATGGCAACTCTTGACAAGCTACAAAATTTATCCGCATTAATGATCCTTAAAAGGAATAGATACTTTCATATCTCGTTAGAAGGAACAGTGAAGTTAATACATATGAGGAGACATTAAATGAAATATATTGCTTTGCACACAAGATGAAGTGTCACATTTTCCATTGACGTGCTTCGTCATTTGTATCTTTGATGCTTTCCCCCCATCCCCCCCATCACTTCCTTGCTCTCCGGCGGCCACGTGGAGACTGTTGGGATCTGCTCCCAAGCGCTGTTCTGAAATAGTCACTAGAGGCGCACTAGAGCAGTCCTGGGATTAATCTTCTAATTTATTTATATTCTTTCCTGTTCTCTCTGTTTATTCTTAGCTTCGGTTTTCTACCTCTTCCTTCAGCCAGGTTATCTAGGACATTCTAGCTTTCAGCTTCTATCAGAGGGACCCTGACTTGTCCTGGGTGAGGGGTAGCACGAGCCTTGCTAGCCGTTCCTGCTCTCGGAGATGCGGTAGAATCTCTCCTCTGGTAGACTGGCTGAGAGTTAGTGAAATTGAAATTGTTGCCGGGGGGAATCACCGTTCAACTGTATTTGAGTCCAAGACCAGCTCAAGCTCTTGGAGACTCAGTCACGGATTTCTGGTATTCAGCGTCAATAAGATATTCTATTCTGCGACATTACACAATTTTACAAATTAATAGTACTTTGCAAAGTGATGTATTAAAGTACCAAAGGCTTCGGAGAAAATTGAAAACAAATGGAGGTGAACTGTTAATGCAGTAGTCATCAAAACATCCCTTACAAGTTTGTTGCATTTCATTCCGTTTCCCAGCTAGACACCACTGATTGCTTAATTATACAAGCAATAATGATTAAAATTCATGTTACAGAAAGGAATCCTATTATGAGAAGGAATGCTTCGAAAAGACCATAATGTATAACTCAGTATGACCTAAAAGAAACTGATTTGTTTCATTGTTATCGAAGCTAATAGTGAGAAAATGAGACATAGCATTAAAACTGAATTAACAAGACTCTTTTTGCTCTTCATGCAATAATGGCCATCTGACATAACTAATGGATACAGCGTTTTGATATCTGTAGGACATTAACACTCTCCTTATTTTTTAGAGCCTGGCTTTTATGAAGATGGTAGTTTTGGAATACGGATTGAAAGTATTATGCTTGTAGTTCCTGCACAAACCAAGGTAAATTATCAGCATCGGGTGTTTCCTTCTCATTTTGAACGATTCAACTTTTTAAATGTGGACTCTGATTGGACTCTGCTGGGTGTTGCCCAAGTCCGTTTAATCTGCTTCGTAGCACCGGTCTTGTCAAAACAAAAGCTTGGAATTTGGTCACATCATCGTCAAGTATGAAGATGTTGGGGAAATGGAACTTCTTGCTCTGTTGGACGCAGGGCTCACATCAGGCAATGCTTGTTCAGCTGTAGCGTGGGTTACATGCAGGTCACCTCGCATTGTTTCAAATTCCCATTTTCCACGGCTGCCATCTATATGACCTCTTTGAAATAGATGGCTTAATTAATGCAAAAATGATGACTGGTTTAGTGCCATGGATTTCATTGTGCAGGAAATAGGTCTAAGGCTGCCCAACCTTTCTCTTGGGAGTGTTAAGAGAGCCTTTCATCCATTGGTGCGGACTGAATTCAAACTCCGATCCGAGCAGTGCAAAAACAGTGTTCTAGGGCAGGGGTTCTCAACGTTTTTGCTTCTGAGACCCCCCTCCCATGTTACAAAAATTCCACAGACGCCCCTGTAACACAACACAAGAATTTTTTTCTGTATAAAAATTAGTTATACAATTAAACCTATATATTTTAGTTTTACTTGATGTGAAACTTGTTGCTGAAGTTGAGACTGTCTCCGAGGTTGGTAGAGTTCTGCTTAAGTTGCTAGCGTGTCGCTGAGGTTAGTAGACTGTCACTAAGCTTGGTAAAGTGTCACTGGAGCTGATAGAGTGCTGACCAGACCGATGGTGTTGCGGGCCGTACCAGCTCTTGCTTCTCCTCTTGTCCGTTGCTAATGAGCCGAGCGGAGCGCGCCAGCTGAGACTGGACGCCGTCTCCTTGACAACACGGCAGATCAATGACCATGAGCCTCTGGGGCCAAACGGCGGTTTCCGGTTCCTCACGTCCTGTGCGGAACCGGGGACTAAAGTGATTCTTGCTTTGGCTACTTACTGGGGAGGCCAGTCGGCTGCTCAAGACATGTCCTATAGGCCAGGGGTTCTCAACCAGGGGTCTGCGGCCTCCTTGAAACCTTCTCACAGACCCCCGGTTGAGAACAACAACAGAAAACGCTGGAAAAACTCAGCAGGCCAGGCAACATCCGTGGAGAGAGAAACAGAGTTAACGTTTCAGGTCGAAACCCTTCGTCAGAACTGAGAAAAGAGCAGGAAATGAAACAGATAAAAATGCAAGGGGGAGGCTGGGGGGAGGGGGGGGATAACTATGGTAAGTAGAGACATTAAGAGATGCTCAAGGCAAGACGAGATGGTAATGGGACAGGTTTAAGAAACAAAAGGTGAGGTGTGAAATGCTGGCAGAATGAGAGACAGCTGCTGTAGGGGGAGAGAGAGAAAAAAAAGGAAAAAGGCACGAACCAAAAGGGTGGATAAAATGTATATATGTGTGGTGGGGGCCGGGGTTATGATCTGAAATTGTTGAACTCGATATTGGGTCCGGAAGGCTGTAAAGTGCCTAAAGTGTCCGGTTGAGAACCCCTGTCTCGGGCACTGAATCTCCCAGCCTCTTCAAACAAAACTGTGGATGCATTGTACTTGACAAGAATGACAGAAAGCTCCTTCTTCAGTCTGTCTCTTACAAACAAATTACATTGCGATCTTTTGTTGCTAGGTTCTACAATATCCTAATTAAATATTTCTACCTGCCTAATTAGACCTATTATAGCTGTTGCTAAACCAGATGTTATCATCTCGCTGAAGGTCTATGATAAATTACCTGGACAGCCACATATGCCTGAGTATAGAAGCTGACACACTGTACAGTACCGAATACCGTTAACTCTGAAAAGATATTGCTGCTTCCATAATCTAGCTTTGCTGCCACAGACCAGTGTTTAAGTTTGAACAGAAATCCCTAAGGATGGCATTAACCTTATTAAACAATGGCCCGGATTTTGCGGTAGAAATAACGGTGAGGCTCTCCGCACTCACCATTATTAAAGAGTAAATCGGACAGCAACTTCCGGCGACTGCACACGCACAGCTAAATGCGGAAAGCGGGAAGTTTCTGTCCGAGTTGCCCTGCTCCTCCAGAAGCTTCACTGTACCGCTATCTCACCGAAAGACTCGCCGTTGAAGTGCTGAGTCTCATTCCTTCAGCTTTTAATTATTGTTGGAGATTTTTTTTTAAAATTAAATTTAGTTTTACTTTTTCTTTCTGTCTTTTTTTTAATCTCTCTCTCTTAATCCCATCTTTCTTTCCCCCTCATTATTTTGCTTTCTGTACATGGTTTGGCATTGAATTAAGTATTCTTAACTGACACTTCCTGGTTCAAGCTCTGCGTGCCTCCGAAAGGGTTCTTCAATCTGATTGGTTAAGGAGATGCACAGTTGCTTGCCCTGTTTGCACAGGTCCCAGATCCCCTGTAGAGGGCGCTGTGCCGGAACGGTGATCTAATCACAGCAAGTTCCAGTGCAAAATCCCATCGGAAGTCTGTGGGCAAGAGTAAGTGTAATGAACGGCTGGCGCCGTTCAATCGCCACTGACTGTAAAATCCGGCCCAATAACTTTTCACAGCTGTGCAGCATTCTCTGAAGGAATCGGAGATGAAGCGAAGTGCAAATCAACATGAATTCTGGCGAAAATATTAAATATCTGTGGTTATGAACAAGAAGAACCTATAGAGAAATTCAGAGTGTCAGTGTTGTATTGAGTGTTTGTGAGGTCTGAGATGAAAAGGGTTAAGGTGGCCTGGTCTCATTAGCTGGTATAGTCTCATGAATTACTTGAGGTTGTCCATCTTTCAGTAATTTGACTCCATTGATTGTATCCACTTTATTTTTCCAACCACTTATCATTGTATTTTACGTAGCAATGTAAGTACTGCCAGACAATGCCCTTTATATTTTCTGTACTGGGTATAGGGCAAGCAATTCATTCAAGTCTCTGTATTTTGAAAATACTTTATAAGGGTCACCCTACAAATGGGTCAAAAGGTATGTTTCTGGAGACATTGAGAGGTATGATGAGGCAGGATGGTGGGATTGAGGTCTATCAGAAAAAGGATAGGTTTGGTGGGCGAAGTGACCTTTTCCTGTTCTTAAGGAAAAAAATCTTATTTTTAAAGTATATGTTTCAAGGCTTTTTAGCAAATATTAGCCAGGCGTGTGCCTCTGGTAGATTGTAAAATGCAACCAAATGTGGGATGTAGTGTGCCTGGATTTAACCTTTGATTAAATAGTAAAAGAGACACAGTGGCCTCCATTATATTGTTTGGCTGTTGATTTTAAAATAGTCTGAAAAGAATTATCCCAAATAAATACGCAATAAGACATGAAATTATTTTTTTTTAAATAGATTTAATTGCGGCCTAGTGCAAAACTGGACCAGGTCTGACTTTCAAGAATTTGAATGAAAAAACAAAATCATTAGTTCTGTGTTAATTAATTTGTTTACATTTAAGCCATCGTGATCAACTATTCTCTTGTTGTTGCATGCGCTCTTTATCTGGAGGCAGTGACATGTTACTCGAGCAAACTCCAGGGGTTCTGGCAGCCTTCCACTATCTTGCACAAGACGCTGCTCAGTCAATGTTTGGTGGACTGAGGAGGGTGAAACCTCTCGCACACCTCTCACACTCTCACACTCTCACACACTCACACACTCTCACCTCACACACTCTCACACTCTCACTCACACTCTCACACACTCACACTCTCACACTCTCACCTCACACACACTCACTCACTCACACTCTCACACACTCACACTCTCACACTCTCACACTCTCACTCTCTCACTCTCTCACTCTCTCACTCTCTCACTCACTCACACTCTCACATTCTCACTCACTCACACTCACTCTCTCATTCACACTCTCACACACTCACTCTCTCACTCTCTCACACTCTCACACTCACTCACTCACACTCACTCTCATTCACACTCTTACACACTCACACTCACACACTCACACTCTCACACTCTCTCATTCTCACTCACTCACACTCACTCTCTCATTCACATTCTCACACCCACACTCACTCACACTCACACTCACACACACTCTCACACACTCTCACACACTCTCACACTCTCACACACTCACACACTCTCACACACTCTCTCACACTCTCTCACACTCTCACACACTCTCACACACTCTCACACACTCTCACACACTCTCACACACTCTCACACACTCACACACACTCACACACACTCTCACACTCTCACACACTCTCACACACTCTCACACACTCTCACACACTCTCACACACTCACACACACTCACACACACTCTCACTCTCTGTCACTCTCACTCTCACGCACTCTCTCTCACTCTCTCTCTCTCACTCTCTCTCACTCACTCACTCTCTCTCACTCTCACACACTCTCACACACTCTCACACTCTCTCACACTCTCTCACACTCTCTCACACTCTCTCACTCTCACACTCACACTCACACTCACACTCTGTCTCTCTCACTCTCTCTGTCTCTCTCACTCTCTCTGTCTCACTCACTCACTCACTCTCTCTCACTCACTCTTTCACACACTCACACTCACACACTCACACACTCACACACTCACACACTCACACACTCTCACTCTCTCACTCTCTCACTCTCACTCTCTCACTCTCACTCACTCTCTCTCACACTCACACTCACACTCACACTCACACTCTCTCTCTCCACTCCTCACTCTCTCACTCTCCACTCACTCACTCACTCTCCACTCACTCACACTCTCTCTCTCTCTCTCTCACACTCACTCTCTCTCTCTCCACTCCTCACTCTCTCTCTCACTCACTCTCCACTCACTCACTCTCTCTCTCTCTCTCTTTCACACTCTCTCACACTCTCTCACACTCTCTCTCTCTCTCACTCTCTCTCTCTCTCTCTCGCTCTCTCTTGCTCTCTCATTCTCGCTCTCGCTCGCGCTCTCGCTCGCTCTCTCTCTCTCTCTCTCTCTCTCTCTCATACTCTCATACTCTCACTCTCTCACTCTCTCACTCTCACACTCTTGCTCTGTCTCGCACTCTCACACGCTCTCACTCTCTCGCTCTCTCTCGCGCGCTCTCTCTCACACGCGCACTCCCAGCAAGCACCGTGAGGCCTGTTATAGCGCATGCTTCCAATCAGTGCTCAGCATAAAGAACCAACATCTCATCACTGAGCCAACAGCAGAGGTCCCTGGCTTCGACCTCCCTCGAAGACAGTGGACAGCGCTCAACCGAGTCTGCACAGGGCGTGGACGATGCGGCCACCTGCTCCACAAGTGGACGATGAGGGACGACCTGAAGTGCGACTGTGGCCACAAGTCCCAGACCGTGGAACACATCACATCAACCTGCCCAATAAGATCTGTTGCGGGAGGCACCTCATTTCTCCACTCGGCATCTCAGGAGGCCGTCGAATGGAGAGCCAAACCAGACATCCCATTATAAGCTCTCCCCGTCACACGAAACAACAACAGCAGCAGATATGGGCAAGCAGTATAGACCGAGGATTGAAACGGAGACATTCCTGCACAGCGTGGCTGAATGCCACACAAGTGCAATTACCCACTGAGCAATCAGTTCTCTCATTTTGATTTGAAACTTTGTTTTTTTTTACTGTGATTTTATTATCACATGCAGCACGGCAGTGCAGATTTTTTTCAATCTGCCTTGGGTATTCTGGACAGCCACCTCAGGGATACGTTTTTGCATCAACACAGGCAAACAGCATCCGAGTGCAGATGTCCTGATATTGAATTCTTTCTAATGGAAGATTATTAGCATGTCGTTATAGACTCTTCTGGGACACTGGTGTCTGAAAGCCTGGACTTCAATCATACATTTCAACCCCCACAACTTGCAATCTACTCTCCGTATAGTCAACTACCAACTAAACAATTTATTTGCTATGAGCCCTTTCAGCCAGCCTTGGACTTCTAATACATTTGTATCAAAGTCATTCATTTTGCCTCGGTTATCGCTGTTTGGAGAGGACAGGTCGCTCGTGTCTTCCTTCGAGAATACTTGAAGGAAGTAATCGTTCATAATATTAACCATCTTGTGCTCACCCCCCCCCCCCCTATTTCTAGTCCATTTGCATTCTTTTAGAATATTTGCCTCTGGCTGTCCTCTTATCATTGAAGTTGCGACAGAATTTTTCTGACTGTAATGTTTTGCCTCTGCAGCTGAGTGGTTTTTTTTTCCTGCCAATAAGATGCAAAGAAAACCCGGGACTATTGGAAATCCCAAATTAAAAAAATAAAAGCAGATTAATCAGCAGTGGAAAGTGGAAAATAGATCGACATTCCAGGTGCAATGGTTCATCAGATCCATTCTGACCAAGTGTTGACGTATCTTTCTCCCTTAGCTTCTGACTAACCTGGTGTGCATTTCCGACAGTTAATGGCCCAGAAATTAGGCTCCCTGGTTTCCCGCGGGTGCAATGATCGTGCGCGCACCTACCTACCGCGCCTGCCATTGACCTCTGGGCCCACGGGGACTTCAGCTCCTGGGCCTCCTGCAGCTGCTGGCGTGCAGTGCTTGTGTATCCCAGGGGCGTAGTTAGTGCGATGCGTCCCCTGGTATCACGTGGGCCATGGAGAGCCAATGGCAGCAGACCATCTTTCATTCATAGATTTGACAGGAAGACCTGTCAAATCTATGAATTGAAATCGGCCCCAAAACAACACCTAAACTTCAAATAAATTTTTTTTAAAACGTCACATTTTTAAAATAACTATAAGTTAAATAAATTAACTACTTTAAACAAAAATTTAAATTTTTGAAAAAATTAAAATACTTTTTAACAGTGCTAAAAATAAACTTACCTTTCTTTAAAGTATCTAAAAAAGATAAACCTGTTGAAAATTTTTTTAAATTGTAATTAATTAACCACTTACCTTTTTGAAAACGGGTCCTGCGCCTCCTTTTTAAAAGCGCAGCCTCTTCAATACTTACCTTCCCGGAGAAACCTGAAAAAAACCCTAAGTTTGCTGCGTGCGCGCAGCCTCTCCCGCGCGCGCGGTTCACCTCTGAACCGCTCCCTTCACGAGACCGGAAGTTCCGGTTTTCCGTGCATGCAGGAAACCGGCACTTCAGGAGGCCTTACGGGTGAGTACACAGTGCGTACTCACCAGGCAAGTGCCGAATTTTTGGCCCTTTATTCTTACTTTGAGTCAAGATCAGATTGGTGGTGCTGAAAACAATTAATGGCCGTTTCAATGGAATAAGTTGCTTAAAAAGTCTCAAATGCTCAGAAGACTTTCATCCCTCCAGTGAACTTGTAATCGAAAGGCTTGCTATCAGACTGTAATTATTCAACCACCTGTTTCCTCACCCCTCTCCGGTTTGTATTTGAAAAGTAACTAGTTAGAACAGAAGGGTTAATGCAGGTTGTCGAATAATTTGTTGGTCGCTTGTCAATCTGTTTCGTGAGGGGAAGGATCTGATGGAAACATTCCCAAGGGAAAAAAAATCAGCAAAAGGTTCTTGTTCCTGATTGGAATCCAGTGACTCTTGTTGGAAGTGTGCTCGTGTGAATACTGAGTGAAGGTGTTGGGTTTGGCTTTCATGCTTCCCAAGGTCAAATAACCCAATTTTCCCACTTCCGCCCCACGACACCCACTGCCAAGTTCACACATGAAGGATGGCTGCTCATGAGTGCCTCAGCATGAGCTGCCATCGTCAGGAAAGATGGAACAGGGGAACAACTAGACGATAAAGACTATAGTCCATTTATTTTGCCTTCTACCATCGTGTGATACAATGATAATGGAGTTGTTCACTGATCATAGCAATCACTCTCTATCAATTAGTTTACAATAGACCTTGCACAAGGAAAGCCCCAGTGGTGGAGAGCTTTGGGAACCATATGTCCAAAATCATCTGTTCCTCCCAAGCATGCTACACTTACCACATGTCATGTCTCAAATTACTCAGACAGTGTATGCCAAAATCTTATTTTCCTGACAGAAATCTATCTAATTTTCATTTGAGTGAATCAATGCTAACTGCTTCCACCATCTCCCTAGGAAGCCTGTTCCATAGATTGACCACTCGCTGACTGAAATATTGTTTCCACAGATTAGTTTAGAATTTACCTCCCTTCAAGCAGCAAGAGGAAAATTTGGGGAGAATAAAATTGAGAAAATCTGTCTTTGTTCAACATTAACCTGACCTCATCACAGTCTGCACTTTCTATCATGGGGCTACAGTCACTTCAGCAATGATTTGTTACTTAAAACTGGTCAGAAAACCCAGAGACTCTGAATGCTGAGCGTGAGATGTTCGTAGCCAGTGAGTTTAACCTGATTGACTTGTGCAACTAATACCAAAGGTGAATCAGTCACTTGAATGATTGTGAGTAAATGCAACAAAAATGGGTACTATTCAAGTGTCGTAATCCCTGGAATCCTGTTAGTCAGAGAGAATCCTGGTCTCCCACGGAGTTGGGCTAAATAGGAATGTCTTCAGCTTGTATTCAAAGATTTAACAAAGGATGGTAGAGATTTGTATTGCCGAGTGTGCGGATCCAACAACATTACCGACTGACGAAGGGTCATCGACCTGAAACGTTAACTCTGTTTCTCTCTCTACAGATGCTGCCTGACCTGCTGAGTATTTCCAGCATTTTCTGTTTTTATTTAACATTACCAACTTGTTGCTTTCTATTATTGCTAGGTAAGGTGTGATACCTGTCCTAGATTATGCCTTGTGTCTCATAGGTTATGTACTAACAGTAACCTTGCATTGCAAAAGCGAGCAGATTCTGTGTGTGATAACGGACTAACTGCATTGTATTAAGTCTAACCTTTTATTTTTGTTTAGTACCGATTTCTGAACAGAGAGAGCCTGACATTTGAAGCATTGACTCTAGTTCCAATTCAAACCAAAATGATCAACTTCGAGTTACTCACACAAAAAGAGGTGAGAATCCATTATAAGTGTTAGAAATGAACAAAATAGAGGGTCTAACTCCTATCTATGCACACCGTTGTGAAGTAACTGCCCGTCAAGTAGCAGTGGTTGGATGCTTGTAATGAGTGATCATCGCAGTGGCTGTGGAGTCTTGTTAATATAATTACAGTGTCATTAAAGCAGAACATGATTTCTGTCTGGAGTGCTGACTTGAGAACTAAACCCTGCGAAGTAGTGCTTTTTTCTGATTACTTTTGTTTTAGTTTTAATTAATAACGACAACTTGCATTTATATCGCCCCTTTAACGTAGCAAAACGTCCCAAGGCGCTTCACAAGAGCGTAACCAATCAAAATTTGACACCGAGCCACAGAAGGAGATATTAGGACAGATGGGGGGGAAAAAAAGCTTAGTCAAAGAGGTAGGTTTTAAGGAGCGTCTTAGAGGAGGAGAGAGAGGTGGAGAGGTTTAGGCAGGGAATTCGAGAGCTTAGGGACTAGGCAGCTGAAAGCGTGGCCGCCTACGGTGGAGCGATTAAAATCGGAGATGCGCAAGATCTGAGGGGGCTTGACAGGGTAGATGCAGAGAGGATGTTTCCCCTCGTGGGGGAATCTAGAACTAGGGGGCATAGTTTCAGAATAAGGGGGCACCCATTTATAACGGAAATGAGGAGGAATTCCTTCTCTCAGAGGGTCGTGAATCTTTGGAATTCTCTTCCCCAGAGAGCTGTGGAGCCTGGGTCATTGAATATATTTATGGTGGAGATAGACAGATTTTTGAAAGGTAAGGGGAGTCGAGGGTTATGGGGAGCGGGCAGGGAAGTGGAGTTTGAGGCCAAGATCAGATCAGCCATGATCTTATTGAATGGCGGAGCAGACTCGAGTGGCCAAATGACCTACTCCTGCTCCTGCGTCTTACGTTCTTATGCCAGAATTGGAAGAGCGCAGAGAACTCGAAGGCTTGTCGGGCTGGAGGAGGTTACAGAGAATGGGCGCGGCAAGGCTACGGAGGGATTTGAAATCATGGATGAGAATTTAAAAATTGAGGCGTTGCCGGACTGGGAGCCGATGTCTGTCAGTGAGCGCATGGGTGATGGGTGAATGGGACTTGGTGCGAGTTAGGACACGCGCAGCAGAGTTTTGGATGAGCTCAATTTTATGTAGGGTAGAATGTGGTAGGCCAGCCAGGAGTGCGTTGGAATAGTCAAGTTTAGCGGTAACAAAGGCATGGATGAGGGTTTCAACAGCAGATGAGCTGAGGCAGGGGCGGAGTCGGGCGATGTTACGGAGGTGGAAGTAGGCGGTCTTGGTGATGGTGTGGATATATGGTCGGAAACTCATCTCGGGGTCAAACACAACGCCAAGATTGCGAACGGCCTGGTTCAGCCTCAGACAGTTGCAATGGAGAGGGAGGGAATCGGTGGCCAGGGAACGGAGTTTGTTGAAATGTCCTGAGCTGAAATAATCATTAAAGCGCTGTGGACTGGTTGAGTTGTCTGGGTGATCAGGGATTGCCAGCAAGTTCACAGAGTCAGTAGGTCCGTGTCAACTGCTGCATTCGGAGGTTTTAATTTGCCGATTGAAATGACCTTCAAAACTAGTTTTCAGTCTATGAAAATCCATTTTTTTAAAGAGTGAATCCCACCTCCAAAATGAATGGTGAGAGGTAAGGGGAATAAGAAAGAATGAACAAATGGTTTATTCTTTATGGAATTGAGGTATTGGACAGACAGATTAGTTTAGACTAGCTTAAAAAAAAAGGATAGAGAATAGGAGGATGACAGGGCAAGTACAATTGATGAGTTTAACTTGTAGTTTTATATTTTACTAAAATAGCATTCTGGATTTTGAGAGAAAAATAATTGGATTAAAAAAAAAACTTAATATCACAAATATCGCCTCCTGCAATGTATTTGAGCAGGAGGTGAGCGAGTTTGCAGTCTCACACTCATCCCCATAATGTGTGCAATTATTTGACACGAAAGCGTACATACTGTGGATGCATATGTGATTAGAGCAATTATAGATTCATCAGGCACCCATTAGAGTGTGGGAAACCCATCTGGCTTTATGTTCACAACCATTGAAATTTCATGTCCCAGGCACTAAAGTGCGAATTTTCATTTTTCAGTTGTCTCAGAAATCAGCCCCTGTTGGTGCTCCCAACGGATCTCCAGCGATGCAATCACTCAACAGCTTTGTTTATTATGGTTTAATTTTATGATGAATAACGCCACTTTTATCAATGTCCTTCAGCGTGATTGGATCAACCTCTACCATCAGTCATGCAGAGAAGTGATTGGAGCGGAGCTGAAGAAGCAGGAAAGACCGGAGGCGCTGCAGTGGCTCATCAAGGAAACGCAACCAGTCGGCTGATTAACAAAATGAAGTTTACTAAAGGGAAACAGATCTGTTTATCATGCACAATAATGCCATTATGACGTACCATTAATGTACTTGGCAGAGAACACAGCAGCCACAATATACTCACTGAAACTGTAATGATGTCCCCTTCAGATTTAGTATGTAATTTTTACAAATAAAATATTTCATGCTTCTAACATTTTGGTAGTTCTTCATTACTTTTTGTGTTGATGTTACATACGATTATAATTTATACTAGTTATTTCTGTGAGCTTTAAAAAAAAAAAAATCAATAATTTTTTTTTAAGGTGCTTTTGTGTATTTTTAGTCAACTAATTTGACCATTTTTCCACTAAAAAGGACAATTTTGTTTTAGATAGTTTTGTTTCTTAAAACATGAGGGAAGGTTGCCAAGCAATATGAGCTGTGATGATGAGGATATCGTTCAAGTCCGAGATTACTGTTTGTAAGTAGCTTTATTATTATTTGAGCGGAATCTTGAGCTCATCCAAAGCTCTACTGCCCGTATCCTAACTCTCAGCAAGTCCTGTTCGCTTATCAGCCATGTGCTCGCTGACCGACATTGGCTCCTGCTCGAGCAACTCCTCGATTTAAAAATTCTCATCCTTGTTTTCAAATCCCTCCGTGACCTCGCCCCTCCCTATCTCTGTAACCTCCTCCAGCCCTACAACCCTCCGAGATCTCTGCACTTCTCCAATTCTGGCCTCTTGCGCATCCCCGATTTCCATCGCTCCGCCATTCGCAGCAGTGCCTTCAGATGCCTAGGCCCGAAGCTCTGAAATTCCCTCCCTAAACCCCTCTGTCTCTCCACACCTCTCCTCCTTTTAAGACGCTCCTTAAAACCTACCTCTTTGACCAAGCTTTTGGTCACCTGTCCTAATATCTCTTTGTGTGGTTCAGTGTCAAATTTTGTTTCATAACACTCCTGTGAAGCACCTTGGGATGCTTTGCTATGTTAAAGGTGCTATATAAATGCAAGTTGTTGCTGTTGTTGAGGTGGGTGAGCTTAAAAACTGGCTGCATTCATACAATGGGTTGCTTTAAATGACAGCTTGGTTGAAGCAGTAATCTTGATGGATGAGCTGAGCTGAAATATGGTTGTTCAGCAAACGTTTTGATTTGAAACCACAGGCATCTTATCTGGAGATTTTTGAAGAGCAGAGGTGACAATACAGGTGCAGTTACTCGGAGGTGTTGCTGCATCACTTTGTCAATTTGCAATACTTGCACAAAAATCCCCCTTGCACCTGCAGACTTGAGGAGCTTTTGTGTTATAGAAGTGCAGTTGACTGGACATGGACTGTTCTACTGCCCTGGGGATTGTCGTGGGAGCTATCTGGCCTCAAGCTAGTTCTTATTCATTATCTTGCCCTTTATGAATTTCATGGGCCTGATCATTTGGAATGGGCTGTTCTTGGTCCTTTGATGGGAAAGGTGTTTGGCTTGGTTCAGTGGTAGAAATCTCGCCTCTGAGTCAGAAGGTTATGGGTTTAAACCCCACGCCAGAGACTTGAGTGGATAATCTAGGCTGACTCTTCAGTGCAGTACTCAAGGAGTGATGCACTGTCGCAGGTGCCATCTTTTGGATGAAACGTGAGACCGAGGTCCCACCTGTCCTCTGAAGTGGATGTAAAAGATCTCATGGCAGTACTTGAAGAAGAGCAAGGGAGTTCTCCTGTCCTGGCCAACATTTATCCCTCAATCAACACCACCAAAAAAACCCAGATTATCTGGCCATTTATCTCAATGCTGTTCGTGAGATCTTGCTGTGCAAAATGTCTGCTGGGTCTCGCTACGTTACAACAGTGTCTACACTTAAAAATACTTCATTGGTTCCAAAGTGCTTTTGGGCATCTTTCTTGCTCGGTGGCGAGAGTGGTACCACTGAGCGAAGGCTGACATTTGACAAAGTAAGAGGTAGAAGCGGCACTGCTGTTAGAGTTGCTGACTTGTATCATTGTAACAGGTTATTAATAAATGAACTGTGTTCTATATGCATGACTGCATTTGGAGCTTTGTCTGGAAGAGATTGAAGGCACTGGGTTATTTGGTGTTTATGTGGGTCTTCACTCTGCTTCTGGTAGCAGTGGAGACCCACTTGCACTTTTTGTGAACTGCAATTGGATGTGTTAGCTTTGCTTCTGGCTGGTGTCTGATGATGAAGAGCGGATGCGAGTGTAAGCGGGGGGAGGAGCAGTGCGGGGAGGGCCAGTTTTGGTTTATAGGCCTCAAAAGCTTTCATGTGAGTCAGGCTCAACTCTAGAATCCTACCGCTGCACTCCAGGAAAAATATCCTAAATCGGTCACGAGTATTTTTCTCTCTTCTCCCAGAAAATGACATGACTTCGGTGGGCTGATGGTGCCCTTGGCTGCAGCACGTGTGGACAGGGCAGGCTTGTTTGACAAAATGGTCTTTTCCCATCCTGCATTCCATTGTATTCACCATTGTAGGATCAGAAGATGTTGTTGCTTCTCTTTATTTAAAAAAAATAAACTTTTTGGAGCCATTGACACCGCCCATTCTCTTCTTTGGGAAGGTGCTGAGCGACTACTGAAAGGGTGTATTATGACGTTTATAGCATAAGTAGAAAAGCAGCGTTAGACATTAAACTAGATTTGTAAATAGAATAGATTTGGAAGAACCATCTGCAAAGTACAGAGGAGATACCCCAGGCAGCTGTGAACTCAAAGCCTTATTATTGGACTAGTTAGAGATAAATTTAGTTAACTCAATGCAAGTATTGTGAAAACAGACCAATTACTAGCATTTCAAGTGCAGCGATTGGAACACATGGATACATCTGCTAGGACACGTTGTGGCTGTCCATCTTAATTTAGGAGAGATTGCGTGAGTAGAGATGACGTGGGCTCCAAGTCAGGAGCTGCCAGCTTAATCCAATAATCACCGATCTGAATGCGACTGAGAGAATAATTTTATTTGAAGATTCTACAAATGTGGGTGGTTCCTCTAATTTTATAACGAGCTTTATAAACTTATAACCATTATAAATAAATTGTTTGGATGCTCTATTGGATGAAACACTATTGATGGTAAAAGGCCCTTGTGCAATGAATTTAACAATTCCTCGCAAGCATGGGCTCACAGCACAAAACTGGCACTAAAATGGCAATCTCATTCAAAGGCCTCACAGATAAGAACATAAGAAATAAGAGCAGAAGTAGGCCATACGGCCCCTCGATCCTGCTCCGCCATTCAATAAGATCATGGCTGATCATTGACCTCAACTCCACTTTCCCGTCCGATCTCCATATCCCTTGATTCCCCTAGAGTCCAAAAATCTATCTATCTCAGCCTTGAATATACTCAACGACTCCGCATTCACAGCCCTCTGGGGCAGAGAATTCCAAAGATTCACAACCCTCCGAGTGAAGAAATTCCTCCTCATCTCAGTCTTAAATGGCCGACCCCTTATTCTGAGACCGTGACCCCTAGTTCTCGACTCTCCAGCCAGGGGGAAACAACCTCTCCGCATCTACCCTGTCAATCCCCTTCAGAATCTTGTATAGTTGATGTGAGAAGTAGGTGCCACTTTTCTGAGGTTGGGGTTAAGGTAAATGGCGCTTTATCACATCCTCAAGACACCTCAAAGCACTTCGCAATCATTGAATTACTTTTGAAGCATAGCCATGGTTGTTCTGCAAGCAAACGCAGCAGCCAGTTTTGTGCACTGCAATGCCGCTCAAACAACATGAATGATGAGGGATAAATGTTGGCTAGGACATCGGAGAAAGCCCCTGTTCGAAAAATGCTGTGGGATCTTTTATCTCCATCCGAGCTGACAGACTTGATTTAACATCGTATCCAATAGCTTGCACCTTTAACAATCAGCACTCCCTCTGTGTTCAAGCCCAGGAGTGGGGCTTGAACCTGTTATCTTCTGATTTAGAGACAAGAGTGATACCAACTGAGCCAAGCTGACGAGGTATATGGGGGCAGGGGGGGTTCACTCACCTTCGGCATCAATACAGATATTGGAGAAAACTTTGGTACAGTTATAGATTTAAAAACCAATGCAATCTAAGGGTGTACCTGTAGTTGAAAAAGGTGATTTACTGTGGTGGAGTGTTATAAATTACATTTTTATTCTTGCGATCTTTACCAAGGAAAGAACATTTGCAATCTGTGCAGTTTCTATAAGGTTTCTCAGTTCAAATAGTAATGATGCACTCCTCTGACGATGCCATTGTTGGGTTTTGGTAAATGAAGAATATTTTTGTGCTGTGTTTGTTCTCTGGTTTTCTCATGAAAATCGATGGCTTGTAGAAACTCTCTGTCCTTTTCACACTCTCCACATTTGCAGTGTTTGCCTTGCTTTTGATTGTGTTCTCATACAGCCTGGCTTGTTGAAGCCGCCTGCGAAGTGGAAATGAAAATGTAAGTACATCAATATTTCTTCTCCCCGGCTCAAATTTTTATTTAAATTAATGTGAACAAATTGAAGCCCGATGTTAATTTACACCCAAACCACTTTAATCAAAATTGCACTTCAGTTGGTCACCTTGGTAATCAAACTGCTAGCTGAACTAAAATCACTTTTGCAAAGGCTAATTATTTATAATTGTGTCTCTTCCTTCATTTAATTTTCTGCCTCTTTTTTTTCTGCTATTCTTCCTGTTATCTGGCTTTCCTAGTGTGCAGGTCAAAGTTCTGAGGTGAATGAACAATTCAGGTCTTGGTCAGTGTTTTGAAGTCAATGCTGTAATGAATGGCTGGTAAAAAAGAGAAAAAAGGAGAGTTGCATTTACTGTATATAGCGTCTTTCACGACCTCAGGATGTCCCAAAGCGCTTTACAGCCAATGAAGTACTTTTGAAGTGCAGTCACTGTTGTAATGTCGGAAACGCGGCAGCCAATTTGCACACAGCAAGCTCCCACAAATAGCAATGTAATAATGACCCAGATAATCCATTCTTCGAAATAGTGCCATGGGATCTTTTACGTCCACCTGAGAGGGCAGACGGGGCCTCGGTTCAATGTCTCATCCTAAAGACGGTACCTCTGACAGTGCAGCACTCCCTCAGGACAGCACTGGGAGTGTCAGCCTAGATTTTTTTTGTGCTCAAGTCTCTGGAGTGGGACTTGAACCCACAACCTTCTGACTCGGAGGCGAGAGAGTGCTACCCACTGAGCCACGGTAAGGCTTTGATGCTTAATTTTTCCTCAGGCTAGACTGTGGTGTGCTTGCTACACCGAGTGATGTGTGAGAGCAACGAATATTAATCCACATCAGATTTTCTGAAGTTTAAAAATAGAACCTGCAACTATTGGAAGTTTGAAACACAAACAGAAAATGCGAGAAATACACAACAGATCTGTCGGCATCTATAAGAGAGGAAAGACAGGTTAATGTTTTGGGCAAAACCCTTCATCAGAACACAGCAGCTTGTTTGGTGTCTGTAAAAGAAAGATAGGCTGATGTTTTGGGTATGATTCTTGAGCAGAACTCAGTTCTGGTCAAAAGTGACACAAGACCATCTCTCTTAGTTACTGTCTGACTTGCTTTGCAATCCCAACATTCCTTGTTTATATCCTAGTTTTAAAGGTTTTACCAATTGTTTCATAACTTCGGGAAATCTAGCTACTATTCGATCTTTTTGAAGGGTATGGATGGCCTACTTCCTGCTCCTGTTTTCCTATGACTGTGGATGGCCCAGTGAAGCAATGTCCAAACTGCTGGCCAATGGATATGTGGCCACGAGCCTTAGCAATTCGGCCCTTGACCCCAGGCAACTCGGCCTTATTTTGCGCTTATTTTTTTAATTCAGTGGTTTCTCTTGTTTGAAATTTATGGTCCTGGAGATTTGGAAAAAAGCTGTTCTTGGTTCTCTTGTCTCAGTGGTGGATGAATCCTAAATCAGAACACTCCAGTTCTATTACTATCGGCAACTTGAGATATATGCAAATGAGCAGGTTCACAGGCACTGGTTTCTCTCTGATATTCCACCCAATTGGCTATTCTTAGTGGATTAATTAATTAATACATTGGCTCCCAGTTAAGCAATGCCTTGTTTTTAAAATTCTCATCCTTGTTTTCAAATCCCTCCATGGCCTCGCCCTCCTTATCTCTGTAATGTCCTGCAGCCCTACAACCCCCCTAGACCTCTGCGCTCCACAATTGGCGGTTGTGCCTTCAGCTGCCTATGTCCTAAGCTCTGGAATTTCCTCCCTAAATCTCTCCGCCTCTCCACTTCTCTTTCCTCCTTTAAACCTTAAAACCTACCTCTTCGACCAAGCTTTTGGTCATCTACCCTAACATCTCCTTATATGAACACCTCCGTTCAGTCCGTAAGGGTGACCCCGAGCTTCCGGTCGCCTGTCACTTTAATTCTCCCCTCCACTCCCACTCTGATCTCTCCGTCCTCGGCCTCTTACACTGTTCCAATGAAGCTCAACGCAAGCTCGAGGAACAGCACCTCATCTTTCGATTAGGCACTTTACAGCCTTCCGGACTCAACATTGAGTTCAACAATTTCAGACTATAACCCCAGCCCCTATTTTTTCACATGTCAGCTGTTGATGATTCTGCCATCCCCATTTGCAGCATTCAATCACCCTTGCCTTCCATCCTAGCACAGACCGTCCCTTTTGTTCTTTCCTCCCCCTCCCACCTTTCCTTGCCTCTGCACCTGCTTAAAACCTGTTGCATCTCTCACTTTTTCCAGTTCTGACGAAGGGTCACAGACCTGAAACGTTAACTCTGTTTCTCTCTCCACGGATGCTGCCTGGCCTGCTGAGTGTTTCCAGCATTTTCTGTTTTTATCTCCTTATATGTCTCTGTGTCAAATTTAGTTTTTTTTGATAACACTCCTGTGAAGCGCCTTGGGACGTTTTATTAAAGGCGCTGTGTAAAGGTAAGTTGTCGTTGGCTCACCCTGGACTTGTAAGCACAGCAAGCTACTTGACCCCAGAAGGGATTACATCTGTTCCCAATCCTGCCCGACACTTGCACGTTTTAGCCTGAGGTACTAATTGGCAATCTGGAGCAGGAAATTTGACTTTTTTCTCCCGCCTTCCCTGGCCTGGGGGAACTGATGCCATTGAGCAGTGTCCTTACTGCTGCAATAGAGTCATAACGGCAAAGAAGGAGGCCATTCGGCCCATCGAGTCCATGCCGGCTCTCTGTAGAGCAATCCAGTCAGTCCCATTCCCCCGCTCTATCCCTGTCACCCTGCAAGTTTATTTCCCTCAAGTGCCTATCCAATTTCCTTTTGAAATCATTGATTGTCTCCGCTTCCACCACCCGCGTCGGCAGCGAGTTCCAGGTCGTCACCACTCGCTGCGTAAAAAATTTCTTCCTCGCATCCCCCCCTGTATCTCTTGCCCAAAACCTTAAACCTGTGACCCCTAGTCCTTGTACCATCAGCTCATGGGAACAGCCCTTCTCTGTCTACCTTATCCAAACCTGTCATAATCTTGTACACCACTATCAAATCTCCCCTCAACCTCCTTTGCTCCGAGGAGAACAACCCCAGCTTCTCCAACCTAACCTTGTAGCTGAAATCCCTCATACCTGGAACCATTCTGGTAAATCTCCTGGCTGAGTTCAGCTAACTCGCCACAGACCAGACCTTGGAGTGGGATCCTTCTGTATCACACGACACGGTGCATGTAGCCATTGTGGAACCACATGGTGTATCTAACCGTTTTCACTGTTTCACTCTTTCAGCATGTTTGCAAGGGATTTCCGAATGGACTTATTTGACTGTCCAATTTTACCTGCAGCCTAAAACACAGTGTCAAATGTTCCTGATGCAGTGCCTTTGTCACTTGTGAGTCATGAAGTGTTCGCTTACAGGAGGAAATGGGCACACTGGCATTAATCACCATCACGTTTATCAAACGTAACACAAGCTGTTGTTAAAGTGTGCCTTAAATTGGAAATGAGTAAATTAATCTGTCGGATCAGCCCGTGTTCATTGTGTGTTTGAGCAAGAATGAATTGAGAACGACGGTGGCAACAGTGGTGGAGGCCCATTTGAAAAGTGTTCTAATTAAAAATGCATCAAGATGTCAGATTTGCTCTCTGTTGTCTTGGAAAAAATGAAGGCCAGAAGCTTGTACAATATTATTAAGGCCAAATTCAGCATCATCTCTTCCCTAACAATCCTAAGCTGAGTCGAAAGTTGTTGGGAAAAGTCTTCATTTATGAAACAAATTTAATCTAAGTCTAGAGAACGCAGTTAATTTGTTTCTTTAAATTTGTGAAACCAGGATGAAGAGCCTACACCCATAATACAGATCTCCACCAAGGCTGAAAGAGGAAAAAGAGCAATCGCAGAAGTTCCAGCATTGCTTGTCTTGGTGCTAGATCTTCAACTGGAGCTATCTACTCTTAATTCACTACTTGTCCTTCCTCCATTACCCTTCCGTTCTTCCGTTTCAAATATTTATCCCTTTTAAATATTGTAATTGTCTCTGCCTCATTAGCTATTTGTGGTACGGCACTCCATGGTCTGTGTGAAAACAATTCTGCTAAATTCCCCCCTTCATTCTTCTATCCCTTGTTATCAATTCGCCAACCAGCGGAAACAATCTTTCGCCATTTACCCTCCTAAAACCTTTCATCATTTTGAAAACCTCTGTTACTCACCCCCTCGCCACCATAATCTTCATATGTTCCAGGCATTGGCAGGATAGGTGCACCAACGTCAATGTTCTCGCTCAGGCCAACATCCCCAGCATCGAAGCTTTGACCACGCTCGATCAGCTCCGATGGACGGGTCATATCGTCCGCATGCCCGATACGAGACTCCCAAAACAAGCGCTCTACTCGGAGCTCCGACACGGCAAGAGAGCCCCAGGTGGGCAGAGGAAACGCTTCAAGGACACCCTCAAAGCCTCCTTGAAAAAGTGCAACATCCCCACCGACACCTGGGAATCCCTGGCCCAAGACCGCACAAAGTGGAGGAGAAGCATCCGGGAAGGCGCCGAACACCTCGAGTCTCGCCAGCGGAAGCCAAGCGCAAACAGCGGAAGGAGCGCATGTCAACCCAAGCACCCCACCCACCCGCCCCTTCAACCACCGTCTGCCCCACCTGTGACAGAGACTGCAGGTCCCACATTGGACTATCAGTCACCTGAGAACTCATTTTTAATTTGGAAGCAAGTCATCCTCGGTTCCGAGGGACTGCCTAAGAGATGTCCCAGACACAAGTTTTTGAGCCTGAATTGTTGGTAGCGGTGCTCTGATTTATAATCTACACTGTAAGGGCAATAGTTGAATGCGATTGAAGTACCGCTGAAATATAGCTTCATGCTCATTAGATTGATCAGAGTTTTTAATTGCCTATTGATCATATTTTATATCTGATTCTTGAGAAACTTAAAAGAAAGATGCTTTCAGACTTTGATAATGGCCTTTCGTTTTTCTCATTCAATTTTATCCTTGAATATTATAAAAGTGAGTTAACCATGTTTCAATTTATTTGGAGATGTTATCAAAATAATTATTCTGGTTTTTTTTCCCCCCACCTATCCTATTTATATGGTGTTTGACATTGTTTCCCATGGGCTAGAACTGCAACTGGGGAATTAAATAATACTTGCATTTATACGTCTCAAAGAACTTCTCCAAACCTTTGGCTTGCCATGACTATCGGCAAATTTGGCAATCATTCTGTACCAGCAACATCCCACTGAAAGGAATGAGATGTTTTATTTGTTAGTTGAGGGAGGAATGTTGGCCACGATAATGGCAGAACTCCCTGCTGCCTTTTGGATAATACCATGGGATCTTTGAGAGCCGCTTAAACTAATGGAACAGATAGACAGGACCTCCAAATTAATTCTCAAACTGCAAACAATACCATGTCTTCAGCGTAGGCAGGTTTTAGAACTCCTGTCTGCCACTCTTCATCCCAACCTTTCCAAATTTCCCAATGGAAAGAGTAGGATGAGGGCTCCCTATTATGGGCTGGACAAAAACCTTTTGGAAAAACTGAAACCAATTGGCACTAGTGAATGCAATCCTGTATCTAGTGCTGGGATCAAAGAGCGACCTGCATTTTTCTGTAGCTGTGCTGCTCTCATTCCCCTCCCAGTGGTCACGTAAAGACCAACCACAGTAGAGATCTAGGAGCAGGTTGGTTGCCTGTCTTTTTGGAGGAAGGCATGAAAGGAGGGTTGAAATTTTAAAAAAAAGTGTTAAAAAATATATCAATCCTGGCTGCCATTGTCCAGATAAAAATTCTTTAAAAGAAGGAATTTTGTATCCAAAATTAACCTTTAATATTCAGGCCCATGTTAGTCAGCTGTGGCTCGGTGGTTAGCACGCTCTTCCTGAGTCAGAAGGTCGTGGGTTCAAGTCTCACTCCAGAGGCTTGAGCTCAAAAATCTAGGCTGACACTCCAGTGCAGTGCTGAGGGAGTGCTGCACTGTCGGAGGTGCCGTCTTTCGGATGAGACGTTAATCTGCTGTCTCAGGTGGACATAAAAGATCTCATGGCACTATTTCAAAGAAGAGCAGGGGAGTTCTCCCCGGTGTCCTGGCACGATGGGCCGAATGGCTTCCTTCTGTTCTGTAGGAGTCTATGATTCTATTTATTTACAGTAGAAATCCTTCCATTTACCTCCTTAACAGGAAAACAACAAAAAGTGTAACAATTTCCTACGTTACAACAGTGACTGACTTCAAAAGTACTTCATTGGCTGAAAAGGGACGTCCTGAGGTCGTGCAAGGAGCTGTAAAGGAGTTATCCCCGGTGTCCTGGCCAATATTTATCCCTCAACCAACATAACAAAAACAGATTATCTGGTCATTATCATATTGCTGTTTGTGGGAGCTTGCTGTGCGCAAATTGGCTGCCGCGTTTCCCACATTACAACAGTGACTACACTCCAAATAGTACTTCATTGGCTGTAAAGCACTTTGGGACGTCTGGTGGTCGTGAAAGGCGCTATAGAAATGCAAGTCTTTTTCTTTCTATATAAATGCAAATTTTTTTTCAGAAGGGAAAGCAATTTTGTCTATTTTATATCCTGTATTCGGATGAATAGATATCTTCCCTTTTCCCAGAAGCTGTGCTTATTTCTTTCTCCACCTAAAGGAAATCTGGAGTAGGCTGGCTGCCCTTCTTTTAGATGAAGGTATGTGGCGTGGGGTGAAATATTTAAAATAATGGGGTGTTAAAAAAAAATGAATTAAAATTCCAGACTGCCTTTTATCAAAACTTTAAAAATAACCCAGTGAGTGGAGACTGCTGGTACTGCTACAGTTTACCCATTTACAGGTCTGTAGTTCTGTATTGTTGCTCTGGGCCACACCTGTCAGTTCTAGTTTATAACCTGTAGGTAATGATTACTCATGATTGATGGAGAGTGACGTAACGATTTGTAAATCCTGCTTCACAATATTAAGTGCTGCCGTTTATAGGAAATACTCTATTAGAATCGATGAGGAAAAAGATGTGTATTTCGAAGGTTGCCAAGGAGACTCATTCCTCGGGGGGTTAAAGTGCCTTGAAATAATGCTTTGATCTGAACATTTAAGAGAAATGTCATGTAGGTTTTGCCTATGAATTCCTGTCTTTAAAAGAAACCGTGACCTTTTTGTGAAGTGATATACAGTAAAGGCCTCTTAACAGGACCAATCTGACAGCGATCAAACATGTTCCATTTATCAAATGGTTTCTATTAAATACACGCTATGGATTGCGTGGGAATTGAACCTATGCCTTGGCAAATATTTCCTTTAAATTGATGTTTCTAATAGCACGGTGTTCATTAACTGCTGGATAATGTATGTCAAGATCTCCTGAATAGGACCTCTCTGGTGAACGGAAAGATGATCCGTTTTATTCAATTATTCTGTACTATAAACCAAATCAAATTCATTGGGGACGAATGGGTGACTGAATAATAACCGGATCTCCTCTAACTGATACATCCCATAATATTTTACTATACCTCCTTCGCCTGTGATAGGAGAGGCTACAGATAATTCCAGTCACAACCAGTATACACAATGCTACGGAGGCCATGGTGATGTTCATGACTTTAAATTCTGCAAAACAGAAACACACATTTGCATTACCAGTTGAGACACGGGTAGAGAGAGAATGCAGCTCATACCACCAACTTTAACCCGATTTTTAATGAGCAATCAGTGCCGCTTACCCAAAACAGCATCATCCAGGCCCTTATGACGGTCTGTTCCGTTGATGGTGAATCCCACCAAAATGTCTGTACTGTTCAAACTCATCTTGACATCAGAGTGAACTAAGTGAGCTCAGACTGAGCTGTTTCAATAACGGAACCATGTGATTAAACTAGTCATCGTGTGTTACCGTGCCAACAGCTACTTTCATTTTACGGGCGCCATAATACATCGCTTAACTTATCAGAAGTAAAACTAAAATTTTCAGAGCTAGTTTAGACACGGCGTAAGGCTGAAGTTTCCTAGTTATGCATCCTTTTTAAAAAAAAAAAATGTTTTGGATGTGTTCAATGACATTTGTCCTTTCACAGATCTGGGAAACTGGGCTGAAGGGAACTGTACAATGGCTGCATTGTGTGCTCCTCAATGGGAAGTTTCGTTCTCTTGGATCCTCGTTTTCTACACTCTGTGAGAAAATATTTGAGCTGTTATGTAAATTGTATCAGAGAAAGCAAACTAGTCTGGAAACATTAGTCCATTAATCTCTCATTGCACTGCTTTTCTTGATTGGAAATTTGCACCGAGTGACACGAAAATCTATAGTTTTGTGCTTGTAAAATCATAACCCTTTCCCCGCTGAATAAATGAGGTCTCCATTTGGTTAGCACAAAGCAGTGCTTAGCACTGTGTAATGTTTGGAACGCCTCAAATCATAGAAGCAATATCCTCCAAGGAGCAGGAAAACGAGCTGAACTTATGCCATACCAAGTCAGGAAAATGAGCGGAGAATTTCTATCTTTGTGGATTTTGTATTCATCAAATGCTTTCCCATTTCTGGCATCGGTGCCGGCATCAAACTCTCCCAGGACAGGTATAGCCTGGGTTAAATGCAGATTAAAGCTCCCTCAACTCTGCCCCGATAAATGTGCCTCAGCCCCAACCTCGGCAGAGAATTCCCCACGGCACAAATGTTTAGATTTTTAAATTTCCTACTCCAGTCACCGTGAGTGAGGCGGACAATTTAGGAGCCGTTCTGTGCGGCGGGCCCAAGCCACACGGGTTTGGGTTGAAATCGCCCAAATTCATTTGGTATAGGATACTGCCAGCCCACAGGAAGAGGAGACCGTCATACAACCAGTGTGTGTTGGTTTTAAAATCTAAGTCCTAAAAATGAAGGACAGTGTATTAACTCACTCTGCCATCCAGTCCACCAAAATCAGTAAGGGTTTATGAAATTTGAACTGGGTGGGGCTGATGGAAACTAACATAGTTTCTTATAAGAAACAAGTGTCGCAATTTCAATCGAGTTTTGAGAGACCCTGGGCAAGCGGATGACATATATTTCTTTTGCATATTCCTTGAAGTGAATGCTGCTAACATGATATCAATAATGCAACACCTCTATCTATCGGTCCATTGTATTCTTCTTGTCAATGTTGGCTTGGCTTTCCTAGAGTTTTGCCATTTGCGATGAAAATATCATGAATTCATACAGTCCAGTGGCTTATCCAGTGATATCACATCAGATCACCTGTAGCGTTTCCAAGCTGAAGAGAATATTGTGAATATATTAGTACGTTATGAATAAAAGCTAGACATTGTGTTACAATCTCTTTCGAAGGCTAGGGCTGGTGGCGCACTTGGGTTGGTTCGCCCACGTTCAGGGTCACGGAATAGCAGAACACAGGTTTTCTGCCCACGGTTTCTGCATAATGAGTTCCCAGTGTCTTAATAACTGGGCTGCTGGGGGGGGAAGGTGCAGAGATTCCACGCAGCTGGGTAAAGAACAGCCCCGGGATTCGGTTACTACCGCAACCTCTAGGCAGTGGAGTGCTCAATGACACCGGGATGTAGATCCAAAGAGAAAGAGAGGGGTAAATGGAGACTCTCTTTAGAGCAGTAATAGTGTATCCAGTAACAGCAATGGGGTGACTTATTGTTTCAGCTACTTCCTTATTTATATTATTTGTATATGTATTTGTGGTTATGGTTATTATTGCAACAAGGCTCTTAAATTATATTTTATTATGAAAATATCAGTTTTATTTTGAATATATTTTGAAGATATGTTCAGAAAATAGTGTACAGTGACTATGGACCGTGGGCGTGACTGGGGGCCGCAGCGACGATTATGGACAACATCTTAAGACTAAGCATCATCATTAATTTCGCAGCAGAATGAAAGCCTTGGTCCCAGAACAGTGTCAGAATTTGCTATTGAACTGTACACTTTTTCTTGTAATTAAAAACAGAAAATGCTGGAAACACTCAGCAAGTCAGGCAGCATCTGTAGAGAATGGAAAAAAGTTAACGTTTCAGGTCTTACGACCCTTTGTGAGTTTAACTGGTGTCTCGCGTTGCCAATAACATCACAGGCACAGAAACAATTTTGTACTCATTAAATTTAAACCAACATCAAACAGGCCCCACGAGACTATTACACTAAACAATTAAAAATGTGTGTCACATAAAACAAGCATCCTTTGTAAAGAAATGTTATATTGGTGTTGTGATAAATCTTAATACCAGGGAAGCCCA
Organism: Squalus acanthias; assembly: GCA_030390025.1. Classification (NCBI taxonomy): domain Eukaryota; kingdom Metazoa; phylum Chordata; class Chondrichthyes; order Squaliformes; family Squalidae; genus Squalus; species Squalus acanthias. Next base: position 8,388,545 of record CM059438.1, on the reverse strand, counting down.
TTTAAGCAGCCAGTATTAAGAGACAATTAGATACGAGACGTGATTGAGGGCTAGGCCGAGGTGGGTAGGTACAGTTAATCTATTAAGAAAGGCGCAGGTTGGTTTTGACCTGATGGCTTTATTCTTTTTCAAAAAAAATCCTATTATCTAATTACATTCAAACTAAATCTGGTTTATTCTACCTACAAAAATGTACAACATTGCCTAACGCTAACAGTTTTGTCGACTTTATTTCAGAAATTGATTTTGTTTTCAGAAGTAGTGAAAGGCACTCTGTACCCTTGTTAAAATGACAGGATTTAGATGTCATGCACATGAATTGTGACGATTACAAAGTTACTGGAAGCGCCTGTCTGTCAGCCTGGTTAGTTCTATTAAGGGAAAAGTATGGAGAGGAGGCTTTAAATGTTTTGTATTGATCAGTAATTATAACCCACTTGTGTGGGTAAACGAGTGAGGCAGATTACATACGTGAGGACATTAATATCCTCTTCTCGCTGTTTACAACACCTACTCATGGCTATAAAGTGCGACACTGATATTTATAGAAAACCTCAAGCATTAAGCTTGCCTGGTGCTGATTACTTCTATTTACAAAGCGCTGAGGCATACAAACAGAAACTGCTGGAAATACTCAGCAGGTCAGGCAGCATCTGTGGGGAGAGAAACAGAGTTAACGTTTCAGGTCGATGACTTTTCGTCAATACTGGACCAAGTTAGAGATGTAACAGTTTTTAAGCATTTTCTCTCTTTCAGATTTCCAGCATCCACAGTATTTTACTTTAGTATAAATGCTGAGGGATAGTTAGAATACAAAGTCAATGGGAATCGGGGGGAAAACTCTCCACTGGTTGGAGTCATACCTAGCCCCAAAAGAAGATGATTGTGGTTGTTGGAGGTCAATCATCTCAGACCCAGGACATCGCTGCAGGAGTTCCTCAGGGCAGTGTCCAAGGCCCAATCATCTTAACATGCTTCATCAATAACCTTCCCTCCATCATAAGGTCAGAAGTGGGGCTGTTCGCTGATGATTGCCAGTGTTCAGTTCCATTCGTAACTCCTCAGATAATGAAGCAGTCCGTGCCCACATGCAGCAAGACCTGGAAGACATTCAGGCTTGGGCTGATAAGTGGCAAGTAACATTTGCACCACAGAAGTGCCAGGCAATGACTGTCTCGAACATGAGAGAGTGTAACCACTGCCCCTTGACATTGAATGGCATTACCATTGCCGAGTTCCCCACCATCAACATCCTGGGGGGTCACATTGACCGGAAACTTAACTGGATCAGCCACATAAATACTGTGGCAACAAGAGCAGGTCAGAGGCTGGGTATTCTGTGGTGAGTGTCTCACCTCCTGACTCCCCAAAGCCTTTCCACCATCTACAAGGCACAAGTCAGGAGTGTGATGGATTACTCTCCACTTGCCTGGATAAGTGCAGCTCCAACAATACTCAAGAAGCTCGACACCATCCAAGACAAAGCAGTCCGCTTGATCAGCACCCCATCCACCACCTTAAACATTCACTCCCTCCACCACCGATGCACCGTGGCTGCAGTGTGTACCATCTACAAGATGCACTGCAGCAACTCGCCAAGGCTTCTTCGGCAGCACCTCCCAAACCCGCGACCTCTTCCCCCTAGAAGGACAAGGGTAGCAAGCGCATGGGAATACCACCACCTCCAAGTTCCTCTCCAAGTCACACACCATCCTGACTTGGAAATATATCGCTGATCCTTCATTGTCGCTGGGTCAAAATCCTGGAACTCCCTCCATAACAGCACTGTGGTGGGAGTACCATCACCACATGGACTGCAGCGGTTCAAGAAGGCAGCTCACCACTACCTTCTCAAGGGAAATTAGGAATGGGCAATAAATGCTGGCCTTGCTAGCGACGCCCACATCCCATGAATGAATAAAACAAAAATCAAGTAATAAAAAAGTACAAGAACTCAAGGTTTTGACTTCAACACATACAAAACCATTGACATATGTAAGACAAGAGAGGAAAACAACCACTTAGCCCAAAGAAGCTCATCCCACTAATAACCTAACTCCCATCGTAGCATTCGCCTCCATTTTGAACAACCCCAATAATTCTTGCATCTGCTATCCTGCCTGAATGATTATTCCACACATTATCACTCTTTGAGTAAATATCTGTTTTAAATTTACTTTTTACACATTTCAGTTTATATCCTTTGGTGCTACTTTCCTGGTTTTCATTTGAAGTAATAACAAGGTTTGCCTTGTCTGTACCATGTAAATATTTTATATCTTTCGATGAAGTCTCTTCCTTTAACTGCCTTCTTTCGAGACGGTGAAGCTAAGCTTCTCTAATTGTTTCTTGTCATACATCCCTTTTACACGGGATCAGTCTTGTTTCTGTTCTTTGCCCCTCCCCTGGTGCCAGTACACCATTTTCTGGTGTGGCGAGCAATACTAAACATAGCATTTTAAGTGCATCCCCACAGTGCATTGTAAGCTTCTGTAGAATTTTATTCTGCTGTATATCCTCACACTTTATTAGCTTTTTTAGTTGTTTTTTGACATTGTAGAGATGTTGAAAATAATCGGTCCATTAATACTCCTAAGTATCTTCCAAAGTCTCTCCACATCAACTTCTTCTTGCTTTTTTCTTCTTGTCAGTTTTCTTTACTCCGTTCCTCTTATTCTGAAGGTATTGAATGCTTGCTGGGATACGGATCCATGACTTCTCTGGAGTTTAGAAGAATGAGAGGTGATCTCATTGAAACATACAAAATTCTTACAGGGCTTGACAGGGTAGATGCAGGAAGGATGTTCCCGATGGCTGGGGAGTCCAGAGCCAGGCGTCACAGTCTCAGAATAAGGGGTCGGCCATTTAGGACTGAGATGAGGAGAAATTTCTTCACTCAGAGGGTGATGAGTCTTTGGAATTCTCTACCCCAGAGGGCTGTGGAGGCTCAGTCGTTGAGTATATTCAAGACAGAGATCGATAGATTTTGAATATTAAGGGAATCAAGGGATATGGAGATAATACAGGAAATTGGAGATGTGGAAGAAGATCAGCCATGATCTTATTGAATGGCAGAGCAGGCTCGAAGGACCAAATGGCCTACACCTGCTCCTATTTCTTATGACCCCTTCGTACCACCTTGTACCTTGGCTAAGTGGCCACGTGTGAGCGTTGGCAGGCTACTGAACTGCAGAGACCATCGCAACCAAGTCCAAACCAGATTCCACCCAATCTGCACATCAGGACTTTCAGCAGGGGTCACTGGATGGGAATCAGGAGCAGAAGCCCTTGCTGATTTTCCCCTCCCTGACATAGAAGCCAGTTGTAGCAGCTGTACTACCTCCCTGGATGAGATCTGCTAACAGGGTGGGAAAGTGGAGTTGAGGTAGAAGATCAGCCATGATCTTATTGAATGGCGGAGCAGGCTCGAGGGGCCGTATGGCCGACTCCTGCTCCTAATTCTTATGTTCTTAACTTAGCACAAGCTGGAGATGGAACCTGGGACCCTCCTGATCTATCTGGCTCGGCTATTCACTGGGTAACCTCCTCGAGCCTAACTTGTGCTAATTCTATTTCATTGATTTTCTATTTGTGATCTACATTTTTCTGACCCATGTGCATCACTTTATATTGATCAGTATAACATTTCATTAGATTCTTTACAGTGAATAAATTAAATCTCTTACAGAGATCTATATCAAACCTTTTTTTGACGCAGAGAACTAGTTTTATAACTTGTGTTGTAGTCAGATAGTCATATTTATATATATGTAAGTATCTGTACCTGTGTGGATGTGTACATATATATGTATGTGTGTGTGTATAAGTAAGCATATGTATACATAAAATATATTTTGAACTCTTGATTGAGGTTGTACCTAATATTGTTGACTATTCCAACGCACTCCTGGCTGGCCTCCCACATTCTACTCTACGTAAGCTTGAGGTCATCCAAAACTTGGCTGCCTGTGTCCTAACTCGCACCAAGTCCCGTTCGCCCTTCACTCCTGTGCTCGCTGACCTACATTGGCTCCCGGTTAAGCAACGCCTCGATTTCAAAATTCTCATCCTTGTTTTCAAATCCCTCCATGGCCTCGCCCCTCCCTATCTCTGTAATCTTCTTCAGCCCCACAGCCCCCCGAGATATCTGCGCTCCTCTAATTCTGCCCTCTTGAGCATCCCCGATTACAATCGCTCAACCTTTGGTGGCCGTGCCTTCTGTTGCCTAGGCCCTAAGCTCTGGAATTCCCTGCCTAAACCTCTCTGCCTCTCTTTCCTCCTTTAAGACGCTCTTAAAACCTACCTCTTTGACCAAGATTTTGGTCACCTGCCCTAATTTCTCCTTATGTGGCTCGGCGTCAAATTAATTTTGTCTTATAACACTCCTGTGAAGCACCTTGGGACGTTTTACTACGTTAAAAGCGCTATACAAATACAAGTTGTTGTTGTGTGAAGCAATACAGAGATCCATATGGAAACGTGATTCTGTGGGTTTAAGAAACACATCTACTGGGACTAACGCAGTCTGACAGGATTATTTCAGCTGGCTACCTCATAGATAAATGAAATGTGCAAAAATAAATACATTTTAATTGAAGAACTTTATCAGTTGATTATTTTTAGCTTCAGCTTCAAGACAACAGTTCTACAGTCTGTCTCGTCAGTGGGCTTGCACCTATGGACTTGTCTTTCGGACCAGCTTCTTACCACTAAGATGACTGAACATGAGGTAGAAGATAAAGTGTGGAACGAGTCCACTCCTTCCAAGTAGTGTGAACAATTTTCCCTGTCGTGGACTCTCTCCTTACCCATTCAATTGCCTGAGGTTAAGTTCTGCATAAACGCTCACTTGTCCCCAAGGTAACCAAGCAAAACTGCAGCATATCTAAAAGGAAATTCATCCTTCTTCATGTCCACTTTTTACGCTTTTACTCTACAGGTGGGCAGCCTCGCCTGCCAGCCATGCACACTGGCAAATCGAGGGCACGCTGCTCACCGTTTCCCATCCATCCATTTTAATTGCTGGGCCACACAATGTCTGAATATCCACGGGCAGTGGGGAAGGTGTCCCACCAGTAGCGCTAGTTGGTAAAATCAGCCCTATAATTTATCTCTACACCCACCACCGACCCAGCTGCCAATGACCATTTTGCCCTGTGAAGAGCATATGTGAGCACCTTGGGGCATTTTATTACGTTACAGGTGCTACATAAATGCAAGTTGTTCATAGAATCATAGAAATTGACGGCACAGAAGGAGGCCATTCGGCCCAGCGTGTCTGTGCCAGCCGAAAAAGAGCTATCCAGCCTAATCCCACTTTCCAGCTCTTGGTCCGTAGCCTTGTAGGTTACAACACTTCAAATGCATATCCAAGTACTTTTTAAATGCGATGAGGGCTTCTGCTGCCTCTACCACCCTTTCAGGCAGTGAGTTCCAGACCCCCACCACCCTCTGGGTGAAAAAATTTCTCCTCAACACCTCTCTAATCCTTCCACCAATTACTTTAAATCTATGCCTCCTGGTTATTGACCTCTCTGCTACTTGTTGTTGTGAAGTCTCTTCTCACCTCCGTCTCTATTGGCCCATCTATGCACCAATTCAGTTGCCTGCCAACTATTCAACTTTTTCAAGGAGTTAATTGACACAGGCAGCTGCTGTAGCTGCGGGTCTTTGCCACATATCCATTTCTCTGGTTGGTTAAAAGTTTCTTCTACTCTGTAGTTTCATTTGAGAACCTCAACTTGAACTCCAAGTCTGGTTCAAGATTGGAATCGGGGGATGGAATTCAGAATGAGGTTTTTTGTTGTTTGACAACTGATCGATACAGAATGGCTTAAGCAACTTAAATCAGACTTGGCCTGATTTTGTGATTACTTACTGATTTTTTAATACGTCATCCATACTTACCCCAGTAATATCCTAACTACATAGCACTGTTTGGAATAATGTTAATCCTCCCTGCAGCTACCTGTTATCAAATCATAAAGTAGAATCATACAACGCGGAAGGAGGCCATTTGGCCCATCATGCCTGTGCAGGGTCTTTGAAAGAGCTCTCCAATTAGTCCCACGCCCCCTGCTCTTCCCCATAGCCCTGCATCTTTTTCCTTTTGAAGTATTTATCCAATTCCCTTTTGAAAGTTAATAATAAATCTGCTTCCATCGCCCTTTCAGGCAGTGCATTCCAGATCACAACAACTCGCCACGTGAAAAAAAAATTATCCTCATCTCCCCCCCTGATTCTTTTGCCAATTATCTTAAATTTGTGTCCTTGGCTACCGACCCTCCTGCCAGTGGAAACAATTGCTCCCTATGGGACAGAAACATCACAGTGGACTTTCGGCTTGAAACCACATGATTCATTCATTCAGACAGTGTATCCTACCAGATTCCTTAAAGTGGACTAAACTGAGGAAACTTCATGCTAAGCTGTTGAATGCAGACTTTATCCTGCATGTAGTAATGACCAGATACTTCACAAGTATAGACTTGTTTGTGTTGGCTTCCCTCATATGGGAATAATTTCATACCCAGTGATTTACCATCAAGTACACTGTGGTGTAAAATGACATTAAAAGAAATGTTTGATTTGCTTTTCAGCTAAAGCTATAGCGAGCAGGGATTGTGCTTCAGCGCTCCGTTGCTTTGTGTGTCATGGATCCAACCTCTCCAGGGGCGTTTTTCCACTGTCTGGAAAATCTGCCAAATGGGAATTCAAGTCAGAAATGAGTAAAAAGTCAACATGAATGGTCCTCACTGCTAACTGCCAATGACTGTTCCTTGTCTCAGCTCTGCGTACATTGGGAACGGCTGTCATGTGCACAGTGAAGTGGGCACTGGTTCCCTGGCAATTGTGTGGTCACTATGTTACCGAGTGGAGGTGCAACCTTCATGAGTATCAGCCCCTTCCAGCATTGCACCTGAATGAGCTATTGTTCATGCCTAAACTCGGATAGTCAGTGTCATCAGGCTGGGGGCATCCCAGCACAGCCTGATCCTTTTATTACCTAGTGTCTAAACACGCAGGGGATGAGGTTCTGCAGCGATTCTCCTGATCATTCGCCATAACTTAGGCGAGAGAGCCTGGGAAACCCCGGAAAAATGGTGTAAACACAGTTGCGTCGTTTTTCCAGTGTTTTCACAGCTCCCCAACCAAAGTTACGGTGAACAAGCAGGAGGAGCCCTGCGGAAATTCATCCGCGCACATTTACCGGGTGTCAATAATTAGTAATCAGGAGCTGGAGCCCTGGCTGATATATATATTTCCCATTCCCATCCCCCTTATGTGTCAGCTGTGGCTCAGTTTGTAGCACCCTCGCCTCTGAGTCAGAAGGTTGTGGGTTCAAGTCCCACTCCAGAGACTTGAGTCTCTGAGAGACTTAAGCACAAAATTCTAGGCTGACACTCCCAGTGCAGTGCTGAGGGAGTGCTGCACTGTCGGAGGTGTTGTCTTTCGGATGAGACGTTAAACCAAGGCCCCGTCTGTCCTCTCAGATGGACGTAAAGGATCCCGTGGCACTATTTTGAAGAAGAGCAGGGGAGTTATCCCCAGTGTCCTGGCCAATATTTATCCCTCAATCAAATTCACTAGAACAGATTATCTGATCATTATCTTATTGCTGTTTGTGGGACCTTGCTGTGCGCAAATTGGCTGCCGCGTTTCCTACATTACAACAGTGACTACACTTCAAAAAGTACTTCATTGGCTGTAAAGCGCTTTGGGGCGTTCTGAGGTTGTGAAAGGCGCTATATGTATGTATGTCAGTCAGTCAGTCTTCCTCTCTTTCTTTCCTTTTCAACCTGAGAGTTTGATGATCTGTGTGGTTCAGTTCTGTGCTCTGGGGGAAAATATAACTTTTGCTGTAAAATGGGCAATATCTGATTGGATGCCCTATTATACATCTCTCCCGATCCGATAGTGCCCGCTTTACACTATTGCCAGAAGTTGAAATGATCCCCTCTGTCTCGTTACCAACGAATCCACTGATGGGGATTTTAATAAGATATTTGCACTTCAGTTGCTATTTCTAGTTATAATGAATAAATGGAGCTAAAATGTAAATTACCTCCATGTCACTTTTATATATATATATGATTATGATAATTGTATAGATTGAGACGAAAATAGCAAAGTAATTCTTGCCTTCACAGCTGAATAAAATATGCAAAGAGGAGCACTGAATAATAAAAGGAAATGCATTCAGTGATTTGTATCCCCCACACTTGTACAAATGAAAGATACTGAAACTGCAGTATGCTAAGTCCAGATTTCACGCCATTAATTAGGACGTGAGGGAGTGAACGAGCAATAATTGTGCAGGATCCATTCAGACGTGGGTTAATATCAGCATTCAGCCGATTGCCATGCGCTCTTCTACTTTACACCGTAAAAGAAGTCATTCTTGAGGTGAAAGAACTGTTTATCCTCAGGATTTTGGTCAGCAGCAGTCAGAACAAAGGTTGCCTGGTTTGTAGCACGCTTGGTGATGGTAGAGTGAAAGGGCGAGTGTGTATGTGTGAGCAGGGTAGTATTTCTGGTACAGAGGAAAGTGTCCACAGAACCAAATAATTCAAAATGGCTCGTGTAGCAGTAGAGTGGGCCTGTTTGACTAAAAAGAACCAAAGCTTCTTATGCAGCACGAGTGTTTTCTTTTTAATGAAACCATATGTTAAATAAATAGAGTAATGTGTTTTGGAGTGTTGAGCATGTGAGTAAATTTGTTCAAATCCATGAGGGAATGGCCTGGTATTGTGTTCGGAGCTGTTCATTAGTGAGCGCTGGTAATACCTTTCAGCACTGTCCGACATGACAGCTTTCCTGTTGAAGGATCGCTCCTTAGCAGGTATGATAGGAGCTTTATTGCTAAGGGCCATCTTTGGAATGCATGACTGAGACTTTTTATGCAGGTGAAAAACGCACATGTACAAACAAAAGTCCCCCAAAAGCCTACACCCCCACGCTTATGGTATCCTCCCAAACCGGCAGCCTCTACCACCTAGAAGGACAAGGGCAGCAGGCGCATGGGAACACCGCCACCTCCAAGTTCCCCTCCAAGTCACACACCATCCTGACTTGGACGTATATCGCCGATCCTTCATCGTCGCTGGGTCAAAATCCTGGAACTCCCTCCCTAACAGCACTGTGGGAGTACCTTCACCACACGGACTGCAGCGGTTCAAGAAGGCGGCTCACCACCACCTTCTCAAGGGAAATTAGGGATGGGCAATAAATGCTGGCCTTGCCAGCGACGCCCACACCCCACGAACGAATAAAAAAAAAAATCCACGAGCACAAAATGAAAACCCTAATCTGATATAGCAAATAGAAATTGAATATGTAAAAGATAAAGAATAACTACAGCCTTCAATGGATTCAAGTAGAACAATACAGAAGATGAATTCAGATCTATTTCTCAATATTATGTGGTAGATTATTAGATAGAATAAGCTGTGGTGACATGCAATTATGGAGCTGTGCAGCCTGCCAGTGTGACACATCTCTACACTCGATAATGAAAAAAATATTCCCACAGTGCTAAAATATTATGGTTCAGAGACTTTTAGATGTGCAGGCGAGCAATGCTCTGAGGACATTCTATCTTCCCAAGAAAAATGTTCTTGTATCCAACATGTTCTTACAGTAAATGTTTTAAGGAGATCACAAGAAAACATTCAATTGAAACTGGCTTTTATTTTGAGATTTTAAGGCATTACATGACTGTTGATTCAGTAAAGTTTCAGAACTTTACTGAGGTTACACTAGTCAATCTCTTTAGGCATTACTCATGGACAAGGGTACAAAAGAATTGCATGTTTGTTTTCCTATAACTGTCTCTGCCGGTCTCTCAGACAAACTGAAAGAATTAGAGAATATCAGGGGGCGATTTTGTCAATGGGGGCGCATTGGAGGCGGGACTGCTGCTTGTCGGGTTTTAGTCCCGCCTCCATCGACTTGTGGCCAACCCACGCTATTTTCCCTTGATTGACCTTGTTAAGCCCGCCCAGCGGGCTTAGCAGGCCAATTAAGGGGAAGCCGGTTACAGAGAATGTCAGCGTATGACGTTTCATCTGTCTAAAAATTTTTGACAGATGAATTGTCATCGTTTGACAGCTCTGTGAAGCTATCAAACACTGACATTCTATGTTGTTTGATAAGTTCTTGTATCCAAGACTCATCAAACCTCTTTTGTAAGCAGAAATTAGATGGCTGTTGCATCTGAGAATGCAGCAGCCATCTGTCATCTCTGCGCATCCCCAACTGTTGAAGCCTGCAGGAAGAAACAAAAGTAAGTAAACATTTTCTATCACTTTTCACTCACCTTACATACTTACCTCTCCACACTTGTACCCATCGCTTATCTCCACAGTGCACTTTTGGACCCCTCCGACCCCCGCAGACCCACTGCTCGCCTCGGTGACCCTGGTGGGGTTTCCCGACATCAGGAAGCCCGCACCTCTGCTGGAAAAATGGGGATAATCCTCTTAACTGCCTGTTAACTACCTGTCAACAGGCAGTTAAATGGCTGTAATCCCCTTCCCGCCTCCAGGAGATGGGACCCGCCTCTTGGGAAGATGGCATGGAGGCGGGTTGGGGGCGGGATGGGCACCCGCCCCCAGATTCTGCCATTTTCCCGGCAGTCCCACCTCCAAACCCACCTTCCCAGGGCTGGCAAGATCGCGCCCTCAGTTTTTGTATGCTGGTCTTCCACTCACTGGTTCTCTCACTCTTTCTCATTATCTCTGTGCCTTTTTGCTTGCCCCAAACTTTTTTTCTTTTCACATCTTTCCCTCTCTTTTTTTTAATCTCTCTCTCTTTCTGGAAGTTAATATAGGTGGCCTTTCTGTGATCTAGTTAAGGGATGCAATGGTTGTGCGCAATTTTGCAAGGATTTTTTCAGCAGATGTACGCACATGTCCACAAATGTTACTCTACCTGGACATTCTGGAAGGGAAAGCAATGGTTGAAACAAGTGACAGGAAAACTAAAGCTGTGAATATACAAACGTAGATTGTTCCGATGCAAAGGCTCCATCAGAGATGCTAATCTATCTTTTCTTTTTCAAAAGCTGTATGCTTCTTCAGCAGCACCTCCCAAACCTGCGACCTCCACCACCTAGAAGGACAAGGTCAGCAGGCGAATGGGAACACCACCACCTCCAATGTCCCCTCCAAGTCACACACCATCCTGACTTGGAAATATATCGCTGTTCCTTCATCGTCACTGGGTCAAAGTCCTGGAACTCCCAACTAAACAGCACTGTGGGAGTACCTTCACCACACGGATTGCAGGGTTTGGGAGGTGCTGCCGAAGAAGCCTTGGCGAGTTGCTGCAGTGCATCTTGTAGATGGTACACACTGCAGCCACGGTACGCCGGTGGTGGAGGGAGTGAATGTTTACGGTAGTGGATGGAGTGCCAATCAAGCGGGCTGCTTTGTCCTGGATGGTGTCAAGCTGCTTGAGTGTTGTTGGAGCTGCACTCATCCAGGCAAGTGGAGAGTATTCCATCACACTCCTTACTTGTGCCTTGCAGATGGTGGAAAGGCTTTGGGGAGTCAGGAGGTGAGACACTCACTGCAGAATACCTAGCCTCTGACCTGCTATTGTTGCCACAATATTTATGTGGCTTGTCCAGTTAAGTTTCTGGTTAATAGTGACCCCCAGGATGTTGATGGTGGGAGATTGGGCGATGGTAATGCCATTGAATGTCAAGGGGCGGTGTTTAGACTCTCGCTTGTTGGAGATAGTCATTGCCTGGCACTTGTGTGGCACGAATGTTACCTGGCAGCTTATCAGCCCAAGCCTGAATGTTGTTCAGGTCTTGCTGCATGCGGGCATGGACTGCTTCATTATCTGAGGAGTTGCGAATGGCACTGAACACTATGCAGTCATCAGCGAACATCCCCACTTCTGACCTTATGATGGAGGGAAGGTCATTGATGAAGCACCTTAAGATGGTTGGGCCTAGGACACTGCCCTGAGGAACTCCTGCAGCGATGTCCTGGGGCTGAGATGATTGGCTTACAACAACCACAACCATCTTCCTTTGTGCTAGGTATGACTCCAGCCAGTGGAGCGTTTTCCCCCCGATACCCATTGACTTCAGTTTTACTAGGGCTCCTTGATGCTACACTCGGTCAAATGCTACCTTGATGCCAAGCGCAGTCACTCTCGCCTCACCTCTGGAATTCAGCTCTTTTGTTCATGTTTGGACCAAGGCTGTAATGAGGTTGGGAGCCGAGTGGTCCTGGCGGAACCCAAACTGGGCATCAGTGAGCAGGTTATTGGTGAGTAAGTGCCGCTTGATAGCACTGTCGATGACACCTTCCATTACTTTGCTGATGATTGAGAGTAGACTTTTGGGGCAGTAATTGGCCGGATTGGATTTGTCCTGCTTTTTGTGGACAGGACATACCTGGGCAATTTTCACTTTGTCGGGTAGATGCCAGTGTTGTAGCTGTACTGGAACAGCTTGGCCAGAGGCGCGGCTAGTTCTGGAGCACAAGTCTTCAGCACGACAACCGGGATGTTGTCGGGGCTCACAGCCTTTGCTGTATCCAGTGCGCTCAGTTCTACTCTGGCAAGTTTGCTTACTAATAGTGGGAAGAGGTGCGGGACCCAAGTAAAGGAGCTGGACAAAAACAGTAAACGCTGGAAATTCTCAGCAGGTCAGGCGGCATCTGTGGAGAGAGCTGGACACCCTGCCATGCTTCGGTCAGATAATCTCCTGTGACTACTGCTGTGGCTTTGTTGCTGTCAGGCCCTCATTCAGTGGTCTGGGTGGGCAATCATTGCTGAGAAGTGTTACATGGTTGGGTGTTGGTGGGTGGGGGGTCGGTAAGTGCTAGGTCGGAGCTGTTGGTGGTTTGCAACCATCACACAATTGTCCGATTAGAATCTGATGGTTTTCCGGTTATATAGTGCTTCAATTCTTTATTGTACAGTGTTTAAAAGGAGCAAAACATTGTTCTGGTAACAAACTGTTGCTGTGGTTCAAAACACTTCAAAACTTTTCTCTCACACACAGCAATATTCAATTGACAACTTGTATCGTTCATTAGATTTAAAACCCATCTACAGGAGTTTGCGAGTCCCTTATTCCCCAAACAGATACAATTGGACATCTCTCATTATAATCTAGTAAACTCTATTGAAACTCACGGGGCCAAAAACAAATAGAAGCAATACGACCTCATCGTGGTGCTCGGTTTCTGACAAGTGAAAGCAAGCATTTCCTCGAGGTGGAAAATAAAATTATGAAATATGTCTTAAATTAAGTCCATTTCAAATTTTATTTTATTTTATCTTTGACAGGAACGTTGAGAGATGGCGAGAGAAACTGGCCTTACAGCCTTAATGACTTCAGATTTCAAGTAAGTTACTAAACAAGAGATTACGATATTGATGCATCACTTATTTGCCACACTATTTTTTATGCGCCTCTCAGAATAGATTACTGTAATTTCCCAGTACACGTAAGGTACTCCGCACATTGAACTGCACTACAGCAGTTGGGAGTTTAGAAGTGGCATTCCTGTAACTAAAAATTCTTCTTTGGCATAGTAATAGAGTTTAAGGAATACCATGGGCTAGGGTCAGTGTGCACCTGTGCGTGTGTATGAGGAGTGTGAATAGATGTCTGTTCCTGGGTTATGGGGTTTGTCGGGGTGGGGGAGGGGGGCGCGGGTGGTGGGGGGGGGGGGGGTGTAAGAGAGAGCCTTTTGAATTGATTTTAGTTATTTGTTATAGTTTCTGGGATTTAAAAACAAATAAAAACTGTAAACTCTGAAGGGCATGAATTGCATGTTAAAGCTGCAGTGGCCCTTTTCCAGCGATTGAGTCAATGTTCTTTATCAGTCTTCTCTCTGTGAGTGCCCACACTGCTGCCTTGTGTTATTGCATGCCTCTCTTTACCTGGAATAGTGTGAATTACAGACTTCCCATGAGTAATACCACGCCCATTTATCATTGCGGGAGGGGGGAGGTTGCAGTGGCTCTTCACCCTTCCCCCACCCCCCTAATTCAGAGAAGTAGCTCTGCTACTGTGCACTGCTCCGTCTCGCAGGCTGCTGGCCAAACTCACCGGACGCAAGATGAGCTACTACGTCACTCAAGGCTGGGATTCATCTGGCAACTGTCCCGACTGGAAGTCCCAACACAGCCTAAAAGTTAAATACTGCGGATGCTGGAAATCTGAAATAGAAACAGAAAATGCTGGAAACACTCAGCGGGTCAGGCAGCATCTGTGGAGAGAGAGAGAACAGAGTCGACGTTTCAGGCCGATGACCTTCCATCCGACTGCAGTCTCCTGATTGGTGCAGGAGGTCCTTTCAGACCGAACGAAAGTCTTCTTTCTCCAACAGCTCGTGGCTGACATAAAACTTTGCAGCTCAGTCCTGCTGATGAATCTGCCAACACCCAACAGCCTGCACATTACTTCCAGCTGTCTCTCTCAAAGATGTCATGTCCCTGCCTATTTTGTGAAATATGAATGCCATGCTGATACAGTGGAGAGCGCACACCTGAAGTTCTGGGTTTGATGGGCTCCCAAAACAAGCATCTAACTCCCGTGATACCTGTCCTAGGAACACGTCACAGCAAGCAAAGAAGGCATATTATCGATGGCACACAGCCATTTGTGCTTCCATGCATTTGCCTGCTTCCACGGTGTAGTATTTTCCCAGGCATTCTATTGCAGGAGACATGCATTTTGAAAGCTGTTCAGAACAAAAAAAATACTCCAAGGGATACAACAGGTCAACCGTATGTTTAATGTATGTATGTCTTGTTACAACGGCAATTGTGAAAGGTACTTGAGAGTGCTTTTCTGGAGATACTGTCACCTACCGAGTGCTCGCATGGAAATGTAACCATACATCTGAAACGCTTTTATGAAAATACAGCATAAACCCATTAATGGGCACCTTGGAAATGGGAAGGTTTGTTCAGGTACCAATTCATTTGCTCTGTATATTTTAGAGACCGTGCTTAATTAAACGATTGATGGTAAAGGGGGAAACATAAGAAGCAGGAGCAGGCCATTCGGCCCCTCGAGCCTGCTTTGCCATTCAATAAGATCATGGCTGATCTGATCTTGGCCTCAACTCCAGTTTACTGCTCACTCCCCATAACCCTTGACTCCCCTGTAGCTGAAATATCTGTCTATCTCAGCCTTGAATATATTCACTGACTCAGCCTCCACAGCTCTCTGGGGTAGAGAATTTCAAAGATTCACGACCCTCTGAGAGAAGAAATTCCTCCTCATCTCCGTCTTAAATGGGCGACCCCTTATTCTGAAACTATGCCCCCTAGTTCTAGATTCCCCCACGAGGGGAAGCATCCTCTCAGCATCTACCCTGTCCAACCCCCTCAGTATCATATGTTTCAATAAGATCACCTCTCATTCTTCTAAACTCCAATGAGTATAGGCCCAACCTGCTCAAACTTTCCTCATAAGACAACCCCTTTATCTCAGGAATCAACCTAGTGAACCTTCTCTGAACTGCCATCAACGCAAGTATATCCCTCCTTAAATAAGGAGACCAAAACTGTACGCATATTACTCATCAACTAGGTGTTCCCATTAAAAGATGGTCTTTCAAAGGGCACTGAAGTTCTGATTTTGTATCACAATTGTGAGTGGATCCTATCGATTCACCTTAAGAAGCTCCAGTTAGAAAGAAAAATGAAAATCTGAAATAAAACAGGCAAAAAATGCTGTACACCCAGCATCTGAAAAGAGAAAAGACAGGTTAGCATTTCTCCCAACTATTCAGATGAAGGACATCTACCTGAAACTTTAACCTGTCTTTTCAGATGGCCTGCTGTATTACCAGCGTTTTCCCTTTATTCCTTCTGAAGTACCTTCCCCAGTCGCTAAATATTACGCAGTTAATGTGTGCCCTCTAACTATTATCCACAAGTCTCCAAAGCCACAGTAACCCTGTAGCCTCAGGCTACAAAAGTATTAAATTGAGTTCAGTTTCCAATGTGAGAAGCCCCCTGTTATCTGGAAGAGCTCCTCGCTGTGAGAGCAAATGTCCTTTGGAATGTTCACATAATAAAAATGAGCTACAGCGTGTCTCTTTTATTGTGAATTTCATGCTCTGTAAGGTGAGGGATGATAATGTTCAGGAAAAGAATATCTCTCCCTCTTTGAATCCAGTAATGGCATTGACGGGAACAGCAAGGGTCTCGTGTTGAAAACTACTTCATCAGAAAAGCAAAATGGCTTCTTTACTACCTTAGCTACCTGCAGAGTCCAACACCAGCAGCTTCGCTAATTAGAACACTTGTTGGAGCATGCTGTCCCTCGGTCAGTCATCTTCTACTACAGATTTTACAGTGTGCACCGTATCACAATGTGTGTTTGTTGATTATTGCCCCACTGCTGCACTCGCACTACCCAGACCAAACTCCTGCTCTGACTGTGCTACTTAATATAGTGATAATTTTCTAACTCCACGCTCCCAATGGGGAGTCTTGCCCATTGAAAGTTCTCATTGGAAACTCGGGCATGTAGCGACCACGATCTTTGGAACTGTTCTCCATTTCCATAAACTCCAGCTCCTCTGCAGCCTGTATCCTATCCTTGACCAAGTCTTGTTTGCCCATCACCACTGTTCTCACTGACCTACATTGCCTCTGGCTCCCCATTATTTCAAATTTCAAATTCTTGTCCTTGCCTTTTAAGCCCTCCTAGGTCTTGCCCCCTCCTCTATCTCCGTAACAACCTCCAGCCCTACAATCCCCCCACCCAATTCTCTGATCCTCTAACTGGGGCTTCTTGAGCATGCCCCTTACCTTTATTCCAGTACTCGTGGCCATGCCTTTAGCAGTCTAGGTCTTACTGTCTGGAATTCCCTCCCTAGATCCTTCCTCCTCGAGGACCCTCCTTAAACACCACCTCTTCAACCAAGATTTTGGTTGCCCTCCTAATCTCTCCTCTTATGGTTCAGTGTCCATTTTCTCACATCTCTGAAGTGCATCAGGGCATCTTGTCTATGGTAAAGGCACTATGTTAATGCAGGTCGTTGCTGCTATTATAGACTCAACCCATTCCCAAATACAACCATTGGCCATCAGCACTTTCACAATGGTTTACCACCTTTCATCTTTGGGAAGGTTCAAGGGACTCGGCTTTCTGCAGGGAAGCCATTGAGTATTACCAGCAAGCTTATCAAGGTAAACCTTTCGAGACCATGACAATCAATACTTCTTGCAAAATTTTAAGTTCCCTGACTTTTATTTGTCTCAATTTAATACGAAGTGATCAGACAGACATTGTCTTTTGGTAGATATGTCTTTCATCATTTCACCAGCGATGGTTGAATATATGATGCTTTCTACTCAGTGTACAACGTGTACCAACAAAGACAAAAGCATTTTTGATTTTATATTCACTTAGTAAAGTGTGCGCGCAATATCTCACCATCACCACATAGAAGAATATTCAATTAATTATATCGAACGGGTTGTATTTTTAATGGAGTCAGCTGAGTATAAAAATGTAAAATTGATGAAGAATGAGCGACACTCATATTTTACATGTTTTAATAGTTTCAGACGGCACGGAAGGGTGGGGGAAGAGATGAGTGGGTTAGTTTAATTAATTATAGAGTGTATCATGTACTGCATGAAATAATGAAGCAAGTCAGACTCCATCCTTGGCTTCACGTTGCGCAACACTGACCTGTCCTGTCTGCTGGACTGCGTGGGGGGACTGTTGGAACTCATTCAGCAAACTAATTTAGCTTAACTGGAAAATACCACGGGCAAATATCTTTTTAATTAATAAAAGGTCATTGTATGCATTGTGTTTGAATTAATAAGAAACGTGATTTCTCGGCTGTGAAAAATAGCAGCTTCGAGAAGATCTCGCAAAATGCCTCCAAGTTATTTTGCCACAGGTGCAGCCATGTGCAATATAAGCAACACTAGTCTGCAGTAAGTCGACACTTGTATAGCACGGTGTCTGTTTGTTGAGCAAGCTAAGTTATAACAGCATAACTCTTAAGGGTGACAGGCTCCATTATGTTTTTTTTACAAAATTAACTTGGCTGCTGCTTGCTTTAAGCATCAAGTTTTATCCGATTGCATATTTATGTCTGTCCTAAAGTGATATATATTTGCAGGCAGATGAATTTAAAGCCATTTCTTTCTCAGAAACATAGCTAATTTATTACTTGCAACAAAAAAAAATCACATTTATGTACAAAAGAATCTCCTAGTTACATTTCTGCAAATGTTATAATGAGGTATTTGTGCAGATGACAAAATTATGCAGCTGTAGCCCTGCTGTGAGTTATATACTCGGATACCAAAGTTCATTCCTGTAATTACCTCCAGTTGACTAATGCTTTGTCATTAAAATTTCACTTACATTTTTAACTGCTTTAATCTTCAGTGCGGTTTCAGAAAGAGTGAATTTTAACCCTTTGGAAACTGCCTATTTTAATTTCTTGGGAAGGAACATTTTTTCCCTTCACTTATATGTATATTAAAATAATATAATGTTGTGGGATCCACTCGATAGCTTTGCAAACGAGAAACCAACATTAAAAAATGACATTATGTAATATTGTATCAGATTCCACTCTTCCATATTTCAACCCGCTTGATTGGCACCCCATCCAGCACCTTAAACATTCACTCCCTCCACCACCAGCGTACCGTGGCTGCAGTGTGTACCATCTACAAGATGCACTGCAGCAACTCGTCAAGGCTTCTTCGGCAGCACCTCCCAAACCCGCGACCTCTTCCACCTAGAAGGACAAGGGCAGCAGGCGCATGGGAACACCACCACCTCCAAGTTCACCTCCAAGTCACACACCATCCTGACTTGGAAATATATCGGCCGTTCCTTCATCGTCGCTGGGTCAAAATCCTGGAACTCCCTCCCTAACAGCACTGTGGGTGCACCTTCACCACACGGACTGCAGCAGTTCAAGAAGGCGGCTCACCACCACCTTCTCAAGGGCAATTAGGGATGGGCAATAAATGCTGGCCTTGTCAGTGACGCCCACACCTTATGAATGAATTAAAAAAAAGCAGAGGTGTTACCCATTTATTTTAAGCAGATTGTTTTTTCTTTTAAAGTAAGATACAGAGGAGTTTGATTAAAAAAGCATGCTGTGTCCCTATGATAATAATGCACAGCAAAACTTTTGTGCTATAGTGACTAAACTGTATAGCTGATGGGTCAGATTGACATTGATTTTAGCCTCAATGCTTCCAATAACTCCCACTGCTACTTTGTTAGTCTGCACTTTAATTACTTATAGATTAGCAGAAGCTGTAGCTGTAATGCGTAAAATGATTCGGAAGCTGGGAGAAAATAACAAAGTGCTTTTACTTCGAATTTTTTTTTTAGTGCGTTTGGGGCTCATCGAATTGCTGGGAAATGGAGTAATCTGTCACCAGCATCTCGATCGCCAGGCATAGCACAGCCGGATGCAAAAAAGAAGGGCTTCCTCACATCTGTTGCTACCCCTGCAGAGCATCACAGTGCACCCGTGGGAATTCTTATTTTTATATCCAACACCAGCCATCCTAATAGTCTGTCTGACTAATATTGCCAATTTAGCTGCAATCTTTGGGCAGTTTTGCTCGGTGGGCCTGCACTTACGCTGCTCAAAGTCATTTCACACAGAAACCAGGCAGCAGGCAGCGAGGGGAGACCTTCATCAAGTCGATCAGGGCTGGGCTTTAGTCCCAGGTGCCAATAGGTGCAAGGACAGCGCACTGAACCTATTGTACCACCTGATCCTCTCATGAAAACGGTTAGTATTTCTCCATTTCTGCTGTAAACCAACCTCACGACATGTAGCGATGCTTAAATAGCTACGATTCATAGAGATAAAATAAAAAAAGCAATAGAGATAAACGGAGAAAACAGTGAATGCTGAAAGAAAAATGTCAGAAATGTGCAACATGCCAGATAGCACCTGAGGTGGAAGACAGTCACTCCGCCAGTCTGACCATGTCAGTTCTGAAAATGCCAATTGACTTGCAGTGTAGCTAACATTAGTATTCTGTTTGAGAGAGATTGTTGCTTCGAGCC
The DNA here is from genome assembly GCA_030390025.1 of Squalus acanthias. Taxonomy (NCBI): domain Eukaryota; kingdom Metazoa; phylum Chordata; class Chondrichthyes; order Squaliformes; family Squalidae; genus Squalus; species Squalus acanthias. Next base: position 8,368,486 of record CM059438.1, on the reverse strand, counting down.
AAATATGGTAAACAAGGTGATACTTGTACACTATTAAGGGGGCAGTGTACAGTTGGAGGTAGAGTACTTTCACCCTCCGTAAACTTGAGCTCATCCAAAACTCTGCTGTCTGTATCCTAACTCGCACCAAGTCCCGGTCACCCATCACCCACTGTGCGCGCTGACCTACATTGGCTCTCGGTCCGGCAATGCATCAATTTTAAAATTCTCATCCTTGTTTTCAAATCCCTCTGTGGCCTCGCCCCTCCCTATCTCAGTAATCTCCTTCAGCCCCACAACCCTCCGACATATCTGCACTCCTCTAATTCTGGCCTCTTGAGCAGCCCTGATTCTAATCACTCCGCCATTGGTGGCCGTGCCTTCAGCTACCAAAGCCCTAAGCCCTGGAATTCCCTCCCTAAACCTCTCCGCCTCTCTACCCCTCTCTCCTCCTTTAAGATGCTCCTTAAAACCTACCTCTTTGACCAAGCTTTTGGTCATCTATCTTAATATCTCCTTATGTGGCTGGGTGTCAAATTTTGTTTGATAATCGCTCCTGTGAAGCGCCTTGGGATGTTTTACTATGTTAAAGGCGCTATATAAATACAAGTTGTAGTTGTTGCTAAGTTGGGGGGCTCTCTGCCTGCTTTGCAGGAGGGAAACCTGGAGGTGTTTTCTTTTATTGAATGAACTTGCTTGTCACGAGGAGGCGAGAAGACGAGATGAATCAATAAGCAATGGTTAGTCTGTGGATGGGAGACATAATATTACATAATACATGGTATTGCATAGTGTTTACAGCACAGAAACGGGCCATTCAGCCCAACAGGTCTATGCCAGTATTTATACTCCACACGAGCCTCCTCCCACCCCTCTTCATCTCACTGTATCAACATATCCTTCTATTCCTTTCTCCCTCATGTGTTTATCTAACTTCCTCTTAAATGCATCTTTGCTAGTCAACTTAACCACTCCTGTGGTAGCGAGTTCCACATTCTAACCACCCTCTGGGTAAAGTGGTTTCTCCTGAATTCCCTATTGGATTTATTAGTGACTATCTTATATTTATGGCCCCTAGTTCTGGTCTCGCCCACAAGTGGAAACATCTTCTCTACGTCTACCCTATCAAAACCTTTGATAATCTTGAAGACCTCTATCAGGTCACCCCTCAGCCTTCTCTTTTCTAGAGAAAAGAACCCCGGCCTGTTCAATCTCTCCTGATGGGTATAACCTCTCAGTTCTGGTATCATTCTAGTCAATCTTTTTTGCACCTGCTCCTGTACCTCTATATCCTTTTTATAATATGGAGGCCAGAACTGTTCGCAGTACTCCAAGTGTGGTTAGACTGAGGGAGATAAAGAGTTATACAGTTTGAAATCCTGGGAAAGAACGAGTTAGTTTAGGAGACAGTGCAACACAGTGAGGCTGTAAGGAGTAGGAAGTGTGTGTATGACAGTTGCAGTTCAGGAGGAACAAGAGAGGGAAGTGCAGTAGAACGATGATCATAGGAATATATTGCTAAATTTCTCAAGCCAATATTCCCACAGAGTCCCAATGTAAATGATATTTCTACTCTTAATGGACAAAAAGGATCCTGAGGGAGGCTGTTCCAGAGCTTAGCTTCTAAACAAAGGCAAGGTTATTTGCTGTGCTGTGCTTTGACTTTGGAAAATATGCAATTAAGGTTACAAGTAGATCTGGCGCAATATGATATTTCGCTGATTGTGGGGGAGTTTTACGATCAGATTAGATGAGCAGAGGACACATTTTTAATCAGAACTCTGTGTTGAAAAGATAAGGAGGGATAAGAATCTTTTGTTCAATAAGATTTGCAGTTGTAGGCTCTGCAGAACCCTTAAGTTCCGCATTACCTAATGCAACACAAGTTCTGAACTGGCGAGGAAGGTCCCTACTTCATTTAACTGAAGAGGGAAACAGTTAATCTTCTAGAGGATGCTTTCAGCCAAATATTTGAACATTGTAGCAGCCATATTGAGGCATGTAGCTGTGTTTTAGTAAACAGCACAACCCAAGAGCTGTTATGCTCTGTTGTAACTAAATATACTCAAGCTTTATATTGCAGATTGTACGTTAGCATCAGACTTTTCAACTTTTATATTAAATTAGATTTTGAAGCCGTTCTGTATTTTAAGACGTGAATTCAAACTGCAATCTATGACAGTCAATGTCAAACTTATCATTAAAGCACAATTTATTAAGACTTTCTCCCGCCCCCCCCCCATCCCCACTCCCCACTCCCCACTCCCCGCCCAGAGTATACAATCTGTGGGACAGACTCTCAAGTGATAGTTCCTGCTGTCTCAGTGCTGGGTTATTATCTGGGGGAAGGATTGCTCAGGCAGCTATGTGTAGTGCCACTGCAAATACATTCAAGAAGATTTTCTCCAGTTGTCACTTGTAACAAAATGTTAATTTGAACGTGTTTACTACTTAACAGAAGAAATCTTCACAGATGTACTTACAAGTGTCAGCACTTGTCAGTGTCAGTGGGTAGCACTGTCGCCTCGGAGTCAGAAGGTTGTGGGTTCAAGCCCCACCCCAGCACGAACACTAGGCTGACACTCCAGTACAATACTGAGGGAGTGCTGCACTGTCGGAGGTGCCGTCTTTCGGATGAGACGTTAAACCGAGGGCCGTCTGCTCTCTCAGGTGGAGATAAAAAATCCCATGGCACTATTTCGAAGAAGAGCAGCGGAGTTATCCCCGGTGTCCTGGCCAATATTTATCCCTCAACCAACATCACCAAAACAGATTAATTTGATCATGGGACTTTGCTGTGCGCAAAGTTGGCTGCTGTGTTTCCTACATTACAACGGTGACTACACTTCAGAAGTATTTCATTGGCTGTGAAGCACTTTGGGTGGTCTTTCTTTTACACTGTTGCTAGAACTTGAGCATTTCTTCATTAGGAATAGGGTAGAAGGTCGTAGGGATAAATAAAGACAGAAACACTCTGATCACAGATCTGTTATTTCCTCCCTATCCCCCCGCTTTCCCTGACTCTGTACTTGCTTAAAACCTCTTACATCTCTAACTTTTTCCAGTTCTGATGAAGGGTCATCGACCAGAAATGTTAACCCTGTTTCTCTCTCCACGATGCTGCCTGACCCGCTGAGTCGTTCCAGCATTTTCTGTTTTTATTTCAGATTTCCAGCATCCGCAGTATTTTGCCTTTGTAAACACTCTGTGGTCCTTGGAGCTGCTGGAATCAGGCATGCCATGTCAGGGAAAGCAACTGGTCAAGGGAGAATAATGTAAGTTGGAAAATTAGATGGATATTGTGGAGTTTTGCTTGATTACCTTTGGAGTGGGGGGTGGGGGGAAGGGACTGCTGGGAGAAACCTGCAGCACCTTCTCTCAGGAGGCTGGATATGTCCAGTAGAGTCCATGACAGGACATATTGTACCTGGAATGTGGAAGGATGGTGACGTAAGGAAACTACTAGGCACTTGGTCTAAGCGTTAAGCAAAGCTTTAATCAACTGTTTTACAACAATGAGGTCTAGTTGTGTCCTTCTCTAGTTCCTGTTAAGAATGTCCTGCGCAAGCTGGGCCCGTGCCCGAGTATTTATACTCTCCCTGGACAGCGCCACCCGCAGGCCACTCAGTATTATTTCATGTCAGATGGGTCAATATATATATATATATATATACGAATATATATTAATACTGTTCACGTTTGTTACTGCCGCTGCTTAATATAAGACACAACAAATTTAACACCTTCAAGAGGATTCAGATAGGTTTACTCATCTAATCATGGTCAGGCTACCAACCATTTGTAAAAATAGGAGACATTTTTGAGACAAATACAGAGACACACATTACGTGCCATGCCGTACTGTGCTGTGCCTCCCCTCCCCCCTTCCTGATAAGCTTCTCCCACTTCCCGAGCCGGTTCCCATATATATGAACACAAGAGCATTCCCAGTTAATACCCACCACCTGATGACCCATCAGCAGAAGCACTTTCTGTTTAGGATCTGAATTTTGCATCAAAGGTTGACCTAATGTGACCACGTCACGTCTAATTTGGCTGAAGAAAAGAAGTACCTTTTAAACATCTGTTTTCAGCCCGTTCTGGACACTGGGAGCAGAGCGTAGGACGATTAAAGGGATGACCAGGTGAGTACATGTAATATGTTAACCTTTGCCTAAGATTGTGCATTAGGTTTGTAGCTTAATAGCACAGGGTTAGTATTGCAATCGTAAAGATGTCCTGATGCTTCAGTAGCTTTGATAGTGTAAAGTTCGTGAGGCTGATTTTCACTTTGGGTGCAGATGATCTACTGCCTCCCTGTTATACGCCCCGCCCAATGTTCAGATCCATTGCAGTCGATATGGCGGACAACTGGTTTAGCCATTCACCGCCAGATCTGGCTGGACCACATAAAGCATTATTGGGTCCTGCTCTCATCTGCCAAAATTGCTCACTAATCCAGAATCATTCTGGAATGCAAAGATAAACCCCGGCTTCTATTGTCCACTGCTGGTCACTGGCAAGACCAGCATTCATTGCCCATCCCTAGTTGCCCTTGTGAAGGTGGTGGTGAGCCACCCTCATGAATCGTTGCAGTCCGTGTGGTGAAGATACTCCCACAGTGCTGTTAGGGAGGGAGTTCTAGATTTTGACCCAGCGACGATGAAGGAACGGTGATATATTTCCAAGTCAGGATGGCGTGTGACTTGGAGGGGATCTTGGAGGTGGTGGTGTTCCCATGCGCCTGCTGCCCTTGTCCTTCTAGGTGGTAGAGGTCGTGGGTATGGGAAGTGCTGCCGAAGAAGCCTTGGCGAGTTGCTGCAGTGCATTTTGTAGATGGTGCACACTGCAGCCACGGTATGCCGGTGGTGGAGGGAGTGAATGTTTAAGGTGGTGGATGGGGTGTCAATCAAGCGGGCTGCTTTGTCTTGAATGGTGTCGAGCTTCTTGAGTGTTGTTGGAGCTGCACTCATCCAGGCAAGTGGAGAGTATTCCATCACACTCCTGACTTGTGCCTTGTAGATGGTGGAAAGGCTTTGGGGAGTCTAGAGGTGAGACACTTGCCACAGAATACCCAGCCTCTGACCTACTCTTGTTGCCACTGTATTTATGTGGCTGGTCCAGTTAAATTTCTGGTCAATGGTGACCCCCAGGATGTTGATGGTGGAGGATTCGGCGATGGTAATGCCGTTGAATGTCAAGGGGCGGTGGTTAGACGCTCGCTTGTTGGAGATAGTCATTGCCTGGCACTTGTGTGGCAAAAATGGTACTTGCCACTTTTCAGCCCAAGCCTGAATGTCATCCAGGTCTTGTTGCATGCAGGCATGGACTGCGTCATTATCTGAGGAGTTGCGAATGGCACTGAACACTGTGCAGTCATCAGCGAACATCCCCACTTCTGACCTTATGATGGAGGGAAGGTCATTGATGAAGCAGCTGAAGATGGTTGGGCCTCGGACACTACCCTGAGGAACTCCTGCAGTGATGTCTTGGGGCTGTGCTGATTGACCTCCAACCACCACAACCAACTTCCTTTGTACTAGGTGACGTAAGAAAACTACTAGGCACTTGGTCTAAGCATTAAACAAAGCTTTAATCAACTGTTTTTCAACATGGAGATCTAGTTGTGTCCTTCACTAGTTCCTGTTGAGGAATGTCCTAAGCAAGCTGGGCCCATGCCCGAGTATTTATACTCTCCCTGGACAGCACCACCAGCAGGCCTGCCCAGTATTACTTCATACATGAATGACAAGATTCATGTCACTAGGTATGACTCCAGCTAGTGGAGAGTTTTCCCCCCGATTCCGATTGACTTCAGTTTTACTAGGGCTCCTTGGTGCCACACTCAGTCAAATGCTGCCTTGATGTCAAGGGCAGTCACTCTCGCCTCACCTCTGGAATTCAGCTCTTTTACCCATGTTTGGCTCAAGGTCTGGAGCCGAGTGGTCTTGGCAGAACCCAAACTGGGCATCAGTGAGCCAGTTATTGGTGAGTAAGTGCTGCTTGATGGCACTCTCCACAACACCTTCCATCACTTTGCTGATGATTGAGAGTAGACTGATGGGACGGTAATTGGCCAGATTGGATTTGTCCTGCTTTTGTGGACACGACATACCTGGGCAGTTTTCCACATTGTCGGATAGATACCAGTGTTGTAGCTGTACTGGAACAGCTGGAATGTTGTCAGGGCCCACAGCCTTTGCTGTATCCAATGCGCTCAGCCGTTTCTTAATATCACGTGGAGTGAATCGAATTGGCTGAAGATTGGCTTCTGTGGTGGTGGGGACCTCGGGAAGAGGCCGATATGGATCAACCACTCGGGACTTCTGGCTGAAGATGGTTGCAAACACTTCAGCCTTGTCTTTTGCACTCACGTGCTGGGCTCCACCATCATTGAGGATGAGCAGAAATTTTCTCCAATTAAATATTGGGAAGACCGAAGCCATTGCTTTCGGTCCCCACCACAAACTCTGTTCCCTAGGCACTGACTCCATCCCTCTCCCTAACATCTGTCTGAGGCTGAACCACACTGTTTGCAAACTTGGTGTTACATTTGACCCTGAAATGAGCTTCCGACCACATATCCGCGGCATAACTAAGACCGTCTATTTCCACCTCCGTAACATCGTCCGTCTCCGCCCTTGCCTCAGCTCATCCGCTGCTGAAACCCTCATCCAATCCTTTGTTACCTCTAGACTTGACTATTCCAATGCACTCCTGGCTGGCCTCCCACGTTCTACCCTACGTAAACCTGAGGTCATCCAAAATTCAGCTGCCTGTGTCCTAACTCACACCAAGTCCCGTTCACCCATCACCCTGCTTGCTGACCTATATTGGCTCCCGGTTAAGCAATGCCTCGATTACAAAATTCTCATCCTTGTTTTCAAATCCCTCCATGGCCTCGCCCCTCCCTATCCCTGTAATCTTCTTCAGCCCCACAACCCCCCAAGATATCTGCGCTCCTCTAATTCTGCCCTCTTGAGCATCCCTGATTATAATCACTCAACCATTGGTGGCCGTGCCTTCTGTTGCCTAGGCCCTAAGCTCTGGAATTCCCTGCCTTTAAGACGCTCCTTTGATAAAGCTTTTGGTCACCTGCCCTAATTTCTCCTTATGTGGCTCGGTGTCAAATTTTTTGTCTTATAATACTTCTGTGAAGCGCCTTGGAACGTTTTACTACATTAAAGGCGCTATATAAATACAAGTTGTTGTTGATAGAAAGGCAAATCTGGTGGGGCGTTTAATCGGCGGCCGTTCCGTAACAGTTTACCGCCCGCCCTGAAATAGAAAATTACCCCCAGTGTTTCAATGTCACAATACTTGAGCTGAAAAGAAAACAAAACTGTCTGGCCCTGGGAGACAGACGTTTCTCCGGACCTGCGGCACTCTAGGCCTTAAATCAAATATTAAAGAAGCGCTATAATAATAACAAAAAGGTGTATTTTCTACCCTACTATATTCCAACAGCTAAAATTAAATCGCATGGGAAATGAGATATACAGATTACAAAAAGAATGACAGAACAAAGATGATGAGGAGGAAGGTCGAGCATAGCATATTGATAGCGCCTTATTACAATAATTCTGGATAGTTATAGGATTAATTGTTGAATGTCCTCTTTAATATTCTGATAACATAAGATACGTGCCTGTTTGCAATACGAATAAACCCTTGCTGATTGTGAAAATATTTTGGATGTTGAATCCTGTTAAATTGTAATTTCCTATTTATATGGATATAATTTTATTTTATTCAGAAATATATATTTATTCTAGTAAAGGCTGTTTCGAATCCGACTGTCAAGTGTGACCATGTCACACTGGAACAATATCTTGATTTGAGTGAAGACATTAATAATTCTTCCACCTTGGCTCCAGATTTCTGGGAGTTATCATTGTGAATGTCACCTACATATAATTCTGTGAGCATTTACTTTCAGTGGTGGCAATATGACATTTCATTACAACAGAATTAATAAGCTGCTCATGTGCTGGTTTACAGTCAAAGCGGAGCCAATGGAGGCAAATATCATTCACTACCTGACGAAATTGATGAGGCACGAGGCTTGGTAAAGTGTCCCCTAACTGCTCATTATTTGTTAAGTAAATAATGTTTTAATAGCTCCAGCTTTGCCTTGTCTCTTACATTACACCATAATAGAGTCAAAATGGTACAAATGCCAATTTTACTTATTTGTTTTCTGCCACTTCTAAGTTTATTTTCTACCAGCAGCTTGGGTCAGCAGAAACCATTCCCCAATTAACAAAAGCAACCTTGTCCTGTGTGGCTTTGTTTGAAGGTATGGGAACGCACTATTTACCAGCCAGCTGTGGCTCAGTGGGTAGCGCTCTTGCCTCTGAGTCAGGAGGTTTTGGGTTCAAGGTCCCACTCCAGAGACTTGAACACCAAAATCTAGTCTGACGCTTCAGTGCAGTACCGAAGGAGTGCTGCACTGTCGGAGGTGCCGTCTTTTGGATGAGACGTTAAACAGTCTGCCTTCTCAGGTGGACGTAGAAGATCCCATAACACTATTTTGAAGAAGAGCAAGGGAGTTCTCCCTGGTGTCTTGGCCAATATTTGCCCCTCAACCAATAATACTAAAACAGATTATCTGGTCATTATCACATTGCTGTTTGTGGGAGCTTGCTGAGTGCAAATTGTCATAGAGTCATAATGGCACAAAAGGAGGCCATTCAGGCCCATCGAGTCCGTGCCGGCTCTCTGTAGATCAATCCAGTCAGTCCCATTCTCCCGCTCTATCCCCGTAGCCCTGCAAGTGTATTTCCCTCAAATGCTTATCCAGTCTCCCCTTGAAAACATTGAGGGGGAAAAATTGGGTTGCCCGAAGAGGGCGCTAATGGGGCGCAAAGCAACTAGCACCAGGGTGCGGCGCCGCCCACGCCTCCCGCGAAATTCAGTGGGAGGTTAGCGGCAGCGCTAACCGGTAACGCCCCGTGGCGCTGCGCCACCGGCGATGATGTCATCGCCCCGTTCGCACCCTGGTCGCGATCTTCGGGAGCGCCCCCTGACTTACTGCCGGACGCTATGTCCGATGGGGTCAGGGGGGCCTACTTGCGGCCGGGGAGGCGCAATTTAAAGGCGAGGTGCGGGGCGGCCATTTTTGTTGCTGGCCGCCTGCCAGCACCTGCCTGCGCTCCTATCCCCGGCCTCCTGAACGGCCCCCCCCGCGGGTTGCTGGCTGCGCGCCAAGAGCCCGGCATTTCTCTTGAGTGCCGGGCTCTTTTGCCGGCACTCCCGATCCCCAGGGGCCCAGCTGGGCCCCGGGTCTCGCTGCGCAAGGCCCTGCCCCTTTAAGAAGGAGAGGAAGGCCTGCAATACCGCGGCGCAACGTGCCGCAGCGCCACGCATAGCGCCGTGATAGTGACTTGCCGCACCCCAAGAGGGATGCGGGGCGCTTCCAGTAGCGCCCCGCTTCCCTCTTGGGGCGCAACCACTCAATTTCCGGCGCGGGGCGCTAATTTTTCCAGGGCGCTAAAAGTAACTCAATTTTTAGCCCTGAATGTCTCCGCTTCCACCACTTCCATCGGCAGCAAATTCCAGGTCCTCACCACTCGCTGTGTAAAAAAGTTTTTCCTCACATCCCCCCTGTATCTCTTGCCCAAAACCTTAAATCTGTGTCCCCTAGTCCTTGTGCCATCAACTAGTGGGAACAGCCTTTCCCCGTCTAGCCTATCCAAACCCGTCATAATCTTGTACACCTCTATCAAATCACCCCTCAACCTCCTTTGCTCCAATGAAAACAAATCCAGCTTCTCCAACCTGTCCTTGTAGCTAAGATTCCCCATCCCCGGAACCATTCTGGTAAATCTCCTCTGCACCCTCTCAACAGCCTTCACATCCTTCCTAAAGTGTGGTGACCAGAACTGGACACAATACTCCAGTTGTGGCCTAACCAGCGCTTTATAAAGGTTCAGCATAACTTCTCTACTTTTGTACTCAATACCTCTATTTATGAAGCCCAAGATCCCATATGCTTTGCTAACCACTCTCTCAATATGTCCTGCCACCTTCAGGGACCTATGCACATTAACTCCCAGGTCCCTCTGTCCCTGCACACTCTTTAAAACTGTGCTATTAAGTGTATATTGCCTCTCCCTGTTCCTTCTGCCAAAATGCATCACCTCACACTTCTTTGTATTAAATTGCATCTGTCACTTGTCTGCCCATTCTGCTAGCCTTTCTATGTCCTGTTGCAGTCGATTGGTATCATCCTTACTGTTTGCCACCCCCCCCAAGTTTGGTGTCATCGGCAAATTTAGAAATTCTACTCTGTATTCCAATATCCCCTGTATCTCTTGCCCATAACCTTATATATATCAAAAAAAGCAGTGGCCCCAGCACTGACCCTTGGGGAACACCACTGTCTACCATCCTCCAGTCTGAAAAACAGCCATTTACCACAACTCTCTGTTTTCTGTCCCTAAGCCAATTCCTTATCCAAGCTGTGTCTGCTATTGTCTACCGTGTTTCCTGCATTACAACAGTGACTGCACTTCAACAAGTATTTAATTGGCTGTAAAGCGCTTTGGCCCATCCTGAGAGCCTGAAAGACTCGATATAAATGTAAGTTGTTCTCTGGATGTCCATAGATGCATATTTTCCAGAAAGGGTCACCATATAAGCATCATGGCCAGGAACCATGGCAATTTCCCCCCTCCATCTCATAGGGTGTTGAGGCCAATTGTAACGACCCTGATGTCTCCTCAACCAAGCAATTAGAGTTTCTTTAAAGATCTGGTACAAATTTGCCACAAGATCTGTACTTCAAATGCCCCCAAAAATTGGAAACTGCATTTTCTTGACCAGACAAGTAATGAAAGCCTGAATAGGTCCAACTATTGAGAAATTCAACGCAGCAGTGCAGTGAAACCAGTAAATGACAGACACCTTAGGGACTAGCATCAGCTGTCCTTTTTCTTTGCAGGCCTCCTTATTTTCAAAATGGTCAATGTATGTACAGTAAAAAATGTCCCCAACAATCTTCAAGATCCGGCTGAGATTATGATCAGCCCCTAATCAGCTGCGGCAATGCTAAGAACTTAAGTTTGGAAACAGATAATATGACGACAAAACTGATGGGCCAAGTACAGTACCTGTAGAGTGGAACCTGTTCCTAACGGCACTCTCAGACGACAGACGACCTTGGGGTCGGGCACGTGCGCATTTTCTGGGTCCACGTGAGGTCTTGGCCTGTGTTATCAATAGGTTGCTTTTGGAAGCAGGGACAGCGGCTGCAGGGGATGATTCAAACCCCGATATCGGCATGGGCAAAGAGGAATCCAGTAACAATCCATCGGTTATCGCGATCTTCAGATTCAGATACAGTAGGTACTTTGAACATTTGAAAGAGAGACATCAACAACAACAACTTGTATTTATATAGCACATTTAACGTCGTAAAACGTCCCAAGGCGCTTCACAGGAGCGTTATAAGGCAAAAAATTTGACACCGTGGGCAACACGGTGGCATAGTGGTTAGCACTGGTGCCTCACAGCGCCAGAGGCCCGGGTTCGAATCTGACCTCGGGGGACTGTCTGTGTGGAGTTTACACATTCTCCCCGTGTCTGCGTGGGTTTCCTCCGGGTGCTCCGGTTTCCTCCCACAGTCCAAAAATGTGTGGGTTAGGTTGATTTGGCTATGATAAATTGATCCTTAGTGTTAGGGGGGATTAAATATGTGGGGTTATGGGGATAGGATGGGATATGTTAGGGGGAATTAAATACATGGGTTACGGGGGTAGGGTGGGATATGTGTACTGTGGGGATTAAAGCAGGGACAGGGTACTGGATTTGGATGATCAGCCATGATCGTATTGAATGGCGGAGCAGGCTCGACGGGCCGAATGGCCTACTCCTGCTCCTAGATTCTATGTTTCTATGTTTCTATGTTTCTATAAGGAGAAATTAGGGCAGGTGACCAAAAGCTTGGTCAAAGAGGTAGGTTTTAAGGAGCATCTTAAAGGAGGAAAGAGAGGTAGCGAGGCGGAGAGGTTTAAGCAGGGAATTCCAGAGCTTAGGGCCTAGGCAACAGAAGGCACGGCCACCAAAGGTTGAGCGATTATAATCAGGGATGCTCAAGAGGGCAGAATTAGAGGAGCGCAGCTATCTCAGGGGGCTTGTAGGGCTGAAGGAGATTACAGAGATAAGGAGGGGCGAGGCCATGGAGGGATTTGAAAACAAGGATGAGAATATTGAAATCGAGGTGCTGCTTAACCGGGAGCCAATGTAGGTCAGCGAGCACAGGGGTGATGGGCGAACGGGACTTGGTGCGAGTTAGGACACGGGCAGCCGAGTTTTGGATGACCTCAAGTTTACGTAGGGTGGAATGTGGGAGGCCAGCCAGGAGTGCATTGGAATAGTCAAGTCTCGAGGTAACAAAGGCATGGATGAGGGTTTCAGCAGCGGATGAGCTGAGGCAGGGGCAGAGACGGGCGATGTTACGGAGGCGGAGGTTGTGTCCCATGTTTTAAGTTGTATTGAAGCGCATTGAAGGCTGTCTGTAGTTCGTAATTTGCGAGTGCCTGTGGTTTCAGAGTGCCTCTTGTGTATTTTACAATGGAAGTTATTTGGGACTGTCAATAAGTGTCCATTTATTGGGCGTGTCCGTTTTACAGATTGCACTGTATATTGGAATATCATATATTCCAATCTATCTGCTTGCATAACCAAAATTTTGGCACTGAGTGCTTGTTTGGGAAATAAAAAGAAAATCTCACACAAGTGCTGTAAGATGTGATCTTCTGTGGTTGGAGATGAACCATATTATCAGGACAACGTAAGAAGAAATTGTATTTGATCGGTGGCAGACCTTACCTCAGAGTACTTGATGTCGCTGAGTACGGAGTGGAAACTAATCAGTACTCTCAAACGCTACATTAAAGGCAAAACCACAGTGACAAAAACAATATGCAAAAAATCTATTATCGACCACGCTCTGCATAAGGGAACGAGATCCTACTTATTTATTATTAGTGTAAAAACAACAATTCAAGTACTGGTTGGAGTGCTGCTGTACATGTGTGCAGTGACCTGGAGACCATCCATCATAATCAAACACTTGCTTCTTAGAGATGATATAGAGAGGGGTGCATGTTTTATTCAAGCCACGGACATGATTAATGGTACATGGGCTTGACTGTTTGCATGGACCTACAGTGACGATAGATACTGCAATGCAAACTGCGGTGTTGTTTAATTATTCCAAGGACCGTCCTAGGTGTTACCTTGTCTCACAGTAGAGATCTCATTATCACTAAGTCCCTGGCATTATAAGCACCCTGCGAGTGTTTCATTACATTCCACTTTCTCTGAATCTGCAGGATCACTGGTTCTTTGAACAAATGTTCAAGTGCAATTGCAAAACGTTTTTTGCTTCAATAGAGCCAGTATTATATATGGCATTTTTAAAATGTTTTAATCTTGCCGAGAGAAATAGCCGTGATGAGCGTTTCCTGTTTGAAGGTGGTGTAACTTTATAGTGTGCGTCTCACAGTGCTTTCTACATTCTGCATTTGTTTGCTTTTAGGTTTAAAGCTGCTGAGCTCGCCTGTGTCCACAGGCGTGCTAATGGGGTCTATCTCATTCCTCACTTGAATCACGTTGAGGTTTAGTCCTATAGTTCCTGGCAGTCTCCAGTACCTCATCCAAGTGGCCATTATTGCTTCGTGAGCCAAGGTGATGAGTATTGCGAGGCTATTCCACTGTGTGGGGAAGGTATTTTTTCGTCTAGTTTTTGCTTGGTGGTTGTCCCTTTAAATCCAGTCATAAGGATTTTGAGAGCTGCCTGCAGACCATCTTAACTCGAAGCTAACGTTGCAAGTTTCATTCGGTTCCTTGTAAAGCTTGAGGAAGGAGCCTAACTACGTTCAAACAAGCACAGACTGGAAAATTTGTTCTATCGTATGTACAACAACCAGCTATTTTCGAATGTGGTCGACCATTATTAAAAATCTAGGAAGTGTTTTCAGGGATATTTAAGGAACTGTAGCTGTTTGGATCTTGGAGTCTGAATGGAGTTATCAAGAGAATAGTCTAAGCCGCTATCAGCTCCTACATGGCAAGGAATACATGAAGAAACACGACACATGTAAAAGTATTCCACAAGTTCATAGCTTATAAATAAATACTTGCATTCTTATAGCGCCTTTCGCAACCTCAAGGATGTCCCAAAGTGCTTTACAGCCAATGAAGTACTTTCAAAGTGATGTAATGTAGGAAATTGTTACACCTTTTGTTGCTGTCCTGTTGAGGAGCTATGTGGAAGGATTTCTACTGTAAATATATAGAATCATCGACTGTTACAGATCAGAAGGAGGCCATTCGGCCCATTGCTCTTTGAAAGAACTGTCCAATTAGTCCCAGTCCCCTGCTCTTTCCCCATAGCCCTGCTATTTTCTCCCCTTCAAGTATTTATCCAATTCCCTTTTGAAAGTTACCATTAAATCTGCTTCCACCGCCCTTTTAGGCAGCGCATTCCAGATCACAACAACTTGCTGTGTAAAAGAAATTCTCCTTATCTCACCTTATATATTATATAAAATACATATATATATTAAATCGCTCTTAGTTATTCATTTGTTCAAGCCCATCCTATTTAGATGTGTGGCTCACTACTTTGAGCTGAAGACTACAATTTATTTCTTAGTTTGGACATAGGTTAACAATTTGGTTGCAGATCCTATCTTTTTTTCTGCTGCTGATGGTGTATTCTCAACATTTTCTGTTTGTATCTCAAATTTCCAGCACTTGCAGTTTTTCTTTTCATCGCTACTGTTTGTCCCGCCCTTTCTGAAATTGTCCCTTTTCCAAAAAACGCATTTCAAACCGTGCGCATACCATCTCACTCCCAGCATTGTGCCATTGTTAGCAGCTGTTTTTTACATTGAGATATCTAGATGAAGGATCGAGGTGTACAGTGCGGGAGTGACAATATGAGGTCAGTCAAGAAGCAGTGATTAACCCCAGCCAATGTATATGAGTCTGCATATTGGAGTTATGTATTTCCATGTGCACAGTAGCAGGAATACTTGCTTTCCATGTGTGCGCGGTTGTTAGAACATTTACAATCGAACTTTCGATATCTACCATGATGGAGGGAACTTATCCCCCCCACCCCCTCCCAAAGAACACAGGAAGAGGAGAAGGCCATTCAGCCCCTCGAGCCTGGAAATTGGTGGATAATTGAAGGTCCCCAAATTTTGGTCTTACACATATGGTACAACACTAACAACATCCCAATAACGGACAATCAAGGAGCCACAGGGAGGGGGGATCTAAAAACAATCACTATCACGAAGGAAAAAGTACTTGGTAAAATAATGGGACTAAAAGACGACAAGTCCCCTGGACCAGATGGCCTGCATCCCAGGGTCTTAAAAGAAGTGGCTGCAGAGATAGTGGATGCATTGGTTGCAATATACCAAAATTCCCTGGACTCTGGAGAGGTCCCAGCAGATTGGAAAACTGCAAATGTAACACCCCTATTTAAGAAAGGAGGGAGACAGAAAGTAGGAAACTATAGACCAGTTAGCCTAACATCTGTCGTTGGGAAAATGCTGGAGTCCTTCTTTAAGGAAGCAGTAGCAGGGCATTTGGAAAATCATAATGCAGTCGAGCAGAGTCAGCATGGTTTTATGAAAGGGAAATCATGTTTAACAAATTTGCTGGAGTTCTTTGAGGATGTAACGAGTAGGGTGGTTAAGGGTGAGCCAGTGGATGTGGTGTATTTGGATTTCCAGAAGGCATTCGATAAGGTGCCACATAAAAGCTTACTGCATAAGATAAGAGCTCACAGAGTTGGGGGTAATATATTAGCATGGATAGAGAATTGGCTAACTAACAGAAAGCAGAGAGTCGGGATAAATGGGTAATTTTCCAGTTGGCAAACGGTAACTAGTGGGGTGCCACAGGGATTGGTGCTGGGGCCTCAACTATTTACAATCTACATTAATGACTTGGATGAAGGGACCGAGTGTAATGTAGCCAAGTTTGCGGATGATACAAAGATGGGTGGGAAAGCAAGTTGTGCAGAGGACTCAAAGAACCTGCAAAGGGATATAGACAGGCTAAGTGAGTGGGCAAACATTTGGCAGATGGAGTATAATGTGAGAAAGTGCGAGGTTATCCACTTTGGCAGGAAAAATAAAGCAAATTATTATTTAAATGGAGAGAGATTACAAAATGCTACAGTTCAGAGGGACCTGGGGATCCTTGTGCATGAAACACAAAAAGTTAGCATGCAGGTGCAGCAAGTAATCAAAAAGGCAAATGGAATGTTGGCCTTTATTGCAAGAGGGTTGGAGTATAAAAGCAGGGAAGTCCTGCTACAACTGTACAGGGTATTGGTGAGACCACACCTTGAGTACTGTGTACAGTTTTGGTCTCCTTATTTAAGGAAGGATATACTTGCATTGGAGGCAGTTCAGAGACGATTCACTAGGTTGATTCCTGAGATGAGGGAGTTGACTTATGAAGAAAGGTTGAGCAGGTTGGGCCTATACTCATTGGAATTTAGAAGAATGAGAGGTGATCTTCTTGAGGGGGCTCGACAAGGTAGATGCAGAGAGGATGTTTCCCCTCGTGGGAAATCTAGAACTCGGGGGCATAGTTTCAGAATAAAGGGTTGCCCTTTTAGAACTGAGATGAGGAGGAGTGGCAGGCAGTGACTAGTGGGGTACCGCAGGGATCGGTGCTAGGACCCCAGCTATTCACAATATATATTAATGATCTAGACGAGGGAACGAGATGTAATATCTCCAAGTTTGCAGACGACACAAAGCTGAGTCGGCGTTTTGTGCTGTGAGGAGGATGCAGAGAAACTCCAGTATGATTTGGACAGGTTGGGTGATTGGGCAGATGCATGGCAGATGCAGTATAATGTGGATAAATGCGAGGTTATCCACTTTGGTGGCAAAAACAGGAAGACAGATTATTATCTGAACGGCAATAGATTGGGAAAAGGGGAAGTGCAACGAGACCTGGGTGTCCTTGTGCACCAGTCGCTGAAGGTAAGCATACAGGTGCAGCAGGCGGTTAAGAAGGCAAATGGTGTGTTGGCCTTCATAGCGAGAGGATTCGAATACAGGAGCAAGGATGTCTTGCTGCAGTTGTACAGGGCCTTGGTGAGACCACACCTTGAGTATTGTGTGTAGTTTTGGTCACCTTATCTGAGGAAGGATGTTCTTGCCATGGAGGGAGTGCAGCGAAGATTCACCAGACTGATACCTGGGATGGCAGGAATGACGAATGAAGAGAGATTGGGTCGATTAGGCTTATATTCACTAGAGTTTAGAAGAATGAGAGGGGATCTCATTGAAACTTACAAAATTCTAACAGGACTAGACAGACAAGATGCAGGAAGGATGTTCCCGATGGCAGGGGAGTCCAGAACCAGGGGTCACAGTCTAAGGAGAAGGGGTAAGCCATTTAGGACTGAGATGAGGAGGAATTTCTTCACCTAGAGAGTGGTGAACCTGTGGAATTCTCTACCACAGAAGGCAGTTGAAGTCAACTCATTAAATATATTCAAGAAGGAGTTAGATATATTTCTAGAGGCTAAAGGGATCAAGGGATATGGGGAGAAAGCAGGGACAGGGTACTGAATTTGGATGATCAGCCATGATCTCATTAAATGGCGGAACAGGCTCGAGGGGCCGAATGGCCTACTCCTGCTCCTATCTTCTATGTTTCTATGAATTTCTTCTCTCAGAGGGTCCTAAATCTGTGGAATTCTCTGCCCTAGAGAGCCGTGGAGGCTGGGTCATTAAATACATTTAAGGTGGAGATAGACAGATTTTTACAAGATAAGGGAGTGAAGGGTTATGAGGAGTGGGCAGGGAAGTGGCTTTGAGCCCAAGATCAGCCATGATCTTATTGAATGGCGGAGCAGTGCTTGAGGGGCCGAGTGGCCCTATTCCTGCTCCTATTTCTTACGTTCTTATGTAATAGCCTCGGGAAGGAAGACAAGTACAATACTAATAACAAAGAAACAATTGGTTTTGTTCATCAAGAGAAGGAGATGAAATAATCAAAAAAACTGTGCAACATGGAGACATCTCAGGCAAGGCTTTGTTCTGCACAAGTTCTGACAGATAATTGGTTAGACAGAGAATGGATGGCAACCGTCCATCTCGAAAGACAATGGACTAAGCACTAAAGCAGTTTAGTTGCTTTGTCATGCTGCAACATCCCAAGTGGCTGAAGAGTCCAATTCTCGAGCAACAGTCCTTGCCTTAGATGGTGCAGGTGTAAATCACACGGCCAGATGATGAAGTATTAACTCTTGAATCCTAATGCGCTTTCTTTGCTCTCTTCTCTTTCCTCTCTCTCATCCACCTCTCTTCAACCTCTTTGACTCCTTGATACAGCCCTCCAGTGTGTCCATTGTTGGCCGCATCCTCCCAGCTTGCAGCTTCGATGTTAAAAGTTTTCATGTCCCTCTTGCCAACGTGTTTAAGCCTGAGCCTAGGTCGGTCCCCCGTGGCCTTGAGGCATCTGCAAGTTCTCCATACGAAAAGAATCCTTTGGAATACGCCCACCTTCCATCCGATACAGATGACCAAGCTCCCGGAGGCGTCTGTGAGAAAAGTGTTCAGACTTGGCAAATTAGCTTCCTCAAGTACTTTGGGGTCAGGAGCGTTTTCTTCCCACTTCATATTTATAATATGATGGAGACAGTGGGTGTAGAAAGAGTTTAACCATCTCCCATGCCTGCTGTAGGTGGTCCAGATTATAGACAGGTAATAGCAGTGTGAATAATAGAGATTACAGTGCAGTTCCAGTCAGAATCCGTGATTGAAGTGACATATTTTATAAAGTTACATTCCACCATACAATTCTGGCCATGGTTACATTTTATGATCAATGTTGGAAATGCACAGAAACATTCAGATGTCTCGTGCATCAGAGTGTTTGTGTACCTTAGTTTTCTAACTTTTGTCAAAGGGACCACACATCTCCTCATGCATGTAAAGTAACACTTTGACTGGAGTGTGCTACCATCAAGAGGCCTGATGACAAACTAGTTCTTCACAACCCTGAAATTGTATTGCAGCCCATAACTCGCTCTAGCCCGAATATTTTAGAATACATTTCTGTGTTTGTCTGGACTGTTGTCTGCATCAGGCCCATTGACTCTCGCTATCAATTTTCTTCTTGCTCATTAGTTAAGTCTCTTGTGCTTTTTTTCTTTGTTCTAGTTGATTTTCTCCTTTTGTTGTTCACTAATTGTAATGCACAAGGGGGGAAAAATTGGGTATCGGCCATTTTGGGCGCTAATATCAGCCGGGCGCAAAGTTTAGCACCCGGCGCTAATTATCGCCGCCAACCGCAAAATTCGTCTCCATCGCCCCTGGAGGTGATTTGAGCGCTAAATCAGGCACTACACACCTCTCTTAGGGCGCAAACGTCGGGGAGCGAGGCGCTACCAAAGCTCAGGCGATGTCAGTTACCCTGGAACTCAGACAGACTGGCACCGGCCAGTTCTTAAAGGGGAGGGGCCATCTTGCTGCACAGCTACACCCTGCTCATTGCAGCGTTTGACCTCGGCCTGCAAACACCTACATATATTGCTGAAACATTTGTGATGGATACTCAGAGGCCCAGGGAGAGAGCTCGGCGCTTTAGCGACCAGGCATTGGTGGCTCTGGTTGGCGCTGTTGAACGGCGACGGGCTGTGCTCTTTCCAGAGAGTGGCAGGAGGCCACTGCCCCGGGAGTTTAGAAGGGTCTGGAGGGAGGTAGCCCAGCATGTGTCATCGAGGAGCCTGGTGCAAAGGACACATACACAGTGTCGTAAAAAGTTCAACGACCTCACTTGGGTGGTCAGAGTGAGTACCTGCTTTTCAATACCTCTACATCCCACCATCTCAATCTCACTCTGTGCACAGACAGTGTAAATACCCAAATGCCCAACACTCATCCAACAACTATGGCCATCTCATAAAACTCACCTGCACATTCCACACCTTGCACACATTAACAGCTATTCAACTATGGTAGGCACATCTGCCAAACACATGGCTGCACACTCACTCACACGCTGTCCTTTTTCTTGCAGGCCAAGCTTTCACATAACCGCCGAGAGACCCAGCGGACGGGAGGAGGACAGGCAGAGCTACATCCCCTCACAGAATTGGAGGAGAGAGTCCACAGACTCATTGTGAGCCAGGTAGTAGGTGCTGTGGCCGTTGGAGAAGTCGACCCCCTTGGGGACAGCAACGGTATGTTCATCAGCTTTCTCTCCTCTCTCATACCACTTCCCCCTCACACCACCAGCCTTTTACACTTTCAATCTAACTAACTGTCTCCAGTCCTTGCTCCCTTCCTGCCCCCCTGCCCTCAGGTTAAGGCCACTCTTGTACCTTCCTGCTTTCAGATAGTGAATCACCAGCTGCCCAGCCTGTCCCTCAGCCTCCCAGTGGCAGCGACGCGCCAGAGGAGGAGGAAGAGGAAGAGGAAGCCGGAGCCTCACCACCTGTCTCCCCCGAAGGTGACACTTCCGACACTGGGGCCACGCCTTCCCTGGAGGGGAGCAGGAGGTTAGGGTCTGATGTGGGTGAAGCTCCGGGACCCAGTGGGCTGCAGTAATGCCATGGGGGAAGGGAAGCACGGGGGGCCATCTCCCTGGAGGGTGCGTACGCACACGAGTTCTGCTGCACAGGACTCTGATGAGGACCTCGATATAGCGGCCATGAATACTCAGGTGATGAGCATGCATACGGAGCTCATGGGTGCAATGGCAAGGGTGCCCGCGAGCATGGATGCACTGGCTGGGAGCGTGGAGGAGTCCGCCGCCAGCACAGCTGTCATCTGTGTGTAAACCCTAGAACCCATCCTTGCCTCGTTGCAGAGGATGGTTGAATTGCAGAGAGACCATGGGGACCCAGACCCCATGCCGCATGTAATGGGTGAGGTGGCAGGATCTATTGCAGCACAGGCCGACGCAACGCAACGGCTTAGTGCTGCAATTGAGTCATTGGCTGGTGCCATCCAATCTCAGACTGCTGTCATACAGTCTCAGAGTGATGTCACGCAAGCGCTGACTGCTGCCATCCTCGCTGGGTCGCCCACAGTCCACCGGGATCTCACGGTGTCGCAGCAGGCCAGCAATCTGTGCTCGAGCAGATTGCTCCGGATGCTGAGGTATTGCCCCGGGGGAGTGGTAGTGTGTCGATCGAGCAGGAAGGTGCTGTCCTCTCTCAGGATGACAGCATTCCTGCTCCCACCACTGCCACTTCCCCATTGCACTTGGTACGGCCTGCAACACAGCCAGCCCAGACTGCTGCCACCCATGCAGAGTTGGTGCAGTCTGCAGCCGGGCCCTCCAGGCCCAGAGCTGGTTGAGGTCATCCTTCAAGGCCATCTGCAGTCCCTGGATCCAACATTCAGCAGCCTTCCGCCTACCTTGCTGCAGCCACTGGGGCCACATTACGGAGGAGCAGTAGGGTGGGAAGGGGGGAAGTGCGCAGGGGATGGAGATCACCCTTGAAAGCCGAAAAGTAAAATTATGCAATAAATGGGGGAATGTTTGCGGCAAAGTTTGATGTTCATCTTAATATATTTGTTTACTGCGTTGACGCTTATATCGATGTTGTAAGAACGAGTTTTGTTAGTTTATGAATTGTTGTGTTTGTTTGTCCTGAATAAATAAGACACAGTTTGTCATATAAATAAAACATTTTATTGGAACTTTACAACTTTGCTCTTTTGACTCATTGGAGCTTTGCCCGGCAATAGGGGCAGCGGGATGCTTGCGATGATGTGTTTCTTTATCCCAGAAGCCATCATCTCTGTCATTCATCAGAAGCGGTGTCTTATCAGGCGTTCATGGACGGCCCTTGCAGAGGCAACATTGTGCGCCTCCCTCCCATGTTGGTGCTGCTGATCCTCCTCTTCATCCTCCTCCTCCGCCTCCTCCTCCTCTCCCTCTTCCTCCTCCTGAGGTGGTGCACCAATCCCTGGTGGCAATGGCTGGGTCCTCAGAATTGCAAGGTTGTGAAGCATGCAGCACACAACAATGAAAAGTGAGACTCGCTCGGGAGAGTACTGCAGGGCTCCTCCAGAGTGGTCAAGACACCGGAACCGTTGCTCCAAGATGCCGATCGTCTGCTCAATGAGGTTCCTGGTGGCGCTATGGCTCTCATTGTAGGCGAGCTCAGCAGGAGTGTTGGGGTCACGGAGCGGTGTTATCAGCCAGCTGCAGAGTGGATAACCCTTGTCCCCGAGGAGCCAGCCACGAGGTTGACGCAGTGGTTGGAAGAGGTCTGGGACACCGATCTGGTGCAGAATGAAAGCATCGTGGCTGCTGCCAGGATAGCGAGGATGCGCTGTCTGTGGTCACACACCAACTGGACGTTCAGAGAGTGGAAGCCCTTGCGGTTGCGCAACACCTCTGCATTTTCATGCGGTACCCGCAATGCCACATGCGTGCAGTCAATGGCGCCCTGAACCATGGGGAAGCCCGCTATCCTCGCAAAGCCACATGCGCGTTCATGCTGTTTGTCCCGGGTCATGGGGAAAGAGATGTACTGGTGTCTCCTTTTATACAGAGCATTTGTAGCAATGGACAACGAACTGGGAGATATTCGTTATGTCCCCAGTTGAAGCCTGGAAGGAGCCACTGGCATAGAAATTCAGAGCCACCTTCACTGCCACCGACAGAGACGTCCTGGTCCTGAGCTGAGGCTGCAGATCTGGTTGCAGGAGGTGGCAGAGCTCAGTGACCACCTCCTTGCTGAAGTGCAGCCTTCGGAAACACTGCTCCTCAGACAAATGAATGTAGGAGAATTGCTCCCGGAATACCCTGGGAGGGTAAGGTCTCCTGTGCAGAGGCCTGTTGGCCCTCCTCCCTCTGGCCACGTTTGCCACTCTCCCTCTGCGCCTCCGCTGCCTTCGAAGGTGAAGCTGGAGGACGATGCCCCGAGTTAGTACAGCCTCCATTTAATCTTCTAAATGTGGTAAATATGAAGCTCAGAGATATAGGAACCTGAAAAGTGTTGCTCAGGACCAAGACTCCTTAGGACAGCGTTAAATCTCTCCAGACGTGTCTCTCCCTCTCAACCTGTGTATGCCAAAACTTTTGCCGACAAGAAAAAGCAGGAAGTGCACGCCTTTAAATAGCGCTCCCCCAGCCCCTTCCCGATTCCAAAACATCCCCCTCTACCTGTCGTTCCTAGCGGCAGACGCTAAGACAGGGGGCAAGAATCAATTTTCGGTCCGGGGCGCTACCGGGGCGTTGCATGCTTGGATGACGTCACGATCTCCAGGCGCAGGAGATCGTGGCGGTAGTGTTTAGCGCCACCGCAAAACACCAGGTCAATTTCGCGAGCGGTGCTAAAATCGCCGTGCTCGGGCGCTAAGTTGCTAGCGCCCTGTTAGTGCCCCCCGGAGGCGCTAACGGGAGGCGCTTACCAACCCAATTTTTCCCCCAAGATGTTTCTCCCCAATCAGATTCTGCCGAAAACAAAATTCTACACAATCGCATTCCAGCAATTTTGTTTTTCTCCGAAGGTACTGTTGCCATGACTGTTCCTCACTCATGCATTTTAATTCCCTTTTGTCCTAGGAATCCAGGGAAGACTTGAATCAGATCTATGGAGGAGGGGGGGATAAGGGGTCGGCCATTTAGGACTGAGATGAGGAGGGATTTCTTCATTCAGAGGGTTGTGAATCTTTGGAATTCTCTACACCAGAGGGCTGTGGATGCTGAGTCGTTGAGTATATTCAAGGCTGAGATCGATAGATTTTTGGACTCTATCAAGGGATATGGGGATAGTGCAGGAAAGTGGAGTTGAGGTTGAAGATCAGTCATGATCTTATTGAATGGCGGAGCAGACTCGAGGGGCTGTATGGCCAACTCCTGCTCCTATTTCTTATGTTCTTATGTGATTTTCTAGTTCATTTGCCAGGACTGCCTGATTACACTTCATATTTGGTAGCCTTTGCCAAGTTCAACCGTTTCTCTAAAGCCACCAGAGGGGCAGGCAAAAGGACTCTGTGAAGGTTAGCAGTGAGGCCCTCGCATGAGGTGATGGCTTGGGACCTTGTTTCAGGTCCAGTTTTACATTGACTTTTATTTCGGGGAACATGCTATTTCCTATATTTTAAGGAAGAAGGACCAAGTTCTGTACATTGCTGCTAATTTGCAGTTTGTCTTTGCTACAGTTTACTTATCCATTCCCTGTTAATAAATCCGATTAGTCGTTGATAGAATGTTCAGTCATCACTTTTTGAGGTCAAGGATGCCACATGAGGGCATGTGATATTTCTAGTAAGCCAAATACAGGAGTTTCTCTTCGATCCCTGGGCTTGCTACAATCACCTGGATATCGAGCAGGTAAAACCACCCTCCAGTTTGTAGAGGTGCGGGCTTACTGGTCTTTGGCGTCGCACTCAAACAAAATATCTGTCAAAGTACAAAAATGCAATGCTTGGCTCCAACAATTTGGCTCCCTGCCAATCTACAAACAGCAAAGTGCACCCTGCCAGGGCTCTGAACATCCTGGATTGGCAGTTAAAACCCAGGCCTATGCTTCTTTCGTACATATTACAGACTCTGAGCTCCAGGGAACCCTGCATGTTGCAGCCTGTGCTTTGTGCTACATTACAGGCCCTCTCTTCCTTTTGCTCACTGTATTACATCACCGTATGAAGGAGGAGAAAGAAGAGAGAGAGTAGGAGAAGGAGAAGTGGGAGAGCGAGAGAAAGAAAAGTAAAGGAGGGGGAGAGAGAAGTGAAAGAGTCAGGTGAAGGACAGAGAAATGGTGTAACAGAGGTGGAGGAGAGAGGGACAGAAGTGAATGAGACAGAGAGAAAAGTGAAGGAAGAGAGGAGAAAGAGAAGTGAAGGAGGGGAGAGAGATACAGAAGTGAAGGAGGAGTGGACCAAAGAGAGAGATGAAGCAGGAGAGAAAGCTTTGCAAAGAGGAAGAGAGTCAAGTGAAGGAGAGAGCCAGAAGTGGAGCAGAGTGAGAGAGAACGAGAGAGAAACAGGAGTGAAGGAGCAGAGCTAGAAAGAATAAAAAAGGAATGTTTACCTTAATCTTTGCAACATGATCTGCAAGCTCGCTGTCTACCACTAGGGGGCCATATTGCTCCTTGTAAAGCAGCCTGACTATCACATTAACTCCCACCATGTTAATTAATAACTGCAGAAAATTCTTTGGCTATTGCATTATTACAGTACCTGTCGAGTGGGTTTTATAGACCTAAATTAATGGCATGTGACAGATTATGCACTTTACAGCAAAGCCTACATTGAAAAACAATCGACTAATGTAAATTGAACAGACTAAGGTTAGAAGAGCAGTATCAATTCATTCTTACCCAGGATATGTCATTTATCTACCATCCTGTAACTATAGGGAAATCACGTCGACATCAGATTCTTGGTACTCCAGGAGCTCTCATGGGGTCTGCAGGTACTTGACATGGGACACACACCAGTAATGAGTGGTATCAGTGAACCTGGCTGTGTGCTTGCAGCAATCCTGGACATGACCGAAGGAAGGAAAGAAAACGGCTTCAAGTATTCTTTGTGCTCTCCGAAATTAATATTGTTCAACAGCTCCATTGAAACCGCAACTTCATTTCAATCATTTATTGAGAACGGGACACATATCGGCATTAATAAAAGATTGACTTCAGCTACTAGCCGCAGTTCGCAAGCAGAAAAAAAAAATCAGAGCCAACACTTTTTCAACAGGACAAAAGCCAAATACTGCGGATGCTGGAAACCTGAAACAAAAACTGAGAACACTGGCAACACTCAGCAGGTCAGGCAGCATCTGTGGAGAGAGAAACAGAGTTTCAGGTCATCGACATTAACTCTGTTTCTCTCTCCACAGATGCTGCCTGACCTGCTGAGTGTTGCCAGCGTTTTCTGTTTTCCTTTTCAACAGAAGATGTTTTAAAGTTATTAAAGTTTTGAAGACCGTGATAACATTGCATCACCACCATCTCCCCCCAAAAACTCGGAGAATCAGCTTTACCGATGCAGGGATGAAAGGTGTTATTTTGAAAGCGGGGGAAGTATTTTATCTTCAAAGGATTATATCCAATCTCAGTACTTTGTTTGATAAATAGCAGTTCGCTATTCTGAATCTTCCCCGGCTATTGGAGGAAGCATTTAACTTCAATACAATTACAAAAAAATGAGTTTTTTATTTGGCTGTAAGTAATCCCCCCAGATGTACCGCGTTGGTCCTCTAATTGCGACAGCCTCTCGCACTGTGCTGTCCCTTACATTGCATTATGAGTTACACTGTGCCACGTCTCCAGCTCCACCTCTCGCACTGTGCCACCTCTCCAGCTCCACCTCTCGCACTGTGCCACCACTCCGGCTCCTCCCCTCACACTGTGCCACCTCTCCAGCTCCACCTCTCGCACTGTGCCACCTCTCCAGCTCCACCTCTCGCACTGTGCCACCTCTCCAGCTCCACCTCTCGCACTGTGCCACCTCTCCAGCTCCACCTCTCGCACTGTGCCACCTCTCCAGCTCCACCTCTCGCACTGTGCCACCTCTCCAGCTCCACCTCTCGCACTGTGCCACCTCTCCAGCTCCACCTCTCGCACTGTGCCACCTCTCCAGCTCCACCTCTTACACTGTGCCACCTCTCCAGCTCCACCTCTCGCACTGTGCCACCACTCCGGCTCCTCCCCTCACACTGTGCCACCACTCCAGCTCCACCTCTCGCACTGTGCCACCTCTCCGGCTCCTCCCCTCACACTGTGCCACCACTCCGGCTCCTCCCCTCACACTGTGCCACCACTCCGGCTCCTCCCCTCACACTGTGCCACCTCTCCGGCTCCTCCCCTCGCACTGTGCCACCACTCCGGCTCCTCCCCTCACACTGTGCCACCACTCCGGCTCCTCCCCTCACACTGTGCCACCACTCCGGCTCCTCCCCTCACACTGTGCCACCTCTCCGGCGCCTCCCTTTGCACTGTGCCATTCCTCTCGATGTGACATCCCATGCACTGTTCCCTCATTATTGCGAGTTGTTATTGCTTATAATGAAGGTCAGTTCTGCTTGTTCTGGATTCCAAAAAGATTGTGAGCAATGCCATGGGGAATCAGCTAGTAATAAATAGATACAAACATCAGTGTGTCTTGCGATAAACCTCAAAACTAATGAGCAGGACTGTGAGCAGTCGTGGTAATTGAATTTAGAAAACTGTCAATTTGTAAACTGCCGTGGATTAATGGAGGTTGTTGCAGGAATATCATATTTTGACGAGTTCTGAGTGCATGAAAATTTAATTGAAGAATTATAAAGAAGGTCAGTGCAGTACATTTTCCACTCTGCATTTCACAAAGCTTTCAAATAATTGTCCTAATTCTGAATGCAATGACTAATACTCCGATTTTCTGAGCTTGATGATTAACTCTCCACGTACCTCATTCCTTTTCTGCCAATACCCAAACCCCCATCCCCTCAAGGATCAATTTCTCAAATATTCTTTGCTGAACTCCCCACCGCCAACCTTCACAATGTCAGCTCATTTCGAACTCCGAGGGATGGGTCCTCTTCAGCACAGACGCCACATACCGATCACCCCTGTTCACTCCAAATCCACTGATTCATCGGTAACAACCTGCACTTTTGTAGTACCTTTAACGTCCTAGATAGAGAGAAACGTTTTCACCGCTGGTGGGGAAGTTTAGGACAAGGGGACATAACCTTAAAATCAGAGCCAGGCCATTCAGGAGAGAAGTTAGGAGACCCTTCTTCACGCAAAGGGTGGTAGAAGTGTAGACCTCTCACAAAAAGTGGTAGGTGCGAGCTCAATTACTAGTTTTAAATCTGAGATTGATAGATTTGTGCTAGACAAGGCTATTGAGGCATCTGGAGCACAGGCAGGTGAATGAAGTTAGGTCGCAGATCAGCCATGATCTCACTGAATGGCGGAACAGGCTGGAGGGGCTGGATGGCCGACTCCTGTTTCTATCACGAAACATCTAAAACATTCACAGAGGTGAAAATAAGCTCTGTTCTCCAGCAGTGATGGGAGAAAAGGGTTGGGGTGAAGAGCGAAGACAAAACCAGAATATGGTGGAAACAGTCAGCATCGAAGGAGAGAACGGAACGGAAAGATTAGCATTTCAGGTGTGGGCTCTTCGGCAGAACTGGGGAACATTACAGATGGACAGCAGTGAAAAAGGGAAGAGAATACAGGGAAGGGAGAGGGAAAACACACTCGCATGCACGCACCAGGATGTCATGGAGGCAACGGCTCCTTTGGAGAAGGGAGGGGAAGTTGTTTTTCGTGGTGGGATCATATTACAAATGGTGGACATGATGGTCCGTTGAATGCGGAGGCTGGTGGGATGGAAGGTGTGGACACAATCACAGTTGTTGGGGGGTGGGGGGGGGGGGAATGAAGGGCAGAAGCACTACCCCTGCAAACGCTAACGTATCTTTCTCTACCATAATCATCGTTGAAGCAATGTGCGTGCATCCTTTATCAGAGAATTGTTTGAGAAAGAGGACTATTAGAAAACGTGGCAAATGAGCACGAGCATGGGATTAAACCAGGTGGCTTATGTGGAGAAAAAACGCTGGCGCAGACTTGATGGGCCAAACGGCCTGTTTCTGCATTGCAAAATTCTGTGATGGTCTGGTTTTCTTTCAGATGCTAGTCTACCTGCTGTGCTTTACCAGCATTTTCTGTTTTTCAACCCGACCTATGATTCCTTCTTTCCTTGCTGTCTCCTGCTTAGAATGCTTTGTGAACCATTACAGCACCTTCCTGAAGGTATATTCCCGTATAGGACTAATCTCCTTTAGTGCGATTTGTCCTGATCCCCTTGGAAATGAAAGTTCTAGTAATGTGACTGAATAGTTTATGGGTGCAATATGTGAGGGGGAGAAAAGAAAACTCAGTTTCTGATAGGATGTTTGCTCTCGCAGATTCTTCAAATGCATCCCATTAACACAGTTACTTTTGCAGGAATCCATTGATCTTCCCGTTAATACATTTCTTAAATTATGAGTTATGAATGAATGAGGAATTGAGTCTCTAGTGAGCTATCTTGGCTACAGAATCAGAGGGTAGGACGGATATTGCACAGGGAGCCTGAGCTGTAAGAACTACCACTCAAAATAACATCCTGCCAGATGTCTTTGACTCTGTTTTTCCTTTTGAAGATCTGACGAGGTTGATTTTGTTATGGAGCTAAGGTAAAGAGGCAGAGCTCACAAGCATGCCCAAGGGACTATATATTTGACAAGCTTGTTTCTGCTGCCAAAGGTCTTAGGGTGAACGATTTAATAATCCACTATCAAATGCTTGATAAGAGAAAAATAACTGTAAACCCTGAGCTGAACGGAAGCAGAAAATGCAGGACGCACAGTGGGGATGTTTTTCGGGTTGAGTGCAGTGGGAGGGACAACCTCTCTGCCTGCTCGATGACGTTGGAGGGAGGCCCTATTGTAACCTCCTACAACCCGCCGAGATCTCTGCGTTCCTCCAATTCTGGGAGTTATCCCCGGTGTCCTGGGGCCAATATTTATCCCTCAATCCACATAACAAAAACAGATTATCTAGGTCATTATCACATTGCTGTTTGTGGGAGCTTGCTGTGCGCAAATTGGCTGCCGCGTTTCCCACATTACAACAGTGACTACATTCCAAAAGTACTTCATTGGCTGTAAAGTGCTTGGAGACATCCGTGAAAGGCGCTATATAAATGCAAGTCTTTCTTTTCTTTCTTGCGCATCCCCCATTTTCATCGCTCCACCATTGGCGGCCGCGCCTTCAGCTGCCTTGGTTCCAAGCTCTGGAATTCACTCCCTAAATCTCTCCGCCTCACTACCTCTCCCCCCTCCTTCACGGCGCTCCTTAAAACCTACCTCTTTGATCAAGCTTTTGGTCACCTGTCCTAATATCTCCTTACCTGGTTCGGTGCCAAATTCTGTCTGATTACGCTCCTGTGAAGCGCCCTGGGACCTTTTTCTACGTTAAAGGCGCTATATAAATGCAATTTGTTGTTGATTGATTTTGATGATCAGGCATCATTTAAATGCAGGGAGCGGGCTGCCGGTTGCTATTTATGGTGCTGATGGATAGCCCACTGTTTGGGAAGGTGGGCTATTGTAAGGGGTTCGCGCGGCTCTGTGCTTAGCCTGGGTGCTAGTGCGGGGTTAGGCCTTGTTGCCTGTTCTGGTCTTCAGCCAGCCTGGTAACACTAGACACCTGTGAGTGGTTCGACCCACTCGCCCTTACAGTTCTGACACTGGACTTAGGTGTGAGAGCAATAATGCAGAGAAAACTCAGGTAGACCCGGTTGAATAGTACGAAATGGAAAATCTTTATTGCATATTATTCAAGATTACGAAATACATGTCATAAGCACAGATTAATGACAGTACAAACTTACATACATTTATGCAACTAGGTTTAGGGAAACGAGGAGCGCACGACACATCGTAAAAGGGGACACACATTATAATTATCCTTAAAACAAAAACCCTCCCCTATCAATACCTGTCCTAATCTAGATCTGTAGGATCGAGACTCATGCTCACCACTCGTGATAACTCGGAGAATTCCGAAACGCTGCTCGGATGTTTTCACCACAGCACCTGACTATTCACGTGTTGATCAGGGGTCCCTGTACCCCACTTGTTTACTCGCTTTGCTCCGGCTAGCAGGCTGGACCGTCTGCTGTCATGAAGATCTGTGTTGACCTCGGAACTCTGATAAAACTCAAAGAAGAGTCTTCCTGTGCTCGACACCAGTTAGCCGGTAAAATTCAAAGAAGAGTCTTTCTGGACCGACACCAGTTGTCGGTAGAACTCGAAGAAAAGTCTTCCAGGGCCAGTTGTGGAGTAGCCGATAGAATTCGAAGAAGTGGTTAATCGATTTTCGGGCGCGGTCGGGGTTTACTGACTGCGGCGGCACGTGTAGTCGTCTTCTTCTCTTCTCATCTCATCTCATCTCGGGCCTTCGGTTCCAACACCGTTTACCGACTTCTCGGGATGGTGCGCCCGCTTACAGGCCTTCGCAGACCAGCTCTCCACAGATCTTCGCGGCAAGCCACGAGGTTGACTCCCGGAAAATCAACGGATCAGAGAAGCGAGTCGAAGGAAATAAGAGAAAGATGGACGTTTGGACACTACAGTTATAGTACTGTAATTCCTTATCTCCCGCCCAATCTTAATGTCCATCTTTTGTCATGTTTTGGCGCTCAAACTTCTTGTATGGGGTAGTACTTGTCGTTAATGGGTTTCGGTGATACTTGTAACTGTCTGAGTACCCGTTAATATTTCTCCCCTTGTGGAACCGGCTAGGAGTCTCCCTGGAGGGGTTTTTTGGGGGCCTCCGAATTCTTGCTGTGAGTACCCGCGAACGGCTCTCTCATCGTAGAGCCGTGGGGAATTTGCGTATCAATGTTTTTTGGATGGGCCCCTTGATTGCCCAGTACAATAGCTCTCTTTGTGCATGGAAAAACCCGATTCCAGCACTTATATTCCTGGCTTGGGTGTTAAAATGCAAAACGATCTCGTCTTGTCTTATCTCAATATGCTGAGTCCTGTCCAATCTTGCTGAAATGTTTATTGAAACGCCATCTTGTCTGCCTGCTGAAAGTCTAGAACCTTCTGCCACGAGGCGTGGCGGCCATTTTACAGGCTGCTTGTGTCCATTTTGAAACCTGACAGCATTTTGCTGAAATAAAGCTGTGTTTACGAAACTGTATGTCTCTTTCTCATTATTTTTAAATCGCGATAATTTTCGAATTCTACACTATCTGGCGGGACAGATGGGCTCTGCTCATGGGCCTGTGGCAACACCTTAAAGGGGAGGGCTGAAAACATTGTTTTTTAAACGGAACAGCATATGAGGAAGAGAGTGTTTGAAGACCAGGTCCTCAAACCCGGCACTAAGCTCATGGTCTACAGAGCAGTAGTGATACCCGCCCTCCTGTATGCCTCAGAGACATGGACTATGTACAGCAGGCACCTCAAAGCACTGGAGAGGTACCACCAATGCTGCCTCCGCAAGATCCTGCAAATCCATTGGCAGGATAGGCGCACCAACGTCAGTGTTCTCGCTCAGGCCAACATCCCCAGCATCGAAGCTTTGACCACGCTCGATCAGCTCCGATGGACGGGCCACATCGTCTGCATGCCCGATACGAGACTCCCCAAAACAAGCGCCCTACTCGGAGCTCTGACACGGCAAGAGAGCCCCAGGTGGGCAGAGGAAACGCTTCATGTTGGCGCTGGGTTTGAGGTCCTGGTCTTCAGCATCAGCGAAATTTACTGAGCATGCCCAACGGCGACGAGACAAACTTAAGAAAGCCTTTCAGGCTCAAATGTCCCAAAAGAATGAAGAACATATGAGTGCCAACTTTACCTTACTGCAGCTAATGATCTCTTTAAGTAGCGCTGTGAATGGCCACCTCCTGACCCGAACTGCCCATACTTTGTGGGCGGGTTGAAGAAGTAGTGGCGGCAGTGCGGATTGACACCAAGATGACGTTGGAGGTCCTGACAACTTCAGTGGACTCATTATTGGAATATTTTAATGAGGTCCCTGCCTGTTTTTGGTGGGAGCCCAGGCTGCTTAAATCGAGGTCCTCCTGAACATCGGAACAGGTGGACCTCTGGCAGTAAGTCAGCGCTTTTTGTTATTAATAATCTTCGGCCCATTACCGCCCCGTTTACGCCTAAAAAGCAGTAGTGGGAGGAGAATTGCCCTCTGTATCTCTGAAGAGGGAAGACTCATTAACGTTTCGGGGAGTTCTGATTCAGGCTCTCCACCTGTAAGGTTAGATTCTTTGCTGCGCATTTCCAGCATTTTCTGATTTAAGGTCTTGTTTATTGCGGAACTCTTCCTGCGACAAGGGAGAGTGGCTCAAACTTGGCTCCCGGCTTTTAACACAATCTACGTGATCATCTGAGTGAATCAGAACTAATCTCGGGTGAAAAGTTTGTTTAGATCTTGGGGGGGGTGGCGGGGGGATGACGTAACCATACAACATGCTATTCGTGGTCTAGGAGTAGAATGGATTTTGGTGACTAGCAATTGGAGCTTTGACCCTAGATTCTGGAGACTTACCTCAGTGACTGGTAGGAAATTGCAGAATTTATTTGGAAAATAACAGAATTGAAAGATGTCCCTTCTTTTATCTGTAGAGCGAAACTTCCTCCTATTGCTCCCCTCCTTCCCTTAGTCTCTTTACATCGCACACTAACTATAGCCAAGGTGAGTACTGTGCTGCCATGGCCTAATTCTACTCCAAATCCAAGTTGGCTTTATACAGCACATAAGTGGAGAGAAATATAAAGCTCACGAGATAAATATGGTGGAGTAAGGCTCATCTTAGCTGATCCATCCAGAAAAACCTATATTGTATTCATCGCAGCATCCAAATGCCCCTTAAAAGTTTGCCTTTATTAGCTTATTCAGAGATCCATTCTGAGCCGAGAAATTCGACCTAACTGCGCCTGTTTTTTTGGGCGCTAAACCACCTCCTAAGCCTCCAATATGGAACGCGGTCATTATGAGTCAGAAGTGCGCCGCCCGTAAAATTGCGATCGGCAAAAAGAAAAAATTGGCGCCCGGTGCACACACCTGAAACATGAATTAGTTCCTTTACATTTGCAAATAAAGGGGCCAAGTGCTTGTATGAAGCCCCCTCTGCAATATTGATTTGCTGCGAGGCAGTCAGCGCCGGCTGCAGTCAGGAAAACCGGGTCAACATGTGGGCCCTAGCAGGTGGTCCGCTGCAGATGGCAACCAACAAGGCAAGTGTTTAAAAATATACTTGCTCGAATGTGGAGCCGGGAAGGACAGGAGTTCTCTTCCCGACCCCACATTAAAAGCACGAGGGCTGCCGCCACCGGACACCGCCCCCCCCCCCCGCCGCCGCTGCCGCGATCCTGACCTCTGCCCCCCGATCCTGAGCTCTGCCCCCCAACCGATCCTGACCTCTGCCCTTCCCGACCGCCCCACTCCCGCCCTTCTCGGTCCGCTTTCACCACTTACCTGAGGGCCGCTGCAACTCGATCTTCCATGTGTCTTCTCTTTGGTGAGCTGCCTGGGGATTTCCACAACTCAGTGACAACGAGGCCCGAGGCCCAATATCGGGTGCACCTCAGGCCTATCCATTCAGGCGCAGAGATCGTTTCCCTGTGCCTCCTGCGCTATGAAAATTGACTGCGCTCCAAATTCTAGGCCGATGTGTTGATCACTCTTCGTGTGAAGAAAGACTTCTTGTCATCAATCCCAAAATTTGTCTTTTGCCAGTTTGAACTTGTGCCCTTTGCAATAATAACGTTTTGAATTTACCGTTTCTGTACTATTTACTATCCTATTTCAGATCCCTCTGTGCTTGCGTCCTTTCAAGGTTAAGGTTTCTTCAGTCTTTCCTCAAAGCTCGGTTCTCCCACACCAGAGCTCAATCTCATGTACTCAGATCCTCAGTACTGTCTCCTGGCCTTAGTGTCTCCCTTGAGCACAAATATCTAGGCTGACATTCCAGTGCAGTACTGAGGGAGTGCTGAATTGTCGGAGGTGCCGTCTTTCAGATGAGATGGTAAACTGAGGCCCCGTTTGCTCTCTCAGGTGGATCTAAAAGATCAACAATAACAACAACAACTTGTATTTATATAGCGCCTTTAATGTAGTAAAACGTCCCAAGGCGCTTCACAGGAGTGTTATAAGACAAAAAAAGTTTGACACCGAGCCACATAAGCAGAAATTAGGGCAGGTGACCAAAAGCTTGGTCAAAGAGGTAGGTTTTAAGGAGCATCTTAATGGAGAAAAGAGAGGTAGCGAGGAGAGGTTTAGAGAGGGAATTCCAGAGCTTAGGGCCTAGGCAACAGAAGGCACGGCCACCAATGGTTGAGCGATTATAATCAGGGATGCTCAAGAGGGCAGAATAAGAGCACAGATACCTCAGGGGGGTTGTGGGGCTGAAGGAGATTACAGAGATAGGGAGGGACGAGACAATGGAGGGATTTGAAAACAAGGATGAGAATTTTGAAATCGAGGCGTTGCTTATCCGGGAGCCATCGTAAGTCAGCGAGCACAGGGGTGATGGGTGAACGTGACTTGGTGCGGGTTAGGACACGGGCAGCCGAGTTTTGGATCACCTCAAGCTTACGTAGGGTAGAATGTGGGAGGCCAGCCAGGAGTGCGTTGGAATAGTCAAGTCTAGATCCCCTTGCACTATTTCGAAGAAGAGCAGGGGAGGAGTTATCCCCGGTGTCCTGGGCCAATATTTATCCCTCAATCAGCATCACTAAAAACAGATTATCTGGTCATTATCACATTGCTGTTTGTGGGAGCTTGCTGTGCGCAATTTGGCTGCCGCGTTTCCCACATTACAACAATGACTGCACTTCAAAAAGTACTTTATTGGCTGTAAAGCGCTTTGGGACGTGCGGTGGTTGTGAAAGGCGCTATAGAAATGCAAGTCTTTCTCTTTTTCTTGGGGAATCTCCATTGAATAAGACCAGGAAGCTACAAACTGCTGTAGTAATATTTTCTAATAGCTCTGGAAGGTCAGAGGAACAATTTTCTATCAGCTTTTAATACAAGCACATGATGACTGGTGTATGTAGGAATTAGATACATTCATCAATGCTACTGAGAATATAAGAGGGGATTCTCTCTCTTTCTCTCTCTCTCTGGTCCTCAGCTGCTGCAGGCTGCCATTTGAGAGTCTCTGATGGTGGTTAAATAAACAATGTTTGGAACAGCAATCGTCAGTGATAACGACACACAACATTCCAGACCAGGGGCGTACCTATGGTGCACAAATCTGTACATCCTTATGCCCTGGAGTAGCCAATTGCTGAGCTTGTGACACAACCCCCCTGTACCCAAAAGAATATGAGCAGGGGCATGGTTACATTGCTTGGAGCGCTGCGTAAAAGCTTCCTGCTTGCTGGCATCTTTGCTTCTCTCTGTGAAGAGTCGACTGGACTAGGAGGCTTGTTTTAACTGGTGGAATTAGAACGGCATTACTGGGGATTAAGATAAATTGCCAGAAATAGCTGCGGACTGGCAGCAGTTATACTGGCAATTCTCTGCCACCTTCTGATGCCAGCTTAATGAGAATCTGCTTCTTGGCAATGCCAAAGGCGCAACACGATGACAGCAATCATCTCTCTGTACCATCCCCTGTACGTGGTAGCCAATGTCGTGCTGCAGCTGATTCACTGTATCTGTAAAGCCACTGTCTGTTATATTTAAGTCATTTTTGTAATTCATCCCAATTCTATAAAAAAATAATTACGATATAACATTCTTTAATGAATGTATTTGAATTTAAAATTAGAGCAGGGCCATTTAGGAGGGAAATCAGGAAGCACTTTTTCCGCACAGAGGATAGTAGAAATCTGGAATTCTCTTCCCCCAAAAAACCGTGGATGCTGGCACAATTGGAGCCTTCGAGACTGAGATCGATAAGTTTTTGTTAAGTGAGAGTGTCAACAACAACAACAACTTGTATTTATATAGTACCTTTAACGTAGTAAAATGTCCCAGGACGCTTCACAGGAGTGTTACAAAACAAAATTTGAAAAAAATTGACACCGAGCCACATAAGGAGGAATTAGGGCAGGTGACCAAAATGCTTGGTCAAAGAGGTAGGTTTTAGGGAGCGTCTTAAAGGAGGAAAGAGAGGTAGCGAGGTGGAGAGGTTTAGGGAGTGAATTCCAGAGCTGAAGGCACGGCCAACAATGGTTGAGCGATTATAATCAGGGATGCTCAAGAGGCCAGAATTGGAGGAGCGCAGAGATCTCGGAGGGTTGTGGGGCTGGAGGAGATTACAGAGATAGGGAGGGGCGAGGCCATGGAGGGATTTGAAAACAAGGATGAGAATTTTAAAATTGAGGCGTTACTTAACCGGGAGCCAATGTAGGTCAGCGAGCACAGGAGTGAAGGGCGAACGGGACTTGGTGCGAGTTAGGACACGGGCAGCTGAGTTTTAGATGACCTCATGTTTACTTAGGGTAGATTGTGGGAGGCCAGCCAGGAGTGCGTTGCAATAGTCAAGTCTGGTAAGGGTATCAAGGG
Organism: Squalus acanthias; assembly: GCA_030390025.1. Taxonomy (NCBI): domain Eukaryota; kingdom Metazoa; phylum Chordata; class Chondrichthyes; order Squaliformes; family Squalidae; genus Squalus; species Squalus acanthias. The sequence continues at coordinate 8,331,456 of CM059438.1, read as the reverse complement.
ATATGGAGCTAAAGCAAGTAAATTGAGTTGAGGTACAGGTCAGCCATGATCTAATTGACTGTCTGAGCAGGCTCAAGGGGCTGAATGGCCTCCTCCTCTTCCTATGATCTCCTCAACAAAATTATTTAAAATAAGCTCTCAAGTTTGATGGAGCTCTAAGTCCAATGCTGATGAGAGTTCCCATGGAAACAAAGTGCTCTCTGGTCAAGAATACATATTTCTGGCACATCTCTCATGGAGTCGTAACATTTTACAAGGTCTGGGGTGGGTGCTACAGAGGTGATGAGGGGAGCTGTGATGATTCTTGTTGAGAAGGGACCCTGGAAAAAGGGACAGAGCTGCTTTACAAGGCAATTTAATGTTTTGCTCAATTTGTTTCGGTCATTCACATCATGTAAGATGATGAGATTTTCTTCCCTGTCCTTTCTTCTTCTGAGGCACTCTCACCAGGGTTCAGTTCTGTGGACACACAGTTGCCCTCCATCATCAAGGCAAGGCTTATTCGACTGTGATGGAGGCTATCACAGCAGAGCCCAATTCCTGTCCTCACGTGATGTCCACGCTTTCCAGCATAGCAATCAAGATCGAGAACACTGACTTTTTTCAGAGCAGGGGAGTTATCCCCGGTGTCCTGGCCAACATTTAACCCTCAGCCAACATCACTAAAACAGATTAACTGCTCATTATCACATTGCTGTTTGTGGAACCTTGCTGCGCGCAAATTGGCAGCCGTGTTTCCTAAATTACAGTGACTACACTTCAAAAGGTACGCCATTTGCTGTAAAGCACTTTGGAACGTCATCAGGCCGTGAAAGGCACAATATAATTTATTTCTTCCTTTCTTTCTTACACTAGCTATCACGTCTGTTACTGTATCTGACCCTGAAGTATTATAGGGGCCAGAAGGCGTGATAGTGATTGATGACTGACTCACCTAATCATATTAAAATTGGATTTATAGAGAGGGGGAAAAAAAACATTCATTAACAAACAGCCTTCGGATAGATGTAGGTGAGTGTTATGTTCATTTCCAAAGAAATAAATTTAGTTCAGAACATTCTCTTGGGCTGAAGGCTTTGCTGCAGTTCGTGATATTATTTCATGTTCTGCCAACAACAGGTGCCATGCCGATTCACTGAAACTAATACCTCAAACTTATTAAAAGGAGTTCTTTACTCCTCTACACACAAAGGGTGGTAGAAGTTTGGAACTCTCTTCCGCAAACGGCAATTGATGCTAGATCAGATGTTAATTTTAAATCGGAGATTGCTAGCTTTTTGTTAACCAAAGGTATTAAGGGATATGGGCCAAAGGCGGGTATATGGAGTTAGGTCACAGATCAGCCATGATCTCATTGAATGGCGGAACAGGCTCGAGGGGCTCAATGGCCTCCTCCTGTTCCTATGTTCCTCCAGGTTAATGTCAAGCAAGCTCCAGACCCCGACAGCAGAATGCAGAAGACCAGCCAAAAACCCTGGAAGTGAATTGCACATATCACAACTCTCTGTGTAAAGAAATTTCTTCTGCCTCCTGCTCCTTAAAACCTACCTCTTTGACCAAGCTTTTGGTCATCTGCCCTAATATCTCCTTATGTGGCTCGGTGTCAAATTTTGTTTTATAATGTTCCTGTGAAGCTCCTTGGGGTGTTTTATTACTTTAAAGGCGCTATATAAATACAAGTTGCTGCTGTTGTTCGAAATCACTTACATTCAATCTTGTATCTATGGCCCCTTGTTTTTGACCCCATAATTACCAGAAACAGTCTGCTCCTATCTAGCCTCCCCTATTCTTTCATAATTTTAAACAATTCTATCATATCGCCCTGTAATTATGTGTTGTTCTAACAATTTCTTTTTCAAATCTTCCTTTATATTTGTATTTCCTCATACCAGGCAGTATTCCATTGAATGTGCAATGTACCCTCTCTGAAGCCTTAATGTCCTTCCTGCAGTGTGGAGCCCAATCCACAGTATTAGAATTGAGGTCTTATTAAGGTTTTATCGAGGTACATTATTACCTTAGAGAGAACAGAAACCGAAATGCTGCAACGATATTCCACAGATAAGACCCTCAACCACAGCTGAACTCCGGAAGCACAGCTTCTCCTCCTACAGGATGCTCCAAGCCACAGACTCAGTTGGGACTAGGCCCTCCCAATGCCCTCAATTGCCAGACACCCATGTTAGGAACCACAGCAACAGAAATCCCCAACATCTACAACACGGTACATGGAGGTCTTCCAGCCTCCAAACTAATTCGTCTGGTGGGGGAGTCCAGAACAAAGGCGGCATAACCTTAAAGTTAGAGCTAAACCATTTCAGGGTGATGTCAAGAAGCACTTCTTCACACAAAGGGGAGTGGAAATCTGGAACTCTCTTCCCCCCAAAAACTGTTGAGGCTGGGGGGTCAATTGAAATTTTCAAAACTGAGATTGACAAATTTTTGATAAGGGTTACGGAACCAAGGCAGGTAGATGGAGTTAAGATACAGGTCAGCCATGATCTAATTGAATGGTAGAACAGGCTTGAAGGGCTGAATGGCCGCCTCCTATTCCTATGTTTCTATAAGATGGCACCCTCCAGAACTGGGTCAAATCCAGCACAAATAATAGCCCAAGAACAAAACATACTATTTGCTGAGGACTGCCCAGTAGGAAAACCTAACTCACATCTTCGCTTTGTACAGTGTATCGTGTCCCCTCCACCCAATGGCTGTCCAGCCGAGTTCTACATGGCTGTGCTTCTGAAATGAAACCCCTCCTGCTGGAGCACTTCCACCACATTGAGGGGATGAGCACCACTCCCAGACACTTTCATGGAAGCCGCAATCACACCAACTCTGTTACTCGATAGCCTATATCTCTTGCCAAACATCAACTACAAAGTACTGGACAAGATCCCGGGCCACCAGTTGACCCTACTGACCAAATCCTCTGGGTTGGCGCTCTCCCTGGATGCAGAGAAGACATTTGACAAAGAACAACTCCTGCTGACCTAGGAGTACCTCCTGGAAAACAAGCCTCCTCAGCACCGAGCAAGGTGAGTTAGCTGCGGCAAACCTAGTCAGCAGTTGGGGGCTGCTACAAGTAGCATCAGCATCCCTAGGGAGGGTGAAAACTCCTTTGGAGTTCCTGCTCTTGATTACTCTGCAGTGACTGGTGCTGAAAAGCGCGGACTTTGGCTGTGACTAGGATTGGGCTCTGATGTTATCCTCTCCCAATCTCAAAGTCAAAAAGCCTGCGGACACTTGTTTAGGTTCACAAATGAAGGATGGTCATTTGAGCGAGGCACCTCCAGTACCCTAGGAACGGTACCCCTGTATGGGCTGTGCTTTTAGTGAGAGGAGGGAAAAACAAGTTCTTAAAGTAACAGTAAAGTTCAATCTTGTGTTGGTGTAAACTCCAGAACCTGATGTTCCTCTAGATACTGGAGTGATTCTGCAAGGAGGAAATACATCTGAGGATAAAAACAGAAAATGCTGGAAATACTCAGCAGGTCAGGCAGCATCTGTGGAGAGAGAAACAGGGTTAACGTTTCAGGTCGATGACCCTTCGTCAGAACTGGAAAAAGCTGGATATGTAACAGATTTTAAGCAAGTGTTGGGGCAGGGAGAGGGGGAGGAAAGAACAAAAGGGAAGGTCTGTGCTAGGATGGAAGGCAGGAGAGATTAAGAGACATTAAGAGAGATTAAGAGATGGTGCAAGGCAAAAGGAGATGGTAATGGGACAAGTTAAGAAACAAAAGATGGCTCTAGATGAAGTGTAAATGGGAATGGCAGGATGAAAGACAGCTGCCATGTGGGAGAGAGAAAAAAATAAATTAAATAAATGGAAAAAAATACATCTGAGGAGATGGCTGATATGCATCATATGGTTTTCTGGCCAGTAATTTTAATGGAAGGAAAATCATAGGCTACCTGCCTTTGAATTTTTGAGATGTGCTCTCTACAGGTGCCTCTCCCACAATGGGGAATGACCCCTACTGGGCTTTGAGCATCCTTTGAGTTTTCAGCAGGGATTGATTCATGATCTCGCGTTACATGCAAAGTTTCTTTTTGAAAGTACAAACTAATTTTCCCTCAAAAAGCCACTGAAGAACTGTAAGATCAGAAAAGCAGGGGCGGAGAGGAATCGGACTTGCAGCTTCCTATCGCATCCTTTCTAAAGTTAGATAAGAAAACTTTTGGGGGGCTGGTACTTCAAATAAAGTATTGATGTAAAAAGCCACAGAAGAGCGAGTTCACTGGCACTGGTTGCTCGGAAGAATTGAGTGAACATTATCCGTACAGTATGTCCTCGCGCTAATGGCCTGTGGAAGGTCTTGATGCCTGGTGGGACTTTCAAGTCTGTGGATTTGTGTTGTAAAAATGTGAAATGCATTTTGCACTGTGCATGACATTGATACGATGAAAGTGTCATGGCAACAGCTTTCCACCACATGATTGTGTTGGAATCCAGCTGAAAATTATAATGGGCCAGAAATTCGGTTTTCCGGCTTCCCGCGGGTGCAAGGATCGTGTGCATACTTACCTAGCGCGCCTGCCGTTGTGCTTCGGGCCCGTGTGAAATTCGGCTCCTGGGCCTCCTGCAGCTGCCGGTGCGCAGTGCTTGCGTATCCCAGGGGCGCAGTTAGTTCAAAGCGTCCCCTGGGATCACGTGGGCCATGGAGAGCCAATCGGAGCAGGGAATCTCCATTCATAGATTTTGACAGGAAGACCTGTCAAATCTATGAATAGAGATCGGCCCAAAACCTCACGAAAACTTCAAATATTTTTTTTTTTAAAAATCATTTTAAAAATAATTATAAATTACATAAATTAACTACTTTAAACAAAAATTAAAATTTTTGAAAAAATTAATTACACTTTTTAACGGTGCTAAAAATAAACTTACCTTTCTTTAAAGTATGTAAAAAAGATAAACCTGTTGAAAATTTTTTTAAATTGTACTTAATTCACCACTTACCGTGTTAAAAGCAGGCCTTGCGCCTCCTTTTTTCCTGCGCAGCTTCTCTGTACTTACCCTCACAGAGAAACCTGAAAAAAAACCTGAAGTTCGCTGCGTGCGCGCTGCCTCTCCGGCGCACGCGTTCGACCTCTGAACCCCTTCCTTCAGGGGAACGGAAGTTCCGGTTTCCAGCGCATGCGCAGTGCATGCGCGAAACCGGCACTTTCGTTGGGTCTACGGGTGAGTACACAGCGCGTACTCACCCGTGGAGACCTGAATTTCTGGCCCAATAATGCCATCATCAGTCATCTGAATTACAGGCAGTTTTTAAAACCCAACCACTTACTTTTTTTTTAACTGGGTTTTTGCTATCTAGGATAAGTTTTATAAAGCAAACCTCTCAGCTCACAGTGTATTTATTGAATTTGCTACTTTAAAAAAATACATTTTTTTTTTGTTTGAATGTCACTCTTGAGGTCAAGGGTCCCATTTAAAATGAGTTTGGGGCAAATAGTCCAGTTTCGATTGGGTGCAGCTTCACAATGCAAAACTCCCCACAACTTGGCACTAAATGGGCAATAAAAACAGAATGCTGGAAACACTCAGCAGGTCAGGCAGCATCAGTGGAGAGAGAAACAGAGTCAATGGGCTGGATTTTCAATGACCCGTGGAGTCAGGTTTGGAGGCGTGTGGGGGGTTAAAGTTGCAGATTCGGGGGTCCCGACCCCATCCCGCCTCCAACCCGCCTCCATGCCAGTTTCTCTGGCGGCGGGTACCCGACCTGTTCAGAGACCCGACTCCCCGAGGCGGGAAGGGATTAGTGACGATTGACAGGTAGTTAACAGGCAATTTTTTGCATAATCCCTATTTTAAAAAGAAAAGTGTGGGCTTCCCGACAGGTGGCAACCACGCCAAGTTATCGGGGCGGGTCGTGGGTCTGCAGGGGTTGGAGGGGTCGATATGTCCGGTGGGCAGGTGAGTGATGGGTGCATGTGTGCAGAGGTAAGTGTGTAAGGTAAGTGCTAAGTGTTGGAAAAAGTTTTACTTACCTTAACTTCCTCCTGCAGGTGTCAGCCCTTCAGTTCTCGGGAGTTAGAAATCTCACCGGCACAGAAAGCAGGAAAGCCGTGGTTCTGTCAAAAACTGCAGCCTTCTGTTTTCTGTGGTGGAATGATTTCTAACTCAGCCTGAAAGGAAGGACTGAAGTTAGAAATCATATTGTGAGTGTTTGACAGCTTCACAGAGCTGTCAAACGCTGATATTTCATCTGTCAAAAGCTCTTGACAGATGAAATGTCAGTCTGTGACGTCACCTGTTGCTGGGTGGCCCTTAATTGGCCTGCTGAGCCCACTGGGCGGGCTCAACAAGGTCAATCAAGGGAAAATACAATGGGTTGGCCACATCTCGATGGAGGCGGGTTCACAAGCCAGAATGTGTGATTCCCGACCCCAACCCGACTCCAACTTCAAAATCCAGCCCAACGTTTCAGGTCGAGGAACCTTCATCAGAACTGGAAAAGGTTAGAGATGTAACAGACTTTAAGCAAGCGCAGGGGCAGGGAAAGGGGGAGGAGAGTTAAGAACAAAAGGGAAGGTCCGTGATAGGGTGGAAGGCAGGAGTGATTAAATGACAAAAGGGATGATTGTACAAAGCAAAAGGAGATGGCAATGGGAAAAGTAAAGAAACAAAAGATGAGTCTAGAAGAGGTGTAAATGGGAATGGCAGAATCATCAACAGCTACCATGTGAAAAAATAGGGGCAGAGGTTATGGTCTGAAATTGTCGATTTTGAGTCCAGAAGGCAATGGGCAACCTTGCTTAACAATGCCTGGTGTGGGGAAGTGGAAGTTCACTGGCGCAATCAGGGGTGTTCTTCTGACACTGGAGTTAAGGCATGTTATTGGGGGACCAACAGTTGTAGTGGGAGCTTGACTCATGCATTTGGCTGTGGTATATCTGGCTTGGGAGCACTGCTTGCTCACCACTGAATGGCCAAAGCGGAAACATGTTCCACTTCCCGGCACGGAAATTCTTCACATTATGAGCGCAAATTCATCAAAGGCCATTCATCAAAACTTAAAAGTTAAAGAATGAATGCACGACCAACAGGAACCCATCCCTCTGTGCTGGCGTTTCCCAGGACTATACTGCAGGCACTGTATTTTTGATTAACATTGCTGATGACAGGGTGGTGTTATCACTGCTGTATATGAGAGCGGCTAATCTACTTTCTCTATCTCAGATGCTTGTAAATTAGTCCATTAATTTTCGAGAAACATTATCTAACTGTGCAGCAGGCAGAAAACATGAAATTTTCAAGTAATGTTGCTGGATTCCCTCTCGGCCGTTGTCTGGAATGTGTCCAAATGTGCAGCAGAGGGCAGTTTATATAATGAAAAGTGAAAGCTGTGAGATTTGCTGTGCACTGAACTACAGCACTGTGTACTCTGAGCTCCTTCATTTGCATTCAGCCTATATAAAGTGTCTATTCAGATTTTCCCCTTGATACAAGCAGTAATAATTTGTTAGCAGGAACTATGTCCTTTTTATAGACTCTTATTCCAAACAATTGGGAGATTTCAGGTTCATTATCATTGCGAGGATTCACCGCAGCACGCAGGCAGAAAAAAATCAATAAGGTTTTTCTATTTTTTTGGTGAACATGGTGCTTGTTAAGGTGAGACTCATTAGATAGAAAGAAAGGCTTGCATTTATACAGCGTCTTTCACGACCTCAGGACGTCCCAAAACGCTTTACAGCCAGTGAAATACTTTTTGAAGTGTAGTCACTGTTGTAGGAAACACGGCAGCCTATTTGTGCACAGCAAGCTCCCAGAAACAACAATGTGAAAATGACCAGATCATCTGTTTTTAGTGATGTTGATTGAGGGATAAATATTGGCCCCAGGACACCGGGGAATAACTCCCCTGATCTCCTTCGCAATAGTGCAGTTGGATCTTTTTACGTCCACCTGAGAGAGCAGATGGGGCCTCGGTTTAACGTCTCATCCGGAAGACGGCACCTCCGACAGTGCAGCACTCCCTCAGTGCACTGATGGAGATTTCTCAAAGCCCAAACCTAGATTTTTCAATTGGGTGCAAACCCAACTGGACGTTGAGTGAGTTGTGAGTCGTGATCCTCCCCCGCCCGACAAACGGAACGCCGACGACTGCCGAATTTCCGGAGTCAGCCTAATTACAATAATGTAGGTGAGCTCCAAGCGTGGAGCATGCCTTTCATCGGGAGCTCACCTGTGGGGTGCGGGGGGGCGGGTGCTGGCTTAAAGGGGCAGGCATCTATTTTGTTGAAAGCCAGTCTTAGCTGCGGCTCAGTGGGTAGCACACTCGCCTCTGAGTCAGAAGGTTGTGGGTTCAAGTCCCCCTCCAGGGACTTGAGCACATAAAGCTAGGCTGACACTCCAGTGCTATATAAATGCATGTCTTTCTTTTCTTTTACAGCCGTGACAGGTGAAAGTGCCATCAAGGAGTGCAATAGGCAACAGAGCAGCCCCCTTTTCTGATGGTACCATTGAGATTCTTTTGGAGTAAGTGACCCAGAGTACCCTCATCGGTGGTGCTCACTGCAGATTCAGGAGAAGATCATCCCATGGGGAATGGAAAGAGGTGGTCTCATGTGTGATTGCCACTTCGACCACATTATACATTTGGAAGCAGTGCAAGAAAAAGTTCAGTGACCATACCAGGTCACCCAAGGTATGAAAACCCACCATCACCTTACATTAATGTAGTATAGTAAGCATGTTTAACACATAATTACCTGCCTATGGCACAGTCTTAAAGTATTTTCGAACCTTACAATCAATTCCCATGAAGAAATCGGGGTAAACTTTACACTCCCATGTGCCAACCGACAATGTTCCTTGCTTGCATTGAGCCCAAAGGAATCCTCCATTTAATACAGGTGAATATTGCACGAACATGCTATCACGTCCACTATGGCTGCATGCTGCCACTTGGGTATTAACACATCTCATCTTGACAATTAGAACTTCACTTCTTTTACTCTTCTTTCAAGAGAAGGCAGTCTCTCAAAATAACCGTGAAAAGTCAATTACAGGAGGAGGACTCCCTAACTTCAGACCTCTCACCCCAGATGAGGAAAAGACCCTCTAATCATTGGGAGGGAGGCAATAGGGGGCGTCGGAGGTCAGGACACAGGAGATCCATCCTTCCAGGGTTCAGTACCAACTGCTGGTACTTATTCTCTTTCTATTTGCTCATTCGCTGACTGACAGCAAAGCATAAACTGCACCTTCTTCTCAGAGCTATATGTGAAGACTGCTCATTGTACCCTGTCTCCCTCTTCCCTTTCTCTAAATGAGCCAGACGGTGAGCCAAGGCCCCGCTCATCACAGAACCACTCACTCTCTCCCTCCCAAGCCCCAGCTCAGATACATCATTGCATGATTTAGAGAATTAACTAGAGGGGAGTGCACCGGGTGAGGTATAGAATACAAGTGAGCAGGACCGACTGACTGATGGTGGTTAAGAAAGAAGAGGAACTGCTGTCTAGAAGCCAATTTGCATCACACATTGGCTGATTATTCAGGAGATCTCGCTATCATAGATCCTGCTTTGAAAATAAGGATGCTTTCTGAGCACAGGGCCTTGTACAGGCTTGGAATCCGTGCTATACAATCTATTTCATTTCCTGCTATTTCCAGTTCTGATGAAAGGTCTTCGACCTGAAACGTTAACTCTGTTTCTCTCTCCACGGATGCTGCCTGGCCTGCTGAGTTTTTCCAGCGTTTTCTGTTGTTATTTCGGATTTCCAGCATCTGCAGTATTTTGCTATCGTATTACAGATAACTATTTGGATATATGATTCCATGACCCATGTTTACAGTACGGTACCCACCACTTACACTGTCCACATTTCCCACAGGCAGCCGCCTATATCGGGCGAAGGGCGCTAACCATTTGTCATTACCATAGGCGTCAATTACGAAGGCGCCGCTTATAACATATTAAGCGCTCCGACTATTTCAGGCAGTTCAGTAAGTGCTTCCCCTGTACTTCCCCATTGAAAAAGCTCTGCTGATATCAGGCAAAGTTGGGTCTTTAAGCAGTTTCAATTAGCTGTTCGCACCTCGTTAAAGTGCGATTACCTTAGTGATGAGATTCTGGATGCAACTGCTAACAATTAGGAGAGACAGTTGCTAAGTGGAGATTTCCTGTTTTTGTTAAAAAAAAAATGTGATGGTTACTTCGCTTGTTGATTTTATCGTCCGCCGCGTATAACAGGCAAATCGTGTTAGCACCAACCCACCCGCTATAAGTGGCGGGCACTGTACCATGCGGGATAGATTAGCAACATTGCTGATCACCCTGGTGCAGGTGCCAACTCCAGTGACACCTGTTGTATTGTTCCCCATGCCAGAGGCTATATGGGTACTTGGGGGCTTCTCCCATGGAATCTTAAGATAAAGAAAGACTTGTATTTATATAGCGCCTTTCATGACCTCAGGGCGTCCCAAAGTGCTTTGCAACCAATGAAGTACTTTTGAAGTGTGGTCACTGTCGTAAGAATGAGCCTTACGCGTGGTGAACTTAAAGTAAGCTTTAATCAACTAAAAAGGTGCTACATACAAAAGAGGTCTTACTCTATGCCTCTCCAGGATCCAACTGCTCAGTCCAGTATTTATCCTGGACTAATCACAGGAAGTGATGCAATAAAGTTCGAGTCACAGGAAGCTGTATTGTGTTACCACATTCTCCCCCCCCAAAAGATTAGGAGGCCGGGATGCTCCCTCCATTTCGTAGCCGCCGGACGAGGGAGAGCCGCACCCGTTTGGGTTCTCGTAGCGGGAGAGGGCCCCTAGCCCGTTTACCCGCCGCGGGCCGTGGACCAGAGTCCGAGTGATCCAGCCCGCTCTGTGAGGGGTCAGGACGATCCTGACTGTGTACTGGTGCCCGAACGGGTGTCGGGCAGGGCTGTGGCAGATCCGTTTCCGAGCGTATGGTACGGGGTGGATCGTGGCTGCGCATGCGAGCCCCGACGGGCTCATAGTCAGTCTGCCCCAGGTCGGCACGCTGGAGTGAGGTACCAGCCGGCATCAGATCCAGATCATGATGAGAGGCACCTGGCGAGCCCAGAGATGTGCCTGGTACAATATCATCCCCTGGTGTCCCTCTATGTTTCGGCGGGCAGGGAGCCAGATCCCGCAATGACACGGTAGATTCCCGACCGTCAGGATACCGAATATAGGCGTAGGTAGGGTTGACATCAGTGAGCTCAACCTCATCTACCAGGGGGTCATTCTTAGACGCCCGGACATATCTTCGGAGTAGCACTGGTCCCGGTGCAGTCAGCCACGACGGGAGAGATATCCCATAGGATGAGCGACGCTGAAATCGGAAGAACCGTTCATGAGGCGTCGTATTTGTGGCGGTCGAAAGGAGGGACCGTGTGGAGTGTAATGCGTCTGGAAGTACTGCTTCCCATTGCTGGTTGGGTAGGCCCCGAGATCTCAAAGCCAGACGTACTGCATTCCAGATGATAGCGTTAAAACGCTCGACTTGCCCATTCCCGACCGGATGATAAGGCGTCGTTCTGCTGGCAGCAATACCCCGTTCCGAGAGATAGGCCTTGAGTTCTCCTGACATAAAAGAAGGGCCCCGATCCGAATGAACATAGGATGCCATGCCGCAGAAAGCAAATACCTGCTCAAGGCAGCTGATAACCGTGGTCGTCAGCATATTGGGGCAGGGAAAGGCAAACGGAAAACGGGAATACTCATCGACCATGGTCAATAGATAAGTGTTGCGAGTTGAAGAGGGCAACGGCCCCTTAAAATCGATGCTAAGCCGTTGCATTGGCTGGGTCGCATGTATGAGTATACCACCCGAGGGGCGGAAAAACTGAGGTTTCAATTCCGCACAGACTCTGCAGTCCGAGCACATCTTCTTTACATCCCCGGTAGAGAATGGGAGATTTCGGGACCGCACGAAGTGTAGCATGCGAGTAACGCCCGGATGACACAACCCATCATGGATGTCTACGAGCGTAGAGGGTGCCATGGCGGAGCAGAATGCTCGTGTGAGGGTATCCGGAGCCACATTCTCCTTGCCAGGTCGATAGTGGATGGTGTAACCAAAAGAGGCCAATTCCAGCCGCCAAAGCTGGATTTTATTATTTTTAATTTTGGTCCGTTTTCGATTATCGAGCATGAAGGCGACCGATCGCTGGTCCGTGATTAAGGTAAAGTGCTGGCGAGCTAGGAGATGAGTCCACTTCCGTACTGCCTCTATGATGGCTGTAGCTTCTTTCTCGACTGGAGGATAATGTAGCTCAGCCCCTTGAAAAGTCCTGGACAAAAATGCCACCGGACGACCTTCCTGATTCAGAGTGGCCGAGATCGCCACCTCCGAGGCATCACACTCAACAACAAAAGGAAGACTCTCATCGATGGAGTGAAGAGCCGCTTTCTCCAACTGTTTTTTCAGGAGGTTAAAGGCTGCAACAGCCGCTGTGTCTAGTGGGAATGTGCTGGCCTTCAGTAGAGGTTGGATTCGGTCCGAGAAGTTAGGAATCCATTTAGCATAGTATGCAAACAGGCCGAGGGCCCGGCGCAAGGAGGCCGGATTCTTAGGTGGCGGGAGTTCTTGGAGTGGGCGAAGCCTTTCAGGGTCAGGTTTAATGATGCCATTGCCCACACAATAGCCAAGGATGTTGATGGTTGGTTGTGACTCAATGGATTTAGCCGCATTTAATGTCAAATTACGGTGCTGGAGTGCATCCCAAAATCGTTGGAGATTGGCGTCATGTTCCCGCTGATTGCGACCTGCGATAGTAATATTGTCCAGATAAGGAAACGTATCCTTCAAGTCTTCCTGTTTGACCAGGTCATCCATTGCTCGCTGGAAGACAGCCACTCCATTAGTGACCCCAAAGGGGAGGCGACGAAATTGATACAGCCGTCCATTGGCTTCAAAGGCCGTATACTGCTTGTCTGAGACCTTCAAGGGTACCTGATGATAGGCACTTTTCAGATCATATGTTGAGAACACCGTGTACTCAGCCAGTTTATTAACCATATCATCAATGCGCGGCAATGGGTATGCGTCCAAGTCCGTATATTGATTGATGGTCTGTGAATAGTCAATGCACAGCCGTTTCTTGTGAGGTTGTAGAGGGTTCTTAACAATAACGACCTGGGCGCGCCATGGCGACGAACAAGGCTCGATGATATCCTCTGCTAAAAGCCGAGAAATCTCAGCTGCAATAAAAGACTGGTCTTCCTGACTGAAACGTCGTGACTTTGTTATAATCGGTTTGCATCGAGGAGGGATACTGGTAAACAGTGAGGGTTCATCCAGTGAAGCTGCTGACAATGCACAGAACGGTAATCGAGGTCGTATATTAGAAATAGTGAGTTCAGGTTTGGATCCGCCGAACTCAATGGTGAGCTTCTTATGCTGCTTTTGAAAATCCAGCCCTAAGATAAGATCACTACATAAGTCCTTGAGCACCGAAAGCCGGGTGGAGGGATACCTGCGACCATTAAGTGTTATTTCAACCATACAAAAGCCAGAAATTCTGGTATTAAGTGATGACTGAGCCATCGCAATTGCCTGGTCCGATGGGAAAACATGTAGCTTTAACTCTGCAACAATCTGTTCCCTAATGAAACTATCAGTGCTACCTGAGTCAATTAAGGCATCTAAAGTATGTCCATTAATTGATGCTTTTGTAGCTGCATGGAATAGGTTCTGAGGACAAGCAGCTGTAATTGGTGTCGTTGCACAAAGAGTGGCTGAAACTCTAGGTGTGTTTCTTCGAGAGAAAACCCGAGAGGAAGCACGATAGATTTTAGCCGGAACATCTTGATAGGCCCTTACCGGGGCAGTTCGGTAGGACTTAGCTTGATAAGCCCTCGTAGAGGCTCTTGATAGGCAAACCTTTGCAAAATGACCCTTTTTGTTGCAATGACTGCAAAACGCATTGCGAGCAGGGCAGAATTTCCGAGGGTGAAACTCATCACCACAAAAGAAGCATTTCTTAGATTGCCAAGAGGCTGCCACAGTGGGGTCATCATCCTCTTCATCAGTGAAGTCATCAGATTGATCGTCAGGGATAAAGTCCTCCCTAATAGAGTTCACCTGTGGCCTCTTAAATTGCCTGACTGTAGTTAAGGCAGCAGACCGAGGTCTGGGCACTGTATAAAGGTCTGCATTTCTTTTTGCCAGATCTAGAGAGCAAGCCATGTCATAAGCTCTCTGAAGCTCAAGTGTCTTACTTTCCAGTAGACGCTGGCGTATAAATGGGGAGGCAAGCCCGCAGATGAAAGCATCACGGATCATTTCTTCACGGTACAGCTCAGCTGAGGCCGCCTGAAAGTTACAGTCCATACTAAGTCTGCGAAGCTCTTGGAGGAATTTATCAATGGATTCCTCCGGCCCTTGTTGGGCTGTAGCTAGTAGATGTCTGGCATAGACCTCATTCGGTGTCTTAGTATATAGTCTTTTAAGCGTCCGAATTGCCTCCTCGTAACTGCCCCATTCCTCAACATACTGAAATACATTCGGAGTGACACAGTTGATGAGTATCCGCAACTTTGTGTCATCATCAGCCTTGCAATATTCGAGAAAATTGTCAAACGTGCGATACCAGTGTTTCCACACCTTACCGGCTGCTGGGGTGTTTGGGTCCAAGTCAAGACGCGATGGTTTAAGGATGTTTTCCATGATGGGTGATTCCCTGGATCCTTAGTTCCGAGTTCGTCCAAAAAGTTTGAGTGCGAAGTTTTTCAAAGTTGATTAAATTGTCGTAAGAATGAGCCTTACGCGTGGTGAACTTAAAGTAAGCTTTAATCAACTAAAAAGGTGCTACATACAAAAGAGGTCTTACTCTATGCCTCTCCAGGATCCAACTGCTCAGTCCAGTATTTATCCTGGACTAATCACAGGAAGTGATGCAATAAAGTTCGAGTCACAGGAAGCTGTATTGTGTTACCACAGTCACTGTTGTAATGTAGGAAAAGTGGCAGCCAATTTACGCACAACAAGCTCCCACAAACAGCAAGTGATAATGACCAGATCATCTGTTGTTTTAGTGAAGTTGTTTGAGGGATAAATATTGGCCAGGACACCGAGGAGAACTCCCCTGCTCTTCTTTGAAATAGTGTCGTGAGATCATTTGCGATCACCTGAGAGTGCAGACGTAAGATTGCTGCCATAGAGACATGGGCTGGATTTTGTCTTGGGGTCGGGTTGGGGTCGTGTCATCCGCATTTCGTGTTCCCCCCCCCGACTCCAGATTAATGTGGATGAATGATGCAATTTTCACTTAATTGGGCAATTGAGTTCCAGCATGTGGGAACACATGAACTAATTAGTGGTTTGAGTCTGAAAGTCGCCTCTGATGATGTCATCATTGCTGTTGCATTGCAGGTCAGAGACTGCCTGGTCTCAGAGATTGCCTGCCTGGATGTTGGTGAGAGAGGACCTGCTGTGAGTGGACCTGGATGCAAAATAGAGAGAGAGAGAGAGAGAGAGAATTTTTTTGCATCCAAGCGCTACTTATAGCACATCGAAAAAGTTAGCACCCCTGCGCCATAAATTCAGTGGTAGCGCTCCAAGCAGCAGGCGGGGCGCTACTGGATGCGCTCCCCCCCACTTCCTGGGGCGCTATCATTCAATATCACGGCACTATGTGCAACAGCGCCCCGCGCATCGGCACGTAGCGCTGCGGTATTACAGGTCTCCTTCCCCTGATTAAAGGGGAGGGGCCTAGCGCTGCACGCACCGGGACCCTGCTGGACCACCAGGGAGCGGGGTATCAGGAAAGCAGCCCGGCACTCAAGAGGAGGGCTGGGCTGAGCGATCGTGGCCGGCACCCTGCATGAAGAAGCGGAAAGGGGGCAGGCACTGGCAGGCGGCTAAAAAAAAATGGTCGCCTGGCATCTGCCCTTTAAGTAGCGCTGCCGCGGCCGCAAAAATGCCACCCTGACACTGTCGGACATATCGTCCGGCGGTAGGTCGGGGGCGCGACCGAAGTTTGCAGCTGGGGCGCGAGCGGGATGCTGCGGGGCGCTACCGGCTACCGCTAACTTCCTGCTGAATTTCGCGGGAGGCGTTAGCGGCGCCGTGCCCAGGCCCAGGGGCGCTAACGGGAGGCGCAAAGCAACCCAATTTTCTCCCCATGATCTCATTGTTGTCAGTAGGTCTGGTGTCATGCTAATCAGTGACAATAATGAGGCAGCAGAGGCATATTTGGAATGAGCATCTTGGTTGTGTCTCACATCCTTGCCCTTTTGCAAGCCCCCTTTCCATGTGCACCCAAGTGCTAGACAGTACACAGGCTCAGGTTGTCAATGTTGTAGAGGAAGTGCCATGGCTTGCAGAAGGTTGGTCTCAGGACTCAGCTGCTTAGAGAAAAGGCCACCTCAACCCCAAGAGGCTCTTATTGGCACAGCAGTGTAAGGATCCCAGAGGAACCCTGGTTCCGAATGATTCGAAGTTGACCCGTATTGGTGACAGTGATTTAACTTTATTCAGCACAAGCAAGAGTTAATACATTACAGTATTCGAGCAGCAATTTACAGAGTATAATTGAGACTTATATTACTCTGTTATACTCTGGGCAGAAGCGCGACTGTGAGTAGGCTGCACCCTGTGTTTCTTGTCTCTCGTCTGTCTCTCGAGTGTTCCCTGGATTCTTCCTGAAATCTTCTACCCTTTCTGAAATCTTCTGCACTTTGTGGCCATCAGGACCCCCTTCTTAGAACATAAGAACATAAGAAACAGGAGCAGGAGTAGGCCCTTCGAGCATTCAATGAGATCATGGCTGATCTTCTGCCTCAATTCCATTCACCGGCCTTATCGCCATATCCCTTGATGCCCTTACTAGTCAGAAATCTATTGACTTCTGTTTTGAATATACCCAATGACTTAGCCTCCACAGCCCTCTGGGGTAGAGAATTCCAAAGATTCACCACCCTCTGTGTGAAGAAATTTCTTCTCATCTCAGTCCTGAATGGCCTACCCTTTATTCTGAGGCTGTGGCCCCTGGCTCTAGACTTCCCAGCCAAGGGAAACATTCTCCCAGCATCCACCCTATCAAGCCCTGTAATAATTTTGTATGCTTCAATGAGATCCCCTCTCATTCTTCTGAATTCAAGAGAATACAGGCCTAGTTTACTCAATCTCTTCTCATACGATAGTCCCGCCATCCCAGGAATCAATCTCGTGAACCTTCGCTGCACTCCCTCTATGGCAAGTATATCCTTCCTTAGGTAAGGAGACCAAAATTGTACACAGTACTCCAGGTGTGGTCTCACCAAGGCCCTATATAATTGGAGTAAGACTTCTTTACTCCTGTACTCAAATCCTCTTGTAATGAAGGCCAGCATACCATTTGCCTTCCTAATGGCTTGCTGCACCTGCACATTCACTTTCAGTGACTCATGTACAAGGACACCCAGGTCCCTTTGAGCATCTGCATTCCCCAATCTTTTACCATTTAGGAAATACTCTGCCTTTCTGTTTTTTCTACCAAAGTGGATAACTTCACATTTATCCACATTATAATCCATCTGCCATGTTCTCGCCCACTCACTGAGCCTGTCGAGATCCCCTTGAAGCTCCTTCACATCCTCTTCACAACTGACACTGCCACCTAGCTTTGTGTCATCAGCAAATTTGGAAATGTTACATTTAGTCCCCTCATCCAAATCATTGATATAGATTGTGAATAGCTGGGGCCCAAGAACCGATCCTTGCGGTACCCCACTAGTCACAGCCTGCCATCCTGAAAAAGACCCGTTTATCCCTACTCTTTGTTTTCTGTCTGTTAACCAATTCTCAATCCATGCTAGTATATTACCCCCAATTCCATGTGCCCTAATTTTGTTCACCAACCTCTTGTGTGGGACCTTTTCGAGGACCTTCTGAAAATCCAAATACACCACATCTACCGGTTCCCCTTTGTCTACTCCACTAGTTACATCCTCAAAGAACTCCAATAGGTTTGTCAAACAGGACTTCCCTTTCATAAATTCTTATACTCCTACTCTCATTCAAAACCTATGGAGCCTCACTGGACCAATCACTGGCTGACACCCAATTCCCCAAAATCCAAACATAAAGATGCCACGTCCACAGCACCTTTGCTTACTCAGGTTATGACCCCCTTACATCATCTGCTTTTGACCATCAAGGCTCATATCTGGGGCAGTTATGGCAACACAAAAGAACATGTCTCCATACTGGAGAGATACGGTGTCCTTGATGGTCCTGTGAGAGGCCCATGTTCCAGCTTTCGGCCAGATACCAGTCCTCCCTTTTTCCTTCTCATAACATTCTAACATGGTTACAACTACAACTGACCTTGCTTCCCAGAGCTCGCTCCACTCTATGCCCCATCCTTACTGTTGGCTAATAGTCAACTTTTGTTAATTCACCTACAGCTTCCCTATTCAACTTCTTCTTCTTCTTCTTAGGCAGTCCCTCGGAACCGAGGATGACTTGCTTCCACACTAAAAATGGGCTCTCAGGTGGGACAGACGGTGGTTGAAGGGGCGGGTGGGTGGGGTGCTTGGGTTGACGTGCGCTCCTTCCGCTGTTTGCGCTTGGCTTCCGCTTGCGAGACTCGAGGTGTTCGGCGCCTTCCCGGATGCTTCTTCTCCACTTTGTGCGGTCTTGGGCCAGGGATTCCCAAGTATCGGTGAGGATGTTGCACTTTTTCAAGGAGATTTTGAGGGTGTCCTGTACCAACCTATTCAACTATAGCAGTCCTCTCTCTCACTCCATGCTGTCTGGGTTAAGGATTCCTCACAGACTTTAGTCATCGGCAAAGGATTACATACCTAATATAATTCAGGTTACCATTACATACAGTTTGCAATTACAGATATTTTACATTTAATTCTTACAAACAATTATAAATCCATTACTGATGATTATAAGATACTGATGATAAAGATAGTAAAACAAGTATTCTAAAAACCAACTAGTCCATGATAATCTTACAGCAGCCAGCCAACCTCACGCACTCCTGCCACTGAGGTGGCACCTAGACAAAGCCGAAAAATTAGTGTCAGATGATTAAATTTCAAACACTATCAAGAAGAGGAAGCACCGTGACAGAAAACAGTAGCCACACAGTCACATAATTGGAAATTAAAAATATAGCTGAAGTAATGTTGCTTGTTCAGAGCGTGTTATTGGCAAGACTTGGGAGGCAGGTTTCTTCAGGTGAAATGAATGGCAGATTTGTCCTGATAAAGGATGGTATTCAAAACAGTAACCGCTGGTAGCCACTGCCCTGAGATGACCCTTGACCTCTCAAGAGTGCTACTGAAATGCGATTCTGTCGTTGTCCCTTCTCGGTCCGATACTGACCCAACCTGTTGGGCATTTTCAGTTTTTAGATTTGCAATAATCGAGGTTGTTTTTTTTAATCTATCGCAGCTAATCCATTCACTCTACTGCTGTGGCCTCACTCATTTTTAAATCAGTACAGCATTAAGACTGAAGACTTGCAGCTCTCTTTCTGGGCAGCGATTCGCCACCGCATCTGTGGATCGGTTAGGGATGAGGGGCGGTGGGGGGGTGGGGGGGGGGAGGGGTGGTGATATCAGACTTGATTCTGTCCATGGAGACGAGACCCGGGCGCACTGTACAAAAGTAATGGTTACGACCTTGCATAATCTCCACCGGCTGAAGCACGTACGGAAGACAAAGTAGGAGAAGGTCTCCTGTGGTAAAGTTGTAGCTAAATTTAATTCACTCAGCTTACATTAACATCATTTGCATGCAGATCCTGTGTAAGTAACATTTGTCACAGATCACTGAGCGATCTGTCATGTAGCTCAGTCATCACCATATGCTTCAGCTTTCTTCGCTGAGCTGGAATGAGGTCAACACTCCGTGCAATTCTGAAATATGAAATGCAACTTTAAATGAATGTGTAAAGAGATACTGCATAATGCAATGCAGTCTGCAAACACTACTTGTTAAGACAAATGCAGTAACATGCTAGGGTTAGTTGCCTCACAGCGCCACCAGAGTACAGATTACCTTTCTTGTAGCCGCAGTGCTACAGAGTCCTGGCGACATTTATCCCTCAACCAACATCCCTAAAACAGATTATCTGGGTCATTATCGCATTGCTGTTTGTGGGAGCTTGCTGTGCGCAAATTGGCTGCCGCGTTTCCCACATTACAACAGTGACTGCACTTCAAAAAGTACTTCATCGGCTGTGAAGTGCGTTGGGGCGCCCTGAGGTTGTGAAAGGCGCTGTATAAATGTGCAACTCTTTCTTTTTTTACTAGTTCTTTTAAAACTGATTTCTGCACGGAAGACAGAACCTAGCAACCCGGAATGCCCAGTTTATCTGAGTGGATAAAGGAAACCGTGTTAAATAAGTAGAAATAATGGCAAATCATGCGTATAATGTCATTGTGCATTAATTCCTACGGGGAGAGACACCACTCTGTTAGAAGCTGCACCTTCTCAGCCGACAAATTAGACAGTTCAAGAGTCCTCAGTCCCTTGTGCCACTTTCTCCAGATTGAAACATTTGAGTGTGAATCCATTAATAACCGTACAAAAATAGTCGCCTAACCAATAATTTAAAAAACAAACCATTGCTGTTGGTGTGTGTTTATAAACTGTTCTAAGCTGGTAATGGCATCATTTCTACAGTAAAAGGCAATAGATGAAGAAAAAGGGCTTGCATTTATATAGCGCCTAATCAAATCTCTTGAAACATCTCAAAGCACTTCGTATAGATACAACTGTATTGAAATGTCATCAGTGGAACAGGCCGTTTGGCCCAGTTCGTGGTGGTGCTTATCCTCCACACAAGTGGTACTTCTAATCCCAGGCGCTTGCCCTGTTTCCATATCCCTTTAACCCCCTTTAGTACACTGACTATTGTAATGTAAGCGCCATGAAACATCCATTTTGTATCAGCAAAATCCCACAAGCAGCAATGGCCAGTGAAACATTTTTTTTCCGATGGTGGACACAGATAGCTACAGAAGATTGCACATGGCACCGGCAGAACTTCATTTACAAGGAAAACGAATCCACCGGGAGACGGTTAAAATGAATGGATGGCAGGTTCACGCAGATAGGTTGAGGGAGGAATGTTGGCCAGAACATTGGGAGAATTCCATGCTCTCTAAATCGTGTCATCGGATCTTTAATTTCCCCCAGAACAGGGAAATGGAAATGCTACGATCTGAACCAAGCTGACACTTGCCTTGACACAGTGGTTTAAATATTCTGTATTTACAGGTATCTTTTCACTGGCTTAGCTGAATGGTCCTACAGGAGCGAGGTCCCTAGCTGAGAGTGTTAAAGTAGAGCTGCTTCAGAAGAATCAGCCATCTAGTAGAATTTGGTGCAGAGACCATTTGACTTTTCTGACTCTGGTGCTTAATAAGGACTCTGTGACCGATCACCTTTGAATTCCATTTAGAAAAGAAAAACGACATTAGAATCCAATTTGAAGGTCCAGTGCCATGCCAATCAGTGACCATAATGAGGCAGCAGAGGCGTATCTAGAATGGGCATCTTGGTGGTGTCTCGCAGAATGCCAACACATCCTTGCCCTTCTGCAAGCCCCCTTCCCACGTGTGCCCAAGTGCCAGACAGTGCGCAGGCTCAGGTTGTCTAAGCAGTAGAGGAAGTGCCATGGCTTGCAAAAGGTTGGTCTCAGGGCTCAGCTGCTTTGAGACAAGGCCACCTCAACCCCAAGAGGCACTTATTGGCACACGGCAGCCAGCCACCCTCACGCACTCCTGCCACTGAGGTGGCACCTAGACAAAGCCGAAAAATGAGTGTTAGAAGATTAAATTTCACACACTATCAAGAAGAGGAGGCACCGTGACAGAAAACAGTAGCCACACACTCGCACATCGGAAATTAAAAATATAGCTGAAGTAATGTTGCTTGTTCAGAGCGTGTTATTGGCAAGGCTTGGGAGGCAGGTTTCTTCAGGTGAAATGAATGGCAGATTTGTCCTGATAAAGGATGGTATCCAAAACAGTAACCGCTGGTAGCCACTGCCCTGAGATGCCCCTTGTACCCTCTCAAGAGTGCTACTGAAATGCGATTCTGTCATTGTCCCTTCTCGGTCCGATACTGACCCAACCTGTTGGGCATTTTCAGTTTTTAGATTTGCAACAATCGCAGTTGTTCTTTTTATCTATCACAGCTACGATGCGAAAAATACACGAGAGTTCAAATTGAAGATAATTTGCTTTACAGAAGGTAAACATTTTTTGACTGCCTAGGGCGCTATGGAGAATTAGTCATAATCTTGTTGAACTACTTTCATGTTAAGCTGGCTTTGCTGCCTAACTTCTTAATATCACACAGATCATAATGCCAAATCAGCACATATTTTGGATGCTTATATCATGCTGGGAGTCTGAGACAGAAATTCATGGTGAGTGACCAATGTTAAACCCTTCATTACAACATAGACTGTTACCAGTCTGCTGTTCCCATCTCCAAGTGCTTGAGTTACATTCGCTTGTGGACCTTTCCTCAAGTGTATTCCTTTTTGCCATTCTGTGTTATCCAGTTTTCTTTTTGTCTTTTTCTACTGTTAAATGTGTATTTAGAGAAGAGCTAGATCTGTTCCCTTTGCCCTCATTCTCCATCACCTACCAGCTTCTGCCTGTTTATTCACAGAGTTGGGCCTTTTAATGTCCAGAGTTGTGACCTTTATTTTGAGCCAAACTAGTTTTTCTAGTTGTGTCTTGTGACATTCAGGTCCCTCTATTACTTGTAGCTTCTTTATAGTCAAATGCCGAGATTCTTTCATTCCCCACATGCTGAGGAGCCTTGGTAGTTCTTTGCGTGCCTGTTATCCTTACACCCAGTCCCTGTAATTGCTATGGTTTTCCATCTCTCCCATTGTCTCACCTTGCTCTCAGGCCTCCCACTGCTTCAGCTATTGAAATCTCCTTTGGTTCTTTAATGTTTCAGATTTCTTTAATGCTCCTTTCCATTACTTGACTGAGATGATCTGTTACATTACTCGACAATCATTCCACTGATGATTGCTCTCTGTGGTTGTCTGTTTTTCACTCTCCTCCTCCCTTTTTGGTTCTATTAAGATGTTTGTTTGTCTCATGTTTTTTGTTCTGAAGAAGGTACAAACTTTTTTTTACATAGAATTTGCAGCACAGAAACAGGCCATTCGGCCCAACAGGTCCATACTGGTGTTTATATTCCACACGTGCCTCCTCCCACCTTACTTTATCGAACACTATCTGCATATCCTTCTATTCTTTTCTCCCTCATATGTTTATCTAGCTTCCCCTTAAAGACATCTCTGCTATTTGCCTCAACTACTCCATGTGGTAGCAAGTTCCACATTCTAACCGCTCTCTGAATTACAAAGGTCCTTCTGAATTCCCTATTGGATTTATTAGTGACAATCTTATATTTATGGCCCCTAGTTTTGGATTCCTCCACTAGTAGAAACATCTTCTCTACGTCTACCCTATCACAGAATCACAGAATCCCCACAGTGCAGATAGAGGCCATTTCGGCCCATCGAGCCTGCACCGACACATATCCCACCTATCCCCGTAACCCCACGTATTTAATCCCCCCTAACACTAAGGGTCAATTTATCATAGCCAAATCAACCTAACCCGCACATCTTTGGACTGTGGGAGGAAACCGGAGCACCCGGAGGAAACCCACGCAGACACGGGAAGAATGTGCAAACTCCACACAGACAGTCACCCGAGGCCGGATTTGAACCCGGGTCCCTGGCGCTGTGAGGCAACAGTGCTAACCACTATGCCACCGTGCTGCCCTCAAACCCCATTATAATTTTAAAGACCTCTATCAGGTCACCCCTCAGCCTTCTGTTTTCCAGAGAAAAGAGCCCCGGCCTGTTCAATCTTTCCTGATGGGTATAACCTCTCAGTTCTGGTATCATCCGAGTAAATCTTTTTTTTTGCACCTTCTCCAGTGCCTCGATACCATTCTTTGAATACATGTTCACAGTACATGTACACAGCCACCTCGGCTGGGATTTCCCTCCCTCGCCTCCACTGGGACTACCACTGGCTGTTCCTTCACTGTGCGCCTTACGCCTCGCAAGTAGATGAATGGAGCAGTGCAATGGGCTGAACAGTAGCGTGAGCACCCATCCTGTGTCAGGGGCCAGCTACAGAATCGGAGCGGGTGGGTGGGGTGGCGGGGGAGGCTCTAATACCTTATCTCTGCACAGGTGCTGACTGACCTGCTGCGTGTTCCCAGCTTTTTTCAGGTTTATTTTGGATGGTTAACAACCCAATTTGTAATAATTAGAAGTACAAAATCTAATTCACACATAGATGGCACGGGTTCTGTAGGGCCAGGCCAGACAAAGGGGGTCATTTTGACATTGTGCGACAGTGTAAAACGGACGCTATCAAATCAACCGCGTTATACATCTCTCTGGATTTTCATTTCCGTTGAAGTCAATTCTTGGTTCAATATCACCCACTTTACACTGTCACACAAGTCAAAATTACACCCAGTGTCCTTCACCAGGTATTTTAGGTTTTAACAAAGTGAGTCGAATCCTTAGATCTGGGTTCTACACATATATGTATTTGTAATATATCATGCTGGCTTTTCTCAATCGAAGTGACCTTCCCATCCTCCCAGTCCACATGCTTCATCTCGTAAGTCCTCTCAGTGAATCCGATGAAAACTTCTTGCCCTGGAGCAACTCCAACAAAGGAGCACTACCTGGAACAATCCACACACGTTTCCTTCTACCCCCTTCTCCCACCCCCATCCAACCATCATGGTGAATCATACACCTGTCCTGACTCACCCTGAGCCATTCTTCCACAACCCATGGCCAAGTCTCCTCCCATGACCCTTTGTTTTACGCCAGCTCTTTTATTGTCTTACAGGGAAATCCTGAGGAACACAATGGATAACAGTCACAAAGGGGGCGATTTTCCCACTGGAGGCGAGATGGAGGCGGGTTTCAGTTTGGGTGGGTTTGAAACTCGCCTCCACTGATAGGTTTCAAAATTTTGCGATTTTCCCATGATTATCCACTTGATTTCAGAGGTGTGGGATGCCCTTGCTCAATTAGTGTTTTGGGACTGAAACTCGCCTCTGTTGACAGCACTTTTCCAGTCTGATTTTATGGCTTCTTGCTCCCTTGGCTCACTCCACAGCATTTTTGCTTCTCCTGCACCACCTCCAACATCTTTTGAGATACCTATGTCCAATTCCAAGGCAAGGGCCCACCTGAGGCTCTCAGATGAGGTGCTGCAAATGTTGTTTCAGGGGGTGAGAACTAGCCTGGAGGTGCTCTTCCACTCATCTCGGAGGAAGAGGCCTGCCAAAGAAACCAAGGCTGTGAGGGTACAGCTGGCAAGGGATATAACCTCCTGATCTGTGTGCAGATTGGGAGACTGTTTCTGTGTATTCATGAAATGCCATCCCCGTTGGAAAGCATTAAAATGATTTTAAGCAAAAATGTTTGCGTTATGCCATCTGTTCTTTCGCCTTAGGAAGCTCCACATTGCGGGCACCGCCACACTTGCATTGTCTGGTTGGTGGCCTGAGTGAAAGGAGGCCAGAGAGTCATGTCCATTGTCAATGAAGTCCTAGGATGGAGCCAAGGACAGGTGCCAACTTGGGCAACCTATGCAAATCTGGCCATGATAAATTCATCCCTTGCATCCCTGGCAGCCATGTGCTCGCGTGCTGCCACTGCCGCTGGTTGATACACCGGTGCTCTGATCTCCTCCTGCTCCTCCTCCTCCTCCAGTTCCTCCTCCTTCTTCTCAGCCTCCTCCTCCTCCTCCTCCTCCTCATCTTCATCTGAGGAGGGCTGGAACTGAGCCACTTGCTCATCAGGAAGCTACAAGCCACGACGCTGTGCGATGTTGTGCAGTGTACAGCAGACCACGACCATTCTGGAGACCCTGTATGGTGTATACTGCAGGGCTCCACCTAATCGGTCAAGGCAATGGAAGCGCATCTTCAACAACCCAATGGTCTGCTCTATGATGGACCTGGTCGAAGTGTGGCTGGCGTTGTAGCGCTCTTGAGCCTCGTTAGCTGGCCTCCTGATCAGTGTCATTAGCCACTTCTTCAGGGGATAGCCTTTGTCACCAAGGAGCCATCCATTAAGTTGGTTTGGTGGATTGAAAAGTGGAGGAACATTAGAATGCTGCAGGATGAAAGAGTCATGGCAACTTCCACAGAACTTGGCACAAACATGCAAGAACTCCTTCTTGTGGTTACACACCAGCTGTACGTTGAGGGAGTGGAAGCCCTTTCTGTTGACAAAGATAGCTGGGTTGTGATGGGGCGCCCTAAGGGCCACATGTGTGCCGTCTATGACGCCCTGCACCATTGGCATGCCTGCCATATTTACGAATCCAACCGAACGGGCAGTTACACTTGCTTGATCCCTTGAGAACTGGATGTAATTGTGGGCCTTAGCAAAAAGAGCATCGGTAACCTGGATGATGCAACTGTGGGCGGCCTGACTGGGAGATGCCACTGATGTCTGCTGATGATCCCTGGAAGGAGCCTGAGGCAAAGAAGTTGAGTGTGGTGGTGACTTTGACAGCCACTGGTAAGGGGTGTCCACCCGTTCCTCTGGGCACCAGGTCTTGCTGCTGCAGCAGGCCGCAGACGTCTCGGACAACCTCTCGCGAAAGTCTCAACCTCCTTTGGCACTGCTGCTCACTCGTGTTGCGGTAGCTCATCCTCTGTCTGTAAACCCTCTGTGGGGGGTATCTCCTGCGGCGAGGTGCCTCGATGCGCTGGTGCCTTCTGTCCTGTGCAGCATCAGGTGGCTGAGCAGGAGGTTGGGGCTGCAGCTGATGTTGCTGCTGAGCTGCCTGGTTCTGCTGCTGCCCTGGATGGTCCTCATCCTCATCTGAGGTCCATGGTGAAAGAAAACGAATGGTTCCCATGCTGCTTGTAGATGCCTCCTTTGGGGAAGCGCTCATTGCAAGTGGGGAGAGGGTCTTCCAAGGAGGTCCCACAGTTGATGGAGTCCAGCTGCAGCACCTCCGACTTCGGAAGGCCTTCTAAAAGTGCTCAGAGACCTTTTAAAGCCAAGGTCTGGCACCTGCAAGTAATCCTTGCTGCAGTAAACGATGTCTTGTTAGACCTACAGCAGTGAGGAGGCCACCCACGAGTCAGGAGTTGGCGTGGTTCAGGAGTTGCGTGGAGCACGCCGAAATGCTGGGAAATTCACAAGGGCCTCTCAAAATAGGCTTCGAGAGGCCCTTAACAAGCATTTAATTAAGTTAATTAGCGCAATGGCCAGCTGGAGGCGGGAGCGTTTCCCGACCTCCAAAACCGGCACCGGCAAAATCCCACGGAGGCGGGCTCCGAACCCGACCTCTTTGAATCTAATTTTCCCGCCTCCTCCGACGTCAGAAAATCGCCCCCAAAGTTTGCATGAAAGTCGAATAAAGGTGGCAGCTTTGTGCCAGAGTCCTTGTTCACCAACCAGTCTCAACATGCCAATATCATATAGGTTTGGGCCCTTAACTTCACAAGTAAATGAAGATATTTTATTACGTAAAATTACACAGGATCTACAGCACAGAAACAGGAGAACAGGTCTTTGCTGGCGTTTGTACTCCACACGAGCCTCTCCCACTCTAAGCACCCTGCTCCCCCCCCGCCCCCCCATATCCCTCTAATCTCTTCTCCCTCGTGTATGCATCAAGTCTCCCCTTGATTGCATCAATGCTCCACATTCTCAACCACTCTCTGTGTGTAAAGAGGCATGGGTTTAATTAAGTCCCCTCCTATTTACGTGTGGCCAGAATATAATGGAATTTAAATTATCAGGATCTATTAAACATCTTAATAGACCTGCTGCCCTCAGTCTGCACCAGGCAGAGTTAATTTGCAACAAGTGTAAAAGGAATTGTCAGAGCTTTCTCGCTCTCTCTGTCTCACAAACAGTTAATAAATATGTTCCCTTCTGAGGCTAGTAGAACATTCCGTATATAAACGTCAATATGAAGGTTTCCGCAAGCACTGTTCATATTTTTTTTCAAAAACAACTTTGTCAGGCCTTTGCAGAAGCATCTCATTCTCTTCACCTTGTGCTTGCTTTGCCAAAAATGTTTGTTTTCAAGGACTTGCAAGGGGGTATAGGACAGAAAGCAACTTCTCAAGCATTCATCTCACTCCAACTGCGTGGCCTTGCAGGTCTTTGGAGAAAGGCCGCTTCCCCGATGCTCTGTCACGGATTCAATGGGTTGTACTGTGCCAGGCAGCAGGGGACCTGCACTGCATGCGTTTGCACTTTTAGTTTCCCCAGTTAGCATGAATACACTGAAGGTGTGACGACAATAAAAAAAAAAAATCAGGCTGGGAAGCAGAGTTCAGGAGCATGACTGTGAAATGCTTGCCGTCC
Organism: Squalus acanthias; assembly: GCA_030390025.1. Taxonomy (NCBI): domain Eukaryota; kingdom Metazoa; phylum Chordata; class Chondrichthyes; order Squaliformes; family Squalidae; genus Squalus; species Squalus acanthias. The sequence continues at coordinate 8,303,112 of CM059438.1, read as the reverse complement.
ACTCTTTGGTCAGGGGTTGAGAGTCCAGGGGAGGATCAATACACCAAGAATAAGCGAGGTAGCAACTGAGTTTCTATTTTTGCCTTTCACCTCCCCTCCTGAGTGTTAGTAAATGTACTGTTGTCGGGTTGAGAGCAAGTTCAACTGGCAAGAAAAAACCTGTTTACAAATTGAGACTTCAGCTTTCTGCTGTTGCTAATTGTTCGCAGAAAGTGATACCACAAGAACAGATTGGTTCTAGACCACTTGCGTTTAAGGAGATAAACTTATAAAGCACAGCTCAGTAATTTGTAAAAGGTACATGAATATAGTTGCTGAAACCGCCTCTCAGAAGTTCAGTTTCCTTGCATTCCTCTAATCTTTCTCCATCGCAACCTTTCTTGGCTCTCTCTATTGACGCTACTGTGGCCATAATTCCTCGGAATCTTTCTCTCCGGTTCCTCCTAAGCTGCAAATGTGCCATGCCACTTGTTCTTCTTGATCCCTGCATCCCACTGTGCTGAAATCAAGTTCTCATCTTTTTAAAAATTCTTTCATGGGATGTGGGCGTTGCTGGCAAGGCCGGCATTTATTGCCCATCCCTAGTTGCCCTTGAGAAGGTGGTGGTGAGCCGCCTTCTTGAACCGTTGCAGTCCGTGTGGTGATGGTACTCCCACAGTGCTGTTAGGGAGGGAGTTCCAGGATCTTGACCCAGCAACGATGAAGGAATGGCGATATATTTCCAAGTCAGGATGGTAGGGGAACTTGGAGGTGGTGTTCCCATGCGCCTGCTGCCCTTGTCCTTCTAGGTGGAAGAGCCCGCGGGTTTGGGAGGTGCTGTCGAAGAAGCCTTGGTGAGTTGCTACAGTGCATCTTGTAGATGGTTCACATTGCAGCCACGGTACGCCGGTGGTGGAGGGAGTGAATGTTTAAGGTAGTGGGTGGGGTGCCAATCAAGCAGGCTGCTTTGTCCTGGATGGTGTCGAGCTTCTTGAGTGTTGTTGGAGCTGCACTCATCCACGCAGGTGGAGAGTATTCCATCACACTCCTTACTTGTGCCTTGTGGATGGTGGAAAGGCTTTGGGGAGTCAGGAGGTGAGACACTCGCCGCACAATACCCAGCCTCTGACCTGCTCTTGTTGCCACAGTATTTATGTGGCTGGTCCCAGGATGTTGATGGTGGGGATTTGGCGATGGTAATGCCATTGAATGTCAAGGGGCAGTGGTGAGACTCTCGCTTGTTGGAGATAGTCATTGCCTGGCACTTATCAGCCCAAGCCTGAATGTCGTCCAGGTCTTGTTGCATGCGGGCATGGACTGTTTCATTATCTGAGGATTTGTGAATGGTACTGAACACTGTGCAGTCATCAGCGAACATCCCCACTTCTGACCTTATGTTAGAGGGAAGGTCATTGATGAGTCAGCTGAAGACGGTTGGGCCTAGGACACTGCCCTGAGGAACTCCTGCACTGATGTCCTGGGGCTGTGATGATTGACCTCCAACCACCACAACCATCTTCCCTTGTGCTAGGTATGACTCCAGCCAGTGGAGAGTTAACCCCCCCTCCCACCCTGATTCCCATTGACTTCAGTTTTACTAGGGCTCCTTGATGCCACACTCAGTCAAATGCTGCCTTGATGTCAAGGGCAGTCACTCTCACCTCACCTCTGGAATTCAGCTCTTTTGTCCATGTTTGGACCAAGGCTATAATGAGGTCTGGAGCCGAGTGGTCCTGGCGGAACCCAAACTAGGCATCAGTGAGCCGGTTATTGCTGAGTAAGTGCTGCTTGATAGCACTGTCGATGACACCTTCCATCACTTTGCTAATGATTGCGAGTAGACTGATGGGGTAGTAATTGGCCGAATTGGAATTGTCCTGCTTTTTGTGAAGTTCTCATCTTGGCTCAATGTGTAGTACTCTCGTCTCTGAGTCAGAAGGTCATGAGTTCAGAGTCCCACTCCAAAGAATTGAGCACAAAATCTAGGCTGACATTCCAGTGCAGTACTGAGGGAGTGCTGCACTGTTGGAGGTGCCATCTTTCGGATGAGATCTTAAACCGAGGCCCCGTCTGCTCCCTCAGGTGGATGTAAAAGATCCCACGGCACTATTTCAAGAAGAGCAGTACACTTCCCCCTGGTGTCCTATTTATCCCTCAACCAACATCACTAAAATAGATTATCAGGTCATTGTCACATAGCTGTTTGTGGGAGCTTGCTGAGTGCAAATTGGCTGCTGCGCTTCCTACATTACAACAGTGACTACACTTCAAAGGTACTTAATTGGCTATAAGTCGCTTTGGGATGTCCTGAGGGTGTGAAAGGTGCTATAGAAATGCAAGTATTTCTTTCTTTTTTTCATCTGAATGTCTCCTATTTTGATTCATTGTTTTCAGGACCTCAAAGCTGTGGAAATTCTTAAGGCTCTAAGGACTATCTTTTTTTTCTCTTCTTAGTGTCAGCTGTGGCTCAGTGGGTAGCACTCTCGCCTCTGAGTCAGAAGGCCGTTGGTTCAAGTCCCACTCCCGGGACTTGAGCACATAAATCTAGGCTGACACTCCAGTGCAGTGCTGAGGGAGCGCTGCACTGTCGGAGGTGCCGTCTTTCGGATGAGACATTAAACCGAGGCCCCGCCTGCCCTCTCAGGTTGATGTGAAAGATTCCATGGCACTACTTCGAAGAAGAGCAGGGGAGTCATCCCTAATGTCCTGGGCCAATATTTATCCCTCAATCAACATAACAAGAACAGATTATCTGGTCATTATCACATTGCTGTTTGCGGGAGCTTGCTGTGCGCAAATTGGCTGCTGCGTTTCCCACATTACAACAGTGACTACACTCCAAAAATACTTCATTGGCTGTAAAGCGCTTTATAAATGCAAGTCTTTCTTTCTTTTTGAAATAGTTAACACTTTTTAAAAAATTCATTTAATCAAACTGCTGACTTGTCATTTGCCTGCAGTTGATTTCACAAAACATGAATAGCGGGAAGAAAAGAAAAGCAGCCAATTATACGTACCTGTAATATGCTGCTGTCACACTTTGTAAATAGCTAATGAGCCACTTAACTGGTGTACATGATGGAAGCGTTTAGCCAGCAAAGGAGTGTGCAAGAATGTGCAAATCCTTGTAGTAATGACTGGCCACCCGATTCCTAAAGATTGAATTTTGACTGAGATGGGGAGGTAATACCTACGTTTAAGTATATAAGAAATATATTCGTATATAAATAATATATAAATATATAAGAAATATGTAAGTAATATATACGTCTATAAGAAATATATAAAGATATACAAAATATATAAGTATATAAAAAAGAAAGTCTTACATTTATAGAGTGCCTTTCATGACCTCAGGGTGTTCCAAAGCACTTTGCAGCCAATGAAGTACTTTTGAAGTGTAGTCACTGTTGTAATGTAGGAAACATGGCAACCAAATTGGGCACAGCAAGCTCCCACAAACAGCAATGTGATAATGTATAAGAAATATATATGTATGTACGAAATATATAAGTGGAAGTATATCAGAAATATACAAGTATATTATAAGTACATAAGAAGTATATAATATGATGGTCTCATTGACAAAAGGAATGAGGGCAGATTTTCCTGATAGCTGGAATGGTGGCGTGACCTTTGTAGGGAGAGGGTGGGCAGGGTCTTTGGAATAAATTTTCTAGTGCCCTGATTTTAAGCTAACCAGCCTGGCGGGAATGGGAACATAAGAACATAGGAACAGGAGTAGGCCATTCAGCCCCTCGAGATCACGGCTGATCAGTGACCTAACTCCATATACTCGCCTTTGGCCCATATCCCTTAATACCTTTGGTTAACAGAAATCTATCAATCTCAGATTTAAAATTAACAATTGATCCAGCATCAATTGCCGTTTGCGGTAGAGAGTTCCAAACTTCTACCCCCTTTGTGTGTAGAAGTGTTTCCTAATTTCGCTCCTGAAAGGTCTGGCTCTAATTTTTAGACTATGACCCCTAGTCCTAGAATCCCCGACCAGCGGAAATAGTTTCTCTCTATCTACCCTATCTGTTCCCCTGGGGCGGGTTCATTTTGCCTAGTACGATTGATTGTTACATCCCCGCGCCCGCCCCGCCACAGCCCATAGCAGCCATGGACACGAGGGGCACGTGGCGTTCCTCGCACTGCCGTTGCTAAGGTGCAAATTAAGGGAAATATTCACAGCTCACTACAATGCGTCTGCCCGTATTTGTGTTGCTGTATTGTACACCTGACGTCACTATTGGATGAAAATCCTGGAAGTGGCACGTCTCCCTGCCCGATCCCTCACCCCCTGCTCGGCTTACCCTGGTTCACTGGCATAAAGGAAGAGGAAATTCAGAATGATCTTTTTTAGTGGTGTTACAGTAAAGCTCTGGACATGAAAGGTAAGATGTACCTGATCAAAGGCTTGAATATGGATATAAAGGACAGATGTGGATTACAAGGCCGGTTTGTTTTACGCTCACCAAGATGAGGATGTCAGTGGTGGGGAACGGAACAATTTTGGATTTCAGCTGCCTCGTGTCAGCATCAACCATTCCCAGGTTGAATGTAACACAGCCAAAGCCGCAACAAAGCTCCCTTCATCCACACCCAACAACAGGGCCTTCCTGCGGGTTACAATTTTAACCTGCTCTTTTCAGCAGGCGAGCGGGACGCCCGCCGGAGTGCAGTAAGGTCCTCCTCCATATAAACTGATCCGGCTCCGAGGGTGTCACTGGAGCCCGGCTGCAGTCTCAACCTGAGGCCTGTTCGGGGAAGTTCACCATCACCCCTGTGCTCGCTGATCTCCATTGGCTCCCGGTCCACCAACGCCTCGATTTTATAATCCTCACCCTCCTGCTCAAATCCCCTCCATGGCCTCTCTCCTCTTTATCTCTGTAACCTCCTCCAGCCCTACAACTCTCCAAGAACTCTGCATTGCTCCATCTCTGGCCTCTTGCGCATCACCCCGCTTCCTTTCTCTGCCATTTCCTTTTTCCCCCATTATAATTTCTCCTGTCTCAGCCTGTAAGGGACCCACATTTACTTTTGATAATCTTTTCCTTTTTACATTCCTATAGAAGCTTTTACAGTCTGTTTTTATGTCTTGCGCTAGTTTACTCTCATATTCTATTTTCCCTTTCTTTATCAAGTTCTTGGTCCTCCTTTGCTGAATTCTAAAATCCTTCCAATCCTCAGACTCACTACTCTTTTTGGCAGCAATATAAGCCTCTTCCTTTGATCTAATACTATCTTTAACTTCTCTTGTTAGCCATGGTTGGACCAGTTTTCCTGTGGGGTTTTTGTGCCTTAAAGGAATGTATATTTGTTGTAAATTGTACCAACGTTGCTACTCCTCCTCCTTTCCCTGTCCTTTCCAACTAATCCAATAGCCTGGGATATTTAGCTCCTAACGGAAGCAGCTGCCAAAATCCAAGGGAAGACAAAACAAATGTGGAGGCAGGAAACTGGAGCCTTTGGACAAACGATGATACAATGCTGTATCAGAACTTCCTGCTTGATGGCTGGTGAGGTGGAGGTGGTTCTGCATGTAGCGGGTGTGAGGAAAGAAGTCCCGTTCAACACCCCCGGACAATCATCCCAGAGAACAGCGGTACAGCACACCAGGTAGCAGATAGCAGCAGTTGGAGTCTGGTGAGCAGAGCTCCGCGTAACTGGATTCTTTAGCTACAAAGTGGTGAGGGCGGGATGGTATAACTTCATATTGTCCACTGGAATGGCTGCAAAAAAATAGTAAGACTTGCATTTATATAACACCTTTCATGACCTCAGGATGTCCCAAAGCGCTTTACAGCCAATTAAATACGTTTTGAAGGGTAGTCACTGTTGTAATGTAGGCAAACGCGGCAGCCAAAATTTCGCACAGCAAGCTCCCACAAACAGCAATGTGATAATGACCAGATAATCTGTTTTAGTGATATTGGTCGAGGGATAAATATTGGCCAGGACACCGGGGATAACTCCCCTGCTCTTCTTCGAATTAGTGCCATGGCATCCTGTACATCCATCTGAGACGGCAGAAGGGGCCTCGGTTTAACGTCTCATCCGAAAGACAGCACCTCCGACAGTGCAGCACTCCCTCAGTACTGCACTGGAGTGTCAGCCTGGCTTTGGTGCTCAAGTCATGGAGTGGGACTTGGAAAAAGAGTACTGATCTAAAAATGGGGCATACAATATAATTGGACTGTAAGGTTTGTAGGGCGAGATTTTACAAATGAGTGCTCCCGGAAATTCAGGCATGGAGGTCGGTGCCCCCCACACGAATGGACGGAGGTTCATGTTGGGCTCATTGAGCTCCTTGTCCTGGTATGTGCTTCCCTTTGCATGAAGCTCTGCATCAGGAGTGCTACTTTGTAAAACTCGCCCCACCCAATTTACGCACAATGCACACTTAGCTGATTAATTGGGGGCAATAGTTAATTGGGACTGCATTCAAATTACATAGGGTGACAAAGAGTCTACAGCACAGAAACAGGCCATTCAGCCCAACTAGCCTATGCCAACGTTTATGCTCCACACGAGCCTCTTCCCACCCCTCTTCATCTACCCCCGTCTGCATAGCCTTCTATTCCTTTCTCCCTCATGTTTCTATCTACAGTAGTTTCCCCTTAAATGCATCTATGCCATTCGCCTCAACTACTCCACATTCTTACCACACTCTGGGTAAAGAAATTTCTGCTGAATTCCTTATTGGATTTATTAGTGACTATCTTATATTTATTACTCATATTAAAACTCATAACGTGGACACAATCCAGAGGCTTTCCTCTCCTCGTTTGCTAGAAATTCAGAGTCCTTGCTGGATCTACGCTGTACAGATACTGGGGGAGGGGGACAGAGTGGTTGCTCCCAGCCTCAGTTGCACGGAATTCTGTGGGAACGTTTGGACCACAAACCAGCTTCGTCGGTGAAAAATACCAGTGACAGATTATTCACACAACAAGTGCTTCCTGCCAACTGTCCAAAAAAAGAGGGCTAATATTCAATACTGGTGCAGCGGGAACACACTCCAGGTATAATATTTTTTCTCTTTTTAATGGTGCTTATTTAAAAAATCAAAGAAATGGGATGCGTATGTGCATGGCACCATTTACTTAACAAAAGAAGAGTATGCTGAAGGCTACATTAGTGGAGAACGGCGCACAATTGATATCGAGCAGCACACCTACATGTATCTTGGTGAGCCTCCAGTATTGTGTTGGATTCAGTATTATTTACTACCCAACAGGTGCACATGAAGCAATGATGGGTATAGGCAAGGCAACTATTAGAACAGGAAGAGCGATCATAATTAGCTATTAACAGTGCGCTAAACACATGGATTTGTTCATTGGAAATTAAACACGCTATTTGTAAAGTTATATTACTCCATAATGGATGTTACAAAATCAATTCGCAGCATAGGTTTTTATTTAAATCCAACCCTGTTCATTTTCAGTGGCTAAAATTGTACAAGCTGTGCAAAACCTTAACGTGATTTTCCATAATTAGCAATACAAGTACACAGAACTATAAAGACCCTCTTGGGTAGATCGTAATGAGCTCAGCATTATTCCATTCAGTGGACTCTTTCCAGAATCGACTTAGTCATTAATAAAGATATATTTGAATATTCGATTACGGTTTATAAATCTTGCCATTAGGCGATATGCAGCGAGCTGCCACAGATTCACATCAATCCTGATGCAGCCGGATTTGGTTAGAATCAACCCAGTTGAACTTCAGTCTCCTGCTTTATGATATCATCTGATTAGAAAGTCGATATAATAATCACTTGCAGGCATCTATTGTGCTCTCTATTCAGCGATTTTCTCTAAGTAAAAACATTTATACCCATGTTTTGAATTAAATTTGTGCCTATCAAGAGGAAGACTCATTCTGGTTCAGCAGCACCGACAACTTGCATTTAGAGAATGCCTTTAATATATACAACGTCCCCAAGGCACTTCAGAGAAGAGAAATGGATGCCAAGCAGTAGAGGAAGATTTTAGAGAGATGTTTGAAAGCACAGTTGAAAAGACGGGGAGAGAAATAGACAGAGTCAGGGAGTTTGATCCAGAAAGTAAGGCCAAGATGGCTGAAGGCTCTGTCTCCGATGGTGGAGCGGGTGGGGGGGAAGATGTTAAGGGGGGGTCAGGGACCCTATTGAAATCGGTGAATATGGGGCTGATGGGCAAGAGGGACTTAATGAGGGACAATGTACACTTTGGATGAGTTGGAAGTTTGTGCAGAGTGGACCCATGAGGCGTTAGCGAAGTCAAATTTGGAGGTAATGAAAGCATGTCAAGTTTTTCAGCAGAAGCTGAAGTGAAATAGAGATGGGCAATGTCGTGGAGGTGGAAGTAAAGGAGGAAAGAACTTACATTTACGTAGCATCTTATTATGTCCTCAGGATGACGCAATGCCCTTTACAACCAAAGAATGGGTTACCAAATAAGGCTATTAAAGTGGACAATATTAATAGATTCAAGAGGCAATTAGAAGAGATAAGAGATTGAGCAACATGGGGAAATGGTGATCTATCAAAAAGGGAATGGCTTATTGGACATAGTGGACTTTCACTATTCCTAAAAGTTCCTCGCTGTAAACATGTATTTTTATCTGTGGGTAAGGTTTAACAAAATGTAGATGTGAGTGAGCAGGTGAACAAAACCTGCAGAACCCAGTTTCCTTCCATTGTTTTGCTTGTGTGAAGATTGTTTCGTTAAATGCTACAACAACAACTTGCATTTATATAGCAACTTTAATGTAGTAAAACGTCCCAAGGCACTTCACAGGAGAATTAGCAAACAAAATTTTGACACCGAGCCACATAAAGAGATATTAGGGCAGATGACCAAAAGCTTGATCGAAGAGGTAGGTTTTAAGGAGCGTCTAAAAGAGGAAAGAGAGGTAGAGAGGCATTCAGTCCGGAAGCATGACCCTGAGCTTCCGGTCGCTTATCATTTTAATTCTCCGTCCCACTCCCACTCTGACCTCTCTGTCCTTGGCCACTACACTGTTCTAATGAAGCTCAATGTAAGCTCGAGGAACAGCACCTCATCTTTCCATGTGGCACTTTACAACGTTTCGGACTCAACATTGCATTCAACAATTTCAGATCATAACCACTGCTCCCATTTTTTCGGACAGCAGCTGCTAGTAATGATTCTGCTGTTGCCATTTACAGCTCCTATAGACCCCTCTTCTGTTTCTTTTCTTGTCCCATTACCATCCCCTTTTGCCTTGCACCATCATCCCTTTTGTCATTTAATCACTGCTGCCTTCCACCCTATCACAGACCTTCCCTTTTGTTCTTTCACCCCTCCTCCCCTTTCCCCGCCTCTGTCTAACTTTTTCCAGTTCTGATGGAAGGTCACTGACCTGAAAGGTTAACTCTGTTTCTCTCTCCACAGATGCTGCCTGACCAGCTGAGCATTTCCAGCATTTTCTGTTTTTATTTCAGATTTCCAGCTGCCGCAGTATTTTGCTTTTGTAGAGAGGCAGAGAGGTTCAGGGAGGGAATACCACAGCTTGGGGCCCAGGCAGCTGAAGGCATGGTTGCCAGTGGTGGAGTGGTTAAAATCGGGGATGCGCAAGAGGCCAGAATTGGAGGAGGGCAGAGATCTCGGAGGATTGTAAGGCTGGAGGAGGTTAGAGAGATGGGGAGGGGGCGAGGCCATGGAGGGATTTGAAATCAAGGATGAGAATTTTAAAATCGTGGTGTTGCTCAACCGGGAGCCAATGTAGGTCAGCGAGCACAGGGGTGATGGGTGAACGGGACTTGGTGCGAGTTAGGACACGGGCAGCTGAGTTTTGGATGAGCTCAAGTTTATGGAGGGTGGAAGATGGGAGGCCAGCCAGGGAGAGCGTTGGAGTAGTCAAGTCTAGAGGTAACAAAGGCATGGATGAGGGGTTCAGCAGCATGCATCGCTAGAAAGGCTAGGATTTATTGCCCATTCCTAGTTGCCCTTGAGAAGGAGGTGGTGGTGAGCCACCTTCTTCCTGACCCTCTGCAGTCAGTGAGGTGAAGGTACTCCCACAGTGCTGTCAGGTAGGGAGCTCAAGGACTTTGACCCAGTGACGGGAATTCTCTGCAGCGGGAATGGATGAGAATTAGTTTGGTGTGCTGAAATTCTACACTCAAACTGGTACTGCAAGCCTTAATTTATATCAATAGAGTAAAGGCCAGCCTCCCCCCAACCAATTCAGATAATTGAAACTCCATTTGGATAAATGGAAAAGTTGAGATATCTGATCGCATCGTACAATCAAAACTGGAAGTGCACAGCAGGTCCCTCAGCAGCCGACAAGAGAAAAGACCGGTTAAATATTTTGGGTGTAGACCCTTTGACAGATGGTTTGCTGTTTTTATCTCAGATTTTCAGTATTTGTTTTTTGTGTGTTTTTTGATCTCTGCATGTGCAGTGCTGTGCGATTTTAGAACAAATGCTGATTTAAAATGAATTTTTTTTTATTCGTTCGCGGGATGTGGGCGTCGCTGGTAAGGCCAGCATTTATTGCCCATCCCTAATTGCCCTTGAGAAGTTGAATACAACTGAGTGGCTTGCTCGGCCATTTCAGAGGGCAGTTAAGAGTCAACCACTTTGCTGTGGATCTGGAGTCACATACCGGCCAGACCGGGCAAGGGCGGCAGATTTCCTTCCCTAAAGGACATCAGTGAACCAGATGGGTTTTTATGACAATCCGTTAGTTTCATAGTCACCATTACTGACATTAGCTTTTTATTCCGGATTTATTTAATTAATTGAATTTAAATTCCCCAGCTGCCGTGGTGGGATTTGAATGTTGGTGCAGAACTCGCATTAAAGGTGCAAGAAAGTACTGGCAAATGAGTCAGTTCAGTAACTGCTATCTTTTTTTGATAATGAGCATACCTGTCTCATCTGGACCTGATAGGTTAATTAAGAATGCAGGCAAGAGAAATCTTACAAATATCAAACAGGGACTGCATGTGGCAAATTTATATTTGAAAGCATTTCCATTTGAAGTAGCTGCAGAATTAGCGGCCGTTATAAGCAACATTCCCGCTAAGCTACGCAGCCGCGCAGCGTTCTGGAGGTCCTGCGTAGGCTGCTTACCCGTTTCTGAATGGGAGGTTTTGCGCCTGTGCGAAATTTTCAATGGGCCGTGCAGCCCGTTAAAGGCTGCAAAAAAGGCCCCCCCCAAAAAATTAGGGGGACCATTGGTTATACGTGTATGACGATTCCCCGATGCCTTCGATTTCTATGCCTTTTTTGCATTGCAGCCTCGGGTAATTCATGAGTTTGTTCATACAAATTCATACTATTTTCTCTGAGTGCTTTAATAAGCCGTGGCACGACCCCAGTCTGTATTAAAAAAGAAACATCACAGATTTATGCTACGTTTCTCTGATGTGTTTATTCACTGGTTTCAAATCAATATTTTTAGATTAAAAAAGGAGGGAGGTAAAAAAAAAAGCTTTACTGCACTTAATTCCGTTCTGCTCATCAAAGCCGTTTCTCTTTCTCCACTCCCCTTTACTGGCTCTAATCTATCTTCTTCCAGCTCTCTGTTCTCTTATTTTCAACCCCATACCTGCTGACAAGGGTAGCACACTGCAGTGGGGGCAGGGAGAGATGGGATGAGACGGAAAGTTTTGGTCTCCTTATTTAAGGAAGGATATACTTGCATTGGAGGCAGTTCAGAGAAGGTTCACGAGGTTGATTCCGGAGACGAAGGGGTTGACTTATGAGGAAAGGTTGAGCAGGTTGGGCCTTTACTCATTGGAGTTTAGAAGAGTGAGAGGTGATCTTATTGAAACATATAAGGTACTGAGGGGGCTTGATAGGGTAGATGCAGAGAAGATGTTTCCCCTCGTGGGGAAATCTAGAACTAGGGGGCATAGTTTCAGAATAAGGGGTCGCCCATTTAAAACTGAGACGAGGAGGAATTTCTTCTCTCAGAGGGTCGTAAATCTGTGGCATTCTCTGCCCCAGAGAGCTGTGGAGGCTGGGTCATTGAATATATTTAAGGTGGAGATAGACAGATTTTTGAACAATAAGGGAGTGATGGGTTATAGGGAGCGGGCAGGGAAATGGAGCTGAGCCCAAGATCAGATCAACCATGATCTCATTAAATGGCGGAGCAGGCTCGAGGGGCCAAATGGCCTACTCCTGCTCCTACGTCTTATGTTCTTATGACAGGTTCATTCCCTCCCTCCGCCCTTGTGCAGTTTGCTTTGATACAGATTAAATCCCACACTGCAAACAACAACAACAACTTGCATTTTTATATAGCGCCTTTAACGTCCCAAGGCGCTTCACAGAAGTATTATAAGACAAGAATTTGGCACTGAGCCACATAAGAAGAAGTTAGGGCAGGCGACCAAAAGCTTGGACAAAGAGGCAGGTTTTAAGGAGCGTCTTAAAGGAGGAAAGAGAGGTAGAGAGTCGGAGAGGTTTAGGCAGGGAATTCCAGAGCTTAGGGCCTCGGCAGCTGAAGGCACCAATGGTTGAGCGAGTAAAATCAGGGATGCTCAAGAGGGCAGAATTAGAGGAGCGCAGACCTTGGATTTCTCCTTGATGCCCCCCACCCCACCAATTCACTTTTATAGTCAACGAATTGCAGTTGGTGCACTCACAGAGGCTAACTGTGAGTTACTGAAAATTTCCGGCAGAATTAAAGCCCACTAGTTAAGCCCCCCACCCCCCAATATTGTTGTCTCTTGTTTGTGGGTGTAAATTGTGTGCTTTAACACTCGCACAGCAGACTGACCAATGAGCAGCAGCAGTAATAATGAGGCACAGCGGCTGTTAACTGGACTAAGGAGGCGTTTAACCCCCCCCCCCCCTACATTGTTGTAAAATGCAGGTGCTGATGATGGATTTGCTGAGCGGGTGCTGCAAGCGATTCTGCTGCAGATCAGCGGAGAGAGAGGTCTGGAATTTCCTGTGGACACGTAAACGGCAAGTTGCGCCGAAATTTACACCCATTGTTACGCGGATTTGCTGACAGCAATTTACGCTGAAATTTCCTGGCAATCTCATGGGTGTACGTCGGTTTATGCACATTAGGCACAGCATTTTTTTTTCCAAAAACGGCAATCCAATTTTTAATGTAACTCATTCTGATACAATAAAAATGTATTCAAAGAAACAAAAAATACAGTGCAGGAGAAATCATTTAAAAAATGCTTATTACCATAGAACACCGGAAATATGACTTTCGTTCCTGCTGTGCCTGAAGTTCTGGAGTCATTCTGTACCCGTATTGAACCAGAGTAATCGCTGGAACTTTGCGTATACCACTCTCTACCATGGGGCAGGTGGGGCGGTGGCGGGGTTGGGTGGGTGAAGTGGAGCCAAAATAATGTGCCACGATATGACCGGACGGAGGAATCAATGAACGGGTAAAAGACCGAGGAAATTTGGGCGCAACGTACGTGCATAACGCACTTATTCCCGGATTTCCTGGATCTTTTACGCTGGAAATTGGCTTTCTGCCCCCGACTGTGCCTGTCTTTGTGCAGGAAATTCCGGCCTGCCACGTGGCAGTGATGGGCAACCTTTCCCCGGAAGTGCTGGCACAACAGGGACGGGCAGAAACACCAGACGGGGTGAAAGCAGGTTGAGTAAACCAAGTGGACCTGGAGATATGTAAGGAGAAAGTGAGGCTAACATCTTGTTTGGAATAACAGGTACCTGCCATGCCATAAGCGTACCCTCAGAACCTATAAGTCATTGGGCACAATAATGGAGCAACACAGCAAAAGTTGGGCATTGATGGTAGTTGAGGAAGTACAGAGGTTCTGCTGAAAGTGTTTTGGGCTACCTTATTTAGACATGTGGACTGGAGGGTTCCTTAAAGTGGCAGCTCAGGCACTTGGCTAAATGTATCTTGTATTAGCAGGTGGGGCAGCAGTCTTCGTGGTTGCTCGATAGTTTCAGGAACTACGTCTAATGGTCACTATCTGCCTCCTGCTGTGGTGTTGCTTCCAGGTTGGCATCCTGCTCCCCCTCCATGATTCGCCCTCTGTGGTGTAAACATATGGATCATGTATCAGATGACAGTGTTCCTGGAGACCTTGTGGGGGCTGTACTGTAATGTGTCTAGACATCTGAAGTGCTGCTTCAGATAGTACAGCACAGAAGGAGGCCACTCGGCCCATCGAGTCTGCGGCGGCTCTTTCGAAAAGCAATCCAGTTAGTCCACTCCCCCGCTCTTTCCCCATATCCCTGTAATTTTTCTTCCTTCAAGTATTTATCCAATTCCCGTTTGAAGGCTACTATTGGATCTGTATCCACCACCCTATCAGGCAGTGCATTCCAAATCCTAACCACTCGTTGCGTAAACAAGTTTTTCCTCATGTCGCCTCTGGATCTTTTGCCAATCACCTGCACATATCTGATCACATAGGCCACATCAGTATAGACAGAGTCCCAGATGGAGACATGGGTGCAATCAATCATCCCATATAATTTAGGAAAGCCAATAGCCCAGTGGAATTGAGTAACCCTCTCATGCTACTGTTGCTGGTCAGTATTAAAGGCCATTATGGTGTTGGACCTCCTAAATAAAGGATAACTCAGCTCTTTGTTACATCTATGCACAGTAAATTAGCTGATACTGCAGATATTCCAGATACTAGTCTGGAAGGAGTTGGGGGCACAGAAAATCATTCTGTGGTCATCTTGATGGTCTGTGAAAGCACTGTCCCAACGTATAAAGTTGGTCTTCCTGAAGCAGAAGGTACAGCTCTGTAACCTCCTCACTGCTCAACAGCAGTCGCTAGAGACAGTGCTGTTCAGTCATTGTTAGGTAGCTGTGGCCAGGCCAGTAGACATGATGGGTGGTGAAGGGCAGGATCAGATAGTTCACCTTTGGAGCTAGCTTCTGTGCTTCAGTTTGCCCAATGCACCTACGTATCAGGCAGCACCTAAAACATTCTCCGTTGTAGCGAACATTCTGTGTATTGGGCTGAGCCTGCAATGTGGGATACTCCCCCTTATTGACTGTACTTCCAACACCCACCACTAATGCATGGCAAGTGAATTTACACATGGCCACTTCAAAGCTTCCGCAGTAATTTTACAACAGACTAAATACAGGTGGAAAAGAGCACAACAATTGCCATTATTGGCAACAGCTACACATTTACTGCTAATTTAACCATTATCACATGAGGGAGGAAGGAATAGAATGATATGTTGATGGGGTTAGATGATGAAAGGTGGGAGGAGGCTCATGTGGAGCATAAACCCCGGCATGTACCTGTTGGGCCGAATGGCCTGTTTCTGTGCCGTAAATACTATGGGCTGGATTTTGTCTTGGGGTCGGGTTGGGGTCGTGTAATCCGCATTTCGTGTTTCCCCCCCGACTCCAGATTAATGTGGATGCCTGATGCAGTTTTCACTTAATTGGGCAATTGAGTTGCAGCAGGTGGGAACCGATGAACTAATTAGTGGTTTCAGTCTGAAACCCGCCTCTGATGATGTCATCATTGCTGCCTGCCTGCTCTCAGAGATTGTCTGGCTACTGGTGAGAGAGGACCTGTTTGCATTGCTTCTGATGTGAATGGGCCTGGATGCAAATATATATATGAAAGAGAGAGAGAGAGAGAGAGAGAGAGAGAGAATATATATGAATGAGAGAGAGAGAGAGAGAGAGAATGAGAATTTTTTGCATCCAAGTCCTCTTACACCAAATGCCATGACATTGAATGTAGCAGTATCAGAGGCGACTTTCACACCAGGCGTGCTTCACGTCAGAAAAGGGTTAAACTAGCTACAACGTTTCAAAATAGCATTACAGACCCAATTTAGGGCTTGTTAAGGGCTTTAATGTCAAAATCGCGTGGAGGCGGGATGGGGTCGGAAACCCCGACCCCTCAAATTTAACCCCCCACACGCCTCCAAACCCGACTCCATGGGTCATTCAAAATCCAGCCCTATGTCATCGCTGACAACGATTTGTAGGTTTACATGTGGTTAAGCTTCAAGCACTTTTTTAAAATGTATTCATTCACAGGATGTGGGCATCGCTGGCAAGGCCAGAATTTATTGCCCATCCCTAATTGCCCTTGAGAAGGTGGTGGTGAGCCGCCTTCTTGAACCGCTGCAGTCCGTGTGGTGAAGGTACTCCCACAGTGCTGTTGGGGAGGGAGTTCCAGGATTTTGACCCAGTGACGATGAAGGAACAGCGATATATTTCCAAGTCAGGATGGTGTGTGACTTGGAGGGGAACTTGGAGGTGGTGGTGTTTTCATGCGCCTGCTGCCCTTGTCCTTCTAGGTGGTAGAGGTCGTGGGTTTGGGAAGTGCTGCCGAAGAAGCCTTGGCGAGTTGCTGCAGTACATCTTGTAGATGGTACACACTGCAGCCACGGTACGCCGGTGGTGTTGAAAAGACTATCGAGTGGAGTGCAAAGTGGGCTGCCGATTCACTATCATCTGTTTTGTGCTATTGCCCAAGATAATTTTATACCCCATTGATTTTACATACACTTCCTCTACTCTAGTATAGTCATTAGTGACAGTGTGGCCTCCTCTATATTTGAAGATCAAACACAGATATCGTTACTAGTTTTCCAAACATTTCCATTCTATCTCCAAGCATGACTCTGACACCCCGCCCCGTGCCTCACCACTTCAACTCCTCTCCCACCCGAATCTTTTTATTTACACTGCTCCAACCAAGCTCAATTCAAACTTCAGGAACATTAGCCCATCTACCTCCTGGGCATTCTGCAGCCTTCTGGTTTGAACAGCGATTTTACTAACTTCTGTCCTTAGCTGTCTCTCCAATTTTCCTGCTGTTTTTTTTCCCCCTTTCATATTCCCTTCCATTTTCAGAGTTTTATTACTCATGTTTTATCTTTCAAACTTTCATATCATAGGCAGCAATTTTCATCTCTTTCCAGCTTCAAAATAACGCTACGTGCAGGTCTTAAAACTTTTGGCTGGCTCGCGTATGTACTTACATACTGGCAGAGCACCATTGGCAGCAGGTGGCAGCATTATAATGCAAAGGAGGTGAATTCTGATGATGTCCAGGACCCAGTTTTTCATATGGTCCTATTCTTGTTGCATTCAAAAGGGACAGGTGTGACCTTAACAGGTTAGGAACATAGGTAATTGCTAGATGGAAAAAGACCAACGTCCATCTCGTTTGCCTTCTACCTTCCTGGCAGCCACATGATACAACGATAATGGAGTTGCTGACTAATCACAGCAATCAATCTCGATCTATTAGTGTGCAACAGACCCAGACAAGTGCCCACATGGTTTTTGCAACGTTCCCATTTGGATCTTATTGCAGGTATGGTATTAAAGCTTGTTTGGAAAAATAATGCTCCTCCCACTTAGTTCCAATCTGCTGACTACTGCCAAACAGCCACTAATTATCTCCAATCCGCTGGAGAAATCAGATGACTGTGGAATACCTGGCTCAGATACGTGCGAAAAGGAAGCAGGTACTGGCTGCATTGAAGTTCATGGGAAGAGGTGTTTTTTTTTACACGCTAGCAGATCTCGTGCGGTGTTGCTCGTGGAGCATAGTTGCAACGTTTAACTGTTAAATGTGTTTTATTTTACATATCCCGTTAAGGTCACTGCTCAAGTACTCCATGTGGGGAATGGGTCTAAATCAGCAAACCCAGGTCATTGTAGCTGCTGCTAAATTCCCGAGGGCGTTTAATGTTGTTTGTAAATTTAGGGATCCAGGTCAGAAGAATCCAGCTTCTTTCTTATTTTGATAATATTTTGTATCTGTAACAAAGTTTGGCAGTTCAGTTACTTGGAATGTGACAAACATATGCTCGATGCAAAAATCATAGAAATCATAGAATCATAAAAATTTACAGCTCAGAAGGAGGCCATTCGGCCCATCGTGTCCGTGCCGGCCGACAAAGAGCTCTCCAGCCTAATCCCACTTTCCAGCACTTGGTCCGTATCCTTGTAGGTTACAGCACTTCAAGTGCATATCCAAGTACTTTTTAAATGTGATTAGGGTTTCTGTCTCTACCACCCTTTCAGGCAGTGAGTTCCAGACCCCCACCGCCCTCTGGGTGAAAAGATTTCTCCTCAACTCCCCTCTAATCCTCCTACCAATTACTTTAAATCTGTGCCCCCTGGTTATCGACCCCTCTGCTAAGGGAAATAGGTCCTTCCTATCCACTCTATCTAGGCCCCTCATAATTTTATACACCTCAATTAGGTCTCCCCTCAGCCTTCTCTATTCCAAAGAAAACAACCCCAGCCCATCCAATCTTTCCTCATAGCTAAAATTCCCTAGCCCAGGCAACATCCTCGTAAATCTCCTCTGTACCCCCTCTAGTGCAATCACATCCTTCCTGTAATGTGGTGACCAGAACTGCACGCAGTACTCTAGCTGCGGCCTAACTAGCATTTTATACAGTTCAAGCATAACCTTCCTGCTCTTATATTCTACGCCATGGCTAATAAAGGCAAGTATCCCATATGCCTTCTTAACCACCTTATCTACCTGTCCTGCTACCTTCAGGGATCTGTGGACATGCACTCCAAGGTCCCTCTGATCCTTGTATATCCATAATAGATATTTGGATTAAATTCTGCAATACAGCAGACAAGTATATTTTCAAAATAACAACAGAAAACGCTGGAAAAACTCAGCAGGCCAGGCAGCATCCGTGGAGAGAGAAAGAGAGTTGACGTTTCAGGTCGATGACCTTTCATCAGAACTGGGAAGAGCTGGAAATCAAATAGATTTAAGGCCAGGGTAAAGCTGGGAAAAGGGGGAGGGGATAAAGGAACAAAGGAGGAGATGAAGAGACATTAAGAGACATTAAGAGATATGCAAGGCTAGAGGTGGTGTTAATGTGACAGATTAAGGCTGAATGAAGTGTGAAATCTACTGGCAGAATGAAGGACAGCTGCCATCTATTTGATTTCCAGCTCTTCCCAGTTCTGATGAAAGGTCATCGACCTGAAACGTCAACTCTCTTTCTCTCTCCACGGATGCTGCCTGGCCTGCTGAGTTTTTCCAGCGTTTTCTGTTGTTATTTCGGATTTCCAGCATCTGCAGTATTTTGCTAAAGTATATTTTCAATCTTAGAGATTGGCAAACAAAAGTTAGTCAACTGTATGGTTGTTTCTACTGCTTACTGCAAAATATCTGTTGCTATTGAAAAGTATGTTCAGTTCATTTAAAGAAATGCAGGACCTCAAACTGGGGTAATTGCACTCCAGGGAAAGCAAGTTTAACAAACCAAATGAAAAACTAATACAGAACTGTATTCTGAGTCCATAATTAAAACATTGACATAAAACATCACATTTGACTTCAATATGCTTGATCACTGAGAAAAATTTTCTTCCCACGCCCGCCACTATTCCACCAGCCCCAGTTAGTTTCTTGTTTGCTTATGATCTTTCTTGATTAAAAGATTATTACCTGAATGCCTGGGAATTTAGAAGAGTCAGAATAACCTCGCATCTTTTTTTTTAAAGTGGACCAACTGGTGCGACTTTATTTTGTTTCAATACTGTGACATGGTTCAGTACAAATTTGGTTGTATTATTTCTGTTTGCCAAACAAGAAAAGATTGATCTAACTCTTAGTAAAGGCACTGCTCCTTTAAAAGGGAAACAACAGGCACTGCATGGGCAGTGGCAATGCCTCTCGTTGAATAACCGACTGGGAACCAGATTTGATGTCTGCCAACGTCTGGCTCGTTTTACCTTCCCTTTCACAGAAAAAAATTCCTTTCTTTTGAGAATCTTCAATACAAATGTCTGTCAAGATTGGGATTTAATCCAGTCTTCTGCATGGGAGTCCTACAGTGTAGCGCTATGCCGTGTGCCATGGTGCCTTTCACAGTTAACACATTGTGGTATGAAAGAAAACAAAGCTAGGCCGGAAGAAGGGAATTTGACCAACTCTACCTCGGACTAATCTGTGTAAGGCTAGAATAACTACTTTTGACTTGTAATCAAATGCACTTGAAGAGCATCCCAGTAATAATACTACTTGCTTTGATTGAGTGCCTTATTATATCATGCTGCAATATTTTCTGATGTATCTTCTCATAGTCCGTCGCTATTGACCTCAAATGGAAGCATTCAGCACTGACCCAGGATTGTTACATTTTCATCTGTGCAACTCTTTCCTTCTCTATCTTCACTGACCCGGATCACCAAATTGAATGAAATAGTGCCTTTTACATCCACCTGAGAGAGCAGACAGGGCCTCGGTTTAATGTGTCATCTGAAAAACAGCACCTCCGACAGTGCAGCACTCCCTCAGTACTGCACTGGAGTCTCAGCCTAGCTTTTCTGCTCAAATCTCTGGAGTGGGACTTGAACCTTCAACCTTGTGAGCCAGGGGTGAGAGTGCTACCAACTGAGCCATGGCTGACACTCCAAAAGTACTTCATTGGTTGTAAAGTACTTTGGGAAGTCCTGAGGTCATGAAGGGTGCTATATAAATGCCAAGTCTTTCTTTCTTTTCTTTTTGAAAGTGTAGATTGTGCCTCGCATTTATAACCTAAGCAAATAACCCAACTCATATAAACAATTCGCAAAAGGTTTTTAGAGATTAAACTCATCTTGTGCCTTTGTTTCTGCATTGCATTCAGCACTGTCACCAACCCATCTAGCACACAGACTCCCACCACCATTAATCCTTACTCTCTTGATCCACTACAAGCTATATTTAGTGTCAGCAATTTGACAATGTCAGTGGAATGTAATGAGGCTGTGAGGCCCATTTCAAAGTAACCTCCCAGGACAAGACAAGATTCATAAGCTGGTTTCCTCAACCAAGTCATGGCAATTGTACAGAGTGCTTGTGCAGGCTGAAGGCTGCTCACATCCTTGCTGAGGTAAAAACTGTTGTTAGAAGGCAGACATTGGTGGTTTCAGTTTAGCTTTAGAGATCAATATTTTTTAAATGACTTCACCCTCAATTAAATGTATCAAGTGTAAAAGACCCTTGTAAGATTTTGGATGATTTGGTTTGGGGAGGATCAGCTTCACCAACGTCTCTGAGATACAATCTGTGAGTAGGTCAGGGATCAGTTGAATGTTTCATCTTTAATTTACCATTAGTGCTACCTCATTAGAGGCACCTGAACCGGAAGGAGGTGAGGGTGCTGCCATGCGAGCAGTTGATTATGATGGGTCAACAGCAGGCCTTCCAATTTGATGCAAAAGGCCGAGAGGTGATTATTTATTTGAATGGAGGATGCCAAATAAGTCCTACGAAGCAGATCTCCCTTTTCTGTGTTGGTATCAGAGGATGATGCTCATGATTGTCAGTGAAGTACCTCTTTGCATTGTAGGAGTCAAAGCTACAAGACAGAGATAAACTGGTCCACAGAGGAACTTTGATCTAAAGTAGAAGGCAATCCATAAAGAAGGTAATAGAGACTGCAGACAGCATTTTGCAGAGAACATCATTCTTGTTAATGCACGTTTATCTCTTGATTGGGCATCTTAAATGGAAACTCTGTAAAGGTAAGCCTACAAGTGCTGGGATCTCAGTAAGGAAATACAAGAGAAAATGGAAGGAATGGTACCAATATTCCATTTTTGTGATGACTGTGCAGGTTGTTCCTAAAGATCCAAGTCCGAGTGCCAGTAATAAGTCTTCTATCTATATCTATTCTTTCTCGCACACTTGTAATGCAGAGAAAATAATATAATGATTCATAACCTGCCTTGGTCACGAATGCAATTGGATTCAATTTATTTCAACATCCTTTGCACAGGAGAGCTCAATTTAGGTGAATAGAGTTTGAACCACATCAGGATTGCAGTTCCTTAAAGGTTTAAATACAATACTGACCCCAAGATCAATCAACAATGCAAGGAATCATCAGATTTTCAAAAGATCAGTGTGTGTTTAATTCTGTCTTCATCTCCCCAAACTTTAACTATGCTACCAAGGATCAGATAGATGCCCATAACCATATTTTAAAGCATTTTTTTTGTGTGAGAAAATCTCTGTTCTGGTGCAATAATCACAAATAGAAACCCAATAGACAGAAAACTAATGGAAGAACACCCCAAATGACCACCCACACATCCAGTGGGAGAAAATGTCTCTCTTTCTGCCTCTCTTACGATTATTGCTGAGACTTAGAAAAATATAGTACAGTGGGAAGAGATGTTTATATTGTTCTGTTCAAAGAGACTGGTTCAAAGTGGTGAATAGACCTGAAATGGCACAGTTCAGCTTATTTTCAAATGCAGAATTCACTATATACATTTAGAGAGTTCCTATTTTTTTTATCATACAATATTTCTAATACAGGCAGAGCAGAAAATAAAGATTACAAGTTAATTTATGTTCCATCATAGCTGAACTCATTGAAGATCTGATAATCAACGCAGAAAAAACTCCACTAAAGATGACCTGATTTTTTTTTTAACTAGTATGAAGCTAACAATCTGTATTCACCTAATTGAGCTAACCTGTAAAAAGGATGTTTTGAATAAATTGCGTTAGATGACCATGGCGGGTTATGGATTATCAAATCATTTGCTCGGCCTAAAAAGCATGTGAGGAAGAATGGCTGTGGTTTTTATGTGTTAACAACATCAAAAAAGTGTGCTCATGAAGGCTTCCTTTGGTTGGTATTTCTAGTGAACACGTTTTTCTTGAGTGACTATTGCAATTCCTCCCCCATGGTTTTTAAGGAAGCTATTTCCTAATAACCACTAAGAATCAGATTGCAGTACTTGAAGGCACTAATGGCACTTATGAAAGCACTTCTTTGCGGCACAGTGATGCACTTGATGTTGGAGCTGAAGGTAGGCTGTAGATCATGCTGTCAGAAGAATCTACCAAAGTTAAAGTTATAAGAAGCATGAAATTCATTTGCCACTAAAGTTAATGTACGGTAGTAATTGGACTTTAGGAGATCAGTGAACCTCCCCAATGTATTTTTATTTTTATAAAATCTAGTCTTGTATGCTTGCAATTAGCATTTAACTGAAATTTAAATTTACTGTTTCAAGTTTTAAGTTTCTTCCAGGCTTGGGCAGGGCTAAGCAAGCTCTGTGCTGGAGAGCAGGTGAGAGTAATTAATTAATTAACTGGTCTAATCTGGTTCTGTAACTGCCAGAGCGCTCACTTATTTAAATCTCAGCAGTATAAATAAGGGAGGCTTGAGTGCAGTTTGTCACAGAGTGCAGCTCGGAACAGAATGTAAAGCTGCGAGTTTGGTGAGTGAGTGAGTGAGTGAGTGAGTGAGTGAGTGAGTGAGTGAGTGAGTGAGTGAGTTCGGGGAGGGAGGTGTTCCTTTCTTTTTCTATCTTTGCCAGCTTCCAGGAGAGCAGGAGTTAAAAAGCTGCACAAGAGGGGATAGAGAACCAGTGGGAGTTCGGCTCTGTGACACCCCCCAACCACATTTGGAGAAAAATAAAAGGTGACATCACAGGGAAAAGGGTAAGTGATTGGTTGGTGAGTATTTTGCTCACTTCCCTTATCTTTTAAAGCCCAGGAAATTTATTAGTAATTGTAAGGTTTCATTGGTACTAAATTTACGAGCAGTAATAAATCTTATTAGGTGTAGTAGGGTTTAATTAATAAAAATAAATTAATTATGACTCAATAAAGATGGCAGGGCAGGTGATGTGTTGTGACTGCAGTATGTGGGAGCTCCTGGACGCCAGTGTGATCCAGGACGAACACGTCTGCGGTTAATGTCTGCGGCTTGAGGAGCTTCGGCTCAGAGTTGATGAGCTGGAGGCCGAGCTGCGGACTCTGCGATGCATCAGGGAGGGGGAAAGTTACCTGGACACTTTATTCCAGGAGGCAGTCACACCCCTTAGGATAGGGTCTTCTGATTTGGTCAGTGGTCAGGGACAGGAGGATGTGACTGCGAGTGAGGCAGGTATGGGGACCCAGGAGATGGAGGAGCCTCAGCCTTTGCAATTGTCCAACAGGTTTGAGGTTCTTGCGGCCTGTATGGATGAAAGTGGTGGCTGCAGGGTGGATGAGCAAACTGACCATAGCACCGAGGTACAGGAAGCCATTCAAGCGGGGGGAGTTAATAGGAATGTAGTGGTAATTGGGGACAGCATAGTCAGGGGGATAGATACAGTTTTCTGCGGCCAAGAGCGAGAGTCCAGACGGCTGTGTTGCCTGCCCGGTGCCAGGGTTCGGGACATCTGCTCTGGGCTGGAGAGGAAGTTGCAGTGGGAGGGGGAGGAGCCAGTGGTCGTGGTCCATGTAGGTACCAACGACATAGGTAGAACTAGGAAAGAGGTTCTGCTGAGAGAGTATGAGCAGCTAGGGGCTAAATTAAAAAGCAGAACCTCAAGGGTAATAATGTCTGCTTTATTACCTGAGCCACGAGCAAATTCGCATAAGGTAAATAAAATTAGAGAGATGAATGCGTGGCTCAAAGACTGGTGTGGGAGAAATGGGGTTCAATTCCTGGGGCAGTGGCACCAGTACTGGGGAAAGTGGGATCTGTATCGTTGGGACGGTCTTCACCTGAACCGTGCTGGGACCAGTGTTCTGGCGAGTCGTATAACTAGGGCGGTAGAGAGGGCTTTAAACTAAACATTGGGGGCATGGGATCAAATTTGGGAAGATGTGGTAATTCAAAGATTAGAGACAAGGCAATAGAGAAAGGTATTAATATGGGAAGTAATAAACAGACCATGACAGGAAGGGATAGAGAGTACAATTCTAAGAGTAAATCAACAGATAAGGCTGGAGGTTACAAAAATAATAAAAGGACAAAACTAAAGGCTCTGCATCTGAATGCACGTAGCATTTGAAACAAAACAGATGAACTGATAGTGCAAATAGAAATAAATAAATATGATCTGATAGCCATTACAGAAACATGGCTGCAGGATGACATAGATTGGGACCTGAATATTGAAGGGTACATGACATTTAGGAAGGACAGGGAGGTGGGAAAAGGTGGAGGGGTGGCTCTGTTAATTAATGATGGTATTAGCACAATAGAGAGGGATGACCTAAGTTCAGGAAACCAGGATGTAGAAGCGGTTTGGGTAGAGATGAGAAATAATAAAGGCAAGAAGTCACTTGTGGGAGTGGTGTACAGGCCCCCTAACAGTAACCACATGGTAGGATGGAGTATAAAGGAAGAAATAATGGGAGCTTGTCAGAAGGGTACGGCAATAATCATGGGGGATTTTAACCTGCATATAGACTGGAAAAATCAGATGGGCAAAGGTAGCATAGATGAGGAGTTCATGGAATGTTTTCGGGATAGTTTCTTACAACAGCATGTTCTGGAGCCAACCAGACAGCAGGCTATACTAGACCTGGTATTGTGCAACAAGATAGGATTAATTCATGACCTCACAGTGAAGACGCCCCTAGGAAGCAGTGATCATAATATGATTGAATTTTACATTCAGTTTGAGAGAGAGAAGAGTGGGTCCAAGACTAGTATTTTAAACTTAAATAAGGGCAATTATGAGGGCATGAAAGCAGAGCTAGCTAAAGTGAACTGGCAAATTAGGTTAAGGGATAGGTCAATAGAGTTGCAGTGGCAGACATTTAAGGGGATATTTCAAAATACACAGAATATATACATTCCAACAAGAAAGAAAAATTCCAAGGGACGGACCCACCATCTGTGGTTAACTAAAAAAGTTAAAGATAGTATTAAACTTAAAGAAAAAGCATATAATTGCGCAAAGATTGGTGACAGGTCAGAAGATTGGACAGAATATAAAAAACAGCAAAGAATGACTAAAAGATTAATAAGGAGATAAAAATTAGAGTACGAGAGAAAGCTAGCTAGAAATATAAAAACAGATAGTAAGAGTTTCTATAGATATTTAAAAAAGAAAAGAGTTAACAAAGTGAGCGTTGGTCCTATAAAAAGTGAGTCTGGGGAATTAATGGAAAATAAGGAGATGGCAGTTGAATTAAACAGGTATTTTGCATCGGTCTTCACTATAGAGGATACAAGTAACATCCCAGAAATAGTTGTAAATAAGGAAATGGAAGGGAGGGAGGAACTCAAGAAAATTACAATCACCAGGGATGTGGTACTGAGCAAATTGTTGGAGCTGCGGGCTGACAAGTCCCCGGGTCCTGATGGACTTCATCCTAGGGTCTTAAAAGAAGTAGCTAGTGAGATAGTTGATGCGTTGGTTTTAATTTTCCAAAATTCCCTAGATTCGGGGAAGGTTCTATTAAATTGGAAAATAGCGAATGTAACTCCTTTATTCAAAAAGGGAGGGAGACAGAAAGCAGGAAACTACAGGCCAGTTAGCTTAACATCTGTCATAGGGAAGATGTTAGAAGCTATTATTAAAGACGTTATAGCAGGTCACTTAGAAAAGTTCAAAGTAATCATGCAGATTCAACATGGTTTTGTGCAAGGGAAATCATGTTTAACCAATTTATTGGAGTTCTTTGAGGAAGTAACATGTGCTGTGGATAAAGGGGAACTGGTGGATGTACTGTACTTAGATTTCCAGAAGGCATTTGATAAGGTGCCACATCAAAGGTTATTGTGGAAAATAAAAGCTCATGGTGTAGGGGGTAACATATTGGCATGGATAGAAGATTGGCTAGCTAACAGGAAACAGAGGGTAGGCATAAATGTGTCATTTTCTGATTGGCAAGATGTAACGAGTGGTGTGCCACAGGGATCAGTGCTGGGGCCTCAACTTTTTACAATTTATATAAATGACTTGAATGAATGGACCGAAGGTATGGTTGCTAAATTTGCTGATGACACAAAGATAGGTAGGAAAGTAAATTGTGAAGAGGACATAAGGAGGCTACAAAGGGATATAGATAGATAGGTTAAGTGAGTGGGCAAAGATCTGGCAAATGGAGTATAATGTGGGAAAATGTGAAGTTGTCCATTTTGGCAGGAAGAATTAAAAAGAAGCATATTATCTAAATAGTGAGAGATTGCAGAGCTCTGAGATGCAGAGGGATCTGGGTGTCCTAGTGCATGAATCGCAAAAGGTTAGTATGCAGGTACAGCAAGTAATTAGGAAAGCTAATAGAATGTTATCGTTTATTGCGAGGGGAATTGAATACAAAAGTAGGGAGGTTATGCTTCAGTTATACAGGGCATTGGTGAGACCACATCTGGAGTACTGTGTACAGTATTGGTCTCCTTATTGAGGGAAGGATGTAAATGCGTTGGAAGCAGTTCAGAGAGGTTTACTAGACTAATACCTGGAATGGGCGGGTTGTCTTATGAGGAAAGGTTGGACAGGCTAGGCTTGTATCCGCTGGAGTTTAGAAGAGTAAGAGGTGACTTGATTGAAACGTATAAGATCCTGAGGAGTCTGGACAGGGTGGATGTGGAGAGGATGTTTCCTCTTGTGGGAGAATCTAGAACTAGGGGTTATTGTTTAAAAATAAGGGGTCGCCCATTTAAGACAGAGATGAGGAGAAATTTTTTCTCACCGAGGGTCGTGAGTCTTTGGAACTCTCTTCCTCAGAGGGCGGTGGAAGCAGAGTCTTTGAATATTTTTAAGGCAGAGGTAGATAGATTCTTGATAAGCAAGGGGGTGAAAAGTTATCGGGGGTAGGCGGGAACGTGGAGTAATCAGATCAGCCATGATCTTATTGAATGGCGAGCAGGCTCGAAGGGCCGAGTGGCCTACTCCTGCTCCTAATTCATATGTTCGTATTTGTTGATGTCGTGTGCTCCTATGAATCACTTCAACCTTTTTGTTTTGAAAGTGCCTTGCATGTATAATCATACATGAACAAGAATGTCTCAGCTAAAACGATATGCATCGGAGAAAGTTATGATCCAATTGTACCGTGCCATGGTCGGGGTTGCACCTTGAATACTGTGTCCAGTTCTGACTGCTGAGAAACAAGGGAGATATTCGAGCACCAGGGACAGTGCAGCGAAGAGTCTGATCTGTCGTGGCAAAGGCCTGAGTGACGAGGAAAGGCTGGAGAAACCTTTGCTTTTGGGCCAGGCAAGGAGCTGTCCGAGAGGCGATCGTATAAGATTTATAAGATAACGCAGGGTTGGAAAAGATAAATCCAGATTATGACTTCAAATTAAATTGTGTGAGTAGGACAAGGGGACACGGGTCCAGACGAGTACAAGAAAATTTAGGATTGACGATATGAAGATCGCATTCACGCAAAGAGCGATTAACACATGACATGGAGGCGAAAACCTGAAACCCTTTAAGAAACATGATGTGGAGATGCCGGTGTTGGACTGGGGTGGACAAATGTGAGAAGTCGCACAACACCAGGTTATAGTCCAACAGTTTTATTTGAAATCACAAGCTTTCGGAGCGCTGCTCCTTCGTCAGGTGAAGTGAAGAGACACATATGACGAAGGAGCAGCGCTCCGAAAGCTTGTGATTTCAAATAAAACTGTTGGACTATAACCTGGTGTTGTGCGACTTCTCACTTTTAAGAAACAACTAGGTGCTGCAATGAGGGACTGTCAGGACTTTTTGGAAGGATGCATCGAGATGAGCGAATTGCCATCCTTATCCGTAATTATCTTGCGATCTTGAGTCAAAAATTCCTTCAATTTTCACTTGATCAATTTTGTTACATAAAATTTAACAAACTCCTCCATCGCACCAAAAACATTGTGGGTAATTTTAACTCCCAAGAACGGATGGGTTGGGTGTGAACATAAGAATTAGGAGCAGGAGTCGGCCATTTGGCCCTTCGAGCCTGCCCCGCCATTCAACAAGATCATGGCTGATCTTCCAGCTCAACTCCACCTTCTTGCATTATCCCCATATCCCTTGATTCCCTTAGTTCCCAAAAATGTATCGACCCCTGTTTTGAATATACTCAACGACTGAGCCTCCACAGCTCTCTGGGGTAGAGAATTCCAAAGATTCACCACCCTTTGAGTGAAGAAATTTCTCCTCATCTCAGTCCTAAATGGCTGACCCCTTATTCTGAGACTGTGGCCCCGGGTTCTAGACTCTCCAGGCAGGGGAAACATTTTCTCAGCATTAACCCTGTCAAGCCCTGTAAGAATTTTGCATGTTTCAATTAAGGTGTGGGTGAGAAGTTGAAATTTTAAAAATTTCACACCCAACCCCAACCCGCCCACTTCCGGTTTTAACTCAGGAGATGAGTCAGTCGGTAAAAGCTTTTAAGGCTTTTTAATCCTCTCTTTAATCATCTCTTAAATCACCCTTGGATGGATATTATCCTGACCTGGAGCCCTATCAACTTTGAGCTTTCCTAATCTATCCAAGGTGACATTACTATCTATATTTTAATATTAATAATGTTATTCAATACAGAGCACTGCTCATCTGGAGCATGAGCATCATCTACCGGAGTATAGACTGATGGACTGAAATAGTCATTCAGCAGCTCTGCCATAACCTGAGAATCAGTTTGAATCTACTCTACAGCATCCTTTAGTGGCCCTTTCTGGCCCTTAACGGTCTTCTGACGTAGCTGAAGAGCTTTCACCGTTACTACCACAGTTACGCATTTTCCAGATATCTCTTGGCTACTCTTATGGCTGTTTTTGTCTCCCTCAATTGCATGCGACACTTTTCCCTGTTCTCCTGTGCGTTAAATGCCGTAAGTGTGTAGAATGCCTTCTGTTTCAATCTGATTTGCCTCTGCATTTTCCTGGTCAACCATAATGGTTCTGTTTTGCCATGTGTCACTGGGGAGCGGGCAGGGAAGTGGCTCTGAGCCCAAGATCAGCCATGATCTTGTTGAATGGCGGAGCAGGCTCGAGGGGCCAAGTGGCCTATTCCTGCTCCTATTTCTTATGTTCTTCATTTAACCATTGGGACATAGATGGCTTCATTATGTTTGAGAATGGTTTTAAATAGATCCCCATTTGTCCTCAGTACTTGATTGCCTATCTAGTAGGGTTGCCCAGTCAACTTTAGCCAGATCCTCAGCCATTTTTGTCAAGTTAGCCCTCTTAAAATCTGGGACCAACATTAGATTGGCTGCAGCCTTAGATTGACCAATAAGATGAAACCTAATTATATTTTGATCGGAACTGTCCAAATGCTCCCCCACATAGAGGTTTGATGCAGCACCAGGGTCACTGTTAAAAAAACAGATTTAAAATTTGTTTGTCCCTAGTTGCCTCCCCAACATGCTGTGTAAGGAAACAATCATTGATTGTGCAACTTTTGTGGTTGATTATACGGTGAAGGCTTATTTTTTATTTAAATTACACAGACATTCATACCGGAATTTCCTTGTATATCAAAGGATGATGTTGCCGAGGGGCAGCAAGCAGATAAGGAAAGGGAGGGGGCCAAGGATGGGTCTTTGGGTGGAATCCCAGAGATGTTAGTTTGGGAGTGGGAAGAGAAGCTATTTCTGAGATGTTCTGGCTGCATTTGGATAGATAGAGTGAAACCATGTAAAGGCAGTGCCACAGAGTGGGATGACCATGACAGTGAGCTGCTGCTATGTACAATTTGTTTCCTCCCTTCCCGTTAGTTCATTCTGGTTGATATCAAATAATTAACATCAAATAAAGTGGGGGGAAAAAGTCAATGTCCGTTTATATAGTGCCTTCAATGCAGCATAACTTCACTTTGCTTCACAAAATGGCATATGATGCATTTAAGGGGAAGCTAGATACAACATGAGGAGAAAGGAATAGAAAGTTATGCTGATAGGGTTAGATGAAAAGGGTGGGAGGAGGTGCGTGTGGAGCATAAACACCAGCATGGACCAGCTGGGCTGAATGGTCTGTGCTGTACATTCTATACATTACACTTAAGCAAGAGTAAGGATAAGAGTTTTGGGGAGTTCTTGAATCCGAGGTCAAAGATGTAGATTTTAAACATGTTTTTGAAAGTGAGGAGAATTATAGAACAGAGTTTCCTTAGGTACTTGCATTGTGTGGCATCCCTGAGTACATATTTGCAAGGATTTGTGATGTAAGAAAATGCACATCAATTGCCTGACAGGGATAGAAGTATTGCAAGATCATTATTTACTGTAGTGAAAAGCCTTGCAATATATAGAATAACAACAGAAAATGCTGGAAACACTCAGCAGGTCAGGCAGCATCTGTGGAGAGAGAAACAGAGTTAACGTTTCAGGTCTGTGACCCTTCGTCAGAACTGGAAAAAGTGAGAGATGTAACAGGTTTTAAGCAGGTGCAGAGGCAGGGAAAGGGGGAGGGGGAGGAAAGAACAAAAGGGACGGTCTGTGCTAGGGTGGAAGGCAGGAGTGGTTAAATGTTGCAAATGGGGGTGGCAGAATCATCAATGGCTGCCACCTGAAAAAATAGGGGCAGAGGTGATAGTCTGAAATTGTTGAACTCAGTGTTGAGTCCAGAAGGCTGTAAAGTGCCTAATAGAAAGATGAGGTGCTGTTCCTCGAGCTTACGTTGAGCTTCATTGGAACAGTGTAAGAGGCCGAGGACAGAGAGGTCAGAGTGGGAGTGGGACGGAGAATTAAAGTAACAAACGACCAGAAGCTCGAGGTCACCCTTACGGACTGACGGATGTGTTCCGCAAAGCGGTCACCCAATCTGCGTTTGGTCTCCCCAATGTAGAGGAGACCGCATCGTGAGCAGCGAATACAGTATACTAAATTGCAAGAAGTACAAGTAAATCGCTGTTTCACCTGGAAGGAGTGTTTGGGCCTGTCAGATTTCCAGCATCCGCAGTATTTTGCTCTTGCACTATATAGTCTCACTATGGCACATTACTCTCCCTACTTTTTTTGTAACCGTCAATTGTTACCCCAAGAGATATAATTTCAAATCAGCCAAGATCCTTCAACATACCGCCCATATCCTGCATATCCCCTTCATGTTTATTGCTGTGGAATTCTCGGTTTCTGCTGCTCGCTTGAAGGACTGCTCACAATCTAGGCAAAGAGCTTTCAGAAGGAGCTCTGAACAGCAGGAGAGAAGTAAATATATATAGCTGAGTGCACAGGGATACATAAAAAGGTTGCGTATGTACTATCATGGAGATATTCTCAACCCTTTAGCATGACAAAACAAACTGGAATGTGCTGCACAACTGTTGCTGTACTTTGGCAATTCGTGTCTCCCGACTGGGCTAAATAATAGCATAATCTTCTAATGGTCCTGCTGAATGACTGTCTGATATTAGCCCTGTCAGACTCCATTTACTCCTGTTAAGTCTTGCACAGATTTATAATCTGCGGCCAGCTCAGCTGTGAAATACTCCTTATTTTTCCTTTCATGCTGACGGCGCACAGGCCAATAACGGGAGATGACAGTGGCTTCAATGTTTCTCTGTCATTTCAACAACTCGAAGGTTATCAAGTCCTTTTTTTGGATGACGGTTGCGATTGTCTTTGATTAGGTTATGTGCAGTTCAGTCCATGTCAAAAGACAAATGATGCCCATGATAAGCTAGGTAACTGATAATCACATCCAAGATAATTCCCTGTGACAGCACCAAATGTGGAGTTTATTCTGCAAGTGCAAAAGACCAGGAACTTAAAAGCCTCTAACCAGAAATGAAGTATGTTCCTAGGAGCAAGGCAATGTATCCCTTTTTATCATACTCCTGCCCACTTTAATCATTAGTCTATATTAATATTTGTACTTATTTTTGTCACAGAAACCTTTTTTTATGATAAACTAAACTGGTTGTTATGAGAAGTAATCCGTAGTTGTCATAATGAGGTGTTTAGGATTGGGTGTTGTAATTTCAATATCCAGTGGCCGCCAATGAGTAAGGGATGATCTCCACTTTCTTTTCTTAAAATATTAAAATGGATCTTTTTAACCCCTCTCCCCCACCCTCCCCCAAAACCATTACAATGACTTATCAGACCACAAGATGAGTTTGGGTAATGAACACTGTTCCAATGAAGCTCAATGTAAGCTCGAGGAACAGCACCTCATCTTTCGATTAGGTACTTTACAGCCTTCTGGACTCAACATTGAGTTCAACAATTTCAGACTATAACTTCGGCCCCCATGTTTTCTTTTCTCTCACTCATGGCAGCTGCTGCTGATTCTGCCATTGTCATTTACACCTCATCTAGAGTCATCTTTTGTTTCTTACCATCTCCTTTTGCCTTGCACCATCATCCCTTTTGTCTTTCGATCTCTGCTGCCTTCCATCCTATCACAGACCTTTCCTTTGTTCTTTCCTCCTCTCCCCCCTTTCCCTGCCCCCATACTTGCTTAAATATCTGTTACTTCTCCAACTTTTTCCAGTTCTGACGAAGGGTCATTGACCTGAAACGTTAACTCTGTTTCTCTCTCCACGACGCTGCCTGACCTGCTGAGTATTTCCATCATTTTCTGTTGTTGTTTCATATTTCCAGCATCCACAGTATTTTGCGATTGTATTGGGTAATGAAGGCTTGCTGTTCCATTTGACGTTGTCTTTCCAGAATATTAACCTCACCACGTTCTCATTGCAACTTGTAATTTCCACTTAAACAGGCGGACAGAACCTCAGTTTAATGGCTTATCTGAAAGATGGGTTTTATGTACTGATTGTAAATTTAATTTTGGATGAATTAAATAGCAATATGTCAGTAATGAAAAATAATGTGCTGAGATGTATGATGCACTGCAAGCTAGAATTGAGTTGCCATTACTAATGGACAAGTGCTTAATATATTCAAAGGACATCACCTCTCGCCACTAGTTTAACAGAAATGTTAACTAATTTATGTTAAGGCGCTAATTGTTGGCCTACTGATTGTCAGCTGCAATTTTGAGCCTTATGTTTATCTGATCATACATAAGCAAAACGTTGATCATTTTCAACCACTTTCTTTGTCTCTTTTTGATATGAATTCATTTTTTCCCATTTCTTCCTTTTTGATTTCCTTCTACCATCCACCATCCCTGGCCAAGAAGTTGCACTGGTGAACTGCCCCGAGCTTCTGTATTGACCTAATACATAGTATAGATGCATTTAAGGGGAGGCTAGATAAGCATATGAGGGAAAAGGGAATAGAGGGTTATTCTGATAGATTTAGATGAGGAACGACGGGAGGAGGCTCGTGTGGAGCATAAACGCCAGCATGGACTGGTTGGGCCGAATGGCCTGTTTCTGTGCCGTATATCCTGTGTAATATTGAGGTGTAAGCACAGTTGGCGTGCCTCACTGTACAATTCCTTCTCATCCTGTGGGGGAACTGCCAGGCCTCTGCTCAATTCCTAGCTACAGCAGGCCTGACTAAGATCAAGAAGGGGCCTGGACAGAGTATAGATAGAGAGAAACTGTTCCCATTGCCAGAAGGGTCGAGAACCAGAGGGGCACAGATTTAAGGTGATTGGCAGAAGAACCAAAGGCGACGTAAGAAAAAACTTTTTTTTACGCAGCGAGTGTTTAAGATCTGGAATGCACTGCCTGAAAGGGTGGCGGAGGCAGACTCAATCTTATCTTTCAAAAGGGAGTTCGATAAGTATCGGAAGGGGAAAAAAAATTGCAGGGCTACAGGGAAAGGGCGGGGGAGTGGGGCTAGCTGAGAGTCGGCACGGGCTCGCCAGGCCGAATGGCCTTCTTCCGTGCTGTAACCATTCTATGATTCTATAAGAACCCATTACTGGGGAAGATTTTGTATTGTGTCAAGAACCTCATAAACACAGTGGGAAGAATTCCTCTGATCACTTGCTTCTAGAAAAATTGTAACAATACTCTTTGACATTGACTGGAAATAGTGACTATAAGAAACATTCCCATTATGCTTAGGATGTTGCTTACACATAGCAACCAGAGGAAATATTATGTAGGAAAATATAGGAATGAACTGCTCTATTCTGTGATTAAAAACAAAAAAAAATGCTGGAAATATTCAGCAGGCCAGGCAGCATGTGTGGAGAGAGAAACAGTGGCCCCGAGATTTATGGGCAGTATATTTGGAGCAGGGGGGTGGGGGGGAGGAGTTATGGATGGGAAATCTGGAAGTACGGGTTTCACGAATGTCGACGTCTTTTAAATTTTTTCTCCAGGTTTCTTGCCCAACAGCCAGCCTGATTGACGGGGGCGGAGCTCACAGCTTGTTGGGCCTGGTGGAAACACTCCTGCTCCTCCTGGCCCATGAGCAGTGCTGTAAAGGCACTTACCAGATGAATCCAGCCCTTCTTGCCTCCTTTTGGCCAACATGAGTTAAAAATAAAAAGATAATAAAAATGGAGGTACACAGCCTCCTTAAAAGGTTTTACCGACTGACCCGCCTCCTGGGAGCGGATTGGTCGCCTGCCCCTCATCCCGCCTCTGGTAAAACCGGAAGTAGGCGGGTTGGGTTCCTGTTTCAGATTTTTAACATTTTAGCTTCGCACCCAACCCAGACCCACCCTTTTTTGGGGGGTTAAATTGACCCCCAGAGTTCATGTTTCAGGTCGTTGACCTTACATCTCTAACCTTTCCCAGTTCTGATGAAGCAGGTTTTTAAGCCAGTACAGAGGCAGGGAAAGGAGGGGAGGGGAGGAAAGAACAAAAGGGAAGGTCTGTGATAGGGTGGAAGGCAGGAGTGATGAAATGACAAAAGGGATGATGGTGCAAGGCGAAAGGGGGCGGTAATGGGACAAGTGAAGAAACAAAAGATGGGTCTAGAGGAGCTGTAAATGGCAACAGCAGAATCATTACCAGCGCTGCCCTGCTCTATTCTGTGTCCCAATATATTAGAGCCCTTTTCTTGGTATTGTTGTGTACCAGCAGTAGAGGCAGTTCTATAAATAACAACAGAAAACGCTGGAAAAACTCAGCAGGCCAGGCAGCATCCGTGGAGAGAGAAACAGAGTTAACGTTTCAGGTCGAAGACCTTTCGTCAGAACTGGAAAAAAGCAGGAAATGAAATAGATTTAAAGCAAGGATAAAGCTGGGAAAAGGGGGAGGGGATGAAAGAACAAAAGGAGAGATTAAGAGACATTGAGAGACATTAAGAGATGATCAAGGCAAGAGGAGGTGTTAATGTGACAGGTTGAGGCTAAAAGAAGTGTGAAATGCACTGGCAGAATGAAGGACAGCTGCCAGCTTCTGGGAGGGGGAAAAAAAGGGGGGCCAAACAAAAGGGTGGATGAAAAAATAAAATATAAATGTGATAGGGGTTGAGGTTATGATCTAAAATTGTTGAACTCGATATTGAGTCCAGAGGGCTGTAGGGTGCCTAAACGAAAGATGAGGTGCTGTTCCTCGAGCTTACGCTGAGCTTCCATGGAGCAGTTCTATAGATGGTTTTGAAAGAGATGCCCTGCAATCATGGGCAACTATAATTGTTACAATTATGGCAACTTCACAATACTCTTTTCTTGTGTTGGCCTTAAGATGTCAGTCGTGGATCAGTGGTAGCACTATCGCTTCTCAGTCAGAAGGTGGTGGGCACAAGTCCCACCCCAGAGACTTGAGCACATGATCTAGGCTGACACTCCCGGGGCAGTACTGAGGGTGCTGCATTGATACAGGTGCCGTCTTTCAGATGAGGCGTTAAACCGAGGTCCCATCTGCCCTCTCGGGCGGACACAAAAGGTCACATGGCACTATTTCAAAGAAGAACGGGGGAGTACTCCTGGCCAATATTTATCCCTTTAACCAACATCACTAAAAAGAACACCTCAATGCTGTCAAACACTGAAAATTCAGCTGTCAAAAAAAATTGTGTGTGGCCCCTTTAAGAAAACCGGCAGATGACGCGCCATCAACTGACGTCATCTGACACCAGCTTCCTCTTAACTGGCTGGCAAGCCCACAGGGCGGGCTTAACAAGGTCAATTGACGCAAAATCGCGTCTGTGCGTCGGACGTCGTTGGGGGTGGGACTGGAACCCGGAAGGCAGCTGTCCCGCCCCCAAGCCGCAGCGACCGGAAAAATCGAGCCCATTGTGTCCAATTCTGGGCACCACACTTTAGGAAGGATGTCCAAGCCTTAGAAAGGGTGCTGTAGAGATTTATTAGAGTTATACCAGGGTTGAGGGACTTCAGTTATGTGGCGAGGCTAGAGAAGAGCAGGTAGGGTCAAGGGGAGATTTAATAGAGGTATTCAAAGTTATGAAAGGTTTTGATAGAGTAAATAAGGAGAAACTGTTTCCACTGGCAGGGGGGTCGGTAACCAGCGGACACAGATTTAAGATAATTGACAAAGAACCAAAGGGGAGATGAGGAGGAATATTTTTCTGTAGCGAGTTGTTGTGATCTGGAATGCAGTACCTGGAAGGGCGGTGGAAGCAGATTCAATAGAAGCTTTCAAAAGGGAATTGGATAAAAACTTGAAAAGGAATCATTTGCAGGGCTATGGGGAAAGAATAGGGGAGCGGGACTAATTGGTTAGCTCTTTCAAAGAGCCGGCACAGGCACGATGGGCCGAATGGCCTCTTCTGTGCCGTATGATTCGATGATTCTATCAGCTATTTCTATCACATGGATCGGCTTTGCACCTTGTTACACTTGTTAGGCAATATAAGTAGCTCAATTGCGTCTGATAGGAAACTGTAAGTTAACCCATCCATTGTCCTTTTAAGGATGTAACATTTGATTAGTCATAGCTCCCCAGAAGCAAATTCCTGATTCCATTTAACTTTGCAGTGGGTTCAGACAGAGTGGTGTGTGTTCAGACAGATAAGCAGTAATAAATCCTTTTCAGCTAGTCGTTTATAGAATCTAATTTGAATTTGACTATTTTGACCTAGCTCTTTATTAAAAATATTTTCTTTTTTTAAAAAGGGGGTAATTTTCCAATTTTGAACTCCTGGCAGGAAGTCTGAAATGCTGGTGCGTGCTGCGCGAGATTTTGCAACCATTGTATAGCACAAAGTCAGAAAATTATCCCCATAGAATTTCATGTAAATTGAAGCGAGGCGAATCCTGGGGCTGTCACAATAACATCAGATTAGACACACATGGTACAATCTCAGTTCAACCACGCACCCATTAAATATATGGCCCTATCATAGGGTCATCATTTTTGCAAAGAAATTCATATTTCTTGTAACCTCTTTCTTTTAAGTGCAGAAGGTGCAAATGTTGTGTTAAGTGCAGGATTTTGCAAGGCATATGCTTGTCCTCATCATTTTAAATGGTAATTTGTCAATTATGTGCCTATCAATTGGCCAGTCTTACTCGCTAAACATCTGAGTTCTCAAGCAGACTAAAACCTGTCAGTAATAGCTGCATATTTCCAATTACATCACACATCCTACTGGGTGTCAAAAAAATAGGGGAGAATCAGCACTACAGTTAACAGTTTCACTAATACAAAAGCAAAATACTGCGGATGCTGGAAATCTGAAATAAAAGCAGAACATGCTGGAAATACTCAGCAGGTCAGGCAGCATCTGTAGAGAGAGAAAAACGTTAACTCTATCTCTCTCTCCACAGATGCTGCCTGACCTGCTGAGTATTTCCAGCATTTCTGTTTTTATTTTAGTTAGCAGTTGTTGTTGTTTCAGATGACGGGAAAAGCTCACAATGGGATGTCTAGTTTGGCTACCCATTCGATGGCCTCCTGAGATGCTGAGTGGAGAAATGAGGTGCCACCAGCAACAGATCTCAGTGGACAGGTTGATGTGATGTGTTCCACGGTCTGGGACTTCATGGCCACAGTCACACTTCGGGGCGTCGCTCTTCTTCCACTTGTGGAGCAGGTGGCCGCAGCGTCCGGGCCCTGTGCGGATTGGGTTGTGCGCTGTCCACTGTCTTCGAGGGAGGTCGAAGCCAGGGACCTCTGCTGTTGGGTCAGTGATGAGGGGATCTGATGACACCCTACACGTGGTCTCCCTGCGCGTGCTAGTTCACCGAGAACTTGCCAGCTAATGTCATCAACAAGACGACCGAACGCCCGAAAGCGCCCTCCTGGTCTGAAAAGCATGAAAGCATCGAACAGTTAACAGTACACGCTATTTACATTATGTATCCTACGATGTCCTCTAATACATAGAGAAACCATTATAAAAATGGCTCCATCCATAGTACTTCTGTGAGTGCCTGAAGAGCTTAAAATGTTTTTGGAGATTTCAGAAACAACCGTGTTTATCATAATAATCAGGGTAATTTTCTGTTAAGTGTATGGTTATACTCCCCCCTCCCCAGTCTCCATATTGTAAATGCTAATCTGTTTGATGTTCATTTTGGGTGCTTGAGTCAATATAATGTGCTCTTTATACAATCCTAAAGTGCCCCATTATTCATATGTTTAAAACCACATTACTTTTTGTAGGGCATCACATTTTGTCTGCTTTTCTTTGATGCATTAACGGTACAAAGTCGTTCACACACTTAAGAATATGCTATATCAGAAAATATTGAGTTGAGAATGATAAAATGACAGCATTGGCAGGGAGTGGGAGGAGGTAGATTCATAAGGGTTCCTCGCACAGTGGCTTCTTCGTTGCAGCTAGGCAATTCCTTATAGAATCATGCAGCACACAAGGAAGCCATTCTGACCGTCGTGCCTTTGAAAGAGCTGTCCAATTAGTCCCACTCCCCTGCTCTTTCCCAATAGCTCTGCAAATTTAAAGAAGTAAAGGAGAAGAAAAATATCTTAATTTTAACCTTTATTGTCCTTTGGATGAGACACTAAAGGGACGACGCTACCTGTTGAGGTGGATGTTTAAGATTCCATGGCACTTTTTGAAGAAGAGCAGGGAGTTCTAATTGAATGGCGGAATAGGCTCGAGCGACTGAATGGCCTACTCCTGTTCCTAAAGAGGTATACAAATCCATATTCTTTCTATTTAAAAGAAGATCATTTTGAAGAAAATCTCACGCAGGTTGTAGGTGTGATGCGCGACAGAAATCATGTAAGGATGGTAGATCTTTTTCCCGTTTATTTGCTGTTTCACTTTTTAAAAATCCTCTGCGATTTTATCCTGGGTTGAAACTGACCACAAACGCCCACACGCTATATATCAAAAATACTTAGTGCTGTTTTAATGCCAAGCTTGAATAGTAATCACATGGATTTTTTTTGAATGGAGGACCAATGTTGGCCAAATTAGCTCCATCTTCACCAAATCCAGAACTGCAATAAAGGAGAATGATGGCGGTTTGGGAAGTAGACTTTAAGCCATTTTTTCCGCCAGTGAAGATTTGTGGTGTGGAAAGATGAAAGGTAACAGGAGAAAAGTCAAATGGGTTTACAAAAACTAACTAACTAGTAGAGTTCTGGTTATTGGGAATGTGTGAGCTGGCTGAGATTGGATGCTTTGACGTGGCTCGAATCAAATAAGCCCAAGGCCAGAACAAGAGTTTCTGAATCCACTGTTCTGAGCTATTTTGGACAAATATATCGAAATTCTAATGTAGCACTTTGCTCACCTTAACCCAACTACACCATTGATTCTAACTTAAAGATGCCTCCCAATACTAAAACTCTTAGATCATCGACTTAGCCAGTGGCTTTAGATCCTCTGATAATGAGCTCCTATGTCTAGATTTCTTTGATCAAGGGTTGCATTGCCTTGCTACCAGATCTGCTACCTCAATTGGATCCCCGCAGCCACGCACTGCTTAAGGCAGAGGCTTTCTCTGACCCAGTATTCCCACCCCTCTCCACTTCTTGGCCTCCCTTAAGTTCAAGAGCTATGCTGACTAGGCCTTAGCCCTTAACAGTGGGCACGCAACCTTGCTCCTCTACTTTGCTGGCAGCTGGAACTTTCTGGTAGGATTGCAGCTGTAGTGTAATAATGTTGCTGACACAACATAAAATAATGAAAAATCTCTTGTGATTTTTCTCCATTTGGCCATGAGATTTGGCCACAGGGATAGAGTGGGGGAATGGGACTGACTGGATTGCTCTGCAGAGAGCTGGCGCGGACTCGGTGGGCCGAATGGCCTCCTTCTGTGCCGTTATGACTCTATGGCTCACTGGGCTGGATTTTCTCAATGGAGACGAGTTGGAGGCGGGACTGCTGCTTGTCGTGTCAATGACCTGCCTCCATCATCGTCTGACCAACCAGAGGGATTTTCCCCTGATTGACCTTGTTAAGCCCGCCCTGCGGGCTCAGCAGGCCAATTAGGGAGGAAGTCACTGACAGAGCACGTCAACGTCTGATGTGCTATCTGTCAAGACTTCTTGAAAGAAGAAATGTCAGCATTTGACAGCTCTGTGAAGCTGTCAAACACTGACATTCTCTGTAGTTTGATGAGGCCTTGTGTTCAGGACTCATCAAACCTTTCAACTTTGTCGATTTTAGATGGCTGTTGGTTCAGAGGATCTAACAGCCAGTCTGTGAAATCGACAAGGAAGATGTCGGGTCTCCCGATCCAGGGTGGATGAAGGCTGTAGGAAGAAAACAAGGTAAGTGAACATTTTTAAACACTTATCACTCACCTTACATACTTACCACTCCACACTTGCACCCATCACTCACCTCTACATCTTACTTCCAGGTGCCTCTGACCCCCGCAGACCTCCTTCACATGTCCTCCAACCCGGCGGGGTTCTCCTGAAGGGATAATTACAAGTCCTAGCCCTTCTCGGGCTACCCCAGATCAGGCGTATTCCCCAGACGTTCTCCTTCAACTAAAGTTAGAGATAGCCGAATCCTATAAGACGCTTAATTGGATCTAAAGGTCCAGACTATCTCTCCCTAAAGGAAAGAAACGACTTGAAGATATTACCGTCCTCCAGATAGCACTTTTAATAAGTTTAACTGGACCGTAACCTTCCGGATATTATGAGGGTCCGGAAAACCCCCCAGAATTCTGCAACTCCTCACAAAAGAGTGTACAGAGATTTGAGTTCACGAGGTTGATACAGAAATACTCTGTGAGACAATTCTAAAAATATATAGATTTATTAAGGAACCGACATTTAGTTAACAGGTGATTAGTCAATCGCAACTTTAACAGTTCAAAATACAAATAGCTTACAATTCTATTCTCAGAGATCCTTATTCTCAAATCTTAACTTCGTTACATTTTTACATTTCTAAGTCTTATTCTTAATCCAGAATATCCACCAAAATCAATTAAAGTACCGTTTGATCCCGAGACTCAAAGAGTTAAAAACTTACAGAGCCTGCCTCTGAAGCTGAGAATCACCTGCCCTTTCCAGCGACTTCTGTTTTCCCATTTGAAAATCCCATATCTTATACTCTTTTTACATTGGTATCTCCTTTGAAGTTTTCTGCTGATGTAAGCTAATTATCTCTAGTCAGTCTTTCTGTTGACTTCTTTCTATTCTTACTGTTAGTTCAGCTGCTAACTCTCAGAATCCTGTCTGCTGTATAGGTGTTCCATAACTTATCATCAAATATGGTTTAACAGATTTATCTAGTTGATGCCATTCTTATGAGGTCTTCTATTGAATTCTTAATATCCCCTTAACTGTTTATAAGCAGACGTCATGTCTCCCAACTGTTCCAAGTTCAATACAAACACAATGTGATTGCTTGGTACATCTATTGATATTATATCTTCAAAGTGTTCTGTAGGTATCATATTTACAATATGTAAATCAAAACCACTTCAACCAGGGTGTTCCATGCATTTCTTAGCTACTTCAATTGGTTGTATATATAATTGTGTTTCCTGTTTCATTTGATGTTACTTTTACAAAGGCACATGGTTTTTTAATGTTCTGTGTTCCTGTTCGGCGTGTTAGTTTTTAACACTTTAAACTAGGTATAGCTATTGTGTTGGTTCCAAACTGCAGACTCCTTGGAACCAAGCCTTTGCTTCTTCAATAGGCCATTGTCTCAGTGTCAATAACCATTTCCCATTTCAAAAGCTTGTATAGTGTTTACAGCTTTGTGTTAACACTTCATCTTATCTCAGAAGCCTGTATTTCTGTTTACAGTTTGTGTCGTTGAGGCTTTTAGATTTTTAACCCCAGTTTGTCATATTTTAATAATGTCAGAATTCTGTTCATAGGATGGTGTATTTTTCTGAAATATGGCTCATTCTTTTACACTCCGAGGTCAGGAAGCCTTCACCTGAGAAGGCAAAATGGCACTAATCCTTTTTCCTACCTGTTAACAGGCAGTTAAAAGGATTTAATGCCTTTCCCGCCTCCAGGAGACAGGACCCGAAGCAACACATCTTCCCGCCTCCTGGCAAAAGGGCATGGAGGTGGGATGGGGGCGGGTTTGCCATCCACCCCCACTTTCTGCTACTTTACCGGCAGTTCTGCCTCCATGCCCGCCTCCTCGGGGCTGAGAAAATCCAGCCTATATGACTCTGAGATAAAAAATCTCAGTTCTAGCCCAATTCAGCAGAACCTGTCAAATTCATATTTTTTTCTTGCGTCATTTTAGTTCTGGTTCCTTGCCAATGGATATTATACAAGAAAAAGCACAAAATGTCCCTTTTGAAGGTAGAATGTCCAAAAATACTTCTGAAAAGATTACTTTAAAGGCAATTGTAATTGGGCCTAAATACATAATAGCAAAGTTATTATACACGTTTCAAATTTTTCTGCTATTTAAATGCAAATGGTGTTTCTTTAGGTAAAGGCAGTCATATTATGTGTTAATTCCTATTTTAAGTCTATATTATAATCTGTGGATGTCATAGTGTAGTATGAATGAGAATGCACTAGACCAGTGGTTCTCAAACTTTCTTGGTTGAAGGGCCCCTTTTCAAATGGATTAGTAATCAC
Organism: Squalus acanthias; assembly: GCA_030390025.1. Lineage (NCBI taxonomy): Eukaryota > Metazoa > Chordata > Chondrichthyes > Squaliformes > Squalidae > Squalus > Squalus acanthias. The sequence continues at coordinate 8,259,675 of CM059438.1, read as the reverse complement.
GGACTCCCCCCATCTAAATTATAATACTACATAATAATCATAATATGAAAGTGCTGCATGTAAAGAGTGTTCTAATAATGCTTTTAAGAAAACAGGTACAGGTTGAGCTGTGAAGGAATAAGCCATATAACCTATTCAGAAAAAGACACCATTCTATGAAAGAATTATGGCCTTATTAAAACATGACAAACTGGGTTTGGAAATCTGGAAGCCTCAACAATCTAAAGCTGTCATAGTATTCTGGCTATAGAGATAAGATAGTTGTTGACACTGAATCAATAACCTTATTGAAACAGAAGGTTAAAGGCTCCTGACAGTCTGAATCTTTGGGAACAGACAATAGTTCACCCTGTACAAGGTGTTCTAATTTACACTTCATAAAGAAGCACAAACATATGCTTTAGTAAAAATGACATCAAATAAAATGCACCTGCTGTTACACCATTTTTTATGGTAAGCTTGGAACACCTAGAGGAGAGACACGAGTCTGTATTACTACCAGCTGAGGTGACTAAGAATTGCATAGATCACCCTGGTTAAGGTGTTCTAATTTACACTTCGTAAAGAGGCACAAACAGAAGGCCTTAGTAAAAATTACATCAAATAAAATGCACCTGCTGTTACACCATTTTTTTATGGTAAGCTTGGAACACCTAGAGGAGAGACACAAGTCTGTATTGCTACCAGCTGAGGTGACTAAGAATTGCAGAAGTCAGCAGAAAAATGACTAGAGATAATTAGCTTACATTCAGCAGAAAACCTTAAAGGCGATACCACTGGAAAAGGGTATAAATATTGAACTCTCAAATAGGATAATAGATTCGCTGTAAAGGGGCAAAGTGATTCTCAGGCTTCAGAGGCAGCTCTATAAGTCTACAACTCTTTGTACCTCGGGGATCAAGGTACTGTATTTGATTTTGGTGGATATCCTGAATAAGACTGAGAACTGTAAAACTGTAGTGAAGTTAAGATTTGAGAATAAGGATCTCTGATAATAAGATTGTAAAGCTTTCTCTTTTTGGAACTGTTAATGTTGCGATTGACTCACCAACTGTAAATTACATGTCGGTTCTTTAATAAATCTATATATTTTTAGAATTGTCTCACATAATACTTCTGTATCAAACTCGCAAACTCATAAGCTCTTTGGTGAGGAGTTGCAGAATTCTGGGGGAGTTTTCCGGACCCTCATAATATCCGGAACGTTACAGTCTAGCTAAACTTATTAAAAGTGCTATCTGGAGGACGGTAACATTTTCAGGTTGTTCCTTTCCTTTAGGGAGAGATAGTCCGGACCTTTAGACCCAATTAAGCGTCTTTAGGATTCGGCTACCTCAAACTTTAGTTGAAAGTGAACGTCTGAGGAATACGCCTGATCCAGGGTAGCCCTAAAGGGGCTAGGACTAGTAATTATCCTTTCAGAGCGTCCCGAATCCGGCAACCTCGGGACCGAGGCCGAGCCAGTTTTCGGGTTTTCCGGACTTCGGAACGTGTTTCTGATGTCCGAAGTCCGGAAACGCCCGAGCCCAGGTTACATTTTTGGTAAGCCTCCCTCAGGGTCTCCGGATTCCGGAACATTTTACGGACTCCAGACCCCTGCCACCAATCGTCCCGGAATCCGGATTCCGGAACTCCGGATTTGGGACGCTCAACCTGTATTTACTTACAGATATCGGTGAGATGGGTGTTCCTGCTTCTCACACCAATTCTGGGCACTCCGCAGCAACAGACGGCCACTATTAGCCACTTAGTGCTGGACAATTTTTAAAACCGTCAGCAGGCTGGCCAAGGTGAGCGAGGGCACGAGCGCCCATGCACACGCTGCTGGAAGCACGGCTCACCGCCATACCGTCCCACTGGCACGTTCTGCAACAGCTTCACCGTGGGACTGTACGTGCTTTCGTGAACACATTCAGGCACGTGCTTGAAGGCCCCCCGCAGGTGCTCTGATCACGGGCCGGGAGGATGGCGCACGGTTGTGGCGCCGGGGGAGACGAATCGGCCCGACCGGCAGGCCCAGCCGTTGAGAATAACTCGCAAGAACTGAGTCAGTGTCGGTTTTATAAAGAGGAGTTTGAAATTACCTCTGGCTGCCTCCGGTTGCGGACTCCCCAGTTTGAGAAACACTGCACTAGCCTACACACATAAAGAAAAATGGTCCCCCCCAATATAAGGCATTGTGCTTTACTAAGTTTACATAAGAACATAAGAACATAAGGAATAGGAGCAGGAGTAGGCCAATCGGCCCCTCGAGCCTGCTCCGCCATTCAATAAGATCATGGCTGATCTGATCCTAACCGCCAATCTACTATCACAGAACCATCTCCTGAACCTAACAGAATTGGACACACAAAATAGGAGCAGATCAGGCTACACGGCCCCTGGGCCCGGTACGCTACCCACAGGGCCATGACCGATCCGAACCTAGACTCATGTCCAAATTCCTGCCCGCTCCCCGTAACCCTTAATTCCCTTTACTTCTAGGAAACTGTCTATTTCTGTTTTAAATTTATGTAATGATGTAATATTAAGCTTATTAAGATTGGGGCACTTTATTTAAGCTGTTTTGTGACTGAGCCATACAGACCAGATTCCTTCCCTAGTTTGTACTGAGTTTGTTGATGTCAACAATAGGAATGTTCAAATTAGCTTTTTTAGAATTGCGGGGGTGGGGGGCGGGGGTGGGAAATCAACCAGGGTTCCTGATCCTGGGCAAGATAGAATTGGTTTCTTTTTTTTTTACAACAACAACTTGCATTTATATAGCGCCTTGAACGCAGTAAAATGTCCCAGGGCACTTCACAGGCGCGTTATCAGACAAAATTTGACACCGAGCCACATAAGGAGATATCAGGACAGAAGAGGTAGGTTTTAAGGAGCATCTTAAAGGAGGAGAGAGAGGTGGAGAGGCGGGGAGGTTTAGGGAGGGAATTCCAGAGTTTAGGGCCCAGGCAGCTGAAGGCACGGCCGCCAATGGTGGAGCGATGAAAATCGGGGATGTGCAAGAGGCTAGAATTGGAGGAATCAGCGAGTTGTAGGGCTGGAGGAGATTACAGAGATAGAGAGGGTCAAGGCCATGGAGGGATTTGAAAACAAGAATGAGAATTTTACAGGGTTGTTAGAATTTAGAATACATTACTGTACAATACTAATGGAATTGCTTCACTCACAATGCTTAAGAGGGAGTTGGAAAAACACTTGAAGCAAATTTTACAGTGAAATAACAGGAAAATGGGAACTAGCGGCAGCGCAGGCATGTTGTGTTGAGATGTCTTCCTTCTATGCTTAAATTCTATGACCACTATTCAGTGATCCCCTACTGCAAATTGTGTGGGTTTGGTATGTGTGTGGTGTGTGTGTGTGTGTGTGTGTGTGTGTGTGTGTGATTGAATAAGAACAGTACTCGGTCAGTTGTGATGCTGCCCTGATAGTCTGCCTGTGCTCACTGTTCAGGCTTACACAGACCGAATGACCACCATGTTTGCTTAGTGTCATGCACAGTTTCTAAACTGATGTGTGAAAGGACATAAGAACATAATAAGAAATAGGAGCAGGGGTAGGCCATTCGGCCCCTCGAGCCTGCTCCGCCATTCAATAAGATCATGGCTGATCTTGTACCTCAACTCCACTTTCCTGCACTATCCCCATATCCCTTGATTCCCTTAATATCTAAAAATCTATTGATCTCTGTCTTGAATATACTCAATGACTGAGCCTCCACAGCCCTCTGGGGTAGAAAATTCCAAAGATTCTCCACCCTCTGAGTGAAGAAATTTCTCCTCATCCCAGTCCTAAATGGCCGACCCCTTATTGTGAGACTGTGACCCCTGGTTCTAGACTCCCCAGCCAGGGGAAATATTCTCCCAGCATCTACCCTGTCAAGCCCTGTAAGAATTTTGTATGTTTCAATGAGATCACCTCTCTTTCTTCTAAACTCTAGAGAATACAGGCTTAGTCTACTCAATCTCTCCTCATAGGACAATCCCCCCTCATCCCAGGCACCAGTCTGGTGAACCTCCCCGTTGCTCGAGATCTGGTGATGGATTGCACGGGGGTGGGAGTAGAGGGGGTGAAAGATTCTCTGGCAACATTCCAATTTCTACCTATCCCTGCAGATGCTTCAGCAAATCGCTCCTCCTCCTACAGTGCCGCGTGCAATTACGAGGATGTGGATGTTGCAGGTTTGTCGGTGAAGACTCTTTTTTTGTGTCTGATAGTGGTGGTGGAACTCGTGGAGGTGTGTGTGTGTGTTGGAGTGTACATGTACCTGTGGCAGTAGTGCACATTGATAGTAGCAGCTGTGGTGCTGCCGACAGAGGACAAGTTATCAACCAAGGCCCTGTTTGTCTGGCTAAATGGACATAAAAAGATCCCATGACTCTGAGAGGAGCAGGGAGGTCGCCCAATGACCAAGCCAATAGCCCTCACTCAACCAACACCACCAAAAACAGATTAACTGGTCATTTATTTTACTTGCAATTTGTGATTGCTTTATTTGCCTATATAACTACAGTGACTGCATTCCAAAAATGAAATCTTTGTAAGTGATGTGCTTTGAAACATCTTTTGGACATAAGGCACTTTGGAAGTGCAAATTCTTAATTGCTTTCTTCTTAGGGCCGCTGTCTCTGGAGAGAGATATCAATCCATAAACTCCTTTATGCAGTTAAATAGCTACCAAAATGTTTCATGTTCAGAGATACGTCTACACAGATGGATCATGTTTCAGAATTTTGATACATGGTACATACTGAAAGAAATGTCATTGCTGTGAGGTGAGCGAGATGGAAAAGACACAAAACTCAATTCAGAGAAATGCTTTAAAACTGTGTCATCTTAAAGTGAAAAGCAATTCTAAGATTGATCAAAGTTTGGGAGGCTGCAAGTTTACTTTCCTTACAACACTTCTTCCACTGATGTTAGAACTCTGAATCTGTTAATATAGCATCATGAATAAAATGTTACTTTAGGATGAATATACGACTCTCTCCTCTCATTTAATTAAATTAGCCCCCCCATAAAAAAGACCTTTGTGTGTCAATGTAGATTTGCCCATCAACTGTGCCCATTTCACATCATGTAGGCATCCACAACATTATCAACGTTGCCAGTCTTGGCCTCTTCAGCTACAAGCCTTCCATATTCAGGTAAACTACTTCTGCTACTATGCTGGCAGAAGTTGACCTATACAGCTGGTTTTGCAGGAACACGGGCAGGCTACTCCACCCATGGGTGAATAAAGGCACACTGTTGTACTTTTCTTCCTCTCTTTTTCTACTAATTTTCTCATCCCAAGGACTCCTGTACCAAATCCATGTGGTGGCTCTAGTAACCCTTCCAACCCTTATGTGCATTATAATCTTCTTTTAAATTGTTTATGGGATGTGGGCATCGCTGACAAAGCCAGCATTTATTGCCCATCCCTAATTGCTCTCGAGACGGTGGGGTGAGCCACCTTCTTGAACCGCTGCAGTCCGTGTGGTGAAGGTACTCCCACAGTGCTGTTAGGTAGGGAGTTCCAGGATTTTGACCCAGCGACGATGAAGGATTGGCGATATACTTCTAAGTCAGGATGGTGTGCGACTTGGAGGGGAACTTCGAGGTGGTGGTGTTCCCATGCGCCTGCTGCCCTTGTCCTTCTAGGTGGAAGAGGTCGCGGGTTTGGGAGGTGCTGCCGAAGAAGCCTTGGCGAGTTGCTACAGTGCATCTTGTAGATGGTACACACTACAGCCACGGTACGCCAATGGTGGAGGGAGTGAATGTTTAAGGTGGTGGATGGGGTGCCAATCAAGCGGGCTGCTTTGTCCTGGATGGTGTCGAGCTTCTTGAGTGTTGTTGGAGCTGCACTCATCCAGGCAAGTGGAGAGTATTCCATCACACTCCTTACTTGTGCCTTGTGGATGGTGGAAAGGCTTTGGGGTGTCAGGAGGTGAGACACTCGCCGCAGAATACCTAGCCTCTGACCTGCTCTTGTTGCCACAGCATTTATGTGGCTGGTTGAGTTAAGTTTCTGGTCAATGGTGACCCCCAGGATGTTGATGGTGGGGGATTCGGCGATGGTAATGCTGTTGAATGTCATGGGGCGGTGGTTAGACTCTTGCTTGTTGGAGATAGTCATTGCCTGGCACTTGTGTGGCGCGAATGTTACCTGCCACTTATCAGCCCAAGCCTGAATGTCGTCCAGGTCTTGTTGCATGTGGGCATGGACTGCTTCATTATCTGAGGAGTTGCGAATGGAAATGAACACTGAAGCTGAAAATCTGAAGCTGGGTATATTTTATGTGTTCGTAAATGGGTAGTTCATTTTGCTACTAATTTATATTTTGCACTATTGCTGTAGAAATGTACAAATCCAAAAGTTATTTTCCCTTCAGTGTTGTACTTTAGCTAAAATATTTCCAGCTATTTCTGTTGGAAAACTTAGATCTGCATTCCAAAAAATCTCAATGATATTAATGAAGTGGCGGGGTGGGGTTAATGATGTGCAGACTACAAACCAGATGGGATGTTGCAAAGAACTAAATTGTATTGTACTGAACTATCATTGATTATAACGTCAGATTTGTTTTGTGGGGGTGGGTGGCGGGGGGGTGGGGGGGCGCAGTCATTCATCGCCATGACAATATTGACAATACGCGCCTACACTGTCATTTATCCTGATAATGGTGAATGCATTCACACACCCAATCCCTACCTTTAATGTATTTTAAAGACTTGTGCGGAACTGTCACCTCTGACCTTGATTAACCAGCACACTTCTATTTTCATGGTTTCGGTAGATTCCTGTCATATGAAGAAATCTGACAGTATGAGTGTTTTTTAAATCCTAAGTAACATCACGTATCCTGGATCTAAAATCCATTGCACCCTGTGGATACTGTACTTTCTAATTGTGCATATCGTTTCTTTCTCGAACCTTCTGAAAAAAATATTTTCTAGCAGCTTGTAATACTGAAGATTGGAAAGGAGATTTAGTACAATAGTGTAGGATGATTTATACTATTAGAATATACTTAACTATAAAATCTTGATGGTGAGATGCTGTTACCAACCTCAACTGCTTTACATCTGAAATGAACTGAATACAATTTAAAATATGGTACTTTAACTTGTAGAGATGAGATTTTCTATCTTGAGGTGACCTTTGAACAGCCCACGACCTCTAAAAGAGAAGAGGGAATAATCATATTGATCCTGAACCTCTGCTCCCAAATACAGGAAACTTTCTTTTAACCGGCACCCAAATAACTGGAAATCTCTCTTAACCGGCAAAATTCTTGAGTAGGTAACCGGGGTTTTCCTTCATCTCTCCTTTAAAAATAACTTTAAAAAAAACCCCAAGGCGTTTGCCTTGTATCGGAGCGTGTAGATTGGGAGGGGAATGTGCAGCCCGGGTAGGCAGCGGACACGACAGATGGTCAGCTGGCGGTCCCCGGGGAGACGGAGCTCCGAATGCAGGCGCATGTCAGTGTGTACGGGGCTCTCGTACGTTGGGAGATATAACTCTCCGTTATCCGGACTTTTTGATTAACCGGCACCACGCCGGTCCCGTCGGTGCCGGTTAATAAAGAGTTTCCTGTATTATCTAGCCCCTGAAAGCACTGCTCCTGTGCCATGCTGAGCATGATCCCCTGGCCCCCTCACCCATAGAACAACCTCCATGGACCGTCGCCTCCTGATGGTTGGATGAGGGACTGCATTTGTTAATTTAATAATGTGGGCTAGAAATTCATTATAGCCCAGGAATGGGTGGTATAATTAGAAAAGTTGAAGAATTAGTGCCAGGCGCTAATGCTTTAGACTGCACGCAAAATTCGTGCTCACTGCTCAAAGAAATGATTGGAGCCCTAATTCAGGTCTTGAAGCCCAAGCTCATTGGCGTTACACTCAAAGGGTGGACCAATATCAGGTGCAGTCTAATCACAAGTCATTATTGCCACAGGCTTTTTCCAGTTCTTAAAGGGAAGGTTCATTGATGCTGCAGAACCTCATTCTCAGCATTGCTGGCCGTGCAGCTTAAGGACAAGGAGAAGGAGCCAGAGGACTGAAGCAGCTGTACTCATGGCAGATCCACGCCCCAGGGAGAGAGCCTGCAGTTTCTGCGATCAAGCATTGGAGGCGTTGATGTTCACTGTGGAGAGATGGAGGGCGGTGCTCTACCCGACAAGTGGCAGGAGGCCCTCGCTGCAAGTCTTCCGTGCCATGTGGAGGGAGGTAGCCCAGCATGTCTCGGGCAGCATTCTGGTCCCCAGGATCCACACACAGTGCAGGAAGAAATTTAACGACATCACTCGGGCGGTCAGGGTGAGTGAATGCTTCTACAAATGCTACATACCACCCTCTGAACCTCAGTCTGCACACACTGCCCAAAGCACCACAACCCCAGCACTCACCCACCAACAATCTCTACATACCAACACTCACACCCACATGTCACACCTTGCACACAATGACAGCTATTCAACTATGGCAGGCACCCAAACACATTGCTCCACACTCACACACTTTCCTTTCTCTTGCAGGCCAAGGTGGCTCACAACAGGAGGGAGCAGGAGCGCACAGACGGGGGACAAGTCGACACCCAACCACTGTCTGCGCTGGAAAATAGAGTGCTGCAGATTATTGGGCGCCAGGTGGTGGGCACTGTGGCCACCGGTGACGTTGACCCCCTTGGGGACAACAACGGTATGTTCATCCTTTCTTCTCACATCCCAGTTCTCCCTCACCCCACAAGTGTTTCGCACTTTCCAGCTAATCATGCTGTATGCATGCATTTCTCCCTTCCTGCCCCCCTCCCCTCACCTTAACCCGTCTCTTGTGTCTTGAGCCAGGTGGAGAGCGGATAGCCCTTGTCTCCGACCAGCCAGCTGCGAGCTTGACGTGGTGGCTGGAAGAGTGTTGGCACACCGGTCTGGCGCAGGATGAAGGCATCATGCCTGCTGCCAGGATAATGGGCATTGACACTGAGGATTCGCTGTCTGTGGTCACAGACCAACTGCACATTAAGTGAGTGGTAGCCTTTGCGGTTACGGATGATCTCAGGATTGTTACGGGGTGCCCGCAAAGCCATGTGGGTGCAGTCAATGGTGTCCTGCTCCATGGGGAATCCTGCTATCCTGGCAAAGCCACATGCACACTCGTCCTGCTTCTCTCTGGTGATGGGGAAGGAAATGTAATCCATTCTCCTACTGTGACCTCCCAGATGCAGCGATGGATGGTGAACTGCGAGATGTTAGTTATGTCTCCTGTTGCAGACTGGAAGGATCCGCTGGTGAAAAAACTGAGGGCGACGGTGACCTTGACTGCCACTGAGAGAGCCGTGGTCGCCTGATCTGAGGCTGGAGGTCTGGTTGCAGGAGGTGGCAGAGTTCCGTGACCACCTCCTTGGTGAAGCGGAGCCTTCTAATACACTAATCCTCGCTTAATTGGAGGTAGGAGAAGTGCTCTCGGAATAACCTCAGAGGGTAAGGCCTCCTGTTGAGAGCCCTGATGGCCCTCCTCCTCCCTCTGGCCACATGTCTTTCTGGCTGCCTCCACTCCCTCCGCAGTAGATACTGGAGGGCGAGGTTGACTGCCAGTACAGCTTCCATTAATGTAACCGTGTAGCAGTTTGATTTTTTTAAGAATAAATGTAGCTACATTTTAGTTACCACAACACTCCTGATACTAAATAACCTTGAAATCATGGAATGAGACTGTTGCACTTTATGAAACTGACAAGAAACCACTGAAACTTCACTAACCTACAGCTGCAACTCATTACTGATGATCCCTTTAAATAACGTCCCTGGAGCTGGCTTCCTGGTGCTCTCATGCCAGCTCTCCCTGTCAATGTTTCCTCCAGGCGCTAAGGTAGGTGGCGACAATCAATTTCGCAGATCGGGCGGCCAGTGAGTGTTGCACACTCACTGACATCACGATCCACCTGGCATTGAGGCTCCCGGCGATAACTGTTAGCGGCGGCGGGCGGGCGGGATTTGGCTTGCGGCGCTGGATTTGCCTCGCCCCAGCGATAATGCTCTAGCGCCCCTTTAGCACCATCTGCTGGCGCTAACAGGAGGCGCTAAGGTACCGAATTTTTCCCCCGTGCCTTTACCACACAGAACAGTTCCAATAACTTGAGCCAGGATATAACTGTATGTCCTTGTAAACCACTGCAAGGATAGCACTGTATCATCAATGGAAATCAATCATTTTTTGGGGGTCTTTTAACAAAAATTGAAAAGATCTAATTTTCGTGATCAATCCTTTCTTTTTTTTTATCTAGGTCTTTTTTTAATGAACTCCAAAGTAATTAAAAATGCAATCAAGGAAAACAGCAGTGATATTTGAACAAAAGAAGCCATCTTACAGCAGTATAAAAAAGATGAGATGGTAGTATTTTAAACTTTGCACAACGCTTTAAGAAGGCTGTCATGTATCGAGGGACATTGCACAGATTGGAATTTTGATAGTTCTGAATTACAGCTTTAGTGCAACTAGACCAAGCTTTCTGTTCTTTTTGAATGACAGTAAATGATTTTTTGGGTGTTAGGGGAGGTGAGAAAGAGATGGGGGGGCATCAGGCAAAGTGAGCTTTAATTACACTGTATTTTTGTGTTACGAGGACGATAAATATTGGTTTCAAATGGCCCAGAAAAAACAAACAACAGCTGCTTTGGCAGCTACATTAACTGTTTAAAAAACATTACTTTCTGTATTGTCTCACATGTGCTATAAAGCTAATGCGTTCACACTGAAACCCTCCTGATTGTTGCCCGATCTCGCTACTGGGCTAATTAGCAGGCATTATTTCCAGAATATAGTCGTGCTTTAACTAAACGACATCCAGCTTTCCTAATGAGATCAAGGTTTTGCTTTCATTGCGTTCTTTCTCACAGCAATCTAACACTTCACCATCTGCCGACGGAGAGTGTTGACAATGCGCGCACTCCCATTTCTTTATCTTTCCAGCTGGTTTTCATAAGGCTGCAGAATCCTTGCCAAAGAAGGATGGATGAACGTTTTAGAATCTACACCGGCATCCCTTCAAACACTGTAGTCACCTTTCCAATTGCAGCACCTGGCCATTTGTTTTCTGGGTTTTTTTGGCACTTTTTTTTAAAACCTAAAAGCCGACCGCGTTTGCAGAAGGAACAGCTTGCTGACTGCTAGTCGTTGACTGCAATAAAGCTGGGGATTTTGTTTTGTGTCTCTTTCATTTACGAAAAAAATTCCATTTTTAAAGATTACCTACTTACCAGGGACGGCCAAGAAAATAGATAATGTAAATGACCTCTGGAGCGAGAAGAGATGGAGGGATATGGTAAGCAGGAGGAGAAATGGAGCTCATCTATCAATAGGTCCGAATGGCGATTTTCTATTCCTAAAAACGCTGAGGGAGAAATTTGGTGGGTTAGCGCCTCCCGTTAGTGCCCCCGGGGGGCGATAACGGGGCGCTGATGACTTACCGCCCGGGCGCGGCGAGATGAACGCCTCCCGCGAACTTCGGCGGTAAGACTTTGCGCCACGATCTCCTTCGCTCGGAATCGTGACGTCATTGCCGTGCGCAGCGCCCCTGGACCCGAACTTCGGTTCCGCCCCCCTGCAGCACCGTCGGGCGACGACACCGACAGCTGCAGGAGGCGTTGATCGGGAGGCCGGGCGCTTCGGGGGCGAAAGTTAAAGGGGAGGTTGCCGAGGTAAGTACCTACATTTCTGAAATGATTTTGTTCAATTTTTTTTTTTACTTCTCCTGGGCCGCGATCGATCGGCCCGGCACTCTGCTGGAGTGCAAGGGGCTGATCGAGCCGGATCGCGGATGCCATCGGGGACCAGCTAACTGGTCCCAATGCAGAGCCTGCAGCGATAACGAAGGAGCCTCGGAACGCGGCAGCACTGCACGGCCCATTGTGCAGCGCTGCACCACTACCGCCCCGCCTGCGTCCTTTAGCGCTCCAGGAAGGAAGTGGAGCGCTTGATTTAGCACTTCCACTTGCCTCCTGGCGCGCTAAAAACCAATTTTTTAAAAGCTCGGATTCATTAGCGCCTGGCGATCAGCTTCCCAGCTTTCAAAAGTTACCGCCTCCAAACAGGGCGAGACTGAATTTCTCCCCCATTGACTTTACAAATATCACGGGTCATACAGGGTTTCTTTTCCCCATATATTTATAAGGGAGGCTAAATTCAGGCACCATGTGACTTTCTTGCTTCTGCCCTTGATCTTCAATCTTTGCTTCCATCTCCTGACTCAACAACAACAACTTGTATTTATATAGCGCCTTTAACGTAGTAAAACGTCCCAAGCCGCTTCACAGGAGTATTTTAAGACAATAAAAAAATTTGACAGCGAGCCACATAAGGATAAATTAGGGCAGGTGACTAAAAGCTTGGTCAAAGAGGTAGGTTTTAAGGAGCGTCTTAAAGGAGGAAAGAGAGGTAGTGAAGCGGAGAGGTTTAGGGAGGGAATTCCAGAGCTTGGGGCCTAGGCAACAGAAGGCACGGCCACCAATGGTTGAGCGATTATAATCAGGGATGCTCAAGAGGGCAGAATTAGAGGAGCGCAGATATCTCAGGGTGGGGGCGGTGGGGGGGGGGTTGTGGGGCTGAAGGAGATTACAGAGATAGGAAGGGGCGAGGCCATGGAGGGATTTGAAAACAAGGATGAGAATTTTGAAATCGAGGCGCTGCTTAACCGGGAGCCAATGTAGGTCAGCGAGCACTGGGGTGATGGGCGAACGGGACTTGGTGCGAGTTAGGACACGGGCAGCCGAATTTTGGATGACCTCAAGTTTATGTAGGGTAGAATGTAGGAGGCCAGCCAGGAGTGCGTTGGAATAGTCAAGTCCAGAGGTAACAAAGGCATGGATGAGGGTTTCAGCAGCGGATGAGCTGAGGCAAGGGCGGAGACGGGCGATGTTACGGAGGTGGAAATAGGCAAGGGAATTCTAACCTTAATATAGTACTGTTAATGGTGAAATTCCAATATATATATGTAGATATGTCATTGCTGACTAGCAGAAGAAGATTATGATTGTGGGTGGGTCTCAGCAGACTGCAAGTACATATTACAGGCCACGTGTGGCATTATCCTGATTCCGCGGCAGGGAATGGTACCAAGATAGATGGCATGGTCTCTTCTACTAAAAGCAGTACGTTCCACGCAAACTAACCTATCTCATTCCCAACTGATGCCCTGTGTTTTGCAGGGGCCGTAAAGGGTTGTAGCAGGCTATTGACTTGATTCTTCTCTTAAAGTGGTGCGATTTGCAGTTCACTTCAAAACCAGCATCACAAGATGCATATTTTGTTTCTGCAGTGAAAAAAATTGATCATACCATTTGCTTAGTGCATTGCCATCTTGAAATAGCACCACCCTTGTAGAAATGGTGGAAGGCAAGTCAATGGTCATGCCAGTCACAAGATGCCTCCTGCATGTCTGTTGTTTTTCTCCTAACTTCATCCATTGAACATGATGCGGAGATGCCGGTGTTGGACTGGGGTGGACAAAAATGAGAAGTCGCACAACACCAGGTTATAGTCCAACAGCTTTATTTAAAATTATGAGCTTTCGGAGCTGCTGCCCCTTCGTCAGGTAGAGGCACCTCTACCTGACGAAGGAGCAGCGCTCCGAAAGCTCGTAATTTTAAATAAAACTGTTGGACTATAACCTGGTGTTGTGCGACTTCTCATTTTCATCCATTGAAGGTTGATTTCGTTCCCTCAAATAATATAATGAACTTTGTGCTGTTTACCGTGTCCTTGTGTGAAATACCGTTTACCTGTTTTGCTCCACTCTCAGACGGCCCAAATATCTATAAAATTAAATCGATAACAGTAGCCAGCAGCCTCAGCAGACTGAGAACATATTATACAATAGCAGTAAGGGGCAAAGTATCCATATGTTCTTTAGAGCCTCCATCAGCTCCATTTACCAGCCTTGTATGGCAAGTCAATGGTAGTTGTGCAATATGTTAAAATGCTGTAGAAAACGTGTAAGGTGTTGGATAACATAGTTACAATTCTAATTAGTTATTACCATCAGTTTAATTAGTTGTGCATTTCTTTCTTTTGCTGATGTTATTTGTAGTTTTCGAATGTCTCTGAGATATGTCTCTGTTCCTTTTATCTATCTGTACCTACTTTGTTCCTTTAACATTTGCTGGATTGCTGAGGCGATTTTCTTGGTTATCTTAGTCCGCCTGTTACAGTAGAAATTATTAATTGTTTGCTGGGTGACCTGAGCGGGACAGCAGTTGAGATTCCTACTCGGGCCTTTGGCTAATACCGAAGAATCTGGCCGTCCTCAAAAAGTAGTTGTCCAATACCTGATACAGAAGAGTGTGTGGTGATCTCGTGGGCGGTAGTTCAATTAAATGATTGATACGAAGGTCGAAGTGTAAAAGAAACCCATTATTAATGCTTGGAAGATTCGCGATGATTATCAGAAAGAAAGACTTGCATTTCTGTAGCGCCTTTCATGACCTCAGGATGTCCCAAAGCGCTTTACAGCCAATGAAGTACTTTTTGAAGCGTAGTCACTGTTGGAATGTAGGAAACGTGGCAGCTAATTTGTGCACAGCAAGCTCCCACAAACAGCAATGTGCTAATGACCAGATAATCTGTGTGTTTTTTTTTTAGTGACATTGGTTATGGTAGCAGAGAGTGCAAACAAAAGGTTGGATTGAATTAGAAGAAAGTTTACACTTTAAGGCTAATTAAGGGCAAAATTTGACTAATGTTGATGAGTATGAGTATAGCCTTAAAGATTGCTGAATTTTAAGTAGGCAATTGTTGAGGGGCATCCGCAGAGGGATAATCTTCAGCTGGTGGAGCAGAAGCTTTGTTGACCCTTGTATATTTAAACTGGGTCAGATGGGTGGAATTGAAACTTTAAAGGAGGATTTGAACTTGGTTTCTGATTTGGAAAATTGCTCTTGTTGAGGTTTGTAGAACAGAATTTGATTTTATTTATTTCCAATTTCCTTTTCTGGGGAGCTTCTTTTCATGGTTGAAAAAAAAAAAAATCCGACTGCGACAACCTGTCGGTCTTGTGGTAACGCGCCTGTTCTTATTGCTGGGTGACCTATTTGAATGTAATTTCTTTATAGAGTGCAGCAAAAGGTGCTGACAGCTGTCTATCATGCCTAAGGTGACAATGGGAGAAATCATTCACTGATGGGGATCTTTCAAAATCAGTAAGGGAAGAGAAGAAAACCTTTAAAGAGTGCATTGCTCATTTTCTGCTATCCTGCACCACACTGATAATGGCCACAGAAAAGCATACAAGGCTGGTAAATGGAGCTGATGGAGGCTCGGAAGAATATATGGATACTTTGCCCCTTACTGCTATTCTATAATATGTTGCCAGTCTGCTGAGGTCGCTGGCTACTGTTATCGATTTAATTTTTATAGATTTTTAGACCTCCTGAGAGTGGAGCTGTTGATTTAGTTTTTTTTATATAGTGTGGGTTTTGTTTTGTTCCTTTGCTAGTGAAGCATTGTCATTACTTTCCAGTTTGATATCACAGAATCACCACAGTGCAGATAGAGGCCATTTCGGCCCATTGAGCCTGCACCGACACATATCCCACTCGATCCCCGTAACCCCACGTATTTAATCCCCCCTAACACTAAGGGTCAATTTATCATAGCCAAATCAACCTAACCCGCACATCTTTGGACTGTGGGAGGAAACCGGAGCACCCGGAGGAAACCCACGCAGACACGGGGAGAATGTGCAAACTCCACACAGGCAGTCACCCGAGGCCGGATTCCAAAGATTCGAAATGTGCCTACTTCGTGTATTTCAAAATCCTTTCTCCCCTCCCCCACTTCTATTGAATCCATGTACCAATCACCCGTTGCTATGTACCTGTGGATGTTCTCTCTGTTGGTTGCTATACCACCGATACAAGGTGCCTCGTGCAATGTTCGAGGTATTCATAGTGGTCCTTGGTAAAATTAGTGTGTGGAGGGCTTGCTGCCTTTGAGAATAAGGGGTCGGCCATTTAGGACTGAGATGAAGAGAAATTTCTTCACTCAGAGGGTGGTGAATCTTTGGAATTCTCTACCCCAGAGGGCTGTGGATGCTCAGTCGTTGAGCATATTCAAGACAGAGATCGATAGATTTTTGGAGATTAAGGGAATCAAGGGATATGGGGATAGTGCGGGAAGGTGGAGTTGAGGTAGAAGATCAGCCATGATCTTATTGAATGGCGGAGCAGGCTCGAAGGGCCGAATGGCCTCCTCCTGCTCCTATTTCTTATGTTCTTATATTCTTATGAGTGAAGATACATGGCCTGGACAATCAGGCTACTGACTGTCCTGAATGTGAAATCCCATTCTGAGATAAGAATGTAATGCACAAGATCACATGGTTTTCGGGTGGGGAGGAGGGTGTATAGATTGTGATGCACAATGCATCACAGTTGTGTGGGACAGGCTGGATGGACAAGTGGGTCTTTTTGCCTGTCCGTGATTGCCGTCGTTCCTTCCATTTGTATAATTGATGATGGCAGATTGAGAGAGACAAGAGGGTGCACAGTTATTTGTTTTCCAAATGGAATCGCACAGCAGTGTTAATGAGGTCAATTAACTGAAACCAGCAACAGTCAATTTGAATGCTAAACTTGGATTATGGGTTCGGAGCTCAGTGTAGATCATCATACTTCAGACGATGGATATTTTTTCTGCATTCTGTTGTGATTACTATGATTAAAAAATCCAATCAATCACCTTTTGAATAGGTCTGCTAATTGTGCCGATGTTTGGAGGCGTTTAATGACTTGTGTTTTCTGAATCCCAGGGTGACGATAGGCTCACTGTAGAGGTATATAGATCTTTCACGAGGGGATATTTATCATATTTGTTAAATCCAGAGTGCTACCGGCACCAGCTCAAACCACAGTTTCAACAGTTATTCAACAAGAACTTACAGTGCCTTTAACAAAGGAAAACGTCTCAAGGCGCTTCACAGCAGCCTAATCAGACAAAAACTGACACCAAGACAAGGAAGGAGACATTAGGAGGAGCTACTAAATGCTTGGTCAAAAGAGTAGGTTTTAAGGAAAGTCTTAAAGGAGCGAAGTGGAAATGTCTAGGGAGAGAATTCCAGTGTTTGAGGCCGAGGTGGCTGAAGGCAGAGCTGCCAGTGGTGGGGGTGAAGGGAGTGGGGGAGGCGTCAGAGGCCAGAGATGGAGGAGCGCAAATTTCTTGGAGGGTTGTAGGGCTGGAGGTTACAGAGATAGGGAGGGGGTGAGGCCAGGGTGGGATTTCAACATGAGGATGAGAATTTTAACTTTGAGGCGTTAGGGGGAACGGGAGCCAATGTAGGCCAGTGAGCACAGGAGAGATGAGTATGGGACAGTGTGGGTTAGGATACAGGCAGCAGAGTTTTGGATGAACCGAGGTTTATGGAGGGCTGAGGATGGGATGCCGGCTCGGAGAGCATTAGAATAGCTGAGCCTTGAGGTGACAAAAGCGTTGGTGAGTGTTTCAACAGCAGATGGGCTGAGGCGGGGTGGAGATGGGCAATTATTATAGAAACATAGAAACATAGAAGATAGGAGCAGGAGTAGGCCATTCGGCCCCTCGAGCCTGCTCCGCCATTCGATGAGATCATGGCTGATCATCCAAACTCAGTACCCTGTACCTGCCTTCTCCCCATATCCCTTGATACCTTTAGCTTTAAGAAATATATCTAACTCATTCTTGAATATATTTAATGACTTGGCCTCAACTACCTTCTGTGGTAGAGAATTCCACAGGTTCACCACTCTCTGGGTGAAGAAATTCTTCCTCATTTCTGTCCTAAATGGCTTACCCCTTATCCTTAGATTATGACCCCTGGTTCTGGACTCTCCGACCATCGGGAACATTCTTCCTGCATCTAGTTTGTCCAGACCTGTCAGAATTTTATATGTTTATATAAGGTGGAAGTAGGCGGTGTTTTTTGATGGAGAGGATAGGGGGTTGGAAGCTCAGCTTGTGGTCAAGTAGGACACCGAGGTTGCAAACAGTCAGCTTCAACCTGAGACAATAGCCGGCGAGCGAGATGGAAACCGTGGCGAGAGTGCGGAGTTTGTGGTGGAGAATCGAAGACAACGGGTTGGATTTTAATGTGCAGACACGCAGGGAGCGAGGGGGGGGGTGGTGGGGGGGCTCGATAGCGCGTGGGAAACCCGGAAATATGTTAAGTGCGTCTGTCAGTGGCTTTTTAATGCAGCCAGTTCATTAGCATTTTATTTCCGTGTTTCCCGTCCCATCAGTGGCAGCGGACGTGGGTGAACCCATATGACGTGATCTCAACTCCAGTACTTAAATGGTGTAATCAAAACTTACAAGTTGGAGTTGGGAAGAAGAGAGGAGGAAGTTCAGAAATGGAGACCAGACATTCAAAGGCTGCACCCTGCTTCACGGACGCCTTCCTGGATGTGCTGCTGGGGGCTGTGAGGACCCGGAGGGAGTTACTCTTCCCTACCAACGGGAGCCTGCTGGGAAAACCAAGAAGGCATGGTTGGAGGTGGCAGAAGAGGTCAGTTGCAGGAGCGTAGTACCATGCTTCTGGATCCAATGCAGGAAGCGGTTTAATGACCTAACCAGGCCAGGAAAGGTGAGTACAGAGGCACATTCACCTACATCCAGATGTGCGTATCATCCCAACCCCACCTCACTCTGCCTTCTCAAGCCTACTGCAGCACATCACTCCTCACACCAACTTACTTTGCAGGGGCACCCATCCCGCTCTGACTATGTACTTCCTCATATCCCCATCAATCCATCTCCCACTGACACTCCACCCTGATCCTTACGCAATGTCATGCCTCTCCCTCATAGTCACCATCACCAAATGCTCTCCATCCATCGGGTGAACACATTCCATTCCTCTCACTCATAAGTCTCTATTTTCCCTCCTTGCAGGAGAAGAGAGCAGGGAACACCAGGGAGAGGCGGAGAACCGGAGATGGCCCTCCAGCCATTTGGCAATTACCAGCTGCAGAGGAGGAGGCACTGGAGATCAGCTGAGTCTCTGCGAACCTGGCCGTTAGTGATGGGGAGATGGGGCCTCCCAGCTACCTGGTGACAGAATTCAATATCAGACAGCCACATGGCATACAACACTCAGTCATGTTGACTTGATGTCAACAGCGAGTGAAATATGATCATAATGATAACTTCCAAAATTCTTACCTTGACAGTACTCATTCATGTCTTTTATCTCCCAGAGGGCCTTCACGCGTCCAGCAGGAGTTGGCTGAGGTTGCCACCGCCGCCGCCGACTCCTCAGAGGAGCCCAATCCCTCTGAGGGTGCCCCGTCACAGGACTCATGCAGACCATGCACCAGCTCAGTTAATTGCACTTCGGTGGGACCTGTTACAGAGATAGTTGGGTTTTCACCTGGTGACTCACACTTTCACAAGTGAGCAAGAGCAGATGGTGGAGTCAGGGACAGCAGTGGAGAGTCCGCGTCGGAGGGCGACGGCCTCTCCAAGCTCTGCTCAGCTGGACGCAGATGCTGTATCCTAGGAGCTGTCGTTGAAGAGGATAATTATTGAGCAGCAGCAGAGAATGTGCGATGTACTGGCAGGCGTTCCAAGCACACTGTCCACGATAGCAGAGAGATTGGAGGAGTGCACCTCAAGCATGAGTGGGAAGCTGTTGCAGGCCATTGGGATGATGTCTTTTTCCATGGATAGAGTGGCCAACTGCAGGGAGCATCAAACGCGGCAATCGAACGAGTGCCTGCAGGCCTTCAACAATCGCTCGCACACTCTGGATGCCACCTTAAATAGGATGAACGATACCCTAGCCTTGACCTTGCAGCGCCCCACTGATCTGCAGCAACGTGTTCTCCAGCTCAGTGGTAGCAGGGAAGTGCGGCTGGGCCATGAGAGGGATGATGGTGAAAGGGGACACGGAAGTGGGGACTCTGCTCAAAGCAGAGTCAAGCTTTCACTTCTCACCCATTCCTCCCCTCCCTCCACCCCCTGCAGTCAGTACCCCACATGCCGCCTCATGTCCGAATGGCCAAGTCTGCCCCTGCACAGGTATAGGTGGAGCAGTCTTTGGCGGGGCCCCCACGGGTTCAAAAACCCAAAGGACGTCGACCAAGAGCATCTCAACAGTCAGAGCAGGGATGTGAGCAGCCTGCCTCAACCTCTGCTCAAGTCACAGGGGTTGCACCACGTAGAAGCACCCTGCTTCCAGGTGTGAAGACGTTTGGGAGGGTGGACTGCCGCAGGATGAAAGCATCATGGCAGCTGCCTGGGAATCTTGCGCGCACCTGCACAAAGATCTTTTTGTGCTTGCACACCAGCTGCACATTTGATGGAGTGGAAGCCCTTGCGGTTGACGTACACTCCTGGGTGATCTATGGGTGCTTTAATTGCCACATGTGTGCAGTAGATGATGCCCTGCACCTGTGGGAAGCCAGCCAGAGCCACAAGCCCAAGCACCCGTTCATTCTGTCTGGCGTCGTCGCAGGCAAAGTTGACATCATTGGCGGCCCTGGCAAACAAGCCATCAGTCACCTGTCTTATGCATTTGTGTGCCGCTGATTGGGAGATCCTGCAAATGTCTCCGGCAGAGCCCTGGAACGATCCAGAGGCAAAAAGGTTGAGGGCGGTGGTGACTTTGACAACCACTGGTAAACCATGGCCACCAAGTCCAGCTGGGATCAGGTCTTGTTCCAGCAGGTTGCAAATGTCTGCCACCACTTGACAAGACACCCTGAGCCTCCTGAGACACTGGTGTTCAGACATGTCGAGGAAGCTTATCCTCTGCCTGTAGACCCTGTGTGCCGGGTATGGCCTCCTGTGAGCTGCACCTCTCTGCTGCTCCCCTCCCTCCTGTGGAGCTACAGGTCTGTGGCCAGCAGGCTGTCATCTTGGTCCTCATCTGAGGTCCAATCTAAGGCAGCATAAGCAGCACCCATCCTGATCTGATAGATCAGACCGCCACACCTCCAAAGTGTAGAGGACACCTCCAAAGTGTAGAAGAAACCTCTCACCAAAAGTACTGTGAGCAAACCCTTTCCCACAAGCAGGTAAGAAAGCAGCTGTGAGTATTGAGTATTTATTGGCTTATTTCCCTGCGATTGCTTCAGCCCCCTCAATTGCTGCTGTGCACTCGCCTTGCTTTCACTGGTGAGTTCCAGGAAGCCCGGGGCACAGTATCAGTATCGCTCGAATTGAACGATTAACGTATGTTTTTGGCAACCCGCCTCTCCCGAGGGGCGTTGCTCCCCTGCTGCAGTGTTGGCGCCGGCTTCCAAACGTGCTGTCAATTTTGCCGGTTTTAACCCCGCCCCACCCACTCCCAAACCCATGCGCTCCTGCACATCAAAATCCAGCCCTGTATGTTCGGTCTTCTCAACATTTAACTGGAAGAAATGGTGGCTTATCCAGGATTGGACGTCAGACAAGCAGGTAGCATCCAGATGAGGAAGAAGAGGGGGCCAAGGACAGATCTTTCGTGTCCCCAGAGGTACAATGTGAGAGCGGGAAGAGAAGCCATTGCTGGAGTTTCTCTGGCTACAATTGGATAGGTAGGAGTGAAACCAAGGGGAGGGTATCTCGCTCTGCGGGAAAATGGAGGAGAGCCATTGGAGGAGGATGGTGTAGTAGATCGTGTCAAAGGCTGCAGAGAGATCGAGAAGGGCCAAGGGGAAAATACACCATGGTCACAGTCACAGAGGATGTGTTTTGTGGCTTTGATTAGATCCATTTCAGTGTGGTGAGGTGGAAATCTTATTCATTACAAGGACAAAGGGCTGGATTTTACCGGGTCCACCCCGCATGGTGCGGGGAGGGGGTGGGGTGGGACCCGGGAGACGGCGGGAAACCCGGAAGGTCGGGTTTCCTGGCCCGCTGTGGAGTTTTAATTCCACAGTGTGCCGGGTCCGATCCCGGGGATTCAGGTCCCAGGGGCTCTGACCCTGGGCCCGAGGAGATTCAGGCTGATGGTGGGGGAGCTCGGGGGGCTGGGATGAAGCACTCTTGCTCCTCCCGGCCCGCAAGGATTGCTCTCCGAGGCTGAGGCCGCCTCGTTGCAGCCACCGGGAATCCCGAGCCCCGGGATCCCCGGCCGCCTGCAGTAAAACCTGCACAGCAGGTTAAAGTAGAGGCTTCAGGCCTCATTATAATATTCAAATTGCCAACCCGCCCCTCCGCCCCACCTGAGTGAAAGGTGAAAGTGGGCGGGCTGGGGTCGGGGTTCACATTTTTTCAACTTTCACTTCCCCCCCCCACGCCTCCAACCCACCTGCTCTTGCCCCTGAAAATTCCGGCCAAAGATTTTTCCATCACTTCCAACTTATGCTTAATTTCAGTGTTAAACATCAGTTATAACAGGCAATCTTTGTTGGATCAACTGATCTAATCTGCCTAGGTAGGTTTCAGAAAGGGTAGCAATGCTAGGGCTATTTCATAAACTGCTCAGTTGATTAATTACAAACAAAATCACAAGCTTCCTGGTTTCATTGTTTCATTAGATATTGATAAAAGTAACTTGACAGTGTAATTGTGGAGAGAATTAATGAATCCTTGGATCTGATTTTGTTTTTGATGGATTTGGAAGTTCTTTGTTAGCAATAGCCGTTTGTTCAGTAGGTTTTCCATTCACAGAGACTGGCTTGCACCTAGTTTCTGTAAGATCTTTGACCTTGAAATTACGCGCAGTGAATAATAGCGCAACAACCTTTATGTGCATTCTTATGCAATTCCTTTCTGCGCTATTTTAACCAATACCTTAAGAATAAAAGGGTTTAATCTTCTGGTCAAATAGTGACCAAAGGGATTGCATACAAATGTGTTGAGAGCTAGTACACTAATATCACAGAGCTAATACCACAGTGATGGGGCACAGGTTAACATTCTCAGAGTTTTTTTTAACTTATTCGTTCATGGGATGGTGGTGGTGAGCCACCTTCTTAAACCACTGTTCTTTGTAGTGGGACAACTGATTGGCTTGCTCAGCCATTTCAGAGGGCAGTTAAGAATCAAGCACATTGCTGTGGGTCTGGAATCACATTTCAGCCAGACCAGGTAAGGACAGCAGATTTCTTTCCCTAAAGGACATTAGTGAACAATCCGATAGTTTCGTGGTCACCGTTACTGACACTAGCTTTTTATTCCAGATTTATTTAATTAACTGAATTCAAATTCCACCAACTGCCCTGGTGGGATTTGAACTCATGTTCAAAGCCAGATCATTAGTCCAGCCCTACTGGATTACTAGTCCAGTAACATAACCGCTATGCTACCGTTCCCTATGTTGAACAGTTTGGAAATAGAATCCATCTTTTGATGACATATTTATATTGGTTCAAGATTTGCAGAATTGCACAAGCCTTTCTTTCTTTAATGTTACGTTAGTTTACGGCAATGCCTGTTTGGTGTTTTTTTTGTTGCTCTGAGGTTGTCTAACTCGATTAAATCTTTTGTGGAGTGAAATAGGGCAGCAGTGGTCAAGTTCCTTCTGTGGTCTGGTATTCAAATTCCATCCCACGATTTCTCTATTGTTCAGGTTTAATTTCCCAGATAGTTTTCTCCTCAGAAGCTGTGTTTAAAAATATGGAAGTCGAGGCATTTGTCTTCTGCTGCCGCAGAGATTGGATCTTTGAGAATTCTGATTCTTGTACACAGGACTGTATTACAGTTTATTTTGTGATACAAAGGAATAGAAATTGTTCTTTTTTGTGGTCATGTAAGGGCAGAACAAAAGAGAGAAATTATTGCCAATATGGATTTAGGTGCAATAACTTTGTGATTTAGTTTGCACCTTGTTAAACATTCGTTAGCAATGACTTGGTAGTTCAATGGTGATTAAACTTCCAGCAGTTTCCTAGGGTTTTAATTTCCTTTTGTCACATTCATATAAGAGTCCCTAGTGTGCTATTTAACAGCGGTTAGCTGTGTAATATCAATGGGCTAATGTCAGTTGTGGCTCAGTGGGCAGCCCTCTTGCCTCTGAGTCAGAATGGTTGTGGGTTCAAGTCCCACTCCAGAGACTTGAGTACATAAAGCTAGGCTGACACTCCCAGTGCAGTGCTGAGGGAGCGCTGCACTGTCGGGGGTGCCATCTTTCAGATGAGATGTTAAACCGAGGCCCCGTCTACTCTCTCAGTTGGATGTAAAAGATCCCATGGCACTCTTTCGAAGAAGAGCAGGGGCATTATCCCTGGTGTCCTGGGGCCAATATTTATCCCTCAACTAACATAAAAAAAAACATTATCTGGTCATTATCACATTGCTGATTGTGGGAGCTTGCTGTGCGCAAATTGGCTGCTGCGTTTCCCACATTACAACAGTGACTACCCTTCAAAAAGTACTTCATTGGCTGTAAAGCACTTTGAGACGTCCGGTGGTCGTGAAAGGCGCTGTATAAATGCAAGTCGTTCTTTCTTTAATGACCGTGTGTTAAAATAGCTTACTATTTAAACCGGGAATTCCCTCGGGAGCTGCTCCCCGTTCTGCCGCCATCATGGTTGGGGAATGTGTGGTGGGAGTCCCGGTTGCACTCGCCCTTCCAGCGAAGTCACGGCAGCGGAGTGGGAGTGGCTTCCCGGCCTAAGCCTTCCAGTGTCCGCACAATGCGTTGAAGTCTGCCTCACACAAAGGGGCACTTTACTACAACAAGAACAACTTTACATAGAATTACGTAGAATATACAGAACCAGGCCGCTCGGCCTGACCAGCCCGTGCCTTTACTAGAAGATTGCTCGGCAAAGTTCTTTTGTTTACAAACAAACAATGCAAGGGTGTAAATTGAGTTGGGGCCCGTCACTGTATGTGACCACACACGGCTTTATTATCACCACGATGGTACATTGCTCGTTTGGTTGTTGTTGTTTTTATTACTCCATCCCACACCCTGCACCCCCCCGCCAAAAAAATTCCTAGAATTTTTGCTCGACTCCTGTTCTGATCATCCACTTTGTCTCGCAGTCTGAGCCCTTTATTATGAAGTAAAAACACCCTTATCAGGTTTTCTCTCCAAATGGTTTCCTCAGAAAAACTTCTAAAGAGTCATCTTGCCACATGTTTTAAAATCCAGATGATATCTTTGAAATGCTAGCCTTGTTATTGTGAAATATGTAATTTGTAATGATTTTTATTGGGTTAGGATCCCATATTTTGAGCCCTAAATATTCAAGTTTGTCAAAATGGAAAAAGAAATGGCAGACAAAAGGCTTTTGAAAATACATTTTTGGAAATTCTGAATCTTGGGCTGGAATGGTCCATCCATCCCAATATTTCCCCCCCTGCCCCCCCCGCCACCCGCCACACACAGGGTGCATGTTCAGGAATCGCCAAGAGAAGCATGGGCACTGTTCTCTTTATGTAAATGACCCTATCCTGATTTGCCATCTTGGCATTCAGTACAAATGGAAAGCAGAAGTGACATGATTTAAAAAAAAACTTCCAACAGAAAAGAATACTGATCGCGTACACTGGTGCTCATTTCCTATCTCTATGGTGTTCATTCGACGGGGAGAATTATCTGCGCAGTTCTGTAGGATGACAGGTTTCACCTGTGCCAGCCTGTGTTTCAGTAAAAGCTGACTGACACTAACTTTGCCTGACAGGAACATCAGCACTTGTCTGCAGAATAAGCAGCTACTTAATGATGGAGAATAAAAAGGCCCGAGCTTTGCATCACTGCAGCTGAACCCGTCCGAGCGTCACGTTTGTTACTGTGCTTTACTGACAGCACAATTTTACAGGCGAGCTTTTTAAAGGATGGCAGGCAGAGACCATCCTCCACCAAAGTCCGCCAACATATCTTGCATGATGTGCCTTCCCTTTGATGCACGGCATATTCTGCATTGTTTTGTCTCTCTAAAGCATATGGTACATCTGTGAAATAAGGCAGTCTATCGATCAAAGTAACGTTATATTTACATGCCTTCCATGCGTTATTTATTTCATTTTTCTAGTGCAGTGGAAGGCATGTAGCTACTGTCTTCATATTGCTTTGCTCATGTCATCGTGCCCACTCCTAGGCACATTGCTGCAAGTGACTTAGAATTATAAAGAAAGGGGAAAAGAAAGACTTGCCTTTCATTATTTTTACCCTCAGGACGTCCCAAAATGCTTTACAGCCAATGAATTACTTTTGAAGTGTAGTCAATGCTGTAATTGGTGCATAACAAGGTCGCTCAAGCAGCAATGTGATAATGACCAGATAACCTGTTTTTTTTAGTGATGTTGATTGAGGGATAAATATTGGCCAGGACGTTGGGTTGAACTCCCCTGCTCTTCTTCGAAATAGTGCCATGGGATCTTTTACGTTCACCTGAGAGGGCAGACGGGGACCTCGGTTTAACGTCTCATCCGAAAGACGGCACCTCCGACAGTGCAGCGCTCCCTCAGCACCGCACTGGAGTGTCAGCCTGGATTTATGTGCTCAAGTTGCTGGAGTGGGACTTGAACCCACTAACCTTCTGATTCCAGAAGCGAGAGAGAGAGAGAGAGAGTGCTACCCACTGAGCCACGCTGACACTCAAATTGCCGGCCTCAAATTGGTCTTGAGGATTGGACTACGGCGCACTGCTTTTTGGTTCAATAAGCAGATGCTGCGTGACACTATGACTGATGGAAAGCATTTGGAGTGTTGGGCCAGGCATTGATTGATCATGCCCTTCCAATGCCAGTGACTATAAACACAGCACTCTCATCTTCTGCATGAACAGCATCTCTCCGTCCCTTGGTGGGATCACCCATGGGCATGTGTCTATCCGAAATATCCCGTCATTTTTCAAATTCCTGCCTCTTTGCTTAAGACACCATTTGCGATATATTCGTTTTTCTAACATCCCTTGCAGCAGTGACAGAGGCGGCAAACCATCCTTTACCATTTCTGGCTTACTGAATCTATTGGTTCAATAGCTGTGTCCCTGGATGCATCTATGGAGACAATGCATCCCTCATGGACGGAAAGCGACTATAATTTGTCAGGAATACTGTCACAGGTAGATTTTGATAGATTATTCCAGTTTAGCAGATTGGGGACGACCAGGGGACATGTTTAAAACTATGTAAGAGTAGGAATAGACTGGATACTTCCCAGAGAGTAGTGAGTCTTTGGAATACATTGCTGGCTGGCTGGTGCGGTGAGTGCTGACATTCTCTGCGGGCCTTCAAGAGGGAGCTGGACCGGTTCTTGACTGGGGCAGAGATCACATCATACAGAAGGTAAGTGGCTTCATAGGTAACGCACGGTCCGTGTCATCTCCCGGACTGGTTTCGATCCCCTGAGGGGGGTTGGAGGGGCATTTTCAAATATTGTTTCAAATATTCCACTCCCCTTTTTTAAAGTGGTTCTGGATTCTGCTTCCACCATTGTTTCTGGCAGGGCATTCCATATCCAAACAACCCCCTGCATAAAACAAAATCCTCCTAACCGCCCCCTTTATTCTTTTGGTAAGCTTCTTAAACTCATGCCCTCTAAGTACTCACTCGCCGACTATTTACCTCAAACCTCTTCATAACTTTGAACACCTCTATCAGATCTCCTGTTAACCTTCTTTGTTATAATGAAAGGAGCCCCAGTTTCTCTGATCTTTCCTAGTAACTAAAGCCTCTTATCCCTGTCGATAACTATGAAGAAAAGTGGGGGGGGGGGGGATTCTCCCATTTTTCATTAAGATGAATTTCTCCCCCCCACCCCCCGTGACTTGAGAGAATCTGTTCTACAACATGTCGTTGATCCTCGACTGAAGCACCTGGCAACAGCTCGGCTCTTGCTCCCCGTTACACTCACTGGTCCTGTTGCGTCCTAACGACAGCCAGCTACATTCATTTAAAGAGACAGGTCATCAGTAAGCTACGCCAACACGCTGAAGTTAAATCACTGATCAGCAGCGCAAAGTGGGAGAAAAAAACACATCTCACAAGAGATTGCTATTAATTCAGTCACACATGCCCTCCTACCCATTTGTCATATTTACCGATGATACTTTGCTGAAGTGTACACATGTCTGCGCTGCTATTAGGAATGTAACATTTTTTAATGAAGGCAAACATGTTCCCTACTGGCTATTAATGGAGGCCTGTTTCTTCCAAGTGCAGTTTTGCAGCGCTCACTCTGATTTCTCATTCTTTACCATTTGCCACACTCAATGGGGTAGTTTCAAGGGGTATGGGGGAGAGAGCGGGAATATGGTGTTGAGATAGAGGATCAGCTATGATCATATTGAATGGCGGAGCAGGCTCGAAGGGCCGAATGGCCTACTCCTGCTCCTATTTTTCTATGTTTCTTCTATGGTTCTATGTTTTTTTTTCACTCACCAGAAGTGCACGTCAGGAATTTGGGCTCAGGGGTCTGTGCGCCCCATCGGATTGTCTCAACTATTAAAGCGAATGGGCACAAAATCCTGCGGGACACCCTAACCTCTATCTCTGAATTCCCAAAAGGCACTCTCGTCGCAGCACGAATTTGTAAAATCTATCTTTATGCTGCAGGCTCTTCAGACGGACTAATGCTGGCCTATTTCTATAATTTAAATTCACAGTACATGTTCCACCTGACCCTCTTAAAGGGGAAGGAACATCTATGGGGAGCACTTTAAAAAAAAAATAATAGCCTTGCCGTAAATTTCTTGAGGAGAAAGAACTCGCGTGATTGGCAAAAGAACTGGAGGCGACATGAGGGAAACATTTTTTTACTCAGCGAGTTGTTGTGATCTGGAACGCACTGCCTGAAAGGGTAACAGAAACAGATTCAATTGTAACTTTCAAAAGGAAATTGGATAAATACTTGAAGGGAAAAAAATTACAGGGCTATGGGGAAAGAGCAGATGAGTGGGACTAATTGGATAGCTCTACTAAAGAGCCAGCACAGGCAAGATGGGCCTGAATGGCCTCCTTCTGTGCAGTATCATTCTATGATTCAAAGGGCGCGATCTTGCCAGCCCTGGGGAGGCGGGTTTGGAGGCGGGACTGCCGGAAAAATGGCAGATTCTGGGGCGGGTACCCATCCCGCCCCCAACCCGCCTCCGTGCCATCTTCGCAGGAGGCGGGTAGCCGACCCGCGCCGGGTCCCATCTCCTGGAGGCGGGAAGGGGATTACAGCCACTTAACTGCCTGTTAACAGGTAGTTAACAGGCAGCTAAGAGGATTATCCCCATTTTTCCAGCAGAGGCGCGGGCTTCCCGACGTTGGGAAACCCCGCCAGGGTCACCGAGGCGAGCAGTGGGTCTGCGGGGGTCTGCGGGGTCCAAAAGTGCACTGTGAAAGGTAAGTGATGGGTGCGAGTGTGGAGAGGTAAGTGTGTGAGGTGAGTGGGAAGTGATAGAAAATGTTTACTTACCTTTGTTTCTTCCTGCAGGCTTCAACCGTTGGGGATGCGGAGACTCTCGCATCTCACCGGCAGAGATGACAGATGGCTGCTGCATTCTCCGATGCAACAACCATCTAATTTCTGCTAAAGAAAGAGGTTTGATGAGTCTTGAATACAAGGACTCATCAAACAACAGAGAATGTCAGTGTTTGACAGCTTCACAGAGCTGTCAAACGATGACAATTCATCTGTCAAAAATTTTTGACAGATGAAACGTCATACGCTGACGTTCTCTGTAACTGGCTTCCCCTTAATTGGCCTGCTAAGCCCGCTGGGCGGGCTTAACAAAGTCAATCAAGGGAAAATAGCGTGGGTTGGCCACAAGTCGATGGAGGTGGGACTAAAACCTGACAAGCAGCAGTCCCGCCTCCAACGCACCCCCATTGACAAAATCGTCCCCTATATGCATCTAGCTCCTTTCACATCCTCATGGAAAGCACTTCACAGTCGATAAATTATTTTATTTGAAGTGCAGTTATAGGCAGATAAGGCAGGAATATTTGCGCACGGCAAGATCTCACGAACAGGAAGGCCAGTCTCGAGCTGTAGAGTACGCTGTTTGCAATGGAGCCGCTTTGGGCACATGGGACCTTGCCTATACTTGATATCCGTGTAATGGCCCAGGCAGGAAACGTGGCGTCGCACAATGATCCCCATGATGGCAATTAACGCGACGATTTAAACTATCTATACAAAGAAGACCAAAATGTACTCTTCCCAAGACTTTCTTCCAACATCTTCTTCCCTTTCTTTAAGTGTATAAGAGTTATGGAGTATAATTTTTACAGTCAAAGCAATTCATTTATATATATATAGGGCAACACGGTGGCATAGTGGTTAGCACTGGTGCCTCACAGCGCCAGAGGACCCGGGTTCGAATCCGACCTCGGGTGACTGTCTGTGTGGAGTTTGCACATTCTCCCCGTGTCTGCGTGGGTTTCCTCCGGGTGCTCCGGTTTCCTCCCACAGTCCAAAAATGTGCGGGTTAGGTTGATTTGGCTATGATAAAATTGACCCTTAGTGTTAGGGGGGGATTAAATATGTGGGGTTATGGGGATAGGATGGGATATGTTAGGGGGAATTAAATACGTGGGGTTACGGGGATAGGGTGGGATAGGTGCAGGCTCGATGTGGGGATTCTGTGTGAGAAAGCAGGGACAGGGTACTGGATTTGGATGATCAGCCATGATCGTATTGAATGGTGGAGCAGGCTCGACGGGCCGAATGGCCTACTCCTGCTCCTAGTTTCTATGTTTCTATATGGGCCGGATTTTGCAGTCAGCAGGAAACCAGCAGCGCCAGCCATTCATTACACTTACTCTTGCCCACGGACTCTCTACGGGATTTTGCACTGGAACTTGCTGCAATGTGAGAGCCATTTCGGCACATCGCCCTCTACAGGGGATCTGGGACTTGTGTGAACAGGGCAAGCAATTGTGTATCTCCTTAACCAATCAGATTGAAGAATTCTTACTGAGGCGTGCAGAGTCTGAACCAGGAAGTGTCAGTTAGAATATTTAATTCAATGTCAAATCAGGTACAGAAAGCGTAATGAAGAGAGGTAAAGAAAGATGAGATTAAGAGAAAGAAAAGAGACAGAAAGTAAAAAGTTTTTTAAAAAGTTTTATATAAATTAAAACAATTTAAATCTCCAACAATAATTAAAATCTGAAGGAATGAGACTCCACACTTGTAAAAGTTAATTTTCAGTGCCAGAGAGGTTGGTTAGCAGTAATTAAGACCTATCATGTCGTTAAAAATTTAGTTAGACTGGAATGGACAAGCCTTGACATTTTTTGGTGAGTTTAGTTTGCATATATCTGGTAAGTGGAGCAACTTCACGCCGTTCCACGTGTTTCAACGTGAGTCTCTCGACGAGATACTGTTATAGCGAAGCTTCTGGGGGAGCAACTCGGACAGCAACTTCCCGATTTCCGCGTTTAACTGCGAATGTGCGGTCGCTGGAAATTGCTGTCCGATTTACACTTTAATAATGGTGAGCGCTGATAGCCTCACCATTATTTTTACCGCAAAATCTGGGCCAATGTGTTCTTTACTTTGCAGCCTAACTCTTTGCAATATCTTGTAATAACTTGCTGTGTATAAAAAAGATTTGCATCTCCCCACTTTGCCAATTATCTTAAGTCTGCTTACCGACCTTCCTGCCAGTGGATAAAGTGTCTCCCTATCTACTCTATCAAAAAACCCTCATAATTTTGAACACCATCTTAAATCTCCCCTTAACCTTCTCTGCTCTAAGGAGAACAATCCCAGCTTCTCCAGTCTCTCCACATAACTGAAGTCCCTCAACCCTGGTGTCAAACGAGTAAATCTCCTCTGCACCCCTCTCCAAGGCCAATTTATTCAAGGATCTGTAATTAAGACTGGACGTGAAGGTTTTACACGTTAACAGGGTTTACATATCCAGCACCACATCCTGGTCTGCACTTTTTGTAGTCATGTGTAACTGTTGAATCTAAATGGTTGGCTCAAGCAATGTTATAGCTCGTGATTGTTTGCTATCTGCACTGAGCCATTGCTGCTGGAAGCAGAGTGGAAATCTATGGTGTTTAGGTAGGCCTCTTGAGTGTTGATATTGATGCAATTAACCACACTGTTACACAGCAGCAGGTTGAAGCAACTACAGGATGAAATCAATGTTTGAATGGTCTGTTTTAGCATGGAAATTAATAAAGGAAACTAACCATGCTGCTTCTCCCACTTGTGACTGTTGCTACGAGCACAGAAACATACGAAGGGAGAAAAGTCCATTTGCCCCATGGAGCCCACTATCTGTGTGGCTGTGGAGATCCTTTGACTTATTTAATCGGCTTATTTGAAGTGAACTAACACAGGTAGAACCTCCACGGGCAGAGAGAAGGTTGTGAAATTTCTATCTGACCTCAACACAATTGAATGAATTCTCGTATAATATCAATCTAACATAACCTGCGTTATTCTGCTCTGGCTGACTGCAATCCCCAGATGATGACACTTTCATTGAGAAACCAACATGAGAGGGCAATGACATCACCAAAGGTGAAAAGGAGAATGAAAGAGTAGAAGAGGTGGATCAGGAAGTCGGGATCAGGTGTCTCCATGCTTTTATTTTAAAGTCTGCAGATTGTAGGAGGAACAAAAATCTGAGGAGGTCAGGAACATTTTTTGAGGGAATAGGAAAGAATGTATTGAAGTAGGAGACAGTGGAATGAGTCCTCACTTCCAACCAGTGGGGATACGACGAGGAAGAATGGGAGCTTCGAAGCAACAAGTTCAGAGGAACACTGACTGTAGCAAAATGGAGAGAGGTTGCAATGAGGAGAGAATTATTGGAGGCTAGAGGGCAGAGAGGAATTGCCTTCTCTGTATATTGATTGGGAGTGCAGGGGAGGTCCTTGAACAGGGCTGGTGCCATTATGGCTGATTTCTCTGCATTCCCCCAGAGCCCTGACAGGGCACTGGACAGGACTAATGTACCGAGGTGCCCTGCCTGTAGATGCCCAGTGGCACTGAAATTTCATATATGAGGTCATTGCCATACGCAGGAACATCCCCAGCATGTCCATCCGTTGCTCCGGCTTGGCGCTGGAAAGCAGGGCAGGAAACTGGAACGCATCTGCAGGCCTGAGACCCCTGGGTCTCACCGACAGCCTTGGAGTCTTATGGTTGCTGTTGGAGAACCTTGGCCTGCGAGGCAGTGGGGGGTGGGGGGGGGGGTGCGGGGGGGCGGAGGGGGCACTGGGAGGCGGGGGGGTAATTGAGCTTTGTTGCTAGGCTCCCTTGGATCTCCTGATCTGAGGGTTCACCAGCACAAGGCCTAAAGCTGTCAACTGAGGGGGGGGGGGGGACCCTCAAAACAGGTGCCTAACCAAAGAGAGGAGAGGAATCTGAAGTTGGAGGGCGGAGGGCGCTTTCTCCCACCTCACCTACATGACATCATTGGCCCTGTAGCTATTGTAGGCGAAGGCCCAGGTCTACCCTGTTTACCCCTCCCTGGGGAGTCCTGGAATTCCCAGGGCGACGTACAGGAATCAGAGACGTGGTGTAACGATTCTCTGCTCCCTTCTTTCCTGACCTTTGCGTTGGAGAATGGCCGTTCCCCCGAGGCAAAGGTCTGGAAAATTGTCCCTCTCATGTTCCATACAGTAGTTACTTTTTAAACTTTCTGATTTTAAGGTTTCACCTGATTAAACCTGATAATTATTATGAGAGATAAATTCCAAATTTGGTTATGCCCAATAAAAACCCTGACACACAATCATCGACTTAAAGCCGAAAAAAATTAAAAGATAGAAAGTCTTTCCTTGCCGTATATAGCAGGATGAGTTATAGCAGTCAGCATGCACCCACTTTTCAATAAAAATAGATTCCAGCTCATTGATTCAGTTCATCACTCACTGTCCAGCTAAGTGCACTATGCCTTTTATTTGCCATTATTTCCCAATTAAACCCGCCATTTTCTGATAACTAACGTTCTGTTTTACTTTTGACCTGATAAAGCACTGATTTACTTCAGCTGATTTCACACAAATATTTCAACCAAAGTTCAGGAGAAATAGAGCCTCAAAATCAGAGAGTCTAATTATTCTTGATAGTTGCCTATTCGCATAATCAATTTAAATTTTAATCTCCGGGCTTTGAGGTCTGGTAATTCGACCTGATGCCTTTTTAGTCCTGTGAAAATAGTTATAGGTTTACATAACAAGCTTATATCTGCATTATCTAAACTTTCCTAATTTTAATGAACTGGTTCATCTTCCTGCTCTTTCCTATAATGAGAACAAGTTCACTTCTCTCAGCCTGTCTAGATGTAGGGGGAAAAATTCGTTTGATTTGCGCCTCCCATTAGCGCCCTAAGGGGGCGCAAAGCAACTAGCGCCTGGGCGCGGCGCCGCTAACACCTCCCGTGAAATTCAGCGGGAGGTTAGCGGCAGCGGTAACCGTTAGCGCCCCACTCGCGCCCCGGCTGCGATCTTCAGTAGCGACCCCTGACTTACCACCAGACGCTATGTCCGACAGAGTCAGGGGGCCTACCTGCAGCCGGGGCAGCGCAAATTAAAGGGAAGGTGCTGGGAGGCCATTTTTGTTGCTGGCCCCGGCCTTCTGTGCAGCCCCCCGCCACCCCCCCCCCCAACCGCCTGCGGAGTGCCGGCTGCGCTCCGTGAGCCTGGCACTTCTCTTGAGTGCCAGGCTCTTTTGCCAGCACTCCGATCCCTGGTGGCCCAGCTGGGCCCCAGGTCGCGCTGCGCTAGGCCGCTCCCCTTTAATAAGGGGTGGAAGGCCTGCAGTACCGCGGCGCGACGTGCTGCAGAGCATGGCGCTGCGGCACGTAGCTCCGCGATATTCACTCGCAGCCCCCCAAGAGGGAGGCGGCGCTTCCAGTCGCGTCCCAGCTCTCTCTCGGGGCACTACTGGTGAATTTTGGGCACCGGGGGCGCTAACTTTTTCGGGGCGCTAAAAGTAGCAAAGTGGGTGCGACCCAATTTTTCCCCTTTAGTATTTTAAGTTGTGAGATCATCCTGATCACTCTTTTTTGATCCCAGTCTGATGCACGAACGTCATTTTGAAGATTGGTGGTCAAAACAACACACATTAGGGAAATCAAGCGATAAGGGGATCAGGCGGGAAAGTGGAGTTGAGGTCGAAGATCTTATTGAATGACGGAGCAGGCTCGAGGGGCCATAAGACCGACTCCTGCTCCTGTTTCTTATGAGGTCGAAATTCTGTTCCCTACGGGTGGGTACGCGCTGTGTACTCACCCGTAGGGCCAACGGAAATGCCGGTTTTAGGCATGCACTGCGCATGCGCTGGAAACCGGCATTTACGATCTGTCAAGAAAGCTCTTGACAGATCCTCCACCTGCCCGGGAGCAGGGCCTCTGCGGGTGGAGAGTTCCGTTTTTTGGAGACCATCCGCCCGCAGAAAACACTTACAATTCTTGCGCCTGGTAAAAGCAGGTGTAAGGCCTGCTTTTACCAGGATAAGAGTTGAAAAAAGTTAAAAAAAAAAAATTTCCACTGATTTATCATTTAAAAATACTTCAAAGAAAGGTAAGTTTATTTTTAGCCCCGTTAAAAACTTTAATTTTTTTTTCAAAAATAAAATTTTTGTTTAAAATACTTAGGGGTAAAAATTCACTTGGTTGCGCCTCCCGTTAGCGCCTTAAGAGGGCGCTAATGGGGCGTTAAGCCGCTAACGCCCGGGCGCAGCGATGTTTGCGCCGCTCGAGAACTTAACTTGAGATTGTGCGGCGGCGCTAAAACTTACCGCTGCGACCACCTGCGCGCGCAGATTATGACGTCATTCCATGGTGCAACGCCCTTGGGGCGCCCCGGAGCGGAAATTGAGTGGCGCCCCCTGCCTTACCGCCTGGCGCTTCCAACGACCGGAAGACTGGAACGCTATCAATCGGTGTGGGGCTGGGGGGGGCGCTATTTAAAGGGGGCCTCTTCCTGTCTTTTTCTGTGGTCGACATTTATGCACCACTCGTTCTGAGAGAGAGAGAGAGATTCGGAGAGAGAGAGAGAGAGACTTCTACATTGACTCAACGCTTTGTGAGGTAGTTTTGCCTATTCATCCTAACTTTGTTGCTACTTTAGTTGCTGTACCTCATTACTTTTCTGGCAAAGAGAATATGGGGGCTGCACTGATTGGGGGCGTCGTCCTGCTCCAGCTGAATCGGAGGATACAGAGACGCAGACAGAGAGTGGCAATGATGGCCAGACGGAGGAGGGCCATCAGGCGCATGTACAGGAGAGCTTACCCTCCCAGGGTATATCGTGAACAGCTCTCCTACATCCATATGTCCGAGGAGCTGTGTTTGCGAAGGCTGCGATTCAGCAAGGAGGTGGTCACTGAGCTCTGCCACCTGCTGCAGCCAGATCTGCAGCCTCAGCTGAGGTCCAGGACGGCTCTGTCGGTGGCAGTGAAGGTCACAGTGGCTTTGAACTTCTACGCCACTGGCTCATTCCAAGCTGCTGTTGGGGACCTCGCCAATATCTCCCAGTTCGCGGTGCATCGCTGCATCCGGCAGGTCACCAATGCCCTCTTCAGAAGGAGACGAGAGTTCATCTCTTTCCCTATGACCCCAGACAAGCAGCGTGACCGTGCTCTGGGCTTTGCGAGGGTAGCGGGCTTCCCCATGGTGCAGGGCGCCATTGACTGCACGCATGTGGCTTTGCGTGCTCCGCGAGAGAATGCAGAGGAATTCAGGAACAGAAAGGGGTTCCATTCCTTGAATGTCCAGTTGGTCTGTGACCACAGACAGGTGATACTCGCTGTCAATGCCCACTATCCGGGCAGCTGCCACGATGCTTTCATCCTGCGCCAGACTACTGTGGCAGAAGTTTTTGAGGCACCGCATCAGCCAGTTGGTTGGCTTCTCGGGGACAAGGGGTACGCATTGAGCACCTGGCTGATGACACCGCTCCGTACGCCAAACACCCCTGCTGAGCTGCGGTACAATGAAAGCCATCAAGCAACCAGGAACATTATTGAGCGCACAATCGGCGTGCTGAAACAACGGTTCCGCTGTCTGGACCATTCCGGAGGAGCCCTGCAGTACTCGCCTGAGCAAGTTTCGAACTTCGTAGTCGTGTGCTGCATGTTGCACAACATGGCAATCCTCAGGACCCAGCCAATGCCACCAGGCCTTGTAGCACCACCAGAGGAGGAGGAGGAAGAGGAGGAAGAGGACGAGGACAATGATCATCAGCAGCACCAAGGCGGGAGGGCGGCCCACAATGGTCAAACTGCAAGGGCCGTCCGTCAACGACTAATAGCAAGCCGCTTCTAGGGCCCCTGCCATTGCTACAAACATTAATCAACCCAGCACGCAACCCCTAAGCCGGCCAAGGCACCAATAATTCCAACCACCAGCCATGTATATTTTGAATACAGAAACTTATTTATTTTACAAACTCTGTGTGTGTCAATTCCTCATGACAAACTCATAGAAATAAACACAAAAAAACAGTCAATAACATAACTGGTTCTCACAACCTGGAGATAATGTCCAAAACACTAAACAAAAGTTGGACCATGAACCTCGGCCTTTAATAAAAAAATGACCAGCATTTTGTCACACCTCCTACTTTTTGCCCTTCGAGGGTGATCTCCTTCCCTTGCGCACTTCCCCCCTTCTAACCCTACTGCTCCTCCGTAATGGGACCTCAGAGGCTGCAGCAAGGCTGGTGGAAGGCTGCTGCTCGTCAGACCCTGACACTGCAGATGCCCCTGAAGGACGGCCTCGACCACTTCTGGGCCTGGAGGGCCCGGCTGCAGACTGCACCAACTCTGCATGGGCGGCAGCAGTCTGTCCTACAGGCGGTGGCAAGTGCAGTGGAGAAGTGACAGTGTTGGCAGCAGGAATGCTGTCATCGTGCGAGAGGACAGCAACTCCCTGCTCGCCCGACACACTGGCACTCCCACGGGGCAGCACTTCAGCATCCGGAGCAATCTGCCGGAGAACAGATTGCTGGCCTGCTGCGGCGCGGTGACAGCCCCGGGGACATGTGCACGAACCATCGAGGTTGGCAGCAGTCTGTGCTCGCGTGGCCTCCATCTGAGTCTGTATGAGAGCAGTCAGAGGTGGGATCACGGCAGCCAGTGACTGAATTGCAGCACTAAGCGTTAGTGTGGCATCCGCCTGTGCTACAGCGAAGTGCTCCACACTCCTTGCCAGTGACTCAATGCATTCGGGCACCCTTCCCACTGCACCCATGAGCTCAGTGTGCATGCCCACCGCCTGGGTGTTCATTTCTGCAATCAGCCGCTCCTCCTCTGCGTCCATTGCAGTAGGAGTGTCTGGCATACTCTCCCTCTGGGGAGAAGGCCCCCGTTCTTCCCTACCCCCCCCATGGCGTTGCTGCAGCCCGCTGGGTCCTGGAGCTTCACCATCATCAGCCCCTTCCCCCCTGCTCCCCTCTGGGGAAGGCGTGTTCCCAGTGTGGGCATGGGCTTTCTCGGGAGAGGGTGGCACTGATGCTCTGGCTTCCTCTTCCTCCTCAGCTGCAGCATCACTCCCAGTGGCAGCTTCAGGGCCCGTCTCCTCAGCTGGTGAATCACCATCTGAAAGCAGGGAGGTACAAGAGTGGCTTTAGCGTGAGGACAGGGTGGCAGTAAGGGAGGAATAAGTGCAGCGAGTTAGCAAGTTGGATTGAAAGTGTCAAAGGCTGGTGTTGTGAGGGACAAGTGGAAGGACAGAGGACAAAAAGGTGATGACCTTACCATTGCTGTTCACAACGGGACCGATCAACCGGCTTGCCACAATCCTGTGGACGCGCTCCTCCAGATCGCTGAGGGGTTGCAGCTGAGGCCGCCCTCCACCTGTCCGTTGCTGCTGTCTCCGATTATGCGCCAGCTTGGCCTGTAAGAAAAAGGACAGCATCTGAGTAAATATACAGCCATGGTCTTGCCTGATGTGCCTCCCATAGGTGAATAGCCCTTACAATATACAGCCATGGTCTTGCCTGATGTGCCTCCCATAGGTGAATAGCCCTTACAATATACAGCCATGGTCTTGCCTGATGTGCCTCCCATAGGTGAATAGCCCTTACTGTATGCAAAGTGTGGAATGTGTGTGTGTGTTTGATGAAAGGGCCATAGGTGTTGGATGAGTGTTGTGCATTGGGGTTTTAAGACCCTCTGGCCATAGAGTGAGGTTGAGATGGAGGGATGGAGAGGTATTGAGTAAAAGCCACTCACCCTGACGACCCGAGTGAGGTCGTTGAACTTTTTGCGGCATTGAGTATGGGTCCTGGGCACCATGCTCCTGGAGGAGACGCTCTGAGCCACCTCCCTCCACACTCTTCTGAACTCGCGTGGCAAAGGCCTCCTGCCACTCTCAGGGAACAGCATACATCGTCTGCGCTCCACTGCGCCAACCAGAGCATCCAAGGCCCGCTCGGTGAAGCGATGAGCGCGTTCTCTCACCCTCTCCATGCTTGGCAGCAAAATGGATTCACAGGTCTCTCCAGGCTGAGATTCAAGGCTGCAATGAGCAGGGTGTGGCTGGGGAGCAAGTGGCCCCCCCCCGCTTTAAGAAGTGTCCGGCGCCAGTGTGTCTGTGTTCCCTCGCTAACTGGCAGCAGCTGCGCTGCGCTCGCGCGCTGAGTTAGCGCCTCACTCCTTGGCCTTTGCGCCTTAAGACAGGTGTGCAGCGCCTGCTTTAGCGCTCCACTCACCTCCCGGGGCGGTAAAAGTGAAGTTTCCTGTCAGTGCCGATAATTAGCGCCAGGCGCTAATATTTGCGTCCGGACGATATTTGCGCCCCAAATGGGGCGCGACCTAATTTCTACCTTAATTTATTGTAATTTAAAGTCATTTTAAAAATGTGATGTTTTTTAAAAATTTATTTTAAGTTTTACTATGTTTTGGGGGTGATCTCTATTCATATATTTGATGATGCGGAGATGTTGGACTGGGGTGGACAAAAGTGAGAAGTCGCACAACACCAGGTTATAGTCCAACAGCTTTATTTGAAATCACAAGCTTTCGGAGCACTGCTCCTTCGTCAGGTGAAGGAGCAGCGCTGACAGGAAGACCTGTCATATATTTGACAGGTCTTCCTGTCAAGTGTATGAAGGGAGATTCCCTTCTGTGATTGGCTCCCCATGGCCCTCGTGATCCCAGGGACGCTGCGAGCCGCCTGTGCCTCTGGGATACGTGGGCCCTGCGCACCGGCAGCTTGGAGAGGCCCAGCAACGGAACTCTGCGCCTCCCGGGAGCCCTCCATAGATGTCTAGATACATAGAAGATTTTTCTAGATCGCAGCCCTCCGCCCGCGGGAGGCCTGCGAACGGAATTTCTGGGCCTATGTTCTTTTATCGTTGCTGGTGCGGTTTAGGCTAGTGCGCTGCAACAACAACTTGCATTTATATCGCGCCTTTACCGTAGTAAAACATCCCAAGGCGCTTCACAGGAGCGTAATCAGACAAAATTTGACACTGAGCCACGTAAGGAGATATTAGGGCAGATGACCAAAAGCCTGGTCAAAGAGGTAGGTTTTAAGGAGCGTCTTAAAGGAGGAAAGAGAGGTAGAGAGGCGGAGAGGTTTAGGGAGGGAATTCCAGAGCTTAGAGTCTATATAGCTGAAGACACGGCCGCCAATGGTGGAGCGAAAAAAATCAGGGATGCGTAAGAGGCCAGAATTGGAGGAGCGCAGATATCTCGGAGGGTTGTAGGGCTGAAGGAGGTTACAGAGATAGGGAGGGGCGAGGCCACAGAGGGATTTGATAACAAGGATGAGAATTTGAAAATCGCGGCATTGCTGGACCGGGAACAAATGTAGGTTAGCGAGCACAGGGGTGCTGGGTGTACGGGGCTCGCTGCGGGGCTGTAACAAAGCTGATTGCCTTCCGATTCCAGCTCTCGGGTCATTCGAATCATTATTCATTTCAGCTTTGATCCAAGGAGCCAGCCTAATGGGGATGTAGAAAATCTGGGAAGCAGGTACAAAGTAAAGGCATATTATATTTTATTTTTTCATCCACCCTTTTGTTTGGGCCCCCCCTTTTTTTTCCCCTCCCAGAAGCTGGCAGCTGTCCTTCATTCTGCCAGCGCATTTCACACTTCATTTAACCGCAACCTGTCACATTAACACCTCCTCTTGCTTTGATTATCTCTTAATGTCTCTCAATGTCTCTTAATCTCTCCTTTTGTTCTTTCATCCCCGCCCCCTTTTCCCAGCTTTATCCTTGCTTTAAATCTATTTCATTTCCTGCTTTTTTCTAGTTCTGATGAAAGGTCTTCGACCTGAAACGTTAACTCTGTTTCTCTCTCCATGGATGCTGCCTGGCCTGCTGAGTTTTTCCCAGCGTTTTCTGTTGTTATTACAAAGTATAGGCAGGTGTGCACTTGACTATGGCTTCCTATGGGGACAAATATTGTTTCAGCCTTTATCAAGCTTCAAAATTAACCGAGAAGGGGGGGGGGGTGGTGGGGGGGGGGCGGGGTGGAGAAATACTAAATATAATTGAAGTGGAAGAAAACCCAATAGGGAACTAGAAAACAGATCTTGTGGGCAAATGATGGAACAGTACGGCACTCAACCTTCTGTTGGATGCATGGCCAAACGCATGTGGAGCTGCATGAGGTGAGTGAGAGGAGGACAGCATCCAGAGGAGGACAGGCACCATCCCTGGCAGCTGGTGCTAACCAGATCAAAGCTGTGTCACACCTGCAGCACCAGAGAACAAATGCAGAAGAGGAAAAGACTACCGAACAGTACTGTGCACCTGCCTGCGATTGCATACCTCAGTGTTGCCTGGCAATGTGTTTGACATTTACTGCTTGCCGCCATCAAGACCTCATACAACCATGCAGCTCTTTCATTGCATTTCCTGCATGTGTGCACTTCAGTCGAGCGCACATTCAAGATGTAATGCACAACTGAAGACTACACTCACAACTGGAGTCATTATAAAACAAAACAACCCAGCTCCATAATGCACAGTCACTTACTGACATCCAGGCTGATAGAAAGAAAGAACTTGCATTTGTGTCGTGTGTTTCATGACCTCAGGACATCCCAAAGTGCTTTACAGTCAACGTTTTGAAGTGTAGGCACTTTTGTATTGTAGGGAAACACAGCAGCCAATTTGTGCACAGCAAGGTCCCACAAACTGCAGTGAACTAAATGACCAGATAATCTGTTTGTTGGTTGAATGTTGGCCAGGACACCAGGAGAACACCCCATCTCTTTTTCAATAATGCCATGGGATCTTTTACTTCCACCTGAGAGGAAAGATGGGGCCTTGGTTTCATGTTTCATCTGAAATACACTCTCTCCTGTAAGATTAGGATCACAGGTCGCACACAGATTACCCAAAGGGTCTTCGGAGTTGTAAGGCTTTTTATGAAAGAGCTACAGTTTTAAAGCATAATCAGATATTACATGTGGTTTAAGCTAAGTATAATAGACAAACAACCCGTAACAGTAGAGAGCGATCTATGACTCCCGAAGTGGAATGCCACGACCGGACAGATGGGGAGGCAGTACGGTGGTCACGGATTGGGTGGATTCCTGCAGTCTGCTGCAGTGGTCACTTCCGTTGGGTCATCTCTCGAGCTGTTGGAGGTGTTAGGCCGTTAGCCACCGCGGGGAAGCCTTCGCCCCTAACTGCCTGATTTCCTCTCTCGGTCGTCTATATTTATAATTATTTCGGTGGGCTGGTGATTACCTGGTGTCAATCATTTGATCCCCCATCCTATTGTCCAATTGTGAAGCGGGAAGGCATCCCTCGCCGTCCCTTTCTGCATGGCTGACGAGGCCTCCCTCTTACCTTCCTGAGGAATGTTTTGTTATGTTGCTTTAAGGACATTTTATGACTTTTCGGCTCCATTTTGTCTATTATCCAACCACCCTGTGTTGTTTTGCATTTTACGATTCCCTTATCACTTCTATTTGTCTTTTGGTGCTTGTTATTCGACCTCGCTGGCATTTCTGCCAGCTGATCCCGGCTGCGTGTTGTCAGTCTCTGTTCTAAGAATTAAAACCCCATCTTCGAATCTAACAGCTATTTCTCCAACAGTATACCATTCCCTCAGTGTCAGCCTAGAGTATGTGCTGACGTCTCTGCAGTGGGGCTTGAACTCTCAACCTTCTGACTCACAAGCAAGGCTGAAACCTGATGTGCAGACACTTCCATCTCCTGACTGTATGACAAGATGGAACCTCAAGGCCAACAATCCCAACTTGGAGAATACCATGCCTTGAGTACG
This sequence comes from Squalus acanthias, assembly GCA_030390025.1. Lineage (NCBI taxonomy): Eukaryota > Metazoa > Chordata > Chondrichthyes > Squaliformes > Squalidae > Squalus > Squalus acanthias. The sequence continues at coordinate 8,216,630 of CM059438.1, read as the reverse complement.
GCCAAACCTAGTTCTGAACATTCCTTTGGAACTCCCCTGGTTCATCCCACCTGTTGGGACTGCTGCAAATCACGATGAAAACTCCTTGAACGCTGGTTGATAAAAAGCAAAATCAAAATGCAAAATAGTGCACCTAAATAAAGTGAACAACAGCAAACCAAAAGAAAATGCAACGAACAAAAACCCCAGCAAAGTTCACAATCACTCACAAAATTAACACCTTTAAGGTGAATAGGAACTCGCTTCTCGTGGGCAGAGCATCTGTGGCGGAGCGAGCCACAGAGAACTGGACGGAGGGGAGAGGGAGAGAGAGCCCTGTCGTCATTACCATGTTCTTTGAAGGTCTAATGAGACTTGTGGACTCCAACATCACTAGCCTGCTGCACCCCCAGCACTGCCCGGTCGGAACATATTACACAGCACACTCTTGGTGCGTTTCTGACTCCCGATTTGGTGCCCGATTTTTTGTGCCACCCCCTGCCCCTGCGACACTCATACATGTGAGCGAAAAACTTTTCCTACTTATTCCAAATGAGGCTTCATGCATAAGTTACAAAGGATTAAAATATCTTTTGCCTTACAATTGAATGCCACTTGAGTTGCGTCCAACTACTTGATTCGCTTTGTTGATGTAGGCCGCGCATCAATTGGACACTATTTAACTTATTTAGTATGTTTGGATCCCATTATAGCGTTGTGGCAGGTTACAAGCCACATAGACTAATGTCATCAGCAAGTCTTATAACATCTAGGACAGTGATTGTAATGCAATATATTATTAAATAAGGCCATGATGAAGGAGATCTGATGCTGATATGGCCCAACAGTCAATGTATACAGCATTCTGTACTTCCCCTGCCACAACCCCCGAGATATCTGCGCTCCTCCAATTCTGCCCTCTTGAGCATCCCTGATTATAATCGCTCAACCATTGGTGGCCGTGCCTTCTGTTGCCTAGGCCCCAAGCTCTGGAATTCCCTGCCTAAACCTCTCCGCCTCGCTACCTCTCTATCCTCCTTTAAGACGCTCCTTAAATCCTACCTCTTTGACCAAGCTTTTGGTCACCTGCCCTAATTTCTCCTTATGTGGCTCGGTGTCAAATTTTTTGCCTTATAATACTCCAGTGAAGCACCTTGGGACGTTTTACTACGTTAAAGGCGCTATATAAATACAAGTTGTTGTTGTTGTTATGTATGTCTTGTTGCATATTGCTTCAGCGGCTCAGGTTTACTTTATTCGTTTCCTCAGGGTCTATTGTAACCCTGCCCGCCCAACGGGAATGGTGCGGGCGGGGAGTTAAGATGGTGGGGGAGGGGTCGCGCCACGTTCCAGACGCATTCCCGGACCCCCACCATCTTAACTCGCTTCAGAACAGGCACAGGAGGCGCAGGAACGCTCCCCTGGGCCCCGCAAGAAGTCCTTGGGCCTCCCCAGACCCGGTCTCTCCTCTCCCTTCTTGCTTTTTAATTAATTTGACCGTAGGTAGTTTAATAGTTAATGACACATGGTATAAATACTTGCCTTCAACCACTCTTGAAATGATTTTACCACCAGCCTCCCTCATCTTACTGGCCTGGATATTAACAGGGGCGGGTTACGTAGGTGGTGTGGGGCGGGGTGGCTGTGGGGGGGTGGGGGTGCGGAAACTCAGAAGTGTGGGTTTCCCCGCATACTGTGGAGTTTTAACGCCATAGAGTGCGTCTTCAGTCCTTGACAGGTTCCCCGTCCAGAAGCTGTCCTCACCTCACTTCAGCTGTCGGGTTTCCCGAAGACTGGGAAACCCGGCTGCCACTGTAAAACCAGCAAAGCAGGGTAAATCAGAGGCTGTCGGCCTCATTAAAATATTTAAATTGCTAACACGCCTCCAGGGAGCGGGTTGGCTGCCCGCCCCTTGTCCGGACTCTGTAAAACTCGGAAGTGGGCGGGTTGGGGGCGGGTTGGGGTCGGGGTTCAGTTTTTAAAAATGTTAACATCTGACCCAAACCCAACCCACCTGTTTTAGTGTGATAAAGTTCAGTCCACTTAATTTGGAACACTTGCAGTCCTGGTTGGAGCATATTCTTGACAGTGTACTTTTTTACCAAGTCACAATTTTGCTCCTTATTGCCCAATCAGTGAGTGTATAAGTGTCCTGCTGGAAGATGGGCGATGCACCGTTTCATTTTAGTTCTAATCTATTCTATTCATTCCACCGATAACACGGCAAAACCAGATTGAAACAGCAGTAGAAAATATGTTTCTAAATCATTTCACTGAGATCTAGTTCATGTCGCAGGTATCTTGCTGTGATCATGTTATTATAGCGTGCTGCATTTCACTGCTGGTATCTGAGTGCTAAATTTTATTAACGTCTTGCAAAGCAACAAACATTGGCACTCAAAGATGCTGTAAAGTTTTATAAAGGGCGACTAGTCTACAACAAAAAACATTTATTTTTATTCGTTCCTGGGTTGCGGACGACGCTGGCAAGGCCAACATTTATTGCCCATCCCTAATTGCCCTTGAGAAGGTGGTGGTGAGCCGCCTTCATGAACCGCTGCAGTCCGTACATATAGGAACATCTATTTTGTTTTATTTTTCTCCAGAATTTAATTCTCTCATTCCAAGCTTACTCTCTCTCCCCTCTCCAGTCAGGATGACTAAATAATTTGAGTCTAGACCTCTCTGTGATTGCTGTTATTGTGTACTCTGAAAGTGCTGCAAGAGATATGATTCATGTGAGTGGGCTAGACTCTCAGTTGGCTTTCTTTCCCCTGAGGTGGAATGCTTTCCAATTCAGTCAAGTGTGGTAGTGATGCAGTCACAGACAGCCCAGAAACTGAAACTCGAGACTGTCTGCCTGGTTAATAAAGGCCTTACTGCTTAACACATTGGCTTGGATTTTGCAGTAAAAATAACGGTGAGGCTATCGGCGCTCACTGTTATTGAAGCGTAAATCGGACAGCAACTTCCGACGATCGCACATGCGCAGTTAAACGTGTAAATCAGGAAGTTGCTGTCCGAGTTGCCCTGTTCCTCCGGAAGTTGCGTTATAACAGTATCTCGCTGAGAGACTCGACATTGTAACACCTGGAACAACGTGAAGTTGCTGTACTTACGTGATAGATGCACACTAAACTCACCAAAAAAAGTTAGGGCTTGTCCATTCCAGTGTAAGTACATTTTTAATGGTGTGATAAGTGTTAATTACTGCCAAACAACCTCTCTGGCACTGAAAATTAACTTTTACAAGTGTGGAGTCTCATTCCTTCAGATTTTAATCATTGTTGGAGAGTTTTTAAAAAGTTAAATCCTTTTTTAACTTTTTCTTTCCGTCTCTTTTATCTGAAGGAATGAGACTCCACACTTGTAAAAGTTAATTTTCAGTGCCAGAGAGGTTGTTTGGCAGTAATTAACACTTATCACACCATTAAAAATGTACTTACACTGGAATGGACAAGCCCTAACTTTTTTTGGTGAGTTTAGTGTGCATCTATCATGTAAGTACAGCAATATGCACTCTTAATCTCATCTTTCTTTCCCTCTTTATTTTGCTTTCTGCATCTGATTTGACATTGAACTCACTATTCTAATTGACGCTTCATGGTTCAGACTTTGCGCGTCACGTTAAGAATTCTTCAATCTGACTGGTTAAGGAGATGCACAGTTGCTTGCTCTGTTCGCACAGGTCTCAGATCCTCTGTAGAGGGTGCAGCGCCGGAATGGTTCGCTAATCACGGCAAGTTCCAGTGCAAAATCCCACAGAGTGTCTGTGGGCAAGAGTTCGCCGCTGAATGCAAACTCCGGCCTGTTCAGTGCTAATGCCTCCATGTGGCACCAGCTCCTGGTTTAAGAAAGCAACAGGATGGTGTCATGACTACAGCAGTGCTGTTTGTCTGTACTCTGTGAACAGAGTGGCAGTGAATGAGTTGAGTAGTGCAGGTTGCGCTACTCAAACCAATCATGCCAGAGTGAGCAGCGCATCTGCAAGACAAATATTATATTGCGAATGCAAATCTTACTGTTTTACTTAATTGATTTTATTTTCCAATGCTAATTTTAGTGAAAAAGGAAAAAAATATACAATGGGGAACTTTGCTCTACCTTGTAACTTTCTGCTAACATTAGCAAACAAATGAAAATATAGCCCTATGATACTAGAGCAGGGTATAACTGACAGTACAGCAGGTTTTACTGAGAAATAATGCACTCTATCTTACAAAGATGTAACACCCCCCCACCCCCGTTAGCATCTAATAGCATTTATGTGTAACAAAATAAGTAATCTGTTTGGGTTAATGATTTTGTTACACATAACAACATACAGGAACCCTTCTTCCTGTACAGCTGCAACACAATCAAATGCTTAGTGACCTGCTAAACAAAGAGTGCAAAGCTAGAGTCGATTTATAAAAAAAAAAGCCCATTGGACTTTGGGATTGTGTTGCAGCTTTGCGAATCATTATCCAAACCAGTTACAGCATGTTCTCTGTGAGAGGTTGCAGCCCCTCTTCCATTACTTGAAGGGGCTGCTCCTCTATTTTTGGTTGCACTTCAGTCCCACGCTCCTGATCTTTGGTCTCCCTGGTGCAGGGGGTGAAGCGGGCAAGTCCTATCAACAGGTCCAGGCAGCGGGCGATCGAGGCGAGTCATTCGGCCCAAGTGCCTGCCTCTCTTCCACGGCTACGTTCGCGCCCGGGTGTCCCTGGAGTGTAAGACGTGCGGAAATCGCCCCTCACCCCGTCCAACAGTTTCCAAAGTTCAGACCCGTCGAACAGACAACACAAAACCCAACGAATCTGCGAAAAACTTCTTTTACTTAAAAATCAGCAGGAGATTACAAGCAAGCATCCGACAGTTATGTAGCGTACAATAGTTTCCAATTATTATACCTCAGCATACACAGAGCTATCCCTTTGCTTTAAGCTCAAGCAAAACACCACATGCGTACTAACACCAGTGAGTGGTCAATCCGGCAGTGACGAGACGTCTGATTTCTGGCAACTGACCAAGTCGCCCAGCTGCAGCAGTGAGTGTCTTGAAACAGCACCTTTTATACCCCAAAATTTGGCAACTGTCCCACTGCGCACGTGTCCCTAACTATACGGCATAATGGTCATGAATTGTTTCTCAGACCCTCTTATCACTAGTCCGTTAGGCATCCATGGGCCTTCAAGGTTACATTCCAAAGTCTGAAGATGTTTCCACAGTTCAATAGTCTGTTCCCGCAGGACTCTCAAAGCATGCTTTCCTTATCTTGGTAAAAGGCAGCTGGCAGTCTTTCACAGCTTACAGCCGTAACAGTTCATTTAGTAAAGTTCTGTTCCTGCCCAAGGTCGTCTTTATCTGTCAACGGTTTTCGTATAAAAGTTCTCACAGGAACCTCTCAACTTCCCGGAGCATGCTGGTATATCAAAATGTGGTCAAGTTTTTTTTTTCAGTTTTGGTCATGTTACAGCAATATTTACAGCAAATGGCTTATTCTTACAGGAGATGGAGCACGCAGTGTCCACCGGCGCGCTTGAGGCCTTCCGCGACCGGTGGGCACTGGAGTGCATCACCACCACAAGGAACAGTATTTCAATTTAATTTGTTAAGTTTCCTTTTAATTTTTTTGTTAAGTTCCAGTTTATATTGGTTGTGCCCCTTTAAGGGGGCATGTGCTTAACATCCAATAGGCAACTGCCTGAGATAAAGAAAGATTCAGCATGTTCTCTAATTTAAACGAACCTAGACTTCACCGTCCAGGTCAATCCCTTTCACTGCCATCACTGATCTTGCTGTCTGGGATGGTGCAGTCTCATGTTATTGCCATTCAAGTGCATTTGTTGGCATCAACAGCCAGGAGAATCAGGATGTCCCAAAGCACTTTACAGCCAATGAAGTGGAGTCACTGTTGTAATGTAGGAAATGTGGCAGCCAATTTGCGCACAGCAAGCTCCCACAAACAGCAATGTGATAATGACCAGATAATCTGTTTTTTTTTTAGTGATGTTGGTTGAGGGATAAATATTGGCCCCAGGACACCAGGGAGAACTCCCCTGCTCTTCTTTGAAATAGTGCCGTGGGATCTTTTACGTCCACTTGAGAGAGCTGACAAGGCCTCGGTTTAATGTCTCGTTTGAATGACGGCACCTCCGACAGTGCACTGGAGTGTCAGCCTAGATTTTGTGCTCAAAGCACACAACCTTCCAGGTCAGAGGTGAGAGTGCTACCCACTGAGCCACGGCTGACACCTGGCGAGATAGTTATTATGCTACACATCAATGAAAACAGATTTCAGTCCCCTTTTAACAGGGACCAACCTGGCTGCAAATTGTGAATTCCTACATCAGGCTTTAGGCTACTAAAGAAATTCAATAGAGAAATTGTTAGCATTAGGTAGACACCCTGAGACACTAATATACTAAATATTAAATAGCAATTTCTGTTCCTGGCCTGCAGCAGTGCTGGCACTGAGTGATTGCCTTACTGAGAAGTAATAAAACTTAAAAATGTGAAGGTGATTGCTCTGTAAAGGGTAAGACTGAGTGACATTATGAGAACAGTGAGTGGTTAGCTATGGTGCAAGGCAGATGAAATTAAACCATACCAATCATATGATGTCCAAAGACTGTTCCCCCAGAGGTTTCTAACCTTCTTTATGCTGAGAGCTGGTGGATTCAGTCACTGAAATGATTTAGATGCAGTTTCTTCTCACAGTTAATTCTGTGCTTCTATTTCTCATCTACGCGCTGCCTCTCGGCTACATCATCTGACAGCAAAACTTCAGATTCCACATGTCCGCTGACTATACCCAGCTCTACCTCAGCACCACCTCACTCAACTCCTCCGCTGCCTCTGCTGTGTCACGCTGCGTGCCCTGGATGAGCAGAAATTTCCTCCAGTTAAATATTGGGATGACTGAAGCCATTCGGTCCCCACCACAGACTCTGTTCCCTAGCCACCGACGCCATCCCTCGCCCCAGCCACTGTCTGAGGCTGAACCAGACTGTTCGAAATCTCAGTGTCCTATTTGAACCTGAGTTAAGCTTCAGACCCCCATATCCGCTCCATCACCCAAGACTGCCTACTTCCACCTCTGTAATATTGCCTGTCTCTACCCCGCCTCAGCTTATTTGCTGCTGAAACCCTCAGCCATGCCTTTGTTACCTCCAGACTTTACTATTCCAATGCTCTCCTAGCCACCTTCCGCCCTCCGTAAACTTGAGCTCATCCAAAACTCCGCTGCCCGCATCCTAACTCGCACTAAGTCCCGTTCACACATCACCCCTGTGCTCACTGACCTACATTGGCTCACGGTCCGGCAAAGCCTCGATTTTAAAATTCTAATCGTTGTGTTCATATCCCTCCATGGCCTCGCTCCTCCCTATCTCTGTGACCTTCTTCAACCCTGCAACCCTCCGAGATCTCTGCACACCTCCAATTCTGGCCTCTTGCGCATCCCCGATTTTAATCGCTCCACCATTGGCGGCTGTGCCTTCAGCTGCCTGGGCCCTAAGCTCTGGGATTCCCTCCCTAAACCTCTCTGCCTCGCTACCTCTCTCTCTCTCTCCTTAAAACCTACCTCTTTGAGCATGCTTTTCGTCACCTGTCCTAATATCACTTTATGTGGCTCGGTGTCAAATTTTTTGTCTGATAACACTTCTGTGAAGCACCCTGGGACTTCTTTTTACTACGTTAAAGGTGCTGTATCAATGCAAGTTGTTGTTGTTGCTATCAGATGCCCGGTAGCTCTTAGAAGAAAATGCTCACAAGTTTAATTTGAATTGAAATTTTTATATTGAGAAGCCCAAGTGAAGCATCAAGCCCCAAAGCACAGAGCACAAGAGGGTTAGGAGCGATGAAGTAAATTGAGAAGCACTGGTTAGGTGATTTCAAGTGTGGATTTTAAAAGGTTGTGGGAGGAAGGGAAGACTTAAGAAACTGGGCCATGCTCACTTTCTTTCCTTCTTCCTGCTTCCTTCCTTCCTTCCTTCCTCCTTCTCTCAAAGAACTTGAGCAGGCATGATGGGCTGAATGGCCTCAGTCTGTGCTATGTGACCCTATGATTTCAAGATACTTGGATTGGTATGACTGAAGCAAATTACCAATGAGATTTTGCACTCTTCGTTAAGCTACCTGATAGAACACATTCAAGAACAATACGGTCTTGGTTTTAGCTTCAAGAAACCACAACTTTGGTTTCGGACAGAAAAAACTATTAAAAGAATCTATGAACCATTTCCAATTCCTTGAAAATTCAATAGATAGGCATGTCATACAACAAATCCTGTCAGGAGCCTACAGTGAAACATGTGACACTATCATGAATCAGGCTATCACAAATTTTACAGCCTCTTCATTTTGGAATGACATCAGGCAGGGCAGAGGTGTACTTTTCAGCTCCAGGACGATAAAGTTTAGTGGTGGTCTGTATTTTATATGACAAACTCCTTTTTTTATAGTGTTACAATAGACACTTTCATTTTACAGATGGCATTGAGTATTAAGCTGCTTCTGCAACTTTCGAACCTAATGCTAAGTTAAAGTTTCAGTCCTACAAGCTTGGTCACCCCATGCCAACATCTAAAATTTGCAAGTACACCGCAGGCTTTAATTTCCAACGTGTGCTACTTCTAATGCACTGGTCAACATGCACATGGCAAATTCCTGTTTGTGCTATCTTGACGCAGTTGTTAAGCTGTTTAAAATAAATGGGTTAATGGTTGCGTTAAAATAGCGCAAAGACGAATTTGATGGAAATGCATTAACCAGTGCACTGAAAATAACACACACAGGAAGTTAAACCTATGGGCGTCCAGGCAGAAGAAATAGTTATGAGGCTGGTGGGTTGGAGTAACGTGCCACTAGAAAATGAACGTATGGTATTATTATTTAGGAACATAGGAAATGCTAGACGGCAAAAGCCCAAGGTCCATCTAGCTCGTCTTCTACCATCCTGGTAGTCGCATGATAGAATGATAATGGAGTTGTTGCCTAATCATAGCAACCAATCGCTCTCAGTTAGTCCAGACATGACACGAGAAAAAGCCCAGTGGTGGAGAGCTTTGGGAACCATTGGTCCAAAGTCACCTTTTTCCTCCCAAGCATGCTACACTTACCACATATCCTGTCACATTTTTATGTCTGAAGTGAATTAACAGAAATATTACAAAGAACAGCAGTCTGTGAGGAGTAATTAATAAGTTTGTATCTAACACTGGTAAGTATACGTCTACTAAGAGGTTGCCTGTTCTGACTAACTTTTTCCATTTCTTTTGGATTTTTCCAGTTCCCCCCCCCCCCCACTTTTTTGTTGATAATTGTATCCCCTGCTGTTTCTTCATCCCCTGGCCTAATAGCTCTACAGCTGAGAAAGTGGAAACATGACCTGTTTCCAGGGCACTGCCAAAACCCACTGCAGTCGGTCCACTATGAGGTGCCAAGACTGCGCAAGCATGAATTTCTCCATCGGATTTTCCTGCCATCTACGGGGAGATGCTACAGCTCCAACAACAAATCAAGAAGCTCAACACCATCCAGGACAAAGCAGCCCGCTTGATCGGCACCCCATCCACCACCTTAAACATTCACTCCCTCCACCACCGGCACACCGTGGCTGCAGTGTGTACCATCTACAAGATGCACTGCAGCAACTCGCCAAGGCTTCTTCGGCAGCACCTCCCAAACCCGCGACCTCTACCGTCTAAAATGACAAGGGCAACAGGAGCATGGAAGCACCACCACCTCCAAGTCACACACCATCCTGACTTGGACATATATCTATGTTCCTTCATCGTTGCTGGGCCAAAATCCTGGAACTCCCTCCCTAACAGCACTGTGGGAGTACCTTCACTACACGGACTGCAGCGGTTCAAGAAGGTGGCTCACCACCACCTTCTGAAGAGCCACTAGGGATGAGCAATAGGGTTTGCTAGCGATGCCCATATCTCGAGAATGAATTAAAAACATCTTCAGCTTCACACCTCCCTGTTGAACGTGGTTCAGCTCAGGAATGGAGTGGATTGGAACATGATCTGTGGTACTGAGCATTAGGGCTCTAACACTCCGTGACACTGCATTGGTGACGACTTTTTTCAAAGCACAATGCCACTTTTGCTACAGCAGATGTGGGGTGAGACCTTAAAGGGATTTCAAATCAAGGATGAGGAGCTTGGAGTTGGTTCACTGAGATACAGGGAACTAGAAACTGAAAGAAACAAGAAATAGAAGAGCTCCAGCAATAATGTTTTGGATAGAACTTTTCAGCAGAATACGTTGTGAGGTCTTAATGTAAGACCATGCATGCGTCCATTACAGTATCAAGCTCAATTCTGATACATACACCATGAGGATGACTGGCTATAATTGCGTGGTCTGGATGAAAGAGATGTTTGGTATGCTATAATTGCAAGATCCATAAGTTCCACATTGTATGGCAGTACTTGTATACCCTGAATGAGAGCCACCTAGAGCACAGTACTGTTTGTCTGCTTGGAAATCAAAAAAAAGAGTTGCATTTATATACCGCCTTTCACGACCACCGGACGCCTCAAAGCTCTTTAAGCCAATGAAGTACTATTTGGTGTGTAGTCACTGTCAGAATGTAGTAAAGGCAGCAGCCAATTTGCGCACAGCAAGCTCCCACAAACAGCGAAGTGATAATGACCAGATAATCTGTTTTTTGTTATGTTGATTGAGGGATAAATATGTCATGGGATCTTTTACACCCACTTGAGAGAGCAGACAGGGTCTCAGTTTAACATCTCATCCGAAAGATGGCACCTTCAACCGTTCAGCACTCCCTCAGCACTGCACTGGAGTGTCAGCCTAGATTTTTGTGGTCAAGTCCCTCGAGTGGGACTTAGAACCCACAACCTTCTGACTCAGAGGTGAAAGTGCTACCCACTGAGCCACAGCTGTAGATAATGTATGTTGTCGAATGAACCAAGGTATCCAAGGTTGATGAACAGTAGAGAAAATGGATGGAATGAATGAGCAAGTGGAGTATCGGTCAAATGCAGTATCAGTCAGTGTACCAGAGACCCCCAACTCATGCCTCATGCATACATAGGAGGACAATCACTGTCAGGAGTTGTACGCCCTGTTCACTGGGGAAAAAATGTTTTGAAGAGTGATATACTACACGGACATGATCGCCATTGCTCATCAAATTCAATAGAAGAGCAGGGAGCACAATCAAACCCTATATATGGCATTTGTTGACTTGGCCAAAACTTTCAACGCATATGAGAAAATTCGGTTGCCCAGAGAAGTTCTTGTTGCTTCCAAACAACTCCATGATGGGATGTGTATGCATAGACAGTACTCTGTCTGAACCGTTCCCTGTTTCAAATGCTGCGAAGCAAGGATGTGTATTGGACCCTGTTTTATTCGCACTTTACATGCGGCCATGTTGGATGGTGCAACTCAGGATCTTCAGGCAGCAGTTGGGATACAAATCCACACACCGGTGAAATTGTGCGATCTAGCAAGGTTGCGAGCATCGACTAAAGTCTCCAAACAAGTTATACAAGAACTTCTGCATGCTGGTGACTGCGCCCTTATGGCACATTCCAAAGTGGACCATCAGCTGATGATGGATAGATTTGCAGCTTCCACTAGTAGCTACGGGCTTACTATTACACTGAATAAGACTGAAGTAATGTATCAGCCAGCTCCTGGGAAGCCACATGTTAGACCATCGATCACTATTGACGAATCTGAATTGAGTGCAATCAAGGAGCTCACCCATCTTGAAAGTGCACTATCTGCTGATGTAAAGATCAATAGGGAAGTGATGGCTCGCATACAGAGAACAAATGTGACCATTGGTAAACTGTTCAAGCGTGTTTGAAATCAACGCAGTGTCAAGTTGCCACTAAACTGAAGGATTATAAGGCGGTTGTCCTAACATGGACATTCTGTAGAAAATACACTCAACAGCTGGATGGGTTTCTCCAAAGTCACCTTTGCGTCTTACTTTGTATTAGGTGACAGAACACTGACATTAAGTCAGTAACAACGAAGTACTGGAATGTGCTGATAGCAGCAGCTTGAGGCTGTGATAATCAGTGCTCAACTCCGATGGGCTGGACATGTTGTTAGGATGGATGATGTACGGTTATTGAAGCAGGTGCTTTATGAAGAAATGTGGATGACAGAAGAAAGCAGGGTGGACAACAAGGGCATTACAAGGTCACACTGAGGATTCACTTGAAGCAGTGCAACATGGTCATTGACCCATTGGAAACCCTGGCCATTGACAGACGACAATTAGCGTGCTGAAGTGAGAGAAGGAGTGAAGGGCTTTGAGCTACAATGCTGTACCAGTGTGGGGGCAAGACGCAAGAGTCCGAATGATTAACAGGAGAACCCTCCCAGGAAGGGGTTATGTGAGAGTTAGTGGTAGACAATGTCTGTCGTGTATTGGTCTGTACAGTCATTAACGCACCCATCTACCATGAACCTCTTTTGTTGGCATCATCATCCTCGAGTATGAGGGACATACACTATTATATGCCTTGCGTTAAATGTATCTCCTGCAGTAATTATCTGCCTCTCCTCAAGAACGTTCGGACGAGATTTTACTGCTGTCATTCCATTCCCTGGTTGAATTGCTTGCCCTGCAATAATTGTATGCTCAGGACGACTGGCTACCCTGCAGTAATTGTATGACCTAAATAGTCCTCGTGCCCTCTGGTAATTGTGCTCCCTGGGTAGATTGTCTACCCTGCAGTAATTGTACTCCTTAGGTGGTTTGCATGACCTCCAGTATTTTTACACGCTGGTTTGGTTACCTGCTCTGTGTGCCTTTGCTAGAAAGAAACCAGGACAGGCGTTAGTACAGCCTGGTTAGCTTAGATGGTAGCACATGTTGTCATGAGGATTGAGGTGCTTTGGGCTGCTACACATTGGAACAGATGGACAAGTGGAGTGAGAAGAGTGTTGGCCGCACTGGGATGGGGCTCCCATGTCCACGTGCAAGTTGATGCAGGTACTTAGCGATGACAACTTGCTGTAAGCAGCTAGCTTGTTTGGAATCCAGCTGCTGCCTGCCATAATTATGCCGTCCACATGTTCCACACCGCATGCGTTGATTGTCTAACCTGGGTAGAAGAAAGAAGGCAATATGCCCTGAAGGTGTAGGCTGTCTGTGTAGCGGGAAGATGCATGAGGCACAATCCAGCATGTCACCGGGGACGTTTGCCACAGTTACTTCACATTTGCAAGCGTAAGTGGAAAAGGATGACAACTGTTCTTGAAAACAGACACACGTGTTTGTGAATAAAATAAATCAGCGTGAACTTCCCAGTCAGTTAGACCAGTATTGATCGCTACACTTTGGAGATAATGTCATGATTTGAATAGTAATTGATGCTGTTAAATGTCTAAGGATTGTGCAGTAATTATTATAGATCTTATTCGGGTTGAGGAGAATGTCAGTGGCAATTAGATGGAACACCAACAGAGCATGGGGCTGGGTACTGTAGCTGTTACTTTAGCAATAAGCAGTCTGATTTTAGGATTAAACCGCGAAAGATGGATTCCCAAAATGGGTTCAACCCAAAAAAACTCGGCAATGTCAACATCGGTATGCTACAGTTCCAGTGTGAACACAACCGTCTTCTCTGCTTGATGGAGGGAGCACTTCATTTGTGACGTAGAGTGCGCCTTCAGTCACGGACAGATGGCTGAATGAATCTCCGTGGTGGAAGAGGTGCTGAGGGTTCAGCTCATGGTGCACATCAATTCCTTTCAGCATTATACTTTGTGAAGAGAGCTAAGAAAGTGATTTGACATTTATATTTGTATTAACGTACACTTGCTCCTTCCAAAGCTGTCGTGCTGTTTAAACTTCACGGCCTAGAAATTCGACCGTGCTGTGCGCATTTTACAGGCGTAAAGCGGGTGCCTAAGCGTCCATTATGTCGGGCGGTGTGCACGTGCTGGAAGTGAGCTGTCCCCCCCACATTGGTCCGCCCTCATCGTAGGCATCCAGGCCTTGCACCTGATACAGGCCGTGCGCTGTGCATGCTGTGGTCCCTTTCTTCAGGCGCTTGGCAGCTAAACCAGGGGTCCTTAAAGGTGCTGAAGGCAAGTTTGATCTTTTTTTAATTACCTTCCTGTAGGGCCGGGAGGAGCAGGAGCACTCCTGGGCCCACAATAAATCTGTGGGCCGCTAACGCGCGCCCACCCCCACCCCCCGCCTCCCGCCTCCCGATTGCCTCCCCCGGGACTCTCCTGAGGACCTCGGCTGGCATCTGAACCGGCCGATCTCGTCGCCTCCCGGGACAGGCGGGCTGCTTCAGAGGCCGCAACTGGTGCCCGCAGCTCACCAGTAATGAGGGCAGCGGAACAACTTTACTTAGACCTGCCATCAGCCTCGTTAGGGCGGGCAGCTCACTTCCGGTGCGGGATGAGCGCGCGCACACCGCCCGCCATATTGGACGCTTAGGCGCACATTTTACGCCTGTAAAACGCTGCCCTCATTCGGGCGCGATCCAATTCTTAGGCCCACGTTTTCTGATTATATATATCTTGGGTGGGGGTGGGGGGGGTTTGACCTGACGAAGCCAAGCTTTGCTTGCCGTTGAATTCTTCGCAATTCGTTTTTTTTTTTACTTAAGTATGTGGTGGGTGAAAGCAAAGTTCAAAGTTCAGATGGCCTAGTCGCATCTAAAGAAAATGTGACTGAATGACTGACGCTCTTATAAGGCGATACCTGTATCGGAGTGATTCAGACCAGGAAGTTCACAGGTTTGATCACTGGTTTGTGCGGAATTTTTTTTTTTTTTGCAGTGTGGCAATGGGTTGGTGGGTTTCAATTGGCCACAATGTCGTTGACTTTTAATGGTAAAATCAACGTTCCCGATCGCTGTCCAACGGCCCCCCTACTGGGGAGGTACATGTCTGTGGATACTGGGCGAGAAAATGATCAGACCCGGCTCCATGGTTGATTAGATTTCCAATGTTTATGGCCACAAATAAAGCTTGGCCATTTGGGCGAGATACTGAAGAGTTTCCAGTACTGAGCCGTACCCCTGGCTGAGCCATCACCTAGAAATGGGGGGTGGGGCGGGGCAGGTGGGGGTGTGTACAGGAACAAGTGAGAGAATTAGGGGAGAGTTGACATATCAGAATATCACTTTTAAAAAAAGAAACATTAAATCAGCAGACCATCCATTAAGCTGATTCCCACAAAACAACTTTTTAATTTATATTTTGCTTTTATGCAAAAAAGGCCAATCTCCTCAGTGCCGGCTCTTTGAAAGAACTGTCCAATTGGTCCCAAATCAAAAAAAATAGGAGCTAGTGTGTAACCTTACATAAAAGTATGTGGTCTTTTAGATTGAACCGATCGTGCAATGATCAAATTGCCAGTTCAGGTTCGACCCCCCCCCCCCCCCACCACCGATCTTACTTCATGCAGCAAAGGTCTTCCCTATTAAAACCCAGAAATATGAAAAGAAGGGCTAGTAAAAGACCATCAGACCCACCAATGTCCAGGATCCCCACCTTGTGCACTGCCCTCCTCAACCACTCATAATGCCAAGTTCCGGAGGAGGCAAGAGCTGTCAATCACAGAGGAAAGAAAACCTGTTGCCAATTTCAAGAAAAGCTGTGGGAAATTTCTCCTTAACTCCTTAAGGTAATCAAGCAAGCTCTAGAATAACATAGTTACTCTTGTTATCATAGAATCATAGAAATTTACAGAACAGAAGGAGGCCATTCGGCCCATCTTGTCCGTGCCGGCCAACAAAGAGCTATCCACCCTAATCCCACTTTCCAGCACTTAGTCCGTAGCGCTGTAGGTTACGGCACTTCAAGCGCATATCCAAGTACTTTTTAAATGCGATGAGGGTCTCTGCCTCTACCACCCTTTCAGGCAGTGAGTTCCAGACCCCCACTACCCTCTGGGTGAAAAAATTTCTGCTCGACTCCCCTCTCAACCTCTGACCAATTACTTTAAATCTGTGCCCCCTGGTTATTAACCCTTCTGCTAAGGGAAATAGGTCCTTCCTACCCACTCTATCTCGGCCCCTCATAATTTTATACACCTCAATTAGGTCTCCCCTCAGCCCCCTCTGTTCCAAAGAAAACAACCCCAGCCTATCCAATCTTTCCTCATAGCTAAAATTCCCCAGCCCAGGCAACATCCTCGTAAATCTCCTCTGCACCCTCTCTAGAGCAATCACATCCTTCCTGTAATGTGGTGATCAGAACTGCACGCAGTATTCTAGTTGCTTAAATATCACAAGAACCTTCTCCACATGCCCCAATGTCCTTCCCCACAGGAACTTGTCAAGTCCACTCTTAAAGGGCTGTAATGTACACATAGTTACTGTATGCACCAGGTAATCAACAACAACAACAACAACAACTTGTATTTATATAGCGTCTTTAACGTAGTAAAACGTCCTAAGGCGCTGCACAGGAGTATTTTAAGACAAAAAATTTGACACCGATCCACATAAGGATAAATTAGGGCAGGTGACCAAAAGCTTGGTCAAAGAGGTAGGTTTTAAGGAACGTCTTAAAGGAGGAAGGAGAGGTAGAGAGGAGGAGAGGTTTAGGGAGGGAATTCCAGAGCTTAGGGCCTAGGCAATAGAAGGCACGGCCACCAATGGTTGAGCGATTATAATCAGGGATGCTCAAGAGGGCAGAATTAGAGCAGCGCAGATATCTCGGAGGGTTGTGGGGCTGAAGGAGATTACAGAGATAGGGAGGGGCGAGGCCATGGAGGGATTTGAAAACAAGGATGAGAATTTTGAAATCGAAGCGCTGCTTAACCACTGACATTTAGTATCCAAACACACATCTATGTTATTTATAGCTTTCACAACCAAACCTGCGAAAATGCTGACACGAAAAACCATACGCATATTATCTTTCCCAACAACTCTCCTGTAACCACAATTAATAATATACATAATATATCCAAAGATAAAGCTGTTTTCTAAATTATAAATTTCCAGCTTGGTTGCAGCCACATGGCTGACATTAGGCTTGATGGGACCGGTAGCATAGTGGTTATGCTACTGGACTAATAATCCAGATGCCTGGACTAATGATCCGGAGACATAAGTTTAAATCCCACCACGGCAGCTGGAGAATTTAAATTCAGTTAATTAAATAAAATCTGGAATAAAAAGCTAGTATCAGTAATGGTGACCATGAAACTATCGGATTGTTGTAAAAACCCATCTGGTTCTCTAATATCCTACAGGGAAGGAAATCTGCCGTCCTTACCCGGTCTGGCCTACATCTGACTCCAGACCCACAGCAATCTAAACTGCCCTCTGAAATGGCCCAGCTCAGTTGTACACAACCGCTCCGAAAAACAATAATAAGAATAAAACCAGACCGACCACCCGCCATCGACCTCGAACTTGGCACCGGCTTCGGCAATGGCAAACCGAGCCCAGTTGACCCTGCAAAGTCCTCCTCACTAACATCTGGGGACTTGTGCCGAAATTGCCATTCAGGACAGAGATGAGAAGAAATTTCTTCACACAGAGGGTGGTGAATCTTTGGAATTCTCTACCCCAGAGGGCTGTGGAGGCTCAGTCATTGGGTATATTCAAAACAGAAGTCGATAGATTTCTGACTAGTAAGGGCATCAAGGGATATGGCGATGGGGCCGGTGAATGGAGTTGAGGCAGAAGATCAGCCATGATCTCATTGAATGGCGGAGCAGGCTCGAAGGGCCTTCTTATGTTCTTATGTTCTTAAAATTGGGAGAGCTGTCCCACATTGAGTCAGGCAACAGCCTGACATACTCCAATCTTTACACCGGACGTCTCAAAGCACTTTACAGTCAATGAAGTACTTTTTGAAGTGGAGTCACTGTTGTAATGTGGGAAACGCGGCAGCCAATTTGCGCACAGCAAGCTCCCACAAACAGCAATGTGATAATGACCAGATAATCTGTTTTTGTTATATTGGTTGAGGGATAAATATTGGCCAGGACACCGGGGATAACTCCCTTACTCTTCTTCGAAATAGTGCCATGGGATCTTTTACGTCCAACTGAGAGAGCAGACGGGGCCTCGGTTTAACGTCTCATCCGAAAGACGGCACCTCCAACAGTGCAGCACTTCCTCAGCACTGCACTGGAGTGTCAGCCTAGCTTTATGTGCTCAAGTCCCTCATGCCATAGTCATACTCACAGAATCATATGTTTCAGCCAATGCCCCAGATTCCTCCATCACCATCCCTGGGTATGTCCTGTCCCACCAGCAGGACAGACCCGCCAGAGGTGGCGGCACCATGGTATACAGTCGGGAAGGAATGGCCCTGGGAGTCCTCAACATTGACTCTGGACCCCATGAAGTCTCATGGCTTCATGTCAAGCACGGGCAAGGAAACCTCCTGCTGATTACCACCTACTGCCCTCCCTCAGCTGATGAATCAATACTCCTCCATGTTGAACACCACTTGGAAGATGCACTGAGGGTAGCAAGGGCACAGAATGTACTCTGGGTGGGGAACTTCAATGTCCATCAGCAAGAGTGGCTCAGTAGCACCACTACTGACCGAGCTGGCCGAGTCCTGAAGGACATAACTGCCAGTCTGGGCCTGCGACAGGTGGTGAGAGAACCAACACGAGGGAAAAACCTATTTGACCTCGTCCTCACCAATCTACCTGTCACAGATACATCTGTCCACAACAGCATTGGTAGCAGTGACCACCACACAATCCTTGTGGAGACAAAATCTCGTCTTCACACTGAGGACACCCTCCATTGTGTTCTGTGGCATGACCACCGTGCTAAATGGGACAGATTCAGAACAGATCTAGCAGCTCAAAACTGGGCATCCATGAGGCGCTGTGAGCCATCAGCAGCAGCAGAATTGTATTCCACCACAATCTGTAACCTCATGGCCCGGCATATCCTTCACTCTAGCATTACCATCAAGCCAGGAGACCAACCCTGGTTCAATAAAGAGTGTAGAAGAGCATGCCAAGAGCAGCACCAGGCGTACCTAAAAATGCAGTGCCAACCTGGGGAAGCTGCAACACAGGACTACATGCATGCTAATCAGCGGAAGCAGCATGCTATAGACAGAGCTAAGCGATCCCACAATCAACGGATCAGATCAAAGCTCTGCAGTCCTGCCACATCGAGTCATGAATGGTGGTGGACCATTAAACAACTAACGGGAGGAGGAGGCTCCAGGAATATCCCCATCCTCAATGATGGTGGAGCCCAGCACACGAGTGCAAAAGACAAGACTGAAGCATTTGCAACCATCTTCAGCCCGAACTGCCAAGTGGATGATCCATATCGGCCTCCTCCTGAGGTTCCCACCATCACAGAAGCCAGTCTTCAGCCAATTCAATTCACTCCATGTGAGATCAAGAAACAGCTGAGCGCACTGGATACAGCAAAGGCTGTGGGCCCTGACAACATCCAGGCTGTCGTGCTGAAGACTTGTGCTCCAGAACTAGCTGCGCCTCTAGCCAAGCTGTTCCAGTACAGCTACATCACTGGCATCTATCCGACAATGTGGAAAACTGCCCAGGTATGTCCTGTCCACAAAAAGCAGGACAAATCCAATCCGGCCAATTACCACCCCATCAGTCTACTCTCAATCATCAGCAAAGTGATGGAAGGTGTCGTCGACAGTGCTATCAACTGGCACTTACTCACCAATAACCTGCTTGCCGATGCTCAGTTTGGGATCCGTCAGGACCACTCGGCTCCAGACCTCATTACAGCCTTGGTCCAAACATGGACAAAGGAGCTGAATTCCAGAGGTGAGGTGAGAGTGACTGTCCTTGACATCAAGGCAACATTTGACCGATTGTGGCATCAAGGAGCTCTAGTAAAACTGAAGTCAATGGGAATCGGGGGGAAAACTCTCCACTGGCTGGAGTCATACCGAGCAAAAAGGAAGATGGTTGTGGTTGTTGGAGGTCAATCATCTCAGCCCCAGGACATCGCTGCAGGAGTTCCTCAGGGCAGAGTCCTAGGCCCAACCATCTTCAGCTGCTTCATCAATGACCTTACCTCCATCATAAGGTCAGAAATGGGGATGTTCGCTGATGATTGCACAGTGTTCAGTGCCATTTGCGCCACACAAGTGCCAGGCAATGACTATCTCCAACAAGTGAGCGTCTAACTACTGCCCCTTGATATTCAGCGGCATTACCATCGTCGAATCCCCCACCATCAACATCCTGGGGGTCACCATTCACCAGAAACTTAACTGGACCAGCCACATAAATATTGTGGCTACAAGAGCCGGTCAGAGGCTGGGTATTCTGCGGCAAGTGTCTCACCTCCTGACTCCCCAAAGCCTTTCCATCATCTACAAGGCACAAGTCAGGAGTGTGATGGAATACTCTCCACTTGCCTGGATGAGTGCAGCTCCAACAACACTCAAGAAGCTCGACACCATCCAGGACAAAGCAGCCCGCTTGATTGGCATGCCATCTACCACCTTAAACATTCACTCCCTGCACTACTGGTGCACCGTGGCTGCAGTGTGTACCATCTACAAGATGCACTGCAGCAACTCGCCAAGGCTTCTTCAACAGCACCTCCCAAACCCACGACCTCTACCACCTAGAAGGACAAGGGCAGCAGGCGCATGGGAACAGCATCGCCTGCAAGTTCCCCTCCAAGTTACACACCACCCTGACTTGGAAACATATCACCGTTCCTTCATCGTCGCTGGGTCAAAATCCTGGAACTCTCTCCCTAACAGCACTGTGGGAGTACCTTCGCCACACGGACTGCAGCGGTTCAAGAAGGCGGCTCACCACCTTCTCAAGGGCAATTAGGGATGGACAATAAATGCTGGCTTTGCCAGCGATGCCCACATCCCAGGAACGAATATAAAAAAAAAACACAAGGAAACCTATTCTGGGACAATAAGTAGGGCTAGAAATTCATTATAGCCCAGGAATGGGCGGCATCATTAGAAAAGTTTGAGAATTAGCACCAGGCGCTAATGCTTTAGACTGCATGCAAAATTCATTCTCACTGCTCAAAGAAATGATTGGAGCGCTAATTCAAGTCTTAAAGGCCTAGCTCATTGGCGTTACACTTAAAGGGTGGATCAATATCGGGTTCAGTCTAATTGGAATTAATCATTGCCACAGGCTTTTCTCAGTACTTAAAGGGGAGGTTCATTGATACTGCAGCACCTCATTCTCAGCATTGCTGGCTGTGCAGCTGCCTCAGCAAGGAGAAGCACAACAAGGAGAAGGAGCCGGAGGACTGACGCAGGTGTGCTCATGGCAGATCCACCTCAGTCGGGTGGTCAGGGTGATTGAATGCTTCAACAAATGCTACATACCACCATCTGTACCACAAGCTTCACACACTGCCCAAAGCACCACACCCCCAGCACTCACACACCAACAATCTCTACCTACCAACACTCACACCCACATCTCACGCCTTGCACACAATGACAGCTATTCAACTATGGCAGGCACAAGAGTCACTAGTTATTAGAATGAATGTGATATGTGTGATATGTTTATGCATAAATTTATTAATGGAGTTTGCAATATTTTGTGGTCTCTCTCATTTCACCTTTGTGCCCAGGAGGACGTTGTGATATGGCATGACACAGGGATGGTATGATGGGTATGTGGTGAGCAAAAGGGATCTGGGGTTTAAGTCATCCTGGTGTGAGGCTGGAGGTCTGTTTGGAGGAGGTGGCAGAGTTCTGTGACCACCACCTTGGTGATGCGGAGCCATATAATACGCTGCTCCTCGCTTCATTGAAGGTAGGAGAAGTGCTGTCGGAATACCCTCGGAGAGTAAGGCCTCCTGGTGAGAGCCCTGATGTCCCTCCTCATCCCTCTGCGCACATGTTCTCATATTTCTCGCTGCCTACGCTCCCTCTGCCGTAGATCATGGAGGGCGAGGTGGCGTGCCAGTACAGCCCCCATTAATGTTGCCAAGTGTAGCAGTTTGAATCTTTGAACAATGAATGTAGCCACTTTGTAGTTGCCAGAAGACTGGTGATACAAAGGAAGCTTGAAATTACTCATAGGAACTGTTTGAGTAGGTGAAACTGACAAGAAACCACTGAAACTAACCTGCCCTGACAGCCGGAGTGATTAATGCTGATGCCTTTAAATAACGTCGCTGGAGCCGGCTTCCTGGAGCTGCACGCCAACTCTCTCTGTCGTTGTCTGGTCGAGTCGCTAAGCTAAGTGGCGACAATCAATTTTCCAGATCGGGCGGCCAGTGAGCGTTGCACGCTCACTGATGTCACGATCTGCCTGGCGTTGAAGTCCCCGGCGGTACTTTGTACCGGCAGCACAACGGGGGTGGGGGGGGGGCGGATTTGCCTTGCGGCGCTGGATTCGCCTCGCCCCGGCGCTACTGCATCAGCGTCCCATTACCGCCATCTGCTGGCGCTAACGAGAAGCACTAAGCTACCAAAAATTTCCCCCATGAACCTTCAACAGGAGACCAAGTATAAATAAACGCTGTTTTTTTTTACAGGAGAAGGTGGATGGTTGCTGTAGTTACCAGAAGTTTTTCTTTTGCTTTTTAGGATCTTCTGCAAATAACTGTCAGTCACCCACTGTGATTTAGAAATTGCTCACAGGAGCGTGAGGTTATCACTACCAATCTTTTGCTTCTGACTCGATTCAGAAAGTGGAAACATAACTCCTGCATCTGACTTGCATTTCCAATGACTAACAAATCTCATTTGTATTTTTTTGTAAAGAAAATCATTTTTTCTGTTTATTTCATGCACTGTGCAGTGACATTTACTGCAAATATGTTACATTTTAAAAATATAAAGGCTTGAGGCCAAATTCTTGGCCAGCACTCTGTCATGCATGGGCAGAGGCCTGAGCGTAATCAGCAAGAAAGTTGTAAGTCTGCAAATTGGGAAGGGAGCACAAGTCAAACCCCACAGCCATGAGAATGGGGACTACCGAGGCGGGAAGGTGGAGAACAAGATGGTTGCACAGAATTATCTATTTTGCATCATGAATAAGTTTATGGGTAATTTTAGCTCTGTTTTGCTGAATGGTTTATATATCTTTATAATGTTGAGCTATATATATAGTGAGGTTTGTACACAATCAAGACAATCCAACACATTTGAAAACTGATTGGATTGGTTGGTTCTCTTGTGATTGCTCCTTGTTCTGGAATTCCCTCCCTAAACTTCTCCACCTCTCTCTCCTCCTTTAAGATGCTCCTTAAAACCTACCTCTTTGACAAAGCTTTTGGGCAACTGTCCTAATTTCTCCTTATGTGGCTCGGAATCAAATTTTGCGTGATAATTGCTCCTTGGGACGTTTTACTGCATTAAAGGCGCTGTATGAATGCAAGTTGTTGTTGTTTGTTGACTGAATTATCTGAGCGGATATTTTTGAAAAGTATTTGATAACCAACCAGCAGACAGCAACTAGAGAGAGAATTTTTGGATGGACCACACAAATCACCACGTAAAGATTAATATTCAGGGACCTCAGGTCCAGTCCTGTTTGCATTGCAGTTTAGCAGAGCAGACATGACTGTTATTTCTCTATCATTTAAAGGATGGATCATGAAGTCTGTAACCACTGTAACTCTACAGTGTGTCAATGCTACGAGGTGTCAGCCGTGGCTCAGTGGGTCGCACTCCCACCTGAGTCAGAAGGTCCATGGGTTCTAAGCCCCACTTCAGGGACTTGAGCACAAAAATCTCGGCTGACACTCCCTGTGCAGTGCTGAGGGAGCGCTGCACTGTCAGAGGGGCCGTCTTTCGGATGAGACGTTAAACCGAGGCCCATCTGTCCTCTCAGGTGGACATAAAAGATCTCACGGCACTATTTCAAAGAATGGCAGGGAAGTTCTCCTCGGTGCCCTGACCAATATTTATCCCTCAATCAACATCACTAAAAAAAATTAGATTATCTGGTCATTATTTCATTGCTGTTTTGTGGGACCTTGCTGTGCATAAATTAGCTGCCGCATTTCCTACATTACAACAGTAACTGCAGTTCAAAAGTACCTCATTGGATGTAAAGCGCTTTGGGATGTCGTGAGGTCATGAAAGGCGCTATATAAATGCAAGTCTTTCTTTATTTTTCTTTCTATTGTTTACTTATCAACTTACTGTTTAATAAATCACTTTGCCAGGCAATGACTATCTCCATCAAGTGAGAGTCTAACCACTGCCCCATGACATTCAACATCAACATCCTGTGGGTCACCATTGACCAGAAACTTAACTGGACCAGCCACATAAATACTGTGGCAACAAGAGCAGGTCAGAGGCTGGGTATTCTGTGGCGAGTGTCTCACCTCCTGACTCCCCAAAGCCTTTCCACCATCTACAAGGTACAAGTCAGGAGTCTGATGGAATACTTGCCTGGATGAGTGCAGCTCCAACAACACTCAAGAAGCTTGACATCATCCGGGACAAAGCAACCCGCTTGATTGGCACCCCATCCACCACCTTAAATATTCACTCTCTGCACCACCGGCGTACTGTGGCTGCAGTGCGTACCATCTACAAGATGCACTGCAGCAACACGCCAAGGTTTCTTTGACAGCACCTCCCAAATCCATGACCTTTTCCACCTAGAAGGACAAGGGTAGCAGGTGCATGGGAACACCACCACCTCCAAGTTCCCCTCCAAGTCACACACCATCCTGACTTGGAAATATATCGTCGTTCCTTCATCGTTGCTGGGTCAAAATCCTGGAACTCCCTCCCTAACAGCACTGTGGGAGTACCTTCACCACACGGACTGCAGCGGTTCAAGAAGACGGCTCACCACCACCTTCTGAAGGGCAATTAGAGATGGGCAATAAATGCTGGCTTTGCCAGCGACGCCCACATCCCAGGAACAAATATTTAAAAAAAACTTCACTGACTAGTATGCTCTAATCAGCAAACCTGATGTGAGAATTATAGAATCATAGAGCACAGAAGGAAGCCTTTTGGCCCTTTGTGCCTGTGCTGGCTCTTGAAAAAGCTGTCCAATTAGTCCCACACCCCTGAAAGTTCCCCATAGCTCTGCAAATTTTTTCTCCATCAAGTATATATCCAATTCTCTTTTGAAAGTCACGATTGAATCTGCTTCCACCGCCCTTTCAGGCAGAGCATTCCAGACCATAACAACTCGTTGCGTAAAATAAATTCTGCTAATCTCCCCTCTGGTTCTTTTGCTAATTACCTTACATAAGAACATAAGACGTAGGAGCAGGAGTAGGTCATTTGGCCCCTCGAGCCTGCTCCGCCATTCAATCAGATCATGGCTGATCTGATCTTGGCCTCAACACCACTTCTCTGCCCGCTCCCCATAACCCTTGACTCCCTTACCTTTCATAAATCTGTCTATCTCCGCCTTGAATATATTCAATGACCCAGCCTCCACAGCTCTCTGGGGAAGAGAATTCCAAAGATTCACGACCCTCTGAGAGAAGAAATTCCTCCTCATCTCCGTTTTAAATGGGCGACCCCTTAAACTGAAACTATGTCCCCTAGTTCTAGATTCCCCCACGAGGGGAAAATCCTCTCTGCATCTACCCTGTCAAGCCCCTTCAGAATCTTATATGTTTCAATAAGATCCCCTCTCATTCTTCTAATCCCTCTTAATCGGTTCTGAGTTTTTTACTGTCACGCCTCCACTGTTCCTTTGCACTTCTTCTTGTAGATTTACTGCGGCACTGCGTTCAGTGTTAGTAAAGGCTGGTTTCACTGTCACTGGCACGCCACCTCCATTTTAGATTATCAGTGCATAATACACCCTCCTATATTTTTAGGAAAAAACAAGTGTGTATTATACATAACGATTTATTGTACTCATAAAAGTTAATTTCCATCTATTGCCAGCAGTGGCTGGAAGGCTGTTCCGGATATGAATTTCATTGACCAGGAGCTTGTTGTACAAAATTCAACACAGCCAGATTGTATTCCTACAGCTATGTAAGTGAATTCAGAGGCAACTAAATTAAACTTGTTGAAAGCAGAATTGCAATTTTTTTCAAAGTAAAATCCTCATAGCTGCACACTTAAATCAGAAATCTTCCATGCTTTGATTTACCTTCAAAGAATCACTTCCGCCTTTTAAGATGGTGCCATATTCCAAGGAATTATTCTCACCAGAGATTATTGGGGGGGGTGTTTTTCTTCCTTTTCTTTCAGGACTTTGTTTTTCCTTTTAAGTGTCTATCAGTCATTCGAAAATCAACGTATTCCTTGGACCTACTGATCTCTAGTATATGGTTTGAAGGTGCCGTGCTTGATGTATCCTGCCATTCATTCCTCATTTAATATCTCACGCTGGTGGATTTCAAGAAAGAAACATTTGCTTTTACATAATGCCTTATGGTGCCTCTCAGAAACCTCTCGAATTGTAAAGAGTTTCACGTACAAAGAGCTACTTTGAAGTGAAAATTACTTTGAAGTGCAGGGACTATCGTTATCATAGACTCATAGAATCTTACAGCACAGAAAGAGGCCATTCGGCCCATCGTGCCTGTGCCGGCTCTTGGTAGAGCTATCCAATGAATCGCACTCCCCTGCTCTTTCCCCATAGCCCTGTAATTTTTTTCCCTTCAAGTATTTATCCAATTCCCTTCTGAAAGTCACTATTGAGTTGTGTTCCACCGCCCTTTCAGACAACACATTCCATATCACAATGACTCGCTGCATAAAAAAATGTTTCATCTGCCTTCTGGTTCTTTTGCCAATCACCTTAAATCTGTGCCCTCTGGCTACCGAATCTTCTGCCACTGGAAACAGTTTCTCCTTATTTACTCTATAAAAACTATTCATGATTTTGAACACCTCTATCAAATCTCCTCTTAACCTTCTCTGCTCTAAGGAGAACAACTGTATGTTCTGTAGACAGCATAGCAGCCATTTTGCATACAACAAGATCCTGTAAACAGCAATGAGATAAGTGACCAGTTAATCTGTTTTTGGTGTCAACTGAGGCCAAGATACTTGGGCTAGAAATTTGTTATAGCCAAGAAATGGGCGGTGTTTAGACTAAAAATGGTTAAGTAGCTCCAGTTGAAAATCGTCTAGGCTGCATGCAAAATTCGTCCTCACTCCTCATTAAAATGATTGCAGTCATGATTCTAGTCTAAAAGCTCAAGTTCATTGGCGTTACACTGAGAAGATGGACCAATATCGGGGGCAGTCTAAACGCAATTAATGATTACCACAGGGTTTTTTCACTGCTTAAAGGGGAGGTTAATTGATGCTGCAGCACCTCATTATCAGCGTTGTTGGGTGTGCAGCTGCCTCAACAACCATAAGAAGAAGGACAAGGAGAAGGAGCACTTATTTACAAATCCCGATGGCAGATCGCCTCCCCAGGGAGAGAGCCCGGAGGTTTTTGGATGAAGCTTTTGAGGCATTGGTTTTAGCGGTGGAGAGAAGGCAGGCGGTCCTGTACCCATCAACTGGCAGGAAGCCCTCGCCACAAGTCTACCAGACTATGTGGAGGGAGGTGGCACACCACGTCACGGGCAGCACTGTGGTCCCCAGGACCCACACACAGTGCGGGAAGAAGTTTAACAAGATCACATGGGTGGTCAGGGTGAGTGAAGGCTTCAACAAATGCTACATACCACCATCTGTACCACAAGCTTCACACACTGCTCAATGCACCACACCCCCAGCACTCACCCACCAACAATCTCTGCCTAGCAACACTCACACCCACAACTCACACCTTGCACACAATGACAGCTATTCAACTATGGCAGGCACAAGGGTTACTAGTTATTAGAATTCATGTGATATGTGTGATATGTTTATAGATAAAATTATTAATTGTGTTTGGAATATTTTGTGGTCTCTCTCATTTCACCTTTGCGCCCAGGAGAACGCTGTGATATGGCGTGAGACAGGGATTGTATGATGGAGATGTGGTGAGCTACGGGGATCTGGGGTTTCATTCATGCAAATCAGAGTCTGATGAACTGGTCACGGACAGCCCATCCGGAAGGCCGATTGTCTCGCTGCCTCCGCTCCCTCCACCGTAGATCCTGGAGGGTGAGGCCCACTGCCAGTACAGCCCCCATGACTTTTAGCAAGTGTTGTAGGTTGGAACTTTTCAGAAATAATTATGGAGTTTTGTACTTGCCGCAACACTCCCTGATACCAAAGAACCTTGAAATGAATAAAGAAAACGCTTCCAGTCGCAGGAAGTAGCACACAGCCACTTAAACTTCAAAAACCTGTCCGGTCTGAGTGATTGGTGATGATCCCTTTAAATAGCATCACTGGAGCCGGCTTCCTGCTGCTGCATGCCACCTGAAGCTGTCACTGTTTTCTCCAGCCGGCAAGTTCATTGGCTGTAACGCAGTTGGGAGATCGGGCGTCAAGTGAGCGTTGCACACTCACTGACGTCACAGTCTCCAGTGATGGCGAGGTACCTGGCGATCGCGTTCAGCGGCAGCGCTACCGGCAACACCGATATGGCGTGCGGTGCTGGAACCGGCATCAGGTGGCGTTAAAGCTCTCAACGGCATTTTAGCGCCATCTCGTGGCGCTAACGTGTGGCGCAAACCACACGAATTTCTCCCCCAAGGAGAACTCCCCATTCTTTTCAAATTGTATCATGGGTGTTCAATGTCCGCCTCAATAGGCTTTCAAGTTTAGTATTTCATTCAAAGGATGCCATGTCTGACTATGCAGCACTCCCTCAGTACTTGGTGTCAAATTTTGTCTGATAACGCTCCCGTGAATAGCCTTGGGACGTTTTACTATGTTAAAGGGGCTATATAAATGCAAGCTGTTGTGGTTGTATTGGAGGGCCGGTTTAGATCTTGCATTGGAGCAGGGTTTGAACCCATAACCTTCTGAGTTCTTGGGCATAAGTGCTACCAATTGAGCCGAACTGACTGTTCAAGGACTCAATAACACATCTTGGGAGTTCAGGTGAGGCTGATAGATCGTCTGAGCTTTGCTGTCACGGGTAAAGTATACCTGGAAGAGCTGCTCTGGCCTGGATGTTGCCCTGTATCGCAGCTTGATCGGTTCCCCTCAGATACTGAGCCACGATGCCACAGGCTAAGTCTGTGCTAATTAAGGCTGTGTCACTGCAGATGCTAAAGCACAGTTCCTTTGCGTGGAGGTGCAAAAAAAATTGATCCATCTGCCGTCACAACAAACGGGTTTTTACACTCTGGCTGAGACAGGAGCTCTGGATACCAAACTTCCATTTAATATACAGACAACTCGCCCTGTATCTAGTTCCCAGCACTGACCCACTTTCATCATTTTATCTCCACAGGAGAAGATATTTTCAGCTGCTGCTGATTGCGCTGGAGAAATCATTACTGGCCTTTTGTGGCTGAATCGACATGTCACCCTTGCTACCCATCAAAACGCTGGAAAGAAGTGATTATTTACCAACCTGCTATTTACCTGTATAGAGTAGAAAACCTTGGCGATGCAGGTCGTGATCAAAGGCAGAGTGAATCATTAACCTGCCATTAAACCGTACAGGTGCTGACTGATCTCCTGGGTATTTCCAGCATTTTCTGTTTTTATTTCAGAATTTCTGCCATTCATATTTTTTTTTTTGTAAATCTCTCCCATTCCTCTACCTTGGCCCCAAACTCTGGAACTCTCTCCCTAACCCCCTCCGCCTCACTAACCCCTCTCCCCAGCTTCAAAGGTCCTCGGTCACCTCCCCTAACTCTCCTACCACTGTTCCTTCTTGCTTGTTAAGCTCCTTGGGATGTTTACTGTGTTAACGGTGCTACACAAATGCAATATAACAGAAAATGCTGGCAATGCTCAGCAGGTCAGGCAGCATCTGTGGAGAGAGAGAAACACAGTTAACGTTTCGGGTCGATGGCCTTTCATCAGAACTAGAAAATGTTACCGATGTAGCAGGTTTTAAGCAAGTACAGAGGCAGGGACGTCTCAAAGCGCTTTACAGTCAATGAAGTATTTTTGGAGTGTAGTCATTGTTGTAATGTAGGAAACGCAGCAGCCAATTTGCGCACAGCAAGCTCCCACAAACAGCAATGTGATAATCACCAGATAATCTGTTTTAGTGATGTTGGTTGAGGGATAAATATTGGCCAGGACACCGGGGATAACTCCCCTGCTCTCCTTCGCAATAGTGCCGTGGGATCTTTTACGGCCACCTGCGAGAGCAGACGGGGCCTCGGTTTAACGTCTCATCCGAAAGACGGCACAAGACTCCTTCAGTACTGCACTGGAGTGTCAGCCTAGATTTTTCTACTCAAATTTCTGGAGTGGGACTTGAACCCACCAGCTTCTGACCCAGAGGTGAGAGCGTGACCACTTAGCCACAGCTGAGAAGGGTAGTTCTATCATAGGGTGGAAGGCAGGAGAGATTAAATGGCTAAAGGGATGATGGTGCAAAGCAAAAGGAGATGATAATGGGACAAGTAAAGAAACTTACTAGATGGGTCTAGAGGAGCTGTAAATGGCAACAGCAGAATCACTATCAACACCCGCTATCCGAAAAAATGGGAGCTGTGGTTATGGTCTGAAACTGGTGAACTCGATGATGAATCCGGAAGGCTGTAAAGTGCCTAATCGAAAGATGAGCTGCTGTTCCTCGTGCTTCCGTTGAGCTTCATTGGAACAGTGTAGGAGACCGAGGACTGAGATGTCAGAGTGGGAGTGGGACAGACAGCTTCTCTAGTCTCTCCACATAAATCTAACGTACGATTACTTAGTTCTGTATGGAGTTGCTTTGTTCTCAAAATGGAGACCATTATTCGTCGATGGCACGTACAGGGCAGAGAATAGGGGAGCAAAAGCAGGGCTGGTTTCATAGCTGATTAGTTCGTTCTTAGTGATAGATCCTATTTTCTTTGTCAACATTAGCGATGACAGGGCACATGCAGCTCTCCCCTGCCTCCGCTGCTGAAGGTGTTCAGTGCAGCTGGAGTTTGAACATCACAAGTGCTGCCCTTTCTGTGTCTAGACATGCTGCGGAGATGCCGGTGTTGGACTGGGGTGGACAAAAGTGAGAAGTCGCACAACACCAGGTTATAGTCCAACAGTTTTATTTGAAATCACAAGCTTTCGGAGCTGCTGCTGCCCCTCACTTCACCTGACGAAGGGGCAGCAGCTCCGAAAGCTTGTGATTTCAAATAAAACTATTGGACTATAACCTGGTGTTGTGCGACTTCTGACTTGTGTCTAGACAGTGTGTATTGGCAGACTATTTGACCATAGACTGCATCACCGATAAGCCTAACCCAATTGCTCCCCCCTGCACGCCCCTCTCCCCACCCCACCCCCCGCCCCTCCTCAACCACACATTTTCCAGCAGGGATTGCTGGATAGTCATTATTCCTTTGTTAATCAGAGTAATGCATCAGCCCACTGCCATTTCCAAGTGCCTTGAACTTTGGATTTATGTTATGCCCTGAGACTGCAGCTGCTGATTATGTGGTGGAGATATCCAGTGCTTCCAACAAAGAATCTCTTTTTTAACATCCACTCTCCTCGCTTAGTTACCGCCATGGCTGGGCCATCTCAGAGCTCGAAATGAGAGTAGGCTGAGCTGCACTATGCTTTAATAGTTATTCCGGAGCATTCTCAATGAGGGAGTCTTTTTTGCTGTTGTGTGTGTGTGCTTTGTTACAAATACAGACAACTACTGTGTAATAATATCAGCTCTTTGTGCAAAGCAAAACCAAATGATTCTCTGCAGCCTGGAGAAATGCCTCTCATTATGGAACTGTTTGACATAGTCTGTGTCTCGGCCCTGTGCGTTTATACAAGGTAGAAGCCGGAAAATCTCAGTATATATTTTTTTTAAAAACCTCAATTTATGACAATTTACCTTACGGTGTTGGCACCGTCACCCTCCGAACACCGGCTAAAGGTTCTAGCCCTCCCTGGGGACCACCTGACTGGGTCCATTCCGTACGGTTCCCGAGTCATTTCCTTCTCCTGCTTTGGACTTTGCCTCTTAACATTACCAAGGCCCTGGCACCTCCCTAAGTACAAGTCTCCAGCCAGCAGTGGCCTTTGCCCAAATACACGCTGATAAACTAATGCGCGTTAAGCCAGTGGTGGGAGCTCTCCACAGCGATTGAGGTGAAACGAGTCTGTCTGCTCTGAGCAACGTGATGGTTCAATTAAACATAAGGCTCTTAATTACAAAGCAGGACGTGCCGTGTTGCATCACTCACTGCGCCTCACACCTTCTGGAAACCAACAGGTTGCTCTGCATGGGTAGACTAGAGAAGAGCTTTCCACTTGTGGGGGCAGTCCAAAGCTGGAGGGCCATAAATACAAGATGGTCACCAATACATCCAGTAGGGAATTCAGGAGAAACTTCTTTACCCGGAGAGTGGTGAGAATGTGGAGCCCTGCTACCACAGGGAGTAGCTGAGGCGAGTAGCATAGATGCATTTAAAAGGAAGCTAGGTAAACACATGAGGGAGCAAGGAATAGATGGTTATGCAGATAGGGTGAGATGAAGAGGGGCGGGAGGAGGCTCGTGTGGAGCATAAACACCGGCACGGACCAGTTGGGATGAATGGCCTGTTTCTGTGCTGTAAATTCGATGTAATACAACGCAATGTATCAACATGTCCCTGTACACTTGGTGTGTTCTGCTGTGCTGTATGGCATTATCCTGATAACATGGTCATTTTAGCAAAATTGACCTGAGTATAAAGATTTCAGCATCTACTTTTTTTTGCTAAAATTAACAAATACAGGAATTTCACTCTATGGGTTATTTGAAGGTGCGCGATTCCTTCAACAATACGACGCAAATATGTTTGACCACGTGCAAGGGTCTGGACAGCCACTTTGATAGCAGAGGGAGTGCCTTTCACCCCAATTTCCTTCCTTCTTCTCCTGAAGGTGATGACTCTCGTTGCAATAAGATTCCCTGGGCACGTGCAGTCCACTAGTACCTGACCCAAGTGGACAGTCTGTGAGTGTGAGCCCAAGAATAGCTAAACCCAATCCTGTCCTCAGCTGCTGGCAGCATGTAAGCCCACTCCAGAAGTGGTCAGGTCACTGGATAAAGAAGGAAACAATCACAATTATATAGCGCCTTTCACAAATATCCCACAGCACTTCACAGCCAATGAATTACTTTTAAAGTGCAGTCACTGTTGTATTGTAGGGAAACACGGCAGCCAATTTGCGCACAGCAAGGTCCCACAAACAATGTTCCCTGTCATTTTTTTTTCGCCACGCGGCCCCTTTAACAGGCTGCGCGGCCCATTCCAAAGTCCGCGCATGTGTGTTTTCTTCAATTTAAAAGCCAGCTCATCGGCTGTGCGGGGTCCCTGGAGCGCTGTGCTGCCACGCACAGCTTAAAGGGAACATTGCCCACATTCAGCAATGAGATTGATGACCAGATAATCTATTTTGTTGATGTTGGCTGAGGTATAAATATTGGCCAGGACACCAGGAAGAACCCTCCACCTCTTCTTCAAATATTGCCATGGGATAACT
The DNA here is from genome assembly GCA_030390025.1 of Squalus acanthias. Classification (NCBI taxonomy): domain Eukaryota; kingdom Metazoa; phylum Chordata; class Chondrichthyes; order Squaliformes; family Squalidae; genus Squalus; species Squalus acanthias. The sequence goes on along the minus strand of CM059438.1, from coordinate 8,183,252 downwards.
TACATCCACCTGAGGGAGCAGACGGGGCCTCAAGGACAGCACCTCCAATACTCTTTACTACGGCGCTGAAGTGTCAGCCTAGGTTATGCGCTCAAATACTGGAGTGGGGCTTGAACCCACAGCCATTACAACTCAGAGGTGAGAGTGCTTCCCGCTCGGAGTGGGTAGGAGTCAGGACCGACACCTCGTAGCACTGACACACTGCCAATTCACAGCGGTGCTACCACCGAGCCAGATAGCAATTCATGAGCAGGGAGGCTGGCTGTGTTTTTTAAAAAATCTTTCCCGAGTCACCTGTAGCACCTTGCTGCCTCACACAGCATAAGTCAACCCTTCGGGACTAGCTGCCCAGATTTATTGAATTCAAATGCCACTTCGGCAAGGCGTAAAATTAAGTTCAATAAATCTGATAATTTGGGGGTTAGCTTCAGCAAAATAAAAGAATATGAAAGCTACTGGATTGTTGTAAAAACCCAAATGGTTCACTAATGTCCTTCAGGGAAGGGAACCTGCTACCCCGACTGGTCTGGTCTGTGTGGTTGGCTATTGATGCTTCCTGAGGTGGCCGAGCAAGCTATTCAGCTGTAAAAATAATTGCAATGAAGAAAATGAAAGCCCACCACTACCTGAGGGCAACTAGGGATGGACGATAAATACACGGAGAGCAAATATAGAAGAGTGAGTCTACCTGTGTGTTCTGAATTGGCCGGTAAGCCATTTCAGTTGTAGGAATAATTGCAATGAGAAGAGGAGAAATTTGGAGGAAAAGTCCACTTGTCAAAATTACTGTCCAGTTTTGCATGTAGTTAGAATTGACGTGATAAAATCAATCAAGGCTTGTAGTAAACGCAGTTACACTGTATTGCTTAAGGAATCTTAAGCAACACGGTGGCATAGTGGTTAGCACTATTGCCTCACAGCACCAGGGACCCGGGTTCGAATCCGGCCTCGGGTGACTGTCTGTGTGGAGTTTGCACATTCTCCCCGTGTCTGCGTGGGTTTCCTCCGGGTGCTCCGGTTTCCTCCCACAGTCCAAAGATGTGCGGGTTAGGTTGATTTGGCTATGATAAATTGACCCTTAGTGTTAGGGGGGATTAAATACGTGGGGATAGGGTGGGATATGTGTCGGTGCAGGCTCGATGGGCCGAAATGGCCTCTATCTGCATTGTGGGGATTCTGTGAATCTTCTATCTACAAACAGCCAAGGAGTGAAATCGCTGTCTGTGTTAGTTTTAGTGAGAAAGGAGACATAGTAAGAAAGAACTTGCATTTATATACTGTCTTTCACAGCCTCAGGATGTCTCAACGTGCTCCACAGCCAACGATTCACTTTTGAAGTGTAGTCGTTGTTGCTTTGTAGGTAAATGCAGCAGCCAATTTGCGCACAGCAAGATCTCACAAAGAGCTTCTGTCCAGTTGATCTGTTTTGATGGCGTTGGCTGGAGGATGAATGTTGGCCAGGACAACCAGGGGAACCTGCCTGCAGTTTCCACACTGGCATGATGCGGTTTGCACTTGACATTTCACCAGTTTGCAAAGGCTCGTTGCTTAGTTACCACTGCACATCGTTCAGCTCGTTCTAAAAGCTCATCCAAGGTGTACTCTATCTCCAGGGCTTGGTGCCACAGAATTGTACACAAACGTCATTCTGATTTCCTGACCTGTATCAGCGAAATTGAATTTTGCTGCTTGTTGCTGTAGGCATGTGCAAGGAGCGTCTACAGATTCATCCTTGTGTTGTTTAGCCCATCGGAACATGATTGATTCATATAGTGTGTATATTGCTTGGGAGTGAAATGAGGAGTAAAGGCTTCCTTAGCTTTCTCAAAGTCTGCATCATTTTCAGTATATATTTTGCAAAGGTTCTCACCCAAAGGAAAGACCCACTTGCGCATCGTATTGGTACAATCAAAACCCATTATCACACATTCAAATCATTTCTCCCATCTTAAAGGGATTGAACTAAGGTTGTTGTATAGGTCAAATGGGGCTTTATGAGGCAATATTGCTAGTACAACTGTATTGTTACAGATAAAGATACTTGGGACCCCTTGAATCTATGGTCATTAGCTCATTCCAGTAACACTGAGTTGAGCGAAGCCTGCATACCCTACAGGAGTTAATAATAAGCACTTTGGGATGTCCTGAGGTCTTGAAAGACACTATATATAAGTGCAAGTTCTTTCTTTTCTTATATTCGTACCTCCTGAATTCATATCCTCAGTACCCTGACATTATCCATAGACCTCTCATTATATTCTTGAACCAGCCTTGTCACTAAGAAAGTTGGCAACACTCCCGGATTGGCCTGGGGTCTCTAGGAAATAAAAATTAACCTCTCGGACACGGCTGCAAGCAAGCCGGGAGAAAAATTGTCGGGAATTCTCAAAATGAATATTGAATGGTGAATCAGATTTATCTTATCAGCTTCCCGTTAGTTTCATACATTCCTGGAGACTCTATAGTCCAGCCAGTGTTTTAAAATGTTAAGGCAACTCGTGCGTTCCCTCTCACTCCGCAGTAAATGAGTTTCGAGTAGCTCAGTCCTTACAGACATTACGTCATATGATGAACCCTCCCTGGATATGTCCATCCAGATTTGGCAACCCTAGTCACTAAACTTGTGTAGGAAAAAAGTCCTTCGTCATTGCAAGTGATGCCATCACTGCATGGTCTTTATTCCAACAGAAAACTCCTAGTTCCCCTTCTAGTGTCTGGAAGAATACATTACAGTGACCTCAACCTCAAACTTAGAAGCAGGACCTCAGGAGAAAGACTGGGAGCTTGGGAGTGGAACCTTGAAAGTGAAGGAGAGCAGTAGGGAGCAGCATTGAGAGAGGAGCAGTAAAGTGGTGAGTGAAAGTTCTGGATCAAAGATGATTTTAGCTTGAAAAATGCCATTGTTGCTGATATTGGACCAATTGGACCTTATGGAATCCAAGGCCAAAGGTATGGTGCAGAGTTGAAGCCTCATCCTTTCTGGAGTTCAGGGCCAAGGCTGAATGTCCTAGTATTAATACTAAGTAGTGGTGTTTCATTATTGAGTTACAAAGCCTGTTGGAAGTCCCATTTATTCCTGTGGCTGATTGTACCTTGTGCAATGCAAGTGGAGTTATGTTGTGCTTCCACTGAGAATATCACTGAGTTACCAGCAGTGCGGTTTTATTATTTTATAAGAAAAATGATTACGTTTTGTTCTTCATGTTGCTGTCTTTGTTGCAATATTTGGAAAATAATAATTGATGGCTGGATTTTTATTGTCACCATACTGTTTAATAAAAATAGCCTGCCGTCGGTCAGACTAAAACATCCGTAGTGGTGCAAACCTAGTAAAGTTTTAATTTGATAATTTTAGCATAATGCCATGAACTGCAAATGAGTCCCGACACTCCTGAATTTAAAAGACCTGTGACTTCTGTGAAGCCGATGGCAGTGGAGATCCATGTTTGTCGTTCCTTTCTTGGGATCTGAGCTGTGAGGCAAATATTCCTGAACACTTGCAGTTCCTTGCCAGGTGCAACATATATAAGCTTTCAAAGATTGGTTTACCCTGAGGGTAGAGCATCAGTCAAACCCTGAGCACAGGTGCCATTTTATTAATCTTGTATCTTCAAACTAACCCAACTGTTTTCTTTCTGTGGTTTTTAGTTTCAAGCTCCCTACGCTGTAGGAGTGAGCTCCAGCAGTTTTTATGACTCTTAAACTCAGCCCTCATATAATGGTGCTGTAACCATATTCTCCAGGTCAATTCAGTGCTTTTACAGGCCTGGGGATAACGACTTTAGCAAAGGGGCACATTTAAACTGAATTATAGAATGATGTATTTGTCATTTGCTTATTAAAAAGTGAATGCCCAGCTTTCACAGGATATTGTGTAGAATAATGAATAGTAAGAAGTGAATTACAAAACTGTAATCTAATTGACAAGATCAGTAGACATCAAGTGGTTTATGAATGTTTTTCTGAATCCCTGAGAATAAATGCCAGCCTTCAAATCACTCTACTATTTTATTTTTTTAACGCAATAAATGTCAGACATTCCACCCCCCCCACCCCCCCTTCTCTCCTGAAGGCAGGCACTGTCTGATCTTCGGGTCTATTTTCATAGGCACTTCAGTGCCTTGCTGAAATGTCCATTCTTCCCAAGTCAGTGCGTATTGGCAAGCTATTCGACTGAGGCGCTGGGGAAGGGGGAGGGGGGAGGGTGCCTCACAGTCGATCCTAATCCTCTCTTCATCCAGTTATCACACAACAACAGCACAATTTGCATTTATATAGTGCCTTTAATGTACAATATTCCCAAAGCATTCTACAGAGAAACAATAAGAGGACTGGAATGCCGAGCCAGAGAGTTTTGGGAGGGGTGACAGAAGGGTCGGGTGTTTGAGAAGATTTTTTCCAAGGAGAAGAGAAAGGTGGAAGAGGCTTAGGGAGGGAGTTATTGAGGTCAGAGTCTAGGCAGCTGTAAGAGCTACCACTAATGGCGGGGCGAGGAGAGCGATCTACAGACATCTAGAGTCAGAAAACTGAAGGGTTCTGGAGGATGCTGCATAGGCAGGATGGAGCGGAACCATGGAGGAGTCTGCAAGATGAGGACGAATATTTAAAATTTAATACGTTGGAGGACAGGGAGCCACTGTAGGTCCAGAAGGATGTGGTGGGGGGGGGGGGGGGGGGGAAATTAGCAGTGGGGCTTAGAGCATGACGGGATACAGGTGGCAGCATGGTTGGACAAGTTGGAGTTCGTGGAGAGTGAGTGAAGGAAGGCCGGTGACGAGGGTGCTGGAATAATCGAGTCTGGGGGTGGGGAAAGCATGGATAAGGGTCTCCGTGGCGGAGAGGCTTTTTCAGCAGGGTTCACTGGATAGTGATCAGGAGTGGGAACCTTGGCAGCTTGGGAAGTTGCCCAATTAGTGGTCAATCATAAACAGCTTCTACACTGTGGATTCGGGGCCATCAGGAGTTGTGTTTGGAAACTTGACCAAATCAATTTGACTTGGGCCCCATAAACAGACACTAGAGAAATGAAACCTATCCTATCTGCTTGGGCTACATTTGAAGTTCAAGCTACATAGCATTGGTCCAACCATCAGTTCTTCTACCATTGTACTGCAGCCCGTGTGGAACCAGCATGTAAAGATTCTGTGGTAGTTTATGAAACCTCATGAATAAGTTTTTATGTTATGGATGCTGGTTTACAAGGACAGTTAGCAAGGTCTCGTGTCTTTTTACTATTTTTTACGTGCAGAGTTTTGAGTTAGGCCAGTTAGGGCCTGTGAATTTTTTTTTAAGTTAGTGGTACAAGTGTAGGGGCAGGTTTGAGCTGCCTCCGAGGCCTACCCCTAGAGGATCTTGGGACTGGGTAAGTAAGTAGTCCCATGAAGGACTCACGGCTGCAGTAGTGAGCTCCATTCTACTTTGCAGAAAAAATGTCTTGGAGCAAAACCATAGGAGATATTAAATAACTTCAGTGTGAAGTAACATTAAATAACTTTAGTATGAAACACCAATCCCCTTTATCGCTCTCCTATGCCAGATGAACATTGTGTGTAACAAGGTACCAGCCGTGGTTCAGTCGATAGCACCCTCGCCTCGGAGTCAGAAGATTGTGGTTTCGAGCCCCACTCCAGGACCTAGAGCACAAAAATCTAGGCTGACACTCCAGTGCAGTACTGAGGAGCGCTGCACTGTCGGAGGTGCCTTTTTTTTTTGGATGAGACATTAAACCAAAGCGCCGTCTGCTACTCTCGGGTGGATGTAAAAGATCCCATGGCACTAAATTTCGAAGAAGAGCCAGGGAGTTCTTCCTGGTCAATATTTATCCCTCAACCAACAGTACTAAAACAGATTATCTGGTCATGGTCTCATTGCTGTCTGTGGGAGCTTGCTGTGTGTAAACTGGCTGCCACGCTTCCTCCATTACAACAGCGACTACACTTCAGAAGTACGTCATTGGCTGTAAAGCGCTTTGGGACGACCTAAGGTGGTGAAAGGCGCTACATAAATGCAAGTCCCATTTCTTTTCTTTTTTTTATTAACCGTTAAAGCTGATCTAACCAACTTTGCTGCTTATTTTTTTAATCTTTAAAATAAATATTTATTTAGTAGCTATAATTAGGGAGCAATGAATGTGAGTTATTTGGCACAAGATGAAGCCAAGTACTTAAAACCACATTGGTATGGCAAAAACTGTGATTGGATACACACGCCGCATTCTTCACCATTACCGCTGGATAATATTTTCTGCTTGAGATTGGAAGAGAAAAAAAATCAGAACATCACCTTTACAAACTGTCCAAACCTCTTAACTGTGTGACAAAATATATTTTCTAATGGGTCGAAGCACAGACTGACGGTCCCTGCAGCAGAGGTGAATGGAGGAGACAATTAAAATTCTAAAGTTGGTGTAGCTGGGGCTAAGAAAGGTTGTGGCCGTGAGTTGCGGTGTTGATAGTTATTTCACAGTGTGTCGGCCATGGCTCAGTAGGTAGCACCCTCGCCTCTGAGTCAGAAGGTTGTGAGTTCATAGTCCCACCCTAGGACCTAGAGCACAAAAATCTAGGCTGACACTCCAGTGCAGTGCTGAGGGAGTGCTGCACTGTTGGAGGTGCCGTCTTTCGGATGAGACGTTAAACCGAAGCCCCTGTCTGCTCTCTCAAAGATTCCCATGGCACTATTTCAAAGAAGAACAGGGGAGTTATCCCCGGTGTCCTGGCCAATATTTTCCCCTCAACTAACATAACAAAAACAGATTATCTGGTCATTATCACATTGCTGTTTGTGGGAGCTTGCTGTGCGCAAATTGACTGCCGTGTTTTCTACATTACAACAGTGACTACACTTCAAAAGTACTTCATTGGCTGTGAAGCGCTTTGGGACGTCCGGTGGTCGTGAAAGGCGCTATATAAATGCAAGTCTTTCTTTCTTTAATAACATCTTTTCTATAAAAACCACAAAGTTGTAATGAACGGTCGTTTGGACTTACTTGGAAAGCATTACTAGTCAGCTGTGGTTTAGTGGGTAGCACTTTTGCCTTTGAGTCAGAAGGTTGTGGGTTCAAGTCCCACTCCAGGGACTTGAGCACATAGTCTCGGCTGACACTCCCGTGCAGTGCTGAGGGAGTGCTGCACTGTCGGAGGTGCCGTCTTTTGGATGAGGCGTTCAAATGGTGGCCTCGTCTGCCCTCTCGTGTGAACGTAAAAGATCACATGGCACTATTCGACGAAGAGCAGGGAGTTCTCCCCCACGTCCGAGCAAACATTTATCTCTCAACCAACATTTATCTCATTGCTGTTTGTGGGACTTTGCTGTGCGCTAATTAGCTGCCATGTTTCCTACTTTACAACAGCGACGACACTTCAGAAGCACTTTATTGCCTGTGAAATGCTTTTGGATGTCATGAAAGGAGCTGTATAAATGCGAGTTCATTCATTCTTTCTTTATGCCTTTTTGTAGAATAAAAATCAATGTTAAAAAATACTGCAGTATTTTAGATGTGGCTGCCAGCTGAGATTAAAAAGTGACACGGGAAAGCTATTAAAGTCAATGAATGGAGACTGCGTCTCATTCGTGAAGGTTCTCCGTAACATATTTCTGCTGGTTATAAAATTTTGCCTGGCTCGGCAAACAAATAGGGTGGCAGCTCTCACTCTACCTTATGAGAGGTGACAAGCTAAGTGGGATCCTTTTCAGTGACCCTGCCGCTTTGTGAGACTGCCAGAGATAGTGTGATACACACTTCATTACTTTTCAATGCATTAAATCCACCACATAAGACTGGCCCCATATTTTAGTCACTTGTCTCATATTTTGGCGTTTTTCGTGCCATATTTGACCAGCTCAAGGTTGAAAGGTACATTGATAGATAGAATGGCGCGTGTTTCTTTACTCTTAAGTACTTGTCCTCGATCAGTGGAGCTGTCTGATGTACTCGGATTGCTTTGACCCTTGTTCAACCCTCCTGCTGATGAATGAAGAGACATGGCCTTGCTGTTTTCTGCACACCTTTAATATAGCAGAAGCAATCATTTTTTGAAACTGAAGAAATTGATGATATAATTATGTCAATCACTTCAGGGTCAACATAAGGCCACTCCAAACTAATTTCTTGTTTCTTGGGTACTACCCGATTATGTTTTCACCTTTTTCTAGTTTTCTATCAAACTGATCTCCAGTAGAACAATGGTTAAGGTTTCATGTTGCATGTGTTTTAACAGGCATCTTTTTCATCCCCCCACCTTTTTTTGAGGTTCCCAGACATGCAAAGCAAAGCCTTCAGCCTCTCCTTTGTAGTTAGCGATGATGATAATTGTTTTTTTTAATTCATTCATGGGATGTGGGCGTCGCTGGCAAGGCCAGCATTTATTGCCCATCCCTAATTGCCCTTGAGAAGGTGGTGGTGAGCCGCCGCCTTGAACCACTGCAGTCCCTGTGGTGAAGGTACTCCCACAGTGCTGTTAGGGAGGGAGTTCCAGGATTTTGACCCAGCGACGATGAAGGAACGGCGATATATTTCCAAGTCAGGATGGTGTGTGACTTGGAGGTGGTGGTGTTCCCATGCACCTGCTGCCCTTGTCCTTCTAGGTGGAAGAGGTCGCGGGTTTGGGAGGTGCTGCTGAAGAAGCCATGGCGAGTTGCTGCAGTGCATCTTGTAGATGGTACACACTGCAGCCACGGTACGCCGGTGGTGGAGGGAGTGGATGTTTAAGGTGGTGGATGGGGTGCCAATCAAGCGGGCTGCTTTGTCCTGGATGGTGTCGAGCTTCTTGAGTGTTGTTGGAGCTGCACTCATCCAGGCAAGTGGAGAATATTCCATCACACTCCTTACTTGTGCCTTGTAGATGGTGGAAAGGCTTTGGGGAGTCAGGAGGTGAGACACTCGCCGCAGAATACCCAGCCTCTGACCTGTTACTCAATGCTCTCTAAGGTGCCACCATCACGAGGCAACGTGAAGCGCCCTTCTGTGATACTTCTATTCCTGCTGGGGTTCTTTTCCCCCTCTTCCCGTCTCTGGAATGCTAGTCTGTTTTAATGATATTTATGGCTCAATCTCACAACACAATCAAAAGCTGACTAATTATGGGATAGGTCAACCCCATTTCTTAGAATGCTATTGTTTAGAGGTGTACAATTTTTTAGTAGTATTAAATTAATGTTGCAGTAATAGAGCTATCGGTCTTGAACAGTTATTGATTGATTGGAAGCAAAGATTGCATGCAGTGCAGAGCTGGGTATGCATCAGCAGAGTAGTTACTCATCTTCGAGGAAGACATGTGGTGTTTCAAACAGACTCCAAGTGAAACAGGCACCAGAAAATCGTCTAGATTTTCCACCGGCGAAGCGCCTGTTTTAGGGTGTGGTGAAGTATGGAAAATGACACAGGGAGGCCTATCACCAAATCTCCATCCCTAAATTGGCCCAGGAATTCCCCCCCCCCCCCCCACCCCACGAGCTATCGAAGGGATGTTTGCCACCTGGCCTTGAAGTGCTCTGCCACATTTAAATGACATAGGGAGGGCAGGGCTTGGGTAACAGGCCTACTTTCCCTGCTTTCCTACTGTATTACTGCTGCCCCGTGGCTACATCAGTGCCAGGGTGGCAGAAGACTGACTTTAGTGGCAGGATGAATGTGCCATCCATGGAAGGAAGGAAAGGACCGAGTTTTGGCCACCTCTCCATCTCCTGCGCACTCCTACTGCCACAGGTCTCATTCAGAGCAATCCAAGTTTTGAGGACCTTCAGTGGACTTTTGCCCTCTTTAACACTAGCGCCGACACTGTGAGCTGCTGTAGCGAGTGCCCTGCTAAATCACCACAGGATATTTGTCTCTGGCAGTGATGAGCTCCCTCTGCAGAATGCTGATACCACGGGAAGCTCGCCCTCCATATAAAGTTGGGCCAACCCCAGGAGAATGGGTCACGGTCGGGTGGTAGTCCTCCCCCAACCCACTTCTAGCTGCCATTGTCCCAGAGGAAAATTCAGGCCAATGGGTTCTGGGTCTAGCGTAGTGAAGCTGTTTTGTTGTCTCGTACACTCAATGCGGGAGGGCTATGGAATTGGCAAGACTTCTGGCAGGGGATAGAGTGGAGGGTACGAAAAAGAGGCTTTGGGTGAGAACTTGCCTATTTTGCCTGGCCCTCTTCGCAGATGCAAGTTTGATAACCAGGCCTGCTACGTGATAGAGTGGGATTTTGCATCTGATCTGTGCCACATCTGTCAGTGAGTGCCCAGTTCTGTTGCTTGCGTGAATTTTTTTTTTATATTCGTTCATGGGATGTGGGCGTCACTGGCAAGGCCAGCATTTATTGCCCATCCCTAATTGCCCTTGAGAAGGTGGTGGTGAGCCGCCTTCTTGAACCGCTGCAGTCCGTGTGGTGAAGGTACTCCCACAGTGCTGTTAGGTAGGGAGTTCCAGGATTTTGACCCAGCGACGATGAAGGATCAGTGATATACTTCCAAATCAGGATGGTGTGTGACTTGGAGGGGAACATCGAGGTGATGGTGTTCCCATGCGCCTGCTGCCCTTGTCCTTCTAGGTGGAAGAGGTCACGGGTTTGGGAGGTGCTGCTGAAGAAGCCTTGGCGAGTTGCTGCAGTGCATCTTGTAGATGGTACACACTGCAGCCAGGGTACGCCGGTGGTGGAGGGAGTGAATGTTTAAGGTGGTGGATGGGGTGCCAATCAAGCAGGCTACTTTGTCCTGGATGGTGTCGAGCTACTTGAGTGTTGTTGGAGCTGCACTCATCCAGGCAAGTGGAGAGTATTGCATCGCACTCCTTACTTGGGCCTTGTAGATGGTGGAAAGGCTTTGGGGAGTCAGGAGGTGAGACACTCGCCGCAGAATACCCGGACTCTGACCTGCCTATGTGGCTGGTCCAGTTAAGTTTCTGGTCAATGGTGACCCCCAGGGTGTTGATGGTGGGGGATTCGGCAATGGTAATGCCATTGAATGTCCAGGGGAGGTGGTTAGACTCTCGCTTGTTGGAGATAGTCATTGCCTGAAAAGGGTAGTATACTTTTGTTCTCTTGTTCCGATAAACACACACACACACACACACACACACACACAAACGAACAAGATGCATTCACATTACTTCAAGCATCAGCTTCAACACTGAAGATAATTTAATAAGGCTCTAATCACTAATAAACATTAAAGCAGGTTGACAACGAGGCGGCACTTGTCTTTTGCTGTGATTTATCAACCCGGCAGAGGAACAAAAAGCAGGAACTGTAGATTTATATTCTCTGTCTTCAAAAGTGAGCATGAAAAAGTTCATCATTGTGTCACTGCTACTCTCCAGGGAAGAAGAAAATTTCTGGAGAATCATTACTATCCCATTGACTAGTTTTGCTTTGAGAGTATAAAATCTTGGCCATTGCGTGTTTCAGTTTATTATAAGAAGCCCTCATTGAGTGAGCTCTTTTTTTTGCTTGAGGGAATGTTTCATTAAGTCGGTCTGTTTTTTTTAAAAAGTGGGCTACACATTCTTTCAGTAAAGGAAATGAATACTTTTTTTTTTAAATACAAAATGTAAAGCAAACTCCTCTCGAGCAGTTCTACCATTTTGAGGAAAATGTCCCATAGTTGAGTTCTTTTTTTTTCCCCCTCTTCAGTTTTCCCCTTTGACCTCTGGAGGGAGAGCATTGGCTCCCTCGGTGGGAGTTTAACGGGCAGTGGTCACTCAGAACTGGCACTTTCCCAGTCTGTAGGGTTCAGAAACTGTCGCTTTTTTTGTTCTTCCAAGCTTTGGTTGGCGTCCTGCAACAGCTTAAATTCAAAAGCACCGAGGAGAAAAACAAATATGACATTTGTCAAATTAAAAACAAATCCACAGTGTCACTCAGCTTGACGGTTTGACATTAAATACTTTTCTTTCATATGGTGTTCACACAGCTAATTCATCAAAGACCAACTAGATATGCCACAGAACCTCTGCTGTCCCTTTTGAGTTGAAAATAAATTGAGCTCCAGACACAGCTTAAACTAGAACCTGCTTACTTTGATAGAAAAAACACTGCCAAGGAATGAAAGCATTTTTCTATCCTGGGGAACTGATGAAGTTTTGTTTTAAGTCAGGATTTCAGTTTGACATTAAGTAAACGCTGTGTATAAAAAAAAATTTGATCAACATTATGTTGCCTCTCCACCGACCATCGCCCTATGTTTTTTTTTTCCAGAAGGTTCCACCATTATGCGGAGCCGGTTGGAAAAGCAGCAGTGTGTGGCAAACAGGGCACTGGAGCTGGCAAAGGCTTCTGGTTGCCAGCCTTAAGTGCTGCCAACCTCGGTTGAGAGGCATGCCGCTTGATCAGGGGTATAACTGAGTGAATTGGTGCAACGCAACATCCTGCAAATTCCTACACATATCCTGCAGCACAATTAGCTGTTCATGTGTTGCAATTTTGCATTGAATTACTGGAGGAAGCAAAAAAAAATGCCTTTTATTTTTGGATGGATCTGTGGTTGTGATTCTAGTCACGGGTCATCGCTGTAAGTCCCAATGGATAGTTACAAACCTTCAGCGCTTGGTACATTTGATAACAGGATTCTTTGGGTTAAAGGAAGACCACGGTAGCTGGGCCTGGGTCATCTTAGTTACCATCAGAGAAGACTGTCTTTCTGTCGGTCTTAGTTTATTGAAAGCTTATCTCCTGCTGGGATTGCCATCAAGCCTTATTCATACCAACTGGTTCTGTTGTGCCCAGTCAGATTTTAGTGGAAGTGTTCAACCTGCACGCATGATTGGGTAACATTGTCCATGGGGCGGGGTCTTTTCTTACGATGTCCCTGTGATTGACAGGGACTTGTGCATTACTGCTTGAGTCAAGAGATGACTATCGTGGTACTTTTAATACTTGAAATATGGGACTTGGAATGAATTGAGGCAAAGAATATTTTTGGAATTAAGACGTGCAATTTTAACAATTTTACTTTTAATGAAGCATATTAACCAACGGGCAACTATTGCTCTAATGCTGATATTTTAAGTGACTTGATTGGCTTACTCTAGTACCTAATGAAAACAACTTTTTAAAATCCATTTTGTCAATGTTAAATCTGATAGAAATGAATGTGTAAAACAGTGGATTGATATGAAAAGCATCTCCAAGGGCAAGGCTACTTTCAACTGCAAGCCATGACGTGCAGCTTGGGGTGAGATCTTATTTTGGCCCCACCAGGCATGCAGTGCTTGATCTGAACCCAGGGCGTTGGCAGGTTGCCCCTCCTCCCTTTCCTTCACCCAAGAGCCAAGCAACACCAGGAACCTACTAAACCCAGCCGTGCCAGTCAGGCGAGTTTTCTTCTCTCTTTTTTCGCCCTCTCTTGCACAATCTTCACGTAATCATGTGGCTGGAGTTTTGCCCTGCGGGGGGGGGGGGGGGGAGGGAGGTGGCGGGGGGGGGCGGGGGGGGGGGCGGTGATCCCAGCCGTGAACACAAAGAGAAGGGCCTTTTAAAAAAAAAGTAAAGAAATAAAATCGGTCTTCTGGCATTAAGAGCTGTTCATAGAAGGGAAGACCGTGGATTTATATAAGCTATATTCAAGCCCTTAGCGTGTCCCAGAGCACTTTGCAAGCAGCTAATTACTTTTGAATTGCAGTCACTGTTGATTTGTAGGCAAACCTGACAAGCTGATTTGTATACAGCAAGATCCCACAAATAGCAAAGGAATGAATGAGCAGTTAATCTGTTTCTTTGTTGGTGTTGGTTGAGGGATAAATACTGGCCAGGATCATTCTTCTTTCAACATGAAGCTATGGTATGTTTAACATCTACCTGAGAGGGCGGCATCGCCTCCGACAGTGCCTTCAGTATTGGCACTGAAATGTGAGCTGTGATTTATGTGCTCCAGCCCTGGAGTGGGACTTGAACCCGTGGCCTTTTGGCTCAGAGGTGAGAGGGCTAGCGCTGAGCTAAGGCTGACTCTTCCTTGACCTAATCACTGCTGTTTGCAGATGGCTTGTTCATAGGCTGGAAATTCAGCCTCCCTGACGTATTTTACAGGGGGAGGGCAGTTATCCATTACATCAGGACGACGGTCTTGCCTATTGAACTCCATTGAGGAACAGGGCGGTAACTTCACTCCCCACTAAAAAATAAAACTGTTGCAGCACAAAGCTAACCCAGAGACAAACTTTTGCAGACCTGGCCATTCCTGACAGGTTTCCTATTACTATACGTGTGACAGACATGTCCCTGTGTCGATGTCCTCTATATAGTAGACTGGACTCATCTTATGTTGGCAACATAACAACAAGAAGCATTTATATAGCACAGTAAAACATCCCAAGGCGCCTCACAGGAGCGTTATCAAACAACATTGGACACCAAGCCACATAAGGGGATATTAGGGCAGATGACCAAAGGCTTGGTCATAGAGGTAGGTTTTAAGGTGCCTCTTAAAGGAGGGAAGAGAGTTAGAGAAGTAGAGACGTTTAAGGGAGGTATTCCAGAGCTTAGGGCCTCGGCAGCTGAAGGCACGGCCGCCAATGGTGGAGCGATTAAAATCGGGGATGCACAAGAGGCCAGAATTGGAGGAGCGCAGATATCTCGGAGGGTTGTGGGGCTGGAGGAGGTTACAGAGATAGGGAGGGGGCGAGGCATGGAGGGATTTGAAAACCAGGATGAGAATTTTAAAATCGAGGCGTTGCTCAACCGGGAGCCAATGTAGGTCAGCGAGCACAGGGGTGATGGGTGAACGGGACTTGGTGCGAGTTAGGACACGGGGCAGCAGAGTTTTAGATGAGCTCAAGTTTATGGAGGGTGGAAGATGGGAGGCCGGCCAGGAGAGTGTTGGAATAGTCAAGTCTAGAGGTAACAAAGGCATGGATGAGGGTTTCAGCAGCAGATGAGCTGAGACAGTGGCGGAGTCGGGCAATGATATGGAGATGGAAGTAGACGGTCTTGGTGATCAAAAATGAGAAGTCGCACAACACCAGGTTATAGTCCAACAGTTTTATTTGAAATTACGAGCTTTCGGAGCTCTGCTCCTTCTTCAGGTACAGTGAGGTCTTGGAGATGGCCCGGATATGTGGTCAGAAGCTCATCTTGAGGTTAAATACGACACCAAGGTTGCGAACAGTGTGATTCTGCCTCAGACAGCTGCCAGGGAGAGGGATGGAGTTGGTGGCTGGAATTTTCCCCTAAAACCGGGTGGGTTTGGAGGGTGGGGTAGTTAAATTGTTAAAAATGGGATTCCTGACCTGAAACCACCTACTTCTGGTTTTGACGGAGGCGGGTGACCAACCCGTTTTCTGGGGGCGGTACCTTAATTTAAATATTGTAATGAGGCTGGCAGCCTCTCTTCTTCACCTCCATTTTGAATTTAACTGCATGTGGACGGGCTTCACACAATTCGTCTCAAATCGCTTTACAGCCAATGAAGTACTTTTGAAGTGGAGTCACTGTTGTAATGTGGGAAACGCGGCAGCCAATTTGCGCACAGCAAGCTCCCACAAACAGCAATGTGATAATGACCAGATAATCTGTTTTTGTTATGTTGATTGCGGGATAAATATTGGGCAGGACACCGGGGATAACTCCCCTGCTCCTCTTCGAAATACTGTCATGGGATCTTTTATGTCCACCTGAGAGAGCAGACAGGGCCTCAGTTTAACGTCTCATCTGAAAGAGGGCACCTCCGACAGTGCAGCACTCCCTCAGCACTGCACTGGAGTGTCAGCCTAGATTTTTGTGCTCAAGCCTCTGGAGTGGGACTTGAACCCACAACCTTCATGAACTCACAGGCGAGAGTGCTACCAACTGAGCCACAGTTGACACAGTAGATCTAGCAGTCAGCATAGAGACCTATAATAGTTAATGAAAGCAAATCTAGTCAAAGCACAGACTTGGCCAAAGAAGTAATCCTGTAAGTAACAGTGTGCAAAAGGACAGGGGTCGCACCCTTAACGCAATTCCTCTGTACATTATATTAGATGGGGCACTCGCCCAATAGGTTAATAATGTCTCTGTTAAAATGGCAAAGGAATTTGATACGAATGCGTTTAGCGTTCCTGCGATTATATCGCGCAGCGCAATTCCAGGCTGATCGACTGGATGACTTGCAAATGATGGGCGAGGACCACATGGTCAGCTTGCTCACTTCGATTAAAATAAACGGGTTTGCGCCTCGGTGAGAATAGGGGTCTGAGGAATCTGGCACGTTGGTGCATCCAGATAACAGCGTCATTTCCCCAGGCCATCGACAAACGCGTGATATTATGGCTAGTTGAGCGCAGCCCTGGAAACTCAGTGTAATAAAATTCGTTAATATCAGCAGAAAACCGGAAATGGCTTCGAGGAGTTAATAAATGAGAAATGTAAGAGAGCCATTTCCCAAGTTAACGACCTTGCTACCTCTGTCTGATCGTCCTTTGATTGTACTAAATGAGGCAGCGCTCCATTAATGTTGTATTTGAAAGGATGGACATGCGGATTCTGCAGCTGGCAGTAAAGAAAGCAGCTGTGTACTAATTGGTAAGTAAAATATTATGCCAGCCTGGGTCGATGCTATTTCCATTTGTGTATTCAACTCATTATGGTCTGCAGCAACATTCTGTGCTTTTCCCGGCAAATAAGAAAACAATTATTTCAGAGCCCATGGACTTAAAGAAAGGAACATATATGTGAATAGAATCATAGAAATTTACGGTACAGAAGGAGGCCATTTGGCCCATCATGTCTGTCGACCGAGAAAGAGCTCTCCAGCCTAATCCCACTTTCCAGCTCTTGGTCCGTATCCCTGTAGGTTACGGCACTTCAAGCGCATATCCAAGTACTTTTTAAATGTGATGAGGGTTTCTGCCTCTACCACCCTTTCAGGCAGTGAGTTCCAGACCCCCACCACCCTCTGGGTGAAAAAAGTTCTCCTCAACTCCCCTCTAATCCTTCAACCCATTACTTTAAATCGATGCCTCCTGCTTATTGACCTCTCTGCTAAGGGAAATAGGTCCTTCCTATCCACTCTATCTCGGCGCCTCATAATTTTATACACCTCAATCAAGTCTCCCCTCAGTCTCCTCTGTTCCAAAGAAAAGAACCCCAGCCTATCCAATCTTTCCTCATAGCTAAAATTCTCCAATCCTGGCAATACTCAGAAGCATTGCAGTAGTATTAGGGGAGTTTGCTTCATGGTAATATATTAGTCAAAACTGCAAAAATCCTACTTATTACAAACCTTTCTCCTAGTGTCAGTGTGACAGCACACAGTGTACAAGCAGTAGGTTATCCCAGCCGTGCACTCATTTCCCAGGACATGAGTATAAGGTCGTATAAATTTGCGGTTACTTTCTTCAAACTGGGAATCTTATTCTAGGCTGTACAAATCATCAGCTTGCACAGATTTCCTGGTTCACCGGCCAAAGCTCCATTAAAATCCAGGGGAGGGGTTGTGGTAAGCTCATAGGTTTTCAATCTCTGAAAACACAAATTTTCTTATAACACTCGCACCCGCTTTAATGTGAGTTAACAGGTTTGCAAAATTGAAGAGACAAACCGCTGATGCTGGATATGCGAAGTACAAACAGGAAAGGCTGCAAATGCTCTGGCTAAGCAACAACAAGTTACATTTATATAGCGCATTTAACACAGCAAAATGTCCTCAGGCGCTTAACAAGAGCGATATCAATAAAAACATTTTTGACACTAAGCCACAGAAGGACATATTAGGACAGATGACCAAAAACTTAGTCAAAGAGGCAGGGGGCGATTTTGTCAATGGCGGCGCGTTGGAGGTGGGACTGCTGCTTGTCGGGTCGTTGTCCCGCCTCCATCGACTTATGGCCAGCCCACGCTATTTTCCCTTGATTGACCTTTTTAAGCCCGCCCTGCAGGCTTAGCAGGCCAATTAAGGGGAAGCCGGTTACAGAGAACGTCAGCGTATGATGTTTCATCTGTCTAAAATTTCATCGGGGGGAATTCGATATAGCAGCTCAAACCAACATCACAACATTTTTTTTTATTCGTTCATGGGATGTAGGTGTCGCTGGCAAGGCCACATTTATTGCCCATCCCTAATTGCCCTCAAGGAGGTGGTGGTGAGCCGCCGCCTTGAACCGCTGTAGTCCGTGTGGTGAAGGTACTCCCACAATGCTGTTAGAGAGGGAGTTCCAGGATTTGGACCCAGCGACGATGAAGGAACGGCAATATACTTCCAAGTCAGGATGGTGTGAGACTTGGAGGTGGTGGTGTTCCCGTGCGCCTGCTGCCCTTGCCCTTCTAGGTGGAAGAGGTCGCGGGTTTGGGAGGTGCTGCTGAAGAAGCCATGGCGAGTTGCTGCAGTGCATCTTGTAGATGGTACACACTGCAGCCACGGTACGCTGGTGGTGGAGGGAGTGTTTTTGGAGCTGCACTCATCCAGGCAAGTGGAGAGTATTCCATCACACTCTTGACTTGTGCCTTGTAGATGGTGGAAAGGCTTTGGGGAGTCAGGAGGTGAGACACTCGCCGCAGAATACCTAGCCTCTGACCTGCTCTTGTTGCCACAGTATTTATGTAGCTGGTCCAGTTTAGTTTCTGGTCAATGGTGACCCCCAGGATGTTGATGGTGGGGGATTCGGCGATGGTAATGCCATCGAATGGCAAGGGTTCTAAATGGTTGGAGTGGTTTTAGTTTCTGCTTGCTTTTATGGATAGATATTTCTTTCTACTCGTGCTTGATTTATTGCTGTTCCAAGGGCTTAGTGATTATAATTCATACATTCCCCACCTACTGGCTTCTAATTTGTTGCTCTGTGATGATTATGAAGTTGGAGCCAATCAGGAAGTGATTACACCTGAAGTGTGACATGACTGATGGGAAATGTGAGCAATTGGACTGTTTTTATGATAATAAATATAGGTCGATGAGAAATTGGGCACCCCCAATTCATTGTCACGGGTTCAAAATCCTGGACCTCCCTACCTAACGGGGAGCACCTCCACCACACGGACTGCAGCGGTTCAAGTAGAGGAGCCACCATCACCTTCTCAAGGGCAATTAGTGATGGGCAATAAATGATGGCCTTGTCTGCGACGCCCAGATCCCGAGAATTAATTGTTTAAAAAACCTCCGAGCCGCGCTCTCTCAATATTAGAAAATAGCCGCTGTGTGTGCACACGCACACACATGCACATGCACACACATGCACACGCACACATGCACACGCACACGCGCACACACGCAAAGCTGTCCTCTGGTGGGCAGAGTGTGATTTTCAGACAGGCACTGTAACTCGGGTCATGCCCACTGTGCTTTGCATTTGCCAGCTCTCTCAGACAGATAATGCAGTACAACTACAGCCTAAATGAATGTTTTCACCATCACTTATGTGATCACGCTGAGAATAATTTTATGCTGGTTTAAAGAAGGTGCTTTCTCTGATTACTTTCCATTTAGAGTCCGTCAAGGCATTGTGACTCGTGCCCTCACCCTTGTGATGAATAAGAATTGGGTCAAGTGATGAATCGGATGTCTGGGTGGGGGGGGAGAAGGATTGCTAGAGCCAAGACACCTTCTGACATGGAGTCACTCAGCAGGATTGTGTACATCTCTCTGACACCAGTCTCTCTCATTAGTGAAACGGAGACAGAGGCATTAACTTTACTGTTGCAAACAACCGGTTTTGTACAGTGTCGAGAGATTGATTGTGTTCACAGCTCCAAACACTGCCGTGTAAGGTCTGGGCCAACAGCCGGAAAACCTTCTGAGGTTAAAAATAATTGGCAACCGAGTGTCTGGATGGGTGAACCATGGTTGATGACGAGGAGACAGCCGCTCTAGTTTCAGAATTAACCAATGCAAAAATCTGTCTCCCACTTGTCTGGCGAAATACATTTAATCACTGTCATCTGTCCTAGATACATTTGACATTGTACAGGATTTTTGATGTACTTTGCGCCAATGCAAACCTATTTTATTGATGAAAATAGTGTCATATTTTCCGCTCCTGACTCTTTGTTGCTGCAAGGTTTTGTTCTGGGTTATTTTTCCTTCTGAATGTGCAAATGAAGGGGTATGTCAGCAGACAATAGAAAGACTTGAAAGATTTGCATTTACACAGCGCCTTTCACGACCACTGGACGTCCCAAAGCGCTTTACAGCCAATGAAGTACTTTTTTGGAGTGCAGTCACTGTTGTGATGTAGGAAATGTGGCAGCCAATTTGTGCACAGCAAGCTCCCACAAACAGCAATGTGATAATGACCAGATAATTTGTTTTTGTTATGTTGATTGAGGGATAAATATTGAGCAGGGCACCGGGGATATAACTAAGCATCTAAGCACAAGTTTAGAAAAGGCCTTTCAACCCATCGAATTGTTCCTTCCATAGATCATGCATAATATGTCCGATAACACACCCTTACCCATTTACTTGCCTTCATAACAGCTGCACTCCAGACTACCTCATTCATTATGTGTACGGCACCATGGGTCATTTTGGCATGAAAGGGACGTAACCAACTGTAAAGAATTGCGGCGGGGGTGGTGGAGGGGAGCGCAGGGTGGAAGATTTGGGCAGTTCCATGTTTTGGAATAGGCAGAGTGAGACATAACCCAAACACACACAAATTAAGGGCATGTTCCCCCTCATCGCTCATAGTTGTTGCATCTATTCTATAAATGCAAGTATTATGAAACAAAATTAATCTCCTGAAGGAAAGTTCTGCAAGCTTTTTCCTTGCCCCACAAAGGTTATTGAGCAGCACTCCAGAATACCTGTCTATCTGTAATATCCAGCATTCAGCCCTGGTTGCCGGCTTTGAATGGGTGTCTTTTCAATGGTTGCTGTAATGTATTATCACATGGTTTGCCACATGGCTTATTATGAGCATGCTCAGTTCGCTCTGGCCTAGTAAAGCAAGCACCTTGGTTAGCAACTCATCCTGTCTCTCCTTCATTTGTTCTA